>JAMYCR010000008.1:5000000-7500000 GCA_028830335.1 Eucera pruinosa | reverse complement strand
TGTGTATCCCTATAAACAAAGATCAGTCGATCGATCAATTGATCCTCTTATAATTAGGTACCGCAAAAAGTTCGTACAATTTCTTATTACAGATAAATTATTCAAATCGGTTTCCCCGAAAATTTAAGTCGTATTAAATTTCAAGAAAGTGTCCAGTGTTCGAATTCCACACGAACTTTCCGCGGCATCTAACAATTATTTTATGTAACTCCTTCACCCTCGGCGCACTTTATTTTTACCTTCTTTTTTTTGTCGATATTTTTTTCTTATCCTGGTTTCTTTTATTTGCACCCGTTTCAGACCCACCTGTAGTCAAGCGAAAAACGAAGATAGTTATAGACAGTCAGGCAAAAAAAAAATACAAAAATAATTTGTATGTACGAAAGAGAGAAAGAGAGAATTGACTGCGGAGCCTGTGAACCCTTGCTGTTGGCGCATTTAGAAACCCTCCCCCTCCGGAATTAACGTGATAAACAATTAGGACGTTGATGTAAGTTCAACACGCAAGTAGGCATATAAGTGTGCGCGTCTTAAAGTATATTTATAGGGTGTTCCGAAAATATCCTACCACGGAAGCGGTGCAAGCATCAAACTTCACGCTTCCGTGGCCTGCACAGACTTTTCCGCGGCAAAACGAAATACAAAGTTGTCTTTGTACAATTGAGATATTGAGGGTACTGAAGGCGAACTCGGTTAATTTGTGTTTCGAGAGAAACGCTTTTTAAACACCGTAACAAATTTTTGTCCATGGAAATTTAATATTTATGCAGAAAAGAAGGACGATATTCAAAAAATAGACTAACAGGAATGTGTCATGAATCAATTTAATAAAGTAAAAAAATATTTTTGAGAGTTTGCCCTTGCTACCGTCTACGCCTCAATTATATTTTTACCTCGTACCATTCGTTTCATACGCTTCTGTTTTCTTTTTCTTTTTGAATGCACTCTTTTATGAAAAATAATAGATAGTGTAATCGGACCATTTTGGAACACTTTATACTAGCAAATAAGAAATCAATTCGAGACAACTTCAAACGTAGATATTCATTTTTCCATCTCATCGTTTCAGATTTTTCTACTTTTTTTAAAGATAAAGTTCGAATAGATTTGAATAGATTATAAAGAAATATGCAAATGTCTCGAACTGATGGTAGACAATTTAATTATTTATTTTTCTATTGCTGCCGTGCACCGCCAGGAAGTTTCAGTTCCCTTCGAAAGACTCTCCGGCTCGAATGCACACATAACGTTGGGAAAACGCATGATTTCTTAGATCCTCTGCCAGAAAGACTGCGTGCGTTTATTTCCTCCGTTCATTCTTTTTGTTCGTTTGTGTCGTCGTTTCTTCGATTTTTCGACGATTAACCCTTTCGGTGCTAAGGAAGTATGGGTTTCCCTATATAATTTCACGGATGACGCGTACACATCATTTTTAATATCGCTATCGTCATCTTATTAATTATTACTAGAATGCGGATCCTTATGCAATTTTCTATTTTTACAAGCATAGTTAAAAGAATAGGATTTCAGTAACATTTTGTTTCACCCTCTAAACATTATAACGTTTGCCTTACTTTGGATATTTTCCATATTTTAGCACATTTTTTTGAAATTTCAATTTCCTATAAATGGATAAAAATCCGCTGCCTAATTATTACAATGTTGTTCCTGAATTCATATTTACTGACCATTTTGAACCGATTATTCATTTCTTTAACAGACTCAAATTTGTAAAATCCTATGTATGACATATAAAATTAACCGTACAATACGGCCATAGCACTGAAAGGGTTAACGATATACTGTGCGTACGATATTTTCATGTTGGGTAGCTTACATCACACCGCGGAATCTCGAAAAGAAGTAACGGATTGTTAGAAATTCACGATGGCAAATACCTTTTTAGCGTTTCATTTTTCTCGTGTAAAATTCTCGTTACTCTTTTGCAAATTATCCATTCCTCGACTATGCGTGTACAGTGCATACTTTGTACATTTAGAGAGTTAATATATTACCATTGCTCTGTACACTATAATTAGTCCGCGAACTTCGAAACTCGTCCAATCGAAGATACTCAAAGTGCGCGTTTTTCTTTCGAGAGTCTTCAATTAATCGCGATAAAGTCACGTGTAGGAATTGTTACGTTGTAACAATTTCATTTACATTCTTCGACAAGCAATTCTTAAGTGTTCAACCCCTTCTATGATGGAATATTCCCGTGTAGTTATTACAGATAATAATTAAGCATCAAAACCATTTCATTCGTTTGAATCACATTCGCCACCTCAAATGAATCAAATGGTAAATCGATTCGAGTGCAATCTTCACATATTAAAATAGAAATCCCCAAAGAGGCAAATTCCGTTTCGTGTTTCGTTTGGTTCAAAAATGAAATGTGTAACACTTGGAATACTAACGAGTGGACTGTGCATTTTTATTCAGATTCATATGCCTGCAAACACAATTGAGCCGCTCAAAAGTTAAACTAATCAATTATGTAAAATGAATTAAATTAATTATTGAGAAGTTCAAGACTAATTGAGGAGCTGTAGGCCATTTTTCGGTCATTTGTTTTTAATTAACCTCTTGCCCTACAATAATGAAGCACACTCGTATTGTGACTTAGGGCACAGAATCAACAAAAACATATGGTACTGAGGATGAATTTAACTTGCTCCCTAATTTTGGCACTTTTTTTTTATAAGTAGATTGCGGATTTTTATGCATTCAGGAAATCTGAATCTTTAAAATATTGCAGAATACTCGCAATATGTGATAACATAAAATATCGAAAGTACTATACATGGTATAATTTTTGAAGGAAAAACAAATCACTATTAAGGTTCCATTTCTTTAAATGCGTTTGTAAAATTTTGATTTGGCACAAAAATCTTGCACTCTATTTATAATATTGGAGATTATTAGAAAAATGTCGTCAACAATGTTCAAATTGTACGTGATATGATGTGAAATCAGTAATCACTTAATGCTAGCATACATAGGTAATAAAATAATTGTAGGGCAAAGGGTTAATCGCCATGCCCCCATAATAATATTCTCCATAAATTTAATTTTAATATACTGTTCATTTAAGTTTAGGACAGTGTTTATCGTTGACTCACGACACATAAATTTTCGACGCAATTTATTCAATTCACTATTTTGTATTATATGTATGTCCATTTTCGGAAAGCTCCTCAATTATATATATATATATATGTACCTGGGCAATAAAATCTAGGTATTTACAAAGAATTGATGTCGATTAGTTTGATTTCTAAGAGGTTCAATTAAAAAGATGAAACTAATAAAGACTCGCTTCACTCACGATGCATCCGTTACTTTGTATAAATTCTATGCTTTTACATATTATGTGCATTCTGCACTTTTCTGCACGTTTAAATTTTCCATAAATAAATGCATAAAAATGTACAGCCTACAAATTAGTATTACCATTGCGAACAGACGGAATTATGCATTCGGAACTCGGCGCACTTGAATGCCTTTCAAGTGGCTCGCGACGTTCCTCAAAAAAAGAAGAAACGAAAATAAAAATCGCGTCGTTATCTGTATATATATTACTAGATGATATTAAACGTGCATGTATAAAAGGAGTACATATGTTTATAGATATAGGTTAATATATATACATTATAAATGTGTACGCACACATGTAAGTGTGGAATTTTATCATGTACGTCGATGCATTTATTACGGCGCCTGCGATCGTGTGCACATTACTGCATTTTCCTCGAGAGTTACGCTCCCGATACCTCATTTCGCTAGTGTACCGATCGCAGCGAAGATGTACAAGGGTGAATAAATTATTGTTGCGTTCTATTTATTTATCAGAGGATCGTACGGTTCTCTGAAAGATTGTCCTATGTAGAAATCCCTGAGTTTTCCCAAATTGGGGGCAAATTGGGGGAAGATCTTCGAGATCATCCGTTTTGGCAATTAATTGATGTAATATAATAAAGTTTGCGATGATAATTAATCGAATTTCGTACGTCCTTTCATCTTTGTCCTTTTAATTCTAGGTTTAAGCGACGATTAAGATAAGATTAGAAGTAAGTTGCAGTACGATGAATGCAGTTGCAGGAAAATAAGGTTTGGAAATTTAGAATTATTCGTAGTTTCGTTGCTGCTTTTACAGTTATCCCTCGAAGTTGTCTCGAATTTATAACGGAAATATATATTATATTTTAGAACAAAATATATATGATAAAAAAATAGAAGTGTTGTTCAAAAACTGGTAAAAGTTTTTTAAAATGTTAAATTTTACAACATATTTCAGTTTCATAAAAATCGAATAGGCAATCCCAGGGTAAATAAATACCCAAACGTAGCCTAAATAGAGTATTTTTCATTCTTCAAATATAATAAAAACATACCGCACTTTGGATATTCTACATGTTTTTGCATATTACGTGTCGCCCCCATTTCTTCAAATATATCTAACGTTCCTATATATGCATAAAAATCTACAGTGTATTTCTTATATATTATGTGGATATATTATTTCTATATCTTACGGAATTATATCGTAATTTTTGTAATTCTTCAAAGTCGCGGCGACTTCAAAGACCGTAAAAAGAATCGCGTACTACTTCGCGTACAACTGTATTTAATTTTGATTGATGCGCGTGAATTCTAGCAGAGAAATTGAGGTGTATGACAAAGTAACGCGAGAGGGTGACTCAACTTACTTATAAAGGCTTATGTCGATGAAGTAGAATTAGGACAGAAGGTGCCTCGACCTCGCCGCGGTGCAATATATCCTGCATAAGGTAAGTACTAACTAAGGACGCGTATCGCGTACGTTGAAATAATGATGGACTGCTTTATAATAAGCATCCTAATTATTCCTCCAAGGTTACCTTGCTTCTTAATTACCAACATACCTCGATAATAACCGCTTCGATAAAACCTCCGCTGCTTTATATAGCGCGATAAAATTGAAAGTTACTTTCAATAACGTAATCTCCTTCCATTTAAATTCGAAAACATAAATGAAAATTAAGGGGTTCATGATAAAAAGTTACCCACGATCTTAGAATCTTATTCATAAGGCTTACAATTTCATGATTTAATTGGATACAATGCTCCTGCGTAACTGCGGGTAACGCTCACAGTAATTACGGAATCTGATGAATATTTTGTTAAAAAAATTAAAGATGCTCTTTTCAGATGAAACCAAAGTAATCAAAGTTTATCTTCGTTATGAACCCCTCAATTAGAACACGTCATAACTTCTTAAGTTTTTGATTCTCTGGTAAATAAATAAAAAACAAGCATGTAAATTGAGAAATATTTGCAAATACAACTTATTATAATATTCTAGATTACGTTTCTAATTTTCTGTGTAACATATTGTTTGGAAATACATCCCTCGTAGATTGAAAAACTTTAAACGTTAAATTTTTGCAATTTGCACAATTGGCTTTATTAAATTTAGTATATCTTTGATTTAATTTTTTATTCCATTTATATGCTACATATACAGTCAGTCACAAGAGTCTACGTGCACCTCTAAATTCCGAACATTTAAAATAATACAGATGTTTCGATCGTTTTCGGAATATTGATTCATTTATTAAGAAAACTGTCATTAAAATTTATTAGAAAACTGCCAGAAAATAGTGATGTTTCCCTATTGGTTTACCACAAAATATACATGAACTAAAAATACAGTTTCACGAATGTCCAACTACTCGTATTAAAATGTACAACACTTACTGTTATAACTGTATTTATGCTTTGTTAGATTTTCTGATACATCTGTGGCGTTCAATAATTTGTTTAGCACAAATAAAGTCACATCTTACGTATTTATAGAAGCAATTTTATTCATATAAAATTAATAACGATCTCTTTATAAAACGTCTTCTATGAATCTTCCTTACTTGTAATTTTATACTTCATAAATCTTCGCGCCATTTCTATTATTCCAAAATATATCCTACAATCTGTAAATACTTAAAATTTAAAATATGTATGTGAAATTTCGTGACTGACCGTATATTGATTGTCCCCATAGCGTTAAAATAAGTTAAAAATACCGTGCAATCTTTACAGTTGTATTGCCCTAAATAGCATCCATAGTTTACACTACCGTATAATATGTTGTACCATAAATTTACTTCTGTATGTCGTTTTGGTCCCTCAGAGCCCGGTATCGAAGGGTTAAATTATTTTTTCGACGATTACGTTGATCGTCAATTTATTAAATCACCAGTCTGGAGTCTCATAAAATTCCTTTCCTCTTTGCTGCAAAAAGGAAACACGGCAAAAAGGGGGCGATAATTGAGTTAATTTTTTGTAAAATCCAGATGAAGAGATTCTGTGCGCTTTCAGATGTAAACAGACGCGTCATATCATTGACTTTTAGCCGGCAATCGGTATTTAAGAACCACGCTCGTATACACGCACGAGGCAGTACTTAAACAGGCAGTATATGAGTCAAGGCTGCGGAGGGACCCTTACCTACTTTTTCCTTTTACGGTAGTGAAACGGACTGATGAATGTATGGGATATGGCAACCGATAAATTTACGCAAAGAATCTCACACTTCGACAAATTGCCAGTCGAAATTTTTACCGTTCCCCTTTCGCGAACGTGTTCCCCTGAGATTAAGTCGTCAAATGAGTCTCCCACCATTTTGTAGATGCCCAAAATGAGCATCGAAAATGACATTCGAGAAGTTCGAATCGATACTTTATCAATGTATGGCGAAAATTTGGAAGAGTACTTTGGTAGTTGGAAAGTGGACGAATTATTGAATAAATCGTGAAATAATTGCGTAAGCGAGGCTAAAAGCGTTGTCCGAGTCACCGCGAATTGACCATGACATGAGTTGACTCAAGGAGATCGAGTGAGATGCCTATAACCCCAATGCCAAAATTACCGCCGCCTAATATTAGGATTTCCCTGCTGGACTCTCGATATATACATTTATGAGGTACCGGAAAAAGTTCATACGGTTGCTCTATCTAATATAAAACAAAATTATGTTTCATTACTAAACTACTGATTTTTATGCAAATTCATTTCTTTATAAACGAAATTAAATTTTGTCGCGTGTTAGATTTCTGCATTATTTATGATTAGTTATAGCTAGACTACGGATGTTTATGCAAATTATATTTTTAGAATCACAAATAATCGAGACCAGAATATAGATTAATTACATACTCTAAATATTACAACGAGTGCTTTCCTTTGGGTATTTGATCTATTTTGACATATTACATGATTTGTGTGCCTTTTTACATATTTAAATTCTCTATAGGTGCATAAAATCACGTATTCTACAGTAGCATTTCGCAAAAATAAGGCAATGGTTCTTAAGTGATTAGATTCTGTTGGCTTTTTGCTCTGTAAATTTGTATTAATTAAAATTATATCATTATTAGTCAAGCTACTTAATAATTCTTTAATAGCTTAACAAAGTGAGTGACGAGTTTGCGGGGACGTGGAATAATATAAATAAATGATAGTTCAGAGTTACAGTATTTGGATAATAGAATTTAATACAATGAATCAATGTAAGATACATGTATGAATGGAACCAAAAGTTAACTAAAGCTGCAAGACAGGTTTTAATAATAAATAATAAGAATAAATATAGAATGTATTATTATTAGTCGAGGCATCTGAGTGTAAGTCGTGTTCACGAGAAATTATATCCCGTCGTTTATTTTAAAATTATATGCCAAGAAAATTTAAGTTACTTAAATTATTTAATCAGTGTAAATCGAAACGTAATTGTTCCCATTGAGTATTTTAGCCTTCTGCGTAGTAATTTTCCGCCTTATAGTACTGCTATTTTGGTACAATTTCTAGAAGCCTCCTCTATAACGACAAACCTACCATCGCATCGGTCTGAATCATCATAGCTTTCTTGGACCATTTACAATGACACGTATCTTCGTTTTTTTAATTAAACTAGACAAAGTATCGGAAATTTTTAAAGTGTATCGCAACCTTGCAACCATCTTAGTGACTTTGATCTTGGTACCTAAAGGCACAACGGAAACTAGATCAAGGAATCGCGATCAAGTAATCTTGAATCACTCTTTTACTAGCGCGCGAAGTTGCTTCACTTTCTCTATCGAATTACAATTCCTTTCTAGACTCTTACAGATCCTAATCTTCGTGTTTCATTCCTGTTGTTGGGCTATAATGTGCAACTGCACACAATGATTTTTTGCTGCCACGCGCCAATTTAATAGATTTTAATCGTGCAACTCGTATAGTTTTGATAAAGGATCTATAAATCCCAATAATTATTACTATATAAATTAGTTAACGTAATCTAAACCAAAGAGTCCATACGCAAGGCTCCCCTCTATGTATTATTTTTGTAAATAAATTTTTCAACGTAATTTAACCCTTTGAGTACTAAACATTTTCGTCTCGTGAAAAATACGAACACACATTTAATCCTATTTAACATTAAACTGGAAATTTGAAATAAACAAAATGCATTTTCTTCTATTACCCTAAAGGAGATCCAATACTCAAATTTGCAGACCAGCATGGCTGAATAAAAAATTTTAAATAAACACTGTAGAATCTATTGTTATAGGCGTAGCTGTTATCTAACGGCATATAAAATAAGTACAGTATTATATCATTGGAATAATCGTTATTATTTTTATAAATTGTTTATTATTCCATCACCAAAGGCATTTTTCTCATTTTGTGATGACAGGACAAATTGTTAAGGAAATTGACTTTAAATACAAATAGGTATACATTAATCAAGTGCTTCGAACAATTTAAAAAATGGATTTAATAACATTGACCACTGAACAGCTTATGTGATAATCACTAATTCCATAGCCTTTTTATAGCACGATTATTTTAAGAAGAGACACTGAACCTATCTTTCTGTCATGGAATGTAAGTTAGGAATCTCTATTCTAAACCATGGAACTCCCCAAAGTGGTCTTCTTTTAGAACCCGCACCTATTATGGTCCCTCCATGGTTCTCCAACGTTCTCCAGTTGCAAGAACCACCCCGAACCTTCCCCAATATACCGCCCCGCTAAAGATTCTACCTAACCCCCCAAAATCAGGTCAAAGAAGGCTACCTCATGGTCTACATTTCTCCCCTTTATCCGCAACATTCTCCATTTCGCGACATCGTGGACAGAGATCTCTAAGACGGCGATCAGCGTCGAAACGTCGCCGATTCTAAAGATAAATTCCGCGGCGGTGTACGTTTTCACAGGCCCGTACGTAGAAAATCCTCACCGGGGGGCTGTGCACACATGGTGGTAGGGATACGGAGTCAGAAAGCAAGAAGGAAAGAGAGAGAAGCATCCTGAGACGACGTCATCGTCGTCTTTTACGATCGCGAGGAGAGAAGCCCGCGAGAAAAGGTGGGAGCCACGACGAACGGTTGTGGCCGAAGCTTTCAGCGGCCAGTCGAGACTTTGCCTGCGAGTCAGACGCATCCCAGACAACGAACGAACCTGAATACTTGCCCCGTGAGTAAGCATGTGCACTTTTTCAAGTCCGTACTCGAGTTTCACCCTACCAGGACCATCTTGGATCTCCTCGATCGGACTTTCGTTGCCTGTAAGAGCGTCTGTAAGCGTGTGTGTGAAAGTGATGTGAGCAGGATGTTACCGTGTCTCTTTGCGGGCACGGAAACGGTCAATGGAGACGAAGAGAGTCGATCTACAGGGTGGAAATCGAAAGAGAGCGAGTAGGACTGTTGCGAATAGAGGCAGGTGATGGTTGCAGGTCGACCGAGGATTTGGGGGTTGCTCCAGGTGGTAAACGAAACTTCGATAGCCCTAATCGAGAAATCGGTAGTCGCGACACCATTGATATCGCCCGCATTCCAAAGAGCGACAATTCTCGAAGCCTTTCGGTTATTATGCAAATTTCTTGACAGTCGTTTCTCAAGGTAAAGCCCGCAACCCGTTGCCACCCGCTGTTTAGCTGCGCTGATATGGCCAGAAAAATTGGTGACTCACAAGAAATTTCAGGCATTCACGCGTAACCGCTGTGACAACATTGCCCCAGACTGCCGATCTCTTTGCTGCGTCGTAGACAGGAATTTCTATCGCGAACTTCGCGATAACAGATCGCGGTAACGATTCCCAGTTTTGCTGATAACGCATACTCGAAAGAACCCCTGCAGACGTTGTTAAGAAAAAGAAAAAGTAAATTCTGTAAAATAAATTCGATCGATTTCTGAGAATCTCTAAGTAATAAAATTGAGAACGTCATTAAAAGTGGTGCCGATCAGCTGATTTTCTCGTTATTCGTTACTTTATAAATTAGATTCAAACACTTATACTTGATTAACAAAACTGAGACGTTCGTAAAAAGTTAAATTTCTGCATTATCGAGCAGTTTTATACGTTAGAAATAATCCAAGAAATTAGTAGGGTAATTTGGTGCTCCTATAATTGATCATCTCTCATTACAAGCTACGTATCGATCTATTTATCGTTGTAAATATTCGTCGTTACGATGACAGGACGAAAGCTTGATAAATTACCATTCATTTCCACTTCCTTTTGCTTAAGGAAATTTATAGAGAAGTTTCTATCTCCAAGCTCGATCTAGGTCAACTTCCTCTACAAATAAATTTCTTATTTGCTCCAAAAGAGATGTAGGACGAACTTTGTTATAATGTATGTGCTACCTAGATTGTGCGAAAAAATTCCAGATCATATATCGTTGAAGCAATCGCCGAGATAGTGGGTTGGAAGGGAGGAAAATTTTCTTTCGAGCGTAACAAGACACCGATCCGAATGGAGTAACGAAACTCGGCTGTGCGTAACCCGAAAAGGTTCGGATGGCAGGCGGCTAGCGACGATTCCACCCTCTCCTCTCGCGTGTAAAAATAACCCTCTCCGCTGATACAAGCCTCTTTACAATCGGGTACCTCTGTTTATTTTTTATCTCGTGCTATTTTGACTCCAACTTTCGGGACTTTCCATATCCTTGCCTTCCTTTGGCTCCAAATTTAGGAAAAGCGGGAAACAAAACCTAGTGGTCTTTGTTTAGATACCTTTTAACCTAGTCTTCTTGAAATTACGGATTATATCAGATTGGTCAAAAAGTCTTGTCCTTTTTTTTTGCAACGTGGTATTAGCATTGCGATATATAAGTTAACATACCAGTAACTTCGCAAACACAAATAAGATTTCAACGAAATTCATTTGAAATAAGGCATTGAGATGGATTGTATTTATCACCTTGAAATGGAAGAAACTAACATGCATTTTCAACACGTTACATTGAATTACTACTTTAAACGTAAAATGCAGTACAAAGCAGAAAATAATAGTGTGTGTGATAGAATATATTATCTAATGATGACAGATATCCACCTTTAAAGCTCATAATCAAATTATATAATCAACAGAAAATTCGAACATCTAAAAATTTATAGAAGTCATTTAGACGAGTTTTTCATTAAGAAAAATGAAAGTTCTTCAAAGATGAAATGACGGAATTACCTAATATGGCCAAAGATTGTTGAAAAAGTTGATAATGCTTTGTTTAACATAGTTTTGTTTTTATGCGTTCTTAAAATACGACAGAACTTTTTTGCTATTTTTATTTTAACTGCATTGCGGTTGCATTTTATTACGATGTATTGTACGAAACGTATATTAGAATAGATTGACGTGGTGAAATTTACGGTGTAAAACTTAAGAAAGAGAAGTGATGACACGAGGTGGTTCTTCGGAGCATTGTGTCTAGAATTTCTGCTTCTCCGAACTCGTTGCAACTCCGTTTTGCTTTCTTCCTCCCTGCATAGCATCTCTGATTACCAGCAAGGAATCGTGCACATTCGCTCGCGTATAGATACCAATGATACGGATGCAAGGATCCCCATCGCAGTGGCGTAGAATCAACGAATACTGAGAAATTCTTCAGGAAATCCAGTTTCTCACAGCTTCACAACCTAACGCATCTACACTGTGCAAAACAATTATAGGCTCGTAATTTTGAACGATTCTATTGTGCCGACCGGTTCTAAGCAAAAAGAAGAACAGAATTGCACAAACTCGACAAACAGACGCGCTTATTCATATTATTCCAGAAGGATTAAATTCTCTGGAATGGCAGAATAGTTTAAATTTAACAGCACAATTAACCCTTTTACCGTTAATCTCGTACGTGGTACAGGCATTTCTATAATTATAAATTATTAATCCAGCGATGATCCATGGGCAACGGGATCTCTTTAATATCTTAAAAATAAGATTCCGAGAGTGTTCATATTTTCCCTATTTTTTTTGTGGAAACGCAAAGAATCTGTAACCTTTTTTTCTAAGTTTTGTACCACTTATAACCGTCTACGATTGCAACGTATCTTCCTTTTAACCCCTTGTCATATAATTTTTCTACTGCAAACTCGTACTAGATAAGCTGCTTGCTAACTTGAAACTACGAAATATCGAAATATTATAGCTATCTAATTTTTACTTAGTTATTATGAATCTTATAAATTGAAATCAAGAATTGAGTAAAAATTCAACTTTATTAGAGATGGAATCTCTTTTTATTGAATCAACACAACAATTCATGCCACAAGTGTGACTCGTCATTGTATGACAAAGAGTTAATCAACGGTGAAAGGGTTAAAGTAACAGAAGAACGGCGACTGCAATACGCGATGCCCTAATTATTTTGAACAGTGTTTTTATGACTTCGACCTATTTTTCTTACTGCGAAATCAACTTCCACTTACACTTTCGAATCCCAAAAAAGGAGCACCAGATAAAGAATACTACTAACACACCTTTAATTAAAAGACAGACGAGGCACAATATGGACCAATCATCCAATGTATTTTTCTGTCACACGATTCTGGGATCTCGAGATCCCATTACTATTTTCATTTTTACTTTTTTGACTGCGTAATGTCTATAGTTTTTGTGTTTGTTTCTACATTATGCATATTGAAATATCTTCGAAGCGTGTGGATTCCTTCCCGAGTAATAGAAAGGAATAAATTCTTCTGAAAATTCTGATTGTTTTAAATGTCGGTATTTCAGACCATGTGACACGAAAACCCATAAGATGATAGAGCTACTCTGTACCTCGTCTGTGATTAAAAATGTCTGCCGGCATTGTAACCCAAAAAGAAAGAAACATGATCGGTGCGCTGAAAAACAGTATAGATAGGAGTGTCCCGAAAGAAACAATGTCTGGAATGTTTCCACGAAGAAAATTAACCCGTTCCCGGCCGTGTAGATCCCCTCGGGTTCGCGCGATGCATCGGTTTCGCTCGTGAGGAGAAGAAACGAGCGCATAAAATGCGAAAGCTCGCGAAGGATCCTCTCGTTTCACCTCGGTTCGTCCTGGAGGATCACATACCTGTGGGTCTGACGTCACGAGAGAGGAAGAAAGACGCTCGAAGCAGCTCGAAGACGTTTGATTTTATATATACGGACACGCTACAGAGCCCGGGCCTTCTTGAGCAAGAACCTGCCTCTATAAATAGGATATCCGGTCGTTCGCTAATTATACTTCGATGCATGCTGTCCGCATAGCGAGAATCTTGCACGAATTCTCGGTCGATCCAGCAATTTCCACGGCAATTATCATCGCGCTGTCTTTAAAGACAACAATGACTGCAAAAATAGGAAATAGCATATAGACGAAAAAAGAAAAAAATAGAGAATCCGTAATTAAGACACACGCGGGTCGCGGTTAATTGCATTCGCGGATCGTCTCACGGTCATTGAAATCTCCGGAGCGCGATGAACGCGCGCGAACTCGACCGTTCTCCTTGGGAATCGATCGAGTCCCGTACAATGTATAACGCAGGAAGAAAATTAAAAAGTACAATTTATCGATGGGAGATAAAGCGTAAAGTATGGGAAGGAACACGCGGGGTTACGTGCTCGAGAGAACGCGTTTCAAGTACGCCAGGATGATAACGGAGACACCCGTTGCTGTTGTAGATACGATTTCTTTTTCTCGTGAACGAGTGAACAAACCAAACCGCCACCATGGACGCGATCAAGAAGAAGATGCAGGGAATGAAGCTGGAGAAGGACAACGCGATGGATCGCGCGTTGCTCTGCGAACAGCAGGCTCGCGATGCGAACGCGCGAGCCGAAAAGGTAAACCTTTAGAATTTTCAGGCTACCACGATGCGCAGAGTTAACACGTTCACTGTCCAGACATCTAGCATAATTACTATTTGCACGCTCGAGAAAGTAATACAATGTTCGGCATAAAAATCCTGCTTCTCATTTGGTATATGAATATATACATTATCGTGGTTACTTTTTTCAGTTATATGTAGGATAGCAGTCGATAATAATTTTTGACGAGCTTTATTTTAATAAAATTCATTTAGTACCGATTATACATCGCATATGATGCATTTGACAGAGAACGTGTTGGCCCTTTTATAGTGTAGTAAATTGACGAAGAATGGGAGAAAAGCAATATACAGAATTGTTATTTTCTTTGTTGCAACATTTTTATTCGCTTAGCTTATCCGATGAAAAGAATACGTAATTTTTTCTATTCATATGTGATATGTTTTAATAAGTGTGTTACGTATAATTTAACTTATAATATGAAATTTGAAGTATCGTATTCCGTAGCTTCCTCGAGTCTTTTACGCACTAAACTGCGAAAGGGTTGAACACCGTAACCGAAAAGTAGTAAATAAAAAAGAAACAGAAACTTGATATACGACAAAGTACGCAAATTTGTCTGTTTACCATCTCCGAGAGATAAAGAATAAAAATAGCAGTGAAATAATCGCGGCGTAACAAAAATGCGATATAGGTTTGGCAGCCGGTCAAAAATTTCATTTATAGAACTGGAGTTTTGCGCTATATCGCGAATAGAATATAATTGATCGCGACGAATTAATTATTCTATGTATAATACTTCTTTGTTTAACAAAGGCCGAGGAGGAAGCGCGTGCCCTGCAAAAAAAGATCCAGACTATTGAAAATGAACTGGATCAAACTCAAGAGGCCCTCATGCAGGTCAATGCTAAACTCGAGGAGAAAGACAAGGCTCTGCAGAATGTAAGTATCCATATTACTTCCAATCAATAATTATTTCTTTAATAATCGTTCTTGAATTTAAATTTCAAATTATATTTACATTTTCCCAACGAACAATTTACAGTATGTACTTACATAGAAGCTATTTCATCTTCAAAAAGTTTAGAAAGTTCATTACATAAATCTTTCAGCAAGGAAAAGACAATAAAACTCGTTTAAAAAAACGGCATTTGAAAAAAAAGAACTCAACCGGTTTCGAACTGCGAAAAGTCGCAAACAGAGAGCTTATCAATCAGCGGGTTGTTACCGACAGAATAATGACGTTTACGCGCCATAAGATGTCGCGGCGATCGTGCGCATGCGCGTCACGATGATAGAGCAGGTTCCCCGCGAAGTGAGTCCACAGTCGAGCTTGAGTACGCGAAGCTGGCATTTCGTTGGTTCGGTAGCGTTCGACAAACTTCGGGGTTTCGCGTTTTACTTTTAGTGGTAGAAGGGGTATCTGGATCAAGCATAGAACGATAGACGGAGAAAAAGAGAGAGAGAGCAGGATAGAAATCAGACCAGGACGGTGCAGAGAGCGGAGACCAGCGTGTCTCCTCTCATGCATGCGTTCGCTTGTAGGGGACGGTGTGTGCGTGTAACACAGAGAGGCATACAGAAGGACGTATGCGTGGCGCGGTGAGAAACGTGTTACGAACAGTGACAGACAAGATGGCGGTGTGTCTTGTGCGGTGGTAGTAACTGTGGTGCGTTAGAGAACGTTAAAAAAAATAGTGGAACAGCGGAGGGGTTAGTAAAGGGTTGGTAGCTGGATAGTATGGAGCCAGCTCTTACATCGACCACGAGACGTCGCGGTCATCAGCATCATCCGCGACACGCTACACGCCGACGTCTTGACGCCTCCAGCAGAGGACCCGCGCAGTGTGGCCCTGCTAATATTGTTAAAGATACGGCGATCGGAAACAACGAAACGGCAACATTTACAACGTCATCGAGACTCGATGAAAAGAGCAATGTCATCGATACGGAGTGTTCCACCGCGGTGACAGTGCCCACGATCGTCGGCGCGAGGTGGCACCGTGATCCGACGGTGTCCACAAAAGATGCACCATCCAATGAAGATACGAATAAGAGAAAGAATAACAATAATGTTGAGGACGATGACAGAGAGGAGAACGTCCGACAGAGGCTCGCGCAGTGTAGCCTGGACGTTCTCGACGAACGACGCGAACAGTCTGTTCGTGAGAAAAACGAAAACGAGAGCTGTGACAGCTACGAAAGCGACCAAACATTGGACAGGTCTCCGAGACCACGTGGGGAGGAGATATGCTACGATGAATTTGCTGACGAAACGAGAAGTAAAGAAAATTCGCCGGAGCCTGAGCACGCGGTCGCGAGGGCTCGTGGTGATGGTAACTCCGATGACGAGTCGACCAACGTCGAGGAGGATCCAGAGCTAGCTGAACTTGCCAAGCTAAGATGTCCCAGCGAGAGAGCTGAGGTGCAAGCGGAAAGAGAAGCAAGAAGAAGAAAAAGATGCGCAGATTATCCGGGATTGGCTTTCGGATGGTCCATATTTTCCAGCGATACGATGATGAAATTCGGTCTCATAAGGAACGAATTACAGAATATTATGGGAAACCAGCTGAAACGGGTCAGTATCGTATGATGATACATTACGGATGCGCCTGGTGTATGTACAATATGCGTATGCAAGGTCACCGCATGACATGACCTTGACGCACTTCGATGTCGGTCAATGAATTCCCGTGTCATTTGACCCTTGACAACCGTCGAATTGCTTTCTCTCTCAATCCGTTTAATCTTTCGTCTCTTTCATGATACGTTTTCTCTTAAGTTAAGACTCGTTCGATGTTTCGTATCTGAAGTAATCTTCATGAATTCGATACCTTATATGGTTGAGAACGGGTTAAAAATACGCGCGCAGTTAGGTTAGGTGATCCAGTGGTTACCCACGGTGACGTGACAAGCTATTAAGTCGTATGTTGCTGGAAGTTTACAAAGCAGCGAACAGTTAGCAGCTCTTGTTACTCTTTCTATGTTTTAATTACTCGCTCTTTTCTACCGTTCATCCTGGAAAATTACCGAACCGCCTCGAATACTGATTAGAGAAAGGCTGATTAAAACAACGGAATTTCTGCCCGTTGCCAACTGGAAATCGAAATCGGCTTGCGTTATCGCGTGTTAAATGAATAATGCACTACTTGTCGGGTAATAATAATTAAGAGACCATTAGGAGCGCTCGCTAGTGACAGGGGACGTCTTACGTGGCTTAACGATGCACGATCGCCCGACAAAGTACACTTATTGCGTAGGGTTACTGAACGGGGACAATGGGTTAACCGTGATTCTTTCACCCGACACAATAAACGGCATTCTTATTTAGTCGCTACTTGGCGACCGCACGGACAGGTAACGCGAATTCGTAAATTATTTACGATCACGCCCGTGCGTTTCGTTTTTGGATGCAGGCCTTTCCATTAAATATGACGCGTACAGTGGATGCTATACTGCCCAATTTGGAAGTATTATAACTAGACCGCGGACCTTTATGCATTTATGGAAAATTTAAGTGAGCAAAGTGTAGGCAACATGCAAAAGTATGTAAAATATTCAAAGTGAATAACAAATTATTGTATTTTCAGAGTAGAGCAACTTTTCACTTCTTTAATTTTGTTAATAAAGATGTTAATTTGTATAATGGTCCGCACTCTAATTATCAAGATGGATTAGCATGTTCTTAATTAATATTACGTTTAACTGATTGTTGTTTCTGTTGGTGTTTGTTATACAATTTTCTCAATTCTCTCCGGAGCTTATGTTTAATGGTATTTATTTCTTTATCTTTACGCAAAGATAGAGAATTAGTCAATCTATCGAAACGGACTTGAATCTTCTTTTTGTTTTTTGTACTCACGCGATCGACATATTTCATGCATTAATTCAAGTCTATCTTCTAAAAAAAGAAATCTTCTAAAATTAAATTCAATAAAGTTTGATTTATCGAGTATCTTATCACCGACTAGGTATAAGAATAGACAAATCATGCCATGTATTTTTGTGACCTGAATTCCTGGGGCTCTAGTCTTATTGTGTTTATTTTTACATTTTGCATGTTCAAATACTTCGGAAATGTTTAAATTCCTTTTGAAATAATAAAAAGGCAGATATTATTCCGAAAATTCTGATTTTTTAGATGTCGGTATTTCAGAACGTGAAACACGGAGTTCCATAAGGAGATTCGTCTACTCTTATATCTCGTCTGTGGTATTAGTAGTTCACTGGTTTTACTCTTTATTTCGAAAGTAACATATTCCATCAGTACACGATGGAAGAATTTTATTAATTCCTATTCCTTAACACTTTTTTCTCCTAAATTCTCGTATATTTTTCGTGAATCTTTTTGAAAATCATTTTCGAAAGCAAAGACTATTTTGCACTGGTAACACTTAAAATGCGAGTAGCACTCGTCAACAATCTAAAAATACGTAGCAGTACACGGATCCAGCGGCCTTTTATTCGGTACTCCGAGAGGGCATTGCGTAAGCATCCCGGAACGCACTCCCACAAATCCGCTTTGTTACGAGCGTTTATAAGCCAGTGACGATACACGCAATATGTGTAACACCGTTGCAAAATATTCGTAACATATTGCACGGGAATTTGGAACACGTTTCGCGCTCCATTGCCGACCTTTGGAACAAGATCTGTTTCTTTGTCGTTTATCTTAGACGATATTTACACGTCACATTCTCCGCGATTTCTCGCGGATGGACGTGCTGCCATCTGTGCCGGCATTATTCGCGCATTCTCGCGGAACATGTATGAGGATTCTCGCACGCACATCCAAATTCAGTTGATTGTTCCTAATTCCTAACGGGGGATTTACATGGTATTTAAATTTTAAATAGGATAATGAGATACTAGATGACACTGCGATCACTCTTTGAAAAGAGGCTTAGATTTTAAACTTTATTTAATACTGTAATTATTAGGTTGATGCATATATCAAATGTCGGGTTTGTAAAGTAAAAAAATTTAAATATAAATAAATCCTTCAAAACACCATACCTATATTTAGTTAAAATAATTTATACAGGATCGTATACATTTTTTCCAACAATTAGCTAGCTTCATTATTTACATTTATAAAAAATTACTAATTTAAGGATTGTCTGATTTTCAAATGAAAAATTATTAATCTTCAATTTTCTCGATTTATATAATCTTTAAATTCCAATTTCAATAGCTTTCATAGTATATTTGCTAAATTTGATCATCTATAAAGAATTGCTTGAATATTCCGATTATTCATGATTTTAAACACTGAAAATTTTATAAATTTTTTTCTAATACACACATATGTACGTCATAGCTAATGCCTTCTTCTTTAATACACTTCATTATAATTTACGATTTTATAATATCCATTTATTAATTTCAATATTTAAGAAAACAATGTTGCATATGAATCAACCTAATATTTTTTAATAATATAATTATATAATTTTTTTAGATAGAAAATTTTTCTGTTGGTATAAGGGAGAAACATGTTCCAAGATGTATAAATTAAAAATACTTGGATTTATGTAGTACATATAATAGATGCTTCCTATACATATTAATAATTAAATTTAATTACGAATCAGAGCTGAACGGAACACATTATGAATCTAATTAAAAACGCACGCAACAATATAAATTTAAATATAGAAAATATGGTAAAAATGAAACCTTACGTAAAGTAATCTTGTACACCTTTCAAAATTAAATTTTTTATTAATATTCCATTATGATTTGAAAGAAGATTATGCTTTAAAGATAGCCTACTTCTTACGCTTGGTATCTAATTGCGTTACGCTTTAATATCACAATGAAATATATTGCAACTTCCGGTTACGTTTAAATCACACCGTTGAGATTATTACGTTGCATTACTTTAATCTGCAATTACATATTTCTTAAATTTCTCTTTAAAGTATGTCATAAATATAATGCGGATTTCTATATATCTCTGGCAAATTTAAATATGCAAAAAGGCGTGAGATACATTTAGTATGCAAAAAATTAAATTGAAATTAAAATTAGTGTATTCTGGTCCTGAAATAATCCTCCATTTAGGTCTCGCTTTTTTAATTTTGTTAATAAAAATATGAATTTGCATAAAGATCCACAGTGTAACCATAAATGATAATTAACTGCTCAGTGAATTATTAGATCGTTGCATAATTCCTATCGTATTTTCGGGTAAAATTTAAACTACCAGATTTTCGAAAGACGTTTGAAAGACATGTCAAATTATAAACACAATACCCAATGATAAACAGTAAATTTAATACAAGTTTTAGTTGAATTAGTTTAGCGACTATTATAAAATTTTGAAAATATTAATCCTGATACGGCACCTTGGGGTTATTCATGATCTTAGCAAATTTTTTTAAATTCTTTCGTACTACAGAATAACGGCAAATAAAAATTTGCTTGAACTTCTTTCGAACATCTGAATTTTATACGCTTGGAATACATACTTCAAATTATTTCAGTGAACTTTAATAAATTTTTCTACATGTTCTAAGTGAGTGAAAATCTTACGAAATCTGAAAGACCCCATGTCATGTGAGGGTAAAAAAAAACAGTGTGCCGTTCCAGAGTTAATAAGAAATGCAACAGAAATTATGCAGTGACCTAATATATGACGGATTTGTATCATCGTTTAAATTTGCGTCTCGGTCGACCGTGGTATTTCTCATCATAAAACGTACACCGCCAATCATTGAAAACGATCGTTTGATCAAAGGAAGAATACGTTTGCCCTGAAATTATCATCGATGCGTAGGATAAATGAACGCCTGTCGCTGGACGCGGATGGAAAAGCAGAAGAAGCGAAACAACGCAGGAATTGTTGTCGAGCGTCCATTCGAACGGTTGGGCGCGCTCGGGACGGGCGCGGTATTTCCGGGGCTTTGCGCGCGACGACACGTCGATCGGCGTAGCGATACTTGGAGTGCGCATTACGCTTCGTGACGCGGCCAACGATAGAAAAAAGAGCATTTCTCCAGTGAAGCGAGTGCTAATAATCGAAGACATGATCGTATACAAAGCATCCAATAGATAATATCAATTATAATTCAATTACAAGATTTTTTCCATATAATATTTTGGAACAAACGTCATTAAGGGTAAGGGACTATTTGACGTGCGCACAACGGAACGCGCATGCGCTTCCCGACCGGGGGCAGCCATCTTGCTTTCCAGTCAACACCAGCCAGTGGTCGTCAGTGCACGACAGTTCGGTGGCTACGAAACTCTCTCTCTTGTACGGGTACCGGTCGTCTCTCGTACTCCGACATACTTAGTCCTCGTACGGTCGTGTTCACCGGTTATCTTAGATCATCGACTTTTCGCTCCACGTTCGAGTAATCATCTCGATTTGCGTACGAAACTAGTTTACAAGTGAGAAAACGCTACACGCGCGTATAAACCAGCAGCATGTCGACGCAAGTGCAGGGCACCCTTCTCGACGTGCTCAAGAAGAAGATGAGGCAGACCAAGGAAGAGATGGAGAAATATAAGGACGAATGCGAAGAATATCAGAAGCGGCTGCAGGTGGAAGTGTTACGCCGCGAAGAAGTGAGTGAGAAAATTACCTCATGACTCTTCGTTTCCCCCCGTGCACCACGAATCAGCTTGATGCGATATTGGATTGTCGAGGATTCTTCTCGATTATCTTTTATTCCAACTTGTTCGAACCCATACCATCACCTGTGTAAGATCTCCCGTAATTCATCGTGATTCACGACACACGGTAGTAACGTGAATCCAGCACGCGATAGAGAAGAATTGAGTGTGAGGTTTGTCGTGTCGATTAGTAAATAATCGGCCATCGTGTGCGTCTAATCCGGTCGTGCGAGCCGCATCGGCTTTAGACGCGATCGAATCGTCTCATGATCTACTCATTGTGCGGTTAATTTCATCGTGAACACGCATATACTATACGTGTGGTTCACAGCGTGTCTTTACCGGAAATACGGTGCTCAACTTCACGGTATTCGTTTGGAAAAGTATCGATCGGTTCGCGAGAGAGGACCTATTCGAGGGAAATGGGCAGGATCGATCGAAGGACATCATGTCCGACATTTTAATTTGAAAAGGGAGGATGGTGGTCGTTTGTAGAGTTGATAAACTCTCGATGGAAATCCTTTTCACCTTTGTAAACGCCGGAGCCGGCGTCCACACGGGTATAGGATCGATCGTGAGTGTCAGGCACGTCGTCGTCAGGCTGGGTTGCGGCTCTGGAGAGGCAGACGGGGGGGTATAGAAGGGACACACCGACTCTGCTCGCACTCGAGACATTCTTGATACAACAAGGAGGACCGGCTTGGAAACTTACCTCTCTCGCTACCCTCGAGCCTTCGTCAAATATACATTGGAAAATATTGTAACAGAAAGTAACTTGGAGTTAATAGCCATGCGCACTACGCTAATACGATCCGGTTGTTTCAGTCATATGCATTTTCAAGCTGATGTCTCTCGCTCCCGTTCTCGTGAAACGAAGCGCAATTGCCGGTCGATTTCTCTGTACAATTTTGCCCTCCTAAGTTCAAATATCCTATCTCACAGTTTGTAATTTTTTAAGATACAGTTTAACCTCCATATCTCGCACCTCTCTAACTCGAAGACCTCTATAACACGAACATTTTCTTCATTCCGTTCCGCTCCGCTGTAAAAATCTCTATAAATCGAAATCAAATTTACTTTACCTCGAATTATTTGCCACATATTCATTAGGTATAGAAATTAGTTCGGTGCTTCTTTCCACGGAACTCAGTGTTCATTTACATAAAAATTAGTGTTTAAAATAATCTTCATTACTTCGCGTGACTGTTTTCCATTTATAGGGCAGGTATATTCCTATTTTAAAATATGATGGCGGTTTTGAGTTGGCTAATTCAATGTAAATTTAACTCAAATTTAGAACAGATTTCTACAGGTTAAAGTTTACCTCTAAGAGTCATATCGTTGTCTTCACTGCTTCTGTAACTCGAAGTTACAGCCATGTGTGTTATAATTTGTAAAAAAAATTAATGGTGGAAAACATAAGACAACACTTGCTGTGTCTCTACCTCTCGCAAGTTAAATGTTAGTACGGTAAATCTCTTTTATTTGAAAATTTGGATAAGTTGAAACCTCTATATCTCGAAAGTTTAGGCTATAATGAAATAGTGATTCAATTTTTGAACTAAAAAAGGGAAAATGGTGAATGATACAAAGAAAATAATTAAACTTCAATTTTCTTGGATGTTTGGAAATGCTGGATAAAATATTTTTACTTACGAGGGTAGAATTGTATCTTCACGCAAAACTTTCTGTAGAATTATCGGCATAATACAATCTGACATTTTCAAGAATAAGCATGGATGTGGTAGATTATTTTGGAGATTAAAATTTTTGGTTACTTCTGATAGATTAGGGATGTAAAAGGTCCGAATATCCGGATGACATTACGGATTATTTGTAGTGTGATTTCAAATATTTGAACATTTTTTCAAAAAATCCCAAAGTCGATTGGATTTATATAAGTACATTTTCAAACAAGGATTTAACAACTTAAACTGTATGGTTCTATACTCTTACTTACAATCATGTGCAAATTTATTTACAAACGATAATTAAAAAGATATATTTTTTTTTAATTATTTGAACATAATAACAATCATGACAAAACATAGTTCCCTTTCCAATTTTATTATTTTAAGAATTGTAACATCGCCATAGATTTAACTAGAGCTGTAGTTTTGCGTGTTTTGTTTTGTTTTATTATTATTATTGGAACTATCCACATTATCCGGATATTTTTAACTACCCGTATTGTTCTATTACTATTCCGAATATTCGATCATTCGTATTAAGGTCCGTTTTGGCACGAAACGTTTACAACAGGATCCGATTTAGGAATGAAATGTTTATGGCACGATTAGGTTCAGCCAAACAATTTTGTGAGGAAATACATATGAATGTTTATGTAGCGTCGCGGATCGGTTGAGACGCGATACGTTTCGTACGTGTGACAACCAACATTTGCCGTCGCTGGATTGTGCTGTTTCTTGTTTTGGTGGTTCATAATTCACGATCTAGTTCAAAATTGTTATAACTTCCTTATTTAACAGTTTTTTTATTGCAGTTTGCTCAGGTCTTGAAATAATATTTAGGAGGTTAGGCATGGAGAAATTTACTATCGCAGACCTAACAAAAATTGTATAATTTCATTTTAAAAATCAGCGTTCGATTATCGTTCTCGAGTTGACGTGCTTGATTCCCTTTTAACACTTAACCATATACATATCTTAAATATTCTTCTTTGCTATAATTGAGTATGGTTGCCGTGATCGTGGAAAACCAAATACGATATTGTATTCTTGAAAACGTTCAGACGAGAAATTATTGATTATAAAGCAATATTTTTATTTCTCTGTGTTAAGATAGTCGATTGTTAATTTTGTAAATTAAAATTCTAAAATTTGTATTCACTGTTCAGTGGTAAATTTTTGCATGTTTAATTTCCGAAATGTTATTTTAAGACCTAAAGAAAATAGAATGAAGAAACTAATGAATACAGAAGTTACAGCAAATATAAATTAGTTTGTAAATTGTATATATCAGTATAAATCGTCGTTTATTCGGATAACAACGAAAATTCAGACCATCCGCTCAGTCCTTGCGGAATGTCTATTTATTTATTGGTAATGTGCGAGGATTCATAAAGAACGGAAAAGCTAGGTGGAAGCATTCGTCAGTCTCGATTAACGGATTTTCACCACAATCTCGTTGTTTTTGCTCGTTGGTAGATTGGCAGAACGCATAGCCGTGCGAAGGTAGTCGTCGTTAAAGGTGCTCTAGCACTCGAATTGTTCAAACATAAACATATGTGATTTAAATCATTCGAGCTGGTTAATGTAACTTCAAATTCTTTTACACGCTCAAAACTATAAAGGTAATCCTTTGCACTCCAAACTTTTTTTAATAATATGATGTAACAGCAACTCTAATACACTTTTCTGACTCTTGTGAGAACTTAGTGTGTTACGTATTTCAAACAGGAGAAATTTGCTTTCATTTAAAAAAAAATGAAAATTGAATTGGCGAAAATAGAATTGAAGAAACTTACACCTTAACTTTTGATTAAATTTACGCATATTTCCACAGCGGAGTTAACGGAGTGCAAATGGTTAATATTCTATTTCCAATACATACTTTCAAGTTTAAATTCAGGACCAAATATTCAAAGTTAAATTTAAATTTGAATATTTAAATTGGATATAAACTTATTCGTCGCCTTTTACATTTTAGAATACCTTAAAGTTTTTAATAGTCAGTGATCAGAATACAAGGATAGGAACTGTTGAATGCGTGACTCGAAATTCTGAAGTTGATCATCGAGGGAGGGAAATTCGAATGCGATGACATTGCACGGACGCGTGCTTACGCATTAAAAATGATTGTTTCTTATACCACGAAAACGTAGGTAACCATTCCTACGCGCCCACACTTCCGTTGCACGATACTATTTACGCTGGTGACATTTAAACACGCCTCTATTCGGAGTCAAAAATGTGTATTCTCCTGGAGAGACCTTTTCACCCTCTGTCGAGGAAGCCCCGTCGTAGACTAATATCCTGTACGTGTACTTCTGCAAAATTATTGATTTTAGAAGTAATTGAGTGAGAGTATTACGCAGATTCCCATTTCGTAGAATTGTCTTCATAGGAAAGTGTAAAGGTGACGCAAAATACACGATTTGGTACTTAAAAGGTTCCTCATAAATGAAATCCAGAAAGTCCACCTAGACAATACCTGTGTTTCTATAGGCTGTGTTCAATCTAAAAGTATCACGTGGAAATTAGCGAAATAGTATTATAATATGCTTTATTCTACTTTATATACAGGGTGAGTTCTACAACTTGATCACCTTAAACAACTTGTGCATTATTAGATAAAGAAAAAAATGATTGAAATAAAACTTGCATGGTATCAAGGGGAACATATAGTGCCGTACTTAATTTCTTGTTACTTTGCATTTTTCTGTAATAAATAATGCACAAGTTGTTCGAGGTGATCCAGTTACGAGACTTACTCTCTATATCTTGTAAAATTGTTTTGGAACTAAGCCACTTCTTAATATTAAATAGTTAACATTTTATTATTAACCCCTTGATTACTATCGACGTCTATATTCTTACAAATTCTATGTTATTTGAAGAGCAGAAAAGAAGGAAGTATATGTTTTTAACTCAAGGAAGAATATGAATTCAATGCAATGCAATTTAGTATTTTGACGACTTCTGCATATTCTTTTATTAAAATCCGTCGTAACGAAAGGGTTAAATCTAGATTTACGGACATTGCTAGCATAATTTCACAGGTTTCCTAAGAAATTTGTATAGGTATTATACATAAATGCTAGAAATTAGTGGAGGAGAGGTGGAATGAATCACAATATGCATTTATAGTTTTGCGTCAACCAAAATCATCATAAACTGCTAAAAAATACTATCAATGATTTCATTAACTTTAAGGATAACATTCGAAATCCGTTAAATTATCTGGTTCCACAAATCTAACATTAACCCCTTGTCTTAAAACATCCGGTCACATTCGTGATACAAATTATAGACAAAGCAGAACAAATACTTACAATATTTATAACCAAATTTAATTTATTCCCTTTAATTTCATTCGGAATTTATATAATTACTATAGGAAATAAAAATAAAGTATAATATTTTAATAAGTCATATCTGGCACAGTATTGAAGCAAGTAATAAGTTTTGTTAACAGAGACAGCTACTCAAAAATTTGTAAGGCAAGGGGTTAACACAGTTTTTTATCTATTGTTTTAACTATTGTAAAATACTTCCGATTTAATTGACGCTGTACTTTTAGGCCAAACATCCTGCATATTTTTCACACAATAAGAATTATCTGTTTCGAACTCGATTCACTATCTTGTGACATATCCACTATCTTCTAGTATTCTAATTTTATTTTGTTGAACAATTATGATTATAAGACTTCTCAGATAAAATAGGAACAGCTATGAGGGACCATTTACGGCAACAAAGGCTATTTTCCTGCCCATTAAACCGGCCAGAGATTAACCTTGGATAACAACCGAAAAATGTCAACATATCTCTTCCGTTAATGTTGCGCGATTTAAGCCACTATCGCGTCGTTGTCCTAAAAGGCCAACGAATAGAAGTCCGGTGAAGCTTCACTAACAGGCTTTTGTCATCGAGCAATGAAGTGCACTGCCGTGTGTACAGCCTCCTGCTCTTTTTTTCCTTCTCCTTTCTTACGTCTAATAGAACTAGATAGCCAGCAATGTGTGTCCATTGCACGTTGATGATCCGAGATACACCGCGTGAGTTCGGTTCATTGATTTCCTCGGCATCGACGGATTTAGCTTGCATCGTGAAAGTGATATTACGTACGAGTCGTGTACGACAGCACGTGGCATCTCCTTTATTGAGGAGTTTACATAATCGTTCCTTGATTGCCCTCCTTCCCCATTCTAGGGGCAGATTTATTAATAAACAAATAAACATCCTCGTGGCACTTCCAACGCGTTACGTAGCTTTATTGATTTAGTACGTCGGTAATTGATCGATTGATACATTTCAGGACAAATGATTTTAAAATACAGTTGTCCCTCGAAGTACACAGGGGTTTGGGGCATCAACATAACGCGTAATTTTGAGACTTACTTTTCTATCCCTAATACAAACTTGTCTTACATACATAATTATTAGACTGTGGATCTTTATACAAATTCGTATTTTTATTAACAAGATTAATGAAGCGGAACTGAAATGAAAGATTGTTTAACCGTTTAAATATTCTATTTTCTACCGCATTTTAAATGTCTTGTACATTTTTGCATAATCCATGTGCATTTTCAAACACTTACGTTACCTATAAATGCATGGAAATCTGCAGTGTATTTATTATACATTGTGTGCATATATTACTTACATTTTGTGAGAGTATATTGTAATTCTTGTAATTCTCCAAAGTCGCGTCTTCAAAAAGCCGCAAAAACCACGTACTTCAAAACCGGATATTTTGAGGGACAACTGTAGTGGAAATGTACATCTTAGGTATTCTAATTAACAGTAGATTTGCAAAAGCTGTCAATTTGGCAGATTTCGGATTTCATGCTTAAAGTTATAGAAAGTATTATTTTTAATCCTTTGGCTGGGAAAGACGTATATGTAGGATGTCTAAACTGAAGCAGACCACCTAAATATCTCCCTTATTATTTTACACTTCAGATTAATTTACTTGTAACTATTGTGCATACGTAAACTACGTGTGCATTGCTGGTTATGCTAATGATCAACAGTAGCGGTTATGCGAATAGCATGCCGCAGTCAAAGGGTTAAACAATTTATATTGATCCTGATTAAAGTAATGATATGAATAGTTATTCTAATTCAACATCCCCTCTTTCCCAACCTTGCGATACCTGTTTTTCGCAAAATCTGTCAAATTACATAATCAATGTCCCTAAATCTAGCATTAATTCGGTAATTTTGTTTCACGTAATTCCATATTTACTTATACTTCTTTAAGGAGTCATATTATTTTGATAACTAATATAATGCCCCTTATTTTGAATTACCTTTTTTCCTATTATTCGGCAACTTACAAGTTCCTTTTCCAAAAAGAGATGCCAGGTTTGAGTCGATAATGCGATCAAGGTAAAGAATTGAAAGATAAAAGTTTCGAATAGATTCATATCCCTAGAAGTTCTACATTTTCAAATGGTTTTACGTTAAATATGGATATGATAGGAGTTTCATTTTTAAGAAAAACGATCATGCAAAGTAATCGAGTACCATTTCTCCGATTGGTAATTTCTACCGTCCGCTCTTCAGCTTTTATATAGGGTGGGTTAAAATATTAATTGTACCAATGAATAATTCACCATTTTTTTTTTTTTTTTTTTTTTTTATTATTCAAATCAGTATGTATTTTGAACAAAATCAGGCACTTATTCTATTTTATATGTAATTGGAAATTATAGGTGCCTATTTGAATTTTCGATAAAATGAATTTGTTAACTCATCGTCAGTTAAAAAGAGTAGATTACTTATTGATACATCTAGTAATTCTGTTTGTCAAATGTTATATAAAGGAAAGACAAAAAATTTTGTTTAATCCACAGCTTTTTACTAAAAGTTTCACCTCGGAATTGTTTACTATGTCAGTATTACCATTATCTTTCTTATCTTTCTTATCTTGATCATTGAACGCAAAAAAAAAATTAATTAGAAAGGTTCCTTGGAATCGTTTGGAACGTTCGTGTTAACAAAATTCGTTAAATCGACCTGAGTATGGCACAAACAGAGTCGTATAATCGCGTCGAATTAACAAAACGTAATAGAGGCAACGGAGGGTGATCGTTGCCGGAAGTTTGGCACACATACCATCATTACCGCGGATACGATCGACGAGACCTGTTCGTTCTGTGCCAGTGTGCGTGGGCGTGTCAGTTTCCTCCGAATGCAAATCGATCCCCGATGATGAAAATACGCGGCACCGGAAGTGGCGCGCGCGTCTATTAGACGGATTAAATATTAGATGGTGTGACGAATTATCCGGCCGGCAATTTAACCGTCGCTTCATCTGGATACAAATTATGACATTGCCCGCGTAGCCATAGGCGTAAGCTTCGGTTCTTTGTGACTCATTTTATCCGTGCTACGATCTTTAGGTCATCTTTGATCTAATCATATTTCCTCTTGGTTAAGAAATTTCCCAATTTTAAGGCGAATATAAAGAAATTGGCATTAGTCCTTTGCGGACGGAACAAAATAGTAGGTTAATTTTTAGAAAAAGAGGATCTCAATGATTTCACTGATTTTTTAATATGTTGTAAAAATTAACATCTTTAGCAACTTTTTCCTATACGTATAATCAACGCTTGGTCTTAGTTTCCGAGATTTTTGCGAAAAACTATTGCTACTACTGAAATGAGTATTTCCTATAGCCACTTATTAACCCTTTGAGGCCGGAACTTAACGAATTCTTGCTCCGTTATTAACCCCTTATCTTATAACGACGAGTTACACTCGTGGTGCAAATTATAGTCTAATTAGAATAAAACACATTATAGGTACTCTTGAATAAGTTTTAATTTCAACCCTTAGCGTAATGGCAGTTTATAAGATTAAGGATTGCCAGGTATAAGTTACGTATACTATTTTAATGTTTTGCATTTGGCTCAGTGTGGTATAGTGAATAGCTAGCAATATAGCGAATAGTTTTTGAAAAATGCTTAAGGCAAGGGGTTAACAGCATCATCTATTAGGAATATTAATTCGAATTTGTTGCTTTAAAAATTGGCGTAAAGGGTTAATATGCACGAAGATTTGAATTCTCCAAAAGTAGGAAACTCTTTTAAAGCAACGAAAGTACAGTTCGAATGAAGAAAGATTAAATAGAGAGGATAATTAAAACAATAGAGATCTTTGTAATGTAATTTAATACTTTATTAGTAATTCAATGTAGAAGATTAATTGGTCTGTTGTAAAAAAGACTTGGTATAATTGGTTGATCAAATCTCATGTAAGAGGTTACGTTAAAGTAATTATACGTTGCAGTAACATTGATTGCAACTATACCGTAATAATTAAAACCACTCAATTAATTGCTGAATCTAAAAATTGTTTACAACAAAAATTAATTTACCATTCAAGATTTCATTGTATTGTATTATCAAGTACTCTGTAATATATCACACAAGTGAAAGCCGGATTTTTAATACTTTGAATAAGATAAGATAGGGATAGAATTACTCATCAATATAGAAGTGTTTTTGGTCGAGTTTTGCACGTCATCGCAGGCGTGTCGAATCGATCCGGATGTGAGGTGATCGTGGGTGATCGAAGAGCGGCACGTGCATGAAAGCGCAGCTTGATGCTTGATTCACGCACGATGAATTAGGATTTATCCGCTCAGAGCACAATCAAGTCACAGGTGCAGCCACAAACGGGGACAAGGGCCTCAAATTGCGTGGAGTAGACGAATACACGCGTAATCGAGCGTTAAGCAATTTACATTTGTAAGGACGAGCTATTCATTTAGTTTGACGTAATACGTGGACGAATTTCTCTTTTGAATTAAGTACAATTACGTGTCTTAATTGCAGAACGGTTTAATTATTATTACTGTAGCTTTATTGTAGCGTGTAGGGTAAGTTACTGCGGTTTTTCGACGAAGGCGAACTTCGACACAGAAAATAAGGACTTTACGTGAATAAATTGACAACTTGTACTATATCATTCTTTAACTTGGATATTTACCTATACTTTCTAAAAGTATAGAATCTCTGGAAGTACAAATTTTGCTAAAAAAAAACGTGTAATATAAAAAAATCATTTCCACACAGGAATTAATGCATGCCAAATGCACTGATGTCTAAATAAAGGGCTGATTAATATATCTAAAAATTAATTTGGAGTAGTTATTTTATTGATAATAACAGAAATATAAGCATCTTTTGACTAAGTGTTTATAACTGTCATTCAATAATTTCCAAATATCAAACTGCAATAACAGAATGAAAAATTAGGGTACTGTTACTTATCTCTCATTAAGTATCGATAACAAGTATTGAAAAAAACCCTTTAATTTATTTTCATGCAGTTTTGTATCGAAAAATGTTACTTTTATAAGTTACAGCAGTAATTAATACCTTCATAGTAATGCCCAAACTTTACCCTAATCTTTTATGGACTGTTGGTATTCTGCAATGAAAGAATGCTAATTTGGGCCTTTAATCCTCTTTTGGATTATGGAGACTAGAGCAGTCTCATGTAATTTTAAACTAAGCATATTCTAATACGGTGAAATTTTACTCGCTGCGTTAAACGGAACCCAAAATGCGTACAAAATTCGAGGTTCTACTATATGTGTTAATACAATTCTTTGAATCTTTATAGAATCTTTTATTATTTCGTTATTTACTTAAATTGGTAGTGAAAGTAAAAAAAAGATTTATGGGACTAAAGTTGGGAAATCGAAGAAAAATTAATTCTTGTGTGATTTACCTAAATCTTCACAGTTATTCGATATTAAAAATTTTGTGCACAATTTTGTATTTAGAGAACGTAGATCAGCGTAAAACTATCCCAAGAATGGGGATTCAGAATGATTTTTACGTATTTTCGCAACAACGTAAAGAAGTTGTTATAGAAAACTACGAAAATGGACAGGTGTCCAGTGTTCACACTAGGAAATAGTATATTACGAAATGTGGGATTTCGTTGAAAGACTGTTTGTTCAATGTAATTGAATCATGAAATGTAAGGAATAATGTAAGAATGACGTTTGTTCGAGATAACAGTGAGATACCGCACAAGTACGAGTAAACAGTATTGATTAAATTTTGCAATAAATTAACCAATAAAACCACATGTTTATTACAACCTCCTGCAAAAGGATAAAAGTCATTAATAACAATAGCATTAATACAAAAAAATAGATTAGATAGTATTGTAAAACAAAGAAAATAACGATGCTGATTATGTGTAACTGTAACGAAGAACAGAATCTAATAACATCTTTAAGAAAAGCATATAGAACACGGTGACTTTGGTAAAGAATCACGTCATAGAGTAGAATAGAAACTTGCATGAATTTAATTAACCGAGATTGTTTAGAACCGCGCATTTATCCCAGATATTTGTTAAGCTTTTAATTTTTTTGTAACGGAACCATTTTTTGTTACTAATTTTTTTATCATAATCTGCTGGTTATTGAGTCCGGATACTAAATTATAAGGTAAAAGCTTTCGAAAACTAAGGCCGAGGGACAATTATTGTTCAGATAAAAGTAGTTCGAAATCTCATCCCGTATAACATATTTAAAAATCATTGGGATCACTCCACGCATTCTGAAGATTTTATAAATTTTCTGTTTTCTTTTTTTTTTGCGTCAAAAACTCGCAAAAATATATAATACCTTTTCAAGCTCCACCGATCTACATTTCTTTTTCATGCTAAAATAAAGCCTTTTTTTTTTTTGAAAAAAAAAGATGGAGAAGAATAAATTTCGGGCAAAATCACTAAAGTAAACTTTTACCAATTACATATAAGTAATGTTTGAGAACTCAAATAAAATGTATGTGTCCCAATAGTGACGAAAGGGTTACTCGAACAAGATAAATATTTCTCCCTTTATTTTGCAACCGATTACTTTGCTTTCGGGTTAGAACAAATGCTCCACTTCAATAAATTAAAGGTCAAGGCTATTTGCATTTGAAAACGTGCGGATGCTGTGAAAATTGCCGATTCATTCAATTAAATCGGTTGACGTAATGAATATGTATACTCTGGAGGATGCCTAGGGTCATTGATATGCGAACGTAGCGAAGACCTTGGCAATCCCAAGATGAATGTTCCTGCGCATCCTAATCACATGTTGTATGTGCATTCGCGAAGAAAGATTATCTTTTTTATTTTATATATATGTTACTGTAAAAGCCTGAAAATAGTTAAATCCTTGGTTTTACCGGTTAATCCTAAAATTTACCATAACCACGTGGCAAAAGTCCGAAAACATTTTGTAAACCCTTTCATTTCACACTTTTACCAAATCATTTCGATACATGCTACAATTTGCCCAACATCGATAAAAATCTGAAATAAGAAATAAAAGAACAATTCAAAATTAAGGAAGAACGCACATATTCGCTTAAAGAACACAATCAGACAAAATGGACTTTTACCAATTGGTGTTGGTATTTACAGAAATGGTTTGGTAAAAGTCCTAAATAAAAGGGTTTATAAACTGTTTTCGGACTTATAGTAAATGCTGGGATTAACTGGTAAAACCTAGAATTTACTCATTTTCGGGCTTTTACAGTAACATATATACATATACCTATATTTTTTGGAGTGCGTGGAAATCTGTATCGAGTTAAAAATAAACGATGAAGTTGTGTATCAGCAGCGATAGCTTATCTAGCGTTTTATCTTAACATAGTTAGTTTACGTGCTAATGGATTTATTGCAGTCTTGCGGCTTGCCAACTGAAAAATCCTGCAAAGATGATTATCTTACCCCGTTGCTCCGTTGCAATACGGTTAAGAAAAACGGGAAGGATGCGTATAATTAGATCGAGATATAATTTCTTAGGACTCAGCTTTTTCATGCTAAGGAAACTTATTTAACCGTTTCACAGCCTAACAAAATAACGAAGAATAGGGGAAAGGCGATATAAAGAATGTTTATTTTCTCTGTTGCAACATTATTGTGGTTTAATTGCCGAATACAAAAAATACGTATTTTCACATACTCATACGTAATATATTTTAATAATTATGTTATATAATCCAACTTAAGATCTGAAATTTATAATACCGTATTCGACAGTTTGTTCAAGACTCTTTCGTACTAAACTGCGAAAGTGTTAATACTGTAAATTGTCCGCCTTATGAAAGAAATACTTCATCAGATTCCAAAATTGAAAATAGATTTTATAAGTATTCTGACTTGCTCAATGGAATAAAGTTCCCTTTGGAACTGTGGAACATTAAAATGTTGAGACACGACGACATTGGAATATTAGGATTTTAGGACGTTGGAGCTTTCAGAACTTTGAAATATTAAAACTTTGAGACATGAAGTATTCAAGACTTTAGATTTTTGAAACATTAAGAAATCAGAATTTTGGAACATTAATCTTTAAGAAATTAAAATTTTGGGATACCGGGATATTTAGACTTTGAAAAATTAAGAGTTTGAGGCGTTTGATTTTTGAATCTTTAAAAAATTAGACTCTTGGGACACGGAGACATTGGGAAATTGGGACTTTGGACATGGAATCTTTGGGAAATTTTAACTTTAGGAAGATTCGTAGTAATACTTATAACTAGACTGCGAAGCAATTTTGGAAAATTTAAATACACAAATAGACCTTGAATGTACAATAAAACCTCGCTCGTCGCATTAAATGAAACTGAAAATGCGTGCAAAAATCGAGGCTCGTGCAATGAACGAGGTAATCAATCAGACGATCTGTCCAACGTTCGTTTTATATTCTTTTCGTATTGTCAATCATCTTTTGTTTTCGCGCCACAATCATTATCATTCCCACCACGCATTGTCGAAATGCAACAGACAAGGTTTTTGTGCAATGCTCGAGGTTCCACAGTAGTTAATATATAAAACAGCAAACAAATTTCCAAGATTATATACATTTTACAATATTTAAGCGATGAAAAGCACTTGTACTTCGGTCTTCGTTCTTCAATTTTGTTTATAAAAATACAAATTCGCATAAAGGTTCACAGTCTACTTATAAGTTAAAGAAGAATCTTAAATTTAACGATATTCTTTTGTTTGATTGCAGGCTGAGTCCGAAGTAGCCGCTCTGAACCGTCGTATCCAATTGTTGGAGGAGGACCTCGAGAGATCAGAGGAGCGCCTCGCAACGGCCACTGCTAAATTGGCAGAGGCGTCGCAGGCCGCGGATGAGAGCGAACGGTAAAAGAATACCACATTTCTATTATATTTAAACGATGACTTGAGCACCGGACGACCACGTAAATCTTATAAATATCCGTCGTTGACCGCTGCGAAAAATATCCACGTACATCGACCAACGGATACTTATAATAGAGCTGCTGGGTACAGCAACTGTCTTTTACTCAATGGGTAGATAACAGCCCCCCTTGATTCATCGATTCAGTGAAAGTTCGATTCATATATTTTCTTAGCCACTAACGAGCTCATGACGTTAATAAAGTTGTCGGAGGTTATAGGATCTATTAGAAAGTATACCGATGGAAAATGTCGAAGAATCAATGAGACGTTGAATACTCATGAAAGGTGAAATTTTTAATCTGATACTAGGTTTTGTTGTTGTCTACCCTATAAAGTGACAAGTAGAATGGCAAACTTAAATGGGAGATTAAATTGGAGTTGATGTTTAAACTCCTGTTTAAACAATTTGTGAAGTTATTGGAAAGGAAAACAAGATTACCTATTTTGCTACGTGCAGCGTGATCAATAGACTGCGGATCTCTACGCAGTTATGGAAAATTTAAATATTCAAAATACATACCACAGAATATATACAATGTGCAAAAGTATGGATAATATTCACAGTAAAATACATTTTATAATACTTAAAAGATTGTCGGGTATTTAAATTCTATTTCTTTATTTTTGTTTACAAATAGTTGAATTTGCATAAAGATCCTCAGTCTAGTAATCAAATTACTGTGTTGCGATCCATTTGTTTCAAATTATCTGTTGCAATTTAATAATATAATGTTCACACTCTGCTTTAAATAATTAGAAACTTATATCTCTAACCTATCCAAACAAATATTATTTTTACAATATACAAGTCAATTTTATCGATAAAATTTGAGTAATTGTACTTGAAAATTGAGTTACAGAATTACTTGCTAATCTACTATCTCATCTATTTTTGTCCTTTACAATAACTTGCAATATCAGTAATCATTTTCTCGAAAATATAACGTGAAGAAGGTCGTTCGATGCTCCAAAAAAAAAAAAAGATCTAACGTCAAACGTTGAAAGAAATCGAATCGAAAGAGCGAATATGCACGAACGGTTTTATAGTCCCCATTCACATCTATTTATAATGCCCATACAATACTGCATTGTAATGTTTCGCGGTTAATACCGCGCCAAATATAGTGCTTAAACGAGTTATATTTATCTGGTAATCGAACCTGCGCCTAGTCGCAATTACACAATGCAAACGCGAGATTGCTAGGGAAGTAGCAATTGCGGTAATTTTATGAATCTTGCATTATCATTATACAATCTGCGGCTATTTGATTATCGGTGATGATTGTTTCATGATTAGTTGGCGTTTAATCGACCCTTGTCAAAGAATCATTAACTAATGTACATGACTAATATAATTCAGTGATCTTTTCGCGACTGATGAAATTTATATATCTCACTTGAATACTCAAAAATTAATCACAATTCATTATTACTAGACTGCTGATTATTTATGCATTTATTGGATATATAAATGTGGAAAAAATCGCATAATTTTGTATAAATTTAAATAAATTGAAACATTTGACTATGATTGACTGTCGTATATTCGATCAACTGATCAGAAAGAAAATTGGAGTTAATCTTTTGATTAGACTTAATCAAATTCTGGATTCGCTTTTTCGCTCGTATTTCGATCTACGCTACGATCATCATCATTTATCGATAGGACTAACCTTTCGACGTTGAAAGAACTTCGAGATATTACCTTCCCGGAATTCTCCGCTCGATTGTTATTTGCGTTGATAAGAATTATCAAAGACGATCTAAAGCGTGACTTCGAAGAGCCAGAATAGGTTGACTTTTTTAGATCGATTAAACTTGAAAGCTACGTAATATTGAACAGGATAGGCGATATTGACGTGTCTTTGATAAAACACCGAATGACGTATTTGCCGTTTCTTATTACCGAAAATAGTCGGCGGAAAATTCACTAGCCTTGAACACAAATCTTGCGAGAATATTTCATATGCTTCGGAGGGAATTTTTCATATCACTTTCTTATCTTAAAAAAGGAAGCAACGAAGATTGAGTAATTTTCTTGAAATAAACGCTACGAAAAAGTCTCATGATCTGTTTTAAATGTAAATTCTATTTTTTCCAATAGTAGTCACTTTTTAAACATTAAATATTCATAATGAATATGAAACTAATACGATGAAAAATAATTGGATTAGTCTGGTAATGTACACTGAGTTCACGTCACAAAGTTGTTAGAGAAGAAATTAAAATTCTGAACCCTTTGCCTTACGAATTTTTCGATTATTCACTGAAATATTGACTATTTTCTACTTTAAGAAAACATTAAAATATTATGCGTAATTTGCATTTAGTAATCATCACGCTCGTAATCCTATAAATTGAAATCAAGTGAATTAAAGTTTACTAAAAAATATGACGAGTTTTTATTGTAATTAGTTCATAGGTTAAACTACGAGTGTAACTCGTTATAAGGCAAGGGGTTCACCAAAAATTATTCAGAAAAGAAAATTTTTAATTCGCATATGGTTAAAAATCAGTGGTAAACCGGAAGGTAATTTTATTATTATCGCGAAAGAATCTCTTTTCGTTTGTTGATGCTCTTTCTTTCAACGGCGATTAAATCGAAGCTAAATATCGAATGATAATCGATCGCTAGGATACGCAAGGCACTTGAAAACCGTACCAATATGGAAGATGACCGGGTAGCCCTTTTGGAGCAGCAGCTAGCACAGGCTAAACTGATCGCCGAGGAGGCGGATAAAAAATACGAGGAGGTGGGTCAGGTACCAGCGAACAAAAAATTCCTTTGCGTCAATCCTGTGAGTGCAAATTCGTGTTCTTCTTGACGTACCAAGTTCCAAACCACCATTTTTTAAAGTAATCGTTCTCTAAATACTTCCCCTTTTTATTTGTAGGTAAATATTTATTAAGGTAATGCATTTGTTAAAGTAAAATTTTAAACGCAAGTACATTTTTTACAACAATATGTACATAATTCTGTACATATTTTTTTTTCAACAATTAATTTTATTATTGTATACTTATGAGAATCAGCATAATTAGAATATTTTGGTCTACCAAGGAATTATGCAAATATTTCGATTCATCTTGTTATATATTTTAGGGATCTCATAATTTTATTACAATTGTTCTCAATAGTCTACAAATGTATATACAGAAACTTTCTTTCTCCTTAGTCACACCTCATAACTTTGATTCTTTCACCTTAATTATAACAGTATATAATTTTGAGCCAAAACTTCACTTCTTTTACCATATCCTAAATGTATCGTAATTAAAAGTATTACAGTTTTTGCTCGAAAATATCGCCGCAACAGAATTGAATTACAGAATTGAATACAACTGATTGTAAGAATATTTCAATTTCACTAGCGATGAGATTTACAAATGGATAGATTAGATAATAAGAACTAAGGTTCGTCAAGATCAATCGTCAATTCGCTCCCACAGGTACGTTTTACAGGAACTTTTTCAGGCAGCAGGAAAGCAGTGCTGTAGACCTCGTGTTGAGGCATTCGTCGTAATCTAAGACTTTCTCTTCTAGCAATTGTTTCATTTCGTAAAGTATGTTAATATTCGGATTCTTTGTGATAATTATTAAAGAGCCCGCAAGATTCTTGAGAATCGCAGCTTGGCCGATGAAGAGCGTATGGACGCCCTCGAGAATCAGCTGAAGGAAGCCAGGTTCCTCGCTGAAGAAGCTGACAAGAAATACGATGAGGTTCGCGAGCCCACGACTGACAAGCGTGATGGCTGCAGTGACAATGATCATGATAAAAATAATGATGATGATGGTTCCTAGTTGATAGTCGAGATAATAGTGCCTAACCCCATAACTCTCTGTCTTCTCTCTGTGTGCTCGAAACCACCGTGGCCCGGGTATAATTCTAAAAAAAAGAAAAAAAAAGAGGAAGAAAAAATCTCATGCATTTCGATCGTTTGGAAGTAAACATATTATTGATCGTCGGGTATATTTAATATTCAATCGGGTATTTTAATTTTTCCTTTCGGGAATAGCAGTATAATTCTCCTACCGCCCGATAAAACGAATGAACTCTCGTTTTCGGTAACATTCGCAAACATAAAAAAGCAAACACACACACACACACACACATACACAAAGAAAGTTGAAACCTTTTAATTTGATAACACAGTGATAATTAATGGGAAAAAAGGGTAAAAGAAAGAATGGAGAGAACGAAAGGTATTGATCGTCTGTGATTTCGTCGAATAAGTGAGACGGGTAAGAAGTGCAGTGCTCGAATAAAATAATTCAATTCGGGAATAATAATTTAAAACAAAGAAAAAAAAATGAATGGTGATATATGTTGAATATATCAGTGTCACGTGTTTTGAGCGCGACTTAAAAGAAAACCATTGTATATCTGTGATTTCCAAGTGTTTATTGGAGCAAAAAAGAAAAAAAAAGAAAAAAGTTTCAAGTGCCAGTTTCATAAATATATATATACACATATATCTATATAAAAAAGAGAAAATTTTAGTTTGCATAAAAATCATCGCGCAAAATCGCCTCTCGATCGTACACGAATCCGGTGAATATCGTTGGTCCGCGTGTTTGGCAACCGGAAACTGGCTGCGTAAAAAATGGTTGACGCGTAATGTGTTGTGATACGAACGAGACCGTGTGCCTCTCGGTCTCGTACGCGATTAAATGGTGCTGCTTTTGTCCAAAGACTCCCCTTTTCGCTTTGCTGGAATTCGGAACGTAGCTCAGAATGAATTTCCAATAGCAAAATCCATCTGTTATGGTAGGTGGTAACGCGTGACTACGTCGAAGTTACAAGGATTTAAAATGATCACAAATCCCGACATTATTACAGTAGGCATTAGCATATTTTTAAAAGCAACACGCGGCTTCTTTTATTTACATTTTTTTTTTTTTTTTTTTTTTTTTGTTAAAATGTAGTTTGCAGTTTAAAATTAGAAATTGAAAGAATAGAACACACTAGTACATATATTGGTTCATGATTGGTGCTTAAACCTTTCACAATGTAATAAAATGATGAGTTTTTGGAGGTACGGCTGATATAAAAAATATTTGTTTTTCTTTATTGTAACATTTCCATTATTTCGATTGCCAAATATAAAAAATACATAATTTTACTTTTTTACATGCAATACATTTTAATCAGAATGTAAGATAAAATATAATTTAAGATAATATGGAATTTAAAGTGCCATCTTCCACGACTTACCGAGTCTCTCTTGTATTAAACTGTGAAAGGGTTAATTCAATGCCTTTACCTGGGAAATCATTGAATTTTATTATTCAGCATCATAACTTATTCTTTGTCGGAGGAAAATTAATCCAAAATTACTTTTAGTATTAATTCTATTACGATGTTTGGGTCATTTTCGACCCAAATGTGTTCTTATTTTTATAAAAAATTACTTTCTTTTGGAGTAAGTGTAAAAGAGTTGCTATTGGAATGTATAATTTTAAATTTTAATGTTTACAGTTCTTTCTGTAATGTAGTTAAGATCGTGCTGAATTTTTTGTAAATGTACACTGAATTTTATGAGGGAAGGCCTCGAATTAATGTGTTCAAGATTTTCAGTATAAAAAGAATTCGATATTCAAATACCTGTCTTGCAACATGAAATTACAATAATTGAGGAAGGTTTCCTGGTTACGAAAACTCAAATCGATAAGCATGAACAACTTTATTACGTATAGCATCAATACATACGGGAAACGATCAAAAAAGAAAGTTTCATAACATAGTAGATTCACCAAACACATTCCTCGACATATTCAAATGGAAAAGGTGTTGCATAAGCATTAAAAGTTTCACTGAATCAGCATTATCAGAGGTTTTCTGAAATTCGAAAGGCATCATTGTAACTTCAACGTGCGTCTGAGAGTACTATAACAAAATCACACTCATCATGTTTTTAGAATATCATTGGATTAATAAGCATCGAAACTAATCAAGTTTTGCAATGTTCTTAATGTTTGCAGTGAGGAAACCGTGTCAGAGTCGCGAGATTCTGATAGAATCTTGATTGCTTGTCTGTTTTACGATCTAACCACATAACACAAAGTTATTGCAGAAGCCTGGGCAGCAAGGGCTTAACAGATTGTGACCATTTTTTGTCTGTTTTTTAACACTAATGTAACCGCTTATCGGTAACCCCCTGTTGATTCGCGAGCGTTACGCAAGTCATTCGTAAAATGGCAATTTGACAGAGTTAGCTAATCCAGATGAAGTATTATTAATTCGAAAACGTTGCTTGAGAGATCTAGCGAGTTAAATTTGGCAACTTCAGGAGAGTTATTAAAAGGAAGACGGTAAGCGATGACTATTTTACCGAGGGTTCAAAGTTTGCTTCAGTGTTTCTTACGATCTCTCGGGAAATAAAAAAATCGGGGATCCTCACGTGGAAAGCCAGATCTTGAAGGGGTTGCGTCACGTTCGGTTCATTGCATGCGTAGAAAGGTCTTCGTGGACGAACGAAAGGGACATTCCAGCGCTGTAAACAGCTTTATTCCACCATAGATTCCCGAGGACACAATTCTCCTTCGTTTTCCACGATGACCTCGCATTTGCCGTGTGCTGTTTCCATCGATTCGTGCCAATCTCTGAGAACGAAGCGAGAAGTCTTTTCTCGCTTCGCTTCTTATCTGGTGTTCGCTGCTCCTCTTTACGAGATGTGTTCTATAGCTGGAAGAAGCTTCGATAAATGTTATCTGAACGACGTGGGTTTCGAGCAAACTTGAGCCACACGAACGCTGTTCGAAATTCTAAACTTCTTCGTTTCACGGTACTCGTCGTCCAAGCAAAACGCGTTTAAATAATACGCATAAACCAAATGGTTCGAAGAGAGCACGTTTCTCGGTTAGTGTTTCACTGGTTCAATATTTGCGATTCCATCGCAAGTTGGATCGCAAGAATACGGAATACTATTAACCCCTTAACCGAGCGAGACGCGTTGGCTCGCTTGAGAATATTTACAAACGAATAGAAAGATGATTAAGTGGTTCCGTCTTCTGGCTCTTTCGGACTCATTCTACTTGGTCAAGAAAATCTTATTCCTGGCATGCTTCGTGTAGAAGCATCAGCATTCAGAGAAACAAATCAGTATGGTACGTGCCAAAGTTTAAATTGCAAATGGAATATTTGGTGATTAAATGGAATTAATAGTTTTGGACTGAAATTAATTTTGGAAGGTAAAGCAAATAATCAGAAAGATGAGTGGAGTAATTCTTAGAGTAATTAAGAGGATCAATGGAATAATTTTTGCAATAATTACAAGGATCGGCGTAATAATTCTTGGAGTAACTAAAAGGATCAATACATATTTTGTGAACTAGAATTAACTCTTTCACAGTGTAATAAAGTAATTAATATTGGAGAAAGGGATAATTTGAAAAAATTTCTATTTTTCTTATTGTAACATTTTTTACATTCTAATCGCCAGGTACAATTTTAATAACAATGTTACGTGTAATATAATTTAAAATATGGAATTTACATCGCCGTACCATTAGATTATCACCAGGGCCATTATTCTACACTTCCGAATCGTGTTTGCCCTTCAAAAATCGAGATTCAAGAGTATGTTACAAAGTATCCTTGCAAAAACCAGTAGAACCAAGTGGATCGAGCCAAAGACGCAAAAGGAAGTCGAATACTCTTCCAGTTCGTAGAGCGACATCGAGAGCCAGTCGGGAATCGCGATCTCGGTCGTGGAGCACAAAGATGGCGGGCAAGATCGTCGATCTTGGCCCAGATGTTGGGACCGAGACACGAGATACAAACTGGCTAAACGAAAAGAGAGAGAAAAGCGAACTAAGGAGTTGCGAGAGAGAGAAATAAAAACGGAATAAGGAGAAACCGTGTGTATGTGTCGTTTATACAGGTCGCCCGTAAATTGGCCATGGTTGAGGCCGATCTAGAACGTGCCGAGGAACGTGCCGAGGCCGGAGAGTCGTAAGCATCCGTTTTTCAAAAATCCGAACGCACACTTACATCTCCCCCTTTTTTCCAATTAATGTCTTTTGCCGCGTGCGCCAGCGACTTGCCAGTTTGCCCCCCCCCCCCCCGGCCTTCCTCCATCTTTTTTGCCACAATTTTTCATGTAAATACGAGGATATGCACTTGTCACACACAGACACGCAGGACACGTGTGTGATTACGCGTGTAAATGTCTCTAACACATGTTTTCCGGTTTGTTCGTTTGACTGTTGTGTTGAAGAGGATACTTGATTCGCAGTCGATTGTAATTGGTGTCACGAATCAATCGTGCACTTTGATTGCATTATATCGCTTTTAAAAGAGAAATCTTAGCCTCTAGGGTAACTCTTTTATACGAGAAAGGAGAACTTTGATATTGCAAGAAAATGGTAGCTGCGGTTTTAAAATTATTCCGCTGGTGGCTGAGATTTCTCTCTTTGAATTTTACTGCATCCAAGAGAATGGAATTAAAAGACTGTTTTAATAGAAAGGGGAAGCAATGAATAAGCAATAACTGAACCCACTAAAACCTGAGTTTCATTTATTTTTACGATGAAAAAAATTACAATCAAGTCGAAATTTTCATTTCAAGCAGATATTAATAATTATGGTGTAATTTTTGGCATCAATACAACAGTAAAGAAACAAGATGCACCAACTCAATGATATTCAAGTAAGATGGAATTCAATAAATTTAAATATAGGAGCGAGTAACTTTTAAATTACATGGCGTTGTAGAGGGTTAAGTAATAAATAAATACAGTTAATCTGTATCTATTTACATATTTTTTACAATTCGGAGCTCAGAGGAAAATAGACACGCAGTACGATATGATAAATTTAAAAGATAAAACATGCAGGAACGTTTTTCTGGCACAAAAGCAACGATCCATTTCATCGAACCTCTCAATTCAGTTCCATACTCTTGGATAAGAAAATATTTTTTTTAGGAGCATTTGTTTGCCAAAGATTCAAGTCACAAGCTGCAGTAGGGTAACGAAGGACGATGAGATGCAGAACAACTTCCGGCTGACCCTCTTGCATGCGTTTACGATATAATTTTTGTTGTTCTCTTTATATTTCATTTTATGTTTTCTGTTGAATTCTTTTTAAGTCCTTATCATCCTTGCTTTTGCGCATGACACGTGTGGCTGTTGATCACAGGTTGCCAGAAAACTAGTCATGATGGAACAGGATCTCGAGCGTGCCGAAGAAAAGGCGGAACTTTCGGAAGGGTAGGTGGTTCAGTTTGTGCATGAGTCACTGTTCTCCCTCTTTCTTTCCTATTTTGAATTTCCGCGAATGACGCTTGTCTAACACGGGCGAACGCTGGTCGATGAAAAGATAATGTGATTTTTAGAATATTTATAAATTCTGAAACCGCAAACTTCGACACGGTTAAATGTTATTAAAATTGGTAAAACTTTTATTGTAGTGTAAAAATTGGACAAACCTTTATTATACTGTCAAAATTGTTAAAACTGTTACACTTTATTCCAAATTTTGTGAAACAATTTATTTATTTATTTTATGGGTAAAATGACTCTTATTATAGTGGATGTGACAAAAGATTAGGATATAATAAGAATAATCTCGGAGAAAGTTCAAATCAAATCCTGTATAATCAGCAATTTAAGTAAAAAGTATCTTGAAATTGCTCGTATAAAAAAATTCTAAGAAAATTACTAAAAATAACTTCATCTAGTTTAGCACTATATTTACGTACACTTGTTGTAAAATTTGACAAATTTCCAGAAAATAGGTATTACAGAGTTGAGGGAAAGAGGATATTAGATTAGCATAATTATTCATATCATTACATCAATCAAGGTCAATATAAAATACTTAAAAATAATGTCTACCATTTCCGTAACTTTAACATTGACATCTGAAATCTGTCAAATTGATGAGTTCCGTAAACCTTGTGCTAAAATCCCACATTAAAATATTTCAAAAGTATCACTTTTAGATCATCCCGTCCAAAAGGAATATTTGGTATATCCTAAAAAATTGGTGATAGTTACTAAATTAAATTCTTATAAAAAAATTGCTGACGTCTGTTAGTTCAAATTTTCACTAAGAAAAATTACTTAAATCGATGTAAAAATTGAAATAGAGTGAAAAGAACGACCAGACGTTCGTCCACGCTGAAACACAGTCAGGTAGGAATAGAGTTTACGGCTGGGATTCTCGTAGTAACAGGTTCATTGATTTTACAGGAAGATTGTCGAGCTGGAGGAGGAACTACGCGTGGTTGGCAACAACTTGAAATCCCTGGAGGTCTCCGAAGAGAAGGTAAGTATCACTGAAACAGCGAGTCACAATACCTATGAAATCTTGAAATATCTGTTTCACTTTCTCTTCCTTTCAAATTCATTCTACGTGTTTAAACCACGACAAATAAGAAATTCTTATCTTAGAATATCGTAACAATATTTCATAGACATTTTTGGTATAAGTAGATTAAATTTAACCTTCTATAATATCACGGGAGTTTGAGGTAAAACATACCTATATTTAGTATTTTATTTTGGTATTAACGTAGTATTATACTTTTTTTTTAGTATACTATTATAGCAACAGCAAATGATTTATTACGGCAACTATTATTTCCTACCTTTTAGATAAAAATTAAAAATCTTCAATCTAATATAATTCTTTCACCCCCAAAAAAATGTTAATTATAGAGGGTTAAAGTACAATTAAAATGCATAATTCAGTGTTTCATATATTCATATAATTCATATATTTTAATCGATATGAAGAGGCAATCATAATTAGACTGTGGATATTTATGTAAGTTTTTTGTAAGCTCGACTAAAAGAATCTAAAAGAGATTGAAACCCTAGTAAAAGTTTATGCCACTCTTGAAATACTATTATCTGTAGTTAAGATATTTTCTACATTTTTACATATTATGTCTGTGATCAGATGACAAAACGTGATATGTGCAATTTTCTAATTTTACAGTATAGCAATTTTAATAGTACGATAAAAATGAGACATAAACGTCCGTAGTCTAATCATAATTCATTCATCCTTAAACGATCGAATCAAATCGGAACAATTCGCCTTGTAACGTTAGGTCCATCAATCCTTCTGCAACCCTTCTTCCCCTTTGCGCGTAAAACCCCTGCTTCTCTAGAAAATTACATTTCGCGAAGGTAACCATAAAATAAAGGAATTATTAGCGAAAGAAAAATGTTTATAAAGAAACAGCGTATGCAACTTTTCACGCTAACGTGAAATAAATTCGCGATTACACGAGGCGCAGGGGTTTAATGCATCGTTGAGTTCGTCGCAAAATCTGTATTCGATGTAGCAAAATATTAGGTCATCCCATAAGTTCGTGCCGTAATATGTTAATAATATCATCTCACAATATTTTTGAAATATTTAAGGGTGACTAATTCTTAATGAAGTCGTTCAAGTACAGTTTAAAAACAGTATTTGAAATAGCAAGGTACTCGAACTATAACTGTAAAACTAATTATCTATTAAAGGTCGGCACTTTTGACTTTTTTAAAAATTGCTTGCACTGTCAAAAAATTTGGATAAATTCTCACACATGTATTGATAGATTGATTAAAGTATTCCCAATTTTTCCCATAACTTTTCATATGGTGGAATAAAAGATATCGAAATTAAATTATACATCACGCTTTGGCCTGAAACCACCGTAATGATAAGGATACGGTGTTGAAATTTGGTAGAAAGGGTTTTCTAAAAGGGAACTTTATCCCGTTAATAAATTATTATTATTATTTTATGTATGTTTAGAAAGCTTATAGAAGCTATTTGGGAAAATATAGTTTGTTGAAGTGCCCATAAATTAAAGTCATGGATTCTTTATTTAAATTACGTATTTATAAAATTATAATTTATACGCTTCAATTAGAAAGCTAAAAGGTGGAATACAAAATCTATGAATAGAACGATCTATTTTCTAATGGAGTTAATTGATCACTAAATACAATGATGAAATACCTTTTTGATATAAAATTCGACGCGATCTTATGGGATGACCTAATAGAAAAGAAAAGAAAAAAAATTCTATAAAATGAGGGAAAAGAAAGCACGATAGTACGTCGATGGATGAGAAAATAAATTTTCAATCATCGAGATGCATAATGTTGACGTGTTACTGTATCATAGGCCAACCAGCGTGAAGAGGAGTACAAGAACCAAATTAAGACTCTTACCACTCGCCTAAAGGAGGTACAGATCCTTTTAGAGGGTGTTTTGCATCTTTCTTTTTGCCAAAGTGTGATTTGTCGTCGCGAAACTAAAACGCCATTAACTCAAGCTCACACAACCCCTCTTCCATCATTTATGCTACTCTCTTTCTTTCTGTGACACTCCTGTCATTCATTTTCTCTTTGTTTTATTTTATTTTATTTTTTTTTAATTTTTCGAAGCTAACGTGCGATCGTTTTTTTTCTCTTTTTTTGCGCTTGACTAAAAATAGGCGACACAAAGAGAGGAGACTTTCGTGGGCCAAGTGAAGATTCTGGATAGTCAGTTGAAAGAGGTAAGTGATAATTGAACCGGAAGTGGAGGATCTTCAAGCGAAAGATTTTACAATTCGCGAATCTTTGTACAAAAGAATTTAAGATAATATCGCTCCTTATTTTTGCTTTAATTTTTTATACACACCTTTCGTTTCATTTAGTATCATGTGAGTCAAATTTTTTTTTATTACACATTGTACTTATTTCCTGTTATCTCTATCTTTTCCGATTAGATGCTAGTTTCCAATTAGATGTTTGTATTCTCTTTTGTGCGGTTTCTTTTTTATTTTGTACACACAAGCTCAATTCACACACTTAGAATCATTCTACATATTACGCATAAGTACAGACGCAAAAAGTAAAACATTATTGATCGATTGATTCTCGATAAGCAACAAGTGGATATTGATATCGCCCAATTTTTAACGAGGTACGAATATGTTTGGGTGTTCGATTTTGAATTCACAAAAAACGAAATTGAAGATTAATATTAATAATCGAGACAACGTGTGCAATTGACTAACATTATTCTATTATTACTAAATTGTTTTCGTTCGAAAAATAAGATTAAAGCATGGAGTGCTGTTCTACTAATAATAAGAAAAAAACAAGATTATTATTATTAGGTTGCTCGAAAATTTCGTAGAGATATTTTAGAAACACTGAAAGGTGATATGTGCACATTAACATTTTAGCAAATAATTTTACATGAAATATTTATTGTTTGGTGGTTGTATAACTATCAGAAAGATTCTTCCTTCGAAATGAACCCATGCAAGTAATCTTTCTAGACTCCTAATTTATTCAATTTCTGGCTATTAATAAAGTTTTACAAACATTACAATAAATAATAATAGTAGAATATCCCAAGCAACGAGTAACATTTCATGTAGCCACATTATTGGAACATTACGTTCTTTAGTGTTGTGCAATGAAAAAAGTTGCAGTTGCTTTTAACTAAGTATTGTCCATTAATTATTAAATTTTAAATGGCACAAATAACAACGGTATTTGTTCAGATTAAGGATGCTATTATTAAAGTAAAATTCATAAGAAATAATACCATTCTAGTTAACCACTTAACACACAAGAAATGAATAGTATCAAAGGCTCTACGTATTTTCCGAACAACCCAATATTGCAAATCCGTCGATTTTAAAAAAAAAAGGAAAAGCAAAGAACAATTTAATTTATTTTATTATATTTTTCCCATTACATTCAAAGTGTAATTCGATGTATTTTAATAGAAATTTAATTTTGCATTATTATATTTTCCAATTATATTCAAATTATAATTCGATGAATTTACACAAATTTAATTTCAAATATATGATATACATATGCGTAATACATTTGGAGACATTTTTCTGTAAAATATTGCTAATGACGCATGCACAGAATTTTTGTCTTAGTTTTTTAGTTAGAGGGAGAAATTTTAAAATCGACGACAAATCACCTAAACGTGACTCGGCCAGAATATTAATTTATTTTCTTGTTATCATATAGGCTGAAGCTCGTGCCGAGTTCGCAGAAAGATCCGTGCAGAAATTGCAGAAGGAGGTCGACAGGCTCGAAGGTGCGTATTCATCAGGCATTACCACTCGGGTTTCGCGTGTCATCATTCGCAATTTTCGTTTTCGAGACTTTTGCTTTCTCGAACGGCCATCACGAACCTTTTTTAGGTTTCTTTAGACTTTACGAATAGCGTAGGGAAGACTATTTGATTATTACATTGGTATTTTAGTTGCATTTCCTTTCTAGCGTTAGAAGTTACATTCTTTATTAGAGTAAGAAAGAAAGAGAGAGAACTGCAAGTCTGAGATTTAAAGTTGAAGGGAGCAGAATACGAACAGTAAGATTGCATTACAGTTTGATAAGATTATAGTTAAAAGAATGAATAGATTTGTGGTTAAGGTAACATGTGTTAGGAATTCATTAAGGACCACATAACATGTTTCCAAATTGATCACAAACATCCTGATTTGTTTGAGTGCATCCTATGATTAATAGAACCGCAGACGACAGTCACTTATTTGGTATACTAGACTTATAAAAAGGGAATTAAGAACTTTTTGATATACGATATTTTAGTTTTATTTTTACCTGGAAAAATACGGGGCGCCGATTTAAAAAGAAACGAAGTAGTTCAACCTGTGATTCATAAAAAATATGCATTTTTATTTTATTCCTATTTTTATCAAGCAGGAAGAATCTATCAGTGACTTTTGGAAAGGTTCAATTCTACAGTTCACGTGATCGATTCCTCTTCGATCTATGAAATAATTATGGCTGTCGTTTGCCCAAAATAATACCATGTGTTTGCCAATTTGAATACTAACGACGACAACTCAAAAGCTGTGACATAGCCGCACGTCGTCGTGGCTTGTGACGTGTGCATTTGTTCAAAATAATCCACGATTATTAATCAACGTGTTCCCCTTTAACCCCCGAGAGCGCAATTTCCGCGATCGGCAAAAATCTTCCTGCACTCTCGATCGCGTGAGCGTGTGCAGCCTCCCTCTAACCAGTGATCTTTCCAGACGACCTTGCCGCTGAGAGAGAGAAAAACAAATTGCTCCAGGAGGAGATGGAGGCCACCCTGCATGACATCCAGAACATGTAGATCTCGCGGCGGACAGAAAGACGAGAAAAATAAAACATAACAGAAACGTTCAAACAAAAGCATACGCGGATACTAGAGTACGATTTTTTCGGGATTAAAGGAACAAACATAAACACACAGAGAATAAAAATAACAAATGTATAGAAAACGCAGAAAGATTCGAAAAGGGTGAGGGACGTCGAACGAAAGAAACGTCGAAGGGGAAAAGGGTAGGGAGAGGAGGGAAATGGAAAAATATCGTTGAGAAAAAATATATACGCTGTGCGACGCGAGCGCTTTTGTGTGTGGTGCACACTATTAAAGTTTACAAACGTGAAAAAGTATAAAAAAAGAAAATCCCCCATGCAGTCTTTTTTAGAATAGACTCACACATCTCCCATTGTAACGCTCATCTCAGCAAGCGCCCTGGTTGCGCACTCCTTTTTCGTCTGTACGCCTGTGTACGTGTGTTTCATGCATGTATGTCTGTTTGCTATTGTTGCTGCTACTGTGTGTTATGTGTGTGTGTTTTTTGCGCGCGCGAAAAATCGAGAAAACCAGTCGATATAGATAGAAGAAAGAAACGATGGATGAAGAAGGAAGGAGAAGATAAAGAGGTACGATGTACAAATCAGTAAAGGGATTTTAAATTCCCTTTGCTTTCTATTTCTTTCTATTTTTTTTCTTTTTGGAAAATTTTCTATTTGGTATCCAAGCATTAATTTCTTTTTGGTTTTTCTTTTTTAATGATATAATATTACGTTTTGCTTTTTTAATCAGATTGACGATTAACTTCGTCGATCTTGACTGAATGGTTTTTGATCCTTTGCGACCACTAACTTAACGGATAAATGAAAACAAATTATAAATGATGATTAAAATCGTGAATTAAATAGTAGGCACTAGAAGATGAGAGAATCGATTGAAAGAGTTGTACGTTGAGAAGGAATTTTCGATCGATTCTGTTAAGTATTTTCAGCCGGTTACGTTCCGCTATCGCATGTTGTGGTCTCTGGGAAAATTCGATCCTCTGCGGTCCATATCCGGTCCAATTCGACTCCCAAGCGATCGAGTATAATGTATAATATTCATTTCATATCGCAAGATTTATATTATTCAAAGTACTGATCTATTACGCTGCGATTATCTTCTTTACAAACTTTAAATACTTACGGTTTATAAAATCAGAAAGTTTAAATTTGGAAACAGAAAAAAGGTATAATTTGAGCAATGATATTTTAATTTATATAGATAAACGACGTCATGATCTTTAAAAAAAATATAATTTAATAAATATAAACTCATACTAATAAAAGTCACAAAAAATGGTAGGATCATTATTGGGAACTGCAAGAAATTAACTCTTTTGCTTGCTATTGAAAGTGATAATTTTCTATTATTGAGAACTACAAAAGCTTATCTATTATTAATAAAATCATACATATTAAGAAGACAGCAGATATCTGAAATTAATAATAGCGGAACATTTTCGCAAGGAATATTTGTCTGATTCGAACCAAAAAGCAAATTTCTTCCCAACGTAGAAATATGTCGCGAATTATTGGAATAGAAAAGACCAGGAGGGACACTATTTGTTACTTTTCGATGTCTATTTCGCCCACATTCCAAATTCCTTGTGGCTCAGCGAGAAAAAAAACATCTAGGCCTTCTTCCACGCTTGTTCGTTCAACGGTGATAATCTTATACGCTTCTAAGAGACGCTCACTGCCAGCCAGGTAATCCCTTCGAGGAATATATCCAAGATTAAACTCGTGTTCATTCCGTAGCTTAATTAAAAAAACAACTAGAATTAGCGTAATTAAATGGAACTTAGGATTTCAGCGAGATAAACGCTGAAAATAGTAAAAGGTAAAATCGCAATATGATGAAGTTTTTGTAAATTTCTATTCTAATTCTAGGATACTTTAAAACATGTGGTGCAGTTCAAAGAGAACGAGGTTCTTCGTATAAAATTATATAGAATTGATAAAGTAAGAATCTGTCTACTTTGGAGAATTTTATTTTACAATCTCAATTTCGTTTCGCATAAAGAATCACTTGATTAATTTTGTACCACGTGCTTTGAAGTACCATTTAGAATTTAGCAATTGGAGGTTGTTCAAAGAGACGATCTCCGTCACAGAGATTCCATTCATTTAGATTGAATTTAAGATCTGGAGATTTTCCTCATCGCGAAGAGAAAACCTGCAATTAATGAACGCGATTAGCTTAGCTAAAAAAGGAACGAGCAGCACATTTAACGTTTCAAATTGAGGGATCAGTGTAAAATCTATTTTATTGAATTTATATTATGTTTTTGTTAAATTTTTTATGGTTTCACAATAGTTGTACGTAAATATAACTGTCGTCTGTAGTTCCAGTGTTAAAAAATAATGAGTATGTACCTTTGTTGTTTGTAGTCACTGAAAATTTTTATACCGTAAGGCGCAGCTCTTGCAATATTTTTTTCTAAAACTCTAAAGCTGTGTTCTTGTAAATTTGAATTATTGTAGTATAAGTCTATTTTGCACTGAACCCCACAATTTTGTGTTCTGGTTCGCGCTGAGCCACTCGACGTTTGCCAGTCGTGCCTCTCATCTATTAATCCATTACATCAATGTTCTGGTCATTGTCTAATTATATTGTCTAATTACGGATTTCGATTTATAAATTAAAAAAAAGGAAAAGAGAGAAAGAAAGGAGATAAACTTCCATTTCGCGACGCATACTTCACATACTGCAATCATCCATCTCCGCTATATTAATTAGTAGTTAATAACATTTCTCCTCTTTGTCATCGCCTGAAGAAACTGCCTGACCACTCGCGGTGTTTGGTCCCTTTGATAATTCTTGTAGTAGTTCTTCTCGCGACGAAATTTCCTCGGATATCTTTTTGAGATAAATTTACAAATTAACCCTTTCACAGTGTAATAAACTGATAAATGGGGGGAAAGCGATGCAAAGAATATCTCTTTTCTCTGCTGTGACACTTTCTGCCCCTTCTGCACTTTAATAATTAGATTACGTGTAATATACGTAATTTATAGTGTCGTATTCAACAGCTTATCCGAGTCTTTCTCGTACCAAACTGTGGAAAGGTTAATCGATTTAACATTGCAGTAATATTAGGGCATATTTTGCGCGATAGTTACAGATTTTGCATAGTTTTGGTAAAGTACCATAAGAGTTAGTGTGTATTCATTTAGATACCAGAGTTTTATAGAATTTTAAATATTCGATGAAGCTAATATCTTTGGATTTAAGGTCTTTTAGTTTACAGTAGAGTTCATTTTGAATTCTAAAATCTCGGGAAGATACCCGAAGAGAGTGACAAGCGTCCTCCGAACGGAAACACGTCACGATTATTCCATAAAGAAGAACGATAGAAGAGAGATTGTGTGAGAGACGGAGCGAATATAATAATTATGAAAAAACGAAGAAAGCACAATAATTCCACGCGTCCTACCGTTAACGATAATGAAACTTTTTTTTGTTATTCCCGGTTTTTTTTTGTTTGAGCAAATGCTTGAGAACAGAGTGAAAGAGCACGAGAGTATGAGAGTGGGAGAGAGAGAGAGAGAGAGAGTGAGGGAGAGAAAGTGCATAAAAAAAAGGAAACGCAGATACACTTGAGTTCACACTTGAGAGTTTTAGTTTATTAATTTACTTAATATTAATAAAAAAACGAATGGAACGATAATAACACTAATATCATTGTAATGATAATGATTATTATATATATATTGCTATTATTATAAAACTGTTTATAATATATATTTTAATTTTGAAAAAACAGCGTGTCGTTTGTTATTGTTCGTCTCTGTATGCGTGCGCCCGTCGTTTTAATTACTGACAATAGTGATGGGATTTGAAACGCTTTGAATCACTTCGGATGGATAGTGTGTATCAAGCTATAAATTCGAATCACTTCGAACATGATTCGAAGCCTAAAACTCTTGAAAGTCTTGATAGTCTAAAAAATCTAGAAAATCTTGATCGTTTTAGAAGTCTAGATCATCTTAAGAAATTTCATCGAAATGGTTGAGAGCCCTTTTCAATGTTATTGTATTTTCTTTTTCTCAATTCCCGAGAGATCAACAATATACTTACTGCAAGCTATGTTCATAACTGTAACCTTTTAGAGTTTGTGTAATAGTTCATGTCAATAAAACTCAAAACTTATCAAAACTCTCAAGACTTTAACGATTATTGAGACTTCCAAGATTTTCAAGACAATCAAGACTTTTTGGCTTCGAATTATATTCGAAGTGATTCGAATTTTTCGCGAGTTTACAGATTCAAAACGATCCAAAGCGTTCCAAGTCTCATCACTAACTGCCAACAATTAATCCCTGATTTCTTAACAAAATACTGACCATCCACTGATTGTGTTCAACGCGATATAACACGCAACACTGCCCAGAAACCAATTGTGTTAGCTGTGCGTAGTTATTGCATGCCACAACACGAAGAATCGATCTATCGATGGTACGTATCGAAGAATCTGGTGAGTAAACATGCTTGTTTTTTCTTTGATAGTTTTACGACAATTCTTGATCCTCCTCTTATTATCCAGCATGTACCATCCCTCGTCCAACTGTTAAACTTTCGAAAATTTATGTAGAAAGTACTTAGCCTGACAATAAATTATTTTGTAGTCGCAAAGATACGAAGGTCTTCTCAGAGTCGAAGTAGCATGATTCAGAGGGGACAAATATGGTGACGTAATCGCTGCTTTTCTCAAGGTCGAAACTTCCTTAAATGGAGAACGCAACCTTGAAAAAAGATATTCTTTATGGTGCCGTGTTACCACTTTGGATCGATGCAATTTCGAGACTTTTTTAATAAGGCCCTCGGATCTTTTGAAGCGAATAAAATATTTGCGTATATTCTTTCTTTAAAATAATTTGCAGAACTCGTGCTCCCTTAGAAAATTTAGCATTCTAGAAATGGTAATTTTCATTGCGAATTACGAAATATGGTAGGCTTAAAATTGAGGAGTTTGAATAGTAAACAGAAATAAATTATTATAATATGATAATTAATCATTTTTTCTAGCTTTTCACGTATTATGTAATTTATATAGGAAATATTTGCTTCCAATATTTACATCGTACGTCAGTTGAATCACTCAATTATCTGTATACTATAAACTACAATTATCATAGTATTAGGTCAATGCATATGAAATGCCGTTTTTCACAGTAAAACTTCGAATACAAGTAGATTTCTCAAAACACTATACATGTTTTTAATCTATCTAATAATTATCTACGCTTATTATTTTACGTTCATTACGTATATTACTTCAAATACAAGATTTACACATTCAATCGTTTTTGTATCTATATTTTCCAATTTTATACTTCTATAACAAAGTACGGAAATATTCTGACTATTCGTGATATTAAACACGGAAATTTGCATAAGTTTTTTATAATTATTCTTAATGTTTTTTACGTGCAAGTTACAGTAAATTTGTATTTCTTTCAACTGATTTATTATAATAATTGATGGTTAAAAATATTAAAGGTACAGTATCCAACTGCTACTCTCACATTTCGGGAAAACATTTTATATGCATCAACCTAACATAATACCTGCACATTGCAAAATAGAATTATTGAACAAGATTACAAATACGAAAATAGAATTAATCTACTTGGTACATTCATGACATCAGCACTATAAACCATAATTCAAACCCTCTGCAGTCAACACTTTATTCTGTCAAAGAGCATCAGCCTAATTCATATCAACTAAAACATTCAGCGAGAACATTCAATCTACTCCAAAGCCCGCTTCCTGTGTCCACCGACGCTCTTTAACAATTCAACAGCTTAGCGCTAATTTCTTTTAGATCTTAAATCTTCTCGAATACACGACACTGCGAGCAGATAGCGAAGAAGGTGCGAACGTTCTTCGAAATAACATTGCGAATGCTTGCAGATGAAATGGTGGCTGAGAAGGAGAAGTACAAGGAAATTGGAGATGGCCTGGATCAGGCGTTCATGGAACTCTACGGCGTCTAACGAGCCACTAACCGCAACCCCTCTAATGCTTCGATCAATCAAATAAATATAATATATACATATATATATATATATATATCATCATCATCAAAAATACCATCAAATATCATACAGTCACCTTTCTCACAGTCTCGCTTGCTCTTAACACGCGTAATCCGTAAGTTATGTACTTCTCCAGCTTCTTAACTCGCTTAACTAACTCATAACTCTATCGTAAAACAGGAAAAAGCTTAAGTCGGCTTTAATTCGTGAGACATTCTTATCGGTAGCTGTCGATCATCGATATCCCTCACATCGACGAGGAACGAATATCGAAAGCATAAATCTGCAGACGCACTTCAGCGTCGTGAATCCTTGATATCGTTTTTTTCTTCATTTTGATTTTAACTCCTTGCCCTGAAGATTTTTTGAAATTTTTATTACCACTTTTTTTTTACAAAAGTAGATTCTACGAAACTAAATTTATATTATATGATCACGAAACGGTGGATCTTTATCCGAAATTTACCAATGCAAGTAGGTGCAAAATTGATGTAATATTTATTTATTTATTTAACCGGTCAAAGCACTTTAATATAAGTAATACAGAAATCATTGTAATGCATAAGACATAGTCGCAGCAAATATTAAATTATAAAAAAAGTATAAAATACAGAATATGTGAAAATGTAACATAAAGTAAAGTACATATAATGAAGAACAGTACAGAACTGTGATATATAATATGTAAAGATGGACCAAATATTTAAAGTAAATTGTACCTTAGAATATGTGAAAGATGAAAACAAATTTGCATTATGGATCAATGAGTGAACATAACAAGTGGAAGGAGTTAAAATTAATTACCATTTTTCTATTACCAATAACGAATCATTTTTCACTGTTTTCAGCATACAATCATTTTTCATCACCGCAATATTTTTCATTATTAATATGTATACGTAAAATGGTGCAGGGAATTTTTTTTTTTTTTCTAGGGTACGAAATATCAATACGTGTAATTTCATATAAGCGTAACGGTGATATAGTGAATGTTCGATGATATTAATTTCTAATAAAAATACTTTTCCTTTCAGACGAGCTCGTACACGAGAAGGAAAAGTACAAATACATTTGCGACGACCTGGACCTCACCTTCACCGAGTTGATCGAGAAGAATTAATTGATAGTCGGCGATCGTACGTGTCCAACGGCTGTCGAAACAATTGGCCGGGCTTTTGCGCCACTGTGAACGATTACGGTCGTTCTACCATACTGGCCAGTTCGCTTATATTATTATTGTTATGTCAAAAAGCCATTGCGTCTAAAGAAAATACGTTCCGCGTTCCTTCGCGTCCGATTTCCTTTTTCGGTTCTCGTTTTTTATTTCTCATTCAATCGACAAATTTATTCTCAGGTTGCCCCCCCCCCCCTTTACTTTCGTTTCACTTTTATTTTGTAAATTAATAGTTCAAGATCTTGTACTCTAGATTGTAATACGATTAGTCCTGTCATTCGTTTACGATGATTCCTGTTGCGATTATCGCGATGAAACGTATTCGGTAAGTACTCACTTTCGACGACACGCGATTCTATTCACCGCGCGAAACACGCTAACGTCGATCCTTGTAACCACAGGCAAACAGGCAAATAAAGATTTAGCCCTATAAATATTGTTTGGTTTAATTATCGTTAACCATTGTACGATCGTAGATAATATTTTAAGGAAATTGAAATTATTACGGGTTCCAATAAAAATGATATTACAATACGAATGATAAATAGTTGTATTTATTTCACAAATCCATTGGAAAAACCTCTAACCGACTAATAAATAATAATACCGATATTAACACATTAAAGGCCAACGTTGCGTCAACGCAATATTTCATTTGCTATTTTTTCAAATTTTATAAAATAGTAGAAGTTAAGTGGAAGGAGAAATAGCAACGAAGAAATTATATCGCAGCTTTCTAAAGTGCTTTTTGGTAAATGTATCGCGAAAAAAACGAGATAGAGAATTGCAAATTAACTGAAAAAAATAGCAAATGAAATGCTGCATTGAAACAAATTGGTCCGTAATGAGTTAAAACAAATACTGAGACTATCCGGATAACCAAATATTCGGATAATGACGTCACAAATTATTCGCAATCCTGATTTCGAATATCCGAATTTTTTCCCTAAAAATAAAGATATTCGAATATCGGTTGGATTTACACAGTTAAGTCTTTAAATAAAGATACGACTGTGTAAATCCTGTCCAACAATAATATATTAGTCATATTAGGTACATTAAATACATAATTTATTATCTTATGCTATTTATATTGTTTTATAGTAGCTATAAGCTTATTATTTTATATTACTCTCTGAAATGTAATAACGCAATAGATTTAAACTAAAGCTGTAATTCTGCGTATCTTTCTTCTTTTCTTATTATTATCCGAACTATCCGGATATTTTAAGCTATCCGGATTATTTCATTACTATTCCGAATTATTCGGATAATCAAAAAATCTAGACTATACGACCAACCCTAGTTAAAACTAACACAGAAACTATTATAAAAACTTTCGAATAAATCCCGACTCCCCACTAATAAGCTAATTACCAAAAACAAATTGGTTCCTCTACTAAATCGTGTAATAACAGTCTCCCTCTCTCTCTTTCTAATAAAATAAAACGGTGTTGGTAAAGGCATCCAACTAACTTAGGATCTATCATTCGACTAATATAAGATTCTAATTTCCAACTAATACGAGATCTAACATCCGACTAGTGTAGGATCTAACATCCCACGTAACCCTTCCTTTTGCATTACAGACGTGGTGGTAAACGAGCGCTGTAAGTACAAAGCGATCGCCGACGAGATGGATCAGACGTTCGCCGACCTGGCCGGATATTAGCAGGCAGGCTAATTCCCCATCGACACGTGTATACGCAATATACACTTACACACGCATATACAATTTTAAATACATATATCGTTTCAAATGAGAAAATGGAAAAATATGAAAAGATCACGCTACGTTTAAAGAGACACTGCCAGCACGCGGACCCTTCGCACGGCGCCCAAATGATACTTCGATCCTCGATCAGGATGAAGAAGACGCAACGCCAGGCGTCTTCTCCAGACCTACACAGCCGGAATTAGTCGATGAATTGTGGGAAGAATCGACTAGATTTTATTTGTCGATTTATTTTTCTATGGCGACTCTATTTTGTTCATTTTGATTGAGGGAAAGGGGATGATTAACCCTTCTTCGGATTATGGGGAACGCAAAGGTTCCGCGCCAAAGTCAAATTCAGCACGTTTTAATGAGTGTTGATATAATTATTTGAAGATTGTTTACATTTTGTGTTGTCTTACCATATTTTAAACACTGCTATGTGTTTAGTTTGTATCTATTACCTTGGTAATAAAATTAACCCTTCAACGAAGGGGCAGGTTCCTATTCCCCTTGTGTGGATTTAGCAGATTCATGTCACTTAAAACAAAGATTAGCATCATGTTATTATACTCTCAAATGAACGGTTCTTCTGCTTTAAATAATTAATCATTGACTTTCATATAAAGAAATTATGGTCCGTATGATTTGTGGACGTCGTCGTTGAAGAGTTAACGAGAAATCTAAATTGTGAACTAAATTTGAAAGTACGAAGAAGGGTTCAAGTTTTTAGGGTGATACAAAACGAGAATGATTAGGGTTTAAGATGATTATGGCGGAGGTCACAATCTCTGAATATAGTTCAGGCAAGTTTGAGAATTATACAGATTATTTAGTTCTAAGTTTAGTTACAATAGAGGATTAGAGACTTTGGAATTTATTATTTCGATGAAGAAATAATCAGAGTATTATTTAAAGGAATCTTAGGGTTGCGGTGATGGAAGAGTATTTTTAGATCTGTTTCTCGATTTCTATTATAGCATGAAGAAAGAAAAAGATTTTTGATTCAGATTTTATCGAACTATAAACTCGAATGCCATTTACCTCGATTTACCATTTGGTAGCCAAATTTAACACTTAACTTTAAATTTTACTTTAGATTGAATTTCTACCCTCCGATTTACTTTTTTTACTATAATATTTACCCTAAACTTTTATTTCAACAAAAATTCCGTTCTTCCTTTAGTTTTTAGATTTCGTATAATTCATTATCTTATCAATCGCAGGACCACTCGATTAGTTCATCAATCTTATATTTCCTTTCAATTAGTACCTTGCATAAAAAGTTTTTGATCAAACGTGACAACGTGGAACTAACTAAGAACACTAAAATTTTTGAAATGCAAAATGCTGTTCCACTAAGATAAAACATATGTGAATATTAAATAAATCTAATACGAAATAAGTGAGGAAAAGAAAAGAATAAAATAATTGTATATTATGAAAAAGAATACAGCGAGGAAAATCCGCAGTCTAATGATTATACAATAGCAGTTTACGCCACAAAAACCTTAGCATTTTTAGCTAATTTTATATTATCGCGTGTAATTGAAAAGTTTTTGCAAGGTGTAGTATTCCTTTCATTTTCAACCCCACATAAGTAAAAAACTATTAACAAATTAGAATGAAAATTGAAGCTGTGTCGCTGCGTAGGGTTTCTTTATTCAATCACCCCCTAATCACCATCCCATTCACAAACACGATCCTGGTCCCGTTAGCACTGCATTTAACCATGAAGTTCAGCTTTTACCTTCAAATTGATAATCCTTTGTCTCGCGTACCTGCCATTACCCTCCATTAAAAAAGAGACGGCTTTACTTGGTGCCAAGGAATGACAGTAGCCTTCGCGCAGAGAGATAATCGACTTATAAGATATCGAATTTGAAAGATAAATTAAATGAATGGATGAAAGACACGCGCAAGATTTAGCGGATTCCAGGAAGAGTTTTCTTCCTCGAGCGTATATACGTAATAATCAAATTGTTAGATGCAATAATGAAAAAAATGTAAGGCCTGATAATCATTTGTCGGGGTATTAAGAATAATCGAGGATGACTACATCGAATATTTTGGCGAATGTCTATTCATAGAAACCCCTCAAATTTTTATGGTCTTGTGAATTACATCGGAATATAACATTCACGAGAAAAGACAAACCTTTAGTTTCGTCTTTTGCGTTATTTCGCCGATGTGGCTAGGCAGTGCGGTCTATCGATCAAACTATAATTTGTCCGACTTCAATTGACTGTTCAAGGCTATTAAATGCACAGTAATCTCCGTCATCATCGCTTCATTTCAGATTCTTACCTCGTGGAGTTGGTGAATGGGGCGGGGGGATCTTTAATTGAATTATTCTATAGTTCGCGATTTTTTATTTACAGTCAGTCACGAAAGTCAACATAAACATTTTGAATTTCAAATATTTAAAGATTTTGAGGATATATTTTGATATAATAAAAGTGACGTAAAAATTCGTAAAATATAAAGTCACAAGTGAGGTAGAATTATAAAAGACGATTCGTAAAGGGAGCGCTATTAATCTTACACGAATAAAGATACTTCTAAAAGTACATAATATATGATTTCATGCTAAATAAATTGTAGGCCATCGTACATATATCAGAGGATCTAACAAAGTATAGATACAATTGTAACAATAAATTTTGTATACTTTAATGTACAGGATGAGTTTTGCAACTTATTGGCCACCTCAAATAACTTGTGCATTATTTGTTATAGAAGAAAATGTTTGAAATAAAAGTATAGCATAGTGTCGAAAGGAACATATAATATCGTAATCAATTTTTTGTTACTTTTCCTTTTTATCGAGACATTTTTTTATAGCAAATAATGCACAAGTTGCACTTTGTATATACCTGAACTTTCGTGAAGCCGTATTTTTGGTTCATCTATATTTTATTGTAAACAAATATGAGTAACATCAATACTTTTTGACATTTTTTCTAGTATTAATCAATAAATAAATTACTATTCTTAAATCTATTCTAGAATTTCTACATTCTTTTAAATATTTGGAATTTAGGGGCGTATGTACTTACATTTTTGTGACTGACTGTATATCAAGCATACGTTTTTAAATAGTTACAAAATAAAGAATTTATTTAGAATTAAAGAAATGATCTTGAATAGTCAATTAATTTTTGGACGAACTATCGTTTCATTCTAGCATTATATTTCTTGTGTTTAGCCTAACATTGGCATCTGCTTATTTGCTTTCGTGTTTCGTAATGTTGCAAAACTGCCGTGTGTTCGTTTAAAAAAAAAAGCAAGTAATTTTGCCAAAAATAATATATTACATTATTCTAGAAAATCAGCGTAATTTATCTACCTTTTGAATGCTATGAGATTTCTTCATTAACGTCGTTAGTCTCCGCTATATATTAATGTCTGTATTTCCAATATAATTTGAATATCTTTAGGATGTTTGTAATAACGTTAGGGAAGAAATCTCGGCAATCAAAGGGCGAAGAATAAGAAAGTAAGGGAAAGTGATAGCAAATTGATAAAATTAAGAAAGAGAAGGGCACTTAGTATTTTAACATAACTTACTAGTTGAATTTTTCAAGCTTCTCAGCAATCACGTAAAAAGTTTGCTGAGAATTGATTAAAATGGCGAGGAGAGGCTTTGTACCAGAGTTGGGCATTATTAATAGGAATTTCCCAAACCATTGTAACATTTTATATCGTTGTATTTCTTCGCGCAAATACATCTGAATAGCTTCTGCGCTCAATTTTCTCGCAAGACAATTTTCATTGGTCGAATCAAATTTTGCCCAAGTCTGAGGAACGTGCACTTATTGCTATGATACCGGTTTTACAAAACAATTATCCTTTTACTGTACTTATATCACTCTCAATAAATGTGCATTTTTTATACTTGAAAGCTGCATTTTTTAATTTTACTTAATTTTTAGCAGCTGCGATTTTCGTTATGCAAAAGGGTTTTGCGTTTCAGTCGCGAGGAACCGCACTGCTCTGTTTTATCAAATTTGTACCAGCTAAGATAGCAATGCTTTTCTTAGCTAAAATGTCCTACGTGCCAATTTTTCTAAAAAAATTCAATCTCGATATAATCAAGCTAGCTAAAAAAAGTGTAGCATTTACAATTTAATTCTAATGAATATAGCGAATATCTTATGTAAAAAGAATATTGAAAATAATAAATCTTTACTGTGATATTATAATCGAATGAAATGAATCTATGCGATATATTTGGGAAATGAAGGGATAGCAATAATCAGAGACGGCAATTTACATAACATATTCATTGTTTATGATTTTCGTATCATAATATAATATTATCTGTGTTCTAAACAACGCTAACATATTATATTTCTGTATGCTTTCACAATTATAAATCGTAGATCCTTCATCTTATCGGTGTTCTAATAATTACAAAAGGGACAAATAATAATAATAATTATATTTATAATAATAATAATGCTAACATGTTTCCAAAAATATGAATATATCTCCTCGCGGTTTATCACGAAAAGTCCAACGACGTCGCGCACATTTAAGCGCACCCTACGCATCGTTACTATTTGTTTCTTTTACATATTATAATATAGCATATAAACTTTTTCTATTCTCCTATTCAGGTAAATGCAATGTAATATAGATACGTGTGTCCGAGGAACCAAATATTCAGCAAAGAGAGAAATAAAAATTTTGGAAGACAATTAACTGAAGAAAAAAGGGAAAGGAGGGAAGACGAAACCGGAAAATGGGCACAAAGTACTCTGCAATGGTCATACGATGTTATGCTTCGAATTTCCTTCATTATTATATTATCTGTACATTAACCAAACGTCGGAAAGTATAAAGCTGTCTATAAAATCGAGACCACTGCGGAGAACAATCTCATGTTATTGATAATTCCCGCTGTTTTAACGGGGAATTTGCAAGAAATATCTATAACAAGCGATCCGATCCTTTCAGTACTGTTTCGTACACATTTGCTTGTTAAATCGAGAAGAATAAAATAGTAAGAGGTTCAAAGAACACATTTTCTTCAATTGCACATGTAATTAAAATGACACACTGCTCTGAAAAATTAAAAATCGTATAGAAGATCGAAATTTTTCACTGATCTTGCAGTCGTTACACTTTCAGGTTACACTTAATATTTTTGTAAAATTTAAATGAAATTTATTAACTTACACTAGCTAGAAATAATAGTTTACTACAATATCATGTACAACCAAAAAATGTGGCTTTTCTAATCACTCGATAAAATGTTCTAAAAGCAAATGCCTACAACAGAAGAACATTAATAGAAATTTATATATACGGTGTTCCATTTAAAAGAGATCATGTAATTATCTGCTTCAGTTTTCCAGAGTGTATCATAAGCGTGTTCAATAATCCAAAAAATATTCTATGCATGATTTAAATATTATCAAACAATGAATGCCCAATTTTGTTTCAAATTTTCATAGAATTACATCGAATGTCCAAGTTGAAGTAGGTCATCGAAATCTACGAAACTAACGAATAGGAAATCGATTAGAGAATAGACCTGGCTTGAATCAGTCCTTATTCCACATTATTTTACTTGAATATGACATTTTAAACATATTCAAACGTATTTTTTTATTCGCCTTAAGATACAATAAAAAAAAAAATATGTACACGCTTTCGTGATGAAAAAAAGCCGATGTGCTTGAAGAAACAAAAAAAAATGATCCTGCACAAAGGATTCTTCTTCCTTCTTCGAAACCATTTAAATTTGGTGTAGCCTGCTTCCGCTTGGACAACATATATATCGGAAAGCATGTCTATTTAAATTTCTAATGTTATCAGTTCATTTCGAAGGTCCAAAATCGTGTGAATCTCTGGCACAGAGCACTGAAAAGATCGTAGAAAGCTAAACAAGAAGCATTTTAATACACGCGAACCTCGCATGATAAAACTTAACAACTATTATAGGTAAATGTCGGTTAATGTCGTTAATTAGTCAAAGAGAAACGTGTAATAAAGATTTCCAGCGATCGTTGCTTTCTTTCAAAATGCTTCGAATCGAGCAAGGCAAGTGTAACGAAACTTTCCTATCAACAATTACATTATATTCTTTTGTTCATTTATAGTCCTAACTAGATTCACTTTCACGATACCTTCTATAAAGTTTCTTCTGAGTGCTCCGATGATACGTAACGTTATACTTACATATTTTTTTCGTATATGTCCTAGATCGCGATTAACTCGCGCAAAGATTATTAAATTGTCTAATTAGAGGTCTACGTATATAAGGCACATCGTTGTTAATTTCTGGGATCACAATGAACAATGCGACATAGTATTGAATAATTTCGCTGCCGTGTGCATCACCAGTGATGCACACTAAATTGTTACTTATGTACCACGTGCATCACCGATGATGCACACTAAATTTCTTCTTACGTGCTCCGTGTACACTGATTTCATTTTATTCGGTAGATATCATACTCTGTTTTTAAAGAAACACTTCAAAATGAAATATAATATTTTTTGTTTACAACTAGACTGCGGATTTTTATGCAAATTCGTATGTTTATAAATGAGTTTGAAAAAGGAGGACCTAAATTGGAAATAGCTCTAGACATCATCAATTTTATTGTACTTTGGATAATTTGTATAAGTTTGCTGATTATATGCGTTTTCTGTATTCTTAAGCCTTTAAATTTCCAATTAATGTATAAAAACCCGCAGTCTATTTATTATTAATTCGATAAATTATTTGGAACAACTAGACGGCAGATTCTTATGCATTTATGAAAAATTTAGCTATGGATGCGCACGATATACAAAAATATTTTCCTGATCATGTCTCTGTAAAATATGAATAATCTACGTATTAAGTTGTTCGGAACGTTTGTAGCGATATCTGAAGAAGAATCATATGTAACGTGTCTACAATTATCATTTTATTGAATAATGTTGCATAATAAAATATATAGTAAAATATCTTAGACAACGTCTAATAATTTTTTGGGGCTTTTTATTGAAGCATCAGATTGTCTCACGTTATCTAATGAAAAAATGTTTTCTTTTTCTTTAACTTTTATTCATTAATAATTGAAGTTTTGGTGGCCTAACTACGAATCTTACTAATAAATAAAGATCTACAAGAAATAGTCCCAATCCTGTCAATTACATAAAATAATTAATATTATTAGAAACGCTACTGAATTTTTTGAACAACCTAATAGAAATCCGAAGTCTAGCGAAAGCCAATGAGTATTACTTCTGAATGGCACTTGATGAAGCACTAAAACGCTCTTATAGCGGCAGCGAACGTGTTAAGCTTAAATTTCCTCGCAATACATTGCGATACTATCTAACGGGATTTGTATATTGTTCATTTCAACGATTCAGTGAAAAAGTGCGCGACTGATGCACATAAAAGAGGACAAAGACTGAAAGATTATCTCTATACGTAAAAATAAAATTGTTCATAATGTAGGCAAGTATAAAACACTAGTATAAAGGTGTAAATATAAGGTGTAGTATAAAAAAGTGTATCGTAATATTACGAATAAACGAAACATGCTACAACTTCTCCAAGAAAAAAAAAGAGATAAAAATACGTAAAAGAACGGTAAATGGCTTCCAGTCTTTGTCACCAAGTGGGAATCATCCAGTCATGATTACTGTGGAATCCTCGAAGCAACGGAATGGTTTCGAAAAATGTAAAACTGCGGAACACGGAATACCGTGTCATTATGAAAGGAGAAAATTGTAAAAGAACTTACTGTATCGGAACTCGAAAACTGCTATTTAAGGACACTTATCGCGCTCCTTGCGGGGCATTGTGAATTTGGTCCCAGTATGGAATTACCATCTAGTTGCTGACTTAAATGCGAAAACGCAGGCACTCGGTATGAGAAAAAAAAAAAAAAAAAAAAAAAAATACATCACGATTTACCTTTCCCAGGTGTTGGCAAAAATTTACTGCAATCCGCTTAAATCTTTGAATCATTTGACTTATTCTAAGAAAAGGAAGATCGACGATTTCATTGAAAACACGAACCTTAAACGACGACCATAGGGAATCACTTTGATCATTGACCACCGTTAATCTCTGATTCCCTAGCCATAGTCTTTAGACATTGGATATCTTTAGAAAACCGCATTCGACCCAAAAAGCGACGTTTCACCTCGATTTCTAAAGCAATCAAACGTTTGCGCCAGTCCGACCGACACAGGAAGGAATCACTCGCCGTCTCTTCCTTTTCCGGAGCAATGGGCGCTCCGATAGGTGTGTGGCAACTGCGTTTTTCGTCTTTCATTCCGCGTCGCATTCGTCCTGCGGAGAAATTTCTTCGATCGAATGCTGCTCGTCGACCTGGTGAAACACGAAGGCGACGAGCAAAAGAACAGAATTAAAAGCGTTTAAATCTGCGCTGGTTCGACATAGTTTGCGGGGAGCATGCCGTGTCGTCCTGTGCGCTGCACTAGACCGGTCATCCAACCTTCGTCAATGGCCGTGCAGTTCACGATCAGATCGCCGTCGCAGAAGCTCACCTCGTCAAGATCCTGCGCTTCGTAATCGTACATTGCTCTGTACACTCTCTGGAAATTAAAGACAAAAAGACAATTTATAAGAAATAGAATGGAATATCGTAAGTGATTCCGAAGAATAGCAGAAAAGGATAAACCGATTGACGCTAAAATTACCAAAGTGGTAAAAATGAATCGTTCGTAATGTTTTTATAAAAATACAGTTGCCCCTCAAATAATGCGGATTTGATTTTACGCGCGGTTTCTTCGCGACCTTTGAAGTCTACGAGGTTTCTTTTTTTTTCTTCCTAAGCTTACTCAACAAGAAGAGAACAAAGACCTTTGTAATGATCCACTTCTCATTATGTAATGAAGAGTGCAATTAATATGTATAAGTATATACATACATATTTTAATGAGCATGTCAAAATAAAGATAAATATAAAACTAAAAAAATGAGATCACAATACAGGATTGTTTCAGTCTCAAAATATTATAAGTTGCATTTTATTTTCGGTATTTAATGTACTTTTGAACGCTATTTACATTTAGTACCTTCTTACGCATTTAAATTTCATAAAAACATACAAATTATAAACGAATAAAGATCCCCAGTCTAATTGTCACTATTAAAATCGAATATCTCTACATCGTGAAAAGAATAATTTCGACTAACGAGAAGACTAGGTTTTCCTTTTCTATTCTTAAGAATTAACCCGATTTAAAATAATCGTTGCTTATAACAATTTTAAAAGTTAATGAAACATACCCCAACATTCGAGGGTGGCGGAGGAGGCGGCTGATGTTGTGGGACATGGTTATTATTCGTTGCAGGCGTCAAGGATCCATAGTACTCGTTCACGGGGTCTATATCCGCCACCGAACCAATCTTCCTGGTCGGTGGATTCGTCACTAGAAGGATTCATCCGATTTACTCAAGATGGATCTCGAGTCAAGTCTTCGAGAAACTTGTGTGTGTATGTTAGCATGTTGTACGCTGTGTCTAGTCTATTCAATGAACGTTCAAACAACGTACAACATAAATGGTGCACAAAAATCGTAAGCACGAGTGAATCGATGCAAATGAGTTGGCAAAAACACACACGTTTACACACAAAAAAAAACATAGAAATACTCTCTGACCAACCACCGTTAACCACAGCAACTTTCGCGATTATGCATTACATTTCGTACGCACAAAAATGTAACACTAAACTGTTCCATGTTTATGAAGCGGATTATTCAGAGGAACGACATAAATTCATAGAGTGACGTCGTTTGTGGAGATAATAGCCAACGTTACACAATAGGAGTGGCCGAACTATATTCACCTATCGTTTCAACTAATCCAATTAAACAGCTATCTATTGAAACTAAACTGCTGGTTACGCAACCAATGGCCAAACCATACGGTCGATAAATATGTGAGGGTCCATAACAGATACTACCCTTGTCAAAGTTAATTACTATAGTCACGAGACAAACTTCATCATTCAATTAAATACAATTCTTCTGCGATGTAATTACAAATAACACCCGTAGTAATTGGGTATACGAGAGGGTAGGAATGTGAGATACCCTTCTTATTTATTGACCTAAGAAGTCTCGGAATAGCTGTAAACGAGAAAATCAGGCGAATAACTTTAAGGAATTTCATGTGAAACGTGCTGTATAAATGTAAATGCTGTGCACCTTACAGAACTTTCGAATTTACTGCGTTTTCGAAATTAAGACAAAATCGGACAAGTAGAAAGTAATTGAAGCGTTAACTGCAAGGGCGTGAATACAAAAATCTGGTTTCGAGAATACAACGTTTAAAGAATTACAAGTAGCAATACTTAAATGTTAATGATCTACGTTATCTATAATTGCTTTTAATAGGAAAATACACATTCTAATTTTTTGTTTCAATTATGAAACCTCGCCAATCCTTCCAATCATTATTGAAAATGCCAGTGCTTTGTATACATCAAAACCGCGGTATCTCGTATTTCTATCCTATTTCATGTATCATATTGAAATTCTTTTAACAAAAATTAAAAATATTATAGTTATAGTTCTTTTGTAAAACGACAAAAATTGACAGGGGTAGATTTTGTTCTGAAACTTTCACGTTCCAAATGCATTTAAGTATCACTTCTCTGCCAAGCTAAGGAGAAATAAAACAGTCTACAGGTTGCTTCACTTAAAGTTTGCAAGATAGGAGTTCCTACCAAATTACGGCTGCCTGAAATTATTCATTCAATACTGCTTCTCTTCTACTGCGAGGAATTGTCTCCTTTCTTAATTAAGAAACTAATGTTCGTAAAATGGACGGAAACTCACCTGGTCCCTTGTCGCTCGTATAAATCACAGTAGTAGCAGCTTGCCTGGCGGAATAAGGGCTCGGCCGCGCCTCGCTAAGGGGATCGTAATCGGCGATCCTACCTGGTGTCCTTTGCACCGGCGAATTCGCAGTTCTAGTGGCCGGTGGATTCGCGTTCACGCCTGATGCAGGCGCGATCGTACCGTCCGTGTACTCTACGTACTCTAAATCCAACAATACACAAGCTGGCGATATGCTTTTCAACGATTCTACGCCATCGCGCAATCGTCTTCAAGACCGAGCTATTCTAAATCGGTTGGCAAGTTTCGTAGGAGCCTAACGGATTGCTATTCGTATCTAAATGGTAGTGTTTGGTACCTACTATTCAGTACCGATTAATTTGGTGTGTAGGTGTTTAATAGTAGTAAAGATATCGCTGGTTACGAGACAACGTAGACACATAGGGAGAAGCAATGAGCACATGGTAATTAATTGGCTGTGCATAAATTCGTTGATTAACAGGATTCGTGGGATTCTTCTTTATTGTTAAGTGTTATTATATCAGGGATGGTGTAAGAGGACAATACATTAAAGTCTACACTACCAACCAAAACTTTGGGATTTCCGAGTTGTAAGTTGATCTGGAAATACCTATCTATTTTCAGATGTGTAATAGTTATTGCACTATCGCGTAATATTCCCAAAAACCAATGGTATAAGGAAGCATTTCACACATAAACACAAGACCAGTGCAAGTATTAACGTATCATACGTACAAGAAACCCTCGATTTACACGGTTTCGATTTAACATGGTTGAAGAGATGTGACAGAATTTTCATTTACACGATACGGTTTCAGTTTTAACATGATCGAAGTTCGGAATATTCCCGGCAAACTTCCGATCCTGTAATCCGATCCGGCATATCCTTGCCACGAGTATGCGATAATGATTTAGACCACATATTTGTAAAACCTACTTTTTTCATTATCAATATGTACAAAATATAGATTCCAATTACACGGTACTTTTGAGAAGCTAATCTACCGCGAAAATCGAGGGTTACCTGTATATTAAATATTATTAAAACAACCTCAAAAGTTTCCATTTATCAGTAGTACGAAATCGCGAACGCGAACATTTAACCACTTAAGACAACTCGCCAAAAAAATTAGAACAAAGATGTTATAGTATTTAGAATAAAACACGTGTAGAACAGAGCGCAAGCTTCGACTCACCGATCTGTTCACCATTTTCCCCAGTCATCGTCCTCTTCTGCTCCATGATGGCCTTCTTCTGCAATTCACCATGGTACGCCACGTTCGAAATAATCTTGCTGTTCTGTTTAATTCTCAAAGTTTCTGGATCGTCGGCTACTTGAGTAAATTTGCCTTTTGCCTTCTCGAATTCAGCGTGATACTTCACGTTACTCTGGATCTTTGTGTTCTCCGCGATACGCTTCAGTTCCGGCGTCTCCGCCATCGTGGTGGCCTTCGCTTTTGGTATATGTCTGCAACAACAGCAACGTGTTCGTCGATTTATTGGGGAAACTCGATTGCCAGGGAAACACTCGTGTTCCCGATACAGCAACGGTTAATTAAGCGCCGATAATTGTAGCCATGGGCAAGATTAACGAGTTCACGGTGAAACGTTTCGATAGGTTTAATGCACACCTATTGGGGAAGCAAAAGTAGTTTCGTTGGATAATGCACTTGGCATTCAAATTTTGACGTTTGATTGCTTTCTGGAGTAAATTCGAATTATTAATAGGGTATTCGGAATAATTTTATTTTCATAAACAATCAGAAGATTGCAAAAGAGGCGATGTAACTGAAAGTTCTTCTAAACACCAAAAGACGAGTGGAGTAATAAATAAGTATACAAAGATAATAGAATAATCGACTTTTGGTACAGAGATACCATTGAATTTGAAGCACTTTAACCTTTCCGGTGCAGTAGTAATTAGGTACACTACAACTTACTAATTTGTAATTGCATACCATTTATCAAAATTGACAGTTCAAGTAATCGTGTGTCAAAGATAATAAAATATTATAAATTTCGATATGTGACTGCGGTCACCCATATTATCGCTAAGCAGTGGGTGTTCAACAATAGACATCCTGAGGCAGTTACCTGTAGCAATAGAAGAGTTAGAAGTGCTCCTGTTGAATTGTGAATGGACAGAAGAGGGCTATTTAAAGGGAACTATAGCTGGTGTTATCGCGTGTGGAGAAATTATGGAAATCGCAGTGAATAAGAGTTTGGAGGAGATGACAAGAGGTCGATGACGCCGGCGCTTATCGCGAACATCCTTTGCAAAGTTGATAGTGAAATCACAAAGAGAAGTGAAGAGAAGAGAAGAGAAGCACACTGCAACTACGAGTCACGGTGAAATCGTTCGCAAAACAAAGAATATCTATAAACTTCTTACAATTATTGCGAAAAATAGAATTCATTCTTCGCTTTCCATTTATTTTTCGAAAGCTTCTCTTTCACCTTACACAACGTTCAGCACACATAAATTTGCAAGATAAACCTACATTTCCACTAAGCATTCTTAATTAAGTTCTATCGGTTTTACACAGATACTTTCGATAGTGCACGTAACGCACCAATTAACGTCGATCAAATTTAAAAACATTTCACTTTATGCCGCATGAAGAGCATTGTAATTGGACGGAACCGAAATGATGCGATCCAGAAACGTGGCATAATTAATTCTTCGCAAGGTCTTGCGTTGTGCAACGACCTGAAACTTTCGACACTGCTTGCAATTGTAAGTTTCTGCCGTGTCTAAGCTCAGGATGAGGAAATAAAAGGCTTCGTATCGCGGCGCTACAGCACCACACATTACACCAGACGAGCGTCTGGATCGAGTGGAATGGAATTACGAGGTCGTTGCCGGAGCTACGGCATATTAATTAGGGAAGTAAATGGTAAAACGGCGTGATAAACGTGTAATCGAATGCACATATGCTTGGAAAATAAAAGGAAAAAGGGGAAGAAAGAAAAATGAACGCTACTAAACAATAGTCGAGACTAATTAGTACCTTAGGCGCTCTCGATGAGCTGCAGTGAGAAAAATTAGCTTTAAAACGCGAACCGCGTGACGAGGAAATGCAGGCTTTATCCGAATGCAACGGCGCGATCAGAGAGTCTGGAATTCGCGTAATCATTTACAGTTTCTTGAGTAATCCTGCTATTATAGAGGATAATTAATGGATATGGAAAAGGAAAGTAGAGAAGAAAGTGGAAGGAAATGGGAAAGAGTGGTCATGATTCCCTTGAAATTAACGTGATCCAGTGAGCCAGAATCAATTGGAGAAGACTAATAAGCGAGATATCGAAGACTTTCTGGTAGATAGAAACGTTTTGCAGAACAGGTCCTTCGATTGAATCGGTAGGAGGCGCGTATCGAGATCCAGATCGACACGAATGCGTTTCAATCATGAAAGTAATCGATGGAGGTGTATGCAGAACATTGTAAGGAATAACGAGATCTTATATGTGAGACGTACTTAAATAGACATGGTTATTTAAAGGTTTGGAATAATTATAAAGCTGCAGATGGATTTATATTTCTGCTCATAAGTATTTGATTATACTTTATCAAAAGACAATACAGATTTATTAAGCACACCCATAAGTAATTCGTTATTTCTGTAATAAATTTAAATTCAAAATATACCACTAATTCTAAGTTATACAAATGAATTGATGAATTATAAAGCTTTTGAAAAAATGTAGGAGGATATTAAAAACATAACTTAATAAGCTGTACTGTTCATAAAATTTTGTGCACTTAATGGATACCACTGACAATGAGAATGAAAGATACTTTTGATTTTTTCCTGTTTTAAATCTTTTATATGTTTAAATAAAGCAGAGAGAATTGGATAATCAATTACTTATGAACGATAGTAGTTGGAGATAGAAATGCAGCACAAGACCTTGACTGCATTAGAGGCTCGATCTTGCAGTGGAGAATTTATAGATCCGCTGATTTATTGGCGACTTCTACGAGACGTTAAATGAAACTTTATCACGCACATTTATATTATTTATATTTCATTTATAAATAGTTTTCTTAACAGTAGATTTGACATTATTTCAACTTCAGATTCTTTGACTACTCGATTGTAATCTGTTCTCCCATTGATTGGCAAATTGAATGCCAAATATGTACATATAATGGTATCACTATGACGAATGTATCTTTACCAGTGCATCGGTATATAAGTGTGCAATGCGATTCGATAAATCACGTGTTCGCTATCTGGTTTTGTAAACAGCTTGTAATCTAAAGAAGCTCTTGTTAACGGCCACGCGATACGTTCTATCGCAAACAGATAATGAAGAGCAATGTTTACAGAAGATCCTGTATTTTTTATTACCTACAAAAAAGGATACCTTCGAGGCAACGATAAAATTATTATAATTCTCACGTTCCACTTTCCACTTTTCATTTTCCAGTTTCTATTTCTTTGTCGCTGCCCCTCATATCCGACCTCTTTGCGGAAAAGGAAAAATGGAGAAACGCGCGGGGAAAATGAAAGATCGAAAATGGAAAACAGAAAACGAAAAAGAAAGAAAGGGTAGAAAGTAGGAATTAGGATATGGAAAGCAGGAAGTGGAAGATAAAGAATGTATGAATGGCATTTTGAACTTCCAAGTGGGATGTAGCTACTGCAATACGACGAGAGTTCAAGTGTATCTATGACACAGCGCTAACGAGTGACTATAGCAGCGATTAGTCATTGCATTAGAACGCGTGAATAAATTATATTCAATATCGTTTTATGAATCATGCACGGCCAGTCGGTTCACGGTGACTTCCACGCCTGATTTTTCGCACGACCCGCTTCGATTCATTCATCCGGCAGGGATATTAGATAAACTCGTTCACCTGGTTGATTTCAACCTTTCCGTTGCATTCCACTGTTATAAATACAAGTTGCACATCCTGTTTCCTGTATTGTGAAAGTTCCACCAACGAAAGAATTAATCTCACTGAAATAGTTAACTAATGTACAGATAAATATAAAAAAAGAGACAAAAAAGCAACTTCTGCAGAAAGAACAAAAAGTTAGAAAATTACTTTAAAAATATGGGAAATATTAGCACTTTATCTACCGGAAGCCTATGAATCGTGTTTTTGAGAAGCCTATAACTTGGCTGTGCTTTATTTCGTACATCTGCTTTGCTTTCGAAAAATCGATATTGTCTAAAATCAATGCAGATAATGCAAATAAATAATGTTCGGTGGTGCTTATGCGCATCATTCACTCGTAAGAAAAACTAATAAGGAAAGAAAAATTTATGGGAATCTGCAATTTGTTCGATCACCTTCACCCATTTGCTACCAAACTCAAATTATGTGATCCTATTCGCATTCTCATTTCTGTTTTGAATACACATATTTACGTTCATCTAAATTCTACTACTGTTTCGTACATAGTTTGGACAAAGTATTTCTTAAAAAATATTAAAAAGTACTTCAGCAAAGGGATTTACGAAAAGTCTTAAAAACTTCTATAAATAAATCCTTTGAAAAATTAAAAAAAAATTACAAAACATAAAAGGAATAAATCAAAAAGGAATTCCGTATAAGGAAAACAATCCTACTACCAGTACAACTCATGTTCCGTTCGATCATTAAATGTCAGGGGTGTCGCAAGCACGCCGTGATCTAGCTACATCTCGCCAAATAGCGACAGAGAATTTTATGCAGATGCAAATAGTGTGGCGCTTGATGGTCGAGACGACAGGAAATATCGTAGCCATTAAAGACGCACAATGTAGAACACACACAGTGCGCGGTTCTGTGAAGCGGGCCGACAAAAGGCCCGGAGCACATACCTATTATTCGTGCATGGCACAACACAACGTGTTACGTAACGTGGCTGGCACAATTACCGAGGTAGACAACGTTATGGGTGCCGTACATGGAAAACGGACTCGCGACACAAATCTCGATTACGCTGGTGTGCGCGCATGTTACGTGAGTTACCTTTTCACACCTTTGTATCGAGCTCACTGGGCGCCACCTAAAACGAAACCTAACACTAGGGAATATTGAATAGACACAAAAGGATATTTTGGATTTGTTGCGTTAGTAGAGAATCTATGGAATCGCGGTCCAGTTGGGGCAATCCATTTAGAAATATTTGGATAATTAATAGACTGCTCATCTTTATGCAAAATCATATCTTTGTAGACGCATCTAAAAGAACAGAAATTAACGCATTATTGATCGGGAGATTTTAAGAGAAACTAACGTGTAGCTGTATTCAAATATTGAGAAGACAATAAAGAATTAAATAAATTTTCAAATAATTATATCAACACCTATTAAAACACGCTGAATTTAAATTTGTACGGGATCTCAGCAGCCGCCATAATTCGAACAAGGGTTAAAAATGGATAAACCTACAATTTATTTTTACGGAACAAGGCACACTTATGAAAGTAACGAAATAATTGTAGGACAGAGGCAACAGGATCAGTCGATGGCAAAGGATCACATAATTGCAGGCGGTCGTGGTGAAAACAGGTATACGAAGTGCTTAGCGTGGAGAACCACAAGGTCTCCTTTTTCCAATGACGTCTCAGTGGAGAAATTTTCCAAGACTGGTCTTATTGGATTCCGTAACCGCGGCCGGGAATCGCGAGAATGGCTTCGGAAGTAACCAGCAACCAGTGCCGGCATACAGACTGAACGAAACCTTACTTCGACCGCATTACTCGAATTCCAGCGAAGGCCGAAACGAGATTCCCGCTTTTTCTCTCTTGCTTATCCTCACTCGGGCTCGTAAAGATATCGACGAGAAAGATAGCGTGTCACTGGTGAACGAATTGAAACGACCAGCATTGGGAGCGGGCGATTAATCGAACGCATCGGCTGAATTCTAAACCGTAGGAAATGATAGTTAGGTTGTTTCGATTAATGTGAGAGAGATGTAATGATTACTGGGTGTACTGTACGCAATATGACACTAGGAAGTAGTTAACGTAACGAGAGATGCGTTGATTAGTATAATTAAGACGGTATGTTAGCCTCGACCGGGAAAATACTTGTGGAATGGTAGAGAATGGAAAGGATTATTAGTCAATGCTGGTGACTGAAACGTGAAAGATATATAATTGATAGCGAGAAAATGAATGAGAATAACAATAAAAAGAAATGATAAGAGTAATACCTCGAAAGTAACTTCTATAAATTACACAGTAATAATAAATGATAAATGAAATGATTTATAAATAGCAAGTGGGTTTATCGTATAGCAAATTGATAATGATAAACCGTAACCCGCAGAATTTGCGACGCTATTTTATTGCAATTGTAACGCTCTTATGAAGGCAAATAAGAGAAGAAAGAAAAAGAAAGGGAAGAAAAAAGAAGGGTAGTCAGTTTCAACCTGAATCTGCACTAGTGGTCTCATTAATGGTAGCGCATCTTAAAATTAGACACCAGGATATTAGTATCGTATATGTATAGTATACAGTGAAACTTTGATCATTGTATTAAATGGGACTGAAAATGCGTGCAAAAATCGAGGTTCGTGCAATAAACGAGGTAACCAATCATACGATCTTCCCAACGTTTCTCCGTTAAGTATTCACTAAACTACTTATATTATCGATCAGTTCTTATTCCCACGCAACTATTATCACCATTCCCGCTACACATTCTCGAAATACAACAAACGAGGTTTTCGTGCAATGATCGAGGTTGCAACAACTGACGTTCCACTGTAGGAATAAATAGGTTCGATTAGCACTAGCAACCTAACGGCGAGCGCCAGAGGGTCGCCACATAATAATTAACCCTCTGCCTGCAAGCTATATTTTTACTGACGCGACGTGCAACCTGGCTCACTTCTGCTCGGGCTTCTTTTATTCATAGATTTAGAAATCACAAAAATCTGTAAAAATTCTGAGATACTTTTCGAAGTCTCTAATTGAATGTACCAGTGATACTTCAGTGAAATATTTAACCGTTTTTGTTAGAAACGGCCCTTTCATACTGAAGATAACGAACGGCGAGAATTTCGCCCGGGTCGTAAATGACCCAGGTTGCAGATGAAGGATTAGAAAGGGGTAGCTAAGGAGTAACTGAAAAGGGTTATTAATTTATTTAAAAATGTATATGTATTGTTGGTGCAATCCATCGCGGGTAGGTCGGCCAGAGAGTGCAACGCGTGTGCAATACGGGGTTGTAAAATTACACACGTCCTAAGAGAATTGTACGAGAAGCTATGGTGGGGTTCAGAGGTGCATTGTGGGACAAGGTCGGTTCACGCAGTCGGGTCACGCTACGCTGGCCACCCCTTTTACTTCTAGCTGTTAAATTGCTCCGAGTTGAAACTGCACGAGCGATGAACGCCGATGCTTCCGGCCTTTTTCCGTCGGTGATGCACTTTTCTCACATGAATAGCTCGGAAGTTTCATATAACATCGTCTTTCGAAATCCTGTTTCTCCTGCGAGTGCAATAGACTTATTTAACCCTGCAACAGTCTTTGTGGTTTTATTCGATTCAATCGTATCCCGTTTTCTTTAAAAACGTTATAGAATTTTAGGGGAAAAGAGCTTATATATTTAGAAGCGTTTATATTCTTTTAAAAACTAAAAAATTCTATACAAAAATAAAGACATGTTTGGAACGAGAAAGACCAAAAAGCCGTTAGAGGGTTAACCTCGAAGAAAAAATGAATCGACTTCGAACTAAGAAAAAAAGATACTGATTGTAGAATTAAAATAGGTAATTTTGGTGTTACAATTCTTGAAGAACTTTGTTCCCTTTAATTATCATGCAAATTTCTAGATAACGTTACACACCGATTTATAAAGCAAATAGCATATGGTTTTTGTATGTTTCAGTAAGAAAAAATATAACCTTGACTTGCACTTTAAATGCGGTATCTTTATCTTTGCAAAATGGTATCAGGAATAATATAACTCTTATCGCATATGTCTGTTCCCAACTGATACCATACATCGTGTAATATATTCACAAATTCGAATTGAATATTAAAATCTAAAATATGAGGACAGTTATGTACATTTAATATATATGAAACATTGAAGTGTTTCAATTACATAGATTTAATGCTTCGCGCAACATTTCAAAGCGACTTTAATGAGAGTAATTTGTAATGGGCATAATTTATATACAGTTAGCAAAATATACAAAAAATAGTAAATTATGGGAATATAGGGAAATCATAAATTAAGGAAATATAGAGAGATAGTAAATTAAAGTATTAAACAGCGGTACAAATTGATGTATGTATATGACAGTATTTAGAACCGCATAAAGAATTCAGCATATTTAAAAATTGGGAAATAAATCACTGTTATACTTCATACAGTATATTTATGTAATTCTGTGCTATTTCATCATATTGTTAACACTGCCGGGCAATCCGTTTGTACTTATTAACTTGGTGGCGAAATTAAAATGAAGACTACACTATGAAACTAAAGTTGGAAATCTGAAAAAAGGGTTAAGAATAGAAACGCCGTCAATAGTTAGATTTTGTTGTAAGATATGAAGGAGTCTTTTAAAGAGCAAAAATCTTCTGACAAAGTTTCTGACGACAAAATGTCCCAGAGGGCCATAATTTGGGCATTAGGTAAGGGATGGAGGTGTTTAGTGATTTAACCTTATTTTTAGATAGAGTTGGCCACTAGGTGATTCATGATAGAGACTTCGGATGGTCGGAAAATCGGTATCGCGATGAGCAACTTGTTTTGGACGTAGATTTTTATCATTGTATACTCTATGTTCCACCGTTGGTAGTGACTGGGTATCAAATAGAATCAGTTTTCATTCAATTATTAACTCTTTATAGACGAGACTAAATGAATTCTCGTTTAATTGTTGGCAATGTTTCCTATTAACAACGTAGGTTGCAATTTTGTATTAATAAGATTAGCTGCAACTTTCTAGTTTTCCAATAAACTAGAATTAATCGAAAGACTATTTGCTGACATCGTCCGCAAAGGCATAAAGTTACCTGATACTTCTTCCGCCAAATATGCACAAATATATTAAATACGTAACCATGTAACGAGTAGTAACAACGGCCACTGTTTTACCGTTCTCAAGTTTCCTTCTTTTCACTTCGTATTTTATTCTCACCTCACGTGTCTCGTTTTACACCACCATAACATTTTTCTTTCAGTAGTGCCGCTCTAATCTAAATTGCTTACATCCGTGTGAATCGAGGAAAAATAATTCAAAATGAAATACCAATCAATCATCAACCATAGGAACAAAATCTCGCGTGTTAAAATTAAATATTATTCGCCTTTCGTTTGAATAAAACATCCCAAGTGTTAGTAAAAATGGGTGAAGTCTCGTGGAAGTTACAATTAGAGAAACCAAGAAATCATACATGATGATCTAATGATTCGCAATTAGAGAAAGGAGTGACGAGATTATGAGACTGCAAAGCTGGTTGAGGTGAACCGCAGTCACGCTGCATGCCTCCTCTAGATAGAGAAGAGAACGAAGAGAAGGGAAGTGAGTCATTCGCGATGAACCGATGACGATCCGACGGAAGATGACATCATTTCCCTGGGACGCGAGGAAATTCGGCGGAGACGTGGGGACGATGGCGTGGGGAATCATGCAAATATCACTATGGAAAGGAAACGATGACTCGTCCCCCGACAAATTAGGAAAATATAGCTTCATATATTCGAAGGAACTGTTAAGAATTAATGAGAAGCATATTCGCAGCATAATTAACCCTTAACCTTCGCACCGCCAAGTGGAGAATACTTTGTACCCACTATATCATATTTTCCTTATTTGTGTCGCCAATCGTCCGATTAAAATTTTTAAAAAAATAGTTATTGTTAAATATGTTGGACTTAGGAATATATGTTATTGTCGCGTAATTTGTTGCTTGTGATAACAAAGGAAGGTGTTAGTTGTGTGCGCGTGAAGTAGCTCCAATAAGAGCATAATATAACAAAATGAGGGTATGATAAATTAATTCCGATTACTTGCAGCCTACGTGAAAGATACAATGCGGAAAGTGCAGCAAAAAGGAAGTAGCTTATACGCAATGCGAAATGAATACAGAATCAGACAAAAGTGATGTCTGATAAACTTGACATAAATCATTTACAAACAATGCAGTAATAATATTATCTGCACTCAATATTATTTTATGTGAATTTAATAAATAGATAGATTGTCTTGTCTATAAACGCATTTATCATCCAATCACACATTGCTTTTCGAAATATAGCTACTTCTTGAAGGTGGATACAAAATATCGCCCCCTTAGGAATTTATGTTTAAAAAAATATCTTTGATTCGCGACAATTTAAGAACATTCGCGGATGACCACGTAGCCTACAAATATCGGAAAAATTAAGAAAAAGTTAGTCACATGACCAAAACATTGTAAATGCGTAAAGTATACATAAATATTAATCAATTTTAACATTTACAATAAAAGAAATACACCCAATTTTATTATAATCTATTTAAATTTAACACAAATTAGTAGTTTAGACCAATTCTCACGTGCAATAAAGAGTTCGCGTGAATTTAATTTTCCTGGAATTTAGTAAGTTTTGATATTAATTACAATTTCAAATGTTAGAATAATTACTCGCATATTCTATGGTTATCCAACAGTGCGTACTCTCATCGTCGAAGAAACAATCGTTTCCATTTCCTAAGATTTCTGCACGCGGCCTTATCGAGCCATAATCACCATCATTGAAACGTTTAATTAAGGTAACGAAGAACATGCGGGTATCGCGTAATAACTAAGCCCAATGTGTACGTGTGCCTGTGGCAGTGATATCAATTACTGTGATAACGAAATGAAAGGAAGGAAACAAATAGCCGTTGATGAAAATTAATGCAAAAACGGAAGAAGGGGAACACGTCGATGAAACAAAAGCCGCTCCAAAGGAACACGTGTTACCTTTTGCTATAGGCTCACTATGGCAAGCTATACTAAAGCAAGAAGGGAGTACTTAATTCTGTACGCGTCGGCCGACGACAGAACCCGGAACAAGTGTTCGCGCGCATTTATAAGCAACTGTACATCCACTGGGTAACCGTTTCGCTTAATTCAAATTGTTTTCGCGGCTCGGCGACGTGGGAAACATCTGCTGGACGCAAGAAACCACTGGATTCGTCGCGTTCCAGTTACGAAAGGAATTTACAAAAATAATAAATGATATCAAATAAAAACGTTAGGAAATTTTATTGTAATAATAATATTTATGAGCAAATCCGATGGAACTTTGAACTGAAGTAAATTACATACTTAGAAATTAGTATACTTTAATCATTGATAGTTTTAGCATTAAGTTTCCCGTGAGTGCATAAAAATTCGCAGACTACTTATTAGTATACAGCTAATACTTAGAACTTAAAAGTTTGCCCTCCAGCTTAAAATTATCCTCTGTCTCGTAAAGATTCGTCCTCCATCTTAAAATTACGCAAGCAAGCTGAATTCACGTGATTCTCTCCGGGTTTTTTTTCTTTTGGGAGGTTTGTATGATGGTTGGACGAAGGAGGTCATCTAGCAGAGAGAACGTACGTTGCTCCGTTGCTCATATATACGGGTTCATAAAAATTAAATGAACGGTGGACAGACACGAGAAAGGGGGAAGATAAAGAGCAAGGGAAATGAAGGTGAGGGGGTGAGAAGGACCAGAGGGTGGGATACCAGACGAATGAATGAATCTCACGACTCACACGTGTTCCTCTGCTTTGCTTATTCAGTCCATCGTATCGTCTGATTCGACACGCATTGCCTGACACATGCACTCGTTCCTCCTCGTGGAATGCGAATCTTCGTACATTGTTCGATCCGCGCAAGTTTTCTCACATACAATGGATAGTATATACAAGAATATTCGAATTACTATTTAAGAGACAGGGTGATTCGAGAAAGGGGGACAATGTACCGTTGTTCTTGTTGAATTGGAGATAAAGAAAATTCCAATGGGGGCAAGATGAACGACGATTTAACGAGGATCTTCTTGTAACGTGACTTCTGTCTTCGGTACAACGATGCAATTGCAGTATGCAGTTACAGCGATTTTTTTAAATAAATCTTAGAACAAGATTTATGAAACGATGATTGTATGACATGGGAAACATAAAGTATAAAAAGTATCAATCTTACTGTAGCAGAATATCTGTTGTGCGAATTCGAAATCCTTAATGCGATGCGCAATAACTACGGTGACCTTTACTTTAGGCGACAGTCCTTTTTTTCAAGTAATTGTCTTTTGCACTTATTTATTTCTGCAAAACTCAGTTTTGTCGTTTTTTTAAGTAACTGTCCTATTTTGTCATATTTCACATTCATATCAGGACAGAAGTTAGATATTTTGTATCGAATGAAGGCGTTAAAGTTAAATTTTTATCTATAAAACAATTAGCAGGTGAAAATTCAGATATTTAAACTGAGTGCGACAGGTAATCGTTAAACAAATATGACACTATTAAAATACTAATTACTTTATCTGCTGATAATACTAACTGCAATTTACCGATACTCAAAAAAGAAGCAAAAACAATGTTTTCCACAGTGCACTCCAAAAGCATATACGACAATATATTAATTGGCATTAAATGTGCTGCCCACATATGCAACAATTGAATTTGTATTGGTGTAGAATATCTCCCAATTAATACTGAAACTAGAATAATGGAGATGTATTCATAATTTCATATTTATACAGTAAGAGTTAAACAATTTAAGAAAATTCAATTCCTAGATTTGTCCTTTATTTTCCTTCAGACAATATGTGGTCACCATAACAATAACCAAAGAACTAAAAAAATAATAACCGAAGAATTTTTATAGAGAAAGTTCGAAGATAGATTACAAATCCAAAATGTACAAATAATAACCAAAGAAATTTCAACTGCGCCTCAATTCTTGAACACGCGTAACGCATTGTTAACGTCGACACAATCAGAGGAGGACGTTGCATAAATTCGAGACTCTTTCCTCGTGGCAACGGAATAGTCTCGTGTTCTAACAAATTGCAGATCGTTACGTAGCGAATAACGTAGTTGGAAAAGACACAAAATAGTAGAGAAACGCAGATTCGAAACGCGCTTCGATGGATTTCGTCATCGCAGATGCTCGCATAAAATACTACGCGAGTCACCGCTCGAACCGCTTTACAGTAAAACTGCATACCAATCGACTGCTTTTACTGCAAACTATCGATAAATCGATCGACCTGAATATTTAGAAACTTGAATATTTGAGAATTCTTCCTACGAATTCGTGTATGTGAGAATTCGAATGATTAGGAATTTGCATATTTGAGAATTCGTGTACTTAGGAATTGGCATATTTGAGAATTCGCGTACTTAGGAATTCGCATATTTGAGAATTCGAATACTTAGGAATTCGCATATTTGAGAATTCGTGTACTTAGGAATTGGCATGTTTGAGAATTCGAGTGCTCAGGGATTCGCATATTTGAGAATTCGAGTACTTAGGAACTCGCATATTTGAGAATTCGTGTACTTAGGAATTGGCATGTTTCAGAATTCAAATATATAAAAACTTCAGTGTTCTAAAATTTAATCGTTCAAAAATTTAGATACTTGTGAATACACATATTTTAATTATACGCTAAGCTTAAAATAAGCAGATCAATTAACGATGGAAGTGATCAAATACTCCAACATTTTATTTCCACGAAATTGAAAAATATCAGAGTGATTATAGAAAATAGTGTGGAGAAGTAATCACGAAAAAGCGTTAGATCTTGCACGCTCTCTCCTCGGCCTTCTCCTTTTCAAATTTCTCTTCGTCAGTGACACAGAATTGATTAGAGCTCTAAATCAATTTCGATGTGTACACTGACGATAAAATAAAAATTGATTAACGCATAATCAGCACTTGTACGCATGTAAGAGGAAACCTTGTACGTAAAGAATTTCACTTAAATCAACTACATCCAAGAATCGATCGAAGTGAATGATCTTACAAGTCGATCTTATGATAATCATAATCTTGCTCAATAACGTTCTGATAATTATCGTTCGTCCGTTATTTTGCGCTTGGCAAAAAAAAAAAAAAATCAAGCTGATAACCAGTCTGTGGATAGTCCTATCGCGTACCGCGGTATGATAGCTCGTTAATCAAAAGATAAGATTAAATCGTGCAGAATCATTTTCATTAATATTCTATCGAGCGATGTGTGTCGTTATTAGAATGTTACCTTTCATAGTCTTATGAGGGCTTTAATTATCCGCGCATGTGCTTCAAATTAGCGGTGGGTTTGGTAAAGGCAACTTTGTATCGCCATCTGAAGCTACTTAACGTTAAATTACAGCACCACTTGCGTTATGCTTGCGGCTAATAAAAAAAATATAAAACGAAGAAAATGAATAAATCATCAAATAATGACGGTGTGTACGATTCAAAAGTCTTTTCATTAACTCTTCCTTGCCCAAAAGAAGTACTCTTATAAATTAATTTGAATACAGCATCCACTACTGTCCTAGTAAACAGTAAATCATAATAAGTAGACTGTGAAACTTTATACAAATTAAATTATTATTAACAAAATTAAAGAAATGGAATTCAAATGAAATGCATAAAATTCCGCAGTCTAATAATGAGAAGTATTTAAAAGGAAAAATAGTTCGACCAGTCATAGTAAATATCATTCGAACTCGAGATTTCTATCACTTCGATTAACTCTTTAAGGACAGACGTAAAAAGAGGAAAACTTCTCGTGTAATTAAATTCGATGACAATTATTTTACGATTAATACAAAAATGAAAACAGTTCTGGAACCGTTTCGAACCGACAAACACATATTTTGCGTTATTGTGCTTAAATCTGTGGTCAGTACGAGATACTGAGTCAAAGGGTTAACCCAAATGCATCTACGACCTTCCCAGAAGGATGATTGCATATAAGTTTGTTCTGCAATTTTTTTACAGCTTTGCTCCAAGCTTAGTTTCCAAGGAAGAATGACACGACTTTTAAAAAAGATGTAGGGGTATTTGCGTGAAGCCTCCGCTCAAGATAGTCTCTAATCCCTTATCGTAGCCAAGAAATCAAGGTACAGAGAAAAAAAGGAAACATAGGGTCTTCGTGAACCAACGTCTGCTTCAGCATCTCGATACACTTTCGGATCCTTTCACCTGAATCCCAATTGGAAACCGTGAGTGGAGTCGCAACGGCGCCGTGGACACGGCAAGGACGCGGCAGCTGAAAGGAGCCACGATAAAAGGAGGATCCGTTGGAAAGGCACGACAGCTATACATTATCCTGACCGCAGGACCGCTCGCTTTCGCCGCGTCGACACGCCTGGCATGCGTCTAGCCATCCAAAGCCATCGCCTTTTGCGAGAAAAGAGCGTGAATTTACCAAAGACGCCTTTAAAAACGCGCTTCATCTTTTCAAATTGCGTACTTTATTATCACGTTGAAAATGTTGCACGCCAAGGACGACTTAACGTGAGTTAGAAAAGAGTTACGCTAACCCTTTCACAGTGTGATAAAATGACATATAAAATAGCAAATAAGGAAATTCAAAGAAGGTAAAGTTCTTTCAACCGCTTTGAAATTTATTTGTGAAGTTACTGGAAGAGTATTTCGCAACATAACATAGATCGAAGCTTGTTAAAAGTATTTATAATTGTTTCCGTTTCTATAAATAATGGCGTCTATCTTGCAATGCATTTTTGGCATTAATTGGGATAGATAAGAGCTTATTAAGTAAATAAGTCGTTAATCTGTTTACAAAGCACAGGAGCATTGTGTCAAGAGATAACAATAGAAATTATTCCACTTACGCCTCGCAGTATGGCTGTTTGTTGAAACCCTTGTATGTTCGCATGTTCAGAATCATGCCGCAACCCTGACACTTGAAGCACTGCTTGTGCCATATCTGAAACAATTGAATTTTGCAATTATTTTTATATAAAGATATACGAATACATAAATATGTTTTACAAGAGACATTAAACACATAAAACCGTACAATGAAGAAATATAAAAGCTTTTAGATATGGAAAAGGACTGAAAGAGCTAAGGCTCCTCTCACCTTTTTTCTCTAAACGCAAACTTAACCCTTTGAGTACAATGGACGCTTATATGCGTTCATTCAAAATTATTAGCGTGGATTATGGATGCATATATGCGTTCAGCGAATGTTCCTATTTTATAAACGCGATTAAAATAAAAATGATCAATGATTGAGATAAACACATGTTTGAGAAAAATAAAAATATTCTATTTAATGTTGCGTAAATAAATAATTATAATAGTAACCTTAATCAAAACTTCATTTAATCATTCGGGTGCCGGCCTCAAAGGATTATTGAAGTAAAAAAATTCATAAATATTAGATACATTTACTAACAAAAGTTAGGAAACATTTACCTATTTTTGTATATACTTTATCTTCTGAAATACACGAATTGGAATTAAAAATAGGATAAATTACTGTTTACTGATATACGTAATGCTATCTTTTCATCCTATTTTTAACTCTCAAGTTATATATCTCAGAATATAAAGAATATATAGAAATTCGCTAAATAAGAAGCTTAAAAATTAATATCAATCATCATATTATAAACAAAATAAAAGACCGAATTATTTCATCGCGTGACGCACTAAAAATGATTACTTCAATCGGGGATATTTTCACCCACGCACTGAAAAGTATAATTCGCAAGCTTTTCGCGAAACAAAAGGGATCTAATCGCGGCGGTCTTTGTTGCATTGTGTTACTCATCAGTAGCATCTCACAATAACGCGCAGCCTCCCAACAACATTGTCTTTCCTAGCAGAAGATTTATCACGTGCCAACAGTAAACATGCACTCTGACCCATCTATCCATGCTCTAACGGATAAGCGGATAAATTACGATCTTTTACTGCCACTCGATAAGATCGTCGACCGTTCAATGGGTGAGAATCGTAATTATTCTCTGTTCAAGGTCGCGATAGATCTAAAGGAAACGATTCTAAAAGAACAGCCTTTAAAAAGATCCTTGGCGAACGTTTCGACGATTTACGACTCCGTTTCTGCGAGGAGCGATCGCATCAGCAATTCGAATTAGAACACGTCTGGTTCTGTATGGAGTCGATCCATCGATCAAACGTTTCTCACAGCTGACCCACAGATAAACGAAGGCCGTCATAGTTGCTGATCGATAATTGGCACGGCTGGTACTGTCAGATGTCGAATAAGGTCGCGAATCTTGGAGGAGATCGTCGAGGAGAACTTGGAAAGAAGGCCTATACCCGGAAAGAGCAAAATGAGTCACGAGCATATGAGTCAACTTTGATCGCGGTCAACAAAAGGTTATAATTATTCCTTGTACAGAAACGCCTTGTCTCCCTTATGGAATACTTTTTACTCTCCAGATGCTCCATTGTGCGTAGGATTGATTGGACTTTGCCGGCGTGAGCTATACAACTTTAAATACTTGTGTATATGAAGAGTAAATAAATTTTAGATCAAATAGAAATACGTGTTCTCCGAGGTATTGCTAAAAAGTAAGGGCTCTGTGAAAAACAGGTCACGACATTATGAATTTACAAGAAAACGAGTGTTAAAAGAAAAAGGGACACAGGAGCTATTCAACAGTACAAAAAAAACAAAAAATCTATGCGAATTCCGGATAAAACTCTTTTTCAGAAAGCCCATAATTGAGGAGCTCAATGGAAAACAGGCAGACGCCACATGTATATCAATTTCGGTATTTTCGCTCTGTTAGTTTGTTTATATAGTTTTTAATTCATTCCACGATTTCGTGATTTTAGCAGCGTTCAACTATCTAGCCGAGGAGGAGGCACACGCCACTTAATCATGTTAGATACACAACAGTTTTTTCACAATTATCAAGGCGGAAGTGTCAATCAATAGTAAAAAATGAGACGATGCTTATTACCCGTCAAGTATCCTGATGGATGCAAATTGAAGCCCGTGAAGTTTAGAGACGTACAGATTTTAATACAGTTTATCCCTCTTGTGTTCGTATCCATTTTATTATAAATTACGATGCGAATCACATCATATGAAAGCAGTGAAGAGGAACAGGTACACGAAAATGAAGATGAAGGATTAGATTAAAGAAAACTAAATGATGCGTTCAATATAAAATTTAACGAAAAATGTAATAATAAAACGAATTTTGTAGCTAAAATTTAATAGCACGCGTCATTTATCATCTAATTTATATATTGGTTAAAATGAACACGGTCACATACCGCATTTCCTATGAAAATAAAATTTTCTCCAATGTGCTCTCCTCTCAACTTATGAAATTAGTGCCACTTTTCTACACTTACAATTGTATGATTGAGTGACGACATGGAGGAATTATGCTTTTCTGGGGTTACTTATTGAGCATTTTATACGATTCTTATTGTCTATTCATGTTTCTACAAGTGGAAGAAAGGAGATATACTCAATCTATTACTCTTTTTACGAGTCAGTTTCACCTGCTGGCAGTACAGTTACTTGTAAAATGTAGTAAAGCGAAGACCGGAAGCTAAAAAGGCGGGGCAAGATCGGTAGGCTAATGAACCTTTCGAAAACCATCATTACGTACATACGGTAATTAACCGGAAAAACGGCTTTTCCCCGTGTTTAATCGAGTACCATCAATCAGATCCAAAGATTATTGGCGTAAAAGAACTTTAGAAAATTTAATCGATTGCTATCTATCATCGCCAATCGAAAAAAATAAACCCAAGAATTGATTTACAAAACTAAAACCAATATAATGTCATGCATTGTATAATTATTTTGTCATTGGCCAAAAAATCAGGGGAAAGATCAGATAATTTTAAAATTGACTTACATACTTTATATTTACTTATATAATTTATATAACATTATATAATTTACTTTTATAGTTAGACAGAAAATCTCGTTTTTGAATTCCCATTTTCCATAAATACGGGAAATCGCAAAAAATGTGAAAAAAAATGAAAAAAAAAATCACGGTATCAATCGAAGCACCGGGAAGAGTGTTCAGAAATCTGGTCACGTTTCGATTTCTAGACGATGCAGGTCGTCAGTGTCAGTCCGTGAGTCGAGACGATGGAATGCAACATCGAACGAACGCAACGGTACCTTATTTGTATCGTGCTGGCAATGTTAATCGCGTCAGGAACAAACGTTGCCGATGCTGTTTGCGATCGTGCTACGTCCAACGCTATGGGACCGGCGAACACGTGACGTACACCGTGGCTCTCGTTGCTTCAATTTAGTTGCAATTAGTTAGTCGCGATTAGCGGTAATTGCCTGTGGCCCCGCTTTCGAATCGACCAGAGAACAGTTACTTTCTTGCTTCTCCGGAAAAAATGCGCTCTTTCGATTCCTCGTCGTCACGATTGTGTTCTTTGGTGGAGATTTCTTGAAAACCGACGGATAATTTAAGGCAATAACAATAATATTAAGGTAATAGCGATTGTAGAAAAGTCGAGGTAAATTTAGAAATTGACGGGAACTGTAGTTAACCCTTTCGAGATTAGTATTGATTACAAATTCGATAGTTTGTAAATTCAAAACAAAAGTTCTTTAAAAAAAAACAAGTATCTTGATCACGAAAGGTTTAAATGTATTCTCGTGTATTGGAATGTTTAATCTTCAACTCTTTAAGTTCTATGACTACATATATGCGATCAATTTTAAATATGGTACATGAAATTTAGAATTCAAGTTTTTTACGAAAACGAGTGATCACCAAATATGAATTCAGAAACGTTGTAATAATTAATACGACGATGACATTGATCTTAAAGTTCAAGGGTAGACGTTATTCGCGAAATTAAATCCAGAAACCTGCCAATCTCTCAAAATTACTTAGCTCTTATTTTTCAAAATCCATGAACTTTATTTTTTAATTCTACCGAATAAATTTGATGTACATATGTCGTAAGTCATATCATATCTTTAACCTATTAACCTTTTAGTTATAGCGAAGTTGGCCGTGGAGCCGTAAACGATATTGCTACTTTAATCGGTGTTTGAAGAATTCAGCCATATCTTTAGCCATGTTCGCGTTAATGTAAAATTACACATGAATAAATTATAACATTGTGAAAGAGGAAATGCAAATCGAAATATATGAAGAAATTTCCACACCGCACAAAAAATGTACGCGCTTATCAAGGCGAAATGAACAAGTGAGCCACTATAGTGGTATACCGTTTCAAAAGATGACCTAATGGGAATCCACTATAGTGACGTACAGTAGCTAAAACGCTAACGGTTAAAAATTTGGAAAACAGTTAAAAATAGAGCTCGTAATTTTATTTTTTTTAACTGAAAATATTAAAAGAGTTCCATAAATTTTGTTAATTATCTACTGATTTATGTAATGAAAGTTCCCACCAACTCGAGACTGCGAACAGGTCTCCGAAAGGATACGAGGCTGCAACCAGCCGCGATTTAACTCGATTACTCAATTACGATGTTTGGTAGCGGGATTATGCAGCCGATATTTACAAATGGCGATAAAACCCGATGGCACGTTACGCTCGAAGCACTTTCACTCGTTTTTGGAATGTTTTTCGCTCGTGCAACAGCGGCCCCTTGTTTCGCAAGGCATTTTACTCGCGATCCCCGCAAACGTTGTACCAAGATCAAATATGGTCATCGAGCTTCACAATGTTTCACGATTAATTCAGTGATGCTGCTTAATCAGAATTTGCAGTTTGTGAACATATTAGCTCCCAAATAACACGAAATAAACAAGAACTACTCCTTTAACATTCAATATTATACGCCATATATGTAAATGTTTAACGTTTACATTCAACTTTAGTGGAATTATGCATTTTCATAAGTGCACGTGTAGTATCCATGGAAACATTTAGTAGAGAGAGAACAGAGATCACGTTAAAGCAATTATTAGAAGGTAGATAAAATGATAAAGTGATTGATTGGTTTTTAACTTCGTGTATTTATGGATAATACATCTATTTCTTAAGAAACCTGTGAAATTGTATCATCAATGTCTGTAAATCTAGTGTTAAGGAAAGTAGAGAGAAAGAAAAAGGAACTAGAAGAGAGAATAAAAAGAAATGAATGAATAGCAGAGAAATATCAAAAAGGAAAATAGAAAAGAATGGAAACCTGAGCACGACGACGATTTTCCGTAAATCGATTTCATTTGAAGACCAAGTCGACTCCAACTAACAAAGTTATGCTAATCATAGGTATACGTGTACTCAAATAGCACCAAACCTCATCAATATTCCTCGCAATTAATTATTACGCAAACATAAACTGCATTCCTGTGATAATACCACCAACAAGTCCCCTTTCATTCACTGCTATCCACTACACCGTCCTCCTATGCTAAAATATCCTATCTAGTATTTCGAGACATCCGAGAAAATTGAAGTTTAATTATTTTCTTTTGCCATCCACCTTTTTTCTTCTTTTAGTTTAAAAATATTGAATCGCTATTTTGTAACAGGCTAAATAATTTTTTGAAACAGATATTGTACAGAGATGTTGCATTATTAACGTAGTAATTAATTAAATGCCTTACAAGAACTACTTGTAAAGAAATTGAGGTAGACATTTTAATGTAGCAAATACTTGGAAATGTATCTATTTCATACTTTTAAATATACAACTAAAACATAAATATTGTTGACATAAAGCAGATATACAGTTACGACTATTTCACTTAATAAATGATACATAGGACATTTTAAATTAGTAACATCACCTAAAATGCAATTAGAATAAATGGATTGCTTCTACAATGGTTCTAGATCTCTAAAGTACTCAGAACTTCTAATTTTACTTAAAGAGTAAGAAAGTATTGAACTTCAAATATTTACATATATCTTGAAGAATTGAAAAAAATGCAAGGTAGGACATTTTAACTTAGGAGGACAGTACACTATTATTCCAAGTGCAAATCTCATAAATTTCACCGACTTTCGTAAGTTTTATATCAATATTTGCCTAATTATCATCGGCACGTCACCGCAAAAAGTTCCATATTGAAACTGATACTTTCAATCAATCATACGATCAACTTTTCTCATTACTTGTGCACTTAGACTTGCGGAATTTAAGGAATTCCCCTTTCGGTACAATTAATGATCGCACATTACACAATTACGAGGAACAGAAGCGCGACGATAACAATCGGCCGCGTAATCGCGCACGTTGAATAACCACCGTGGTTTGTTCCGTATGAGGACGTTTTCCCTGGAGAAGAAAGTACATCGTGCGAAATTAGATCAGCTGGTAAAAGCCCGCAATCGTATCGCGCGATTCTTCGTCGTTGAAAGTGAAAGTGACTGAATCCGCGGACAATGACAGCCAAATGATCCCGCCTGACCTTTGTAACCCGTTAAATATCAAATGTTGCATGTGTTCTACGACCGAACTCGCTCCCATGCGTTATCTTTGATTGCTACTCGACGAATGTATAAAGAAGAAGGTACTCTATCTTAGATACACCTAATTTACTATATTTTTACCTAACTGGTAGAATTTACTGAGAGTGAATTTTAATGAAACATACATTACAATTAACCCGTTTGCATCATACGGAATAATGAAAAATATACCTTTACCACCAAATTTTCTTTTTATTAAATTTAAGTATAAATATTTCGAGGAATATTCAAAATTTGATATTTCAGTGATCTGTGAAGTTCATGTGTACATGATGTATCGATTACTTCATGATAAGAATCCAGTGCTATGTAATAAAAAGGACAGAATGAACAAAAAAAGATTGATTATTTAAGATGGACAAAATCTCAGAGAAATTATTGCATACATATAACCATATAATATACTATACTAATACAGTATGATAATATTTTAAACGATTATTCATTTGTAACGTGAATGCGCGTATATATACGCTCCGGTGATAATGACCAGGAAAATTACGCGTATATGTACACTAATAATGCAAATGGGTTAGTTGGTAAGATTATTACGTAGTAGAAATTGAAGCATCGCATCGGTGAGAAAAACACTGACAATGAGAGTCCATATTTACTAACTTTCGCGCTAATCGTGCGCCATTTTGTCGCTCCCAAGGTATAAATACTATCAATAGGTCAAAGGTAGACACATTAAATATTATTAGCCTTTCAATAAACTTCTCAAAGATTGTTACTAATAACCACTACGGAAGATTCAAATAAAAAATTCTTTATAAAATAGCTTTATTCTTCGCTTTGTGGAAAATAGAGTAGATTAAAACTCCATCGTTTTTCTTCTGAACCAGACCCCCAAATTCTTTACTGAATGGTTGATTGTTTTGGCTTGAATGAACGAGAAAAAAGAAGCGGAGGGTTTGGAGATCGATTTGTAGGAAGATTTTGAAATTTTCTTTGGGTCATCCTTTTCTTCATTCACATAAAGATATACATCAAATTTACTAAAGAGGCGGAATATTTTTGCGACTAACTGCATGTATGTAATACAAGTTTGTAGTAAAAGTGTAAAGAGACGTCTCAAAATTACGCGATACATCGATATCCTGAATCCCCACGTACATACTTCGAGGGACAACTATATTTGTTAGTGAACACAAATAATGAAGCAATTTGTGTAGTGGAATTTTAATACTTGCAACCTTTATATATCTTTTGGTTTGCTCATAAATGGCAAGGATGTTACTTACGAGGAGTAAAACAACAAAATTGGAAGTGGAAACATTAGCATTAGAGGCAAAATGTCTTTTTATTGGTTACCCCTTTCCTCGCTTGATAGAAACAGCTCGTGACTGTAAGTTTATATGAACGTTTACGAAGAAGTAGGTCTGTGGTGATGGATTAGTATGTTTCACCTGGTCGTGAATTGAAATGCAGTGAGGAGACTATGATTTTTTCTTAGTAAAAGGTGTCTAGTAGATGTTACCCGCACACGTAGAATAATTATACGCGTTTTCGCAACAGCCAGTGGGAACTAACCGGATGCCGTGTCGCATCGCTAGCATAACAGAAATTTCTAATGGAACCGCGGCAGCGGATCCCGGAAAGTAAAAGGTTTATTCTTCTAAAATTTCACGCCGCAATTCCCATACTATTGTTCCAACATATTCTAATTACTAGACTGCGGATTTCCATGCAATCATGGCAATTTGAATGTACGAAAAAGCACAAAATACAAGTAACATACAAAAATGTGCAAGATATTTAAAGTGGCGTGCAAATTATTGTATTTTGAGGGTGGAGCAATCCTCCACTTAGATTCCATTTTATTAACTTTGTAAATAAAAATGTGAGTTTACATAAAAATCCGCAGTCGACTTAGACAACGTAATTTAACATTTTATGGATTTTTCTAAATTTCACGATTCAGATAAATCCTCTAAAATTGGAACCCATTCGAACGGAAGTATTTATACAGATTCAAAGAGACTCAAATATGCGATTTTCAACGAGTATTGATTACTTTACATTGCTCAAAGTAGTCAAACAAGTCCCACAAGACTTAATGTATGTTCGATGCTTAATTGACAGTTCTTGGCTGATTAATTAATGGCTATGCGACTTATCTCTGATGAGACATTGCATCAAACAGATTCGATACGCTAATCATGAATATGTGTATGGATATAAAAAATTCTATATACCTAGTAGCACTCGAAACCCATCCATGCAAATATTTGTGGTTCGATTTCCGAGCGCAGTGCAAACGTTCGCTCGTTCGCTCAGCTCGACGAATTTTTGAAGCAATGTAGGCGCAACAGGTTGGAAATGACTCCCACCTGTTGCAATCGTGTGCCAGACCCACGCAACGAGTAGCCTCAGCTTGGAATTCGATTACAATTTCACCCAACTCTGTTATTCCTCAGGATCACGTTGCGTGCAGTCATGTCCGAATCGTAGATCAACCTTTAAATTCATTCCTAATTCATTACGTTCGAGTAATGTATGCCATTTAGAGTGCGAAATAAATCTCTGCTTAACCTTTTACCGGTGGAATTTTTATTTGAAAATTTGTATCTATTAGGTGTACCAATAAACGATCTACTACTTTCAAATGTGTTGATGAATTTATTGAATTAAAACGATAGGATTTTATTTTGAAAATTTCTATCTACATGATGAGTATACTCTTCATATGCCCAATAATAATCATTTTCAATTTCGTAGCTTATCAATAAATATTCCAAGTTTTTAGCAAAACAAAGACTATAGTACACTCGACCCACCTATAACACGGTAGTTATGTTCCTAAAATATGCTGTGGTATATGAAATCGTGTTATACACCACTATTCTACAGATTACTATAAACAAAATGCAAATTTAGGTTCCAAAAACTAATGAAACTACTATTTTACTTTTGTAACTACCTAGAATGGATTGTTAAAAGACAATGAACATGTAAGGTACTATATCGGAACTTCCTCAAGCGTTCAAACGTGTAGAGTGAATTCATGTTGTAGGAACACCGAGTTATAGTAGAAATTTCTATAATTCTCTAACCGTGTTGCAGAAGTATTGTGTTATACGAGGATTGACTGTACTTTATTCTTCATCCTTAACCACGCCTTAATTTAATCGCTACTCATATTTAAAAAAAAAGGGGGGAGAAGAGAAAATATAGAGGAAGATCAACAATACGGAGGGTGATGAAAAAACTGGGGAGCGGTTCCTCTCCCCGGTTAATGGGACATGGATTAATTGCCGCTACACCAGGATGCGTACACGTCTGGGCGTACGCATATGCGGGTCGTGTAAATTGAAACAAGACACTATTCGAATCCGGCGCTGCTCGTTCTCCAATGCGATCGAACGCGCAAAAATAGAACAAACACTAACGCACTTTAAGTCCAGTGAAAGTATCCGTTGCAGAGAAAAAAAAGCCGCATAACGTTCGCCGCGAAATAAAGAACAATCTACCGATCTGGATCTAAAAATATCCAATATATCCGAGATAGACGAGATCGTTCAAATGCTCCGTTATGTATATACGTATAAATTTATAACAAGAAACCCGGTAACTTTTTATATTCCGGTTCCATTTGCATTCCCTTCCGTTTGATACCAGATATATACCTATATGTTTGCGGTATAACATTACACACACATACAGTCAGTCGCAAAAGTCTAGATACACTTCTAAATTCCAAATATGTAAAAAATACAGGAGCTTCAATCACCTTAAGAATATTAATACATACTTAATTTGCGGGACAATTGCACGCGCACCTTTACGTACCTTCAATACAGGTACATATGTACATCGAATATAAATGATTCTCTTTTACTTTTGCTCAACTTCTACTGGAGAATCTGTATATGTATTGAAAAATCACAGGAGTTTTTAATAAAACTTAACGGAATTTTCTCTGACCCGCAGATCAAGTGTTAATTTATTTATTAATTAAAACTAGGCAGATTGTTAAAAAGCGGTAATATTTTTTCCATTTGTTTACCATATAATATATATGAACCAAAAGTATGATTGCACGAAAATCATCATACGTGTATTAAAATACACAAAAGTTATTATTTTGACTAAAATAAAGGGTAGTTTAATCCCCTAAATATTACAATAGATTCTCTAATTTGACTATTTCATATATTTTTATGCGTTGCGTATATTCTTTACGTTTTTACCTATTTAATTTTCCAATAACTGTATAAAAATTCGCAGTCTAATCATGGCTATATTTATGTTTTGGTAGACCTTTTGGTATATCTGTGACGTTCTATCATTTTTTTACCATAAACACAATGATATTAAATTAATTGTAGGAGAAATTTCGTTCATGTAATCAATGATCCTCCCTGTATAAATTGCCTTCTAGAAATCTTTCTCATTTGTAATTTTGTATTTTATGAATATTTGCACAACATTTATTGTTCTAAAATATATCCTAAAATCTGTAAATATTTGAAATTTAAAATTTATATGTAGACTTTCGTTACTAACCGTATAAGGGAAACCAGAACACAAGCGAATAAATAGAAGCGTTTCACTTCAACCACTTTTTTTTAAACACAATGCTATAGTCCGAGTTAAAATTAAAATTTATGAACATTGACGCACACATTCTTACTGGATACTTTCGTTTCCCTTCCGTTACTCATATAGCGCTAATTTTAAATTACAACCAGGGAGATAAGAGGTTGAATTAAATTTTCTAAGACCACAAGAGTAAAATCGCGTCTATCTTTGCGTTACAAAGTTTCATTTAACAAAGAATGTTTCCGTTTCACATAATGGAAGACAAAGTATCGTTCGAGTGTACGAGCACGCGTAATTTAAAGATCTTCCCGGTTGGAGCAACGCGGCACGCGTTAATTGTCCTTCGTGCGCTTTAATTCGTCTCCGTCGACTGCGCAACGCTTGATACGCGCGCGTCCTCCGCGCTCGAGGTTTCTTCGTGGCCGGATAAAGATAAAGATAGAAAAAAGGACAAGAGTACGGTATAAGAAAGAAAGAGAGGGAAACTCTTATGCACGCCATTCACAAGAGTTTACAGACCGCGAGTAACGAGAAGGCGAAATCCACGCGTGCGCAGACAAGAGGAAAAATCAGTGAGCACGGTAACGGACTATAATCTTATAGAGAAATAATTATTCGCGGGTAGATCCGATTCTAGTGGTTTACCTTCGTCCGGATTCGAACGAAATTTATCCTCCTGTTACTCTTGTTCCACCAATCGAAGGTTAATCGCGCGTTTCTTACGTTTTCAGATAGACTGTCTCCGGTCACGTAAAGTGATCGCATAATCGTTATTAAAATGTTATATGGAGGTCTGCAATACAATACAATTGACTTAGTACAAAAATTTAAAATTTCAAGCTGAAATACCGATCATGTAAAAAAGCAGAGTTTTTACGCTCTTTACGATTTAGAGTAGGTATTTTAAGAATTATACTCAATCCAATCATCAAAATTGATAAAGTTAATTTTCTATAATGCCGTGTGACTTTTGTCTTACTCTACTTTAAACTAGTAATGTCGCATGTAACACTAAAATGGTAAGGGGACCAAGTAGCCCACAAATGATCCTATATGAGAACGAATAGTCTATCCTACGCGTTGTCGGTAATAAAACACACGACAATGCAAAATTTCCCAACGGCGAATTTATCTTAGCTTCATCTACAAAAGATTCTAGCTATGACCAATAGGGGATACCAAAAATACACGCGGACTTAGAAGGGAGGAGAGATGAAAAATTTAGAAAACCAACGTGAAGATCGCGCATCTACGTCCAAATTTAGGAGGCCAAGCCTCTCTACTGCCCGGCTCCGTTTTCCGGCGCGGAGCACCGCCTACGTGATTTAAGCTTCGTTAGCACGACCTCGTAAATAAATCGTAACTTCTATTAGCACGTGTTTCTATTAGATGTACAAATTAATTTTGAGCCTTTAGGATTTCATAAGATTTAATACCTATTCACAAAAAAGTGAAATATGGTCTTATTATTCAAAGTTTCCAGCATTTTGTACATAGGGCTCACAAATTCGAATCTTTCAAAATAATGAATAATCAGTACAAAATGTTTACCAAATATGACTTCAGAGATATTGTAATAATTGATAAAAATGATACCGATTTTAAAGATTATATGTACACGTCATCCATGATAATAAATCTAGAAACGCGCTGGTTTACTAAAATGGTTAAGCACTCAAAAGGCTAAGTAAATTCGTCACTTGAAAAGTAGTGAAGTAGCGATTTTTAATTGATAAAAATGCCAAGAATTTCAACCTAAAACCTCTGAATTAATTTGTACACCTAATTTTATTATAAACGATCAAACAGTTAAAACTCGCGATACATTCAACGACATTTGCAAGTAAATGAAACGCTAGGGGTAATTATATATGCAATAAAAGTAAGTGCAAGGATGCACATGTAAGATCATTAGTACAGTTTGCCCTAAGCTACACGCACTAAGACCGCGCACTAATTTCTATGCAGATGCATACAGATTCTGTAACCTTTTTCATGATTGCGTATACCTCTACGTATAATTAAAACAATCTCTAAAAACATTGCACATGTTTAACCTGATGTGAAAACTTATTCACATGCATTTTTACAGTCCACAGCTAAAATATTTATTTTCTACGATGCATTATATTAGGTGGTGGAAGAAGTTCATTCAGATTTCTAATACAAAATTCAAATAATCTGAACCTTCTTGAAATATTAGGTGTACCAGTAAGTAATCCACTATTTTGAAATGGATTGACGAATTTATTTTATCAAGTGATCAAATTTTCAATTTTGTTTAACAACAATTATATTAAAGACAGAGCAGCTATTTAATTTTGTTAAAACTGATTATTTAACTAATCGAAAAGTGTAGATTTTTCGTTGGTCACCTAATACAATTATACAATGGAACGTCGATTATCCGAATTAATTGAAGAACAAATTCGTTCCGATAATTGGTCAGAAAGAACCACATTCTTAATCATGTTATAAATGAACTAAAAAATTAAGGATTCTTCAAATGCGGATGGTTTTTATGTAACAATACATATCTAATAAGGGATATACCATATAAAAAATAAATTAAACATTCCTAATATGTAACGCCAAATTTACAAAAGTTAAAGTTAAGTATCAGGCAAGTGCTTTGTCACTAGAAGTTTAAAAAATTAAAAGGGTGGAGTTAATCGCTTTAGCCTGTGAACGGCTCATTTAAGCAGAATACTACAATAATTTTGATTTAGATTTATCTCTAACAGTATAACCATATGAAGTCTTCCCGGTACCCGATATATAAGCACTATATCGAACACTTCCGTCGAAATAATCATATTAACAACGTAGCTGTACCATGAATCGGTTCAACGGTCCTGAGATACGTCATTTTTATACACGATACTAGAGTATCTAGTGGAAAGTTAAATATTTACGTGCGTGGATCGCTTTCCGTGAAAAATCGCTACGCTAATTGCCCATTTGCGTAAGAAATCGCAAGTTGATCAAAATGAATTCGACGGAAACGAACTATGTACGACGTAGACTACGAAGAAGTGGCGTCTTCGGGAGAAAAATATTGGCTGAGCGGAGAACAGAGAATATGTTGTACGCTAGACGGACGGGGAACGACACAGACAATTATGCCGAATGGAACACAGGACGCCTCAGTAAGCGGAACTAAACGAGAACGGTACATCCTACGATCTGTTGCAAAAAGTTCCGAGCCATTCCACGCGATCCGTTCACAGCGGGATCATTCTTGAAGAAGATACCATTTACAAAGAGTAAATGTTTCGCAATAAAATCGCAATTAACTCGCCTAGTATTTCTGGAGACAATATTTTAAATAAAATTGTAGTTTACATATGGAGAATCTTATCTTGATTGAAGAAAAGTTCTCTTTACGGGAGATTCGCATGCGTAGCAGAGTTAGAAATAACCGTACCGCGCGAAAATCGTATTTATGTATCTTACCGAGAGACTTCAACGAGACGAGATAATCATTTGCATCATTCGAATTACTCTAAATGCGTAATAAAATAAACCACCATACAAAACTGTGTGCAACAGAGACGAATTTTATGGCCTGTTTAATTTCACAAGAAAATTCGTTCGGTTAAAACGCATTTGGTGTAAATTACAGCGAAGAAAAGAATGAGAAAGATTATGTAAAATTTGGCAGAGACAGAAACGTACTTTGTCGAGGCACTTGAGTTCCTCGATCGGGTAGACCGTTTTCTCGCAGCGGGCGCACGTCTTGCTCATCTTCTACTTCTTCTTCCTTCTCTTCGTTGTATTTCTTCTCTTTCTCTCCCTCTAAGCCGCAGTTCCGCGTACGTATGTATCTTGGCCTCTTGTCTCTTCACCAAACACTGCGCAAACGTAAAGAACACGTGTAACACTAACGACACATCCGCACGGTCCTTCGTGTCGAGATCGCGGAAAATGAACACGATAGGGCACGTTTACAGGACGAGATTGTTTATGAGTTTTCTTGACGACAATCGGTACGACAAAATTCACACCAGCGGAAAAGCTCGAACTGCACGGGTGCCACAGAGCCGCACCAAACTGCACTGCCCTCTCGTCCTCGTCTAGCCACAAAAACTCCTTGAGTGACAGTAATGGTGGTATACTACGCTAATCAGTGCAGAGACTAAATAAATGTACGTGGCGGGACTTTTTGAGTCGTTTTGTTGAATGTAGCATATGTGTCGGCGATTATAGAAATAGCATAAGACAAGAATTTAAAGAAATTTAATTTATTTCTTACTTTATGTTACATTGATTTATATTATAAAAGTATGGAAGCTTTTCTTTCCTTTTTGTTTCGACTTATACTATTTTTATAATCGTCGGCACATATGAACCATTTAAAAATCAATCTGATTAACTACCTAAAATGAATTAAAGTCATTTTTGTGAAGTTCAACATGAATTATGTACTTGGGTAAACAAATTTAGATATTTAAGAGAAGTGGAGATAATCGATTTGACTTTTGAGAGATTCGTGTATGCAAAAACTTTTAATTAGATCAAATAGGTGTGACGATTACAACACTTTTTTAAATGTTGAATGGAATTATAATTTTAAAGATACGTGTCTTTTGTGCGTTCCTTCGATAATGTAGAACAAGTGAAAAGTTCCTCGATATTGTAAAATTACTTTTAACAATAATTTTTCCTGTTTTGGACTGTGCGAGTGGTATAAAGATATAGTTCCTACTTATGCAATAATGAATTAAGTGATATTATTACTATTGAAGAGTTTATGTTGTCTAAAGAGTTTTTAAATCAGTAAAAGATTTGGTATACTACGATAGTCAATACAGTAATGCGCGCTATTCGTATCTATCAGTAACTTTAATACTCGTGTAGATAAAATTAAATGTAAGTTATTGCGGAATATTTATGCTAATTTTAGCATGTTATCTTCATTTTTTCCAATAAATACTGACAATTTTAGAATGGACCTTTGATCTTACGAGATTTTGTGTCCCTCATTCTGAAATACCGACTTCGAAAGAAATGTCAGTATTTCTTGCGCCCTCTTTCAATTTACAGCGTTGACTTTAGTAACTACGTTCAGCAGGTCTTATCGATTCTGATCGGCTAACATAAATGCACGTGTTCACGAAATTGTTACGACAACTACCCTCTGTAGTATGTATAATCCGTGGCGGAGGATCTTGGAAATCAAGAGTATAATGCGGATTATACGTTACAGTTACTACAGAATCTGTTTTAAAGATTCAGCACTAAAACTTCATAAATTAATTACAGAGAATAAGTAATTAGCTAATTTTCTCAAAGTGTTAGGAGCATTGGTCTTGTAACATAGTAACGCACGCCATATTTGTGATGTCATGCCTTTCACCGCCAGCCAGGTGACAACTTCACCAGTTTTCTGCAGACCGGAAAAGGATACCTAGATGCCGAGATATTTGCATTTTCGTATGTAGGCAACAAATATTTGTCACTCCCGATTATCGATAGATGGCGCCAGTACATCCGTCCTGAGCAATATTTAACCCTTTCATTACTATCGGCGCCTACAAATGATTCCTATCGATTAATTTTTGTAATTAAAAACACTATTGGCGTCTTGAAACACTTGAAATTTTTTAATATCGGACGAATAGGAATGACGTGGAAAAAGAATTTTAATTTAATGCAATACAATGCACTATTTTAACGGCTTATGCATATTCTTTGATTAAAATTCGCCGTAGTGAAAGGGTTAATGAATTAAGTTGTAATTAATAAATCAGGAGGCAAATCGAAACAAAACTTATTGATGATTAATTCTGAGACTTTGAGCTTTAATTTACATCCAGATGCGTGTACAAAAGATGTCTAGACGTAAAGGAATTAATATATTTATAGAGGTAGTAATTAAAGATTACAAGTAATTTGTAAGTAATTTTTTGGTGATTCGGCCTTTTAGAAACTTTCATAACTGAAAGGAAGTTTTTCTCTCTTTCAAAAACTAAGTCTTTTGAGTAATATCCCCCAGCCATTGGTGTATTCAGTTTCTAGTCATTGATACGATTTTACAAACATTGCAATAAATTATACTGAGATGTATTGGATGCAATAAGTTTTACTGCCTCTCTACCAAAATAAAGTTATTAGTTACCGTCGCTCTTTCTTTTAACCAATTCTATATACTCTTTCTTAATTATCGTATTTAAGTGACCCAATTGTGAATAGTACTTGTCTAAATTAATAATGTTATCACTTAATTCGACCTCGTTAAGATAATTTTTTTCCAACCCTACCAATTACACAACAGAACTTAATATTATTAAAAATGCTACGAACTTTTCGAACAACCCAATATATGTTACTTCTTGTTATCATAAATTGAATATTATTATCCACCTTTGATTTATGCAGCTCGTACTTTAACTTCCAAATCCAATTTTAAAACAAATTTATTAAACTGAGGCCAATGAATTGAACGGTTACTCAATTACAAAATGCGCAACGAAATCTTGTACGTTAATAATCATGATACCGATTAATTTGTTATCAAAATGCGTGCTAATTAATTTATTCGTATCGCTTGAATTACGACAGAAATACATAATAAGGATAAGAGATGCACACTCAACGAAAAAGACACATACTCTCATAACGACAGTCAAGGTGGAACTGATGCCACGCGCACTTGCGTCAATTCTGCGAGTGGGGGGATTCTCAGCTTTTGCGCAGTTCGTGCCGCGAAACAAGGCGAAACTTATTTGAAAGAATTTACGTCTACTGTTTACACTATCTTTTGTGTATGTAATTATGCACTGTAAAATAAATAACACTTTTATAATTATAGTTCAATTTAAATTAGGTTACTCACTTTTCCCCCCTTTACTTTTCCTTTCATTTATTTCTCATTAGTTTTAAGTTAGTTTTATGGAATATGCTGTTTGATTTTCTGCGTTTTATTTAAATAATGTATGTACAGTTAGTTGTATAATGGGTAAGTAACTGCTCATGTATTCAAATAAATAAATAAACGCTCATCTCCTGCCTTTTTTAATTTATTCTTCTAAATGTGAAATAAAAAAGACATTATATAAGATATTACAATATAAAGTAGTATACAAAATTTTGTATAAAAAATTCCATTCATTTGGTAAAAAACTATACTTTAGTAGTAGTGAGCAATAGTGTTACATTGCTATCAAGTTTCAAAAATTGGAATCACTTGTGACCTTTAAGAAACTGATAGACGAAACTGAAATCTTTTTTGGCAAATCCTTGAGCAATGATTGCTCTGAAAATCTGATGCGCTAAGGAACCTAATGGAATAGGAGCTTCCACTTTATTCGCGGCGGCCTGCACTAATCCTAAATCCTTGGCCATTAATGCAGTTCCAAATCCACCCTAAAATTAGGCAAATTTAATTCACCAATTAGACGAACTCTATGAAAAAAATTCTTTAAGACAATTAAACAAAATTTCGTCGAATACTTCATAGTTTTTAGAGCTGGGAACATTGTCGAGAATTCCCGGGACTGGATTGTACAGCTCAGAAGACCAACATCTTCCTGAACTCGAGTTCACAATGTCAGCTAACACTTCGGGAGCTAGTCCCAATCTGGAACACGATAAGCTTAATGATGCAATTATATTTTTATCGCGTTACAGACTTAATCCTGTGCGCATTACTTTTCCCCGAGGCTGAATGCTTCGGCTGTACCGATCATACTAACAGCAAGAAGCATATTGTTGCACAGTTTCGCAGCCTGACCCATTCCAACGTCTCCACAATGAACTATCCTAGACCCCATAGACTTTAAAAGAGGCTGTGCGAGATTAAAATTTTCCGTGGAACTACCCACCATGAAAGTTAACGTTCCATCTTTGGCTGCGTTTACGCCTAATGAAAATAAAACAAAAGAGTGCAAAGTCGCAAATTATTTTAACCCCTTGCCCTACAACAACGAGTCACACTCGTTCTGTGAATTATGGCACAGATTCAACAAAAACGTTTATCATTAAGGATGAAATTGACTTTGAACTCTAATTTTAACTTTACCATCAGATCAGAGGTTATTAAATAAAAATTGTCTACGATATTTTAACGATTTGTTCGTGATATGACATGAGAATAGTAATCGAGTTTGCTTAAGTAGCTAATAAAATAATCGTAGGGCGGTTGGTTAAATTACAATTTATGGTAAATTACCCCCAGATACTGGAGCGTCTATAAAATTAACACCGGATGCGTTAGCTTCTTTTTCTACATTTTGTGATACAAATGGATCTATCGTGCTACTGTCGATTAGAAGAGTGTCCTTTTTTGCAGAACTGAAATTATTAAAATCAACGTGTTAGAATGGGAAAAAGAATTGGAAGAAGGACGGTTAATTGTTAAAATAAATGGTTGATAAATGTACTCGAGCCTTTTTTCTTGGAAGATGATGTGATTGATAATGCTAAAACAATGTTGGACTACTTTCATTCTATGTAACAAAAAACAAAAAAGATAAATAAGTTTGATTTAATTGTCAATCATAAATAAAACTAAATAAGTTGTTCGTTATTCACGAATAATGAATAAATCGACGTTATTTACCATTTTTTTATTCGTTATTTAGAACAAAAGTTGCCAATGAATTGACGTCTGTTTACGTTCCATATTCCATAAAGATTGAGAAACTTAAACCATAAACGTGAATAAATAATCATAAATAATAAATAAAGGTTCTCCAAACGAATGACGAATAATTGGCATAACAAATAATTTGAATAATAAGTAATCGATTAATGATTAACTATTTATTCATCAATCTTGTACAAATAAAAATTTGATCTGAATGATACTTAACATTGTATTAACCCATTTGCATCAACTTTATAAATTAGAGACTTTCGGTTGTGCTTAGAATTTACGTGAAATGATAAAAATAAACGATAGTGTTATACATACGTACAGTAAATAAACTTAGAATAGGTATTTTATTTTTTATCAATTAGTATGGTAATCTTTAAAATAATCGATACATAGTAGTACATCACAAATATCAGTAATATCAATATCAATCATCGTACGCGGATTATTCAGCTAGCGGATGCAAATGGGTTAAAAGATGCTTGTGATACGATAACTCCGTTATTTACCTTAATAGGCCATTTTTAGTGTTATAGACGTCTAGAACATGTTGATTAGATGGCAACATCGAAACGACCACTTGGACGTCTTTTACCACCTCAGCAGGGCTCGAGGTTTTGTCAGCGCCTGCCTTCGTTAAATTCAACACAGCTGATTCGTTGACATCAAAAACAACTAGTTCGTAACCCTATCACACAGAAATCGATACGCTTGATTTCGAGAAATTCATAGGATGACCGTGATAAATATAATTACGTATGTACCTTTTTTAAAAGATTCTTCGCCATGTGACCCCCCATGTTGCCTAGACCAATGAAACCCACCCGCGAGAAACATCTTTTTCCTGAATCACAAGTAACAAGAAAACAAATAAACTTTCGATCACGTTTTGTCATGAGAGAAATACGTTGAAAAATTACCTGTGGTCGTGCAAACAATAAACTTCACAGCTGACGGAAGAACATTCATCGTAGAAGAATTTACTCCACAATTTTTTAAGCAAACTACTACTTATTTCAAAGTTTTCTGACCTGCAAGTGAGTCGTGCATGAAGGTCGTACGAACTGCTGAATAACTTGGAATTCGATTAAAAATGTCACGTACTATTGGCGTCGATGTAAATAATGCCATATATTTGAAAAAGATAGTACGTTTAAGCAAGCGACCAAATATAGTGGTTCCCTATCTAGATTAATGCAAATAAAAACTTTTGGCAGCGTAACGTTCAACGCGGGAGTTAAAGAGAAACTAAATAGCCAAGCTGTATAACGTTACAATAATGTTTAGTATTAAAATGATGAGCGCGTTATCAGCCACGCGAGTTCGAGCCTCTAAATTACATTGGCCAATCTTTATCGGGCAGATAAATGTTACTATTTTCGTTGTATTTACGCTGGTAACTGTAATTAAGTAAATTTTGTAGAATACAATATAAGTGCTAGGAGTGTAATTTTTTTTGAAGGAAGAGGAAACAATGCTGGCTTCAAATTATTAACAAAAGTTAATTTATTTTTATCGGTACACGTAACTAAGACTACAATAACTTAAAAATATAATAAAATTTTTTATTTCTTTCATTAATAATATATAAATTATTATACAGACGACTCACACGGTGAGTTGTTCACTAGTCGGTTATTGTGAATTTAGACCTGTTTCTTTAGTTGTGGCAATAAAAATACAAATTTCGGCGCGTCTCCTTAATTTTAGCGATAAAGATGCGAATGTCGACGTATTTCTTCAATTTTGGCGACAAAAATGCGAAGCTGCGCGAACATTCGCGACCGAGTATATAAACACCATATATTATGTTCTTCGCATATTTTGGGACTTACGTATGTACATCGTACACCTCAACCTTCGAAAGTTCAACTTCAGGGCCGACCTCATCGTGTAAGGACTTCCTTAGAATCGCAATAACGCGTTCTACGAAAATAAACGAGAGGAGTGAAGGGGAGATTGTATCGTGTGTGATGTGCATTAATTCATTACCATTATCTTTTATTAGCTGCCACAATTAAAAACATTAAATTTGTAATCGTGTTATATAATAATGAAACGTGACTCGTTTAGAACTTTAGATCCTCGCCTCAAGACATTTTTTTACTCCGAAGTATCATTTGTCAGAACATGCGAGGTATAATAAACGTACGACGACAAAACCAATAAACGAAGCCTCGATTACAGATAAGATGTAAATGATATACGCTACTATACAGGGTGCTCCAGTTCTTTCCAGTCAACCCTTGTCCGGGAAGAATATTCTATAGCTATGAATAAGAAAAAAATGTTGTATGAATGTAGATCGCTTGAAGCATTAATGAAACGTTACTTATAACTAGACTGCGGATTTTTATGCAAATTCATATTTTTAAAATTAAAAATGTAGAAAGGGGACATAAATAGGGGATGTTTCATCCTTTAAATATTGTAATTTCTATTAAATATACATGTTTTTACGTGTTGTGCGCATTTCGCATTTTTTTGCACACTTAAATTTTCCATAAACGCATAAAAATCCTTGGTATACTTATAACAAAAGCACGCAATACGAAAGGAACAGTAGAAAACGTGTCGAACAAAAATTGATAAGCGTGATCAACTGACAGACAAAAATTAATGATTCATTCAGTGAGATAAAACAGAATAAGAATGAACTTTATGGAATGATAAATTTCATTTCCTATCGCTATCAATTGTGTATTTTAAAAAGCGGTGGATATTTTGTAGTGAAATATTGATTGCGTTTAGAAGTGCTAAGAGTATTATGCACACTTATACGCTATGCTTTAACGCTCTTTTGCTTTATTATCGAAGTTTGGTTGGAAAAACTGGAACAGTCGGTATAATATCTAAGGCTATTCCATTCGATCATTTTCTAGCATGCACAACGTCAATTAATATTTTAAGCGTCGTCAGTTAAACATCAACGAAACCACAATCGAGGATCGAAACTCGGTTGTAATTACGCGTGTTGTGTCAACTATAAGCTGTAATTCTGTTTGCACGAGCTTCTTTATCGCGACCCTTATCTGCCGTCAAACTGCACCCTGAACACATTTATGTTTGTGTATACTGGTGTGCTTAAATTACACGTATAGAAGTCTATCCAACGGCCTGTGTATATATTTGCGTCACCCCCTACGTCGAATTGTAGTCACAGCAGCCTGACAGAGTACTACTATGCCCAGCCTGGATGCACTTACTCGATGTTGACGCAGAGAATTTGGTGAAAAAGAGAGAAGTTTGTCACTGAATAACACGGGAAACTCGCGATTGGAATATTATACAAACCGTTTCTTCCTGAAGAGATTCATGCTTGTTGAAAAACACTGCCTGTGATTAACCCTTTGATGGACGACCAAAAATTGAGCAATCGACTATACTTATTTTTATAGTATATTAGGTTGATGCATATGAAATATCGTTTTTCCCAAGTTTGAAACTAATAAATGGATACTATTCCTTTAATTTCGTAAAATCGTATATTGTAATGAAGCACATTAAAGAAGGCGACATTAGCTATAACGTAGATATACGTGTATTTTAATAATATTGAAAAAACTTCAGTGTTTAAGACCATGAATAATCAGAATATTTAGGCGATTCTTTATGGAAGACCAAATTTAGCAAATGTACTATGAAAGTTATTGATATTGAGATTTGAAGAAGATTATATAAATAGGGGAATAGTTCATCATTGCTTTGCAAAATTTAAGATTAATAATTTTTCACGCGACAGAAAATCAAGAGGAAGATCAGACAATCCTGAAATTGATCATTTTTTTCGCAATCAACCTAATAGTAACACTTCTATTATCATTCACATATATTACAATTTAATTATTAATCCAGAGTATCTAAATATTCACACCATTATTACACCTGTTCTTAATCCCTTGTGTTACATTTACAATTACACCTGTGTTAGTGAAAGCTATTCAGTGCTTTAATTATTTGACAAATGCAAAATATTAAGATTTAAGTCATCTGTACTTACTATAATTATAATGTGTAATTCTATTGCATATTCTATATTGCATTGTATATTGAAGCCATAATTGGGTTTGAATTGAGCTTTATCGCAAAAACTACAATACATATATTTATACTAGTTAGATCATGAAATGCGTCACAAATACGATTTGTGATTACAAGGCAAAGTGTTAAACTAATAAAAATTGTATTCATTCATTAAGGTGTCACAATGAAAGAATACATTGTACGTGAAAGTATTCAGCGAACGGATTGCTTCATTTGAAATGATAAACTGTGTAATGATATTCGATTATGATTCATTATGAAAGGGTATTTATTAATTTACGGTTTGTTTGTAACGTCCGTTTTATCGGTGAGGTGCGATAAGAGAAATATATTGGCATCGGAAACGAAGTCATGGATTCCAGATAATAATTTGACAAAAATAATCAAGCTATCGTTATCTTCATCTAAATGCTGCAATGTTTTCTACGATGGTTGGTGAAAACACGTGCCGAATAAGCCAGTCATACTCAAACCTTTCTTGCTAGGGTCACATACACATGTTTGCAGAATTAAGCGGACCGCAACATAGTACGCTGTACACATCATAATACAATAATTAGACTGCGGATTTTTATGCATTTGTATGAAATTTAATTTTTCGAAAAAGTACAGTTTGTAAATATTGTGCAAAAATATGCAAAGTCTCCAAAGTAAGGCACACGTTATAATGTTTAGAAGGTGAGATAAATCGTCACTAAAGCCCTGCCTTTCTAATTATACTTGCAAAAACAGGAAATTGCATAAAAATCTGCAGTCTAACAATAATTTAAAAACTAAAATCAGGGATCCAAATGTAACCAAGCATTTATTTAAACATTAGTACGATTATCGATGATAAAACAAACTTAGGCGGCCCGTGGGCAGCAGGTTGAGTATGGTTGGATCAAGAGATGTTTTTCTATTTTTATGTTTGAGAGTATCGATTTGAAAACTTTATTCAGAATCGAGAGAAGATTCGAAAGCACTGTTCAACCAATTCAGAAATATCTATCCATTCGAGTACCTCTTGAAGCGGAGCACTGACGAATGCAACGGGTACTTCTTGCTGGGATCCAGTGACAGTGAGATCCTGCAATTCATGAAAAAGTGAAGCAAAATATTCACGTTCGCCCGTATAAAATTTCTCTACTTTTTCGCAAAAAATAATTATTTCGTTTGCGACAGGATACCGTCGCTATTATGGAACACAGAGATATTAATCATTGTCAATAGCAACATTTATAGTAATTCTAGCATACTTGATGCTACCATGTACGAAATTGCAAATGTGAATATCGTTTCTATGTCAGGAATATGGAAGCTATCAGAGAACTACTTGAAACCGCGAGTATTCATCAAACTTAACAGGTAATGAAATGATGAAAATCAAAGAAAAACTATAATAAGTTTTCGAATTTTATTCTTGCTTCTCTTGTTGCGAAGCTACGAGAAAATGCAACGCGACGACGACATCAATTTTCATGGCAGAGAGTTGCAAGTTTGCAGCATTTATCAACCTCCCATGACGTACTTAAATCACACAATTGAAAAAACGATCGATGGTGTGCAAGCAGAAGTATTTACAATGGACACCGGTATATAACACGTAAATTTAACGTAACTTTTATTGACAAATTATTATTAACCCTTTACCTACGGAGAAAAATAATATTTCCCTAATTTTCGCACAATTATTAACCCTTTGACAATGGGATTTAACGAATTCATTAGTGTTAAAACTGACATGTGTCCGAAAAATCAAAAACGCTATTTGCGACAATCGTCTGCAAAGGGTTAAATATTTTATGTAAAAACACAGATTTGGACTGGGATGGCATTGAAATACGACTATTTCTCATCATGGCGGAAAAAATGAACTTCACATGGACTATAAGAAAACCCGAGGGGAATTATACGTGAATATAAATATTAAGCCGATGAAAAATATTATAAAAATTATTTATGCTGTATTATATTGATGTAACATTTTTTATGGACAGATATGGTAGGCGAATCAATGATACTGTTTGGAACGGCGGTATGATAGAAATGCTACACGATCACAAGGTATATCAATGTTTTCTCAAAAATACAGCAGCTACAAATAGAATTGGCATTTATTTTACTCTTCCAGTACTATTTAATTTGTTTTTCAAACTCAATTATATTAAATTCTTTGCTATATCATAGCACCTTTATGCGACTACTTTTTTCAATTATAGAAATGATATACAATTGTTCAGAAAAGTAACCGACATCCTGGACACATTTTTGAGGGCCTGTTTATTTATTCAGTTGTAATAAATTCAAGCAAAATGAAAACAGAATAATCATGTAATTGTTAATAATCTGTATTAATGGAAACTGTGTAACTTTAAAAAATCGTGTAAAAAAGTAGCGTGTAAAAGTACAGAGAATTTATTGAATATCAAACGTGGCCAAATATTTTTGTTACTAACTGTATACGTGCATTGTGCATATGCATGACACTCTAAATTATAGTAATATCTGCAGATTTATTCTGTCTGATTTACAGGTAGACATGGCGTTCGCAAGCATTTGGGTGACACAGGACCAAAATAAGTTTGTCAATTTATCGGAACCTTGGTACCAAATGTACATCCATTTTTTGGTACCCCGTTTTCGTCGAACTACAAGTTTTTGGGCCCTCGCAAAACCATTTTCAAGGGGGGTTTGGTTCCTGTTGACGTTTATGTTTCTCTTATATAGCGTTTACATCTACATCTGTGCCTGGGTCGACCCTAAGTTCCCCAAACGTAAGAAAACATACCAAATTCATTCCACTAAGCATTTAAAACCAAGAAACTGTGCAGCATTATCTCTTAACTTTCTAATGCATGCTTTACAGGATTTCGAAATTTTCTAATTACCTTCATCGATCTAATCGGCTATTTTCTAAGTAGCTCAGTACCAAAAGATACCACGAGTTACAAATTACAAATACTTTTTTGGAGGACTGCAGGCTGGTTAATTATTACCGCTTATTCCAGTAGTCTCGCGGCCAGATTGTCGAGCTCAGACTATCACAGGTAACATAAAATGAATACTAATTATCAGATTGAAAAAACCTGAGAAACGTGTATAGAGAATAAATGAATCCTAATGAATTAGCAATCGATATAATGAAACAGGTCACAAGATATACCTAAAACAGTAATATCATAGCGAGTGGCTGCCGATTTTGCCAACGAATTGATTTTTCTGCACCTTAATTTAATGGGCCGCGTTTTTCTTCGACAACATTGTCACAAATTCCAAAGATTGCAATATGTACGACGTAATTTTTAGAGTCGATACGGTGAAACAGTTCCTCGACGCAAATTTGACGTGGGGAAGAACCGGCCAGGTGCCACCGTTTCGCGATTTCTTCGATCTTACGGTACGTACTCCGCGTTACAAGTGAAATCACCAAGGTTACAAAAGTCATGTTTGATTCTTCTAGGATCCATATTCAGCGCAACTACCGAACAGATATCGTCACATAGAAAACGTCACGCAAACGAAGAAGCTCATCATGCAAGGCAATTACGCAATACTCGGCCAAGTCGTAGACAGATGTTTCTTCCCAGCCGATTACGTGGAGAACGAGGATCTCAAAGTATGTATATAAATTATGTTGATCGATTGTAATAACGATGACTAATTGAATTACAATTAATGGTAGAACTACAGGCTAATGAAGCAATCGGTGGGACATTTCTACGTCGCTTTTGCAGTTCAACCTTGGCTCCTAAAATCCGTAAACAGGGTAAGAGATTATCAATCATTCGCGTGTAAATAATATTAGGGGTATAAATTATTATTCAGTGCCTTTTTAATTAGCATATAAATTCATTCGCTGCCTTTTATCACGAAATTCAATGTTTAATTGCAAAAAATGTTCGAAGTGGAAAGTATTAAAAATGTGTAAACATATCTCTAAGGATATTCGAATAAAGTTACAAATCTAATAATCTAAATGACAGTCTTCACATAATATTTGTTGTACAAACAATTTATTACAAACAAAAACACAAAAGATAATCACACATTGATCGCGCTGCGCTTGACAAGTTTCTGCACACGTGTTATTTTCTTCCTTTACAGATAATGCTATGGTTGAAGGAGTCCGGCATCACAATCTGGCATTTACGTGATGTTATTCGCAGACGAAGCAACTATAATCTTCAAGAAGTTCTCCTGGATTTAGATGGATATGACGGCAGTGCACAAATTCTCGGATTGACGCCACTCGGTGCCGGATTTTCCATTTTATTCGTCGGCTCGTTGACAGCGATTCTTGTCGTTTATTTGGAGTTGAAACGTGCCGCTGGATCGACCTCTGTTTTCGAGTATCTTCGCGAAATCCACCGAAAACGCAGATCTAGAAACATTGTAGGTGTAAAATTGCTCGGTTAGCTGCATCCAGTTCGGCACTACCGGAGTAACTATTCGAAGAGGCGAATTTTTAAAAAGACCTTACACATGACCAATAATATTATTAATGTTTACCAGCAGACTGAAAGTCCGCTTATTCGGATCTCTTTAACATGTTAACCGTCGCGTTATTTATGTATGGGTGACGATTGGAATGACTTGTTACAATTTTGCTTTGGATATTGGCCGAAGTTCGGGACCGAATCTGGCCAAAGTTGAAGGGAGGTACATAGATCTTGCAAGAAGTCTTGACTGTCTCCTTTTTCATAGAGACCGAGTGAGATAGAGATACACAGCACGACTCATCGACATTTCACGGTAGATTTAAAAACATAGGCATATGTACATCTTGTATGTATGTATATCTGAAGTGAATAGGGTCGGAGGCTCACGCCATGAAAGCAGTTCGAAAAACTGCTTGGGATTACGACCGACCAATATCCAAGGAAAAATCCCGGCCAATATCCAATGTATGTACTTATGATTTAAGTAATTATTCAGCAAACTATGCAACGGAGTATACTATAGCATTATTAAGCGTCTGATCGAAGTCGAAGAAGAGACTAATTAGAGACGTTTTAGACGGTATACTGCGTCAACTAAGAAACAACATAATTCGAAATGTAGTATTAGTACCGATGAAAAGTCAATTTAAGAAAATTATGTAACGTTACCTTTAAACGTGTAACGTAGATAATATGAATAATAAACGGATATAGTTTTCTCAATTCGGTAAATGAAAGAAGAAACAATGAATGTAGAATTTCAAATTAAATTCTAAAACCGGATTTTTCACCGAGTATGGTAATGAGACGAAATTAAAATCAGCAAATAATGTAAAGTATTGAAGTGGATGGACAAAATGATAGATAGCACCAGATATGAGTGCCATGGCATTAATTCTTGAGTTACATCATTCTTGTAACAACTAAGCTATATGAAGCACATTGAAACCAAACATAAGAAAAGTTACATAATCTGATTCTTGAAAAGGTGCAGTAAATAGACGATGAAATTTAATTTACATACTTACAAGAAGTGAAGTTGGTCGGTTTGTCCTGCATTCGAACAAAGCTTACAAAGGATACTATGCAACTCAAAAATTGTAAAAATTCTGAAATTTTTAATACATGTAATGTGAGTCTATTTTCAAACCATACATATCGAAAAAGATTTTCAAACCTAGGCGAAGATAACTGATTATAATTTTTTCGTACGGACATACCCTAATAAAATAATTCTTTCAAAAAAGGATATTAATTTGCAATTGCGTAATGAAGTTATTAAACTACAATATCAGTTTTCTTCGCCTAGGTTTAAAAATCTTTTTTAAGATGCATGATTTAACGGCGGATATTTAAAAACACGTTTGGACGAATTTGAAAATCCTGTAGATTTTTGCTTTTCGTAAGCTTATGTACAGTTAATAAAGCACAATTTTCAATAACCATCTCTTATAAATACAACTCTATTTATGAGTGCTTAAATATTATATCACTTATTACTAACAAAATTATAGAATAGTAAAGATTCGCTACATACGTATTTATATGAAATATGCAAACTGCGAAGGAGTAAAGTGATGAAGGAGATAAATAATTCGTGTAAATGTATGATTTATGTGACAGAGTCTAATAAAGGAAAATGTAAAAAAAAATATATATATGTATATTTAAATATAAGCAGATAAGGAGTGTAACGTCACAAAATTTGTAATAACTAAACCAATATTAGTTATTTAGGGGAGTGTGATTTTGATAATTCGGAATAATTAATTGTGAGCAGGCATTTTTGCAAAATGCTTCGTAGGCAGGTGTAATAAATTTTTTTCTCCAAAATCAGTTCTCTTGGTATAAAATAAATATTTAACGTTGAAATACGATAGAGTACATTTACTATATATTGAGAAATAGAATGGAATGAAAAATCAAACAAAAACATGGTCGTATGAGTATAACGATACACAATCGTTTATAACAAAAATGAGAACGAAAAATTCGTATAGTTTAAAACATAAACCTTTTTACATATAATAATCGAAATTTAACACGAAATAGAAATAGCTTTGTATTATTGGGGACTCACACTAAATGTATAAAAAATTTCAGAATTTTTGAAATTTTTGAGTTGCCCAGTGTCCCTTGTTAATGATAGTTAATTTTAAACGAAAGAAAGAATTTCATAGCATTCATAATCTTATCTATGTCCTTAAATTTAAAATACATGTGCTTTATCAAATCTTGTGGCGACAATCTCTACATTATGAGAATTTGGAAAGTAATAAATAGCATGCGACAGCATATTGTACAATATTTGCCGTTGCGTTGAGGTATCGACTGATAAACACTTTTCGCTTCTAGGCACATTCTATATGTGTTAAAGTAGATATAGGTATAGAATTTAATCACACACCAACTAACCATGATGATGGAGTACGGGAAGAAACTTGGTAAATAGATTTAATGACACTTGATAGCCGGTGAAGTCAGTCGGTGTGCAGTCGCGCCGCGGCACGGACCAGGATTTCCTTTGCCATTGAAAGTAACTGCAGTCAAGTACGATATTCGTGTTTAAAAGTCAGGTACCGCGTGTTTAAGTTAAAATCAATTGTGAAGAGAGAAAAGAAAAAGTACAGAGGCAAAAGTCATAATTTCGAACAATTTGAAATTGTAAAATTGTGTGATCGACTTTAATTGCATCTAATATGATTTAAAACCTTGTATTTTATTTTTTAAAAAATAATAAAGTGTTTTATAAAGGAGCAAATTGTATTTGGCAAGAAAGAATGCAGAATAAAAAGCACATTGACGATGGTAAGATTTTTTCTTGCGATTCGATAACGAATCGCAACCTCTTTTATTTTAATGAAACGCATACTTGAATGTCTGAAAATTGTCATGTCTGCGGAATGTATTACAGTGAAATAACTTTCTGCTTTATGATTAGCGTTTGAGTGTTACTGTCCATTGACGATGCACATTCAATGTTAAACGAATTTTATTAAAATATACGGTGATTACGAAAAGTATATATGTGTACATATTCACATTTTTTAAGTAGACATTTTTTAATCAGATTCCATATTTCAATTATAACACAATAAATTTTTATAATTACATACAAATAAATCGCATAAATTGTACTATTTTACACGTGAATTTATTTCGCAACTTGGTAGACTTTTACGTTTCTCTACGTAAGTTTATATGTTGATATATAATACTCTGTCGCTCTACAACTACATTTTAAGATTTATGTACAGTGTACCAAAAAGTTATTGACCCGTTAAATAATTAAATATATAAATAAATAAGAAAATAAATAAATTAATCCTACTACACAAATTGAGTCAATTTAACTGAAATTTACTTGTTCACGTAACTTTACAAATTCCGTACAAAAATTAAAAAATGAAAAATTCAATTTAATTGGGTTAATTTAGTATGTAGCTTCTTGTAGCCACTGTATGTAGAATAAAGATCGTTAGAACTTACTATTGATTACTATTCTGTAACTAAAGAAAGCAATCACGATGAAAGAATTGCAATAGATTGCAATTACGTATAAATAAAAGATGAATTTTTAAACTAAGCATCTCTATATTAGATTTCTGGACAGTGAGTGACTTAAAATTGGAAATAAAAATTATATGTGCTGCAATGAAAGAAATAATATTAATTATTGGCAGCTCAACCACCAACGGTGGACGAGCATTTTCAGCTGATCTTGGAGAACCGAGATGTGATCGACTCAGAGTTCGTGAAAGTTAGACCGGACGACCTTCCGGAATGGTTCGATGAAAGATTGTTCAAGATGTATGTATAAAAAAGAAGTATACGGAAAATAAAGCTATGCTCAAGTAATCCATCGAAATTTTAATTTTAGAGGTCAAGCATGTTACATGGATAACTTACTAGGATTTGGGACTGCAAATTTAACAGGCCTAGTAGCAATATTGGCTGTTCCGGAAATACTAGATGTAATAAAGCGTTCAATTAGCTTCTTATAAATTAACAACGCAAAGGCATTTTCATAGAAAATTATTTAAAAATATTATCGTATTTTGTTATTATGTCTTCGTTATGGATATATTTGCAGGCAAATATTCACTTACAATCAATTTTAACAGTAATTATTATACTCAATCCAACCATACTACTTTTTATGCACAAAAATTGTACAATTTAAGGAAACACCTCCGATATGAAAATTGATACGCGAGAATACACATATTAATAACAAATTCTTTAGATTTGTTTCGAAATAAAATGATTTCCTGCAAAAACCGAAATTCGATTTACACGTAATTGAAAATGACTTAAGGATCGATACAGAGCCAAAAATTATGTCTATATGCAAAAAAATGTATCTTCAGCTACTGATTTTAATAACTATAATACATGCTCGTATTGAAGACATAATACGAGATTTAATGAAAAAGTTCGTGAAATTTTTCAGTTTCTTGCGATAGAAACGTCCGATTGAAAAATGATTATTTTGTGATGTTGCTACATTTGTGCATATCTGTTTAAACTTTATGCCACATTGGATAAGTAGTTTCGATTTGATAGCTGATTAAGCAAGCTGTGTTTTAGTGGAGACTGCAATTTTCTAAATTCCTTAACGATAACGCAAGAATTTACACGTCGTTGCTTATTTGACAACGAAAGTCGCTAAATGAACTGAAGATTATACCAAACAATGCATTCTAATAATGTTTTGAAAACAAGAATATAGTTTGGGATAAATGTGTATGGTTCAATGAAAATTACTAGATACAGAGAAAGCAATACAAATACTGATGAATAAAGACATACTTTTCAAATAAGCAAAAATTGCACGAACTTTTTAATCAATACTCGTACTTACGCTAAATCAAAACTGAAAGAAAAAGTACTAAAAATATTCACTAATAAAGCGTTTTACATTCTAGGTTCTCGTGTCCACTAAGCGAAACAGCACGTTATGTTTGTCTTACAAGCGATTCGCCCAAACATTGTTGCTCATATACGCACTCTTTAAATCGGACATGCTCGACCCGAATTCGAAGTGAGTTTCTGAACGTTCCATTAAATATCTCGAAAAGTATTCGCTGGAGACAGTGATGCGAACTCCGCTTGCGACACTCAAGGTGGTTCAAGGCATTGAACGTAATCCGATGGAAACACGCGACCACCAGTAAGAGACGCGTTCAACAGGGTCTCCATGGAATTTATCAAAAGGACATGGCAATCACGCAATTTGGCTTCATAGGGTTTATCTTCATATGTCCCGAGAAAGTAGGATTGGCACATACCACAGAAGAACAGATGATTGGTTTCAATCATTTCTGGCGAGTCACAGGCCATTTGTTAGGCATTACGGATAGGTAACAGCCTTAAATTGCAAATAAATTTTCTTGCAAAAGTTGAAATCTCTTTTGATAATGGTTAATTAGATTGCAGTTTAATGATTAAAGTATTTTAGGATAAATATCTGTAGAAAAACGATAGCGGAAACTACGGAATTATGTAGAAGAATTGGTTATGAAATTATAGCGAACTACATGTGCAATCCAGCTCCAGGATTTGAGCAGTTAACGTCGAATGCGGTGAATGGGCTATGGTACATTGATGTATCGCTCAACGAGGGTGCTTTCATGCACCTCACATACGATATGATCGGAGTAAAATGTTAGTTAAATAATACAAAGAATAATTCTTTATGCTTATTCATTAAAAACGATAATCATTGTCCGTTCTTTATAGATAAAAAACCTCTAGGGTGGTACTCCTACATTAACTTGAAACGACAAGAATATACCCTATACTTCTGCAGTAAGTGACTTTTTTGTTTTGACTAAACAAGTGAAAAAATTTACAGTAAGTATAAGAAAAAACTTATGATTGTGGAGTTGAATTGATACGTGCTGTATGAGCCAAACATATGAAAGATACTCAAAAAATGAACTAATTGTTAAGTGGTAATTTAGTAATCTATTTCATTTCATTCTCATTAATTCTTTACAGAATTTACTACAAGTGTGGCGGGTCTGAAACGGGAATTTTCTACGGAATCAGGACAGGATCTTGAAACTTGCGGGATTCCCGAAAATGACGGAATTCCCGAATAAGTTGGGATCCTCAATACTTCTGGGAAGTTCGACATTTCAAATGATGTTACAGGATTTATTTTGTTGAATATGGACATTTTTACATTTCCTCTAAAACTATGGTCATATTCCACGAAAACAAACGGCATCTGAAACATCGAAATTCCCGAAAGAAATAAGGATCTCGAAACACTTGCGAATTTCGACATTTTTGGGAATCCCAAATATCCTTAGAAATCTCGAATATTCTCAGAAATTCCAAACATTCTCGGGATTTCTGAATATTCTCAGGAATTCCGAACATTTTCGGGAACCCCTCCCGACTCGATTCGGATTTTCTCATCCCGTCCCGTGCATTGGATTTCTGAAATTTTCGAAATTCCACACACCTCTAGTATTTACCATCACGTCCATCATGAACCTTACATTCTTTTTCATTTTTTGGGTACTTTCATCGTTTACCCACTTGAACCCCACAATTTTTAATGACGCTTAAATATTATTTAAAATAAACCCTCAAGATTTTATGCTACCTTCTTTTTAAAGTATCTTTTTTGTTAAAAATTTTCCTTTTGTGTATAGGTGTTCCTTATATTGGTCGGGTGGTGCGATTATGGATTAATACTTTGCTGCAACTGTTATATTGGGTAACTGAAAAGTATCCAATAGGAGCTTGGCTAGCATTTGGTAAAAAAAATGGAACCCTTTGCTTGTTTCCAAAAATGTAACGATTTTCATAGTAAAAAATTCATAGAATTCAATTAAACGATATTTTATACATAAATAAATTTGTGGGTAATTAATAGACAGCAGATTTTTATGCAAATTTATATTTCTAAAGTTAAAAATGAAAAAGGGAGATTTAAATTAGGGGTTGCTTCACCCTATAAATATTTTAATTTCTACAATAGCTTGTAGAAATATTTTGTATGTTTTTATGTATTGTGCGCATTTTGCACTTTTCTACACACTTACATTTTTCATAAATGCATAAAGATCCGCGGTCTAGTAGTTAATAACTATCGGATTATAGCGTATGCAATTAAAGCAAAGGATTGAAATTGCTCATTTATTTGAGTTAGGAATGTAATCGTCATTACTATTTTGCTTCTCCCGCGAATGAAGGTGGCTATTACCTTTAGTCGATAGCAATGGAGGCACTGGATAAAACGTGTATTAGTGGTTTCAATCACTAGAGTTCGCTGCATGTCAGTCGAGATTAATTAAGTATTTAAGCGGTAACTTATGATTAGATTACGAACCTTCATGTAAATTCATACTTGATAAACGCAACTAAAAAAAGGGAAACTAAATAGATATTATTGCACACTTTAAATATGATATAGTGTACATGCACTTCGTACATGTTATATAGTTTTGCAAACTATTACATTTTTTTAATTTTTTGCATACATATTTAAATTTCCTATAAACTAGTTACGAGTGATTCAAGATTATATAAATGTATAACTTATTCGATCAAAACGAAATAAATATGGAATATTATACTATTCATGTGACCATATGATTTGATCTGTAATTATATCATACACTAGGTATTTTGAGCAGATCAATCATGCAATGTACTTTTGTGGCCCGAATTCCTGGGGCTCTAGAGCCCCATTACCGTTTTCCTTTTACCTTTTCGATTGCGTGAAATCTGTAATTTTGTGTTTGCTTTTACATTTCACATATTAAAGTTCATTAAAAGTGTTTAAATTCCCTTTCAGACAATAGAAAGGAAGTTATTCTTCCACAAATTTTGCTTTTTTTATGTGTCGGCGTTTGTATTTGAGAACATTGGACAGGAAGTGCCATAAGGTGATTTGTCTACTCTTCTATCTCGTCTGTAACTATATCTCCCAAAAACCAAACACCTCTGATCAAACCGGAAATGAAGTGCTGCTCGAAAAATATGTAATATATGATGATCCAACTTTAACGATCTTCTTATCAATAAATCTATTGCCACTAAATAAAGGGATATCGCGTAATTAAGATCTTAACGATCCAGGCATTAACGACACATTTACCGTTTTCTATATCCCGATCATTAACCGCGTCTAATAAATCGTCCGATGGGTTTTACTTCAGAAACCCATCAATCTGCCGGTCATTCAATCGAATCAACCACTTTCCAGCTATTTCCTCGTCCCTTCTATCCCGAAGTCCTGTCAAAAATTGGTCATTCTATCTCGCGGCGAGCCTACCCCGATATCCCTGCCCGGCACTGGCGATAATTATCAGTCGCAATTTGTCTGGCACTGTTCTCTACTCCACCCACGAACACCGCTTGAATCTCCTCCGCTCTTGCGCGCGTTCATCCATTCGGTGTGCCATTATCCCATCTCTCGCCGCGCAGTGCCGGTCCTCTCCCTCCTTTCCCTTTTCCCTCGCCCTCTCTACAGGAGATCGCAGGATCATTTTTTACGCGAGTCGCGTGATTTCATGTTCGCTGCATCTTCGATGCGAGCTGGTTAGAGGCTCGCGTGAGAAGTGAGCCTTTGCTTGCCCACACGTTATGCCGAGTCCATACTAGTATTTTCGAGTAATTCGTAAACCATGTTTGCCGGCAGTGTGAAAATGTATTCACCAGCAAATAGTTTACATAAGCTGTTCGCAAATAATGCTCGCAAGAAGTTTTTTTTTATAATCACTACGCTGTAACCTTTTAACTACGGGTATATTTTAAAAAGTTGTGTTCGCCAAATGCAAAACATGACAAAACTAATATATATCGATAAACAAATCTAATTTAAGATATCAATTTTGTACCAAATTTGACAAATGTTTCATACATAAATACGCGAACTCACGTACGAATACCTACAAATATTTATTTTCTAAAAAAAAGTATAGTATACGCACAAAACTGCAATTATTCATACAGTAAAAAATCAACCCGACAAAAATTTTAAAATTGCCTATTGGTGACACGTGTCGTTAAAAGATGAAGAAAACTACATCACAAATAAGTCAGAAACAGTACGCCATCAAGCTACTCCTAAAAAGAACGTTTCGCATATTGTTCGCGAATTATGTACGAGCATCAATGTAGGCACAGTTTGAACAACTTCATGTGCTGCGAGCAGCTTCCAACAAACTCATCAGCGAACAGCGAACACTGTTCGCACAGGGGACGGTGCGTCAAAGGGTCTGTTCGCGAGCTCAGAATTGCGTGGACTAGTAGCAACAATTTCTTGGCGACTTTATTGGAGAACTAGCCGTAAATACCATGCGAACAACCCTGTAACTGCTTATGTTCTACTCGGAAGCTGTTCAGAATCTGCAGCGTGAATGCAATGCTGGTTTTGTTCGCGAACAGTTCTGGTCAATGTGGACCCGGCATTAGCATCGCGCCAGGACACGGTGTGGCGCACGGGCGTGCGACCAACACACTGATTCGCGGAACGTACACAAGGAAACGCACACCTGCTTGCTTACGTACACACGGAGGAACGAAGGCGTATGTAACACGGGTCCCGAGTACATAATACACAGCCATATATCCTTCTGTCCCGTAGCTACTCTCCCTCGACCCTGTCGCCTCTCTTCTCGGTTCTCTTAGTTCCTTGGCTCAGCGGCCCTTCCCTCCCTCTTCCCAACGCCGCAGCTATCATCCTCCCCTCTGCCGCCCGGCGGCTCCGCGCGCCATCGAGTCCTCCTCACCCTCTCTTCCCACCCGGCTTGCACGACCTAAACGAGATGACTCGTCGCGAGGACAGAGGAGCGGCGTCAGAGACGCTGCTGCTGCCGCTGCTGCTGCTGAAGAAGAAGGAAGATGAGAAAGCAGGAAAGAAGGAGGGGGGGGGGGGGGAGTAGGTATCAGAGGCCGTCCAGAGAGGAGAAAGAAGATGGCCCTGCGGCCCTCGTGTTGCACAAAGAGATCCGCGAGAGCGTCCGCCTCTAAAGCTCGATCCATACGCAGGCAATGTTGCGAGGACGCCTCGAAATCGTTTTGCGCCGCTGTAAATTGTCAACCACCAACGTCATTACTGCACTACCCGCATATTTTTTGGGGAAAGAAGGTATCCTTGGGAGGAAAGATGTTCTACTGCTACAGATTGAATTTAATCTTTCTCGAATGCTATTTTTGATATTCTGATATTCTTGGTATTTATACCGGATCAATATCACTTTTGTGTATTCTACTAGTAGAAAATGGCTCACCTCGTAGCTAGCAGTTTCAGAACGGAAACCGAGTATATAATTTGGAATAGTTCAGTCATTTAACGCAATTCCACAAGTCGATAAACACAGATTCCATCTGTGTCTTTCTACGTTTGCCTCGTTTTATGTGTTGCTGCAACTTTCATGCATATACACGTACGAATACACGCTCTCCGCAAAGTAGATGAAATATCATCGTGTATCGTATTACAATGTTACCCGGCATCGATGTATAACCGTGAAGCAGTTCCATGGAACATATGTTTCAAGGTGCAGAGCACATTAGCGATAAAACTGTCTTGCTTCATGATTCGAAGGTGAACTCTAAAGTACGAGATTCTCTCGAAACTAGGAAGAGGCGCCCAGGAACTGTGTCAAGGTTACAATAAATATATTCACGTCGCTCTCGAAAGGATCAATCTGCATTAATCTTTAACGTGATTTTACTGTTATGCGTTAAGTAATATACGTAATCATAGAAATTCGTACTGTCAGTTACAAAAATACCCGATCGATTTACACGATAATTGAAAAACTTATTAAGAAAGAATAAAAATTATGGTCGGATATTTTTGTGATGAACTCCACGTTGCTCCGGAATGTCTCTAAAAGTTATCAAATCGTAATGCGTACTTATTCTCGAAAATATTTACATACTTTCCGACTATAAATCTGGTATTTACGATCCCCACGGAGAAGTTTCTCCGTAAACATGCATATACATGTGCACACATGTATATAGAAAAATACTCGAGATCGAAGATGTGCACGCGTACTAGTGTATATAAATCACAGGGATCCCATTCTTCCGGTTTGTCTGATACCCCCTTCTCGATTTTCCTCGGCTGCTTGAAAACTATCAAAGATTACGGGGCATGATCGCGAGGTTCATGCAGAAGCTATTACGAGACATTATCTCGCGCAGGTGTCTGGCGATCGCACGACAGAAATTCACGTAGTCGGTAAGAGGAGAACGTTCGTTAGGCTTTCACGAGCTAGATAGCCACAGGCATTGCGTACGATCTCCGGCGCGTATCGCATCCACTCGGACGACGTGCCTTTTTTCCCTTCCTCTCTCGTTTCCTCCAACCCGCCCCCCTTTGCCCACCTCGCTCCACCCTAACCCACTCCCGCCCCGCTGGTATCCCTTCCATCCCGTCTTATACATCGAGGAACCCCGCTTCTCCCTTTACCCTGCCGAACGTGTCTCTTCCTCTCTTGCTCTCTCCCCTTTTTCCTTTTTTTCTTTCTTTACGCGGCGTGGTTCGCGAGGTACGCGACCGAACCAACGACTCCTCTCTTTCTCTGGATGGGAAACGACTGTCCTCCGATACTTTCGAGCCGGCGCAATGACGACGCCGAACAGGACGACGAAATGCGAGCACTTACAGCCAAATGGGCGGCGGAGGGGCGGGGGGGAGCGGGCGAGGGTACTTTCTTCGCATATATACTTAGTTTTCTTCCGATTTGTCTTAGATTACACTTGTGCGTGTATAAATATAATTATCGTTTGCAAATTGCACACACGAATGCAAATTAGCTAATAACAATTAGTCATCGATTGATTGGCGAGCAAGTGTCAGTTAATACTGCAAAATGTCTCGCCTGCTACTTATTGGCGCGCATTTGTTACGTAAGCGAAATAATACGAATATTTGTGCACGCTATTAATATCGCGGACAAATTCTCGGCCACTTTAGAAATCACACCGCCGTTTTCCATCGGCGTAAGTACACGTACATTCATCCTGTTGCTATTTTAACGAATATTGGTAACCCGAAGGAGTGGAACCGAGCTCTCTCTTCTTTCTTCGGATAAGAAATGAGCGTCCGCCAATGCTTTCGAGTCGGCGCAACGGTGACGACGAGGATGAGGACGACGACGACGACAAAGTGCGAGCAGTTGTAATGAGTTTCCTCAAAGTCCCTCTATTTCCAAGATTACATCGGAAGGGAAAGATATATAGATGAATTCGTTGCACGCTCGTCAGCTTTTTCCTCCGTATTTTTCCCTACTCTCTATCTACTCTCCGATGTAAATAAGGAAACGTATTATTATGCGATGCAACTAATTGCATATTACGAGAGCTGACGTGGAAATTCATAATATACCAACTACCGCGATGTGACAAAGTAACACCTGCAAATGGCAGTGATCCGATAATTGTACATCGACCATCTAATTGAATAAAGATCGTTCTTTGATTTTATATATTTTGTCTTATTTTATATTTCTTTTTCGTAACATTTGCTTTTAAACTCTTGTATATTATGAACAATATGAATAAATATTCAGTGAAAATTTCATTTTAATAAAATGAAAAATAATGGATTTACACTGTTATTGTTTAATTTTCCAAAGAAAAAAGATTTAGATTTTTCTTCTTCTTCAACAAGACCATTCGATTATAAAATTGTCGTCAAATTGATAATACTTAATTCAGCTATGGCTTGTTACTGTTATTCACATCAATGTGGTTCAGTGATGCCATCGTACAAGACTCTCCCAACTTTTTGTCATACAAAATAAAAGATTGCAAAGATGTGGAAAGCATTCCTTGTCTTACTGAATGAATGTTTCTTCAACTTGCTTTAACAAGATTCTAGAGTTCGTGATTGATCGCAAGAGGTGTCGGATGAGGTACCGAAGCGGCTAAAAACTAGACACCCGTTAGTTGGTTGGGTCATGCAGACCGTGCAGGCTGTTCAGAGGCCAATTAACGTAGTTACAGGGAGCAAAGTTCGAGAACAGTGGAGTTTTATTACGATTACGACAGGAGGGTAACAAAGTAACTGTATCAATCTTATCGCACTTATCCATGCATCTACCAATAATAGTCTGCTTACGCGTCATGACTCAGAAGGAACCAGAGAATCCACGACGCTTTTCTTAAATAAACACATCGATACTTTCGATCGCTCTACGATTTAATGAGCTTAATTTCGCGTTTACTTCGCTCAGCCATTACATATGTATGTATAATGCCATCGACGAAGCATAGGGTGGACTATTCATTCTAATATTGAATCATTTGGAGGCTACCTGGGCCTCTTACCATTTCAATGTTACGTGTAACATTGTTAATTTAAGGTAGAATAAGACAACAACACTTTTAAAACAATGGGAATTATATCTAAATATTGCGACAATCGATTGTTTTCGGCATAATTGATCTCTAAAATTCAGATCTATAGCAATGTGTAAATATTAGAAATTATAATTAAGTAAAAATGTTCGTTTTAACTGAAAGATCAGAAATTAATAATTACTGTATAAGTGACTGACATCGATACAACGATAAAGTAAACATGGAATAATACAGTGATATGTAAATAAGATAAAGTTTAACAAATTCAAATATATTCCTATGTAACTTTAAAGTCATAGAATTAACTTTATCAACTTTGATGGTTAAATTGAATATAATTTTTAACATCGCCACTCTAAATCCTAAGAGGTGTGAGGGAAACATATATTTCTTTCCACGATTGATATCTTAGTTTGAAGTTTATGATATTCCTTATAAATGAGAGATCTGTCCTGTACTTACTTGTTAGTCAATGTGTGTATGTATTATCAAAGTCCTGAACGTTCATGGTTGCAGTCACAGTGGAGGGAGGGGTTGCAGGGTACACCAGATGATGCGTACACCATTGCCGGTGTAAATCGTTGGACACCCGTTAGATGGTGTAGTGAGGGGAGGCGGGCCAGGTGGTCCGTCGGTGCGAATATCCATTATAGATTCGGCGGAGTGTAGCTGTCGTACGATCCTACTCATTTTCCGTGTATTCGTGCGGCGTATTTCTGGCATCGATGAGAGTAGGTCTATCGTGTTGGTGCGTGATTGCGCGTGTGTTCGTGGAGGCGGGTTAGTTCACGAGGGCGCCTGTGTCGGCGCTCGCGGCGCCACCGGTTCATTCCGCCATCGGCGCCCGCGACGTACGGACGTGGAAAGACGCGAGCACGGCTCTCGTTTGGGCGGACAACGTGAAAAAACGGACAACCGTTGTATACCGTGTATACAATCGAACACAAACATCGAAAACAAACACGCCGATTTGACGCGCAAGATTTATCGGTCGTACATGCGGGTGTTCGAAGCGTGATACAGAATATTCGTAGCGTGTGAAATCAGTGCGACGGATATCAGTGAGAATCCAGAGAGAGAGCATCGATTGTCCTTTGTGTGATCGTCGTTAGTCGGCTTCTCGTTCCTTGGGACGCCACCGCGACGTGTCGTGCCGGGGCTTGAGTGAGAGAGTTTCGTCTTGGGCTTCAAAGCCCAATTGCTAACGTCGTTATACCTGCGCGTCCCTCTCACAAAGTGCGGCCTATCGAAGGTCTTGTCGAAGGTCTTATCTTACGGTGGCTGGCAGACGTGGAATATTTGTACGAATCCTCGTTGTTGCAGGCTCGTTACACGACGTGACACGCGAGCATTTGATACACGTTAGGTAAGAAGCCGCGTATCATCCGAGAAAACAAAGGGCCGCTTTTTAACCGGGAATCCAAGTTATTCGTCGTAAGTGAAACGAAAGTTACGCGCGCGGTTGTCCTTTGCGAAGTGTGTAGGAGAGTAACCAGTTCGCTGAATCCTTGAAATTTAAGGTTGTGACACAGTTGTGCTTCGGTGACTAAAGAAATCGATAGATCGTAAATCGATAGGTGAGACACGGTTCGTACACAGTCGTTAGTGTTTTTGTTCTTTATGCGACGTTTTCATATGTGTTGACGCGTTTCGTGGCGATTGGAAAAGTGTAACCAAGATACGGGGTTAGATGCAATACGACACACGAGGAGCAAATCTGTTTAGGTAAGAGAGATCACGATTAACGGTACATCTTTCGTTTTCTTTTTACGGCATAATGCAATCTCTTGTCTTTTGTACCTGCTGCGCGTCTCTGTTCAAATTCCTTGTCCGGCAACGATCGAGAAACGTTTGAATGGCTCTAACGACCGAGAAAGATTAGCACGATGACGCGCGTGTTGCGTGACCAACGTGTCATCTTTCGACACGCTCGAAATTCGTAATATCCTTCTTTCGTGCATCGTGCAATGAATCAACAATTCGCGAACGAAATAAAGGAAAAACGATAAATAAATAAAAGGTTACTAGGAAAGTTACGTGCAAAACTCTTTAGGGTCTTCGCTGTGTTTGGGATCGTGGAAACCGAGGAATGCTTAAAGAGACTCGGTGACGCAATTTTCGTGCAGGTGCAATTACATGGCAATCGTGCGAGGCACGTCAGCAAAATCGAGAGCCGTCGTAACGGGTCTTCTTTGGTTTCGCGGAGCGCAAACGCCGTTTTACCGTTAACGACCTAAATCGACGCCGAAGAACGAGATGCGCGCTCTTTTGCGAGTTCTCCGTGAGAGCACTTCTTGCGTTGAGTGCGGCTGGAGTGGTGGAGGCCGAGGATGCGCACCGACTTCGTGCTTGGCAAAAGTCTTTTCGACCGTTTAATTTGATGACTTCAGAGTTGCTCTAAAGGAGCACCTGATATGCTCGACTCTCGATCATCTATCATTCGGTACGCGTTCGGCGTCCTAATGTGTCGACGCCAATGCGCACTGCAACGGCATTGGCGTGCAAACTTTTCAATTTGTATCAAACTCAATAGATATGAACTTTATCAAATTTGATATTATCTATAGTAGGAATGAAGATAATAACAGCGCATAGAATTTAAAAAATCGAAATCCGCGTGTCAATTTAAAGCTTTTTCTAAGGTTGCGTTTTCTTTATCAAATCATCATGTCCACAATAGAAATAAAAATAATAGCAAATAGTGTGTAAAAAAAAATATATATGTAAGAGTGCTGTCAACTTATTTAAATATAGATTGAAATTGGATATGAATGAATTGTTAGAGAAATCGTTCATCGTCTACGCGTATCTTTATCGATGATAGGTAAGCGGCGATGGGAGGGATCGGTTAAATGATAACGCAACGGAAGCACGTATAACGATAGACTCTCATTCGGGCACGCTTGGTGTTCTGATTTTCTAGCAAAATTGCGGAGTCGTTCGCAGCGTAATCTCGCCTCCCCGTTGCAGCTTACTTCGATGACAAATAGATCGATAACATTTGAGAAACAGTTATATCGCCGCAGCCGCTACACGATCGGCTTTTCACGCAGCGACGCTTTATTTCCGCATTTCGTTTCACCGATTCGTACCTTTCCGAGCGTAACGTTCCAGCGAATCTTCGTCTGTATTCCTCTGAACTCGAAACAAAGAAGCAGCAGTTTTACAAATGTATGTATTTTTCTATGTGCTCTTTATCCGAATGACAAGAAAATGGTAGGAATTGATTTTGGTAATTTTGTACACTTGGTGGAACTACAATGTAGGCAAGAATGACCAAGTTGATGGTTAGACGATTTCGAGAGCATCCTTAGTTTGGTAGATTGTGGTCGAATTGACCGTTCTTTTAGTGTCACGTCTGATCGGCTCCATCAACCGCTTCTACCTGTGACTTTATACGTTTCGTTTTCAGTCTGCCTTGGAATTTCGAGCACGCCGCTAGAATGGTAAATTTTATGTTCAATTTCTTGGAAGTTTTTCCAAATTGATTCAATGTCTTTCGTAAATACGTATACATTCGATAAAATGTAAATCCTCTCACACAAAAGTCATAGAATACCGTAGAATTCTATAAATAGAATATGGATATAATTCGGTTGTAATTATTGTTACTATTATTATTATTTCCATATATCCAATAGAAGTCCACATGGATCTATGAAATTAATTAACAATAGATTTACGGAATCTGTCAATTTGACGGATCCCAGATATTGTATTTGAAAGTTACAAAGAGCTATAAATATTATTGTTCAATAGTTTATATTGACTTTAATTGAAGCAATAATAGAAATATGTTTTCTAATTGAACCCCTTCTCTTCGTAAGCGTCTAATTTCAAATATTTATATATAGTATACCTATTTTGAGGAAACCTGTCAAGTTATACAATTAATGTCCGTAAACCTAGTGTTAAAGGGTTAAATAAGTATGGTTTGGATGGTAAAGCTTCAGCGTTTTATGGTTCGAATAAATGTTGTCAGGAGGAAAGGATAAAAAGCGCGAAAGAGACAAAGAGGGCGTATCTTTCTTCCCCTAAAAGGATCGATCTTATGAAATCGAAACGTGACTAATCGTTGTGTAGTATCGTGCCAGACGAAACGTTATTCCGAGTTCTAGCTGCTCAGAAACGATAATTGTTACATGAACAATTGGTAGAAAACGGACGAGACACCAGATTGAACGAATGTAAGCGACGCGTTCACCCTTCCAGCTGATGAATCTCGTGACTAACTGGCGTAATCCGCGGAGCGCAATTAGCATACATGAATAAAGAATCTATGAATCCTTTAAGTCAACTGGCGAACGCTTGCTGAATGAATGAGTGTTGGTAAGTTGTTCCTAGAGTGACAAATAGGCTTATATAAATAGAAATTTTCGCTTTAATTGAGTTTCATTTTGTTGACGACAAATTTTCTTAATTTTGATAAATTAAAACTACAGGATATAATAGAAAAAATAGTCAAAATTGTAGAATAGTGTTGAGATTTTATGCGTACGAGTCTTCCTTTTTTCTGAAAAATTTACGATAAATAAGGCGACGAAGGTGGATAATTCGTAAAGTAGTCGGAGAATAATTTTCCTGGTTTCTTCTTGCGTCTAGAGATAGAAAGAAACGAATGGAAATGGTGCTCCTTTATTCTGGAAATCATAAGCGACGAGCGCAATTCCAAGTGATCTGGTACTAGATACTGTGAACTTTCATACCCGTTGGTATAGGGCTTTTACTGCTTCCAACAAATTGTTCGACGTGGTAACCTTGTTTTATTGCTTGCCCAGTGATAGCCTATTCAAAACGCGACTTACAAACTACTAACGAACGTGTCTCTTGATCGTAATTCTGTAGAATAACATCCGAAAATTCTTGGCTAGCGATTCCTTCTGTGTAAAATTGATTTTCTTCTAGACATAAACTCGTAACACAAAGGGAGATTATTGTACCTACGTCTTATGATTGAAATTTTACCGACAAAAAGGAGACAAAGATTCGAAAAAAGAATCTAGAAAGAGGTGGTATTTTACATTGCCGCACAGGTAGCAAGCATAATTTTCTATCTACCTACGACGCCCCGTAAATTGATCGAGGTTACGTTGAGCGTATTTCGTTATAGTGGAAAAGGACTCGTGTACGCCTCGAACGATTCTTAGCCACTTATTACCAGGCTTCGTTCGTTCGTGCTCGGTCACGCAACGCGCCACTCCGGTATCGTGGGACTCGTTGCTTGTCGAATGAACTCGTTTACGAACTCGGAAAGAACTGACTGTGCTATGCCGTCGTGGCTCTGTCCACGTTTTCGATGGAAATCGATCGCCGTCGTCGTCGTCGTAGTCGTCTCCGCGTCGCCCTGTTGAAAAACGTTCAACGTTCGCACGTTGTACGAGACGTTACGTGCCCGTTCGACCTTTCCCCGAGCCTCTTTTGCAGCCTTCCAGGGGCAAAAAGGGTCTCTCTCTGTGTTCGCCTCTCCGTCTCTCGCCACGGTTTCGTTCTGACTCCTCGCCCCTCTTTTTCTCCTCGCGTCTCTCTTTCTATCTGTTCGCCCTCTCTCTTTCGCTCTCTCTGTTCCTTTCTCCGCGCTGGTAGTTCTCTATCTTTCTCTTTTTCCCCGTACTTCTCTGTCACTCACATTCATCCTGTCTTTGTCGCACGCGGTAACTCGTTCTCGCACTCGACGAGAACGGGGCGAGTTCCCGAAATAATCGTGCGTATCGATCCTCACGCGGGGCGTGCAGGGTGAATTTATTCTCGTGCACGGGGAGAACCAGAGACTCGTACAAGCTCGCCTCGTTACTTAATCGTTCCGCGTTAGAAACGAAGGGTATATACCGTGGTGGAAACTATAGCGACGTATAGACAGTAACATCTCCCGCTTGTTTATCCCTGGGAAATATATAACCTGCATGTATGTTTGCCGCTGACACGAGAAATAACGACGATTCGTTGGCCTGTACGAGGATTCGGAGTGGTAATTACGTCGTTTGTTATGATATCGATGTTTTTCCATATCGAGCGATCGAATGCGGGATGAGGCATGTGAAGCGCGTGGTAATGGCCAAGTTGGCACGCCTGACTCCAGAACCTGACTCAGTGTCACTTCGACCCTCGCGCGTGTTTAAGTACCCGCGTCTTATTGTTAGTAATTTATAGTTACGGTGATTCGTTTACAACTTTCTCGTCAAGTACACGAATAGGAAGTCGAGGTGTTACCAGTGGTCAGTATTCGGATTAACGGTAGTCATTAAATATCCGTTTTAATGTATCGTGGAATGTGATCTACGCGGAAACGTGCATTCCTCATTTTCGCAGTGTTGTGTATAGTATTCGCGAACGCGCGGTATTTCTTCGATAGAAGATCTGCGAAACTATCGTTTTACAAAGTCCTCTTCTCCTCGTGTGTCGTATTATAGCGCAAAATCAAGAGAAATATAGTCGTAAAGTTCAACCGATCGCAAGATTACAAGCGATGCGCTAAACAGAAGTGTTTACTAGTCGCGAAACGTTATTACGCGATGGTAGTTAAAAAACATGACCCGCATCGTCTTATGTCTCCCTTGTTCATTATTTTCCCCGGTCTCTGGCTCGAGTAACGACTAGTCCCTTGTTTTTCGTCGATTTTTTTTGTTCCTCTTCGCGGCGTCGCGGCGGAGAGAACCCTTGCGCGTTTTTTCGCGGGACATTGTTCGACGCGCGCGTTTTGTCCGCACGTCAGCCATCATGGCGTATTGTATTCATTGTTTAGAGGCTGTTGGAGCTCTCTCGGCAAGAAGACGAAGAGACAGAGAGAAAAGGCGTTGTAGTAGCTCCGAAGGAAAGGAAAACTCACCGTTCTCTAGCTTATAGACGACGCAGCCCTGGTTGCTTGCTTTCTTTTCCACCCCTCTCCCCCCTTTCACTCGACTCACTCGTGGTTTGCACGAAATCGCGTGTCGCTCCCGTACCGCCGAGAAATGTCGTCTCCTCCTGATCACGAGATTTCGTGATCACAGCTGTACCGTGGGCTTCCTTCTTCGTGGGACTCCTCTCCAAAAGCATAATAAAACATAAAATTCTATAAAAGCATGGACACAAGAAGAAAAAAACAGAGTTAATCAACAAGTAAAGCTACATAAGTAAATCAGAAGGCACGCGAGAAAAGAAAATTCAACAAAATTCAAAGTTGTGTATATATATTGTGTATTGAACCGGCAAGAAAGAAAAGGGCGATTATTCTGCGTCGGAAGGAGGCAAAGTGGGAATAGAAAGAGGTAGACTAGCCGATGCGTGTGTGCAATATTACACGTATGTATATACGGCCCACGGAGTAGGACAAAGGGCATGTGTGGGACACAGACATAACCTAAGAATTGGAGAGGAGAAAACTGGAAAGGATGCGTCTCCCGATTCGCCAGTGATCGAACGTGGGCCTTGTTGGTGCGCGTGGGTGAAAAGAGTGGTGTTGGAAAATCGACAGGAGAAGTGGAGAACCAGGAGGAGAAGGAGGAAGGAAAAGCTGCGAACAGCGGCGGAGGAGGCCACTTCCGGTGGACGACGACAAGGTACAGAAATAATTTCAATATCGAATGCACTAAAATCTCGATAGTTGCAATCTTGTGTATTGCATTTCGTCAGGACATGGTTGAAACGATTGGCTAGTTATTAATAAACAAAGTGGGAAACAATAGTAGAAAGCAGAGTTGGGCATCAATCAATTAAAACTTTTAATCTAATTGATCAATTAATTGCCCAAAAATTGTTATTTCATTTAACCAATTTATAAGATTAATCATTAATCATTGACTAAAGAAATTAATCGTCAAAAAATCGGCGATTGATTTAATCGATTGATGAAATCGTTAATCGTTGATTAAATTGTTGCCCAACGTTGATAGAAAGACATAGGTATGTAGACTGGGTCAGTTGACCACGTTGATGTTTAAATGAGTTTTCTGCTTCATTTTGGTGCAATTATCGAGATACTGATATATATATATATATGCGGAATCGGGGTTCCCATATGGAATATGACACCAGGAGCGATAATAACGAGGAAACATTGAGGGCGCCTTGGCGAATGAATAGATTCCTTGCTTGAAATGCCGGATGTTGCGGATTCGATTCCCAATTTTGGGTCCCCCAATATTTCCTCGACTCTTTATTTTCATATTTGTTGAACCGGGGTATCGTTTATAGCCGTTCTTGGCAATCGTGTTTTAGTATTTCCACGCTGAAGTAGAGCAATTTATGTAGGTTGCATTTGTAATCCGTTAAAGTTATGAACGGTCTCTCATGGAAAATGTATTGATGTGTATGTGACATAAGTTGCTTTCTGTATTTGTACGATAGACTCCAAATTATGAGAGCATTTACATCGTTTACATCATGTAAATGTTCCATACGCGTGGTGGATGTTGGTTTCAGTAATGATGCGCTTAATATTTAATCACGCGGGCAAATTTGTTACCTCATTATTCTAATTATTGTGTACTAGTAAGTTGACGAAATGGGTATTACGTGACCTGTTCACGCATCTCTATCGATCGACTATTTTATAATGAATTACGAATGTAAACTCAATTGTTTAACCCTTAGTCGGCAATCGCTACTTTTAATAGCGTCGTCAGCAAATTGGCTCATCTACGTTCACCAAGGATTTTTCTAATTTTCTAATCCAGTGGTGTCAAACACGCGGTCTGTAGACCTCATGTGGCCCACAGGATTAGAATGTAGTACTCGATCTCATACTTGCAACAAACATGACAAATTCTGTTGTAAATTGTCGACGAAGGGTTAATCCTTTAAGAGTTTTACTTCATTTTGGAAGTGTGTACTGTATGTACGGAAATGTTTAACTATTTTTAAACGATGACGAGTATACTCGACAAAAGCAGAATAGTTATATTTGCTATAAAATTGAAATAAATTATAACAAAATAACAATTTTTCCAGCTGCTTTTTAAACAAAAATATATTCTTATTGTTTAAAGATTGGTTCATATTAAAAATACATTTATACCAATGTTTGGCTTCTTCCTATTCTGAAATGTGTTAAACTTATGAATATGTTTCTTGTTTTACTTAAACAGTGCTTTAAATAGCAAAAGTAAATTTCTTTTTCTCCATAACGAAGATGCTCGTCATTAAACAAAAAACTTCCATGTTTTTATGATAAGTATATTCGACATAAACATCGAAAGTGTTAAACAAGTAATCGTTTTCGTGTACAACATCAACGACTGCGGGGATCTACTGTATATAGAAATTGGCAGCGTAAAAAGTGAAGTTACAGAACGCGACGAGTGTTAGGGAGCAGAGTAGTAGCGTGGCTATACGGTTACGGGCAGATTCAAAAGTTTTCCGTTTACCGTTAGTAATCCTGAGGACCGCCTCCGTTAGGGTCGTTCCCAACGACGAGTGACCGTAGGCAGTTTTAGTACGAGTCATTAGACTGTGCAATCTGTAGCCTGGAATTCCGGGCCGATAAAATCCTGAACGAAATAGCAGGTTATTTAACAGCAGAAATAATCGTTTTTAAACGAGCGTCTACTTCATTCCCGCCTATACTAAAAACTTTTACACTCTTCTCTGAGAGTACCGTCTTTAGGGCAACTAATTTAATTGAATAATCTTTGTTATTATGTGCAGTTCGCGGGCTTTATAATAATTGGTATAAGCTCGGTTTCACTAAAAAAGAGACACGTCAGTGATTGAAGAAATGATTTTCGAGTTCTTGAAATATGATTTAAATGACAATGGTCGATGCTCCATTGAGTAGGGTTGTATGTCGTTTTTGTGTGTCCTGTATAGCAGCTTCTCTCCATTATGCTAATGAGATGTATTGTCGCCGGCTATGGCGGCACAACTCTTCAAGGAACGTCTGTCTTTTAAAAACCTTTAATTCGATTGATCGATTCGACATTATCCACTCTATCCTGTACTTAACTCTTCGCATTTAACAGGATATACAGGGTGTTTCTTTTATCTTGCATATCCTAATATCCTTGTTATTTAAAGATCACAGCGTTATAGGTCGTTGAATTCGTCTTGATGCAGAACACTTCGTGTCACATGGTTTCAAATAACGATATTAAAAAAAATCAGAATTTTCGGAAGAATATCTTGCTTTTTATTACCCGCAAGGGAATGCAAACGCTTCTAAAATATTTTAATATACAAAATGTAAAAGCAAACACAAAAGTTATAGATTTTGTGTAATTGAAAACGTAAAAATGAAAATGGTAATGTGGCTCATGAGCTTCAAATCCGGGCGATACAGAATAGCGTTGGATGAGTAGTGTATTCTATACCTCGTCTGTGCTAAGATATCTGCTCCCACCAAATATGAATATTTAATAATAATATAATTCAGTATTGAATACTGCATTTTGTCTAAATTTCCTCCATATGGACATTAATTTTTTTTGTCAATATATTAGCGTAATTCTACTATTATTTCTACTTCGTTTTTTGCTGGTTTGAAGGGGTTAACCCCTTGCACTATGATTATTTTATTACCTACATATGCTAGCTAATCACTGCTTTCGTATAATGTTACGTACAAATTATTTGAATATTATGGACAACTCTTATTCAGTAACTTTCAATATTACAATGCAAAGCTAAAATTGCAGTTCTAATTAAATTTCACCGTCAGTATTATCCATTTTTATCGAATTTACAGCATAGTTCATAGAACGAGTGTGACTCCTTATTATAGTGCAAGGGGTTAAGAGCACGCTTACGCATTTACGTATCGATGTCGTGATATAATGCAACGGTTTAAAAAAAAAAAGAAGAATAAAAGAATCGCGTGCGCAACACGTTTCACGGAATTCACTGTTCACAGCGATGTCTTTTTTATATTTATTGCGTAATGCTTGAAATTTTTGTTACGGTCCGTAGTCACGTTGGTCGTTACACGCAGCGCCCGTTCGAAAATCCCCGATTATATCGATGTCGTTATTCACGACGGCGCGCGACAGTTGTTACCGCTCGTTACGTCTCCGGGTCTCCCTGGTTTATTTAGAATTTCGAGGCGCGCTCGCGGCCGTCGCGCGCGCGAATTTTTTCCCCCTTTTCCATGTTTGAATCTCTCCAGAGAGGAAACGAGAGGCGCTCCCGTATATTTGCATGTGTATGTGTATACGTATATGCAGTTTTTATTTCCGGTGCGTTAAAAGCCGCATGAGAACACCGGGAACGCGTTGACGGGTGCAAACTTCACGCAACGAAGAATAATCGTTTGGCACCCATTGCTACCGATCCCATGAGGAGCGATATTTTTCGAGACGAACGATGTTGACGATAATGGAGAAACATGGCGAACGCCTCCTCTACGCGATACCCTCCGCGATAATCGAATTCTCGTAACGTTTAATGATGTCTATCGACTCATTATAACATTAGATGTCGCCCCTCGCGCAGAAAGGGGAGAAATGCGTTTACACCGAAGCTGTCGCGTGATCGATACCAGAGCCGACCGACTGCCGCGTGCGCTCGTTCACTCGCGTGCCCTAAAAACTAAGAATCGCTTCCACTCGGCCACCAAACCACCCTCGTTTCAAATTATACGGCAAAATAATTCTGTTTGTCTGTTTCTTAGGAAACAGCATGGTAATTAGAGTCTTTAGGGGTGGGAGTTTCACCACCCTCATTGCAAATGTTTTCCTAAATTTTATGATTGAAGTAGAATAAAAGATTAGTTAATATTAAGTGTAATTTTAGCATTTTGTTCAGACTTTGCAGATTATTGCAGGTGTAGGCATTCGATAATTCGTAAAAGTTATTAGCTGGTAAAATAAAAACTATTAAACTCTTTTGCTACAACAAAATTTTAATTAAAGAATATACAGAAGTATCCAAAATACTAAGTTGCATTGCATTAAATTCATATTTTTATTGTAAATCTTTCCTATGCTTACATAACAAAGAATTTCAAGTGTTTATAGACAGCAAAAGTGTTTTCAGTTATCAAAATTAATCGGCAAAAGTCATAAATAACGTAGTACACACGAATTTCTTGAGCGTCTATAGGCATCGATAGTAATGATAGGGTAAAAATGACCGGTAGTATTAAATAAATGAATAGCGTAGTAATTAGGATGGTAGCTTGGTAAGATGAGGGTCCAAATTCAATTTAAAATTATTGGTTGCTTAATTTTCTCTCGATTGGGGTACACAAATAAATAAAGTCACGTGTAGCGAGATTCGCTCGCGATTGCGGCTACCATGGACCCATCATCGATGACTATTTGTGTTTTAACGTTGACCTTGAGTGTCCGCATGCTCACGGAGGCTCAAGATATCGCTGATGAATATTATACGGTACAATGGAACAATAGGGCGACGACTGCGAGATCGCGTTCGCGCGATCGCACATACGAAAGCCATAATAAACGAAGATGTATTAGCAATGTGATTCGAGTTAAAATCACGGCGAAACGTACACATTCATGAGTTTACAGAAACGTAGCACTGCACCAGGAAGAGGAAACTTGTCTCTTTACAAAGTAGAAGATAGAGAGAGATAGGAAAGACAGGCACACTGGAATCTAGAATTATTAATGCTATGGTTGAATTAATCACTTTAAAAGTAATAAGGATCGTTCATGTCTTTACGCCACTAGCGTAATTCATTTTGATTAAGATTAATTAATCAATTACCCAGTGAATTACCGAGTTCCAGAGTCTCGACTACAATTGTTTTTACATTTCGATTTTTTTTATCCCATCTACGAACGTTTTCATTGGTAATGATCGTGAAATGTAGGATTATAGCGCTTTTGTAGGATGGAGATAAAAGACTAACGTAAAGTTCGTTCTGCGTCTCATTCAGCCGTTTCTCTTAAATGCCCTCAAAACTATGAAAATACTCATAAAACGTTCGATTCGACTGGATTCGTTTCGCGTTTATCGTTTTTTGGAATAGCTAGACTGCTGGAGAGTTCGTTTCGAATGCAACTACTTCTTTCGGAGGGCTCTATGGGACGAGAAACGAGCGAACAGGAAGTAAAAGTGCAGTTAGCGTGTGTAATTAACACGCACACAGTCCTGCATGCGTTTTAGTCAATGAAATATCTTTATTTTACGTCGTCCATATACAACCTGCAACAGGAATGGATAACGAAAACATGTAAAATGAACTTTTTCCATTTGCGGCTACATCTTGGAACAAATTATGTTTGAATATTGAATATAGGTATGTGTATGCGCTTGGCTGCTCCTAATTGATAAATTTCACTAAAATATATGCACCACCCTTTTCGATTGTAAGTTATCTTTAAGTTGACATAATCTCAAATTGCATTGCGTTAAGTCATATTCTTCTTCTAAATCTTTTCTGTTCTTCAGATAATAATGAATTTTAAGTGTTTCATGACACCAACACTGTTTTTAATAACTAAAATTAATTAGCAGAAATCTTCAATAACGCGGTACTTGCAATTTTTTTGAGCGTCTATAAGCACTGATAGTAATGAAAGGGTTAATTAAATAATGTACGGGTTTTTTTTTTTATTGTGTACTCAGAATTATTAAATATGGTACGAATAGCGTATAGTGAAATTCATCGAACACAAATACGTATTTCGATGTACGCTTATTTCACGAATTTTCAAATTCGATTTTCTCAAACAAAGGTTCAAATGAAACATTTTTGTTCTACATTGTTTGTTTATTTTTTTTCACGTAGAATTACTCTCTTACGACTCGCAACGCATTAGATTCTTCGTTCCCTCCATTTTTAACATTATAACTTAAAACTAATCTACTACTAGTCTTGGCAAAAAGCTTTCGGTTAAATGCGATAATATAAAGCAGCTAAAACGCTAAGGTTTTTTGCGGTGCAAAGTGTTATTGCATAAATATGAAACCTAATAAAGAATTTATAGACTGCGTGGAGCAAAATTAGTTAATGAAGTTAATGAAAATTATCGTGGAAAGAAATTTCATCTACGGATTACGAAAATTTCATATTGCTCAATTTCTCTCTGTTTCTTTTTCTGTTCTTCTTTTCTCACTTATCTCATGCTACACTTATTCAATTTTCTCATATGTTTTTATTTGTAAAGTAATATTTTACATCTGAAGAATCTTCGTGTTTTTAGTTGGTTTGACAGAAAAACTTTTGCCAAGTGTAGTATTATTGACAGCTTGCATATAATTCTATTTACTCTTCATAAAGGTAACAACCTTTTACCAATACGGTAATGGATCATTTTGCCACAAGTGGACCTTTTAATGTTAATGTGGTGATCATAATAGAACATTAGATATCTATCTGCAACATAGGGCAGAAGTACAGTGATCATACCCGGCACGCTTGTATCTGATTATCATATAATCTCCGTGCTGGTCACGCGATCGAAACGATTTAATTCGAACAACATATAATTATCGGCGAGGCTCGAAACTGGAGCGATTTAATTTCATCGAGACAAAGAATCCGATAAGGGGTTCGTCCGTTTGTTGCTCAAAATTGATACACGCATCAGATTACGAGACGGTTATTCCCACCTACAATTATTCCTCTCGCGACACGTACAATATATACAAATGTACATGCACTTTATATACGTTTGCGTGTATTTGCTCGTTCTCTCGAGAGCCTACGATCAGCACTCGCTCGCGCACACACGCGTGTGTATACCTGCTCTCTCGCACGCGATTCCATATAAGAAGGTCGATGGTAACGCCTAACGTGCCTTCTGAAATTCGATACATGTGTGCAGCACGGATTCATGCCATACGAGTGGGCACACGCACGCGCTCACACTTTTATATAGCTCTTCGTTCCTCCATTGTTGTGTTCGGCCGCACACGGCACCTCTATAGCTGTGGAATATTGCGCTTGTGATCATCGAGGTTTCGTGCACAAGTGTGCGTAGCCTGGTGATCCTAGTTCGCTGGCAGCTGTCTTGAAAAAAAAACCGAAAGCCGGCCTTTTGCGGCCCTTACAGGGATCCCTATCCGTTGCCCCGTATTCAGCCTTCGAAAACGGAAGAATACGTTTGTCTTGCTCCGTTCAGGAACCGTGACATACCGGATATCGAGAGATGAATGCTACGTAGCGTCTCAAATTTTCAGGAAACCCCAGTTTCTCTAGAATTTGAATTTAGAATCGTAGTTTCGGTAATATCGAACATTTCTGAGAGAACCGTAAGGGCAGAGTACGCTATTGAATCTTCAGAAATATACAGTGACTGAAAAGTGTATTCGTACACCATCAACCTCTGATTTCTATTCGCGATAGTTTATAGTGTAACCACTAATTAAAACCTTGATATATCTTGAATATGTTTTGATTGAAATCTAGATTCTTGTAGATTATTACGCTATAAGCAGGTTTTAACGAGGCGTTGCTCTGGAAATGATATTACTAATAGGAGTTCAAAATGCGTGATATATAAATACTTGTTTCAATCACTGTAGCAATGCACGTTTAATTGTCGCACTATCGCGTTCACATCGCATCAGTTATTCATGGAAATAGGTGTTTTGCAAATTGTTTGCTCTTACAGCGAGTTACAAAATTATTAGCACAGACAAGAATTAACAGAAATATGAAAAATATGGAAATAATAATGTAACTTCCTGTATTTCTTATTTGCAAACGTATAATTCAGGCTTTAAGCTAATAAATCTATCTTTAAATTTCAATATTCTTCGATCGATTTATTTTGCAGATAAATTTGATCAATAACAAAAGTTTAATCTTATATCTTTGAATGAATATTTGATGTATATAAATTCCACATTTTCTTTAAATAAGGAGTTCAAAAACTTGTTTTATTATATTATGTATTATATTATAATGTTTGACGTGTTCCAACCATTTTATGACTCACTGTATGTCTACCAAGTTCGCCTGCGTCTTGATTTAGTCTAATTGTAAGTGAAGTTGAGAGAGAAACATCGCCAATCTCGCGCTACAGATAAGTTCTAAGGTTTGGTGGTGGTAATTCTGTGACAATCAAGTGGTACGTTATTGTAGTTCGTTTTCAAAGAAAAAAATCTTGCTTATTGTAAAAGAATATTCAAAAGTTCGCAGTGAGTAACAACGGGAAAGGTCGCACACAGGCGTAACCGTGGAATGAGATCGCATTATCAGTGGTTTCGCGTGGATTGCAGATAATAGATATAAAAGAGGTTACGAATAAGGAAAAACTGCAAGGAGCGATGTTAATTACGACACATCAAGCATTGAACGGTTCGTCGAGACCGACTAATGCTACCCTATTGAGGATTTCCATGTTCTCTCTTGCTGTTCTCTCTCACATTTATATCTATTTCTCTTTCTCCCTCGTGCATTCCTAGTTGCTTCTTCTTTCTCCTCCTCTATTGAAATCACGCTTTGCTTTTCTCGTTCTCGTTTTATTCGACAAGCGGCCAGCCCTCTTGTTATTGATTAATGTATTCGGTATTCCGGATCAACGATGCGCCGACTTCCCCTTTATTCTGTTTCCGCTTCGCCTCCCTCTACGTCTCTCAATCTTATCGGTTGTTTTATTTTAACTGGCCGTTATCTCTTCTACGCTACGCTACTCCCGCCTCTCTTTGACTTACGTTTCGCCAACTGCCGGCTTAATGACGGGTGTAATTCCCTGATTTGCATCACAGATTATTCTTTATGTGTATATGTATTACTATATTGCCCCTCCCTTTTCGTTTATTGCAGCTAACGATTTAACCCTTCTTCAGATCACAGAAGCCCTATACGCTCCTTTTTTAATTATTGAAAAGTTTACGTAATTCTCTATGATTTCATCAAATCTTTTAAAGAGCTTACCTATTAATTAAGCGCAATTAGCAAAAAAATTAAAGTTGCAAGGGTGAAAAAGGGTTAAATGGAAAGCTTACTGATGTGGGAATTGAAACTGTCACAGTCAAAAAGCTGAGGAACTATAACCAGAAAATACTAAGAGCACTTTGGTTATGAGCATTTAGTTCCAACTTGCATGCCCGGAGGCTTCGATTCTCGCTCGAGTTAATTGCTCCTCGCCTCTTACAATGGGTTGTCTTCATATTCTGGATTTTAAATTTACTAAAAATTATGAACAAATTCTGCACATTGCCCTATAACTAACACAGACGTATTGTGTTAATATGGCCAGAATCGTTGAGCCTCGCTGTACTTTATCTTATCAGCATTTGACATACATACGTTTCACTAATCATTGATCGAGACTTATCGCAATGGTTCTTATGAATTTGTGTCCCTCCGTGTTTGCGGTGCTAGGTTCACGAATCTGTTCTCCTAGATTGGGGTACGCAGAACAATCTTTTACCCCCATAACTAGATAGTAGTATTTAAGATACCTCTGAGTTAGCGTTGTTAGATGTCTTTTGTATTCGTCTTTAACTCCAGCTTCTTGCATATACGCACGTCTAGTCTTTCTTCGAGTTATAAAATCTCCGACATCTTGCCGGGCTTCTTGGTGCCTTGTGAAACTTCCCCCCCTATGCTTGCGGCACGTGGAGCGTTCTTCAACCCCTCTGTAGCGGTGCCGATAGAGTGGTGCCTATTATATTGCTGGTTTAGCGTTAAATATCTCTTCGAAGTGAAATTCCCCGCGTATACACGAGTCCAGTCATCATGCGACTTGTAAAAACTCCGGCATTTCGCCGGGTTTCTTAGTGCCGGTCCCTCGCTCGCGCGTTTAGCGAGAAGGAAGCGGTCGAGCGAGAAAGAAAGAAAGAAAGGAAGAAAGCGAACACACCGACTCGAAGCGGCGATGACGAGGACGCAGCGGCGGTCTCTCCTGTTTCCACTGCGTCTTTCTCTGCGGGAAAAGGGTCTCTTTCTGGCATGAGCACCGCGTTCTGCTCTTCACTCGTTCTGTAATCTGTACGGCACGGAGGCCCGCGATTGGACCGCGGGAGGGGTCGTTGTGGGAAGGGACGGCGAAAGAGAAAGAAAGGGAGGCAGATAGAGGTCGGAGAGCGAGGAAAAGGGATGCCTGGATGACGGCAGAGAAAAGTGGATGAGGAGGAGATGGCGGAGGGGGGAGGGTGTTACCGTCGCATTTCAGAGAGGACTTTAGCGCTCTGGATGGAGGTAGGCTAGCTTGGTGAGCACCAGAAAGGACAGAGAAAGAGAAACGCGAAACGCTAACGGCGAAGAAGGAGAGGGAAGTTAGCGAACAGAACCAGAGAGCGAGAAAGAGAGAAAGAGGGAAGGTGAGTTCGAGTGAGAGGGAACGAGGGGATCCACAGAGCCGACACGTCTCTCTGGCTATGCTGTATGCCGGCTACCCTGCTTCACATTGCCTCCATCTTTCTCTCGCGTGTTCTGTGTTCGAGCTCGTTCCTCCTCTCTTTCTCTGTCTCTCCGTTTCTCTTTACCTTTCTCTGTTTAACGCTGGTGCCGCTCGCGTTCTCTGTCGGTCGCCGCTGCCTCTGGTCTCCTGGTTCCTCTCCTCGCGCTCGTTCGTTCAATACTCTGCGAGAGAGTGAGGTAGGGGGTGGGGGAGGAGGTGGAGGAGACGGTTGTGAGGGGAGAGAAGCGGCAGCTCTCTCGCGCAAACCCGACGGACTCACGGAACACGATTCCACCGTTGGTTGGTGGGCTACGGATGGTTTGTTCGCACGATCGAAACCAGCCAGGCCGAAGGAGAGCCAAGAGCCAGAGAAAGAGAGGGAGCCGTCGCTCGCTGATACGGAATGGAACCGCGATCGGTTGAAACGCGGCAGCGCCGGCCACTCCGACGGTAGTATCGCTTCTAAATAGTTGACGACGCCAGATACGCCAATGACTACTGCGGTTTCTAGGGCGATGACTCGCAGAGCATTCGTTCATCTGCTCCGAATATCCTGCAGTGTGCGTATTCTTGGCTATAGGAGAGCGTCATAAGACTTGCTTTATCAAAAATGCGCGTTTAGTGGTCATCTAGCTTAACAGACTTGTACTTGTGTCCTGTAGTATACATACAGGTTCTGTTCTGAAAGCAAACCGATTCGCAGACAAGAAATGTCTGATGTAAGTTATACTTCGTATACTTTACACGCGTCAAACTTGGAGCGAAATTAGAAAAGATACTTTAGTCGGTCCAATAAGTTTGGTATGTAGCACTTTGTACCTGTAAGAACCCTTCTATGTTCACTACCAAAGGATATGGAATCCGAGTTTCTCGCGTGCATTCCCTAAACCAAGCTTTCCAATGAATAGAAGTTCTGAACAGAGCTTCAATGTCCCTCGGTTTAAGGGATAGTGTACTCTAAGGGCAAATTTGCCTTAAGATTGGCACTTGTCGTGAATTGCAGTGTTGCGCTGTATAGTTCTCTAAGGATAAAGTTTCTAACGCGCGCTATATGTAGAGTAGCCTTGGTGATGAGTCCACTAGCAGCAGGCCCATGACGAAACATTTCTTTCTTTCCTTCCTTCCTTTCATTATAGCGTCACCCTTCTGCGTTCTGGTTACCATAGTCAAAGAATCGAATAAGGTCAGGGGGGAAGGAAATAAGCATTACGTATATAGATGTGGTTTCCCTACTATATTGTCCCCGTACCCTATGCCGTATATACTAATGCGCCCGTTATGAGAGAAGCTCGACCCTATCGTTCGCCAGGGCGAAGAGAACTCAATCCCTGTTGTACAACGAAGCACACGAAGGCTCGATGGTATACCCTGAAACGGAGCACACGAAGACTCGATGATGTATCGTTAAACAAAAAGCACTTGGTGGTGTTTGTGTACGGAAGTAGCAGAAGACTCGCGGTACCGGTGAGCAGAGTTACCAGTCGTTGCTTCGTCGACTACCTGTCCGTCTTTCTCTTCCTGTTTCTTCTCTTTCTTTTGCTTCTCTCTTTTTTTATGCTTCTCTCAATACGCGGTCGCCTGCAATCGCTATAAGCGCTTGGTACACCTATATGCACGGCTGTATCTATACATATTCACACATTTACCTATCTGGAGTCGTGACCTCTGGTGATCGATACAGAGTGCCGCTCATTTGCCACGAGGTGGAACGACTACGTCTCGTTTTCTCTCTTTATTTCTACCGGGGAAGGTCTCGTTGCTCTCGTTGTATCTTTGCATCTTTGTCTTCTCTCTTGCGTTCTCTCGCCCTCTTTTGCGGCGGTGACGATCTTCCTACTCGACACTCGAGGAATAATTAGGACGGGTTCGTTGTTAGCATGGAGATTCGTCGGCAAGCATTACTTTCTCTCTTGCACGCGCACCTTTTCCCTCTTTCCTCCTTCCTCGTCTTGGCCATGGTCGAGTAACGCTGTGGCACCGAAGAAAAGAGAAAAATACACAAGACCCAGAAGGAACGACGAGAAAAGACAAAACGAATCGCGTGGATGCCAAGGGGAAAGACAGAGGGAGAAAAGGGGTGGAGAACACAGATCGTACCGAGTTTCGGATGAAATTCACCGGTGCTCAATTCTTCCCTTCTCTCTTAAACTCGACCATATGTCTCTTTCTCTTGTAAAGAATCTTCTTGCTCGTTTCCCCCGTTGGTTCCTCCCTATAGAGTCCTATAGCTCGCTCTTTCTATCGTGAAACGTTGCTTCTCCTGGCAAAAGGGACTGCACCCGTTCCTTCACCTCGCTCTCTGGGAGTGTGCGTTTTTTTCCAACTCGTTTCTCAGGTATTCCAACGCTCTTAACGGCCGACTCTCCTTGGTCGACCGAGAGGAGAGAGAACGAGCTTGGGAGACGAGGTTCTTCCACTCTCCTCCTCCTATTAATTTTCCACAATTCGTTTTGTTCCTTGAGCCATCCGTGAGAACGGTTATCGCTACCCTTCGGAAAGACTACTAATTTGAGATATTCTTCGAGCTTGAATGGCTGCTGCAAAACGTGACAATCTCCCGTACGAATTTTTCACGATCACCCAGATATCTGGACAATATTTCTCTTAACGACATCAAAACTAGTAATTAGTAGAAGGAAAAGTAAGAGTGGGTATGCTTGGAGAGATAGAAACAGGATTGGGAGGTTCGTTTCAATCGTAAATCGGAATCGTATCGTTTCACGAATTATTGCAAGGTATGTATATTCACGAGTCAGCTATATTTATCTTTTTGTTGATGAAAAATGAGTTTTTTAAGTTAGATTCATTTGTGCGAAATTATAACATCGCCAATATTTCCCTGGTCCATTCATTTGACGACGTTATCATGAACTTGGTGATGCTATGTTTGTTTTTAAATGTGAATCAATCCTTGATAAGCTAGACACAAATTAATCGGAATTGCAGAACTTGAACAATAGCAATGCAACATTAATGATATATTAACTTAATTTCTTCAAATATTGGTTTAAAATTGACCCTTTATGGATTTTACCATCGGCAGATTCTTATAGTTAACACATTATCTGCCGGGAACCGATTAATAGGCTTTATATCAGCCGCTAGTCTATAAATCGGCTTTTCGTTTCCTGTATTGTTAATAATAAATAAATGATATTTTAGATGATTATTTTACTTCATACATTTGTATACGATAATCAAAATTAACCAGTATTACCAAATTCTGAACTTAAATTAAACTTGAATCCGTTCAATTTCTAACCGGTAGATAATGTGTTAAGATCATCCTGTGATTCGTAATAGACTGCAATTAAGTACAAACTATCCATCAATGGTAGATAAGTCAATTTTGAGAATCGAGTTCATCGTGTTGAGAGATTAATCAATTGTTTACGTAGCGATTAAGGAAGGACGTGAATATTAGTGGAAAATACAAGGAAGTACAGAATGTAGGAAATGCTACTAGAATAATTTAAGTTTCTTTGCAAACGTCTAACTTTCTAAGGATTGCGTTATCTTTGTATCAGCTTGCGCCACCCCCCTGAACAAAAGAAAGGGATCGACAAGGTCGCAATCAATAGAAAGCGTGGCGACCGAACCGAAATTCGGAGGGTGCGAGATGATCCGCCTCCCACGAGATTTACGACCTGATATCGCGAATTTATTACGCTTGTCGTCTATTATGCACACCTGCGCGTAAAATGGTAAACGGTGGAGGAACTGGGTCAGCTTACGATACGCGAATGCCGCCCTCTAAAAAGAACAGCATAAGAAAGACATAGGAGAAGAGAATGATTGTAAGAAAACAGGATGAAATAGAAGAGAGGCATTTAAGACGTTCGATTTAAATAACGAAAAATGATAACGTATGGGTGCGCATTGCATTTTAAGCTATGTCCAGACTGATGGTGAGTTTGAACGAACCGCGAACGTGCACAAACAAACGGCAAACACGAATATTGTTGGTCCACGATCGTGCCTGCTCGTTAATATCAGTCAAATATGTTCGACAGTGTTCAACAGCCATCTGACTAGAGATGTCAAATATTTTAAAAAAATGAATCGAGTTACACTATTATACCGAAAAATCCGAATGCTTCAAAAGAATACTTTGAAAAACACAGAACGGTTCGAAAAACTCGGACAGTTCAGATATAGATATCTTAAATGGCCAAAGTATATACATTTTATGTATGTGTATAGATAGTATAAATATAAACATGTGTCTTTTATGTTCTTTTTTAACAATCATATGTACTTCAAGACGGCAAAGTGCTGAACTGTTCCAAGTCGCACGAAATTTTGAACTACTTGCCTTTCTTCCAAACGTTCGATTTCTTTTGGATCTCTCAAGTTTCCTGTTTGGTTTGAATTATGAATTACTCGAATATTCGTACAATATGATACCTTTACATTTGACAAATTTTTACTCGTTGGAAGACTACTTTGTACTAAACTGCGTCCACAGAGAAACGAGCAAAATTTGCTCCATCATAGATTTTCGTTTGATTTACCGACAAGCAGTTGAACACGTTCAATCACGAATAAACGTATTCGTTTGTACTCGCAGTTTCGTTGTCACCAATTCATTCACCTTTTTCATCCGTGCTCGTTCGCAATGTTCGCCTTGGTCTGAACATACCTTTAAATGTAACCTATTTATCCCTCCCCGTGATTAAAATCACACAATTCTTCGTACAGTAACCGGATACCGAAAAAAATAATACAAGCGAAGTAAAATTTAATGTGGAGTCGCCTTTATGGTTTGTTATTCGAGATTGCATAATACAGCGCCGTAATGAAGTACTGCTTATAGTTTAAACGATCGTGAGCGTAACTTCATTCATAAAGCACAGTGGGAGGAGGAGGCGTAGAAAGAGGGGGATGAAGAGAAAGAGAGGGGCGTTTGTTACAGCGCGAAACGGCGAATCGTATTTCATACGCGACGATCGTATCGAGCGTTATGTGTCTCGAGCTCTCCACAACTTTTTCAGATATTCACCACCAATGCAGGAACCATTATATACAACATAAATCTATGCTGTTTGCACTATCAGTTATCACTAATGTTTATAAATTAGACCGTTAATTCTCTAAAATCATGAGCAATTGCTGATTAGTAGACTGCAGATTTTTATAAAATTATGGAAAATTACGGAATAATATAATGCACAAAAGTATGTAGGATATCCGAAGTAATTTATACATTATATTGATTAGGGGATGAAATAAGTTCCTATTTGGGTACCATTTCTTTAGCTGCGTTTAAAGAAATATGAATTCACATAAAAATTCGCAGTCTACTGATTAGATAGATATTTTGAGCATAAGGAACTTACTTTCGTGCATATCTGACTGCATAGATTCTATGTTTTATAGTTCAATTAATGCATAAGTTCCAACTTTTTGATACCGTGACTCACGTCTTTTTGTCCTTGTAACAGCAGATATGTGCAATTTTATTATCGCATCGATTACTAACTACGAAGTTTTGCCTCTAGTCTGAATAGTACGATAAAATTCGATTTTAAGGTACAATGTCTTTCAAGACTAGTATCTTTTACGAATGAAATTATTTATTAAGTGGTCCCACGACGTAAAACCAGTATTTTGGTTTGTTCTATATTTTCGTTTGCGTATTTCACACCCGTATTTGATAATTCTGGCAAATATTATTCTGCGAGGGTATTAAATCGCGGATTTTACGGTAAAATGCACATCGCGCAAAAGTGACCAGCCTTGTGTCGACTGTGGAAGATGAAGTTTTGTTATTACACCAATCGGTGCGTCATAAATCGCGCGCGCACGCGTTCCTCGTGATTCACGATTATAGATGTACCGTAAATCATCGGCGGCCAGGCCGGAATTTTCAAATTACCGTACAATTCGTGTATAATTTCGCAGGCCGCGTGTTACCACTATATTTTATCGGTAGCGGTAATTTCCCGTTCCCACTCGAATTCTTTTTAGTACCATGCGAATAACATTTCTTGTTTGCATATACAGAAATGCCTCTAGTATATTAAAAAAAGGCGACGGAATAGTAACAAAAAGGAAGAAAAGAAAAGGCAAATACTATGACCATCTCTGTTGCGGTATTTCATCGAGACAAAGAATCAGAGAAATATTGGATACACGTTTCACGGGGAGCGCGAACGAATCGGGAACGTCGAAATAAGGGTTTCTTTGAATTTATTGCCCTGGCAGGTGATTGGTCACTCTCGGGGTGGATTTTCTTTTTCTCTCCCTTTCTCTCTACTACCCCGTGTCCACGTTCCACGAAATTTGATTCTTCAGATATCCTCGATGGCGTTAAACGAAAAGTCCTCGATGACGTTACCTACGTCGCGTGCTACAGGGTCTCTAGCTACACGCTCCTGTAAGCTATAAATCACCCGAACAATGAACCCGGCCAGTAAACGTCCACCTCGATATAATTTATTTCCGTACGAAAGCGATAATTAGTCCCGACGCGGAAGTTCCTCGATGATACTGTACCGCTCCTGATTTTTACGATACAAGATCGAGCACGGTATGTCGATATATCATTGCGACGTGGATGAAACAATTCGTAGAAAGCATTCATCATTCCATAGTTGTACGATACACTGCGCCGTTGGGAAGGACGATGAAAGGTATCGGTGCGAATAATTCAGGGCGACAAATTCATTAATTAACTCTCGCAATACTAAATGCTTGTTTCTTAAGGGGGGAAACCACTGTAACGGTAGAAAATAAAAGCAATTCTCAAGAATTTTTGTAGAAAAATTTAAAACTTTTTTTCTAATAAAACTATAATGTTTTCAAAAAGTACATTCATTAAACTACTTATTGTAAAAATTTCATATAAAAATATTAATTATTATAAACATAGCAGGAACCAACGTGAGAGGCTTCCAAAAATTTGTTGGAAGTAGGCGGACGTATAATTTTTCACTGTAAGTTCTGAAATTGTGTATCTTGTATTTTTTTATGTCTACAGTATCTATAATATTCTCTTAAAATTTCCATGGAATTATTCTAGTATCAATTTTTGAAACAGTAACGTGGTCTACTCCCTCCCTGGCATTGCGAGGGTTAATGAAGACCGTGACCCACTGATTAAGAAAAATTGATTAGAAAACAGGCTATTAACTTTATAATACATCTTCCTTGCCATTATGGAAAAATGCAGGCATACAAAAGTAATACGCGTATAAATTTTTATTGCCTATTGTGTTGCGAGTACTGCCACTAATTGTACAAAAAGTATAATAGTATACAGAGCAAATTGTAGCAAATGAGAACGGTGAATCGATAACGATACCCATCATGGCATCGCAAGAAACAAAAGTCTTGCTACGGTTAAGCCTTTGATTAAAAGAAGGGGAATTAAAAAAACAAAACGATGGTCCTTCTTCTAATTATCGACCAAATTTGTCCTTGTGAGCAGTTGATTCTTTGAGGAGGACCACCCTGTCTCGAATTCCTCGACTCGTTCTCCCCACCTTTCCACTGGGGACCAGCGATAGGAACACTTATCGTGTTCGTGCCGGTATGACCTAAGTTAGGTATGTACGAGTTGGACAGAGAATACAGAGGAACATCGGCGTAACTCCTTCTTCGTTTCCCTTTCTTCCTCTTCTCCTTCGTTTCTTTGCTCGGCCATTCTCTTTCTCTTCGGTTCTTCGTCCTTTTCCCTCCACATTGCTTGTATGCTACTCGTCGTTACCATCGTCGTCCGCTTCTGTTCCTGCAGTGGGCTCTTTATACTTGATTATACGCCTATAGATACGTGTACGATGAACGCATACGACTGCATATATGACGGACGCACGCACGCACGACTGTATTTGGAGCGGTGTACATGCCAATGACTCGCACGCGTGTGCGTCCGCGAACAGCGGCGAGGTGGAAAGTGTGTTTCGCGTATAGCACGCGCGTATGTTTCGGCTACGCACGCTCCGCCCCTGTTTGCGCTTCACGGTTGTGTACATATGCAACTAGAGGTAATTAGTGTGAACGCAAACGTCGCGGCGGGCTTTTTGAAGCAAGATGTATGAAGACGTATCGCTTTCGCTTATCAAGTGACCCTCAAGAGCAGTATGAATAGTGAAATGGGCGTCTTGGTTACTCTTCGAAGTGTAATGGGTCATCAATCAGTGAAAAATTGTAGTTTTAGAGTACTTAATACATCTATTAGTTAATATATTTTGCAATTAAAGAACACATATTTATTACTAGACTGCGGATCTTTATCCAAATTCATATTTTTACAAAGCAAACTATAGAAATGAGATTTAAATTGAGGGTTGTTTCACCCTCCAAATACTATAAGTTGTATTTTACTTACAATATTTCCTACATTTTTGCATACTATTTGCAGCCTGTACCTTTTTGTATATTTAAACTTAAATATATTTAAAATGCATGCAATCCGCAATTTAGTTATAATTTATCTGAATTTTCTGGATTGTTATCAGGTAGTTCAGAGAAGAATATTTTATCTATTATTCATCATCTGTAACGCATTCATACTATATGATGTAAGCAATTGACTTTCCTTAAAATTTTTCCGTGCCTCGTGCTAGGCGCCACCCTTGAATAGCATCGTATCTATTTACTTTAACTCTTTAGTCAACAGCCTTCTCTATGTACAGAAATAGGAGACTATTACAATGGGGTGTTTTATGCAGGGAATTAAAAAGCATACGCGTTAAATAGACCCAGCAGGTTTGAAAGGACGTAAAAGCACATAGAATTCACATGCGTTCGCATTGGAATCATGGACACGTGACACTCACACGTCTATTGGAAGATGGTATCGTCTGACTTTATATTGCATGCTCCTCCTACCTAGAAAGTCATCTCTCATCGTGGCCGAGCTTCGGTACACGTATCTACATAGGCTTGCGTTTACATATGTATGCGCATACGGTTGGCTTGCGTTACCAATGTGCACGTATCTCGTGCGGTCGGTTCAAGCTACACAACGAATTGTCGGTATGATTCAGAGGAGCGAGTGAGAGAGAAAGAGGAAAACGTGGGCATTACGTACACATGCATTCAGATTTACGTAGTTTTTTTTAGCTTGTAGCAAACGCTCGTCAATTATTATTATTATACTTCCTTTGGTAGGAAGAAGGTACTTTAAACGCGGATATTAATTATTTTCAAAATATTAGGTGTACGAATTACGTTTGAGCCTTCAGGATTTCATAAGATTTCATACTCATTCGCAAAAAAGATAAACACAGTTTTAATATCCAAGATTTTTAGGAAATTCGGCATTTGAAAAATAGTAAAGCAGCTATTTCGAAATAATAAAGATATATAAGATAATAATAGAATTAACTTTGGAATTTCAATTAATAATTCAGAATACGTATGACAAATTTAGCCAGAAACATTTTCAGAAATTATTAATGCTCCATAGAAAGGAAACACTTGGGCATAGAATCAAATAAAATTGTCAATGTTTCAAAATGACGTATTATTGTGTAAAGTGTTTTGTCGTTGGTATAGGAGGGTTACACATGCGACGAAGACTTCATAAAGAGAAATAAGAGATCAAAGTGTTTGCGAGACTTTCACGGCCTTTTAGAGAAAAGAAACAATCGATCAATATGTTTCTCGAGGGAGAGGTAACACGATAAAAGGATGATTGACCTTGCGAAGGTGATCAAAGATCGATTGCTACTCCATCTTGGAGAACGGCGTGGGTGTAGCACAGAGACCATGCAAATTTTGCCATTCTTCTGCCAAATTTTTTGTGTAATTTGTCTGGATTGGAGTTGCTTTATTTCTTCATTTCTTCCTCCATTTGTCTTAAACAGTTCCTCTTCCTCCTGCTTTTTAATCATCTGACAACTATCATTAATCCAGAACACGGGTAGCGTTACGCGTGAGCGTTAGATTTATTCGTATTCCACATTGGAACTTCGATACAACTAATTCAAGCAAATTGCTATAATCAATCAGTCGGAATCGCTTTTGATTTCCCGGCGCCAGGGCGGCGTTAAACGGGATGCGGGAAAGGGGTGGGAGTAAATTTCAATTAAAAAAAAAAAGGGAGCACCTTTTACGCGTTTCGCGCAGCCTCTAATGCTGAAGTTCCACGCGTTGCATAACAATAACAGCGTCCAATTTTATGGTATAGATTTTTTCAACCATCCGTTACGTAACAGCCGCACGTGACGTAAAGTGCTGTCACAGGAGAGACATTTCAATCCTGACGTTCGCGTTGCTGCGAAAGATTCGGTATCACTGCGCGCAGTAGACGCCAAGAAAAAAATCTTATCAGCCTTTCGATATGCCCTGTGCATACCATTTTATACGTTAGAGTATCTTTAGATTCAAATTACCGCGTTCATTGTCTCATGTATCATATGCGATGCACAATCGGTACTAAATGAATTTTATTAAAATAAAGCTCGTTAAAAGTTATTATTGACTGCCATTCGATAAGTGAAGAGAGATCAGCTAGGACGAAGGTATTACGATAAATTGTATTTGTATAGCAAAGGAGATGCAGGGTTTTTACGCTGAACATTTTGTTGCTTTGCTGATCGTACAAATGGCAATTATGCTACATGATTGAACAGCGAACGTGTTAACGCCGATGTCATTGTAAGCGAAATTCGTTAAATTCGAATGTGTTTTCGTCTGATATTGTGTACGTAGGCTAGGGCAATGAACTGGCTCGCCACGAGAAGAAAAGAGCCAGTGTAGTTTTATAAAAAACAAGTTCCCTCCTATCGAGCACACCAAATTTAAAAAGACTACTAACAGTTAGTTCGTTCCGAGCAACCGTTAATAAACATTCTCGAAACAGTCTTCTCGCGTTTGATTTTGTTAGAAACCCGCCGACCGTTCCTTCCAGTTCCAGTTTTCTTTTCTTACATTATATAGTCCCTTCATTTGGAAAGTTATTTTATTTGATAGTCCCCCCTTTTCATAACTCGCGCATTAACTCTTTTTTGTGCAAGCCTATGTATATCATGGACTCGCTAATTTTGTTTCTTTGTACTATTGTTACTCATAGTTAGTATTTCGATCATCATTTGCTCTCACCAGTTGTCGGTCTGGCGAACGCACATCGTATATCACTGAAAACGAAGAAAATATATCTTCAAAATGTATCTTCAAATTATGAATTTCTGCAATGAAATTTGGTCACTTGTTACCAATAACTCCTGGAATAATTTTAACGTTAAAGGGTTAATTCTAAGTGCATAAATGTACCAAACGATGCCGATATTTTGGTATTGAATTAAAAATATGATTGAAAATACAATTTTCTGTGATTCTTCTGAACCCAAATCATGTCTTTTGTTCACCCGTTTCGAAAGTGAAAACCTGTCGCTCCAAAAATTCACTCTAAGTTCTCTTATCTGTAGATTAATCTGACCATTAGAGCTTAATTATACGGCAATCAGGGAGAAAATATTTTATCGCTCGGGGTAGAATCCTTGGTAGAATCCTGGACGATAGATTCACCTACTTGGATCCTTCAGCAGGAAGGTAAGAGACTGCTTTGAGGCCGGGTTCGCCGAAGGGCAACGTGATTCATGATCGCCTACGATGATTCACAGCTTCGCCGTGACGTTTCCTCGTTCGATGCGCGCAAACGTATGCCTCTGTGGGAGAAAATGTCGTTGCGCCTCCTTTTCCTTCCTGTACCTTCTCGTTGAACTTTGTGCTTAATGTGTTCTATCGTGGTTGAAGATTATTCTTCAGTTTTAATTGATATTCTCAGCTAGATGTGATTGATACCACATGAGATACCAGTAATTTTTGCAGCCACTGTACATAAATTATAACCGTTTGAGTGCTACGAGCCTTTACAAAATTACCGCTAAAGTGGTGCCGAAGCATTTCTTCTGTTTCGTGACCAAAAATGCCAGGCAGCGCAAGAACATAAGGAATTGTTAAAAGAACTTATTAAAATGGGTACCTTAATACTCGGTTGCTCGCAAAGGGGTTAATTTTATCTATAATCATTTTATGTTAAAAAATGACAAGTGCTGTCGTCATTTACTTATTTACCAGTCACTAATATGATTGTGCTGTTTTTCTACTTAGAAACAGTAAAGGCCCAGACCACTATTGTTATATCACGTAAATAAAACTCATGATTTCAGTTAATCGTAGTAATTGAGAAAGAGATGGTAGAAATAATTTGTGTTGCTATCTCGTTCTCTCGCTTTACAGTTGTCAAGTAAAATCATGTGATTTCACGCGCCTTAAGTGTTGTCACTGAGTATTCATTCCTATGAATAGAAGAATAGTGGAAATATTTTGTTTGGTAATTTTGAAATTGTCGGAATCCGAACGTGCAATTGATTTGACGACGATTTGAAACTTTTAGGCACTGTACAAGAGAAGTACTGTCTGGCTTTTTTTTTGTCTCAAACAAATAAGCATTGAGTCATACGAGCGTTTTTTTTTACATTTTTAAAATATGCCTATGGCTTGATGCAGACGAGCGACTTCTTGACGTTCGATCGTACATATGTTCTTTCTTATTTTTTCAAGTGGAAATAACGAACACAAACATACGAACGTGTGGCAAAAACTCGTTCGCCTGCATCGACCCTAAAATGCAATTTGGGTGTGATCAATAATTTATTGACTTACTAATTTTGTACTCGCCTTTGTACAGATGCACATTTTCTGGATCGTTTAAAGATCGTGGCGTTGCAGTCATTTTGCGGCACTCGATATGGCCACGCAAGAGGACCTCACAGCCACGTCGTTTAAACATCGCGTGAAAGTGTTCCAACCTCCTTTCTCCTCATAGCTGCTCGTAAATTCGTTTCGTAAAGATTGCTCGTCTTTCGAGTATGCAGGTATTTTTGTTCCTAAAACACGGAGGTGTCGAATACGGACTGCTTCCCGTGTCGTATAATGGCTGCGGCTTGTTTCAAGGAACTTCCTGCCAGTTATCGTTTCGATCTTTCACGAGTCGCGTGATCGCATTCACGGGCTTGTATCTCGCTCGAGTTGGCGTGTCTTTGCTCTGACGCGTAATTTACTTCCCTCAGAGAGGGAAGTTCTCGGGAAATTGCGAAAACTTGCCGCCCTTTCGCCCTGCATTGTTTCCTCCATGACCGCCTTTGTATGCAGCTCGTAAATCATATCCACGAAGGGTTCTGTTATTAATTACGATCGATAACTATTAACAAGTTCAAGTTTTGAAGCCGGTTAGAGTATGATATTTAAGAGACATTACAGCAGACTATTGAAAAGCATGGGCTTGTACTGCGAGATTCTTTTTATAAATAAAAATATAGGGTAATGTAAAAGGGTAGAATAATTATTTTTTTAATTCAATTTAAGTTTGATGTAAAAACTGATACTTGTAGAAAATTTCAAATACAGAAACAAGGTTTTGCAGAATAAGAAAATTTCAAAATTTTGCATTTAATTGTGAATTTTTATAATTTACGTTGAATTGCGCATTTGTGGCACTGATATAAGGGGAATACTTTATTTATTTATTTATAAAGTAAGTATTAGTAAGGTACAACAGAAAAGAATAAAAATGTAAAGGAAAACAAAAAGACTAGATAAGCAAAAATTGAATTACAGTAAGGTGTTAAAGAATGAGTGTTTGATAGAATGGAGCGATTGATGGAAAAAATCGATAGAAGGATATGCATTATTTACATTTACGATAACGTGCGTGATACCTGAATGATAAGCGGAAACAGTTCTATAATATGCAGATACCATGCTATTTTATTATCTATTACTGTAAAATATTTCACAGGTCTATTATAAAAACTGTTATCAAAGCTCACTAAATTCTTAAGAAGACGTTTATTGGCTACATTTTAATTTTATTTTAATTGTATTGTCTTTCTTATTAAATTCTAGAATCGTAGTTTATAATTGGCTTGAAAAAGGATAGGCTGACGTGTGTTAGGCAATGTTAGAGGTCCATCATCGAAGTTAATAGCGACAAGTGAAAGTCACGTTTGAAAATATAATAACCGTTAAGTAATCCTCTAGGTTCGCTACTGATTGATTTTTCTCCCGTCTTTTCTGAGTGTATTAGGTGTCCCGGTTCCTTTTGAGGGGTTTCTTCTCTTTTTTTGCAAAAAGGTGCTTTTTTAGGAAGATGTTAAATTATACTTTATTTAAAATACTTCCTATCCTAAGCAATAACTTATTCCAATTTTTCTGGCAGTAAATGAATTTCATGATAAAATAAATGTCCATCATACGAGGCGATCTATTCGCCAAGGCATTTTTTGACGTCGAAACCACTACTCTCATGTTTTAACTGATGGAGCTGACCCAGAATAAATTTCTGAGATGAATCGGTGAGCTTTAACAACAGTTTTCTTTGAAACAAAGCAATAATGTAATAAGTAGTCTGCGGATTTTTATGCAAATTTTCTATTTATATCAATGAAATTGAAGAAATTAGACCTAAATAGAGAATTGCTTTACCCCGTAAGCATTACAATTTTTATTGTATTTTGAATATTTTTAATAGTTGTGTATACTACACCTTGTAGCAATTCTAAATTTCCTATAAATGCACCCAAATTCGCAATCTAATAAGTGTCAAAAATGCTCTTTATCGCGTTCCACTTTCAGTCTCACTGAAAAGTGTGTTTTTGTTTACGAATGCAGAGTACACGTGTCGAATTATTTGTAGAGAGGTTCAAACTGTGGAACGAGCTGCCAATATTCCTATATATCACTAGTAGATTTCTAGTTGTAGTCATCTATAGTGATCCTCAAAACTATCTGAAACAGCTAGAGAAGTATTCATTTATTTCACGAATCTTTGAGAATTCGTTCCAAAGATATCCATATTCATGACTTTGCACAAAAATTGGATAATATAAGATCTTGCAATTCTTCAACAAAGATTGATTCCTTGGACGAACGTTATCGAAATTCTGGGTCAGCGTCCAACCGCGAATAACGACATAAACTCGGAGGTTAAAATAGCGTTAGGCGAACTAGAAAAGCATACGACAACTAGAAATAGAGGTCTATAATCATCCTACTTACTAATCGTGCAAATTGCAAGAATGTGCAATTAACCACTAGCAATGTATAAATTAATCAGATGTATAGATTATATCTATAATATAGATGTCACACGTGGAAGAATTGCAAAACGAAATATAAGATCTGAGTGAAAGTTTAAAGTGAAGGAAGATTTAGAAATAATTCAGTAGTTGAAGTGATAAACGGCACAAGTGTCGAAAGTGTTGATTTTATTTTTTTTTTTTTGTTCGAAATAAACCTCCACTTTTGAGCTTCGATGCTATCGATCGCCTAACATCGATGGTTTCGGTGGTATTGCTTTCAAAACATCGATATATCCATAGAAAACGTTGATATATCGTGGCTATCCTAACTTACATCATTTACCATTTTAGCTGTTCAATTCTTGTGGAACTCATTGTCTTCCGTTTCATATTCCATGACAGTAATACGAATCTCAACGTTTGAATAGAGGTCTAACGATGCTCCGCGATAGTGTAGGACTTTAATATGTCGCGGAAGTGCGACAAAGGGGCCAGTGGGATTGCTCGTACAAATTGAAAACGCGGGTATTAAGAGGCGGAAATTTTAATATGAATAGCCGGGCGCCGCGTAATCGAAAAATTAATAACGCATATCGCGAGTAGTCCTTTAGTGTACTTTATAAACAGCTAACAGCGCAAACATTCGCCAGCTCGTATACACACGGTTTTCTATGTCCTCGGCGTCCAGCGTAATTTAATTAGGCTGCCTGTCTAATTTACGAATTAATAATAACCCGTTACTAATATTTGAACTATAACGCGGACGAACGGGATCGTTCCTCATGCTCGAAACAAAGGTTAATGGCGTCTTTATACAAAGTCCAACGATATGGCGTCCTCGCGATGCGGTAATGAAATTACAGTAAATAACCCAGTGAGCACAGGTAAAAGAGAGGAGAGAGGGAGAGAAATAGTATAGAGAAAGGAGGGAGGCCAGTACGCGGGTCCTGGTAATTTCGCTCGAAACTGGCGGCAGTCCCTGGCCAAGTATCGCGTTCGGAAGCCATTTTCGCGTTGCTTCGTTTCGTCGTCTCTTTGGCATCGCCTTTTGGTCCGCGTTCTCTGCTCCTCCTCTTCCAACGATCCTGCCTGCCTCTCCTTACGCGAGCCCCGACCTTTTTGCATCTTCCTCTCTCTCTTTCTCTCTCTCTTCTGGTTGCAAGCGTGTGTGTGAACGAGCCGGATTGCAGGTGTCTGTACGGGATCTCTATCCTATTATCTTTGTCCCTCTTACTTCGGTTCGAGGTTTGTTCCTCTCTGTCATGCTTCTGAAGCGCGCGCGACCGAAAGGGGTAAAGAAAGATGAGACGAGGCGGCGGTTTATTGGAGAGAAAGAGGTAGAGCGTGTCTATGGCGGAGAGAAGAAAGAGTAAAGAGAAGGGAGAGGCGCTTCAGGCAAAAACGTAGCGCGGAGATGGTGTCGTTGCTCGTGGACCGTGGCCGAAGAACGCCGAGTCGACTCGTCGTCTCTTTAACCCTTCGTTTTTCCTCTTCCTCCCGGTAAAAAGAGATACACTGCAGAGAATCCGACGAATGTTGGCCAGCCTGTACTCTCAGAACCTTATGACAGGGGAAATAAATCGAAAATCGCGAGATTTTGGGGAGATTTGGAGCAACGGCCTTTCTAACGATTTAACCATTTGACTGCGGCGCGACATTCGCCTAATTTGTCGCAGAGTATTAATATAATCAGAAATACGCATACAGCTTATAAATCCAAAATACTCAGATGGTCGTGAAAAGATACTTAAAATAATAGAATGCTATATTGCTGCTAGAATAAACCTTCCAACATTCTTATGTATATAAATTAGGATATTAATCTATATTGTGTTACACAAACTCTATTAGGCTTTTGCAGTCAAAGGGTTAAAGTTTGTGTAACTTTTTGGTGAGCGAATTATTTTCTGTAAGAATTAGTTGTATCAATTTGTTCAGAAATATCGTATCTAATGCTTAAAATATGTATACATTGTGTCACGAAGGGGTTAAAGAATCTTTAATCATATGATTCGAATCCCAGAATAACCATTGCTCCAAAGTAGCCATTGCCTCAAGTTTTCTCAGAGCTCTCAATTTCCGATTTAGTATTCTCTGTCAAAAAAATCTCATAATACAGATTGTAAATACGAATTATAGTTAATTTGAAAACAATTTTGGTGTATTCAAGTGGAACATATGCGACTCCAACACACGATTACTAAAGAGCTAACCCTTTTGCAGTTTAGTACGAGAAAGACTCGGGCAGACTATTGAATATGGCATTATAAGTTTCAAATCTTAAATTGTATTATACGTAACATAATTATTAAAATGTGTTACGTATGAATAAGTGAAAATACGTATTTTTTGTATTCGACAATTTAAATAGAAGAAATGTTGCAATAGATAAAACATTCTTTACATCGCCCTTCTTTTATTCTTCGTTATTTTATTAGATTGTGAAAGGGTTAAATCAGTGTAGGTCACCAAATTCTCATGACCTCGTCCTCTTACCGTATCTGAATTCAATTTTACTCTTTCCAATTTAAGGTACTCGCTTCTTTTATCAAATAAAGTAATTACAACGCGTAATTTCTATTCGTACGATTCGTGAAAGTTGATGCGTCAGTCGATTCCCTTCTCGCTACGTGAAGAGGAATAGAGAGGCAGGAATAGAGAGTTCTATCGCAACTTCAGAGTTTATGCAAGCAACGCCGGTTGAATAAGACTCACCGCGCATTAATGCTGTTTTTCTCAATGGCAGATTCACGAGCAATGTCGAACTGCCTGAGATCGTGGTTAAAGAATGCAGCCGAGACTCGTCAAGCCTCTCTCCTTCTCCTTCATCTCATCCTTTCTTTGGTCCACGTATTATTGTCGGGGCTACTGGCAACAGACACGTATGCCAAAAAGCGTATTCAGCCTCCCATTCTGGAAGTGTTTCCCAAAAAACGTATTCTTCTCAAAAAATGAATTCTGCTCACTTGGAAGAGGAAAAAGATCATAGATCAATGATTATTTTACGGAGATTCACAAATTTGTTTATCAACAGTTTCCGCCCTATAGAAACCAAATTATCTATTTCCCAAAAGATCAATTTTTTCACAAATAAAACACAATCTTGTGTATGAGAAAAAAAATTCATATAGATTAGTTTGTTGCATAATTATTCTTGTTTTGAGATAAAAAGTTTCAACGTTCTGTATAAATCCTACATTAATAATGAATCTAGAATCTAAATGATTCGTCAATAATTAATTGACGAATGTTGAAGTTGATGAAGTTAAGTTTGACATTGAAATTGGCCAGGTAGAAGAATACGTGAAAGTAGAGGAACGAATTTATGATAAGTCGATGATCTTGAAGTATCTTTCTAAACGAAATTCATTGGTAAACCCGTTATTTATGAACCCCTGGCTGTGGAAATATTTCAAGCAGCCTTTCCTTCTCTCTCTTTCTCTCTTCTTGCTTTTGGTTCCATGAAAAACGATTACGAAAGAGAAAAGAGGATGCAAAGTGTCTTTTATCGAGCGGAGACATTCTCCTCCAACCGCTTCATCCCAATTTTTTTTTATTTTGCTTCATTGGTTCTTCTTGATGAGTCGACATTATCACAGCATGGCGATAGTTTTTTTTTTTTTTTTTTAAATTCTCGCATGCATCATAAACAGAGTGATCTTTTTCAGATATAGAGGGAATTCCCCTATTGCCGAATACTTAATGTTTTCATTTAAATAAATGGAAAAAAATGATGTTTTATTTATTCTATTTTGCATTAATTTCAAGTTAACGTTATTACAATTAAAAATAAAGCGGCGAAATCGACAGCATTATCGTGGTATGCTCTTAAATTAACGTTCAACTTTGGTATACGTTTTTAAAGGAACTTTGAGTGGCCCCTATTACCGGACGCAGCAAACATTTGTGACATAACTTAGGATAACTGCACAATAATTTTCAGTGATCACATGTGTAATCACCTGAACATTCCGCAGTATCGACACACGTATCATAAGCCCATTCTTTGCAATTTGAACATTGAATGTTCATGTTCAATGTGTGAATGTCTTATCGTTTGTGTTCTTCGGTACCAATGCTCTAGTTTTATGTATTTCTCCTAGTCCACTTGTCTGCTTAGTCTACTTCTTCAATTTTTCCTCGGCCCTTTAATATCATTTTCCGTTTTTTCGGTATTACCGATCTATAACTGTTTTAGAGTTCAGATATATGATTACTGTCCGGTAATACACGAACTTCTCCTACTGTAATTTTCACGGTTAATTGAATATCATAATTGATTAGTTTTTAGCATCTATTTGGGAAGAGATACTAACTACAACGTTTGCACAATACTAAAAGAGCGGAATGCTCTATTATTTTCCTAACTCCGCGATAGGTTAATTGCGTAATTACACTCGGCGGGTGTGCGGCTCGTTTAATTACTCTTACAGAGAAGATACAGAAGGTTGAGAAAATGTTTTCCATCGGTGAAAACTGAAGAGGAACGCCGGATACATCAGTCCTGGTGAATACTGTGCGCTTCCTTCGTGAATTGAATTACGTCTCCCGCGGGACGAGTAATTGCGTTGTGTTCACAACGCGCATGCCCTCCACACGCGACCATTATAAAACATATCGCTCTATTACTATCTCGATATCTTAATAATTTGCACAATCTCTTTCCCTCGGCTCGCCTAATTGCCCGACGTCTGCTCCTCTGTCTTCTCTATGTGTTCTCTGCTAACGGATCGTGTCCCTCGTCTGCCGCGGTTCCGCTTCCTCTCCTCAACGCGTGATTAATGGTGCATTACGATACACCAGTGTTAATACCTTTTTTTCAATCCCGTAAACCTCCCGTGGAATGCTCTTCCCTTGATATCGCATAGATAAATCGATAACAACTCCATTTACAAGATCCTCTTACGGTATTTAATGGAGATCTTTGCGCAAAATTATTGTTACAAGTTCAACGTGAGAACAAAGAAAAGAAAATAACAAAGTTGTACGTAGAGAGGAACGGAGTAAATTGATACATATGGAATAGGTTTATATTTTCCTGCCACATCGTGCATCGTAGATCAACTAAGAAGTTCTTTGTTTAACCCATTAAGGATCAACGTATTTCGATGCAACATTTCATTTGCAATTTTTTTTAGGCACTTTACATCGTTGAATTCCGTTCTTTATCAACGTGATAGCAAAAAGGCATTCTAAAAATTTGTACAACAATTTTTTCATTAGTATTTCTTCCTTTAGATAGGTTGTACGTTATTATAAAATTTGAAAAAGTTACAAATAAAATGTTGCGTTAACGCAACGTTGGTCCTTAAAGGGTGAACCCTTTTTACTTTTATTTTTACTGAACTACTGGACTCAGAACTGATCCAATTAATTTTCACAAAAGACTAACGGTTAGCCGATAAAGGGAACCAAGACTATAATAAGTAGACCGCGGCTGTTTACGCAAGTTCATACTGTTGTAAATAGATTTAAGAAAATGGAACCTAAACAGAGATTAATTTCATCCTTTAATTACTGCGCTTTACACCTTTCTTTGGATATTCGCAGTAATTTTGCCGTTTATATGCGTTCCGTACTTTTCAACTCTGTTTATTAAATTTTCCCCCTATTTCAGAATTTCAGTTTGCAAAAACTGTCCCGCATCAATTTACCCCGTTCTCTTCCCTATGAATACAGATAAGACATTTCGAGGCACTTAAGCGTACAGCCTAATCTAATTGTAGCGTGAACTGAAATACTTGCATGATGGTGGCTTTTGCGCTTGTCCAACGTTTTAATGTTGACGTTTAACGATCCCCTGTCCAATGAGCACCTGCAGCATCGTCGATTGTAGGCTTGTGGGAAACCATCTACGATTGACGACTGAAATACGTGAATTGAAATATGGTGGTAACCACAGTTTTGGTGCATGGTTTCTCTCTCTTTCTCTCTGTGGTGTGTAACGGGTGACTAGATCGCGACTGCCTCGGTACCATATATTACCAGCGGTTAAGTCGGTTATTTATGAGATTCTGCACCTGCAGCGCTATGAAATTTTTAACATCATTACGCTAACGGTACACCGTGATTGATACGACAACCGTATTAATTACAAACCTTACTCCATTGCACCTCCTGCCATCGATCGCAAGTAAACACCACGGAGTATCTATATAGACTACGACTTTCTTTTGTAGTGGAAAATCTCGGAAAAGTTCACCACAAGTTAATTTCTTAGGTCGATCTGTACAACTCACTTAACTTGCGTAGGATCGTGTGTTACGGTTAATCGATGACTACGGTAACGATCTCTTGTTATACATTCAGCGGAGCCTGTTCAATCAGTCTTGATGCAGATAGAATCGCATTTGGATAGAATGGCCATGCGGTCGCACGGCATTATTCCGATCTCGTTACTGCAAAATATATATTGTATACAAACCGAATTCTTTCTATTCTGTATCCCAACCTTCTCACACAACAAGTTCACATTAAGTTCGCAAGGAACGCGATAACCCAGATCGTGAAAACTTCTAGAAATCCACTAGCTCTCATCTCTTGCTCTCTTTAAATCAGCAGTCAGAGGAACATCTGTGAGATGCAAGAATTTTCATCTTGCTGTGCACGCTAACTTTACGGAACCCATCAATTTGACGGATTTTGGATTTCATGCATATAGTTATAAGAAACATAAATATCACTTCTAAGCAAGTTACGTTGACCTTGATTGATGTAATTATACGAATAGTTATCCTAACTCAATATTCTTCCTCTACCAATTCTGCGACACCTATTTTTCCAGCAACCCGTTTAATTATCCAATCGTTATCCGTAAATCCGATGTTAAAACTTAGACCTGCACTCTTTGTACTTCGTAATCATCCCTATTACGTCCTACGCAAAACATGAAACTCTTGCAAGGGATTGGATTTACACGAAAGCCTGCAGCAGTGTACCGATAATTGTATAACGAAGTGCAGCAATTGAGAGAAGCCTACGTCGCAGAGAGGAAGAAGGGAGGCCAGTTTGCCTGGTAGTGGATAGACGTGTTGTATATATACCGGGTGGCCTGATCGCAGCTCCTAGCATTGCGCCTCTTATTCGCGGTGGGTCATTCGGTTATTTATGGCCTGGTAGTTGCCAGCAGCGCGGGGTTTGAACGATGGCGGGCAACGAGGGGTTGCTACGTAGCAGCAGGCCAGTGCTGCGCTTTGATGCCGCGGAACCGGGGAAGAGGGTGGCGATTTCAGGGAGGTGGCTAACTCTTTACGTGTGTTGTATGTGTACATGTGGCACATGCAAGAAAGAGAGCACATTGAACGAAGCAACGAATGAACCTACCTCTCTGGTAGAGGGAGAGTTGGCTTGTACAGCGTGTATAGCGAAGTCTATAAAGGAGCGCTTTATTGATCTCAGTTTGAACGCACGCTAGGATACCGATATAGTCCCCAAGCCGCGTTATAGCGCGGCACACTCTGAATAAAAGGGGAGTTCTTGAGATACAGGGTGTGTCTGATGGCCGGTGCGCGCTTTCTTCGCGAATGCCTGGATAATGGCGAGAGAGACGGGCGAAACCCGGTTGTCGTCAAACTGGCCTGCGTGACTGGCTCCCTCGTCGAACCGTAAAAATTATGTGCCGTCGCGATCTCGCATGGAACACCGCTCTCTGCCTCGATCATGTGCCTTCTCGGACTATCGCCTGCTGCCGCAAACGTACTCGGGAACCAGTCGATAAGAATTGCCTGATAATTTCGCGCCAACCTTTCGCGACCGTATCGGAATTTAACTGTCGGATATTATATTAGTCGCTGATAGCGTACTCCATCACTTTTTGCTTCGATTATTGCTATGTGTCCATTGGGCGTCACGTGTGCTGCGTAGAGACAAGAAAATGGTCAGTGAGAAGGCACAAAGGTAGGAGGGTAGTAATGAGACCTGTTCCATATTATCAACACTTTTCCGTTTGAAATTGATACTTGAGTCAACTCAATTCAGGGAACATTACGGTTTCAAAAGATGAGACATATTGAAACAAATGATTATCGTATAGATACGTATCAATTGTATTAAGTTCAACTGGAATTTACAGCTGATTAAAAACAAACCCAGGTGTACAGCGGCGTGCAAAAATATCCGACCACAACACATAAATTTTCAATAATGGTTTAGATCAGACATTATATTTCTTTTTAGAAATCTGTTGTTCCTTTATACTGATGCCTTATTATCAATTATTCTTATCGGACTAAACGACTTCTCATATAACTTTGTGTATAAAATATATTACAGTTAAGATTCTTGGCCGAATAGTTTTACGTGCCGCTGTAGTCAATGGTGACAAAGAAAACACTCGATTTTGATATCAAATTTTATAAAGAAAGGCACAGATTTAACGACTGACTGTCTTCGAACTTCTCGACGTCTCTATGAGTATCACCGTTATGGTATTGCAGTGATATTGTATAATATCAGTGAATGTGTTTTACTAGTACCAATGAGGACGTGGAATTGATACATACCGCTGTTGCTATCATGCTGAATTGGATTCACTACCTATATATCTCGTGGATTGTTTTCTTTTGTTTCTTCGCTCATCGTCAGTTCTATGCGACCCAATTTGCTAATGTTATAGCCTCGGTCAATAATGAAAATACGTGCGCCCTGTCTTTATAATTGTACCAGAGAAGATAGGTCTGAATTAAAACAAATCAGTAGACTACGGATTTTCATGCATTTATAGTAAATGTAGGTATGTAATAAGTTAGATAATGCAAATGGTATTCAAAAATACAGAAAACATTGAAAGGAAAAAACAAATTATAGTATTTAGAGGGTTAAACAACCCCTTATTTATATTTCGTTTCTTTAATTTTATTTGTAAAAATCTAAGTTTGCATAAAGAGTCACAATCTACTAATCGGACTCTCGTTTCTTCCGCTAGTCTTTAGTTTAGCATTAGAAGGTAGTGTGTGTCCCAGAAGTCGAGTGGTTGAGGTCGATCTAAGCGGTATAGCTCGAATTACGTAGGGTGTATTTCGTTTCTTGCGCGATCGCGACCGAAAAATGCGTGCAGTTTCTCTCCTGTCGGTTCGCCTTGTTTCGTAAGCGTATCGTGTGTGTAACGCGGTGAGAAATTTACTTGTGATAGCGAGTCTCAATCCACAGGTTCTTAACATTAGATATACGGAACGAAAACACCTTCTGCGCGTGTGTAATTGCCCCAGTTGCAATCAAAGTAATATCCTTGGATTTAAAGCACTCCGTTGAAGAAGCAGAAAAATTGCTATCGTTGGCTTGACAGACTTAAGCGGCTGTGTGTGAAAGCGGCTTTTTTACTTCCGCAGTAAAAAGCTGGATGAAAAACGTTTGAAAATTTAGTTAGAATATTTCGGTCGTGGTCTCGATATCGTTGCTCGTCGCGGAAAAGTCCACGCGTATTGTATTGGATTTATCGACGTGTTAATCTGCTCGATATCTATTCGAAGATAACGCGTTTCCAATATCATGTAATCGGCAGCATAAATATGAGAGATCTCTAAATTGAAAGGATCCCAGTAGTAAGAAGCAGTTCTGTTTTATAATTTTGTACTGCTCCGAACTTCGTAACAAATGATAAGAGAGTAACAGCTCGTTCACATGATACGTTTTTTCGACCGATTCGGTAATAACTGAAAGCAGCGTCCACACAGTTACATATCTCTTGCAAAAATTTAATTTTTATTCGTATATATGCATACTAAATTTGCCGCCATGCTGTCTATATCGCAGTTTCGTATTTACACACATACATTTAATAATTTATCCCATATAGCGGGTCTTTCGTCTACAAGACTAATTAGGATTTCTGAAACCATTTCTTTAATGCGTTCGGCGTGAACTCCATCATGTACATATATAAATATACTATTTGGATACCGATATTTATCGAGTTCCATTGCTCTTCATGCTACACATAATACGATTACCGTTGCGATCATTGACAAAACCGAATGTCAAAACTAACCGATTTGGTTATTTTATCCTGTTCACATGCATGTAAAATGTACGTGGTATTATGCAAGACGGTAAAACAATTGATCCAGCAAATGACTGAGTCGTCGCAGCATGAATATAATGGTTTATACACACCATGTATGTTCGAGATCTGAACGTGCGACAAAAATGCAGGAAGTTGTGAACGCTGCTTTCAGGTATTACCGATTCGATAAAATAATCGACGCGATTAAAAAGCCGTATCGTGTGAACGAGCTGTAAGCTATATAATTGATATTTCAAATAGTGATATGTGACAGCGAAAGCATAACTTGTAATGTAATTTGAGTAAAAAGTTACGGCTCTGTGTTGCGAATAATTGACTCATCCTCGTAGTTACAACCCCTTCAGTTCTTCCTGCCTTGAAATTTCACCCTTCATTCGTTTATTCTATTTCGATGGCAAGTTCTTGACTGAGTTTTCTCGCGAACATTCATCGATATCGTCATGTGATCGAAGTAATTAATTCTTGAATCGCATCGCAGTTCTCCAAAGCGGCATGATGGCGAATCCCAATGTACTGCCAACGTTATGTTAATTTATGGCAGATCTAGGTGGCATTTTGCAACGGCACGGCGGCTGTGACATCGGCACAGTTGTAACGCGCAACACGAACCTTCATGACACGATAATAAGCGCTGACTGTCGGCTCGTTTATATCGTGTCATGGTCAAAGCTTACGAGGGTCAAAGACACAACTCGTCAGACTCGGCGAATAGCTACTGTTAAGCATTACGTGGAACACGGCTGAGGAGGTAAAAGAGCTGTCACACCTTCAGGAATGACACGTTGACACAATCCTAGAAGCATTTCAGGGAATAAACGAAAAGTGCTTCGTCTAACGTAATAGTAAAGCAATTAATCCGTTGCCGCATGATTTTTCCAGTGGTTGTAAGTGGTAGCATTAAAAATGCACTGGTTTAACCCTATAAGCGAGGAAAATGGATGTGTCATAATGGTGGTTCAGATTGTATAGGGGAAGATAGAGTAATTCCCGCTACATAAGCAAGGAATATTAGAAAATTTCAACTAGTCACATTTTTGTTACCTGTCTGCTCCCAAATGATAGCCTGAAGTGTCTAGTTTGCATTCGTATGGTTAAGACAAAGATTCTTAATAGGATTGAAATTATTAAAAGTCACAAGAAGTGTATGGAAATAATGTATAGTCTATGAATGTATATGTAAGTAGGTGCGATTTGTTATGTGTTTATATTGTAGATGATTATTTTTGTTGTGAAACTTCCGGATTTAGCGATTCTAGTATTTTGCAAAAATTATTGAATTTTATATGCATTTTTCTGCAATTAAAAGTATTCCGAGAATTTGACAAGGTTAAGAATCACTGGGTTAAAAAATAAAGGTGGGTGGTACTACCCACTGGCCGAGATTTATTTTATTAACTTCAATAATATAGTTTAATTTTTCACTCATTTGCATCATAGCTTTAAATACACAATTAATTTTATAAATCCAGAGACGCTCAACTAACAATCGGACTGCATCGACAAATACTGTTACTTTTAGTTTTAATATAAATTTACATTAGAAGTGTCGATCTACGTAATAGTTCAAGTTCAATTTAAGCAAAGCATTTGAGATAGCATGATATTTCAAGTACAACTATAAAGGTGATTGTAAGGGGCTAATTTTTTCTTCATTTTGGTTTTGTAACGTTGGAAAATTTAGCATGGTTATCATATTATGATTATTCCACTTCTCTGATACAAATGATAAATCAAACGAGGCTGGATAAAAAGTCGTTTAAACGCGGCGTGGATGATTTCATTGTAATTCACGGGGAATTACGAACGACAGCTTGCACCGCTCATTACGAATTAATCATTTATTCGGAACGGTCTGTCTCATATTGGAAAGCAATTGTCGCAGGGAAAACAAAGCTCGAGAGCTCCCGTTCTTTTTTTTGCTCGCGTTTGTGCATCGCCAATGTATACAATTATCCGAGTGTTTTATTCCCACGTACAATAATGCTCCATACGTTTGCATGACGCGAATTAAACCTATCTCACTGATAATGCGCGAGCGTACACATATCGAGCAAGCCATATAGTTGTTTTCCATATTATGCAATTATATGGAAATTTGAAAATTTCATAGATCTGAGTTTGGAGTAGAAAAAGATTCCTTATATGGAGGTTAAAAGTTTGGTATGATTTAAATTACATGTGACATACAGTGACTATAAAAAATATTGGTATACTTTTACACTTATTTTATAGAAATTATATTTTATTTTTATTAAATTTTCTATAGTTTAACCATTTAAGTACTTACTAAAATTACAGAAAGTGATTAATAAACACCTATTTTTCTTATGTTGGAAATCGCTTCTACCTCTCGTAAATGACATGACAATATGTTTCTCCCGGATAGTTTATTTATTTTCTTACTCTTTTAACCCGTACAATGCACGGATTAAACATTTAAAGGGTTGATGGCAGTTGTGACTACAATAATTTGCTATCGTAGAAATTACATCTGGAACCTGTCCAAAAAGCGTACCGGTTGAAAAATATGGGTATATGCCAATACTTCCTGTAATCATTGTATAAATAGGAACGATTAATGTAGAAAATGTATGATAGCTTCATTCATATCCATGCTGAATAATAATAATGTTTAGAGTTTTTTGATCTATGCTAGATATACTTTTGAATAATACATCACGCGAACAAATAGGAACATAATCCGCAGTGTATCAGTAAAATTTAAGAGCACGTGTCCCACTATTTATTTGCCCGCCACTGTATCTTTTATGTCATTATAAACAAATGATATAATTAAGGTAGCCATTTTTGATGAGACACTCCGTATAATTAAACAAACACAAATGCGTATGCATGTCTATAGAAATTTTACGCCATATGGAAATGTTTTGCATTCAGATGAAAACGATATTATATTTCTGTGGACGCGTATTTTATTCCGTAATTAACAGCTGTTGTAGAAGTGATAAAAAGGTGCCGCGGGGGTGAAACTGCGCCAGAATGTGGTTAAACCTTTAAATTGGGATTTCTTCGCAAGCAACCTTGATATAAGACCGCTCGCGGAACGGGGTAGACACGCTGTACGATAAAAATAAATTACACGATATTTCTTTTTCTCTCTTCGTCCGCAGGGACATAATATATCGCAACAGCCGGGGGTGCATTCCTCCCCAGTTACAAATTCTTTATCGCCAACCGCATTGTCGTATGTTTTATTTCGATGTCACTGGAGCAAATCAGTGACCCAGCATTAAATACGACGATATAGGGGAGAAAGAAGTAGAGTGGTCCCTCGAAATTCAAACAAAAATTTAAAGGAAAATTTAGCTTCTAAAGTCTAACGAAAACTGGAAGTTCGAACAGAAAAACGTAAATCGCATGATTGACGATCGTCTCCTGTGTACTTCATTTAGTTAGTCCTATATTCATTTATGTAGAGATGGCAAGAGAGTTGTATTTTCTACGATTGGAAGACAAGGAAATCATCATTCAAATTTTGGTTACATGATACAAAACTCTATAAATTTTCGAATAATTAAATCAACACGTATTAAAGTATGCTTAATCTAAATTTGTGTAGGTTCTCTGCGGTCCCCATAATCTGAAGAAGGGTTAAATAGTATCAATACAAGTCAAAATGTGTACGGGCCCTAATTATAGCCACTGTATTCCTAATTAGGCCAAAGTTCATCCCTAGAATACGGTTACGTTTACAGAGTGCACTATTTATCAGGTTTGCAATCGAACTTGGACGTTGCGATTATTTTATTGCAGTTATTATCATATATTAATATGCCGCGCTAACGATTGGAAAACAAATCGACGAAGCCGGTGATTATATACTCATGAAAGTGATCTACGCGACGTGTTTGTGCACGCGCGCAAAACCTGATTGCTCTAACTGAACAACAAGCGATTTGACCGATATTATACACGACTACCGTGTCCTTTGCGCATGTGTAGCATAACTATGATTACACATGCACCCCGGCTGTATTCATTCATAAGTCGCATACTGTTGACAGATACGATATTTACATATACACGTGTACGTATATGCATATTGCTGTACAATTGATTTCTGACCCACCAAGCCAACTTCAATTTTGTTTCTATTTCAAGAAAGATGTTAGTTTTAGCTTAATAATGATTAAAATTGTATACATTTACATATAAATGTGTATACGCACGTATATTACGGGTACAATGAATTTGTAGGTGACCAAGCTTTATTCAATTTGCATTTTTCGTTTTCCTTGTTTTGTTTCAGGAAAATTTTATTAGGTGAACCAATAAATGATGCACTATCTTCCAATGTGTTGACAAATTTAATCGATCAAAAGAACACGGTTTTTTCCAAGCAGGTATGCAGATATTGTTAAAAATAAATGTAAAATTTGACGAAAAAAGTGAATTATTTATTGGTACACCTAATAGTTTAATATTCCTGTAATAATTAGCCTGTAGATTATTGTGTAAACTTATGCTTTTGTAGAGGAAAAATAATGAAATGGGGAATCTAATTATAAATTTACTTTGTAACACAGATGTTTCTTAGTTGGCCATTACCAGTATTCATTCTAAAAGATACATGTGGCAGTTACTTTACTTATCTTGTGCATATTTAAATGTAGTTTGTATAAATATTCCTAGTCTAATTATTAGAATTTTCTGTGACTTATTATGCGAACAGTTAACCGGAAAGTAGCAGAAAAACTGTTATTATCGCTTCTCTTTCCGTTTTCCAGTGTTCGCGTTATCGCTACCGCGTTTATTTATGAGAATCATCGTGTTCATTGAGACGTAAATTGGAGCTTTCATCTTCCTATACAGGATACTAATTATCGTAACCCAGACAAATTCCCCGTGGCCACTTAACAGATTACTGTAACTCGAGAAAGATTTTCTCAGATCACGAATCTCGTTAATACTTTCCTCATTTACCTTATCCCGATTTCCGGCTTGTTCGAGTTATTAAACGTTCTAAAATTTTCTTCAACTAAAAATAGTAACTGCTTTTTTGAAAATTCTGCGTGTTCTTCTTATCGCGGATTTCAGTTATAGATAATCGGCAATGTTATCCTTGCTCTTGTATCAAGAATATGCAAATCATAGATAATAGAGAGAAAAGGGTACGCAAAAATTTGTTTTTGAAGTTATAGCAAAAATATCATATCTGGGGTATACTTGTACCCCGTCAGTCCTATAAAGGTTAATGATGTATCCATATCTAGCCGATTGATAGATCATTAGCCTTCGTGTTTTCTTCTTGCTCTATCACGTTTCTTTTAACTCGATCCATGTCACCTTGGTGTATCGACTTTATTTCTGAAAGTTTTTCACCAAGTCTCGTATACTCCGGTCTCAGCCGTTCATCATTTTCTCGTATTAATTATCGAGGCTCCTTTATCCAGCGTATCGAAACTTTTGGTGCTCGTGGCAGTGTAGAAGGGTAATGGGAGAGGAGGATGAGGTTGCAGCAGCAGCAGCAGCAGGAGGAGGCTTTCAGGCCCGTTCTTCCGGTGCAACAACCCGGAATGCCTTCAGATCTGGTCGGCAAACGACGTCCGTCTTGAACGTGTCGGTACGTTACAGCCATATCTCGTTCCCCGTAAGCCCCGTTGCGCGTTCCATCCCCCGATACACCAATTCCACCCAGCGCTTTGCGATGGAACGTGAACTCGCCTCTGCTGAGCCTTTCTCGTGTCTCATACACGCCGAGGCACACGGGGAACGAACCAGAGGATCGGGTTAGAGGAAGACGCGATAGACCAAGCGAGAAAGAGAGAGTGAGAGAGAGTGAGAGGGGGGCGAAAAAGAACGGTTCGCAATGGAAGAAAAGAGAGAGACGAGATGAGGCCAGGGAAACGTCGAGCAGGAGGAACCGGGCCGTGGAACGTGCACGCGAGAAAGAGAGCTACCCTGACACACATCTACACGGAGTTGCACACACACATAGAGGAGGACGTAGAACGAGAACCGATGCGGCTGTCGCGAGGAAGAAGAGTGGTCGGGGGCAGGGAAGGTTGGAGTGTCAGGAACGAACCCAGAGGGGGTTAAAGGGGGAGGGCAGGAGTACGAGCCCGGCGACGGACGGTGTGAACGTGGAAGAGAGAGATTGATATAGACGGAGTTACGTGGAAAGACGATGAGAGAACGAGCGCGGTAAACGAGAAGGACGGCGCCAGAGGATGAACGGAATCGAGAGAACGAGCGTAAGAGAGGATCGGGAGAGTATACGTGCACCGCGAGCGAAGAAGAAAGAGAGAATGTAAAGAGGAGCGAGGGAGAAAGAAATAGTAGAGAGAACCGAGGGACCAGATAGAACTCGAGCCTCGAAGAGTAGTAGCGCGTGCTCACAAACTCAGCCAGCGCCTCTCGCACAGCGTGTGTCTCCCTGCCACCCCCCCCCCCCCCCTGGACCCCTGATACGCTCTTCTCCTATGCTCTACTACGCGCTCGTCGTCTCTTGGCCCCGCCGCGTCCGACTAACCAACCTCATCCCACTTCGCCTGTACCTCCTCCTCTTTTCCTCTGCTTCTGCCTCGCTCTATCTCGGTCCGTTACGCTTCTCTCCCGGTCCACCCACCGACCCACGAAACCGCTCGTTCCCGCGTCGACTCACCCCTCGTACACGATTCTCTCCCTATTACCCGCCTGTGCACCTTTGCTCCTTTCTCCTCCCTTGCACTTCCTTTTTTCTTTACTATGTATCTTTGAGTATTCGTCTTCTTTCCCTGGTATCACACGGAGAACGGTAGGAAGGAAGGAGGAGGAGAAGGAAACTCCTTTCCTTGTGCGTTGTCTTGTGATTCTTCTTCGTGTGATTGCCACTTAATCCTTCTCTTCTTGGTTCCTCCTCTTCGTTTAGCCTTTTCCCTGGTCCTTCTTCGTTTGGTACTTTCTTGCTTCCGCTTCATTTCGTATTCTACTGCTGTGATTCTTCTTCGTTTGGTTTTCTCGATAATTCCCTTCTCCCTTTAGCGCGCCACGACCTCTCTCCGTGTCACCCGTTCGTTGGTTCGTTCAACGGATGCACGGCCAGAGCCGGCCGACAGTCAGCTCTCCGCGATTATCTTTTGTCCGATCGTATATACGTGCGCGGCGCTCCGCTCTACCGTAGCGGTGTGTTTGTTTGCGCGCGGGATGAAAGCGCGAGCGGAGGCACACGCGGCGGATACACATGCTCGTTTTAGTCTCTCCTCTATACGCATCTCTGTCTTCTTCCCCATCGTATTCCTACTGGTTCGTTCTGTGTCGTTCCCGTCGTCCGTCGCTCTCCCTGTCGCTGTGTGGTTACTTGCCTGTGTGCACGTGTACGTCCCGCCGCGCGCCGCGTAGCGCCGCGACGGCTAGAACGACGAGCTTTATATTATCGTCGCTCCCGGCAATGCCGCGCGTAGCACGGGAACCAGTAGCGGTAGCGGTCTGCTCTCTTCGTGCAGGGATGAAGAAAGAAAGAGATGAAACTAGGGAAGGAGAAGCACGATGGAGAAGAAAGAGAGGGGAAAGGAACGCCGCGAGTCTGGAATTTTGCGCAGCTCTGCGGGTCTCGATGGCCGGGAATATGGGTATTATCGGTGGGATGCTTTTTGAAACTGTGGCTCGTTTGGTCCTCTTTCTCCTCTCACCCTCTCTGCCTCTTCCTACATCTCTGCTTCCTCCTCTTCCACCATGGCTTCGCTCTTCTAGAAGGTTGTAATTATTTGCGCGCGTGTGTGTAGCCGCGTTACGCGGTTGCGTAGCTCGATACAAAAGTAACGCTGTCGGGCATGCGGCAAATCGACGACGGTTCACTGAGTCCAGATCGGCTATGCCTGTATAGATATATGCACACACATGGTACCGATACGTGTACGTGAGATTTATGCCTGAACGAATTTTTATACGTGGAACCGTGTGGCTTAGTTACATCCCCCTTCGTTTATTGTGGGCGAAAGGGAATTCAGAAAACGATTAAAATATGTTTGAGGGGGTAATTGCACGAAGTATCTAACTAGTTGTAGTGCTGTTAGGAGTTGTATCTCATCGTTCCATAGTTTCCTTGCTGTTTTCTAAATGTGTAAAAGTGACTGTTAACCATCTGGAATGCCAATACGCGTTCTCCAATCTTCACTCATTTAAATACGGACTGTACCTAGCGTAGCTTTAATCTTCTGATCAGACGGGAATCTTCTTTCTTCTTCGTGAAGCTGTGTGTTCATATAGTAATAAATAGACTGCATGTTTTTATGAATATCCATATTTTTATTAGCAGAATCGAAGGAATGGAATGTCAGTTACTCAGCCAATTTATCCTCCAAATGTAATAAAGTGTACGTTACTTTGGTTCCTTTGCATATGTCTTCATAATGCATGTATTTTGTACCTTTTCACGACTTCGAAATTCCTATAAATGCTCGAAAATTCGCCTTATGTAGGGTGTATCCACTGTACACTTATATTACACTAGTATACATTATACTAGTAACCCTATATAACCGGAATTCTTTATTTAAGCGAAAAATTATAGCTAACGACAATTTCATATGGCAACTATTAGAAAACTAGGTACCAATATTTGTTGTAAATTAGTTACTCGATATCAGTCTAATAGTGTAATAACAAAATACAATACATACAATATGCATAGCAATAACGAAGTAAAACGAAACTTCAAAAATGCGTACGTAACTTTCAAGTCGCGTGGCACTATAGAGGGTTGAAAGCCTGCGTAACAAGAAGAACAAATGTTTGTTTATAATAATCGATATATTTAAGCAATCTGTAACTTTACGCTGGCGCGAGCAGTTAATAATTGCAAGGAGCATTGCATAGCTCTGTTTAAAGCGTGCTCTAAACCAAGACAGCGCTAGCCGAACGGTACTTTACGAAACCTTAAAACCGCGGGACATACCGGGAACTATAAATAAGGCAAGGCACGCATACATACGCGTGAATACGTACACAAGTGCCCATGGTACGCTCCGCGAAGAGCCGAACGCTAATTGTGGAAATTACTCTCTTACTCGCGGAGGTTTCGAGTACTTTTGGAACGGTTCCGTTGGAAGGCGGCGCTAAACGTGGCCGCAAATGTTAAATGGAAGTTCAGTTTTGAACGCGATCCGGGAACACACTGACAGGCAGATTTAGCGAAGGGTAACGTGTGCGTGTCTGCTTTTCTCTTCCCTTTTGTCAGCCCGTTTCGCTTGCTACGCTATGATTTACTATCTCACCGTGAGTCTGTGCACTCTTAAGACGTGTTTTTTTTTGTTTGATTCTGCAGGAGTTGGAGCGACCAAGGGAGTCCCTAAGAGGTGTTCCGGCATGATCATGCGAGTACACAGGGTGAGTTACTAACACTTGTCAATTCGTATGATAACAAGTTAACTCTTTCGTGACGAATGGAACCGTATATATTTCACTTAAGTGCTGAGAAAGTAACCCTTTGAGTGCTATCGTCGTACATTCACGGTCGACTTCAAATACGATACTCAGGGTTTGGAAATTCAGTTCTTTTAAAACATGAAATAATTCACGCGAAATGTTGACCAAATTTAGAAGTATTGTAATGATTTAAAAAGATGACGATATTGATACGCAAGAATCTATCTGCACGATATCTAGAAATTCAATTTAGGACCGCACTGATCTCCCAAAGGTACTTAGCACACGAAGGGTAAATCACAATTTATTACCCATTGTGTACCTAACAATGAAGTAATTGTAACAAAATAATTCTTAATAAAGATCACTTGATTACGAAAGGGTTAATTGGTTAACGCATTCGCAGCTTCTGACGCATACAATGCGTGAAAGAGCTGTTAACGTACACCTTGTACAGTGATTGAAGAAAGTATTCATACACCACGAACCCTTGACTTTTATTAACCCTCTCGTAACGGCAAAGTTGGTCGCAACGCGAATCTACGCATTGTTACTGTAATCAGTACGACGCCATCTATTTTGCAAATTAGTGATTTTTTCATCAATTAATATATAACAAATACAAAGCAATAAGGAATAGCCTAGGAATATTAAACTATACTATTATTCTCAAATGGAATCCGTAACTAATGCGAAATTTCAATGGGTGGCTGTAGTCACCCTTAGCATCGAAAGAGTCAAAAATATCTTTTTCAAATTAAAACATTTGTGCATTAATAATCTGTAAAGTTTCAGCTACTAATCGCAAATATTTTCAAGATATATCAAGGTTTTAATTTATCGGTGTACAGGAAATGATATTGCCAAAAGTCTATGGTGTTTGAATACTTTCTTCAGCTAGTGTACCTTTTTCCCTGAATATTATGATGAGCTAACTTTTATTTCTCAATTAAGCGATTAATCTAAATCGTAGTAAAATGGGTCAAATAAAATGCCCGTATAATTTTGAATAATAAAATAGAAATCTCCATCTTTTAAATAAACCCCCAGGTACTCAGAGATTACTCTATAACCATCATTACTTTTATGAAATCGAAAATTTCAGCCCTTAGACCGAGTCATAAGTTAACCGCGTATAAGTTGTTATGATAAAAGTTCAATCTACTGATGAAAGTTTAGTCCTGAAGTTCACTTTACGAACCTAAAATTTGGCTGTCCATAACAACGGCTACGAGACGATCGGGTTTAAGTTTATCAGATGTTTCTCGATGGATACTTAGCACGTTACTGCGGTGAACCCACGATAACGGTTTTCCATGCTTCGTTTGTTGCGTGTAAATCACCCGTTCCGTGGCCACGTATAATTTGTACGTTATATGCTCGACACTCGGCAACCCCTTTCTATGACTACCGCTTCATCGTTCGTCGGTGCGTGTATTAGTAGAGGTATACGAGCGCGTACGCTCCCTTTCTTTTGCTCTACAGCCTTGTTATCTGTGCGAGAAACCCTGATTGATGTCGCTTCACACACCAACGATCTACATTTCGGATCGATGCTCGCTGAAGTAGGGGATGAAAGTGGAGACAGGGTCGGTGAATTAATCTTAGGACAGTTTGTTGGCAATTAGAAGTAAAAATAGAATCATTGGTTCATCTTTTCACGGATTACAGATTGAAAACGAAATTACATATATGACGAAAATTTTGTTTAGTTTACACCACCTTCTCAAACGTCTAAAAATGGGTAAAGTTCAGGAATTTTTGTTCACTAAATGGAAAATATAGATTCCCTCCAAAAATATAAATACCTATAACTTTCTACTTTAGCTTTTCATTGAGATGGTTAAAAGAAAAACCTTCTTCAAAAGATAAATGATACTCTGGCATCTTCAACTATTGTCAAAGTTTCTATTAAGAGTAGGCAATAATCGCGACGTCTCTTCTTGTAATCCCATACCGCGTTACCAATTGTCACGTGATTAGCATAATTTCTTTCGTGCTCATACGCACATATTGCTCTTCTCGATTCGAGTACAGATCATTGTGATATATTGTAAAGTAACGTACACGGTTGTGTGAACTATAGAAACGATTGTAGAGTTCTAATCTCTTTACGCTGAATAACCCATCAGATCCCAACAATTTCGTACAAGATTGGTGATAGTACATCATTTACCCAGACCATGCTTGAACTCATTCATAATTAAGTATCTCTTTACATTAAACGGCACGAATGACATCAGTCTGTTATCCAACCTTGCTAGAACTGCACCTTAATCTAGGATAGCCATATTGAGCCACTTTCTCTGCGTTCGTTCATTAGCCCCAGCACGTCCCACTCTCTGTCTTTCTTTCTCTCCCTCATAGATCATTAAAAAAGAACCAGAAAGTGGAATATTTATTCGCATGGTATTACGTTCCGCGGGCACGTCGAACTCCCGCGAGTCGAATAATTTGTCACAGGATGACGTCAACGGACAGTTCTGTCTCTTAGGCGGCACGAATGTACGTGTGTACTCTGATTGCAGTATGCGCATGCTGCACCTTGCGCATGGAAATGCAGGAACAGGCTGGCGAGCTCGCGAACTCGCTGGATGAGTCAACTCGACGCGTTTCTTCAACTGTAGTTCCTCGTCGCTGATCGAGCGTTCCACCTACGTTCTCTTCCCCTAAGAAAAAAGAGGAGAAAATCTTTCTCTCTCTTTATTCACCCACGATAAGCCTAGCTTACGAAGAGAGGCTACAGCTAGTGGGTCGCCGATTTTAATGAAAATTGTACTGGTAATTCTAGACGAAAAATAAGCAGACACGTATCCGAGCGTTTTTGCCACTGCTCATTATTTAGAAAGATATTTAACGTTTAATTTTTTTAGTGTACATGTACATTAGTACATTTGTTTCTCCATTCAACTTACAGTGATAGAATTATTAACTGTACTAGAAAGTGATCCACTATTTTTTAAATAAATATAGTTTAAATTTAAAATATGCTACTTAGAAATGGAACTATTGATTATCGATATTTTATTACTACTTAATGATATATCGATAATATCATCTATGTCAATTCTTTGTCTCTACTTTCGCCTTAACGATAATTTAAATTTCTCCTGAATAGCCTTAACGATATTTTATCGACATTATCTATATTTATCGATATCTGCATCAGTAATCCCATCTCCAATGCTATAAAAATACGTCAATGAACTTACTTTAGTGAGTAACTAAGCCATCATTCATTGGTACACCTAATAACTTCTGATTATCAAACTCATACAAAATGTCTGCTTAATTTTGGTCTACAGTCACCAGAAAAGGTTTGATTAAAATCGGCAACCCGCTAGTTGTAGCTACGACTTATTAAATGCTTTCTGTCTTTTTCTAACATTATTCCTAGAACGACGCATAAACGACGCGCGATCACCGTGCCTTTTAACGTTCGTCATCCATAGCTTTCCTTTTTACCGTTTTCACGAACCAGTCGACAGAAAGGAAAGGGTTATTTTTTTCCCGGGGTTGGTTCCTCGTTGACGTCCCTTCCGTTGGCGCGTTCGTGGAGGGAATTTATGGTGGAGATAACTCGAGCTAAGTACGAACTTAAGCGACTGGAGGGGTGTAAAATATTTTATGGTTACAGTAAATTTTATCGGTTTATATCTTTGTTCCGTTAGCTCCGCATTAATGTAAAGGTGATCTCTTGACTTGCGCGAACCCGATGCGACCGGTGGTATTTTAACGAACGAATCGGCCTCGTTTCTGGCGATACTGGGCGCGATTAATAAATCGTGCAGGGGGTCGTTTCATTAAAGCTGTCGGTTAGCTTTAAATCACGCCTCGTTCGATTTATCGCGCGGCCTATGGTCGATTATTATTTCTTCGTTGTCGTTAAATATAAATACGGAAATAAAAGGAATAGAAAAATAATTTGCATTTAGTAGATACTCATTTGTTAGTGTATTTTTCGATGCGTTCTATTTTATCTCTTTCACTTTTCTATGGTTCTCTTTCTGTTTTCTGTAACTCTCTTTCGCTTTTCTATGGCTCTTGTTTCTGCCACTTTTATTCCAACCTCGCGATTCACTTCGTATCCGAATGCAAATCCCATTACTTTTTACCCTTTGTTTCTCCTGGCTCCCTGTGTCTCTTACACTGGCCGCGCATAGAATCGACTTTAAAATTCGCGCTCCGTGCGTGTCACCGTCCAGTAGAACGCGACTCGAATTGCTAACTTTTTAGTCTTTTCGGATACGCTCCGAAACCGTAACTCAAGTGCTTTCTGCGCTCCGTGAAATACCAAATCCAAAATAGTTCAAAACCGTCTTCATTCCTTCGCGAATAAAATACTCTGAAACCATCAAAACAACGAACTACATATCCATTTTTAACCCCTTACTCGTTCATTCCGATATTCATGAGCTGATACTTATGAATGAAATATTACTCATATAATTCTAAACTCTTCTTTCTATTTTGTAATAATACAAGTAGGTTACGCGATCTTCTAAATCTTAAAATCTTGGTTATCGATCGTCAATACATTACTGACCAAGGAATTTTTATAGAAATTCACGCACAAAGTTCACACAAAAATCTAACAGTACAAAAAGTGGATGACAAGATCAGTTATAAATTGTATATAATAAACAACTTCGCACGATGAGTTTAATTGTATCATTTTCTAAAAGCATCTGCTCACGTCTCTGGTCAATAACGTTTGGATAACAGAAGACGCAGTGAAACATCTCCAATCAATAATGCGTTAACAATATATTTCCCCTTTTCGCATCTGCTTTTAAATTTTTGTCCGCTGCCGTGCATAATGTATAACCGCAACAAAATTCCACCGGGTCACGAGCTCGGATGCTCAAAAGTTCGTCACGGTGTTTCCTGACGAAACAACGAAACGAACACACGCTCGCGCGCCAGTCGAGTTAATCTGAGCGCGCCGGTGTCACCAAAGGGTTAATTGGGAAGGAGCAGCGAGCCGCGAATGCTACGCGCGGGGCTACCTTAAAAGCGAGAGACGACGATGGACTCGCGCAAGCAGGCGAAACGACGCGGTATGGCAAAAGACGAGAAAGAGAGGACCAGACGTAGTGAGGGGCAAGACGAGGAATGAGCAAGGTATACAAGAGAAAGAGAGAGCGAGAGAGAGAGTCCTGGTGGAATCGTTGCGGACGCATGAAACGGCGTTAGCTGCGCACGCCACCGTCTCCGCCGGAAATTATGCCAGCTCTCCGTTTCTACGTTCGGTGTAAACGAACCGAGGTAACGCCGGGCGGCCAGCGTCGACCATGGCAGTGCGGAACACGCCCCCAGGAACTGCGTTTCTCGTGGGCGACGGCCTGAAATATCGAGCGCCTTGCCCACGTACACACGCGAAAACGATGGAACCCGACCGACTGTCCGTGGAGAAAGAGAGAAACCGGCTGTCCGTGGTTGCCTGGGACCAAAACGAGAAGGAAACAGGCAATCGGGACAGGTTCGACGGGGAACAATCCGTTCAAAGGGTAGAGAGAGGGAGAGAGAGAATTATAAGGGAGAGAAGAGAAGGTGGAGGATGGAGACAACTTTCGAGGGATAATTTTCCATCCTTCTGACCCTCCCTAGGTTAGAGAAAATCTCGACCAAAATACTGCTTCCCTGTTCGCTACGCAGCCCGCGACTTAAGGGAGGAAACTGCGTTCCATCGATTCGACAAATGGATGATGATTTCCTTGTAAAACGATAGACGTAGTTTATATCCACCAATGCGATTCCAATCTTCTTAGGTAAGACCCACTCCCCTGGTTATTTGTTAGACAGTTAGGGGTGATTCTTTCGTTTAACAGATTGCCGGCAGCGAGTTAGTTAACTTTATAAATATGAGTTTGATTTGTGAAACATAGTGGTCATTATAAATAAAGGTAAGCTTCGACATGTAGAGATCTCGCTATTTTAAATTCGAAGTATACAGGTAAAAAATGCATCGAAATATGTGACCAGTAATTCGAGTTAAAGTAAGTTTTATTTCAATTCGTAGAGGTATTGGTAGCAAAGTGGAAGGGAATGAACAAAATTTTCGTCTTAGAACGGTTTTCGAGTTAAAGGGATTCGAGTTTTCAAATCTTTACTGTCCTGCAACATGCGTTTAGAGAAAAAAATCATAAAGCAAGAGTTTAATAACCTTTCCCTTAAAGATGAATCAAAAAAATTTAATTTCACCCTTTTTAATCGACCTAATTTACTTCCTTCATTAAACAATCAATATATCCATCAAAATTACACCTTCCATTACCGCAAGAGGGTAAAAAACGCTGTAATAGGTGTGTTGTAAAATCGAGCGTGGTTATCGTTAGCATTATCCTTCAGTGGCTACAACTTGTGGAGATTCAAAATCAGTAAGTTTTTTAAACGCCGCGATCACGTACTCGCACGTGTTACGTGGTCACGAAGTTCCCGTTTTCTGGGATCAAAAGAGGGTTGCGGGAGGTATGCCGAGGGGTGGAAAGCTTAGGGCGGGAGAAAATTAGATGCCGGTGGAGAAGAGGGAAGAAAAACAACGGTGGAGAAGTTTCGAGGGATAATTTTCCGCCTTCCTAGCTGGCGGCTACGAGAGGAGAAAACCCGGATCCGAGCGATCCTTGCACGCAGGTTTTTATAGTTTCTTAGCGTGGAAACGCTGCCCCGAAGCGAGCGTACGTTGACGCATCTATTATAAACCACGGAACAGGACATTCGCTCGTTTTGTAAGCAATTTAATCGCCGCGACAAAAATAAGAAGAAAAAAAAGGAGAAGTTATTAAAGTGCTATTAAGTTTCGACGTGCAATATTCATTTGATGGTTCCTTTTTTCGCTATTATTTAACCATTTGAGTGCTATGGGCGCATATATGCGTTACCGAATGTTTCTATTTCATAAACGCGATACGAATAAAAATGATCAGTGTTTGAAATAGACGCATGTTTAGGAGAAGTATAAATAGTTTATTTAATGTTACGCAAATAAATAAGTATAATACTAAGTTTAATCAGCACTTTATGTAAAAGTACTGCCTTTAAATAAAAAGACCTACGTCGTCAAAAATTAAAATCTTCCAAATGATTGTTGAATTAAATTAAAAGGACAAATTTAACTTTTAAGTTCAGGATTCAATTTAAAGTTTTCAATTTCTCGGCGTTAAGTAATTATAGAAGATTTTTCTGGGTGATATTTTGCAAGTTAATGAATAATAATTTAAGTTTATATCATTTCAATCTTTTGTACAAATTACTTATAAAAATCTGGAACTCGCAAGTTTTATATATCATACTTAAGATCATACCTTTGAAAGGGTTAATTTAATTAATAATAGAAGCGGCAAAAAAGCCACGCGAATTTGGAACTATACTACCGCTTAAATTTGTGACCGAGCAAATTTTTTGAAATTCGTGGAGGAGCGATTCCAATGCATTAACGAGTCCCATACGATAATTTCACTGGGAATCATGCGATTGTTTACCCAGCGTTCCACGGCGATTCTTTTCCGTTTATTTTCGAATGTATTCGCGACCCATCGATAAGCGAAAATTACAGTAGCGTAGCGGGAGAACGAGTTACGAGTGCTTTTTAATTGCACGCCTGCTCTCGATAAATCCGTTTTTATTTCGTTCGTTGCACATGAAAACGCACAATAATATACGTGCTTGTTCTTCGTAATTTTTGCCTCTGACATGTATTCTTGCGCGTTGCGTTATTATTTGCTGTTAAAAGTCAGCTTAAATTGCGATTTTCATTCTTACGGCTAAAATTACACTTAATTGCGAGAATGAAATACCATATCTGCTATTCTACGTTGAAGATCTTTGTTGAACATTATTCATTTATTTAGTCTATTAAAGTGATGACGGACAGTAGCCCATTACAAAAATTCAAATTAATTATATTGTAATAACACAGAGACAAAAGTATAATACAAACGGGATGCATAAAATTATATATAAATATATATAAATGTAGCTCAAGTTGCTAGCCACCAAAGTTACACGATTGGTGGACTCTTTTAACCCTCACACAGTAAACGTTTTTTTGACTCGTCTCATACTGAAAAGGGGGCTCATATCGACCCCATGAGTTTTCGACTAGGTAAAAATCTCTCAAAAAGTCTGAAAATATTTTAGTAGCATCTTCAAACATTTCAACCTGAGAATGAAAAGGAAAAACTGAGCAACAGTTTTTTTTAAGTATATTATTTGTTCAATTATATGTAGTGAAAGTTTGAGCCCGGTTTACAATGCAAGGGTTAAGCGAGAAACCCTGTATCGAAGAGGAAAACTAGAAGAATCTTCTAAAAAGTATATTTGTCTCTGATTATATTTGCAAGAGGAGACTTGGAGAAACCACAACCTGGATTTAATTATTTTGGTGTAGCCAGGAAAAACATGCGACTAACTGGTACGAAGCCAGTCATCGACGTTTCCGTCATACCTGTTTCTATCCTGGATAGCAGAATTTCGTTAATTTTAGAGCGAATCTGAGCTATCTCCAGCCAGTAGCAACACCCATCTCTACATTCTCTTTCCTTCTCCTGTTGCTTCTACTTTCGAGGAGCTCTTTGGCGTCGAAAGGGGTAGCCTTAAGCAGTAATTCGGCGATGCAGAATGCAAAAGACGATTCACAGCGAGGAAGATGCGGAGGAACTGCGATAAAAGAAGAAGGGAACCATCGAGTGAATAAAAAAAAGGGGGAAAAAGATTGCGTTGCCTGCGTTCAACGAAGATCCTCACTGTCGTGGAACAGAGACCAAACTCGGAGAGCAAAAGACACGAAACTCGCAGAGTAAAAGAGATAGTATATAATCAGGAGGGAAAGAGACGATTCTTTTGAGCCTCGGCCAAGTTTTGTGGCCTGTTGGCCGGCTGGTGGAATCCAGTCGCAGGCGATTTCTCGTCTCTGCGCCTTTTAACCGTACTACGTGTCGCGTGTCCGTGTGTACACGCGTGCAGGCATATGCCTTGCTTGCGAGAGTGCAACCGAGAGGAAGTAGCTTGTGTTTGTTGCTGTAAGACAGAGAGAAAGGAGGAGAAGGAATGAGAGGAGCGGTGACAGAAAGAGAGAAAGAGCAAGATAGCGGTGAGGATGCAAGGTGCAGGGAGACGAAGAGAGAGGACGGAGGAGGGAACGAGAAACCGTACACGTTTATTACACGCTGTCCCTTGGATCGCGCTACAGCCGCTGGCAAGACGTTCCATTAACGTCGCTCTCGGTACCTACGCAATTATTATACTTCCTTGTACAGCGCGTTTAATCGCCTGCGCCACGGTTTTCTTAATCCTAATGCTCCATGCAAGTGGGTGCTTTGCCGCCGTCGATATTTGCGCTATACTTGTTGTGGTACCGGTAATTCTTGTTATTGTAAGTCGTTAGTGAAACGAAGGAAAGAAGTTGTTCGGTATGGTGACTCGAATGAAGTTTCGTTAACTTTGTTGTATTCTTGTGATGTGGAATTATGTGCAGTGTTCTAGTGCGCCGTTCAATATGCAGCAAAACTCGTGCACACGCAGCTAAAGCTATTTAGCGATCTTGGTATGTACGAGGTGTGTCTAAAAAGTAATGAGACTGGTTTTATAAAAATGTTTATGTTTCACTTATTGATAAGTTTACATTATCTCCTTCAAAATGGTTCCCTTGAAAAGCTATACACCATCTGAGATGTTGTTTCGACTTCTGATAACAATGCTGGAACTCTTCTGTTGAAACTGTTTTCAGCCAATCGGTTACAATCATTTGAATGTTGCTTGTGGTTCCAGAACGTCGACTCTCGAGACAAGTTTTTTATTTTTGGAAAGAGAAAAAAGTCGCATGGATTCGAATGTGGGGAGTATCGAGGCTACGGAATCACAGAAACGTCCTTAATCGCATAATGCTACTTCATTGAGCATATTTGCTGCCGTTCCATTTTTATAACGCGTCGCTATATAACGTACTCCTCTAAAATTCGCCGCCGAATCGCTCGTGTTATTTCAATCGAAGTGAAACTTACACTAGAGATAGAGAAGGGCTATACGTCTCAAGCAGCAAAGCGTACATTCGTACAATGTTGCCAAATATCGAGAACAGCAATCAGTTATTACTTTTTAGACACACCTCGTATTGCGACAATGTTTTCGCTTAATGTTTCAAACTTTGGATCGGTTGTAAGTTCTTACCGAGTACAGGCATAAATTTTTGCGGCTCATCAATTTTGAGCTGAGTTTCGACAACTAGAATCGTAAAAAGGAAGCCTGATTCATTCACTAATTCCATGGTGGAAGCCCCATTAGTAGGCGTAAAGCGAAAGCATTTAATGTAGAGATTTCCTGTGCATCAAGTGAAACTTTATTGTATTGCGGACTTAGCACTGGTAAGACGTAACGAAGAAGAAGTTATTCAGTGTTTTGGAGTTTTGTTAGTTGAATTCTTGTGATGTGGAACCATGTGCAGTGTTCTTTTGGCACGCGTATAACGGAAGCGATACAATGCACAGCAGTACACACGCGTGTACATCTCCTCCGTATGGGTATTCACTTCTGGTACGTATTATTGCGGATGTGGTACGCGATACGCTTGTACAGTGGAGCACTGGTTGCTTTGAGCAAGTTTGGTCGCTCATTTGTAGGCTTGATTTTGCCGTGGGGGAAGCTTTTACTGAAGGTAGCATTGAAACTAGTAGCGCTGTTGTATGCATTGTTTCGGTAATTGATGGGGTGTGTAACTTGCGTAAGCGTTAAAAGTATAAGTAGTTTATTTACTACTCACAATCTCTTAGCGATAGGAGTAGTTCGCCTATTACCGGACGGTGCCGAATACCGGATATAGTAGTCATGTATTTGAAATCCAATACAGTTACAAAAAATCGAAAATAACATTAAAGAATAGAGGCAAAAATTGATACCAAATTGATGTCGGAAACGACAAAACGGTTTTCATAGTTTGCTTAGAGACCGGCGATGCAAATTGGATTCAATGTTCCAATTGCAGATATTGGGCTTGCGATGAGTGTGTCGATACTCCGGAGTGTTCAGATGATTGTACATGTCAGCATGTCAAATTATATTGCAGTTCTTCTAAGTTACTTCACAAATCTTTGTCGCGTCCGATAATAGGGGTCACTAAAAGTACCTTTAATAATTTTGTCGATCTCTTTAAAGAAAACCTTAAGTATCCGTCAATAGGGAAACTCTCCCTACTTAAAAATGAACCTTCTCTATATTTTTCCATTTTTTTTTTGTAATTTAATATAATCGAAGATACGGTCAATGAAAGATTCAACGTTTTGAGCGAAAATACACTGATGCAGATGGTTTTCCCGTTCAGTCTGCATCAAATCTCCCGTCAGCAATTTTTAATAGATACCTTTACTTCTATTCATACCCTTTAATTCCATTAAAACACGTGGAGAGAAAAAGAGAGAGAGCTGCGACGTAGCAATCTTATTTAATTAGTAGTCCGTGGAGCGCAAACAAACTCGCGAGACGGGGCACATATTTTTGGAGCGTACGATTCGATCGCGACGGAGAGAACGGCGGCGATGCCACGGCGCGCGGCTTGGCGGTGGCACACACAGGCTGGGTTTACATTTTTAGCGACGCTTGGCAAGGATCGACCCGGGAGGATTCATGCCGGCACGCCGCGCCGTCGAAAACAACTTTTAATACGGCTTCGATCGACGAGTGCAATTCGAATTTAAATTGGCGCAGTGGAGTGCGCGCGCCTAGCGCCCGCTGCTCGTTACGAAACTTCGTTACTGCCGAGTATTTTCAACCCCGAAGATCTCGATGGCCCCAGGGCGAATCCATTAAAGGTAAAAGCTTCTCGTTTACATCTGCCGTGTTCCTCGCCTTCGACTTTCTTTTTCTCCGTCTCTCCAGTTTCTTCTTCTTCTTTTACAAGACATTACGATTCTTTCGAAACGTCAGCTGGTTAGCGCGCCACAGTGGTTGCTCGGTATTATCTCTGGTCAAGTGTCTTTCTCCTCTGCTTTAAATTCATTCAGGAAATCGGGGGACGTGTCTGGTAACAATGGACCACGCGATTGTACGAAGGCGAGAAATCGGTGATCGCGGTCGCGCGCGCTCCCTGTAAAAAACCGGCGAAAGAATGGCGGACAATGCGGAAATGCAAGATGGGGAGCCGGAGCTTAAGTGCAGCTGCAGTTTAACCGGGAACGAGCTCTATGCTCTCGTAATCGCGCCAGTACGTAGAGACATTCAGATCCGAGAGACCGTGTCTTTCCACATGCTCTCGCAGTGACCTTTTCGCGCTGCGTCGAGAAAATTGCGTAAATGACGCACAAAATCAACCAACGGCTTTACGTCCATCGATAATTGTATCGTTTGGATAAAGTGCTAGTTTAATACTCGTATGGATTTTAAGATTGGGATGAATCGAACGATTTCGGTAATGTAATGGCGAGGTAGAAGAGGGTAGGGAAAGAGTTACTTTATTACCAGACACTTAAGGTTTTCTTTAAATAAATGCAAAAAAGTGATGTTTTATCCTTTCTCTTTTGCATTTACTTCAAGTTAATGTCATTAAAATTAAAAATGGAGGACCGAAATTATTGTGATATTAGGTATTGTCCGGTAATATGCGAACTCCCTTAACAAGGATAAAGTAAGTGATCGTGACTTCTGACATGGATTAATTGATTAATTAAGAGTGACTTTGGAATTGTATATAGTTCTCTAAATATACACATACTTTTCCTTGTATCGTACAGAACTCATAATACGTCTCTTGCAAGTCCTGTGTATCCTCTCAGTCTACTCAGACACTTCATCACGCTATACTACCCTCTTTAATTAATATGTTGTATCTACCAATTCTTACTCTTGATGATACTCCGTAGTACTTGGAACTCTACGTGTCTTCCACATTTTAAGTTTAGTTAGAATAATATGTGTTCACGGCTCTAGAAAAGTTTAATCAATACTTGTCCTAATTGCTTTGTGGATCATCTCACTAATTTATAATCCCATTTTTGAGATGCTCACATATATTCGTTAGAACAAGCAGCTTCTTGCTTTAGAATATTTCGAGCTAAGTACGTGGAGATTGTAATTTAAATAGAATAAAGACACACTGTATTTTGTGATAAAAATTGTTTCCTAATTGTGGGAAAAGCAAATCTTCAGTATAAAATTAAAGTTATAGATTATACGTATGAATAGCAATTTCTTTGTATTCCTTTCGAAATTAAGGAATCTTCTAAACGAAAAAGAAAACGATTGGGTAAAAATTAGCTCAAAGGCCGAAGGAGGGTTAAATTAACAATTAATGCTACCATTTGTAGCTACTGAAAAAGATCTTACGGCAAGAAGCGGTTAAGCTAAGAAGGATAGGATTATTCAAAAACTATCAGTCACAGACTCAGTTACAGTATATTACGTCTGTCTGTCAAAGCTTCTACTTCAATTATAGCGCACAATACTATCGCGTGTAACGTTGATTACGGTGACGCAACAGCAGCGTAACGGCGTTCGTTTCGACGATGCTAAGAACCTTTAAACATTGCGAAACGCGCTTCAAAACTTTATTAATCGCACTCATTGGTGGTCCAGCGTGTCTGCGTGCGTTCACTATCAAAATTAAGCCAATATCCGTGAATAGCGCGCGAGGTTTGCAGTCGTGTCCAATGCGTTACGCGTTGCGATCGCATCGGAGCGCGTTGGCGAGTAAAGGAAACTTACGCCACAGCGGGAAAGCCCCGTTCCATGGTAGCGTGCCTGCTCGGCCGTCTACCATGTAATCTCTCGAATATCTGCATTTTGCACTGGAAGAAAAGTTACAACGGTAATCGCATAGCCGCGGTCTTGCGCGCTCGCATGCACGGTATTTACTGGTTTCTTGCACAAGGGAAACGCCGCTCTCCTCCATCTTAATTGCCGTGCACTTTTCGTGCGACAGTTTGCCATTTTCGATGTATAAACATCATTTCGATCTTGTTTACGATGAATCCTGTATGTAGATTAGCTGGTAACCGAGTAGCGACGCTACATTTTCCGTTTTTTACAGCAGAGCAATTTTAACGATCAGCTTCATTTTACCAAAGCTATATTTTTATTCAATTTTAGCTATTCTCATTTCTGTTGTATTATTTACTGTATTAGATCGTAGCATAATTTCTGTTGTATTTTCGAGAAAACTTTAAACCACCAGACTGTTGGAAAGACAGTTGAAAGACGTGTAAAATTATAAATGCAATACCCAATAAGCCAACACAAGTTCTGCTCGAATTAATTTAGCGACTATCGCGAAACGTTGAAAATATTATTAAGAAATACTAATTTATAATACTATAATAAGACATGCAACGATCTAATATATATATTTTACAAAGTCTAGTGAATTTATCATCTTTTTCCACTTTGCTATTTAACTTCCTAAATTGATAGATTAATTCATTTTTAATTCAAAGACTTGGTAACCCTTTGCCGCTACGGCGACACGCATATGCTTCCTCAAAGGTTCAAGCTTAAATTTGCGTCAACTCAGTTTTTATTTTGGTCAAAGTGAAGCGAATTCTCCTATAATGACTTTTCTCCTTCTCAAAATAACATCAAGTCATTTAAGTCATCTCTCTCTGACGTGCAAAGGATTAAATTATTTCCGTGTTTTACATAGACTTGTCGCGTTACTTCGCTATTTTACTTGCACTTCTCTTATTTCCCCACACTTCTATTTTTAACACTAGAATTACCGACGACTAAATTATACTTATTATTATTTGAAAATTAATGGCAGTTGCAAAATATAATTGCAATAGAACTGCAATAAATTTTCATTTAGATTTTGCACAAAAAATCACGAAATATTCTGAAATATGCATCTTTACAAGTTTATATAATCTTTATGGTAAATTTGCAACCCGTCATTTTTTACCACCTTGGTAATTTTAGCGTTAAAAGGCTTGTACCTTTGTGACAGATAGGATTTATCTCTTTCCGATTATGTTATGCTAAAATACACCGTTTATGCTACAATAAAGATAAGAATATTCACAAATTGGATATTCATCATTAGACTGCGGATGTTTATGCAATTATAGCAAATTTAAATGCCCAAAAAGGTACTGATTATGAATGATATATTAACATATCCACGATAGACGAGGTAAAATACACGTTATTACATTTACAGGGCAAAATAACTTTATGTTTCGGACTCGTTTCGTTTATGATGTTATGAATTTGCATAAACATCGGTAGTCTACGTATCATCTTTTTTCATATAGCATGTAATATGGTAAATGGTTTTACAAGGATTAATAAGTTCTATAAGTGTTAGATGCACTTTAACGCGTTGCATAGTTACCTCTTCTAGTCTATCTTCTTTATTAGTCATTACTCAGTTCGTTGCTTGTATCGGCTTAATCTTATCTGGTGATTCCGCAGGCATCGATTAATACCTCGGATCAATTGACACAATCAGCACACAAATGAAGGAACAAAGTTACGCTTGTGGCGAAAGAATAAAGTAGAAACTAGTGTCTTTCGGTGCGCTTAAGTGTCATTCGAGAAATTTCTGCCAGTTTTAGAATACATTTAGGTGAGTCTTTAAAAACCATGAACTTTCTAGTACGTTTCCTATCCGGCAATCCTTGCGAACACGTTCACGTTCGAATACTCTACACACGATTCCACCACGTTGCGTCGCGAATTCCTGTAGCTCGTTTGCAAAGATCGAACAGCGGACGTTAAACGATCGACTGTCGTGGATTAATCGGTGAGCCCGTTGGAGAACGTCGACGGAGGAACGCGCAGGGCCTCGCATTTGTATGCAAATCCGGTGTTTCCATTATCGTTCACTGTCAACGATTAGAGAGAGGCGTGCAACGGCGAGAAAGTACGCGGAGAGCGTGTCCGAGCGTAACCTGGAACTGTGTGTTCTCCTCGTTGAGAGAGCGACTTCAGCGCGATTTTACTCGACAACGTCGTCGTTGTGGATGTCGTTACGCCTATGCAACGTGCCACATGGACGTTGCACTAAAAATCCCTCTGGTCAATAACGTGGTCGGTCTTTCGTCGTGTTAGGTGTATGCATGGCCGCGTTTTTCTTAGACGTCGTTCTCTCCCAGTGCTCGTTTCGCAAGAATATACTCTGTATATCCCAGACTTGTTTTTCTTCGCACCTCACGATTATTCCAGTGCATTGTAACGGAGATAACGAGCAGCGCGAGGCACATTGACGTCACTCTTGTTCGCTGACATCAGCTGTGCGCTTCTGAACACCGCTACGTGACGTATTGTTGCTCGGTTCGCTCGCAGAACTATTGTAGAATTTAGTGGTTTCTATCGTATAAAGAAATTCTAAATTTGAGTATTGAGTAGAGATTAATTCTTGTGTGGGCAACCGGTTACTCAGGTGACGATTTTTATAATTTCCGTTAGCAATTCTTTATGTTCTTACAAGAACACGTCAACATCGTTTTAGATGTTCATTATTTGGTCATACTTTGGTCGATTTGCGCTTAGAAAGTAAAAATCTATGCTGAATGGGTGTCGTGACATGTAATTGGTAATACGCGTTATGTAGGAGTTGGAAAAGAGTTTTAGCTCATTACGTTAAGCTATACGAGTCAAACTAATCCGGAAGCTTGGTTTTTGAGAAGATTGCATTTCAAGATTTATAGAGTATGGAGAGACTTAATTATTTCCAAGCTTAATATTTATACCAATGGCGAATGCTAATGTCGTGATTAACACTAATACAACGTATACCAATGACATCATTAATTTATATTTATATTATTGCACGTTTTTTGGAGAAAGGAAAATTTAAAGCATGAAAACACGTTGGTGTCAGTTTATGAATTCCTCATCCATACAGCAACGATTTTTATCCTTTAAGAATGTTGTAATTTACTTAACAATTCGTTAAATCATGTTAATGTAAATTACTGAAATGGTTAGTATGAATATTTCTTTTCTTAAAATTGACATCTCTTATTGGTGCAAATAAAACCGGGAGAGAGTTAAGTGCACATGTACCCGGAGAATAATCAAAATCAATTTTCTCGTGGACAAAGCTTCGTGTGAAAAAGTGGTATATTCTCGATTTATTTTTGCATGTCGAATCACCTACTTCGTGGTTATACCATGATTACTGGGACACCCGGTATTATCGAATAATCCGAACTAATATTATCCTGCTCATAAACGTATGCTAATGCGTATACTTTTATTGCAAAAACGAAATCTTAAATTCCTAGCGAATACCATTGATTAGTTAACGTTAGTATCCAGACTAATTATTTTTGATTAACCGAAATTAACGCTGCGGATGCACGTTCACAAATTGTACGAAAACAAGAAGCGAATAACAAAGCTCGTAAGATGCTGTCGAAGAATCTTAATAACTGCGCGAGTTTCGAAAATAAACATTTTTACGAGTAGTTGTCGAGTCAACCAGTTTGCATCAAACTGACATTTAACTCGATTGTTGGGTTCCTTTTGGAGTAATTGCAATCGGTCGAAGACGTTCGCCATTTCTCCCCTTCCACTTTTTCCTTCGCTATTCGCATTCATTTTCTCCTAGAAAGCCGGGGAGCACGCGTTATTTTTATGAGGGTGTTTGCAACGAGTTAAGCGTGTTTACAAGCTCTGTAGTTACTACGGCTTCGTCGTAACGATTTACTATGCAAGCGCTTCAATGAACTATTCGAAGCTGCGTGTATCGCGCCTCGTTACCACCTATTAATTCCTGTTAAGCTTCTGTGGCCTGCTTCTACAGTTGCGACGCGTTGATATCCTTTTGTTTTTCAAGGTTTCACGTTGACTACAGGTATCGTTAATCTTAGTAAATATAGTAATTAAATATTAGGTGTGCAAATTAATTTGATGTCATGGTAAATCGTAGAATATCAACTTGAAATTAATTCCTCGGTTAAGGTCTTTTAGGAATCTTCCTCACTTGTGATTTTCTATTTTGCGAGATTTCATGGCATTTTTATTATTCCAAAATATGTCCTTAAGTATGCAAATATTTCAAATTGCAAATCCGTATGTAAACTTTTATGACTGACTGTAACAGCACGTGCGAAAGTTAACATTCAGTACCACATTTTGTCAAACTACCCTGTTTTATCCAACTTTACCCTGCACTACGTATGATAGTATTTGTGAAGTAGTTTCCAAGATCACTTCGAATTTAATTCACAAGGACACGTATTACGCGGAGCACCATTCTCAACAAATATATCCGCTTATCAATTAAACTCCTGAAGCTAGTCGTTTCATAGATTTGTCATTCTCCAAGATTCTATCCATTCGAAAATAACCACCTGAAGTCTAACTCTTTCAAACAACTTCATCCATTCCATTTTGCATCTGTTCTCCAACGAATCTTCTCGGTGGTGTGCCATTCGTTATAAAATTGTCGAAGCAAGCGTCCAAGATCCAACGTGCACACACGTTTAGCGAGGTTGAAAGCCAGAACAGAGTCTACTTGGCGATCTACCAGGCGAAGGAGAGCGCTGTAAGAATCTCGTACACGCTAGCTCGCAGTTTCCTTATCTCTTTGCGGAGCGACAGGCGTCAGGAGGGATCTTGGATCTAGCGATCGAGGTTAAGTCGGACTTTCCGTGACGACGACTCATCGCGACGACATTCCTCGAATCGCTTGTACACATTTTGCCCCCACGTTTTCATCTATTCTACCTACACTGTTTCTCGATATCTCTAGAGGAAAAAATCAAGGGGGAAGAGAATGGGATGCTTGTGGTAACGGAATCGTTTCGCACGAATCCACGCTTAGGCTGCCTATATACGTGACTCTCCTGTGGCTCATAGGGTGAGAAGTCTCGATGTAACCGGAAACTGTGGCAATTTGGGTGAAAAGATAGAAAGGAACGCGTGTCCTCAGTAGGAGCTCGGGCGGCAGCGCTCCTAATTCGGTTGAACACGCTTCGTGCACGCCAGTTTCACGTGAGTTTCCGCTTACGACTTCTGAGTCACTAGCAACTACCTCTGGCTACTGTACGGCTAGAGTGTCTTTCGATGGTTGGAAAATTTCGTATGTCGTTTCTCGAAACTTATGTCGTAGCAGCGTTTATCCTAGGCACACGATTCATTCCGATTTTCTAAGTTTGTTGGATATTCGTAGGTTTAGATTCATACTTCTTAACTTTTTCCACTACGTGAACCTCTATAAGCATTACGTAATACGATATTTAGAGGGTAAAAAGCCACCCCAATTTACGTCCCCCGTTTTCATTTTTCATTTTAAAAATATGCACTCGCATACAACTTCGCAGTCCAGTTATACGTATTGTATATACATACTTCTGTGTGCATAGTAAAATTCGTGGAAGAATATAGATGCGTATCTCTTCCAGTTCTTCCGTCTTTCTCTAGTTCTTGTACCCGCCAAGATGACGGACATCTTGCTTGGCTCGTCGTATCGCAAGTAAAATTATTACTGCCGACTGAAGCCCGATAGCAGTACCAAGCAAGATTTATCGGGCAGGTATGCGTGGCTGTTCTGTAAGCTATCAGTACGTTGATGGACACGTGGCTTCGACCGGTTGTCCGTCAGCTATGCTTAAGATGGTCCGATGAAAGCGGGGGACAATGCTACTCCTGGATGAAAACTAACGTGTCTTATCAAAGGACATAGTCATACGTGTATTAAACTATGTGCAATCAATCAAACTTCTCTTTCTCTCATAATGTTGGCAATTTTTCATCTAAACGCTTTTCTGCTCCAATTTGTAACTCCTTTTTTTCGTGAAAGGGGAAGATTAAACCCTTAACGTTCAAGCCCGTAAGAGGCACGGGCACGCTTGGATTGATTTCTTTGTGCAATTGTACATTATTATTAGACTGCGGATCTTTACGCATTTATAGAAACTTAAATATGTAAAAAGATATAGAATGCAAGTGGTATTAAAAAATAGAGAAAATATTGAATGTAATATATAAATTATGGTATTTAGAGGGTGAAATGATCCCCTATTTAAACCTCTTTTCTTTCATTTTATAAGTAAAAATCTGACTTTGCGTAGCTGTTTTGTTTCTCTTTCTCAACTCCTTCTATTTTAGTGCTGCGTCACTGACATAGAAAATGTGACACAATATCCTGAAATTATAAATTTTGATGACCAAATTTAGCTACTTTGGTCATCAAATCGGAGAAAAACGTGAACGTTTAGGAATTAAAGGCTAGTTTTTAGGTTTACTCGTCTGTTATCTGGTACATTGGTAACTTCGCACATAAACTAATTCCTGTTTCAATTTTGTTCTCTTTCATTCCAGGAACGAGCCAATTAAGATCTAGTTTTCAGAGAATTTCTCGTGGCAGATATACTTCGCAACAAAACCGAATTTATTCTTGCGAATATCGCTGGATACGTAGAATCCTGTTCGCGTGCATATAGAGATGAAATAAACAAATTTTTCTAACAAATTTGCACCACAACCAGGTGAACATATCGTATAATTATCAGCGTACGAACATTTACGTTTATTTAATTTGTTTATTCGACGCCGATGACAACAGGTGTATGTGTACAAATCGCGGAAGTGATTTATATAAGTTGTACAAATAGTAACGCCGCCGGGGCGAAGAGGGATGCGTTCCGTAAATTTACATTTATTTAATATCGAATATACATATATCCCCAGTGAATCTGCATATTAATATTTACCTTCGAAATCTGCGTTCACTCGACTGTTTCATTGCGCGCGGGCATTAATAACCGGCGTGGATGTTAAAGAATTTAGAGATACCACCCTTTCCAACCCCCCTTTTGCGCCATCTCGGTAATGGAGATATTGTAATTTGAAGTGGATCGATGCGGTGCGATGTATGTTTTCATTGTCGCGTTTTGCCGGAAAATATCCCGCGGTAAATATTTTGCTTTTCATCTTTCCTTCCTTTCTATTTCCCTATTGTTTTATTATTCCTCTCGCACCGTGTTCGTTGTTTTTTGTTATTTTAAATGAAACACCATACTGGTGGTATTTGCGTCGTTTTCGAGCCTTGGCGTGTTAGATATCGCGCGTTTAAATAATATCGCGATACCACGAAAAAATACCGGAAAACACAGAGTTTTAGCCCCTCGCTTCCTCCACTTCGTTGCTGGAGATCCTTCGCAGCGTGCTTTTTTCTACCACTCCGCCGCTCACGTGTTGAGTCGCGCGTCGTATAATTAAAGGAAAAAGTAAAAGTGAGGAGAAAACCGAAAAACGAGGAAAAGGGGGAAAATAGGAGAAGAAAAATAATTCTTTAAGTGTCCTAACGCTCAAAAGAGTGGAAGCTATGGCACTCGAGAGAGCACAAACGGTCGACGCGGAATTACACGGAAATTTTCTCTCCTCTCCCCACTTCTCTCTCTCTCTCTCTCTCTCTCTCTCTATATATATATATATATATATATTTATTTCTCTCTTACAATTAGTAACTGATTCTATCGACTCGATTCTATTCTTCTGGCGCGACACACGGAGAGGAATCAACCGATTCGGAAAGAAACGATCGGACGGGAAGTGACGGATTTCGGGTCTTTTTTCCATCGACGTTCTTTCTTCGCTTCGAGAAGATAGCGGACTCGCTTCGACGAGTTCGTGTTACGCCTCGTGATCACCTCTTGACGACCACGACAACGATGGCGACGAAGAACCACTACTGGTAAGACGAAGACTTGCAAGAGGACGAGGACGAATCATTGTGAATGGTGGCTTTCAGGCGGTAATCGATTCGCGGCCAGAAGAGAAAAGAAAATGGGACCAGCGCTTTAATCGCCCTCTCCCCTTTTCTTTTGTACATTTATCCCCTTTGCTTCAGTACCGTCACCCTCTTCAACTTGAAATAATAACTTCTCTGAGGAACAGTTACTCTCTCTTTCCTATACATCGATCCACGAAGTATTAGGTTGTTCGGAAAATTCGTAGCGCTTTAGGCAAATACCTGTACTATTTTAAATTCTGGTATGAATATGAAGGTGATTATGTATGAAATTTTATCAAGTGGACTACTTAAATATAATAATTAATAAGCAACGTTTGGAGTTGGTCGAAAGGAAAGGTGATGTTGTGTAACAAAACATCTAAAAGTTGGCAAAAATTGTTGAATTATTGAACTGTCATGTTAAACATTCTAAACGGTTCTTTCCTCTCATTCAGACATAGATTTAGCAGATTGTGGGGGATTTTCTAAGATACTTCAAAGTATTAGTATTGATATTATTTTTAGTATGGCTCGTTTAGGTACAGATTTACGGGATTACACAAGGTTCTCTAAGGCTCTTTATAGTACTGATATTGGTACTGGTTAGTTTAGGTCTAATTTAGATTTATGTCAACGCAGATTTAAGGAAATACGTATGGCTTTCTAAGGCTCTTCAAAGTATTAGTTAGGTTCACTTTAGATTTAGAATAAGTTCGTTTAGATACAAATTTATTGAATTATGTAGAACTTTTTGAAGTTCTTCCAAAAATTGAGGTTGGTGTGAGTTAACACTATAACTACCGACAATTAAGGTGTTCTGACACTTATTCGTATCGAAGAAATTAAAGCATTAGGTATTTAAAGAAGCATACAATATAATGGAAATAAATTTTTATTCATCCCCTGTATATAAAATAATCGCAAATTTACAAAAATGCATCGCTGTAAATTTTTACAATTATGATAAGAAATTGCAGCCAAGTCATTTTGACCCCTTTGGTAGTTTCAGTGTTAAGCTCATTGGGAAACAGATTCAAGGGATTAAGTAGAATTTTCTAAAATGGTATTGCTCAATACCGATATATTGCGCGTTTCATTGCTTGCTATGACTGCAGTGTAGAATAAGATTGAGTGCGTTGTGTTACGCAGGAGGAATGACGCACGCGGTGACCACGCGTTACCTCATAATCGCAAGAGAGAGACGTGGACGGATCCACTTGTTTGCGCCGCAGTTGCTCATTAGCGGAGAGCGGAAAGAGATTATGGATGAAGGAATATTTTTAACACGGTTCCTTAATGATCGTAAAATCCCACTGCTTTGCACCAAACTATCAACCACATGCCATTCCGTATCAGCCCAATCTGCATACGTCAGTGAATGCATATACCCCCAATCCTCAACATTCAAATAACCAAAATCTTTTTTCTCCAATAAGGGTAACGCTCTTTTCAGCTTCCTCTTTTGCATTTCTCCTTTTTCTCCTCTTTCTTGGAGTCGTCCTCAGGCTTTAGATCAGTGTTTCCCAACCTTTTTTGTGCTATGCCCCACCTAAGCTTTTCTAAAATTCTTATCCCCCCTATATAACATATACATTTTAATTTTAAAAAATTTAATTGTTCACTGAAGAAACTTAAAGGATAGGTTTTAAGAAAAAATCACTAGGAAATTGTTGAGGAAAGACACGTCTAATATCTATAATCTAACGTTTATCCAGCTCGAGTAGCGACTGAGAGTCGCCATACGGTTAACTTAAACTCTGGACGAGTCCATTTTCGAATTGCCTCCCTTAACAATCAAATTGCCCCCTTGTGGAGTGTGGGCCCCAGACGAGAAATACGGATAACTTGTCTCTGAAAATTCAGTAGGTTTTTAGTGCAAAGCCACTTTGCGGTATAATCCGAATCTCTGGAGTACGTTCATCGTTGAATTCATCTTTATTCCCATTTCGCTTGAAAATATAACGAAGAAAAATTCATCCGTTGCTCTCCCTATATTTTGCAATTATATTTTGCCCACTTTCCAATAATTTATTTTATGGAGTAACTTTTCTTCATGCTACAATCTTGATCCAAACTTTCAACTACTTCTACGCTCATCGGAGAATACATTATCCATAGTTTTCTGTACCATCGTTCAAAGACCCAAAATCTGTTTCTCCTAGCTAATTTAAGCCCCTGTGAACCTTCCCTTTTGAATTCCTCTTCCTTTTTGAATCGTCCGGTAGGTGCAGATGATTCGTTACTGGAAGTTCAGGAACTTATCGATTACTGTCGACTACGTGGGCGACTCGGTCACGACTGTTCCACCTTTCCGTGTACCAACGATCCAACCTCTATATATTGTACCCGCACACAAATATACCCACGAGCATACTTCCAGGGTATTGTGCAACCGCGTAATTATTCAAAGGCATCGCGCGATCGACGTGTTCGCGATTTCGACGACGCCAGGTTCGCGACGCAATTACGCGAGCGAATCGATGGCAACGGAACGATTCTCTGCAAGAGAGCGTGTGTGCAGAACGCGAGTAGAACACGTTCCAAGTAGAGGATGGAGCTTTGTGTCGCGGTCGAATACAGAAGAATCATCCTGGTCTCGATTTTAAAGGGGTATGACGTCAGTGATCCGGCGTGGGCTGCGTTCTCTTCTCTTCTGACTCTACTGGTCTCTTTCTATCGTGTTTCCGTGGAGCGTTCGATCGTGGAACGAGGACTGGCCTGGCAAAGCCTCCGGGCAGCTGTCGCCTTGCGATCCTTTCCATATAACGATCTTTCCTCCGGTCTCGACATTTTTCATATAGCCCCTGTCGACTTTCTACCGACTGGAAGCCGGTCTCCGGAGAAAGAGAGAGGAACACGCCGCTGTGGCGTAACGAATTTTAGCCGAGCGCATCTCTCGTCGAATCGGGGAAGGGAGGAATGAATCCGGTTGAAATCTCCAGGAAATCTTTCAAAGAATCCTTTTACTGGATTCTGGGCTGATTTGTTCAGATTTATGTACGAGTCGTAGTTTCTTAACGATATATGGTATTGAAGCATGCGTGAGTATTGTTGGTTGATTTTGTTGATTGTATTACGGGTGGGATATTTATAATTAACCCTTAGTCGCTTGACTATGGCTCCAGTTGTAGAATGGTAAGCATATAAATAGGGAAGATTAATATACAAAGTTTAGTTAGTATAATTTAACAATTTAGTTATTAATTTTGTTTAGTATACTTTTAAGTAATATATTAACCCTCTGAGTGTCGATTAAAACGGCGATGCGCTGCAACTGTAATCGGTTTCAAGTAGCATAAAACTTAGGAAAGGATTTGGAAATTCTGCACTTTTTTAATGTAAATTGGAAAAGAATAAGCAATCTTGAAAGCTGTCTTTTAAAATCTTAATAGTTTTTCTTGCTGGAAAGGGTTAAAGGATAGAAACAATAGTATAATAAATTGAATTTAAGAGGGTTTCTCGATTTATGTGCTCATCAACTTATTGTATTAACTTCAGCGGTCTAGTTTGAGCTCATTTTTGCTTGTGAAACGATTTGTACGTTTATTGAACTTCCTTACCGAATAATATCATTTGAATCCATTTTGTACTTTAGACATCCATCTCAGTACGCAGTAGAGTTCGACGTAATTTTCTTCCCAGTTTAACAGGTTAAAATTCTAATATTGGTTTCAATATATTCGATATTTAATTTTCAAAGTTAGTCATGTTAACTAAGATATTTTCTATAATTTTCTCCTTCACAAAATTGGTTCGTATTTCTTTGAAATCCTGTTACTTTCCTTTTCCTATAAACAGTATCAATCACTCCAAGACACCCCATGGTTTAACCCCTAACTAGTACACCTATTAAAACTTTCGTAACCACTATTATCGGCCCGTGAGACTGCAAGTGTTTATTGCGTTAGCATTAAAATAAAAGTGGCAAGTAAAAAATCCAAACCAATTTTTCTTGTTTTGCGCAGCAATAATCAGTTCTACTTCGATTTCAGTCATTGAACATTATACTATAATTGGCAGGTATCCAGAGTGACAAGCTCGTAAATCATGCAAAAAGGGAAATAGAGATGAATAAGTAATTATTAGCCGTCTCGCAGACCGACAGTAGTAGTTAAGGGTTAACATGGAGCATCAATCGCGAAGAAATGTCGCGCAAGCAGATTAAAGAGCAAATGTTCAAAGTAATCATATATGTTTTTTCGGGTTAATTATCGAATTTGCTAAACTGGGTGATAGGAAAAGCCTGATATCACGGTTTCCAGGCATAGCGTTAGTCGCAGCGACCGGTTGGTACGCCTTGCGGCGGTTTGCACGTGAAATTGACGCGCATCCACATTCCCACGGAGAGTTGCGCTCTGAAATCCGATCGTACGTTGGATGGATGCAGGTTTGCTTCGTGGAAAAGCAGACTTCACGAGCCTGTCGCGATCCTACTGGCATTCGCGAGCTCTCCACCTCCTGGAATTCGTACATTTTCACCTGTCGGTGAATCCTCCTCTTGACTGGTGGAAATGTAGTGTGAAACCTCCTTGATGGATCATTCAGTACTTTAGTTTAATCTCCATGATTTTGGTTCCTTATGGCATTACCATTCCTCATGATTGCGCTTCGTCTAATTTTTATTAGTAATATAAGGGTGTTTCTGTGGAATGGTTGTCCTTTGTAGAGACTTTGTTAATTTTGAACTTAGTTTCTTCATTTAATTTTAAGCAGTGCACTCTGTTTTTGTGGAATATCATTTTAAACCATTCGCTGCGGCGAATTTAGATATCCACGTGTTACTGTAAATGGCGAAACTTTTTTGTAGCAGTTATTTTCGAAATAGTACGAAGCAATTGTCAGAACAGTGAATTGCATTGCGTTCAATGAATACTTGTGATGAATTCATATCCATTAACCCTTTGTCTTATGATTTTTCGTAGCTGCGCATGTTAACAAAAACAATTCACCGCTCCAACATTAGTGTTAGATGCAAAATATTAAAATATTATACGTTATATACGTTTCCCTATTATGCCAATTTTTAAAGCTCTACAAAAAGTTAAAGGAAATAATCAAAGCTTTAATATAAATATTGCGTATATTTGTTCTATTTAGATCATAGTTTACGCCACGAGTGTGACTCGTGTATAAAGTCACAGGGTTAATGTTTTAACAGGAATTTTTAAGTGCCCTGAAGGTATCACTGCAAGTGAATTTTTGAACGTTCACAAGCAGTGAAAGGGGTAAGTAACACAATATTCCAAGTATTCGTTTAATTTGAGCCACACCACCGATTTGAATATCGCAGTCTTTCCTCACGTGAGATCGTTTAGCTATAACCAATGCATCCTACGTCCCTCCGCTCAGAGTATGCCTCCATTCACCTGAAAATTATAACCTCCCCCCTACCTTTCAATCACGCAATAAGTTCAGCGATAAAAACGACGACGCAGTTGTAGCAACACGCTACACGAGAATAGCCTCGCAACGGCGATTATCGATCCACGGGAGACGCGTGTTCACGTATTCCCGGTGCGAAGTTCGCGCAGGATTCAACCATGGCTCTCGAAACGAGCACCGACTTCCGCGTTCAAGATGACGACGACCAAGAAGAAGAAGAAGAAGAAGAAGCTGGCGAGAAACGTTCGCGCGTGTAATGAAACCGTGCCACCGTTCCCTGGTGCTGCCGGCAAAAACTGGTCGCCGTTCGCGATTCCACCCGACGTATGCTGCTCTCGCTGCTTGATGAGGATTCGATGATGCACGCACGCCGTGTCGAGCATGCAAATTGCCCCTTAAGATCGATAATCGCACCGGTTGCGGACTGAGAGGCGGCAGACTGCCTTCGAACGAGGCCTCGATAAGATCGATAGGACCGCTCTCAACGAGCACGAAACCAAGCTGCTGGCTATGCTTGATGATCCAACACGTACGCGTTCTTACTTTGTTGCAATATCGTCGAATTTATTGTAGACGAGGGAAAGGATTGATGATAAGGAGTGGGTTTTAAAGGCAAGGAAAAAATAACAGGTTGTAATTATGGTAGATCCTTGCGAGATTTTTTGGGGTTCCTGATAGTATTCTGCGTAAAGGATATCGTAGTCCAATCACTGAGTTCATTCATTCTGTTATAAATGGCTGCATAAAGTTACTGGGCACACCACTGTATATCTACTTTGGTATTTAACTCTTTCGCTACGGTGGACTTACTACGCTACGCTTAATCGAACAGTACATGGAAATGTCGAAATACTGAATTGCATTGCTTTAAATTTCTACTCTTCTTCCAATTCTTTCCTGTTTTACAAATCGAGAAAGAATTTCAGATGTGTTTCAAGTCGCTGATAGTGTTTTTCATTACCAAAATTAATCGAATAAAGTCAGCATTAATACACCACGCGCGAATTTCACGAGTGCCTATAGACGCCGATAGCAATGAAAGAGTTAAGAAAATCTATAATTTAACTTTATCTATATAGAAAACTTGCGAACCCTTGCAACCCATCTTTTTCTAAATCATCGGAAAAATCTTAATCAAATGTTGACCGAATGCTTTATTGATAGCGTTATTAGGTCTACCAATAAATAATCCACTAACGAACAAATTTCCTCCGAGAATTTACTTTCTTGAATCCTACGAAAATGGGTTAAAGTAGTTAAGAAATGTGGCATTATAGGAATGGTACGTATTTGAAAAGCGACGGTGTATCGTTGGTTGATCGAATTGAATGGCTTTCAAGTCCGATGATATTATTACAAACCTGGTAAACTTCACAGAAATCTTTTTCAATTTTGTTCGATTATAAGTTCCCTTAATTAAGTGTAGTTGTATTATATTGTTCATCTTTTGATAGCAGCTCTTTATAACTGCAGAAATGTGGTGTTGTGCAAATAAAATGTAGAACCTGACCGAAATACGTTTCATTGAAAAATACGGCTATGTGCCAATACTTTTTGTAGCCACTGTATGTTTTTGTGGCGTGTATTGCTTTGGAGAAAGAGTCGGCTGCAATTACTGGAAACCCCAGCTCGTGGTATATCGCCTGTGGTGTGTAAACGTCCACTAAATAAAGGTGCCTTCGCTGTTTCGCACCGCTAATTTCTTCCTGGTGCGCACACGTAATCGCGTAATCATATCGTTCGGTCCTGTCAATTATCCTGTCTGGAATTTTTAGGATGCGCAAGAAGGCGATTCAGTACCAAAAGAAGCTTTATTAGTAATTGTTGGCAAACTTGAGTAGAATTCTACCGAATTTATATCTTTTTCTATCGATTAATCACGTTATCAGTGTTTGGTGTAACTTTGCCGTGCAATATTGGAGATTAATAATTGCTGATTTTTAAGCAAACATCCTCTTGGATAGTTTCTCTCGGAAGAGGTCGGGTTAGGCTCGGGTTAAACCGAGTAGTCGTTAATTTTCCTGTTCGATGGACCATCATTGATATCTGGGAAGACAGTCCTGTTACTTTCACAAGATCCTCATCGAGTGGAGGAAATTCTTGCAACAACCAGTTACTCTAAAGCATAACTCGTCGTTACTTATTTGTGATTCCATAAAACAGGCGCCACTGCATATAAATAAATGGTCACTTACCTTGAAGAGACTTTCACACAGGGAAATGACCATGTATCCAAAATTTGCTCTCGAGTTGTAACAAATTGCTCGAGCATCCAAAGATCTACCTTTGGGTCGTAAGAAAATGTTCAAGTATCCAAAAATTTGGCATTATATCGTAAAGAAATGTTCAAATATACAATAATTAGCCTCAAATTGTAAGGAAATGTTCAAGTGTCCAAAGATTTGCCTCGAATTGTAAGGAAATGATTAAGCATCCAAAAATTTGTCTCAAATTCTAAAGAAATATTCAAGCATCCAAAGATTTGCCACAAATTGTAAGGAAATGGTTAAATATGCAAAGATATGCTACGAGTTGTACAGAAATATCCAAGTATCAAAAGATGTGTCTCGAATTATAAAGAAATATTCAAATATCCAAAGATTTGTTTCGAATTGTGCAGAATAGCTGCAAACTCTTGATGTTGGGGGTGGAAAGACTTTCTCGTTGGTCGCGGTGCGCGCACGCCAGCACTTTTGGCAACGAAAAACCGTCTCGCTATCGACCCGCGCTGTTCGATATTTGGGACGAGGCTGACCGGTTGCTGCCAAATTTTTTCTCCTCCGTTCGCCGGTAAATTTCCGGGTAAACGGCGTCCCCGGCACTCGTGTGCCATCGGCATTCGCATAGTTAGTTTCCAGTTCTCTCTAACATCTTTTTAAGATTCTTTTCAAAGAATCGGTATACTTTCCTGTTTGATGGAAATTTGTTTGAAGTTGTGCATAGTAAATTTGATCGAACACTTAACTCCTTAGGCTTGATGCAGGCAAGCGGCTTGTTGTTACACAATCGTATGTTCTTCTTTACTTTTCTAATTAAAAACAACGAAGACAAACATATGATCGTGCGACTGAAAAGTCGCTCGTTTGCAGCGAGACTTACACTTTGGGTCCATATTCTTCAACTATTCTTTACTTATCACTGTACTATTTTGTTCTATTACATGGCCGTAATGATACCGGTGTCAAATTCTAAGTTGGTCTCTTTTGCAATCCTTGCTGGTTTCTAGTCTTCTCAGATCGAATTGAAAAGTTGTAACCGTCTATAATTTTACGATGCTTTTTTTATGGTATCGATATCACCCTTTGTAATAAATTGAAATTCTGGTCTTTAATCATTTTTGCTTTTAACAATTTTAGAGAGCTTCAACTTCGTGTCGATGCTTCCGATTTTAATGAAATTTTTAGACCATGAAATAGATTCCTTTCTCTTTAGAAATCATCCCCTATATAGGAGCAAATATTCAAAAGTTTCTGAGTCATTTGATTTTGAAATTTTTCACGTGGTCCAGAACGAAACGCACTACTTTTCTCTTCCTTTATTTGTTTCCATTGTTTTCTTTACACAATTCTTTATTTTCGTAAACAAGCAAAATCTCGTTGATTCGGTTCTTTAAATGAGACGTTGAGTGTAGTAAGGGCGAACTCAACAAACACGTGTGTCGAAGAGAATGCTTTCTAGAACTACCGTGAACGCTGCAACAAATTTTTTTTCAATAAAAGCTTCATATTTACACGAGAAGGAAGGCATCCATAAGATAGACCAACAGGAATGTGCGTTAAGTGCCATGAATTAATTTCACAAAGTAAGAAATATTTTTGAAGGCGTTGTATTCGTCGTTACTATCCTCAACGCCTCATAGGGTAGACGTACTAATTATTGTTAGGGTCCTTATAACTGACACTTCACTTCGTTCATTTAATAGCAAACTAATGTATGAAGAATCGTAAGTAAAAAAATTTTCATACGAAATTTGGTCTTCGGTTTACGTAACAACACAAACATTGTATATTCGTTTACACTTAATATTTCAAACGAAATATTCGAAGGAAAATGTGCTGTTGAACATTAAAACGTGACCAATGTATTTTAAAGTATGGGACGTCCCATAATCCTGTAAAGGTGATATGTTCACTACTGTACATCTTATATCTGTTACACAAACTTACGTGCTAATATATCTAACACGTGTGTGTATTTAAATGAAAACTCTTCAAGTGACAGTAATAGGGACATTGGACTTTACTATATATTTTCAATGAATTAGTACGTAATACATTGTATTTAACATACAAAAAAATCATCGTAAATAAAAGAGATGTTACTTAATGTTGTGCTTCAAACGGGAACGATTATTAGGTTAAATACGTTCTAAAATAGTTAAATAAAGTTATGGGATAACTTTAAAGTGGCAGTGATTGGTACATCTACCCTATGTACCCTTCCACTTCTCTGTTGCGTCTGCAGCATTTTCTGTATTCCATGAGATTATTTTGGACGCAAAAATGGTCCCAATCGGTGGTCATTTTCAATACACAGTTTCGAGCTGCCGGTATCGATTGCCACAACGAACCCTTCTAACTTATTTAAGGTATCTCGATTCCCCATCGATGTTGTCTATTCTATTCGCGGCGTCGAGCCGCGAATACTATCTGTCCGGCCGCAATAGAAATAGAATGCCGGTCGAATGGCATTTGACGGTCCTCTAATTGAGTAGAAATTCCGAATTAGAACGTCGAATCGACAGGGGGGTAGGTCTGCGTTGCCCCTCCGTGTTCCGTTGCCTATTAGCCGAGCTTTTATTCGACCGTTCTCGTTAGCGGAGCCCCGATCGACGCGTTTTGAATGATTAACGAGTCGAAAACGTTCCGTCTTCTACTCGATTTCCAAGCGACCCGGATTTATCGCCTACCATCCAATAGTTTGCCTCACGTGCCATTTTTCTAAATCGCTTTCGACCGCCGCCATTTTTTGCATCGCCTACAATTATCGTGCGACTCGCGGTTGAGCTCGGAGAACTGCGTCAAAAGAGATGCTGCCACGAGGCTAATCGATTGTTTGGGATGCAAGATCGTTACGTAAGAGTAGAAACAGAGGCGTTTTCGCGTGGACCGGTGCAAATTATTTTGGGATCTGCGACGCGGTTTTACCTCGGCTTGACTTTGCGATCGCTCGAGAATTTCGAAGCATCTCTTTTTTGGTCCATTTGAATTCGAGAGGATAAGTTTAGGAGAAGAGAGACTAGTAACTCCGGCATAAATATTTACCGCGTCACTTGCCCCATTTTTCTTGGTAGAATTATTGATATTAATGCATGCAAATAAGTTATTTTGTAGCGTCACGTTCCCGTTACGCGTACCGTACCGATCATATTTATTTCGACGACAAAGATTTTATAGTTTACTTCGATTTTATTATCAAAGTTACGTCTATTTCTTTCTACTATCGTTAACACGAATTATTTGCACATACTTTGCATTCGAATTCTAATAGAATATTGATACTGATACACATTCGAAATTAGTTAAATACCGTTCATTTACTTATGATCGATATTATGATCGATAGTGTACCTGTTGTTAGGTTCATTAAATTATTGATTTCCTTCCTAGAGATGCGAATGATAGAGTATCGAGTTGAGAAAAATAAACACTTCTGACGCTTCTTTTTATGCGAGTTCAGCACCTTTTTTTCTTCTTAACATTAACATTCTTTCATTTGCGATCTCTATCAAAGCAACCAGCAACTTAATGAACTCAACAATAAAACGTACAGTTATTTATCCATTTATTCTTCATTTGTATTTTATTTCCAGTACTTTTTATTATATATTAATAACTGTTACATAAAATTTATTATATTATTTTGGGTACTAATTATGTAAAATATCACGGTGATTTTGATACATTTGTCAAGAATTGCTAGAGAAAACTTTCAATTTTAAGCTACCGTGTTTTTTAATATCTGTATAATTTTATATCAAATTTAGTGAATATTTAACGTTCCGGATGCTTCTGTGAGCAACTGTGTATCCGTGTAATGAATGTAATACTCGGTTAGACGAATGGAATTTATTGTGTTGAAAAGTGTGAAAACTGCCTTTGATTTAATAAGTTAAAATGTAATGTAATATCATGTTAATGTCTTCATCGTCCAAGATGCATAACTTGAGATACATAGTTTAAATTATGAGATAGGAATGAGTGAAGGGGAGGTGTAACTGTTGTGCTGTTATTCTGCAATAAATCTAATCTCAACGGTATACACTTAAATGGTAATTAAAATGAAAAACATTAGGAAAAAGATGCGAAGAATGAAGAGGAACGCCGAGCTTTAAGAAACTTGGGTATTAAAGGGAAGTAGGTGGATATGCTAAAGGAGACCTTCAGACATTCCTCTATTTGCATAATTTCACTTTTCGAGACTGAAACAACGTCAACCATTGTGTTTCCTTTAAAACTTCCAAGCAAATCTTCCTACGTTTCCAAAGTTAGGTTTCTTGGTATTCCTGGCTTTCAAAAATTGAAAAAGGAAACCTCGTAATTATTAGATATACCAATTAGAGATGCGACTATCGATTATCGATAAGTCATCGATAACTTAACGATATTTTAACAATATGTGGATAACATTCTGATACTATCGATATTTATCCATAATTTTATCGATAGTAATAATAAAGAGGTAAAAAAAACTATAGTTTATACTTAAAATTATTTTTTGTTTCTTAGCGGCAACTTAGACAAAATGTAAGCTGATCAATTTTAACCTGAAAAATCGATCAATACAGCAGTAACGAAGATGGCAAATCAGGAAAGAGCGGATTATTCATAAGTTCACCTAATAATCGAAAATTAATCTGTTCGACAGTAATTTAATTCTTTTGTCGAATTGGAAAATATTGCTGATGATTCATTGTCATCTGCGGAACGATAATAGTACCTTTCAGTGCCTCGATACTTCGGCATTGTATAAACATACAGCTAGGAATGGTCGGGCTAATTAAGCTTAATTACAGCCACCCGAACCATTAATTAATTCATTGCACTCGCACCTGCCGTCCTGGTACACCTGCCCGCGAATCGAACTTTCGATCGTACATTTGGGGTATCTTTTGTGGAATTCGAATATCGATTAGCCCCCAACATTTTGCATCCAAGTGAATTGATTTTAGAGCAGGTGCCGCGAGTAAAGGTCGGTTGGGAACAAACAGTTGGCCGAATTTTTGCTGGCAACGTCTGTGCCGGCCTGATTGTCGAAGACTGACATAGTTCTTGCGAAGTAGGTAACGTTAGAGGGGATTCCAGTGCGTTTTTTACTTGGGGTTAGTTGCAGCGAAGGTACAGAGAAGATATAATACGCTCATTAGTCGCGACTACTAATTTAAACATACCTTTAATTCAGCTTAAACAATCTTGAAACTCATGAGTTGTAATTAAGTAGCAGAGAAACAATGAAATGCACTTAGAGCAGTTTGAGCGGTGGATCCGTATTCGAAACTAAGCTACTACAATATTCATAAATGCTTGCCATCCATCATATTAGTGGCGCCTAGATTGATTGATCAACAGTAATCAACTGATTCAGAACAATCATCCTAATTAACTTAACCTAGTCAATCTGAGGAAATCAAATACATTAAGCATTTACCTATTAATTCCTAAAAACTACATTCTTATTAAAAAATCTTGGAATAAAGTTTTGATTGATAAGTATAGTGAACAACTGATCTGGAGCAACCATTCTAATTAACAGACTGTGGATCTTTATACATTTATGGGTAATTATATGTACGAAAAAATACAAAATGTAGATCATGTTAAAAAATATGCAGTATTCCTAAAATAAAATATATTTTATGATTGTTCAGATATGAAACCATCCTGTATATGGATTTCACTTCTCTATATATCTATTCACAAAAAATTGAATTTGCATAAACATTCACAGTCTGCTAATTGATCCACTGTATTCAATCTTAGAAAATTAAATACAGCAAGCATCAGCTTATTAAGTTTCTAAAAACTGCACTCCAATTATAAGGATTTTATTATTATTGAATATCGGCACGCATTGTGCACTTATCAATTCCCTAAAAAATCTGCCCTTATATTCACTTTAGTAACTTTCCCAAAAATCCAGCATCCCGTTATAAAACGCGCGAAAATCTTCTATAGGGTGTCCTGCATTTCGTAGAATATCCGCACACGTAGAGCACGTACGCACAAGAGACACCAAAAGTGACGAGCACGCCGGCTAAACGTTACCCAATGGAGGCAGATCGATCTTTTCTTCTACTGGTTCCGCTCTCCCCGTCCCTATCCGCTTCTGTTCCACAGCTCTGTTCCCTGTGTAATTCGTATTCCACGGCAGTTGTATCCCGGATCGCCTGCAGCTCGAGCGTGCCTCTGTGTGTTCGCCGGCACATCGGATAGTTAGTCGATGATGTCGGACGACTAATGCGCCGGAGGAAGTATCGACGTGTCTCCGCTGCGAGCCCCTTGCACGTGTTCCACCCTTCTTGCAGTTTTAGAAGCGTTGGATGCTGGTGGGTGCCGGTTCCCTCGTACGTTGTCCTCGTCCTCTATCTATCTACTCGTCGTCGTCGTTTCTGTATCGAGATCGACGAGATGCGCCGCCGATGAGACACTCCGCGGTTGGGGAGATGGGGAAACAGGCTTTGTTTTAGCCGCGGTTCGCCAGACGGGTTTTCACGATATACCCCCTCTCTGCTCCACGTCGGATTATATAGATTTCGGAGCGGGAACGTGAACGATTTAGACGCTGAAGATGTGTAATTTCGTACGGAAGGATTGACTCGAGTGACCCTACACGTGTTGTCTTCATAGCAACATTTCTGCTCCGTTTGGAGAAATAGTGGTGTGCTTCGTAGCATGAGGTGAACTTTGCAATTTTGTTGCAGTTCGTTAATAGGAGTGACAAAATTGGCAAATCACTGAGGTGGAATTCTGTAACGTTGCTCTTGAAGCGTGCTTTTGTTGCTGATAGGCGAGATATACTGGGAATTGGTACTTGTGCTCCGAAAGAGAGTGCAACATCCGAAAGCAGTAAAATTGAGATGTTAACTTGTTTTGAAAGAGTGATTCGTTTTGAAAATTTGAAAATCTTCGGAGTTACTTCGTAAGGCTGTTATTATAATTAATAATTGGGAAGCATAGGTGAAGTGTTTGTGCTCCGAAATGCCGCGAGAAGTTCGAAGACAGTGGCATTGAGAAGATGCTACAGTTTGTTGATATAAGTGATCCAACTTGGAAATTCGACAATCTTTACAGTTTCCTGTTACAGGTGTTATTATCATTTATAATTGACGAACATTATGAAATGGTCGGAAATAGAGTGCATCGTTCGAAAGCAGTGAAATTAACGAGATGTTCCAGTTTGTTTTTAGAATATGAGTAGAATATTTGGACGTGTGAAAATTTCCAGTGAGTTTTCAAAGGTGTTGCTATTAGTGATAATTGGGAAATATTGTGAAGTAGTACTTCTGTACCGAAATGTAACGTGCGAAAGTGGTGCGATTGAGGAAGATTGTGAAATCGGAGAACAACGTGTAGAGGGATTATGAAAGGAGCAGGGCCCGAAAACGTCTACCTCGGAATCGATTAAAGCGACCGCCTAATGTAAAACTGTGTCCCAAGATGTTGGAGTTGGGTGACGAGGGTGAAGTTACCGGGACGTTAGAATTAGGGAATACTGCGATCTCGATGTTGAAATGATTCTCGTATTCGCTCGGTACGTATCCACATTATAATCACTTTACCGTTACTCCTCAAAAATGAAACCTCTAAGAATAAACCTATCAACGCAATACTAAGTATTATGTATGATGATACAGTACGTAGAAGTACATATCACAGCACGATATCACTTAAATACGTAATACTCCCGTTTAACGTAGCACTTCCTCTTTACGACGTGTTTCATACTACTCATTCTCATTAACCTTCAACCCGTTGTACATCAGAATACACAATAACAATCTGGCTTAATGTGATAAGGTACAGATAGAGGAGTATATAGGAATTTATCTGAAGCGTTGATAAGAATGCCAGACACCGTGTCTCTTCTTCTGCGTTTCTCATTTCTCGATGATGCTGTTGTACGTTCGTTCTTTCTTTTCGTGCTTCGACAACACTAATCATCTACATGTGCTTCATTTTATACCGATGCTTCGAATTGGCTGCGTTGCAACTGCACCGCGAAGGGTGAGGCGGAAGGCACGCATATTTTCGAGCGTGACGCACCTTGGGTGCTGGGCTTGGCTCACCGGCTGAGAGAGATATCGGGTCGCTTTGTGCACGCGCGTGCAGACGCTCGCGAATAAAGCCGCGTTCACAAGCACCTTTGGTCACCTCCTCGATCTGGTTCGGCTGGTCCTTTGGGAGTGGTTGCAAGCAATGAGAAAGGAAGAAACGACCTGACTTCTGTTGAATTAGGTCGTTGAAAAGTTGACGATAACGATGGGGGGTTAATGATTTCAGTAATTAGCGATTACTCCGAGTTGAGCAGTTTTAAACTTTGAATTATTACTACGTTTGAAGTTGAAGTACTTAATTATCGCAGAATAATAATAATTAGGTGATCAAGGAACTTGATTGTTTTCACGTCTGTACTTTCTTGAACTATAGAATAATTGTTCAAGGATCAGATGCTTTTACTTCTAATCTTAAACCAAAAAATTCCTCCTTTGTAATATTAAGCCTGCTGTTCTCCTCGCTAGCTTTTCACGTTTATATTTCTTCGATTTACAATGAAACGATGAACGAATGTACGACACTTCCGGAATATTACTATTTACATCAAACTTATACAAATTTTAAATACATAGAATATTGAAAAAAAAAATCTGAAAATATTGTATCGGTGATTATGAAAGTGGTATGAGTCATATGTATGTATAGATTTTTCGAGATATTTAGACTTTTACGTTCGAGTGTATTAAAAAATATTCGTGGTTATATATTATATCTTTATATTTTTCTTTTGTCACTGGTCTCTCACTTGCGTATAATGGAGGTAGTGATATATTGCAGTATAATTCTGTTTGTATTATAACACCGAATAAAACATAATCTTCGTATTGGGTCACAGAGACCTGGGGAGAACAGCACAGTTAAGCACAAAATGTGTGCGTTAAATTATTGTAGCATCCACAAATTTCGCGCGATAAGATTCGCTGGACAAATGGGTGTCAATGCAGAAAACGGTCGCGATTCTGGCGTCACGAGGGCGCGCTGAGTAAGCGGTTTAATTTTATTCGCCGTACGTCGTAAGTCTCTCTCTCGTGGTCGACGTAGCTTGTGTATCGGGGCCTAAACGACGCCCGTCCATATTAGATGCGACTGCAAGGCGCCGTTAACGTCTTGTCGGTGCGATCGCCTTTGAATTAACTATATCAATTGCTCGATAAAAACTTCCGTGTAGTGAAATCCTCCATTTCCCCCTATGAATACCCCCTAATATCCTTTACGCGATTAATTTCTTTCTGCACTATTCTGTCCTTTTCCGTGGAGAACGTCCATCTCCAGTGTTCGCGCAAACGGAGTAAAAGGACCGAGGCACGCCAACAGGAATACAGGATATATTCCGTGTAGAAAGTGAAGAAAGAGAGAAGAAATGGCAAATGAAAAGAGAGAAACAGGAAGAACAGAGTAAAGGGGCAGAACGCAGAATAGAGGCGAAGCGGATACGCACGACGCGTACAAACGGACACACGCGAGACCACGCGAGTGTAAGCGAGTGTAAGCTCCATGTGTATGTCCGTTTCTGTCTCTTTCTTGCTGGCTGCAAGAGTATGACTCGTAGTGAGCACACGATTAACCGGCGGTTCGTTTTCTGCCGGGAGACTCTTTATACGAGCACACCGCTCTGCTAACTGGCAACCGGCTACGCTAGCTAACTGCTTGGTCGAGGAACACGAACACGCGAAAGAGACGGAGAAGGAAACGGACGGAGACGAGGTACAGGGCCGTGCTTAAGCACCTTTAGTACCACCAGCCTCGCGATTTCCAAGGGGAATGCACTCGTTCCAGCCACGCTCGTTTTACGATACATCCGAGCCTTTTTTCCACGGCTCCGGCCGTGCTTCTCCTTGCAGCTCCATGATGCTCTCTCCGCGAGTCCGTGAATCGTACGTGAACACAGTGGAGGATTAAAGATCGCCAATGGAGGACAGTTGATCGGTTAACACATCCGCTGCTGCTAGAATACAGCGTCATTCTTCGAACGTTTTCTATCTAACGTAATGTACATTCTTTCGTTGCTGCAGATTTAAGTAGAAAGTATACACACGGCACCGCAGACAGCGAAACTTTGCATTGTTATGAAAAATATTTAGTTGCATTGCATTAAAGAAACATTTCTGATGGGTTCGTATTCTTTATATTGCCAATAGCAATCTCCAAATGCCTGAGGTTACCATTAGTGTAGAATAACCAAACTTAATTATTAAAAAACAAGAACAGATCTATATGCTATATGTTCGCAAATTTCCCTGCGTAAATTAGTAATCCATTGTCAAAGATAGTTATTTTCCATTTCATCCAGATCTGACGCAAATCCTCCACGTCCGGTGAAACCGTAATTTATTCGTGGTACATCCACTTCGTTCATATTTCTATATACTTGTCTGTTCGTCCGGACGATTGGAGCCCAAGTTCGAGCGACGAATTAGTGGAAGGAATTAAAAATACAGCCGCAGAGCGGCTCGAGTGGAGCGAAAGGAGGCGCGTATCGATCCTCGAGGGGTGAGGCAGGGTGAAAATAGTTTTTCCTTGTCCTGACGCGAGTGGCAGTTTGACAGAGCATGCCAGTGATATCTCGCGCTGCGAATATTCACGACGACTATCCTCTGTTCTACTCCCATCGTAATGATAGTAGTCGTTGTCGTCGTCTGTGCACCTGGAACTTGCACGTCACTGGACCCGAAGCATCGTCCTCGGGTCTTTGACCCCGTTGCATCTGGACAGAGAACACTCTGATAATGCATCGGCACGATTATCGTCACTGTCCTTCTCGCAGTCTTCAACGCTCGTTTCTATCGTGTCGATTCCTCCGCGAACGACTTCAAAATTTCCATCGTAGACGCAGAATTAGTGCTTGCATAGCTTGAAAGAGCAAAACTGAACTACCGAGGACTAATTAGACCCAGAAAGTGGAGGACAGAGGCACTTGCAAGGTGTCTTGGATTGTTGATTGACCGATTGAAGAGCTTATGACACATTCCTCGTCAATTTTTGTTTTCTTGCAGAAGAGCAAAATCATACTGTAGAGTCTCTAGATTTATGACTAATTAATTTCTATTTTAATTTCTGACTATTAGATTTCATGACTAAGGCACTAAGGTTTGGAGATATATAAGATTTCTGTGGTTGTGTAGTTAATTGGGTGAATGAAGGGAACTAGATCAGAGTGCCTGTAACGTATGTTACTAGGTTATATCACTAGACTTAGTTTCTAATTTCCTGGCTTGGCAAATCATAGCCACAAAGAGACAAACACCAGTGAGTTCATTTTTCTCCTACGTTGTCTTCATAATCTTTGAATAGCAATCGCGTAATTATATCGTTGCATTTTTCTCAAGACCACGATGAAATATTACAACGCCCTAACTAAAAGTCTTCTGAATGAAGGGTGTACATAATAGTGCTTAAGGTGAAATTCGAATTAGTCCAGACGATGGTTCAGGATCGTGTCGTTGGTATCGATGGTATGGAACCATAAAAGAGAATAATTGGTAGTCACGAGGCAATTTTAGCTGTAAGCTGGTATATGCAGTCTGATGTGACAGTTTGGTATTTTTACACGTCAAGACGATCGCGTGATGCGACGCACTCTCTGGATAATTGCATCCGCTGCTGCGGTGCAACCACGGTGCTTACTGCGTAAGTTAAAATGTCCATCGCTGATGATTATTGGGGAATCTGGTTGATCGTGTGATCATTTCGATCATGGGAATCTTTTTTTCTTTTTAAGTAGGTTTGATGACTTTTCTGATGGAAATTGGTGGTCCTCCCTTGACACTTGATTAACCCTTTGGCGCAATGACGCGCGTTTATTGTGCATTGCTTACTTATTACGATAGATGTGCTGAACTGAATAATAGCATATTTGGATGGGATTGAACACACCTACATGTATGGGTTCATAGCACGCATCGAATGGTTGTAAGCGAACATATTGGTTTCGCAGCGCACGATGAACAATTTTGCGAAACTCATGCAACAAAGCATAAAATTGTTGGCACAAATAAAAAGGAAAAGGTACAATTCCATTGAGGCAACATGTAGCATGTGGTAATGACGTACGCGACATGGAGTTCTTCAAATAAAACTACGTAAAACGACAAGTAGCATGAAATAATGTAGCGTGTCATACATTAATTTGTTTTACCTACAAGAAACAAAAGGCACTGGAGAACCATGTTTTTCTACTTGGAAAATACATTATATTTAATATACCGAACAAATATAAGTCTAGAAATAATCCTAATATCACAATTATAAATGATGAAACTAAAGTGTCGTACAGTGAGGGGGATTAGAGATACATGATCAGCATCTAAACATTATAAGCCTTTAGAAATAAGCGTATAAATTTGTGCGTGACAACCCAAACTGAGCCGGTTGGGAATGCGTAATAATTGAGTCACGTGGTAAAATACTAATAGAGACTTCGATATTTTTTTGTTTGGTATTATTATTAGTTAAAAGTCATATACTAACACATACATTTTCCGTTTGCCTATGGCAGTAATTTTGTGGCCTTCTGTACATACATATATGGATTCATAGCGTTGTAAGGATTTCATTCCAGCAAGGAAAATACGGTTAAAGGATCTTCTTATATGCTCTATCGTCACTCTGTGACTATGATTTCTTGGAAGGGATAATTTCTGCTTCCAAATTGGACAAAAACTTGACAGATTAAATGCATAATTAGCTCAGTTGAACATTGATACTCATGTAACGCGAAGCTTCGGTAAAGGAAACAGAATACTGTTGTTCAACAACTCGCTTTGTTTAATTGAATTTTTCCGCTCACAGCTTTCCAGTATATTAAAAATCGTCTTCCTTTGCAATTACTCGGGCACTGGACATCGCGTGCGGGCATATCGAATTCGCTCGAGCTCCTGTATTATTTCGCTGATAAATTTCGGCAAAAATTCCTCGATCGGAAGGAGAGTCACTTGGTGCAGCATTTTTTAACAATTTTCGTTTTTTTTTCGACACCTCGAACATATGTATTCGCGATGCGTCGCGACGCTTCGACGCGGCGTTTCACACGTGGCCACTGGCGTCGATACACCGTGTCCACGATATTTTTATGTAACCATCGTTTTTGCAGTTTCAGAATGCCAATCGCCGGCTCGTTTAATGGCGACGCTGGTACGCGTCGTGAATCGTTTCATCACGTCCGGTCTGATTGCATATGATATCGACCGCGTGTACACCGTCAACCCTTCGCCACTTCTGCATCCATTTACTATTTGCTTTATTATAGTTGTCGATAGGGAAGAGCAGAATATGTATTCGCGTAGAAATATTCTAGCATTAGGTCTCTAGTCTTCACGATTCACTGACAAAATCGAATTTAGAGCGCGCAACAGCCATTTTTCGCACAGAGTGAGCTTAAGAGGATCGACCTGGATAATCCAATCGGAGTGTCTCGAATTTAACCGCTTGGCTTACGAACTTTTCTGCAGTTACGCACATTATCGAAAACATTTCACTGCTTCAACGTTGCGCCAGAATCAAGATATTGAAATATTATATGTTAGACGTAACTGTTGCATCAATTTTTAAACATCTAAGAGAAGTTCAAGAAGTTGAATCAAACTATTTTATAAATATAGCGTACATTTGGTCTATTTAGTTCATAGTTTACGTTACAAGTGTGACTCGTGGTTACAAGGCAAGGGTTAATAGTACGAGCAATAGAGAAACTGCGAATTATTACTTAAGATTCAGTTTTCACCCGTGTACCGCTCATTACAATAATTACTTTTTGCATTGCTTACTTAAACGTTATATGTATAATCAAAATACAGTTAATAGCTCCACTGCAAAATTCAGGTAGCTTCGTAATTTATAGATGGCATTCAGTGCGAAAAATGAATAAAAATGAAAGAAACATGAACCTGGAAATTATTCTACGATTTCTGGTGTGGCGATGATCAAACGGTTGATCTTTGAGGTTGTTTCATGATTTAATGAACATATTTCACTCTAATTTTTTTAAATTTTTACTGCGAAGCCTTCAGGTCATAGATCAATCATTTACATAGCAATCGTCGCGATACAAAACTAGAAACAAAATTAATATTACATCTACAACTAGCCTTTTTTTTGGACCAATCAACAAATTTGCTGTAATTTAATACATCATGCGTGAACGAACATCCAGCGATATTCTTTGAGTATTGCATATATGAAGACCCGTAATCACAGACCGCAGGTCTGCGAGACGTTCAAGGGATGTACATGCTTAAACTTTATCAATCCATAAGTATAGTTAACCCCAATTGAAAATATACCTATTATAAGAATATAAGTACTTATAATACCTTTATGTTACAAACAAATTAGAAAGCAAGAAATGTGTTTATATGGTGCTAATAGACACGTTAATACAGCGATTGTTGACACCGCACGTTTGTGTTGACGTGACATTTTCACATCTATGGTTACCGGTTAATATGTAACAATTAGAGAGGTTTATAAGTTGAATCTTTAATTCGTGTGGTTTCTGTATAACGCGATCCAATGGGAGAGTCAATTTTCGCGAGAAATAGCGCCAATCAGTTTTTCGACCGAAGCTAGTCAATCGATCTTTACCTAAACTACCCCAAGACACTATGATTATTATCTGTAAGCGTCTAATTGAATTCCCATAGGAATCGGAGCGCGTTAAGAATCGTGGCATCCGGCGGACGGTGGTATCGATCGCGTTCTGCTCGGTGCGGCCTCGAATTTCACGCGATAGCAAAGGCAGATACCGTATGCGGCGAAGGGAAACGCGCTCGTTCGCTGGACGTGCTCAAAACGCCGTTTAGGAGCCTTAAACCCGGAGCATAGAACCGGAGTGAGAGAGAAAGAGAGAGAGAGAGAGAGAGAAAAAGAGCCCCACCCCGATATCCAGTTTGCCAAACGCCGGTTGTTTTTGTTCGCGCGTTGCACGAACTCTGAAACCCACCCCTCGCTTGGTCACGCACACGATTACACACGGAAAGGCATATACAGACGCATACATAGATAGAATCGAGAGCGTGTGGAAGGTTGGAGGACGAGCGATCTACGTGTCCCAGCGGCAGGACCCTCATCGTGGTCGTCAGCAACCGGGGGAGGTTGGGACACGCCAGAGCAGGGGTTGGGGGCCACGACAATGCCCCACCCCGAGTTCTCGTATCGATCTGTCGCAACGAAAGTCGAGATACCGGCCTGAAAGTATCAGCTGGACGGATAAGCCTGAATTATATTCCATTCTTCTCTTTCTCTCGCGTGTACTCGCTCTTTGTTTCGCGTTCCACGTCGTGCGTGACTCTGCGCGACCAAAAGCGTAAGTTCTGCGTCGCGTGGCTCTGGGTATCATTCGTCGGGTAAGGAAATTTTCTTTCATAATTCTCTGAACTTTATTTATTAATCCTTCTTTTCGAAAAGAAGAAGAAGGGTTAATATATAATTCTTCCTTAATTATTTGCGTACGTGACACGAGATACAGTATATAGTAAACCGAATGTGGACAGGTTAGGAGATATGTGGCTTTAATGCTTTCTTCTACACGCTCTCGACGACTCAACAAATTAAAAATAATTTGATCTGTTTATTACGTTACCGAGGTAACGAAGCATTGCAATTACGTATAGCTAGACTGCGGATTTTTATTCATTTATGAGAAATTTAAATGTGTAAAAAAAATTTAGATTTCATGTAGTATTCAAAAATGTAAAAAATATTGTAAGTAAAATACAAATTATAATATTTGCAGGGTGAAATAACTTCCAATGTGAATCTTATTCCTCTATTTTTCTTTATAAAAACATAGATTTTCATAAAGATCCGCAGTTTACTTATAACAAAAGAATTGCGAAATAAGTGCATGCCAAAATGCCGAAACAGTGAAAAAGAATGCCGGTCAGTTTTATCATTACATCCAGAAGAATCTGATTTTATTGTTTATCGTACTCTGGATAAAGCATTTTACTCATTTCATTATTGTACGACATTTTATTATTTAAAAGCCAGCGTTATAATTTGCTTGTATACATTGCATTAAGTTTTTAGCGCGCTCAGAAATTAGCGTGCTTTGGAAGCACGGTTGCCTAACAGAGTGTTATACGCAATGTATTAATGCTGTGTTGTCTCACCAAATCTTGAATACTTCTACGCATTTAGTTCGCACTTATTAACACGGTGATAAAATTAAAGAGAGGAGTGAGCTGTGAACTCAGTTTAGAAGTTCGAAGATAGGGTTAAACGTAGATGGGGTAATTGTTAAAGATTGGTCTAGTCAAATTTTTGGGATTGGGAAAGGGATAAAATTTATGAATTGATAGAGTTATATGATAGAAGATTTAATATTAGGGTTGCAATAGATTAAAAGAGCTTGTTACAAGTTTGGAATTTTGGTTTGGGTAAACTTGGGGTTGGAAAGATGGAAATTTTATGGGTAAATGGAAGGAGATTTAGTACCAGGGTTTCAGTAGATTGCAAGAATTGATTGCAACCCTGGGATTTTGTATAACTAACGTTTCGCGTAGGAGGAACAGATCGAGAATTGTATATCGTCTAATTGAAAATTGGCTTGAATGGATCTGTGATTGAAAAGATCGAAATTTATGAATCTGTATGGTTAAACGGAGGAAGTTTTACTATTAAGATCGGAATCGATTGCAGGAATTGTTTGGGAGCCTGGAAATTTGTCACAGTTACAATGCTGGAGATACAATTTGGGGTCTGATTAATACCATAAAAGGTCATTGTAACATCCTAACATAACATCTATTTGCAATTGAGGTTCTTGCAGCCAGGGGAGTGTAAGTTCATTTTCAATCGTTTGATAGTTATGATGTACAATATATGTAAAAAAGTATTATACATCGTTTGGTGCAAGTACAATCTATTAGTTGAGCTCTATAGTCTAGTATACACTGCTCTTTTCTGCATACTATTACCACAGACGAGGTGTAAGACTAGACTAGTCATGTAACACTTTTGTGGCTTAAGATCCCGGGTCTCTAGAGCCCTATTACCATTTTGATTTTTACCTTTAAAGTTAACAGCAATTTAACATTTTATTATCTTAAATTTCAAATTAATTTATTCACAAGTAATTGTTTTATCCACGTAAAATATGTGCGCATTTTTAATTATCGAATCATGCTAATACTGCGCCGTAGTCAAATGGTTCAATTTCCCTACGGGTAATAAAAAGGAAGATATTCTTCCGAAAATCCTGATCTTTTAGATATCGGTATTTCAGAACATAGACCATGGAACAAATCCCATAAGGTGATTTGTCTACTCTTATATCTCGTCTATGCTATTACCTTCCACATTCACATGGTGCACACCACCAACAACAGAACATCAAACGCTATGTACTATAATCCTCGCTTCAAGTACATCCTCGTCAACCCTAACTTCAAATCCACCCAAAACGCTTCTATGTATGGTTTAAACGTCATTCAGCTGAGACGTCGATACTCGAGTTGCATTTACCCTTTTCATGAAACCTGGGTGATCTAAATGATCCCGAGCGTCGAAAGCATGGAAGCGTAATCAGGCAACGCAGAGACAGCGAGCAAAGCCGACAGCTGCCGCGATTCGTGGCGTGTACGAACGAAACGTGTGGGACGTTATGGAATCGACTTTCGCAGACAGGCACGCGTTTATGAGCGCGTACCCCTGTGCGTGTTTTATACGCGTGAACACGTCCAGGAAGGTGAACACCGCGGGACCCTTTGATTCACATACACTGACATTTCTCGTTTGAAGACGTGCCGCGATAAATACGTGCACCGCTTGGCATTTCGCGTTCCGGTTCTCCGCGCGAAAGTTCAGTAGCTCTGTTTATCATGGTTCGTTTTATATAAGGATCCACGGCATCGTAGAAGCGCCGATTAAGTTTTGTATTTCATACAACGATAGAAGACCTGTTTGATTTTTTGCTGAGAAAGGAAAACTGCAAATGTTGCGGAGAAAAGTAAGCAATTTCTGAGTGAGAAAATTAAACGGCGCGTGGAAGATTTTGATTCTCGTGTTATTAGGTTAGGAAAAAAGTTTTGTTGTCTTTGTTTTTGCGATATGGCGTTAGTATTACGATATATGAGTTAATATGCGAATAACTTTGCAAACGCAAGTACATAAGATTGGAAAATAGACATTTCGAAGAATCATTTGAGAAAAAGTCTTAAAGATTGATTGTAGTTATCACGTTTAACACAGTTTTGAAATAAAAAAATACAAGGTACGTTTTCGATACAGAATATTGTATCACTACTACAAACGTGAAAATGCAGTTAAAACTAAGAAAGAATAGTGTGTATGATAAAATGTATTAATGTTAAAATATTTTCACTTTCTTAGCCCGTAATTTAATTTTTTAATTGGAAGAACATTGAAAAATCTAAAAGCTTATAAAATTGGCTTAGGTTAGTTTTTCGTCGAAAGAAACGAGAATTCTCAAAGGATTGAATGCTGAAGCTGTTTAATATAGCAAAAGGTTGCTGAAAAAAATCGATAATACATTGTTCAATAAAGTTTCACGACTATGCCTCTTTAAAGTACTACAAAACTTTTTAGCCAGTCTAATATAAATTGATATCGGTGTTAGTGAAAACAGAGGGACAATATAAGAAACCGGTTGTGTAGACCCTGTATTTGATACTAAAGACTACGAGACTCGGAGGTGGACGTTAAGGGGTTAATTGAAGTGAGTATGGTGAATATGGCCGATTCAGTATAAGATAATAGGAATTCATTGCCTCGTATATAAGCGACAAGGAGGTAATAATATACTATTATAAAACAATTAGGGAATCGCAACTCTGAACGATTCTATCAGATCAAGTAAATTTAAGCAAAAGAAATGAAAGAAATGGTATGGACTTGTATAGATACCATTACACATCGATTTTCTTGCTACAAAAATTATGAAATATTGTTAACCCTTTGCACTCCAAAACTATTTTAATATGATCTACCTGTATCTTCAACACCCTTTTTTGACTCTTATGAGAATTGAAAGTGTCATTTCGTATTTCGAATATAGGAAGGGTTAAATGATAGATACAAAAATCCGGTGCTTAGATTTCTTAGAAAAAGTTGTCAAAGTTCACTTATTTTTACTTTATTCAATTGTTAAACCCATTAACCCCTTGCCTTATAATGAGCAGTTACACTTGTAGTTTAAATAAAATAAAAATACCCCGTATTTGTAATAAATAGTTTGCAGTTTTTTATGCAGATTTACGTTTTTACAAATGACACTAGAGAGATGGGATCTAAATTGAAGGTTGTTTCGCTGTTTAATTATCCTAACTTGTGCTTTACTTCGGATACTTTATATATTTTTGCATATTATATGCATCCTGTATTTTTTTCCACAGTTAAATTTCCCATAAATGCATAAACATCCACAGTCTAGTAATAGACATTAATTTGAATCCTAACTATAGACTTGCTTTGAAAGGGGCTTATGGTATACTATCGTCATTTATTAGCATATTTATTCAGATCGTGTGAAAAATTCGAGAGGTGAAAAAACAAAAAAACAAAAGGTGACTAGGGTAGAGTGAAAGAGAGAGTGAATGAAAATGGAAAGGGTTCGACTTTCCGCAACTGTACTTTATTCTTTGAATTTCTTCGAGAACTGTTGGTTGCCTAAGCGTCGCTCGCGAACTTGTTACCCTATGTACGGTACATAATATGAAGTTGGCCAAACTAACGCCGAAACTTCTGGCCGTGAATGCGCCGCGAGTTCGCGTGCCGCGTTTACACGGATTTCAGGTTTCATTTTCGAAAAAACTTCCCCGACAAAGCGATTAAATCACCAGCTGTGTAGTCCGTACCTAGCCACCGCGGAGACCCTTCATTTTTATTCACCAAACTTCTTTTATCTGTGAAAGTTTGCTCGCGCGATAAAGGTTGCGTTAAATGTCCAATACGAATTTCTAGAGCCTGATGAATTCTAGATTTTTTTAACAAATCTGAAAGGTTGCACTGTATTTATTATACGTTTAAACGGGGCTAATCAAATTTTTATTATGGAAAATGTTTAGAGTATTGGCAAAGGTTTCAGATTCTAGACTTTTAGATTTATTTAAAATTAGAGTAATTAGTAGACTGAATTTTTACGTAAATTCATGTTTTTGCAGGTATGATTAAAGAAACTAGACATCAATAGAAATCGGTTTCATCCTCTGAATATTATAACATGCACTTTATTGTAGATATTTTACATAATTTTGTATACTATGTGCATTTTGCAATTTTTTTGCGAATTTAAATTCCTCATAAATACATAAAGAGCCGCAGTCTAGTAATAATGTGTTAATCCTCTATAACCAAAATTTTCTTCGATCAGGTAACAAAAATTCGTAATTGAAATATATAATTTAATAGAGAACCTTTTCATTAAAAAATTGAGGAATGTGCGAATACTTTTTGTAGTCACTGTATAGAATTGTGGATTTATTTAAAATGAATTACCAATGTTTCTAATCTTTGAAAGTTAACTTTCCCATTACATAACTACCCCTGAAATTCTACCATCTTTTTGAAAGAATGTTTGAAAGTTTCTCTACCTGTTTTCCATCTTTTGTCATCTATATGTAATTCTGATGTACTACTAATTAATTTATAATATTCAATTATCCACGAAATCGCCTTCTTACTATACAACTACTCCCATAACTGTACTCCGCCATCCTTTTACGCGAATATTCCAAGATTTCTATACTTAATCTCCATCTTGAACAATCTGTGTCTAATTTTAATTCATTACAAATTAATGTATATTATTAGATTATTTCACAAAAGGGTCTCTTTCAGAAATTCCATCTCTTAGGCAACCCCCTCTCTAAATTATCCTTCATTGTACCCTATATTTTATTAATCCCTTAAACGATTTCAGTGGGTCACAAGCAGTTAGCTGTCATGTGTTTCACAGGCACACAGGCCTTGAATACGGATCTCGAGTTTTCGAGGGATCGTGTCGGGAGAGGTAGACTTCTTTGTCTTCCGGCTAGGAACGGATTCCAGTCGACTTTCATGTAATCGGCTGAACGTATTTCAAGCGTCGTGACGCAATCGGTTACCTGGTCAGGAGACGATCGAAGAAAACGAATCCCGACTCGCGCTCCAAATCGCAGATACGAGAATTAAATCGTGAAGGTGAAATATCGGACTTCTCTTTGTTGGTCTCGATAAATTTGGACCGTGAAATATTCGCCCATTTTATTCTACTGTTTTTAGAATCAGAAATTACCTCTTGATACTTTTATTTCCTCTTTACTTTTTTTTGCATTGCATATTGTAGTCAACATGCTATTTAACCCCTTAAGCCTTTATAACCCGAATTTTGTGTAGTTTTTCAGCGAAAGAAATTACCATGTGTAATAATAATAATTAGAATATATAATAATAATTAAATATACGAAAGAAAAGCGGGAATTAGTAATCGCTGTATAAATGGTTAACATCAATACAGTGATAAAAAATATAAAATACAGATATTGCAGATTGATTTCTTCAGTAAAGCTCCTTCGTGACATTCTTCGTTTTCCCTTTACATTTACGATATACGTGAAAATAGATGTAATACGAAAATCTTCATAATAAAAAATCTTAATCTATTAATTTCCCAAGATAAATATTAAACCTCTTCTAAACCAAAAATCTGACACAAAACTCAGTTGCATAAGAATCCGTAAAATGGTTTCGTACAATAACTTCGAATGTGATCAATAATACCATGGTGCGTATCGTGTTCAGATTTCGTCTTTGAAGGGATCAAATTGAGTACGTGAATTCTTTATAGTTAAAACTCCTAACGTGGATAATAACACATAAAGATTTGAATAATTTCCTAATGATTTTCCCGGCCTGTATAAGTTTCTGCAACCGTCCTAATAATTCGATGGGGGTGTAATCTTCACATACGTGGCCTAATTGTTGAGCTGAGTTCATCACGGCTGGTTAAAAAGGCGGTGCCCAAGAATACGATATTATCGAGCCGCTTAAGCAATCACGGTAATAGGCACGAATTAATTCCACGAGCAACACCTCTCGCGGCGTGGTACACAGCAATCGGACACGTCTTGCCGTAATCGTCTCGAGTGCTCGCGATTGAGCAATGTGGGTGAAGGCTAATGGCCGACCTCAAAGTTTTAATCGACGATTTTCGCGAAACACAACACACCGCAGTTCCTTCGCGTCTCTTTCTCGTATTCTCCCTTCTGTTTTGTACAAGTTTGTTTCAAACTTGTAGGGGAAAAAAAGAATAAAAAGAAGCGAATCAATAGTTGGAAGGCAAGAAGGATTTTCTAGGCGGTCGAGTTCCAACAGAGGAGTCCGTTCCAGTTAAATTGTTCCTCGGAATGAATTTCATGGGGAAAAGGTTCGAGGCGATCCGTCTCCGCTCGCGAAAACCCTCAAACGCTTCGCCATTGAAAGCTGAAGCGGAGTTATTGCCTCGACGAGTACTTTACGCTTTCTTAAGTTATTTTACTACTCACCAAGAATGCACGGCTACGCGAAAAGTATTAATCATCCGGCGCATAGTTACTATCTCCTCTTTTGTGGGATTCCTCGCGGTGAATGAATGAAGTCTCTGAATGAACCTCTCCCCCGTACGTTTGGTGTGAATGATAAGTGTTTAAGGAAGCATGTGAGAGGACAAGTGGCAGTTTAGAATACGAGAACCCGCTTCAAGTACCTGTGAATGAATTCTAGGAATGCAATTGTGATTTGGGCTACTGGATGCGTGACACAAATTCACAGCAATCTTAAATTGCTGTATAATCATTAGTAGACTGCGGATTCCTATCCATTTATTGGAAATTTAAATTATAGTATATGCTTTACAATAAATGAATTTATACTACAATTTGTTCATTGTAAATTGTATCATAATTATATTATAATTTATTTTAACTGTATTCAGTACTATAATTATACCATAATTTAATTTTTGTGAGGTGTATACTCACTTTTAACTCCCACTGTATACTCTGCAAAGCTATATAAAATATCCAAAGTATAGTAAGAATTGATATTTCTACTTTTTCCAACTTACCTATAAAAACATGAATTCGCATAAATTAGGTTGTAAATTTTTATGCATTTATGAAAAATTTAAATGCGCGAAAAATGTATATACACATATTACTGGGAAAGTTCATCGCATCACTTGTTGCACGAATACTATTGAAAAAATTGTCAAACTTCAAACTTCTGTAACTTTTTTAAAATTCGTACAGAACTGTTGGGATAAAAACTGGATTAAAGCTTTTTATTCCTTTGGGACGATTTTGTTCGAAGAGTAAAAGGACAAAGCGTTGGACCGTCACAGGAGGATTTATACTAACAGTGACCAATGAATTTAAGTGTATTGGTCATAACGCGAAGCTTTCATTCAAATTAGGTACTAAAACAAAAATGAGCATAAAATAACTGTATTACATTATTTTACTTTTTTTCTCGCGTTAAACGTTGCAGAATAAAATTCCCTATTTTATCCTCTTACACTTCATTTAACTCTCTACATTTCACCCTTCTAATATTTGTAAATTTAATACACCTGGAATCTCAAAGAAGATACAAAAATCTCATCAAAGAAGAACTGTTTCAATGGTCACAGAGAGTGAACAAGAAACAAGACTAGGAACAGGGCTATCGCTATCGATCGATTGAATTTTACCGAACGACCCAGTAGAAGAATCTAAAGAAAGAGAGAGAGAGAAAGACCAGTACCCGAGCAATATCATCGGCAGCGGCAATTAAAAATAATTATCGGAGGGATTCGAGCTAAAGATGGCGGAGCCAGAGGCGCTGGAAATTCAGTGGATCGATTAATAGCAGTCGGAGTCAAAGGAAAACCCGTGGTTGCGGATTGAAATACGGCGAGGTTTCGCACCTGTACGCACGTTCCAGTTCTCAGAGTCGCACGGCCCACATTTTGCTTGGTCGCCGACCATCGAGCGTATTTCTCGCGCCTTTGCAACGCTTCTCTTCATCGTTTTTCAAGCAGCCAAGCCTTTACTGGCCAATCAACCATCCTTGAATACTTCTCTCGATTATGCAACGGCAATCGTGTCGAGTACTGTTCCTTTGTTATCGAGCTGGTGATAAGGAGACATATTTGTCGATGTCGTCAGATGTTCGCGTTTGTTGCTTTATTGGTTGCAAGATTAGTGTAGTTTTTTTGGCGCGGTTCGTAGTAATTCGAAGTAGAATTAACTTTGGTTTTAATGGCATTGAAAAATAAGAAAAATTGAATTTGAAGGTGTGAATTTGATGATTTGAATTTGGCTACTTGTATTGGGTGATTATCATTTTACAATTGAAGGGCTTAGTCGAAAACAAACTATGTATGCCATAATTTCATAATTTTAGATCATACTCAAGCTTAAGCGATATATTATTTTTCTTTAATATAATTCTTCACCTACATTTTCGTGTTCCCCTTCCTTTTCACAGCTATCACATCTTAATTTATGATAAAATGAAACAGGAGGATTAAATTGCATTGAAATCTGTAGGTCTCAAAATTTTACATTTATTAGGATACTTGATGGGTAATACGCGTTGTCCAAGATTGAGAGAGTAGCTATACCCTTTTTGAAGACTAACATTTACTGGCTCAAATTAAAGGAACGCTGCTAAAGGCACAGAATTTTTATATGGCTTCATCTAATAACTCATACATGATTCAATAATAATCAGTGATAGAATTAATTAAAGACTGTATAAAGAAACCAATGAAGCAAGAAAATCGAAATTGATACACATGCGGCATGTGCTTGTTTTTCACTGAGCCTTTCAGGTCATTCTTAAAAATGGAATCAACCGATAAAAAATGGAACCACCAATATTGATTTTTGAAACAATAAATCTAGAGTTCAGCTACCCAGTGCTCCAAAAAATGCATAGCAAAAGGGAAAAACGGAATTCAAGCCAATCAATTTTAAAGTTCAATACTTTTAACTTTCACGAGGTTGGAAGGGGAATGGGATACTCGATTAAAAGCCGGAAGTTCCTCTCGCGGCGTGTCAAGATGGAACGAAACCGGCGGAAGTTACGCAGTGAAAACGCCTGAACGGTATTGCCTATAAATCAGGCCGCGTTTGCCCTCCTCGGCCTCGTCTTTCGTCTTCCTTTCTCTCCCTTTTGTGCAACAACTTCTCTCTTTTTCTCGCCGTAAATGCGAACCATCGTCCCACATTTTCCAACACAGAGAAAGAAAAGAGAGAGGAGGATCGATCGAGCGATCGAAACGATCGTGACGTAAAAGCATACATACGCGTACATGCATTGCATCCGACTGCAGAGTTTCTAGGAAACGCGTGTTTCAATTCCGTGCAGCCGAAGAATGAATAGATACAATGGCAACGGAATCGATAATTCAAATGGTAATAACAATATACAGAGAGGACCACTGCTGGGAAGCAATCTTGAAAGAGTAATAGGGATTACGATCCCCTATAGTGAATATTTTTAATTGGATTTTAATAGATAGATCTTTATTCGTTTCCATATAGGAACACAATGAATTCCGTTTCCTCACAATTACGCTTATACTTGCACCTAAGTACGTGTATCATTACAATTAACACTAGAACTACTAACGATTAAGATGTACTTACTTATACCAAAAAAATCATTCGGAAATATATTTGGAGAAACACTTGATTCATGAGAAACAAATCTTTGTTCGTCCCTTTTACAAATGATGGAGAAATTTTTCAAAATTGCGTGGCTATAAATTTTTACAATCTTTATTAAAAATTAAGAGTGGGTCATTTTTACCACCTTCGTAGTTCTGGAATTAAACTTAAACCTTACTCATCTACTTTATATCATTGTAGACATTCCAACAACAATAAAATAAAATATAAAGTACAATATAACAACGAAACAATAAAACAAGGCAAACGCAAATACGCCACATCTAAGACATAATGTACAATTATAAAATATACGAAAACTTAAATACATAATACTTTTCCACATAACTTATAACCAAAATTTGAAATCCTAAGGCAACCATTTACCTTAAATCACATCCTCACTGCTGGCTTATTATCTAGCCTTCTCTAGCCTTCTTTGATTTCTGTTTTTCCTTATTATTTTCCCTATCCTCGATATCCTTATCCCTTTACCTATTTAACTCTATTAATCAGGAATTTCTTCCTCCTTCCTCTCCCAAAATTTTTCTTACACTTTCGTGCCTAATTGGATTTTAATCCTTACAATGTAAATATTTTTGAATTCCTCTCATAGTGTAATATGAAAATGTCATATTGTCCCCATAAGTTTTTGAGTGAGTAAAAATCTGAGAAACATCTCGTAGCATCTTTAAATATTCCAAATTGAGGATGAAAAAGAAAAATTAAGCAACAGTTTATTTAACTATATTGTTTTTTCAATTATATGAGGTGAAAATGGAAAGTGTATGGTTTTGAGTTAAAAAACGCTGGGGTGAATTTGATCCTGGTTGACAGTGTAAGGGTTAATATTGTATCAACTAAAAGAATAAACAGGAGTGCAATATAAAAGAGCCATAAAACTTCACTGAATGATAGCAGGATGAGAAAGCTAAATGGTTACGATGTAACTGATAGTAAAACACAACAATTCCCAGGATAATTCTGTAATTAAATTACAAAACATTTTCACTGCACCCATTAAGCGCTTACTTTTCAACAATCTCGCTATAAGTCAAACTTTAGACTGGCGCCTTCGTTTCTTTTGTTTACTATACATTCGCCGAATTTCCACCGGAGACACATACAGACACGTTTTTAATCCTTTTATTCCCGCGTTTTTTTGTTTCTATTTTATTTTTCGTCCCTTGCCAAAAGAGGCATGCATCAACTACGTGGTAATTACATTGGCCGCGATATGTTTTAATTTCGCTCGTCGCGCGTCGTACAGCACTTTGTAACTCCATTATTATTAATTTGCGTGATTTTTCGTATCGGATTATATACTCGCAGGGAACGAAATTCGCAAACGTCGAGCCGGAAATCCGTCGCAATCGGATAGCCCGCGCGTTACGCTTCCATTCGCAACGCCTACACCTGCCCCTGCGCCATTAATTTAATTATACGGTTATTTATAAAGTACCGACAGGTTCTTTCTTCTCCTATTTTATCGCGTTATATGGCCTGTGTCCTATTTTTTTTGTCCTTCAACTCTTCTGCTGTGTTCGAGTCCATATGATCCATCCATGTCTTCAAATTAACGTAAATAGTAATGCTTTTTTATTTTGAGCTCTACTAGAATTAATTGTCTGTGTTTATGCATATGTGAATAATTATAAATGAATTTTTCATTAGGTTAAGGAATGGCATGCTATCACAATTTGCTGTAGAACTATTGTGAACTTCTATGAACTCAGTGGAAGAGTTAACTTTAAGTTACGGAGAAAGTCATCACTAAACTGCGGATGTTTATCCATTTATGGTGACTTAAAATATTTAGAAAGCATAGAAAACACGTAACGCGCAAACATCTATAAAACATTCAAAAAAGACATTGTAATATTTAGGGGGTGAAACTAAACCCTATTTAGCTTCTATGTTTTTATTTTTGTTTCCAAATGAATAAATTTGTATAAAAATCGACAGTCTAATTATCACGGTTTCAGCTGCTATTCGAACCATATTACAAAACAAGAAAATAGGCACAAATGGAATCATTCAAATTAACACGATTCCTCCCAGTATGATAAAATCCTATGCAGAAGTACTTTTAAAAATCCGATAGCTCGAAAAATCTGACCTGCTGCACGCGTACCAAAACAAATCTATCGAAAATGAAAAAAGACACCTCCAAAAAATTGAACAAAACAAGAAAAATATACACAAACATCAGAATTACAGAGTGGGAGAGATTGGCAGTAGAACAAACACAAAAGGAAAGCGAGAAACGGTGGAAAAATCATCGCGTTTGGACAAGCTGAAGCTGCAATGTGGCAATCACCGCTGACCTTGACAGCGAAAAAAATCAAGGTACGGGTTTACAAAATGAAGGAAAATCGAGGCGGGAACACCGAATCGTGGCTCGAAAAGCCACTCTCGAGGAAAACACTGACCCAGATAGCCGTATACATGGGGAAGGTCGTGTGTAAACACACACGACACACGCATAGACCTATATACTCATACACAACTTTCCGGATGAATAACGTGGCCGGGGCGCATGTGTCCATGTGCACGTACACGTTCACTTGGGTGCGCGTGCGTTCACGTGCATCCACACACAATGGCCAGCCATATAAAATAGAGGGTTATGTATTTTCTTCGGTCTCTCGTTCACTAGAGAGCAACCCATTTGCCTTGCCTCTTACCTGCGTACGCCTGCGTGCACGCTTATGTGTTCTACGCTTGTACGTGTGCGTCTAGTGAGTATCTTTACGCATATATATATATCGTTGTGAATGATGCATGGATATTTATGTATGTGAATGGGTGGCATTAGTGGGTTCAACATTCTTACGGTTATAATTGCTTTCTGTATTTTTCTGGTGTTCTACTTAAGGGGGTAGTTGCTAGAAAATATCTGAACAATTGACAGTTTTTATGAATTTTGTTCTTCCACACGGAGAGGTTTATATAATTCTTGTTTTGTACATTGATTTAGTAATACTTTACTAACAGTTTCAGGCCGTTACATTAAACAGTAACAAATATTTACTGAGCTAGACGTATCAATGTACGATCACTTGTAAAACTTCCTGCTTCACGGTTGACACGATTACTTTCGTTGTAATCATATAAAATAAAAAAAATGGGTTTATTTTAATCAGTAAACTTGTCTCTATCGCCAGTATTCTAACAGTATTTATTCCTGTATATAAATAGCTAAATAAATAAATAAATTAAGTGAAATTAAGGGTATTTAAAAAACGTGAGCTATTAGTAATGTTTGCAACAAAGATTGCGAAGCACAGTTGAGAAATTACGTGTTCTTATCCAGTTGGGTATTTTTTAAACGTTTGAGTGTATTTGTAGCGATCGGAAAGAATGGATGTTTCAATGAGGTATGTTTGTATTATGGAGAATGTTACGAGAAAGTACTCGAAATTGTCGAGAAACTTCCTTGAGGAACTTTAAGATTTCTAGACTTTCCAAGTTTCTGAAGTTTCCTTACGACTCTTTAAGATCTTCGAATACTTCTACATTCGAATCAACTATAAATGAAACAATATGCAGAATTGGTGGGAATAAAGTGGGACTACTAACTGAGCACGAAACGTGGGCTCTGTGTCATGTTGGCACAACTGACAGGGGGGATTAATCCCTCGCTGTGTGAGCCGCATGTGGCTCTTCTAAACCCTTACTGCGGCTCATTGTCAGTGGTACGAATTTACAATATAGTGAATCAAATTATCCAAGTACTTTCATTTATTATATCTCTTATTTAACACGTAACTACTACACATGTTGAAACTTACGTAATTCCTATAGTCGGCCTCACAGACCGCTAATGTTCATTGCATTATGTATATATGAGTATCAAATAATGATCAAATCCAATTTCTTTTATTGTGTACATTAATAACGCGGAGATTCAAGTCCGATTGAATAACAGCAAACAGTATTACAAACTTCTTTTTTATAATTATCCGTCATCATCATTTACATGTCTTTTTAATTATGACTTTTGGAACACTTGCTCACTAGAGAACACGATAACATCATACATCAAGGCAGTTAACGCATTGTAATGTAACTTTAATTCCGTTAAATATGGTGAGAAGGTGAACTAAAAAAGGAATTTTGAGCATTCAGATTTAAATACAGAAATGTTCCGTGCAAAAAGATTTACATGAATAAGTGGCGGAAAAGCAAAGGAGCCCTCGTAGAACTGAACTGTATATTAAAATCGATTAGTAATTTGAATAGCAAGATTCGAATATAAAACTACCCTCCAAATTGCGTTAGTAATACTCGACACCTGAAATAACTTTCTAGGATACCGTACTAATTTACACTTTCTGATTTGATATGATAGCAAAGCTTGAATGAAATAGGTGGAAAGCACTCTAGGCGAGAGTACATGGAGAGTCGTAGGTACACGTGCGCGGGCACACGTGTGCGCATTTGCATACGGTCCTTTAATAGGCACACGTGCGCGCTGGTGTGCGTAAGTCGGCCTTTACGTTTATGAATGGAATTGTAGTGGTGACGGCCGCTCGCTGCACGTATGTACGTGCGTAAAGTTATATTGATGACTCAGCCTCTGTCTCTCGTTGCACTCGCGCGATATATTACGCTCCCCGGGAACCGCCCCCTCACCACCTTCTTTGTATTTTCCTCCCAGTGTTGCTCCAACTCTCTGTCATTTTTCCATCATTTTTTTTCTCCTTCATTTTTTTACCCTCATTTTTCCAAGTGCTTTGCGTTGGCCATTCTTTCTCGTGAACGCTGGTCAACGAACTTATTGTTAACATTAGAGGACCGAACGCTTTGTTTGATCCTTTAAAATAGGCAGGTACTACGTTTTAAAAACAGCCAACGAAGATTAATTTACTGTTGTGAATAGACTGCGAATCTTTATGTAAAATCAAATTTTTATTAATGTAGCCAAAGAAATGAAATCTGAGTAGAAATTTGTTTCGCGTTCCAAATATTCTAACTTTTGCTCTATTTTGGATGTTTATATATAATATAATAAATAACATTTTTATCAGGAACATAACGCGCTTTTAACACTAAAATAATTTAAGCCATGCTGTGCAATAAATTGCTAAAATCCTATTACCTATATTCACACTTCTTTGAGCAGCTATTGTCGTAACGAAAGGGTTAACAAAATTGGCAACTCAATGAGCCATTTTGACCCAAATGCCTTTTCTAGTGTTAAAGAGTAAGTACATACTATGTGAAAATACCTGAGGTTTTCAAATGTTTAACCCTTTGCATTTAAGAATTTTTTTACTAACTATAATAATGAGCAACTTCAACACTCTTTTCTGGCTCCCGTGAAAATGTAAAGTGTTATATTTTTCTGAAAGAGAAAAAGTTGCCTTTAATTTGCTGTGTCTTGAAAGAAATGAAAATTGAATTGACGAAAATAAGTAAATTAAATTTTAACATTTTGGGAAATTTACGCGTGTCGCCATAGCGGCACCGACGGAGTGCAAAGAGTTAAGAATGTCTGTGAATTACATGGGGTTCATTGCGGAGCGTTACGTGGGTCGGTTAAAATAGAACACCTTGTATATGAGATTGGGTAACACTGGATACTCACCTGAGCGGTAAAGTTACGAGAGCAGGTGAACCTCTAATTACTTGGAGCAGTGTTCCTAACTGTTACGTGGAGGTAATATTATTTTAATCCCTACATTCAATACTATAAGTATACTTATTGATATGCGCACGAAGTATTCTGTGTTACTCGGTTACCAGGACTTTGATTACTATTTACATTAACATTTCAAGTTTAAAATCAATTAAGAAGAAATTACTCAACGTGAAACGTATAAAGTGATTCACGCCAATTGATCGCATTGTTTTGCCGTGGTTAATCTTCTGTTCACTAATATACGGATTATACTGTTAATTCATATTAATTGATCAGTTGTATCAATAAAAGATTCATTACTAGACTGGGGATTATCATGCATTTATGGGAAATTTAAATATGCAGAAAGGCACTCAATGAGTAGAACATGTAAAACTTTGCAAAATATTCAAAATACGGCAGAAGTTATAGTATTTATAGGATGAAAGAATCATTTATTTCAGTTTTACTTGTTTAATTTTATTAATAAAAATAAGAATTCGCATAAAGATCCGCAATTGTTGGATTTGTTTTATCGAAAGATCAAGCTTTGTACGAAGAATCGTATAAAACATTATAGAAAAACCACAATTACGTTTAATACAGTTTAAGCATTTATAAATAAGATGTTACTAAAAATACAGCGGCTGCCATAAGTTTTCAGTCAGGCTATAATTTTCTTTCAACTTAAATTATACATTAATAAAATTCTTTGCACAAGCAATTCAATAAGATGATAATTTATAAGTTATAATGAAACACTATATTTGTAAAATGAGCCTTTATTATCAAGTATCGTCCATCTTATTAACATAATAAATCTATATTTTAACTGGAAACTTATGGCAGCTGCTGTATATGCTGAATTTAATTAAAAAAGTGGATTAGTCATTGGTACACTTAATACAATTCATAGTTAAGTAAATTAAGTAATGGCGAACACATAAATAAGAATACACTTCACAAATTCAATTGATTATACTTGTATTTGTTCCTGCAGTGTATCACACTTCAAAGTAAATTTCACAGAAATTAGATAACTGTAAATGTTAAATTTAATCATTTTTATATTCGTTTTTATTAAATGTAATATGTTATTCCTATTTATGTGTTCGTGATTGTGGCTTCCCTTTTCACGTTTGATTAATCGTATAACTCAATGTAACTCGATACAAATCCCATTTAAAAAAATCATGCGAATCAAAGCTCGACTTTTTAAATTTTCCTATGGTTGGTGTTGCATTTAAACAAGTATTTGCAATACAGGATTTTAACTCATATTTCCTGGTTCACGCAAATCCCCGATGGGTTTTTAACGGCGCGTTATAAACATCGTTATAACGTTCGCTCGATTTTATTTCCGCCATTTTATTCGTGAAACAATAACGCCCGTGAACAGGGGAATAATTTTTCGTGTGACAATTAGTCGCGCGCGCTATAATTCAAAATTCCCGATTGCGAGGAAAAGGAAAAAAATTAAAATAAAACAAAGGAAGAAAAATGGTTAAAGATTAACGCGACAATCATTTGAAAGACTAATTGCATAAACAGCCGGGGGTAGGTTTAAATCGCAACCCCGTGAAACAAACTACATACTTTCGTTCATAGTCGGCAACACGCGTATATCTCGGGCCACGCATTATCGTATTTTTCACGTAACGCGTTCATACGGTGCAACCGCACCGATTCGGATTTGCATATCGTATGAATAATGCATACCCCTCTAACAGTAACAAACGCCTCGAATTACCGTAACACTCCAATAGACTAGATAACTAATACTAATTATAATTAATCTTTCTTGCAACGGCTTCGTTTCAACGTTTCCACAAATATCGTTCTACCATTTTTATGATTAACTGGAATGCTATTTATGATGCAGGTATTCCATTATCCTATCTTATCTTAAATATAATTGCATCGGAATGCAGTCGTTAACACTATTTTTCCAGTAAGTTACACACTCTCCCCTCGAATGAAGGCCTGGCCTTTTAACCCTTTTACAATGTAATAAATTAGCGAGTAACGGTGAAAAAGCTAGATAAAAAATATTTCTTTTACGTGTTACAACATTTTCTATAATTTATTTGCTAGATAATATTGTCATATAAGATAATTTACGAAAGATTGCAAAAGGGTTAACACTTTAGAAACGGGACTGTTTTTTAATGCATACAACTTTATGTGACATCATATAGGATTACTGGTCCAATTACCGGACAATTAATACATTTCTTAAAAATTAAACGAGAAGCATGCAGTAATTAAATTAATATACTTTTTTAATAGGCTTTATGTAAGTATTTATTTACAAACGCAAATAGAAAGCATTGCAGTAACTTCTGTTTCTTATTTTAAGAAATACATAAATAGGCACGGTAATTGCATTAGTTACTAAGATCTTAATCTAACTTAATTACATATGATAGATTTTAACACTCTTCCAAGAATCAGAGACAATGTTCGGCTGCATAAAAATCTATAGAATGGATTCGTATACTAATTTCGAACTTGAGGAGTGATATCAAAGCCCTTGCGGTGCAAAGATGACATTAAATTCGCGAACTCAGTTAAAACTGCTGAATTACTTACCGATATGGCTGATATCTTAGCGTTCTTTATATGTACGACTAAAAGTAAAGGAGATACATATTTAGGTGTTCTCTTTATACTGAGACACTCTGTACATGATTATTTAACTCTTTCATTGCTGTTGGCGCCTACAGACACTCAAGAGTGGTATCGGCATCTTGTCACGATTAACTCTTTCACTGTGATTAAACTGACGATGTGCTGCAAGTGAAGATGGTTCTAGGTAGTACGGAACTTTAAAAACAATGTTTTCAAATTCTATGTGTTTCTATAACAAATAACCAAGCATAAACATTTTTTAAATTCTTCTCCTGAAATTTAAACGGATGCTGTTCCCTACGTGTTGTTATTGGATTAATAATTTTTGCTTTTATAAATGTTAAGTTTTAGAATTTAAGAATTATAATTAATTACATAATAATAATTATACGTACATATAATGATAATAACATAATGGTAATTATATGTACATTTTAATTAAATAAGGCGCGCTGATATTTCCCATAAATGCATAAAAATCCGCAGTCTAGTTATCAAATACTACTGGCGTCTTTAGGCACCTAAAAATTGCTATTCAACATTTTAAAAACTAAAAGCTGCACGACAGTAATTTTTCAAAACGGTTTGCAATTTAATATTTGCATTTCTCTATACTATTTGAATAAAAAAATGAAAGACCTCGTGATCTATTGCGTTATTTGCGTTTGGTATTTGAATCTGCCGCAGCGAAAAATTAACAAAATTCAAAGTTTAACGATGCACTAAATTTGTTTTATTTATCTTTTCGAAGGAGAATTTTTCGAGGAATGGAACAGCAAAAGTAAAGTTAGGGCGTATTACGCTAGGTCAGGATTTCGCTGGCGTTATCAGAGCTTCTCGCCGAAAGATAAGAGCATCCTCCGTTAATTAATGAATTAACAACGCCTGATAACCAGTGTCGAGGTCGCGTAACCTCTTCGTCAAAATCCTACTGACGCTGGAAGATTGTTCTCCACGCAGCGGAATTAGCTTAAAGGAAAGCCAATTAATTAAACAAATGTATTTGTTTCCTGATCTCGATACGATCGAACTAGTGACCTCTCCAGACCTCGCCGCCGCTCGCCGTTTCAATTAACGCAAATGAGTTAGTTTCGTGATTTGATTAGTCGAGTGGCCGAGTTCTTGCGCTTCTTTGAGATACACAAGCTCCAACTCGAAACTTCAGCGGCAAGAAATGCCGTTGCAAAGGGGAGTGCTCCGTTTGTCGCTTGCATTCATTGCGTTTTGTATGAATTCATGGGTTGATAGCAAATAATAGGTGGACTTAAAAGAGAAACACGACGCGAAATTAAAAATTAAGAATTTCGGAGAGAGATCCGAATTCAGAGGTTTCAAAGTTCAAATGTTTAGTACGGAAGATTTGCAGTTTTTAGATTGGAAGATCTGGACATTTTTGGAGCTCCGAAATTTCGAGATTCGGAAATTTAAAGACTTCAAAATTTCGGGGTTTGATAATATGAAGGCTTAGAAATTTAGAACCTTAACAATTCGAAGGATTGGTTAATTTAAAGGTTTCAAAGTTTGGAGATTCAGGAATCTGTTGAAAACTTGTAAATTTCGAGTTTCAAAAATGCAGAGATTCTGGAGGGATCTAGAGATTTAAAAGTTTCAGAATTTAGACATTTTCAAAGTAGCAAATCTCCAATTTTAAATTTTGTAATTCATAAATATACGAATGCAATTTTGTTCTCCTGAAAGATGAAATTTTGCTCCTTTACTCAGCGATTTCCCATTCCATGCTTACACACGACGACCGATTTCGCTTGGCGCTCGTCTAAAGGAAATCCGCAGTGATCCCCGCTGAAGGTTCTCAAGAGTGCGAATATCGGGAGCGTGTTCGCGAAATTCGTGGGGATTTCTTGGCGGCTGCGACATCGCGAGAGAAATTAGAGCCTGTTCGCGTAATACCGTTACGTGATGGTACATCGCGTCCCGATCTCCAGCCTGGTAATTTGGTTAATGCGACAAAATTTGGATTATATCCAGACTGTGGTTACCGAAATCTACGCAACCCTTTAGGTTGTTGTATACTCTTTGACTGCATTTCTATTTGAGTTGTATAATGAATGCCTCGTTTCTACTGTTTCAACATCGTACTGTGTTCAACAATTGATTTATATCACGATGACAAAAATGTATTGATTCAAATGATTCGCAGTTTGAGTATAAATTTGCTTTTTGATCTATGTCGCAATTGAGCGTTCAAAAATTAATCACGATTTAGCACTCTTTGTGGACCTAATAATGCGCTAGATTGTAACAAGGAAATTCTTAATGCAAAAATTCAGTCAAGTGAGGGTTAAAACAAATTGTATATTTGTATACAATATATATTATATATTTATATATTTAATTATATATTTACCAGAGCGTATTTCGAAAAAGGTATTTGTTATGCAACAACCTATTAGGTGTATAAATTAAATCGGTGCCTTTGTACGAAATTCAATGTTTAGTTACGGAAAATTAAATACAATTTTGGTGGTAAAAACAATTTGCGTTATTCAATGTTCATCGAAGGCAACTTGTAAATACAATTTTAAGGAAAAAGATGACGCTTTTAAGTCAATAAAACCTTCAAGACTTTAAGCATAAAACACCGAATTACATAATTTGTACACCTAATAGATCGAACGAAAAGTTCATCTATTTTTTACAGGATAATTCTATATCATTCCGTTATATCATTTGCTAGCAGTTACATTTCTATTTTTACATCACCGTTTAATGTTCAGAAAATATTAAATATTAATAAAAATTAATTTTTACAATCAGTTTCTGTACATAAAGAAGGTAAATGCTAATATTTCAGGGGAAAATATTTCCACTTATTGGACAAAGTAAAAGCACAGTGATGTAGTATACTGATAAGTGCGATAATTGGTTCAATAAATTAAATAAATTCGGTCACAAAGCCATTATACTATATCGTATTTTTGCAACGGTGACTCAAAAAGGGCTAACGATTTGAATTCGATTAATTTTGTCGTGGCAGTTCTGTGCAATTTTATGCTCGCTACGTTTTATAATTACTTTTAATTAGATTTATTTGTCAGGTAAAAATCGTTGGAAAATCACACGCGTAACGATAGATTGTATCGTTATTCCAATTCAAATAACGACCCGATCGATAGGTTACAGAAGAGGAAGCAATATCGAGACAGAAAGAAGTTATAATGACAGCGGATTCTATTTAACGCGTGAACGATGTAAATCGTCGGCCACTAAATTCTCTGTGTATTTATTAGCCATTCGCCGGTGCGTAATGTACCAGAACCAAGCTATTTATATTGCAAAAGCTATTTATTTCACCGAGCCATTCAATTTTCGTCTTCCTCGTTCTTTCCACCGCGGATTTTTATGTGCCTTATCGTTGAAACCCCTTCTATGTATTAGCGTCTTTATAACAATTATTATTCCTTTAAAATGATTGGTTTTTCTCATTCTTAATCCTACTACAAATCTTCAAAATTTTATTAGATTCAGTCATATCTTGCTTTCTGTTGAAGATGAATCTTTAAAATAAATATTGAAACTTCAAACTACTCGTGTTAATTATAATTCCTTTATATTTGTCCTGAAACTAGGAAATTTTATTTACAAAGATGAAGAGACGATTAAATCGAAAACGAACTAAAGCCCATAGCAAGGTTGATTGAAATAAATTTGGCATAACACAAACCAATCTTTGGGAATTGTTTAGGGGAGAATTGTAAAGTTTTTTAAGTAGTAGGTATATTGACAATTCGACGAGCTGCTTAAGTCAGTGTGTCGACGAACCAATAAGTCTGTTAACGAAACCAAAGTGTGTTTGTTTAGCTTTAATTGGACTTTAATTCAATCCTTTTATGTAATTAGAGTTTACTTTTTTTTTTGTTTCTGCTATTTAATTTTATTTGATTGTATATAGTTTATGTAACATACGTTATTTATAGTGTATTTAATTATTTTGTACTGTGAATGGATGTATGAGTGAGTAAGGTAGTTAGCTATGTAAACCAATTCCGCTTTTCTTGGCTGTTAGGCCAAAAATGAATAAAACTACTACTGGAAACCAATTTCACTTTGGGACTTCTTTATCATACAAATAAACTTTCCGTTTGCAAAAAAATAATATTGAATTAATTAAGATTTCCTGTACGAGAACTCTTAACATCTCTGTTATAGAAGTAGTGAACTCAAGAATCTTGTTTTACATGCATACATGAGAAAATGCAATGAATGTACCCTCATTTCGTAGCTGGAAACGAGTTTTTCTAAGAGAAGAGGAAATCAAGCCTACGCGAAAGCATTTCATTAATGTAACAAAAGAAAAAGATGAAGTGAATGCTATCGTTGTCGTGCACTTATCAGGAGGCAATGTTGAAAATCGTTGACGGAAATTTGAATGGCCGTCGAAAACGGAGACGACAGACGCGGCCGGTAATATTGATTTCGTATTAACGAACGCCGATACACAGAAACGTTTCGTGGCGTTTTCCCGTTTGTCGCGCGACAACCGAGCTACGGCTGCCCCTCGACAAATATTACCCTCGATCTCGTTTCCACTTCCAAATCAATTTACTCGTTTGCGGTATTACTTTCGTTCGCCGACGATCGGCAGATGGAGAGACGGCAAATGCCATCCTGACAACAGATCCGACATTTTGTGTAACTTCCGGTAGTTTTTCTGCTGTTCTTAATTTGCGTTGGATACAATTTTGAAACAGATTATTCACATGAAACTCAAAAATTGTGGGTACGTACGGTCATACACCGAATTTACGTACTAATTAGCTGCAAAATTGCCAACATACAGTGGTAAAAATACTGATGCTAGAAAAAAGATTCTTTTATTTCAGAAATTCTAATCTTAATTAATTCATAAGTTAATTCAGTATTATAGTAAAAAATATGCACGAATATGTAACGACAATCCTGAAACATCTCATTTTTGATGATCTACTTTTCATTCCTTCAAATTAATAAATAAGGAAATTTAAAGAAAGGAATTTCCTTCTTTCTCGATGACAACTTTTAAAGTCGGGATATGAAAAACGTTGTAGAGTTCTGAATTCACAATGCTAGAAAATAGTAAAAAGTTGCTGCTGTTTTAATTCGTGAATTTCATCTCCGTAATTTCTTTTAATAGATCTTCTTAACTCCGATGAATTCTTTTTCTTTTCGAATCAGGAGTTTTCGAATATCGATTACGGAAACATATTAGTTTCTTTATAGTTTCCTTTCTTTTCTTCTTTGTTCAAAAATGTAACACCGAAGGCAGTTTCTAGCTTGCAACATCCTCCCGATATCGTTTCAATATCAGTGCTGGGGATGCTCTGCTGCATTGGGAAGTTCTGTTTGCACCGCGAACTTCCGAAACACGGCGAAATTAAACATTTACCCTCGGTTGCATATGGTGCACTGTTCCACATGTACGTATAAATATTTATCACGAGTAGCTGTTGTAATCCCGCGCGAAATGGATGCTACGTGAATATGAATGACGATAATCGCGTGCACACTATTGTAGTTTGTTTCATGTAAACAGACCGGCTGTGTTTCATTCATTGATATCCTCTATGATAAATCAACACGCTGTTTAACATTTACAAATCGGAGATTTGCACCAAATATATTAGAATCATCGGAGGATTGGAAGAGTGATCCGTGGATTGGATATTTGTGTAAGTCGAAGATTCAAACCTAACAAGGGCGTGTTTAAAATATCTATCAAATGCGTTGTATGAAAATAAAAAAGGAAACTGTGACAATTAGGCTGTGGATATTCATGCATTTATGGGAAATTTAAGTGTGCAAAAAATTTCAGAATGCACACAATATGCAAATATATATAAAATATTGAAGGGAAACCACATATTGTTATATTTAGGAGGCAAAGAAATCTCTACTCAATTCCTACTTCTTTAATTGTATTTATACAAATACGAATTTGCGTAAAAATCCGCATAGCGTATAGCGTATTATGTTGCGATCCGCGTAATGTTGCAAACATACATATGTGTGTGGCCTGAGAAAAAAAAGGTTGAGTACAGTTAGTGTAAATAGTCTCTAACAGTAATATAACAACTAAGAAGATAGTTCGATGGCGAAATATTAATGTGAGCTTGTATTTCGGTATGTTTCAGGTGTGATGGGGCCTCGTGGCGCCGGCTTTTACTATGAGTTGAGGCCTCGTAATTAATCGTAAGTATTCTATATTCTTATCCTAGCCTTTAATTTTCTGCTCTTTAACCTTTCTTTGGTTTTCCAATTTTAGTTTCATTGTTCAGATTTCTTTTTAATTCTACCACCAAACAATAATCGCGTTACAGCATAAACAATTTCACGGGATAACATGAGATTACATAAATTTTCAGGTAATTGTAATAATATCCTTTAAAGTGTGCTTAATTTGAATTTACATGGGCTTTTACAGTTCACATAATCCGAAGAAGGATTAAATAGGTCCACAATTTAACAAAAACAAACTGATTAGGTATTCCGTAAACTTTAAGATTTAATTTCAAGCATCACGCGCGTTCCCATTTGTAAAGGAATTTCAATTTCTCGAGTTTGCGTTCTACGCAGCATCTGCTTGTGTATTATATGTATATTCATTGACGGAAAGATAATTTACGCAATGATCGAGGCATTTCACGCTCGTTTCATTACGAGAGTCAAGGTCCATGGTCTCGCGGATCCAAGTTCACGGGGATCGCAAACTAAACAACCTTTCTCTTCGCCCTTGAATTATGCGCATAGCATTGAACCACACCGGAGTAATTATCGGTTCAAGAATACATTGCAACATTGTTCGTGACAACGACGAGTTGTCTTAGCTGGTTGGTTCAATTTGCCATGGAAATCTTTCCGGTTCTTACTTCATTAATCCATTTTCAGTTCGCATACATTACACGGTAATTAGTTACATAAAGAATCTAGGCCATCGTACTCATACTATTTTTGCATTAATAAAAATTAATCTTATCCAGGCATCAAGAACACGTTTAAGTTTAATGTATCGTAACGAAGGGGTTATTACCAGTTGCGAGCAACTTAACCCTTGGACTGTGGCGCGATATTAGAACGATCGGCGTTACTACCAAAAATTGGTACAATTAGGAATACGGGCATAGTTTTCATCTACAAAATAGTTAAGGCAAGGTATAAAATAATAAAATGTCACATTGCTGTTAAGATCATTAGACATATTGGGCGTCCTATGACTAATCTTGATCGTGACTTTTCGTATGAGCAAAACTATCTTGATTTTTTACCCCTCAAACGTAGACGTGTCCTTTTAAATCTTGTTTCTGTACATAAAATACGTAATAATGTCATTACATTTTCTGAAATTTTATCGCATTTCACCACATGAATTTTGGTACTTTTTAACTATTTAGGGGTCTTTTGAATCATAGGTGTTTGCCACTATCTGTCGTTATAAGCTGTTCGTAATTTCTCATTATCTGATTGTGACACCCTATTTTATTCTATTCTTATAATATCGTAATCTTTTGTCACACCCGGCATACTAAGGTTAATTTTACTCATAAAATAAATAAATAAAAGTAGACCTTCAAACATTGTTATATAACAATAAATCAGGAAATTAATTTACGTGTTGTTTTATACAAAATCAACTGAACGTATATATATACGTCTTTCGCAGTCAAAAGGTTAAAGTTCAAAAGATTCTATGCATCGAAGATTTGCCAAAGACCTTCCTTTCTTTGCGTGTCCCATCTTGCACCTTACGATCCATCCTTGTTGAGCCAAATCCAATCCGCGTACCTCCAACGTTCGTGCTGCAGTGCATCGCGAGCACGAGTCCGCTAGCGCACGCACGATCGCTCATAATTACAGGTAACCGTGCACATAGAAACTCACACAGAGGTATGGTAGTAGCGGCAGCAGCAGCGGCAGAAACTGCTCTCGACGGAACCGGATCGCGCGGGTGTGTACGCGATACAGAGAAGAGAACAGGGCACACGGCTGAGTGGGAAGCGTACGAAAGTCCCTGTTAGCGACGCTCTGTGCCCTATAGCATCCATATAACCGTCGTATTCGTGGCTGTTAGGGGGTGCAGCGAGAGGGCGGTGAAATACAGAGAAAGATGGAGAGGCCGCGACCAAAGTGAGACAGAGAAAGATAGGAACGCAAGGGTGCAAAGGAGAGCGAGATAGAAGCCGAGGGATGGTTTTGCTCTGGTGGCTCTGTATTGATTGCTACTCCTCCTCCGCTTCCACCGCCTCCTGCGACCATATCTCTCGTTCTCTCTTTTTCTCTATGGATCTCTCTTCGGTCGCCTTGCTCTCCAACCGTTGCCTGTATATTTCTCCTTCTACGCGTACCTGTCTCTTTTTTTCCCCCTTTTTCTCTGCGTTCCCCATCTCGCTTGCTGCCGTTCACCACCACCCCTCGTTCCATCTCCGTCACCCTCCACCTCTCTACTTCACGTACATCTGTCCCTGTCCCTCTGGACGTTCTTGCCGGTCCCGGTCTCTCGTCCTGCACACGAACGCACCTCGTAACGTCGCCTCTGCTCCGTGAAACCATCAAGATCTCGAGGTCCTCGTTGCCACGTATATCCTCCCAAGATTCTCTTGCTTCTCTACCTCTTCTCCGTTCTTTAGCCTCTTCCTCTTCCCTGTAGAGAACCGGCCGAGTCCTCTTGTAATTGACGCAGATGCGGCTTGGGAGAGAGAATATACAAGAATGGTGACAAGCTTCGACGGTGCGAGCACACAATTCTTTCTTCGTGTGGAAATTGATTAAACTTGGGAGATTCTGTGGAGGGATGCAGCTGTCTACTATCGATATGCACTGTTACGATGATGAATAAACTGACGCGTTGTTGCAACAGGACGTGTAACAAGAGAAATTTCCTTTACAATCGATTCTGAAAAGAAATGTACACACTACCATCGACAAGTATTCGGATACTTGGCGCAATCCGATCAAAAGGTTTTGGTCTTTGAATGCATTTTAAATAAGATTCACCTAAGATCAACATTATTCAACATGCAAAAGGATTAAGATGTATTACATTTATCATTTTTATTTCTTCGGTACAAATAAGTATACTTAAGTTGCCGGTAGTTCTAGTGTTAAGAACACGATCGCAGAAATAAAACCTACCCAGAAATTGATTTCACCCACTAATTGAAATATGGGAAGTTTTCCTTTATACTAAGCGAAAGAGAGTTTGTAGTACATTGTGGTATAGTTGATGTAGATTAAAAGATCCAAATCCCAATTGGGAATCTAGATTGGGGAGTCACGTGTAATGACGAATCTGGAAGAATTGCTTCTGCTTTTAAGAGGAGAAATCTTGATCAGTGAATTGGGGGGTGAATATGAGTCATCTTACCGTGAACTCAAATTGAACAACGATTCGCTAACAATCAACCTTGATATCTTCCTCGATATGATCTCTTTAACCCCGTCCGATCAATGGTAAAAATTTCCACTAAAAGGAGGCTTTTTTTCCAGATGTTCAATCCTCTAAAATCCGTTTTTTTTCAAAATCTCTAGCGTGAGTAAATTCAGCTGTCTGTTTTCAGGTAAATTAAAGTTTTTTCTCGTGAAAGAACCAAGTTACACAAAGATTATAGACACTTCTTCATGGTTGATCCATCGGTAAAAAATATCGCGTCGTCATACACGTATTTCCCTTCGTCACTCTACTACCTCTAGTAAAAAGTTGTTGATCAAATACAATAATATGAAACAAACTAAAAAGACTAAGTTTGTCAAGGTGCAAAGTGTTATTGCATAAATATGGAAACTAATAGAGAATATATTGTATAGAAAATATACGGGAAAATTAATTAATGAAATGGAATTATAAAATAAACAGAAACTGCGAAAGTACTTCTATTTACAGATTGCAAAAATCTCGGCAGTATCAATGCCACAATACGTCAAAGCGATATGTCGTCATAGAAATATTACAAACTATTGGGTAATGTAAATAGTATTGGGTTGACCGAAAAGTTTTATCCTATTCTAAAGACGTATAGAAGCAAAAACTTATTAAACAATGTGTTGACTAAGTTTACAATAATTTTCTGCTATATTAAACAGATTTATTATTCCATTCTTAATAATTTTACATTTTGGTCAACGAAGAAATTTTCAATTTTCAGATTTACGATTTTTCTTCTAATAAAAGAATTTCGTAAGGGTTCAAAGATTGTAATAGTCTTGCAATATTAGCTTATTTCATTGTTCTTACCATTTCCCTAGTATGATAGTACAATACATTTTTACCTATATAATTATGTATCTCAAAACCTTAATGTTTTTAGTTAGCTCCATATTATTTTGTGTGGCCGAAAACTTTTTGCCAGGGATTGTATTTATATTCTTCGGTTCGCTTCTGCGAGTGCTTTTCCTTTCGTGGAATATATCCATGGACGTGAGAATACTTGAAACAAGTAGAACAAATCGTATTTAGTCAGGCTGGCAAGATCTGGTGACAAGAAGCGGTCATAATTTACCATCGATGACACAAGGTAACGTTTCTTGACAGCAGTCACCTCGAAATTGACACCTATCACTGTCACCTGCGCCTGACGAGTATTCGACTAGTGTGTGCATCGATAGCGCCGCGAAACAATATCGTTCTCTGTTATTGATTGATCGGACCTCAACCTGGGCGCGAATTTTTTCAGCAATTATTAGAAACATTTTTTTCGCTGTGGCAACTTTTTCGGGGAACACAGTTTCGTCGTTTAGAAATAAAACAATATGTGTTTGGATGCTTCCTGGAGGCGTTGACGTTTTCGGATGGAATTTTACGCAGAATAGCTAGGTGTTCGTCGTTAGTCTTTCGCGAACCATATGGCGTTTAAATTAACCCCAACGATTCTAAAGCTGCTGTAATATTTTCGAAACGTTTCAAGCGATCTCGGTTTTTATGTAGCTGGGATTCAGGCGTTTACGCTTCGTATCAAATGTTGGGTTTGTAAATGGATGAATTGTAGGGTAAAATAAACCCTACTTGGTTCACGGCGCAACTTTTATTCACTCGTTCGCGAAGGGGTTAAATGTATTAGGTGTATCGATGAATAATCCACCTTTTTTATTCAAATTAGCATTTACAGTACTGGCCAGTATTAGGTTTTAGAGAAGTTATGTTGGAAAAACTAAAAGGCTATATCTTTTCGACCAGCACTATATTTTAAACAGAATTAGATACTTATTCTGTTTTATATGTAATTATTATCATTCTGTAATGTTTGACATCATTTTTCGAAGAAATTGTAGGTGCCTATTTGAATTTTTGATAAAATACAAATAATGAATTACTTATTGGTACGCCTAATAGTTTGATTCGCGCCTATTGCAGATTATATTTCTTCTTTGGGATTGGTTGGTATAAGTTTACAATAATTTTCATGGAAAATATTGCGTTAAAACCGAACCAGTTGGTTAATAAAGGCGAAAAATAGATACATATACGCGGTCTTGATTAAACGATCGAATTGAATAAATAAAATATAAATCATTATGCAAATAACTAGCGATGGAGTTTGCCGTATGCGTCGATCAGTAAATAATTCTCGCTTTGTCGGATGAAACTCTCACTGTGCTCAGCTTGTAACGTGTAAAATTCTAGCCGAGATATAAAATCACCCGCTCGTTCTATAAACGTGTGTTTATTATTCTCATCCCTATAATTTATCTTCTCTATAACTTTGTGACGCATTAAAATTAAAAACTGTATAAATGCTCATTTTAAATCCTTTTACAAGCGTGGTCATCATCTACGAGCTTCCAAAGTGGCAAACAGTAGTTTCAATGCAATCTTTTGTTCAGAAAGAGTTAAAAATTTAATTAAATCTGGCGATAAAAAATATTTTTCAAATGAAACGAACTAACTCTGTTTGAAACGTAACATTGTTTATGAAATAATCAATACATCGCGAATAATGAGAGATCATAGACTACGTGTAGAACAGTCAGTCGCAAAAGTGGTAAAGTTTTCCTCTGTATGAGGGAAAGTTTTACAGCCGTGTATCTAGGTAGGTCACTATACTCAGCAATAACCGATAAACTTTTCGTGCGGTGCACGAGCGAAAAAGAAAACAGCCTTCCTCCCCGTGTGACCGCATGTTCAGCAAGATATACGAGACACGTGTCCCCCTGTATTTATTTCCATGTTATTGTTACATGCTGGCCCAGTCACTGTGGCCTCCATTTTTCTTTCCATCCTCTCACACCCTCCTTACTCGATGAAGCATACCAAAAAAAGCATCGTCTTCACATTTTTTGCGTATTTGTTAATTGTCACCCGAGGTAGGCTATATGGAAATATTAGTGGTGTATTCCCACATTATTTGGCAATGTTACTATTTCATATTTGTATCGTAACTTTTGAATAAGGCTCTGAATGTCATATGTTTATGTAACACCTTTTTCTTATTTACACCCAAAGTATACGGTGACGAAGTTTCACCGTCAAAATCTGAGACGCCCTGTATATTTCTTCAGTTATCTATTGCTTCAATTTCTTCGGTATAAATAAGTGTACTTTAATTGTTGGTAGTTCTAGTTTTAACGACTACGGAATTTATTTAAACCAAACATAAAACAACCCCTAAGTTTCCTGTATCTTCTTCGCACATCCAGAAACGCTACATCGCCGATATAATAATCATCCTAACTAGAATTCTTCTTGTGGATATGTGGTCGTAGTGGATCGTGCAGCGAGGCAAGTTTTTCCCGTTCAAAGGAGCGTAACACCGGTCGAGAAATCGATGGTCCGCCTCTGGTTCTCTCTTCAGCGTCCCTCCACTGCCTGCTGCTCCTCGTCCCTCGATTCTCTCTCGCTGACCGAGGACTTCCTTCTTATTCGTCGTCTTCTCTCCACTCTTTCTCTCTCTATCTTTCTCTCCCCGCTTTCCTCTATGTCCCTCTCTCGCCAATTTACGAGAGCCTCGAAGTGCTCGCGCGGCTGAAAACCGGGCAGCAGCATCGCGTCAGAGAGGCTCGTTTCTCGATATTCCCTGGCTACCGGGAATTCGACGCTCGTGCACGGCCACTTTGGTATTCCCCGCATGAAACAAGTATCCGGGGAATATTGTGCGGCCTGTGAGCGGCGAATTTTTAGCAACTCCAAGGGCCCAGGGATCGTCACGTCGCGGTTCCTTGGAATTTCGAAAGTATCATACTCGGCTTGCAAGGTACAATCGAATATAGTAGCTTCACTGCAATCATTTTTAGTGGATGGCTATTTAAGGAGAATTTTAACTGCTGAAATCCGATTAAAGAACGAACGCCGATTATATTTTGGCAATATACAGGATTATCGGCAACGTAACTTAGCACAATGCGAATTTACGAAGATAAACCTAGTCTTTGTAACTTTTAAGAGACGAATCAGTAGAATGCTGAGTAATATGTGCTTCAGACATTGCTAATCGGTGTTATACAAACTTTATATTGATCCTTTACAAATCAGGATGAATCGAAAGTACAAAACCACCACCGAATTTAGCTTTTACGAAATCCAACAAAAATTTATGCGTGAAGCATCTTTTGTCCGCCTTAAAAAGGGTTAAGTTATACGCGGATTTGGTAAACAGCAGATGAACAGGTTGGTCATCCAGCAAAGTGAATTTGAAAAATCCGATTAAGTCTCAATCGTGAATTAGGCTAATTTAAAGTTTATTAGGCTTGATATAGGAATGAAGAGTGACCGGGAATTGGGTTAATCAATCGAATGAATGTTTCGCAGTCGAAATAATTCAGGTCCTCCATTTTAGTTTGCCGTTGTCCGGGGTTCATTGATCCACGATGACACGGTTGCAAGTCGATTTTGGACTAGTCAGAGGATAGAGAGCAGCGCTCCATCGATCCCCGGAACGCAAGAGACGCGCTGGTCCAAGACAATTTCCGGCGGCAATCCGTGCGGCTTCGTCCTTCAATTAGGAATAAAAGGCTTCCTGGCATCGTAGACTCCACCGTGTCTTAAATCGATTTGACAATTCACCATCCAATCAATAGTATTCATTCACAAAGGTTTTCAAATCATTCTACTTTGCAAGTCAACATCTATTCAATTGCCTAAGTTCTCAATAACCACGATAAATTATATAAAAAATGTATACAGTAGGTTATTTCGTAAACTTATGCATACTTGATTCCCTCAAACTCTACATAAATCGTATAGTAGTTCTTTTTTTTATAAAATTGGATTCCGTAAATTAACCATTGTTCGGTTATTCTGAAAGTTTCCGCGGTTTCGAATAGTTCCTTTTAAAATAACATAAGTCTGCTACAACTCCACGTTTCTATTAAAAGTAAACTGTATCATCTTTGACGAGTAAGTCTATGTTTTATGTATAACAATCTAGATCCATAAGATTGAAAAACTGCTAGATAGGATTATAAAAGAAACCCTGCAGGAATTTGTAGGATAACTCAATATAATAGCTGTTACTAATTACCGATTGCAGATCCTAAAAGTGTCAGCACACCACTGCATTTTTCGATTTAACCTTTTCGTTACGGCGGATTTTACGAAATAAGATCATTTTAAGAAATAAAAATATTGAATTGCATTACGTTCAATCTATATTCTTCTTACAGTTCTCTCATATTATTTGGGTGGCCAAAGATTGCAAGAGCTTCAAGATGTTAATCGCGTTGGATAATCGCAGTTCATCGACAAAAGTTGTCAACAACACACGCAAGATATGAATTTTTTTAATGCCTACAGGCTCTAGCAGTATCGAAAGTCTAATTTAATTAGTGTGAGGTATTTCAGTTGTATTAAATTTTTTTGCCAACGAATAATACCTAAATATATGTGACTATAACTATTAAATAGTAGAAAAATTAATGTAATTGATCCCAATTAAGTAATGCTTAAATGCAAAAATATAGTAATGTGCCAATATTTTCCGTAGCTACTGTACATAAACTTTACACAAACAAGCGCAAAAATTTCTGAAATAACCTGACGCGGTTCATTCAAGCTGCTATTATTTACGCTAAATATCCACTCGTATAAAGATGTACCCAGGCATAAGTGCGAATATGAGAGTATGTTTGTTCACGGTGCACGATACGCGTCAACTATAGCAAAGGCAACACTATATGATAATAACGGTGCCAGTGGCTGTGCGGTGTCTAGCCTAGCACCAGCCTAACCTGACTCAACGTTGTAACGATGTATATTTATACAACAGCTGGGCGGCGAGGGAGGGGAGTGTGCCAGTCAGCTGATTGAAGCGCTGGAGGGGAAATTGTGGAGGGGAGAACGACCTTTATTTAAAGCGCTCGAGGAAGCCTTTCTTCGACTGGTAAACAGTCATCGAATGAACATGCGAGACACACAGACGTGCTTACGTATGCGCGTGACTGAAATATTAACGTTGGATTTTTACGTGTCTTCCCTTCCCTTCTTCTTCGTAATAGAGTAAAGGGGAGGTAGAGAGAGAGAGACGTTTCGCGGGTTTCGAGACGACGCGTCGGCGTATTAACATAATTAACTGGAATCCAGACGTTGCGCAGACACGAAGCTTTTCTTTTTCCGACCAACCTGTTTTTTATGCATATGAATGGAAATTATGCGATTACTGTTTCGGAGAAATAGTTCCATTTTTTGAAAAAATATCACGATATTAACCCCTAAACACGTTCACTACCATGTCGGGAAGAAAAACAGCGCCGTGTACCGTACTTTTTAATAGAACTAATATAATAGAATATAATAGAATCATTTTCTAATGCACACGGGTAATATGTGAAAAATCTTGTTTTCTAATGTATCACAATAAAATCGATGCATTACACATATGCGACGCTGGAAGCGAATGTGTTGATGTTCAAATTGTTCTTCGATTTACGGATTAAAGGTGTTCAAACTTCATTGGAAAAATTCATGATTTGAAGATATTCCGTCGTGTTTTTTTCATTCTGAACGATATATGAAGTATGTTCATTATAATAGGAAATTGCGAGGACAAAAGAAAACAGAAATACTAATTATTAACAATAATTATACAAGGAATCACAAAACTGATAAGCCCGTAACAAACACAAGCTTTTGCGTTAAGGGGTTAATACATACATTGATCTTTTGGAATATCTCATGATGTTGATTTTTGCAGTTTGGTTTTGAATGGTAGGTAGGTTCTTTGTGCTGATTACCGGAAAGTTCAAGGCCTGTAAGACCCCCTATAATGACTGGTACGGTGCTTTGGAACAATGAAAGGAAAACAAATAGTACTATTGTTCTGTTACTACTAGCCTTACTATTATCGACTTCTGATTCATCGATCACTTTATGTTCATATCTAACCCAAATATACCCATTCAAAATTTCTTTCCTCCTAAATACAGCGATTTAAATATGTAAATGAATCTACTTTAAAACCCATCAATTCTCAAACGCCACCCTCTGCAACCCTTAACTGTCGAGCTTTCATTCAGTTAATCCTCCAGCGCACGGGATCGGTATGAGGGACCGAACAAAGGTATTGTTTTTCTTGCCCAATAAATTGTTATAAATGTAATAGTTTTATACAGTAAAGCAATAATCTTATTGCCAGCAGAAGGAATTGTATTTAATTAATAAAAGTATAAAAAGAACGGTAGGTCTCTGGAATCTTACCCGAACAATAAAGGGAATATTTTTCACCCGTGCATTGTATGGTTAATCCTCCTCTACATTGCTAATCCAGAAACATTCACTCGAGATTTCTTTCCTTCTAAACACAGCAACCTTAACTGTTTAGCTGCGATATACAGAGTGTCTCGCAACTTTATCACCTTAAATAACTTATACATTATTTATAATAAAAGAAAATGTCTCAATAAAAATGCAAGATAATAAAAAAGCTAATTACGATACTATATATTCCCCTCGATAGCGTGCAACTTTTATTTCAAATATTTTTTTCTGTGACAAATAGTGCACAAGTTATTTGAGGTGGTCAATTTGTGAGACTCACTCTCTGTATACGGCCAGTAAATTTTGTACAACGCAACATACATTAGTTTCCTAATTTGTCATTGTATATATATAACAATGTTTAGAGGTTCATTTTAATAACAATGTAGCATTCTATTATTTTAAACTTCAGGTTAATTGAGCCCCTCAGAAGCCAAATTGATTAGCCCCACTTTTTACCAGCATCCAAATTTTATTATCCAAATACGTAATTAGAGTTGTATTTTTCAAAAATTAATTTGATTCATGTTTGCTAATTAATCAGTTTTATTTCTGAATGGCTCAATTGATTCACAAGTAATTGTTTTGCACACATAAGTTATGTACGCTTTTCTTTTTATACGTCAAACGAATATGGCACCGCAGTCAAAGGGTTTCGTGAATCAGTCTAGCATAAAGCCTTCTAGTCTCTCAAGAACCAGTACCCACTGCAACCCTTAATTATCATAACCTCGACGAAAAAGGTATCTACCCAGCATATCCAGCAGCTCTGTTTCCTTTTCGCGCAGTTCTTTCGCTGTCACGAGCTCCCATCAGTTTCCCCCCCAGCAAAAATGTCCAACCCCTTTCCTCTTCCATCCTTTTTCCACCCCTTCAACCGTCTGCCCGAAAAGAAACGATCCGTTGGCGGTGCACACGAAGTTAACGGTTCTAACGAAACGCTGATGCTCGTTTTCAGGGGACTGGCATGGAGAAGGAGAACTCCGCATCGGGCGGAGGTGGCGGGGGCGGTGGAGGTGGCGGAGGCGAAGCGGCGGCCACGGCGACTCCAGGCGCCACCTCCGCCTCCGAGAAACTCCAGGCGGACCAGGCCAATCCGTTGCTCGATCCGACTGCGCTCTTCGGCGGTAAGCCAATTTTTCTTCCCCCCTTTTTTCACCTCCCCCCTTTCTCTGCATCTTTTTTCTTCCGCTTCTTTCTATTTCTGGCTATATTTGTATCTTGTATACATTGTCCTTTTTCTTCAGTTTAAGCTCGGTTACGTATGATAGTCGGCTGACACCGCGAGGCCGCTTAATCCGATGGGCTTAATTGACACGCGCGTCCTAGCAGATCGATGAACAGCTATAGATGCTAATTGCATTAGTCCGGAATTCCTGCATGCGGTTGCAATTTCGACCCCCAGCTCGGGGTTCGCGAATTATGCGCTTTCTTTTAAACTCTCTTGCATTCTGCGAATTCAATCGTAGAATTCAGGTTGAATCGGTGATATTTCTTTTAACCAATTTGCATCACGGCTGGAATTATGCGACCTGTTCTTTATAACAACAGTAATAGAGCTAACTATGGACCCGTGTCACCGGAGCAAATACGAATAAATAAATATAGAATTCTTAACAGGATTAGTTACTCCTATTTTGTATGATATTGTTTAAAATGATCTGTTCACAATAGCACATTACAAACATTGCATTGAAAACTGTTTCTCTTCCCAGTGATTGTGCTAAACATACACTACAACGTTTAGATATGGGCCATTCGCTGGCCGCGGATTATTCCGCGTTTGGTGATACATGCTAGAGATTAGTCACGGAATATTCCGTTTCGTGATGCAAATGAGATAATTTCACATGGAATTTCTTTAATTATATCTATGGAAATTATTAGGTGTACCAGCAAGTAATTCACTATTTCTGTGATTGACATGCAAAAGTCAATTGATGAATTTATTTTATAATGCGTACATATTAGGGAACAACATTAATTATATTTAAGGCAGGATAGGTAGTTAATCTTGTTTAAAATAAACACTGAATTTGACAGTAAAAGTAAGTTATTCATTAGTACGCTTAATAGCATTTTTTGAATATACATATTCCCGTTTAATAAGAGAAACTTACTGTTAAGAATCTAAAGTCGTTATTAACCATCATAAATTGAATCTTCTTGAATGAAATGTAAAAATTCTGCTTTTTAATAACCCGTGCGCAAGGACCCGATTGCCAGTACAGGGTGCATCTTGAATAAATGAGACGGAGGGAATTGCTGTGATCAATAACAGAATGATCGATGTTCAAAGGCGTTGGATATCCAATGAGATTATCGACGCAATCCCTTTTGCCTGGTGCTGAAGCTTTGCACTTCATTAATCAAGCTGTTTGCACCGATGCAAAATACGATGCACAGCAAGATGTATAAATTCCCTTTTTCGTATCGATCTTAAAATACTGTGCACATATTTAACTCCTTAACAATCTATATTAATGAAAAGATTCTTTAAGTAACTTCAAGATTCGAAATATTAGAACATTTTCATCAATAATTCTTGTTTTACGAAACGCAGTTTAATAGCCTCTGCCTTTCTGCCATTCGCATACACGAGTACTGAATCTCAAATACGTCACAAGTTTAAGGTGAAGTCTCGAGTACTTATTTTAAAGAATGACTCTGCTGAGGTTGTCGAACTCTTTCCTGAAAGAAACTTTAGACAATCAATCTTGAAATCTTTATCCAAACGCATCCACCTCCAAATGTTTATTCATATGCTTTTCCCTGTGGATATTTATTCAGATGTCATCAACTTGAAATCTTTATCCAAACGCATTCACTTTCAGATTTTTATTCAAATGTTTTTCCACCTTCGGATGTTTCCAACTTGAAACCTTCATTGAAACGCCTTCATCCTGAAATTTTTATTCAATCGCCCCCAATTCGAGATCTTCGTCTAAATGCCTTTACCTTGAAATCTTTATCCAAATATTTCGATCTTGAAATCTTCATCCGAACACCTCCTCTGTCGTCACAATCTTTATTCCAAAGATCTTCCGGCCAGTCGTAGCAGATGATCGGACGTATTCCCACAATTCACTGTGTATATAGTACACACATTCTTCGTTCTTAATAGAGACGTATACGATCATTCAATATCACCAAGTTCTCCGGGCTCATAGAGCAAAACGCACGAAGCGTACTACGAAACACAGTCCAATACGAACTTCCACAGACGTTATTTCTCCAAGTTTCAGACCTTGAACAAGCATCGAGACCATTCAACTCTCTCTCGGTTTTAGCATCGCGCTCGAGCAAGCGGATATTCTGGCTTGTTCTTTCACTCGGCTCCCTCTCGTTTCCGTTCATGCTCGCCCAAGACTCCTTCTAACGCTATTTTTTTCAAACAAGTCGAACCGACGTTTCGTATTTTATATATATATATATATATATGCGCGTTCTCGAGGAAAGAGAGGCCTGTTCGGCCACTTACTTTAATTAGCACTACTTGCACGTTTGCAATCGAGCCCCTCTTCTCTCTCAGGTTAGCCTTTTTCCTCCGCTTATTCGAGGATCCTTCTGACGTTGTTCTCCTTTTTGCACCACGTCGTCGTCACCGAAAGAGGACCCCGTTAAGACATGCGACTTCGACACCGGTTTAACCGTATTTTAATTCGAGTATTTACTTTTAAGCGATTTCACGGTAGAGAGCCACACTGGAGGACTCCCTATCTCCGTTTCCGGTGCTATTAACTAATTAAAATCAACCCAACCGTCTTCGTCTTTTAACGATATTTAACTTGACAGTGTCAACCGAAACGAGTTATCTTCGTATAACTTTGTGTGCCCATCTTCCTCAAGCATAATATATTATGGAGAATTTGAAACGTGTGCGACTGCTTGCGCTTTCTAATGGTGTTTGTTGGAGGGTCACAGGGTGACACCATATCAATCGCATAGAGTGACGTTCAAGGTCATGGGGGAACTTATTGTCCATTATTGTACCGTTTAAGTTACTATTTATAGGATCTTTCATTAAGAACGATAGATCTTTGCTCTTAAATAAAATAAGTTCCATATAAAATATTATGAAAACTTTAATTTCAAGTTAAACTACATTCAATATCAATAAGTATAGAAAACAATATCTTTCAAACGTTCTCCACGGCTTCGCTTTATACTGAATATACAAGAGGCCCAATCATTTACCACGTTTTTACATAACCGAAGCTTTATTTCACCAATAACGCAAATAACGTTTTTCTTAAGTTCGTTAAATGTTTTTGATTTACTGTCATAAACAAACTTAAGAAAATAACACCAAAATCCTATGCCCCTATTGAAAACCCCTATAGAATGCTATTGATACCCCTATGCATTGAATCTTGTTACTCTAAATGCATATTTACAAATGCGCACTTTACACCTTTTCCCATTGACTCTCTTCTTCCCTTCTTTTCCTTTCTTCTCAGAGTTGAGGCACTTCGTGCTGAGCTTCTTAGCAAAGTCTTTGAAAGAAGCTCTCTGACCGGAAGTCGGAGTAATCGTAGCCAGAAGCAGAACGGGGCGTCGCGACTTTTCGTATGGGTGGCAATCAATATCTTTTCCCTACGTTTTATTGCGAATCGATTCCTAAGCTCTGCTGCATCCACTACGCTGGGATACGTTAATTATCGAATCGGCTTGGCAATCCGAATTATAGTCGTGCTACTACGATACCGTTACGCGGATCGCTTCTCTGTTCTTAACCATAGATCGCGATACCAGTAATGGTCAAGCTAGCAGAAGATTTCAGCTTCGAGCAGCGGTACCGATCTTCCTTCAATTAATCTAGTCAAAAAAAGTGGTAACTGAAGACAGTGCAACGGAAGGCTCTACGAAATTCCATAGAACCATAGCACGGTGATTTCTTGGATATTCGAAAGAAATTCTAACGATCTCAAAGACACGCTGCAGTTAGCAACGAATAGATCTCGTTCCCTTAGAACGTTCTCTGCTCCCCGGATCTTTCTCCCCTCTCTTCAGGCTGTTCTCTTCGTTCCATCGCGTTGGATGGGATTTCGTTTATTTCGTAGCTTCACCTCGGTGACCTGACGTCGTTTCTCCTCGCGTTTTCTGGACCTCTTTCGCATCCCTGTGTGCTGGTCGCGTTCCGTATCGTCTCTTGCCCTCTCTCTTTGCTCGGTTGCTACTGTCTTTTCAAGCAAAGCCTCTCTCCAGAGCCTTCTCTCCCGCTCTCTGTCTCTTTCCCTCGTGTTGCCCGTCGTATCCCTGTGTCCCGCTTTCTTTCTCCGTCTCTCTCGCTGCAAGCGGAGCGTTGGTTAGATTCGTGGGGGCTTTGGGGACGCAAGAACGGACCGACAGTCGGACAGACGCGACGAGCGCTTCTTCACCCCTCTCTAACTCACCCCCGTGTCCCCTATCTTTTTCTCTTTCTCTCGCTGATTCTCTGGTGCCTCGATCTACCGCTCTCTCGTTCTCTCTCACCCTCGCTCCTGCTGGTTCTCTGTATATTTATTGATTGCCACCTCACCTCGCCTACCATGGCCTCGGTCTGCGGCAGTTTCCCCTCCCTTCAGCAGTCCCTCGTTTCCCTCGTCCCAGGCTCGTTCTGCAGCAACCAGCACCGGCAGCATCGCGCTCTGCTACGAGACGAGAGAATCTCTCTCTTCGTTCCTCTCTCTCCATTTCTCTCTGCCCTCGCTACCAACTCTCTTTATCTCTCTCGCGTTCTCTCGATCTCGTTGCTCTGACTCTAACTCTCTCCCCCCTGTCTTCCTCCGCTGTCCCCTTCTGTGCGCTCACGGTTTTCTAGCATCCTCGCTTCGTCTCTGTTACTCCAACGGTATCCAACTCAGCTCCAGGTTCGACCCTCCGCAGCCTCTCGCGCTTTTGCCTCCTACGCTCGATACAAACTCGTTGGACGCGCCGGAGTTTTCGTTTGAAGCTACCCTCCGGGGTGCACGGCGTGCCTGACACCAATGCCGAGCCTCCTCGCTTACTTTCGCTTCTTTGCCTTCGTCTTCATCTTGCTTTGCGTAGTTTCCTTCTTCTCGTCGCCGTTTTCCTCCATCTTCTTGCTCTTTTTGTTTGGAAGCTTCGTCTTCAGCAAGATGTACAAAAGGAGATAGAAGGGGGAAGTGGTTAATGATATGAAATAGTGGTTTATAGGGATTTGTACGTTTGACAGATTATTTAAACGGGCTGCCGAATGTATTTCTATTTTCGCACTTACGTACTATTTAATTACATTCAACTATATTGAATATTCTGCCATTTAACAGGATTTTGATGTAACTACAAAAATCTGGTATCGTAAAAATAAAATGTGTAAAAGTTGTAGATCGAAAATAGAAATCTCCTCAAAGAGAAATGTAAGCACGTGCCAATACTATAGGTGTACCAACAAGTAATCCACAATTTCTATTGGGTTGATGAAATTAATTTATCAAAAGAACAGTTTTTCTATCAAAACGGAGTCTATGGATTGCTAATAAAATAAAATAAATTATCACGTTTTAATACAGCTATATTTAAAACAGAATAAATGTTTAGTCTTGTTAAATAAATTCTGTAATTGTTATATACTGTATTATTCATTTGTACACCTAATATTTGTAGTCACTGTATAATGTCTTCTAAGTACAACTAGGTGATTTTAATTGACTTAGGTGATGATTTTCCATACAATTTAAGAGTCAGCTTGTGGAATTCATAAAGTGCACGTTTGGTTTGCAGTTCCTTGCGTGTATTTATTTGAAGGGTGAAATATTTTATATGTGTACCAACTTTTACGAGATATTCTATATGTATATATTCTTTGCTATTCCATCCAACGGAAGTCTTGATATCCAGCAGTTAGGCTCTTTATTTGCTGTTTTATAGTCACACTCCTAATAGAAATTCTTCAACGGAATCTTCGATCAGAAATTGTACACCTTTATGAGGAAGAAAATTCCAGTAATAAAAAAGAGAAGAATTACTAGAAGGAAACACACGCATTCCAGTACAAGTTGTTATTCTTCATTAATTAAATGATAACCATTAGATTGTCCTAAATGTTCTTTCTATCCTCTTATTAGGTATTCCCTTGAATGCTAAATAAGTTTGGGAGATCGATGTGTTTCTGTATTTATTTTACGGATCACGTGTACACCTAATCCTTAATTTCAATATCGTCATTTTTATTGATTATTACAATCCTTCTAAATTTATATTTAGTCAATATTTTGTAATGATTATCATTGTTGTAAAAGACTCAAGTTAGTAAATTTTGTGTATCGTGTTCAACATTGATCGTACATATGCGATCATAGTATTGGAAGGGTTAAATGCACATAATTTCATAAACAATACTTTTGTTTGTGCCTAACAAAACCTTTGGGTAATCTAATACATTCAATAATTCTACCCTACCGAATAAGAACCCTTACTGCTAAGTATTTTCTTACACCCGGTAATAAAAATTCTTTCTCCCCACTTAAAAATCCTCCACCAGAAATTACACTTGCAAGGGGAAGAAGATTCCTGTAAAGAAAAAGAAACAGAAAAGCATTTCAACGCAAGTTGTCTCGTTTAGGACTATACTTGAAAGCTGACCCTTCTCGCGCGAACGACGCGTGAGACGAGATTCTCGCAACTTTCGTTTGAAGCTTAAGCTCCCCCTTTCCACGTCGATCCATGTCATCGTCATTACGCGTTGTGACGAAACGCGCGTGTGTCTCGCTAGGTTTTCCAAGAAGCTCGCAGATGAAATCCTGTTAGGCGAGAGAAATGCGACGAACGAAACGTAGCGAGCGGATTCGACGAGTAAGAGAAAGAAATAGGTTCTTTTTGCGCGACGAACTCACCCCCCCGTTTTTCCTCCCTCGACGTCGGTTTCTAATTCCACTGGGCTCTCTGATACACGCCGCTTTTATCTCCACCGATCGATGCAAACTCGCGCTGGATGCGCCGCTAGTTTTCGTTTCAAAGTATCTACTTTCTTCACTCGTTACTTCTACAACTCCTTCATGCCTTGCTGCTTCTTTTTCTCATTTTACGACGATGACGATGCGATCGTTATACCTTCTGGTTAAAGAATCAAGACCCGCGTTCGAAGAAACGCAAAGCTGAGGCGAATGCTTACAGCCGTTGCTTCTTCGATAAACGGTGACTAGGATATGAAACTCAAATGAGCCTCTTGGAAACTAGAATAATTAATTCCCCTTGTCGTATGATTTTTTTATTAGTTAGAAGTAGTTGGATTAACTATTCACTTAACGCTGTATGAAATACGAAACAGCGTGATACAGCAATTAGTTTGCATTTAATAGTCTTTAATTTTGTATACTGAAGCAGCAGTTAAAGTTGAAATTGTAGTCAATGACAAATGCAGTGTCTTATTGTTGTATGTAGATCATAAATTCATAACAAGTGGGGCTCGTCGTTAATAGACAAGGAGTCATCTATACCTTTAATGTATTTCACAATTTCATTACCTGGATACATGACTAATATTCCACTTCTAAACAATTAAATGATTTTATTTCATGAGGTTAATCATTTTAGCTTCTGTGCGATTCACTAGACTGCGGATCTTTATGTAAAATCCTTATTAATGAAATTAAAGAACTGGGATTTAAATGGAAGGCTGTTTCATCTTCAAAATACAATAATTATTACTTTACTTTGGATATTGTGTATCTTCGCGCACAGTAAATGCACTTTGTGCTTTTTTGCATATTTAAATTTCGTATAAATATATTGTTAATAGTTTTTACTTTGAGGTAGGCTGGACAAACTAGCTCCTAGTCTTTGTAGGGTTAAACAGTTTCTGAGTAGAACACGTAGCTTTGTCGCGCAATTACGTTTTACGATCGAAATGGAATTACAGGAATTGCATTTGGAGCTCGTAACTGGTTCTAAGATTCCATGAGAGAGGACATATGGTCGAAAGTGACCGGAGAAAAGCGCGTATAGAAGCGCGTGGGCGCACGCAGGCTCGAGCGTGACATTTAGTTAGCGCTCCTAGGGACATGCTCGCGCAAACCTCATTCAGTATATGGTAACTTCACTGTATGAGTAACATCCCACGCATAGTCGTCACTTCGAATAACTGTTCACCATCTCCTCTCGAATAACGTCAAGCTTCTCATTTATTCTACACTAATTTTCGTTTCCACACATTTTCACAGTTTCCCACGGTTTTCCATTTTTCACCCGAATTTCCCTCCCTTGCAAGCTTCCCTCTTGATAATTTTCGTTGTTGTACTTTTAGTATCTTTTAGAATTTATTTTATCCGGATTACACATTTTGCAGTTTTTCATTTTCTTGAGTTTCCCACTTGAAACTTTCCATTTTGATAATTTTTTACTTTAATGCTTTTAATGTCCCTTCACGTAGAATTTTTCCAGTTTCCACATTTTTCACAGTTCCCCATTTTTGTCGAGTTTCTACGCTCGCGAGTTTCCGCTTTGACAATTTTTATCTCAATACTATTACTGTCTCTTGGAGTGGAATTTTTCGTAATTTCCATTCTACATGCGTTCCTTTATAATTTTTAGTTACGGCGGCTCGAATTGTTTCTTTATAATCCTCTTCGATTCTCCCTTTCAGTTCCTGTTGCACCCCCGTCTGCGCGTCCCCATTACCTCCCGCCATAGTTCACCGCCATAATTCCTCCACTCCCTTCCCCTCGTTTTCCAAATCTAAACCCTTCCAACTTTCACTCTCGTCTCATTTTCATTCTCCCGAATCCTCTTGCTTTCGACTGCCCTCGTTACCTCCATCAAGCTTCGCCATACCGATTCCTTCCCCTCCTGTATTCCTCCCCTTTGTCCCCTCCCCTTCTTCCACCCTGTCCGTTCCAAGAATTTTTACTCGTCCCTTTTCTCCTCCCTTCTTCCTATGGAATTTTTCTCCCCGAACAACGTGTGCAGCTTGATAAATGCGCTCGTCGTGCCTCGAATCCGATACGGAGCGAGCTCCAAGATGCTTGATAAGAAAAGACACTTGGCGCAATAATAAAGGAGGGGAGCCGATGGAACTTTCATCCCTCTGCATCGATCCGAAGGCAAAAAAATATCAATTCGAATCTCCATGGACGAGCCCGGGGTCCTTTTAAATATTTAAGTATTGAATTATGGAGTGCAGGTAATTCGCCGGAAGTTTGCGAACACATAAGCGAATGCGGTAGATGGTTCCACCCCAATATTCGCTGTATTATGTAACTGTGGACTTTAAAAACGCGCTTTGAGCTACGAAACGTTGTTGCACTTCCTCGAAAGAAAGCTTCGTGAAATCTGTTTCCCTTGGCAAACTCTGTCTTTCTTCGAAAGAAAGATGAAGGAATTACGAGACTGTACGAATCATGCTGTTGATGGTTGCTAGATTTTGCAAATTAACCTCTTGTATGGGATTTCTAGGTGCCTACGTTTATTAGTGTTTTGACGCTGTAGTAACCCATTTGTATCATTGACGTATATATACGCGCATTCACTTTGCGAATGAATAATCATTTCAAATACTATCATACTGTAAATTCCTTTCATTGTTATGAACGTGTATGTAGATATATGTAGGTACGTAACATTTTTTTTGCAACTTCTTTCATCTTACCTAGTTATTTTTTTATTTGATCTTTGTTTACTACAGGGTACTAGATTCTTGTTATGAAGTAATTGATACATAATGTACATATGAAGTTTTAATACTTCTTGAAATATTTAATAAAAAATAAATTTCGTGATAAGAATATAGTTTTTATTCTTTAGTAGGAAGCAAATGAGTTACATAAAGAATATTGGAATATTATATACAATTTAGTGATTTGTAACATTGAATTTACGGACTTGGATTGTATAATTTGTCGGGTTTCCTGAAAAATGTCTTTACAATATACCAATACTTGAAGTTAAAGAGTCGGGGTGGATGAAATGAATTACGATATGTATTTACTGAGAATACTTGGAAGAATAATTTTTGTCTAGAGAATTAATTCAGTTATTCAATTCACTTGATTTAATTGCACATTGCTTTTTCACAAGTTTTCATATACCCATCGTTAATCACGATATTTTGTGACGTTCGTGATGTATGTTCAAATGATGTATCGTGATAATTATTACAATTTGCATTTGCAATGACTGCTCCAAAATTGCGCTGAGTGTTATACAGAATTCTGAAATCGAATTGAAACTATGTCAATCTTCCCTTCCCCTGTAAATTACACATCGAAAACGAAAGATACAAACTAATATAAATACAAATTATTGCAAAATTCCAAATAATCATAAATCTCCATAATGAAGTTATCATTAGCGCTAACCGTACCACGCCCAGTCAAGTTGACAGGTTTTCAAATATTTAAGTGAAGATTCTACATTCATTGTTATTTCTTTTGTTCATTTAACTTCATGACAAATCTTATATTGTCCGATTAACCAGCTTTTCACATTTTGTTCTTTTTGCATATTTTTTCACGTAGAAAGATTTATTGAATAGGTACAGTGACGGCCAAAAGTTTTCGGCCAAAGTGAAGGTCTATCGTAGTAATAAGATACAGAATACTTGCGAGTAAAAGCCCAGTGCATAAATATTTGATGTATTACAGCTCATAAAATATCATATTAAAATGTTTATTGAGAGAATTTTATTAAGGTATAATTTAAATCAAAATAGAATTATAGTTTGGCCGGAAACTTTTGGCAGCCAGTGTATATGTAAAATGCCGGCACGGTTAGTGTTAGGGAAGGTCAGATCAAAATAATTGATCTCGCAATAGAAAGTGAAGTTGCAGAAACTTTCCATATCGCAGCCGTTTATTCAATCTCCACACGGCTATTATAATTATTCCGATACACGTGCCACTTAGGTTGCGTGGAGCATTATGTGTTTACCCAAAACGATTCCATAACTGGCGTTAAATGTAATTTACAACTTCTCCCGCACTCACCCCTTTATTCTCTCCCGCGCACCCTTCAGATGAATCCACAATTACCAACGACCAACCCTTTATTACTTTGTCAGGCTTATCCAATATTTCTAACGAACTTACCCGACGTCTTGGCTCGATTATGTTTAAAGAAGGGAGCTCACCGTGACTTCGTTAACGAGAAATTAATTAGTACGAAGCCTGTCAGGTTTAGACTCCCATCCCCCTCCCCTGGTTTCGATATCCGGTATGTTTTTAACGGTGTATAATGTCCTTACTTCAGAGATAGAAGAAAAGAAGGAAGGAAAGGGTTAGTCGACAAAATCTAGAGGAAAAGATAAGATTTCAAGCTAGATTTTCTGTATTTATCTCACCGGTTTCTCGCCTTTGGTTCACGACCTCAAAGAGGATTTCAAAGTATTTTCTAAGTGATTGCAGCGATTATTCTTATAAAGTATTTTATGACGAAGATGATATAAAGGTGGTCTCAAAAATATTCAGCCATATGATATATTAGGTATACCAATAAATAATTCATATAGTAATGGGTTCTATATAAAAGTAATGAAGAAAAGATAATACTTGTAGGGTGACTTAATATGTCAGCAACGAAGGAAATAACTCGAAATCCACTTTTAACATTTATGAAGAAGTTATTTTAACAATGTTGCGTCCTGCTATTTTAAAATATACATTACAATGTAAATGAACAATAAATGGATGAGAATCCTCAAGCGTATTAAGGTGGCCGGATACTTTTATGAGTAACCGTATCTTTTAGTGTTTAAATCAGAAAAATGATAGGATAAACCGGTGGAATTTCACGAGTAAGATTCGAACAAGTACTAAAGCTAGACATCCTTGTCCAAGCGTTCGCGAGACACTCTCCTATTTTCTCCTTTCCTCTCTCGTACTCTCGTTCTTTCTCTGTTTTCGTCTTGCTTTCTGATTTTCTGTGCGCTTTGGTCGTCGCGTAAACGAAATTAAAACGATTTGGAGGCGAGCCAGCCATCGCGGCGACGCTCGCGCGCCACCCCTCTCGGCATTCCGATCCCTCGATCGATCCTCTTCCTCGAGGGACAGGATACACACGTATGCTCTCTCTGCTCTCTCACGGACCGAGACTGAATCGCGATTGGACGGTTATAAGCGGAAACGCCGAGGTTAAGGTGTAAAACCGAAGGAAAGAGAGAGAAGGGTGGCTCCAAGGGTAGGAGGATGTCGTCGGTATAGATTGGATATCCGCATCTTTCCCCGCCGATTGCCTCTACCGACGCTTAAATAATAACGCAATGCATTTGCTCGCAATTCTGATGCGTACCATACCGTCTCGACTAAAATAGTACGTTACTTTCGCGTACTTTAGATTTGAGGTTTGGTGGAAGAATGTTTGGAAAAATTCAGGGGGGTGTTTTGGAATTTTTTCTGATTAATTATATTTATATTACGAATATTTATGCATATATTGGAAATTTATCTATGCAAACAAGTGCGGAATGCATATAATTTGCACAATTATACAAAATATCCAAAGAACAGGAGATATTATGATAGAGGGTGAAGCAACCCCCAATTTAGATCTTATTTCTTAAAACTTATTTATAAAGATATGTATTTGCATAAAAATCTGCAGTCTAGTTATGAAAATGTAAATTTGCACAAGCAACTGGTGTCTAAATATTCAATGTCCACGATTGTTCGTTGTCTAGAAAGGTTCAGGAATTTGAGCAAGGGATGTTTGAACAGTTGCAAGACTTTGGGTTTCATATAGTGTCGTTTGTCTTAATAAAGTTCACGTGTTGCGCTAAAATTAAAGCCGCAGTCAGTTGTAGTTTCTATTTAGTTCAATTCGCGAATTCCTCGATAAATCTAGATTCGTACAAGTAAATTCCTTACTGTAACTTCTTGTTGACTTACTTATTCTAATTACTAATCAGATTCTATAATTTAATTTTTCTACTTTCTATTAAATGATTAAAAGTTTAATTTAGCTGGACCTAATTAATTAGTTGCTAAATGACAAAGTAAATACAGTGAAGTACGAGTAGTTTTTGTAACCATTCTACTCCTAAATTTAGCAGTAAATATAACCAATTATGTATGCGTGGAATTTTTGGGATTTGAAAAACGTCCTGGGAAAACGGCACGAATTTATGTTCCAACCTAATAATTTGGATGAATATTCAATCGTTAAAAATTCATTGAATCAAGAAGCGAATAAAATCGTATAAAGATAGAGCCCCCCCAAAGAATTTTCCATTACAATCGCCGCAGTCCCCATAGAACGGAACAATAACGTGTGACGATTCTCGAAGCCATAAAATGGAGCGAAAGGGGGAGTGGGCTTTTAGGACAAGGGGAAGCAGCATTGAAAAAAGCTGAAGCACGATATACGTGGTGTTTTGCCGTCGACGACGAGACCCTCTCGTGATTATGTGAGTTTTATTTGTATCTCGCAGTCGAACACATTGAATGAATATAGCGTCGCGTTAAATCTCGGATCTTTCATTTTGTCGCCTTTCCAGGCCGTAAGATTCGCGCCGTTCCGTGCCACGCCGTTGGTCCGAGCTATTTTCTTCTCGGCACGTTCCTCTCGTCGAGACTGCACGGGAAGAGAGGAACGGTGAAAAGAAAAAAAAAAGAAAAGATCCCGCCCGGTATATTCTGTACCCCTAAAATAGCAGCCAGAAGTTACGTTACCCTGTTCCGCAATAGTTTCGTCTTCTCTTTCCCTGTTTGATCCTTCTCTCTTTTTCTGCTTCAAAATTCAGTTATAATAGTCGACTATTTGATCAAATTCTGAGCAAATTTTGCTTTATTAACACGTTGTTGGCGGTATAATATTAAATGGATCGAAACTCAGTTCCCGTACAATTTCAATATGTAGTGAAATATGCGTGCAACTATTCAAAGCTAAGTATTTTTATAAAAAATTGGTTGGTATAAGTATGGGTGATAGTAATAGTGTTTTTGTAGTATGGGTATTTTTATGCTAATACGTGTTGTTCGTTTCCGACGCTCGAGAAATGAAAAAACGCTGATTCGTATCTCTCGTCGTCAATGTGTTAAAAATCTCAATTTGTCATGGTGTGTAATAGAATTTTGTGAAAATTTTGTGCGATAAAAGTTTTGACTCCAGAATTGAATTTCCCCTTTGTTTTTTTGCTTTCACAAATTGATCAGTCATTAAACAAAATTCTGTTTTAGGAACTTCAACCTGGGCAGCGTTGAATATTGAAACTGCATCGATTTATTTAAAGATTGATGCACTGTTCAGAGTTTGATTTTCCTCTCTCCGTGTGGGAATTCTGATTAGCGTAATGTTGCGATTAGCGCAGCTTCCATTTACGACCAAATTCTGAATTAGGTCACCCCTCCTCCATTTTTGTACCATGTACTTCGATGTTCATGTTAATTGAGAGGAAGACACCATTCATGCAGATATGTACGCGTTGCAGAATCTGGAGCAAAATGTTTGAAGCTAACCAGCTTCCGGTCGGCGCAGTTTCATCGATTAGTTGATACAGTCAGTCGGGTAATCTATCACGAACATTAGTGGACTATACCAATAGTTGGTCTGCCGCTGGCTTCTGTGATATCGGCCGAATTTTCCAGTCGATGCTCGTAACGAGTTTAAAAAAAAATAGCGGAGAAATCAGTATCTCGGTCCCTACGGGTCGAGAAATCGATTTCCATCGGAAGTATCACAGCTAAATTAAAATTGAACCATTTGTCGCGTGCTTTCTCATCTTCCTCCATTGATCAATAGCCTATTCATTTACAGAGGACTATAAAATAATCATAATTCCTCCCACTAGGAAAGGTATTAACCCCTTGAAGGATCTATCTATTATTTCTAATGGCTCAGGTTGTATTTTAGCTTCAATAATTCTGTTTGAGTTCATTTTGCCTTAGAACCGTCAAAATTATTCTCTCAATTTTCTTATCCCATGTATATCATTCAGAGCTATTTTGATTATTGAATATCGATCTTAACTAGAGAGAAAAATACAGAATTACGTTTCATTCGCCATTGTAGAATAAATATCTATTGGAATAAGAAATTGTCCGAATAAAAAATCAATCGAATCAATCATCGGTATTTATTCGAATAAATAGTTATAATTTGTTATGGGTAATAAATAATTATTCTGCGGATAACATATCCGACTAGACAGAATTTATTTGGACAATTATCTTAGGTAAATATTTATTCGAACCGATTTGAATAGTGCCCAATTTTGATCATAGTATAATAGAATCCGAAATGATTCCTTATTTAACAGGGTTAATGCTAAATACGTTATTAACCCCTTGCGTTAAAACAACCAGTCCTACTTGTGACACAGATTATGTTCCAATATTTCTCGTAAGGTTTAACAGTCTTCTTCCAACTTGCCATTAAAATTGTAATAAGTATTGCAATAAATATAAATAACGTATAACACTCTAATATTTTATATCTGACACAAGGTCGAAGCAACGAATATCTTTCGCTAACATGTGCATCTAATAAAAAAATTGTAAGGGAAAGGGTTAAAGTTACCTCGTGCACTACAATTACTTTATTACCTACATATGCTAGCGTTAGCTAATCATTGCTTTCATATTCGCTGATATTATAATTAGACTGCGAATTTTTAAGCATTTATGGGGGGTTTAGATCGACAAAAGGGAGCAAAATGCACGTGATACGTAAAATTATATGAAATATCTAAAGTAAAGAATATATTACATTAAACGAGGAGTGAATGAAATCGGTAGCGAAATCTCATTTTTTGAATCGTGCTTCTAAAAATATGACTTTGCATAAAAATCCGCAATCTAATTATGATACAACGCTAAAATTACAGATTTAATGTGTGACTCGTTATTTTAGTGCAACGGGTTAACCCGAATTTAATATGCAAATTCTTCATTCCCAAGAGATAAATTAATTATCCATTAATTATATTTTATAGAAATTTCATAATCCCCCCTTCTTCGCGTTTTTTCTGTCCGACCAAAACGATTGCAATACCCATTGAGTATTGTATATTAAAACGCGCATAAACGAGAGACGCCGATTTTCGGCGGTGGCGACCAAGCAAGAGCGATTCGTAATTCCCGGCCCCTTTCCATCGCGTTCTGATCATCCTCGTGGCAGGGCTATATACGTTTCTCTCTCTCTCTCTCAAAACCCCCTGGCCTAGCTCCAACCCCCCACTGGCCAGAGAGCGGCGATCGATTTAATAACACGGCCATTTTCCCGGCTCACGGACCGAACACATTCTCCGAACCAGCGCTTCGTAACACTCCTCCACCTACGATCCTCCTCTCATCTCTCCTAGCTTGTTTAGTTTCTCTTATCGGGCTGTTCGTTCGTTGATTCCGCATCGAAACCCGCCGAGATTTGTTGTCCGCTGCGCGCAACCACGGATAAAGGACGGCTGACCATTGCGTTCGGGCTCTCATCATCCCACAAATTTCGCTGGCCAGGGCCCCTGTAATGATTTAGGATCACGTTAGTGGTCTTAAAATTTGAACAGAGTGAAATTTCCGAAGGGTGGAATCGTGTTTCTTTAGAAAACGGTAGAAATATATTTCCTCTTAGCAAACAAAATTCCACTTGAGTGGAATTATAGATTATAGATATATGTACATACTTTTGTCCGTTATTCGGGAAATTTTGGTAGCATGGATTTTGTCCCGAATTAAAATTACGTCGGCAGATTTATAATTTGAGTCAATTGAGATTTCTGTAGGGGTTTTCTCTTCTGAAGGGTGAAGATATATTTTCTTTAGGATAGAAACTCGAATTGTATAGCCGTTATACATACTACTACACTATTAGTGAACTGCGAATTTTTATGTGAATTCATATTTTCTTAAGCACAGTTACAAAATTGAAATTTAAACAAAATTGGAACACTCCGCTGTCTCTTCTACTGGAACATTGATAATTTATTCCATAATTCCCTTGGATACTATACAAAAAATAAGAAAAGGAAAAAGTTAATACAAAGGGTAAATGTTCGTGTTTCATTCTTTAAGTATTATGATGTCTCCATTATTTAGGATACTTTGTGTCTTTTTGCTATTTTGCATATTTAAATGTCCAATAAATGGACAAAAATCCGTAGTTTAATTACTCGAACAATTTTGTGTGACGATGAACACCTAGTTAGGCCTCATGTAAATATTCACCGATCAGTATCCAGAGATTCCGATTGGACAGGAGAACAGAAACAAATCGTATTCACCGCGGCAGATAGCTTTTACGTCACCATAAAATCGGCCGTCCCACGAATCAGTCTTGAAATAAATATTAACGTACGCATGATTCCCAGCTCGCAAAAACCGGGCCGTTCTCGCCACCATGGACGTTTATTGCACGATTTTAACGATTTTAACGGCGGAGAGCTTTCGGCGTGGCCATCGATTAGCGGAAAAACAATGCACCCCCTCCAAAGGGGGTGGGCCCTTTATTAACGCGCACGGAAAAACAGGAAATTAGTGACGCGTCCACGATTGTCGCTTCCAGTCAAACGATCGAGGATGATGACGACGATGGGAATGCGAGGACTCATCGATAACCTTTACGTGTGTCTTTCGTTTCCTTTTCGATTGTCCTTCCCTTATTTCACAACGGTGCTTAGATTCTTTCGAAACTTAACGTGAGCCAATATAAATTACTCCAGAATTTTCTACTGGGGTAGATGAGGCAAACGTGCATCATAATTCGTTGAAATGAGGAAAAACTTGTAATACCATAAAATCATTATATTTAACACTAGGAACTACCAAAGTGGTCGAAATAACTCATTCGTAATCTTTTATAAAAATTGTATAATTTTACACAAATACATTTTTGCAAACCTGTTAGGATTTTGTATTAAGAGAATAAATAAAGATTTACTTCTATTGCATTATATATTTCTTCAAGTATTTATAGTTTCATTTTCTTTGGTACGAATAAGTATACCTTAATTGTCGGTAGTTCTAGTGTTAAAGTAACAGACTCTTTCTGTAGTATCATTTGTACTAACTATTTGTACGAAGTAAAACAAAAATGTAACTGAAAATATAGTTAAAATGGGGCAAACAATCTTTTAATCCTCTGTAACCGCGAATTTTATTCGTGGCTATAAAAAAATCCCTCTGTTTGCAGACAACTTTCAAAAGCATTTATTTCAAATCTCTATCTGGTTATATAGGATACTGGCAGAATCGGTACCTTAAAGATCGATAAACTAACTTAATTTTTTCCTAAATTCAATTACATACACCGTTTCATTGTTCCCTTTTTATTTTTTACCCCCTTCAATGGATTGTAAAACTCTTCCAAACTACAATGTGACACAAAGTTTAGTTACATAAGAATTCATAAGATGAATTCATACAATAACTTCAAATGTGATGAACGTTTTTTAACCCGTCTCTGAAGGGTTAAATCTACTGAAATCTAATAAAAAAATCTAAATAAAAAATTTTAATTGTTCAAACTCCTTGGAATATAATGTTATTTCATCTTTATTTTGGCCGTATTGTAAAATTACAATAGAACACTTGAGTTGATCTAATTGTAAAGTCGTAAATGTTGAAATATCAGCAGCTACGGAAATATAGCGGTCCAAAATTTTCGGATCTTCTAACCGTAATCAAAATGTCTATCAAAATCTGAACGTATTGGTTGGATAACAACGTATTGTAAAAATTTAATTGTTCGAAACGATTTGAAATGTCTTCTAGCTATCATTGGAGAGTTCTCCCTTCGTCCTGAATAGGTGCTCCCCACTGGTTAGCCAGCTCAGTCAGAAGCTTAATCATAAATCGATAAACGTGACGCATCGCACGTACTCGAGATACGTCCACCCAGTGCTTTCTCTTCGTGACAAGTAGAAAAGGATCTGCCTATTTAAATTTTTAAAAATAGATAGGGGTTACCAGCCTATACGACGTTAACCCTAAAACATCTTGACGAGGTAATTTTCTATCGCATGTGTAATATTTGAATAACTGAAAAATTCAGAGATGCAATACAAAAGTAAGATTTTATTTAAAATAAATATTACTTATTTTTTTAATAAAGTCCATTTCGTCCGAAGACATATCAGACTTTTACTTTTCCTAAAACAATTATTTCTGTATATAAAACCTGGACAGATATTTACAATTTTCGAATAGGGTAGATATCTAACCCACAAAGCCACTTACGTAGGAGTAAATAGTGAAAGTTAATTCTAAATCCAATGGATATAGAAAAGCATTTCTTTCTGAACATTTATGTTTATACGACACTTCGACCCTCTTTTTCAACGTTAACCAGATTCCGGTTTAATTTATTTTGTTAATCTTGGATGGGAATCGATTTAATTCATTCGATCCACTTTGTAAACGATTACTTCGATCATCTATCGTCCCAGCAGTGCGGAATCGAAGAACTTTCGATGAAAGCGTCTTGTATAAACGAGATTATCGAACGTTTAATTCCTCTTCGTTACGCGAATTCATGCAGCGTCGTTGCAATCTCCTATTATAGATTCGTTTTAATTAACCATTTCGCGTTTCTACTTTTTGATGTTTTTCTTCGGAGAATGATTATATTTGTTTGTTGTTTCTTTAATCAAGAATTGTTATGAGAGTTAGCGAGACCGACGAAGTTCCGAAATGTCGGATTGGTTTAATGTTCTCCCTATTTTTCTCTGCCTCACACGCTGGACGGTCGGTTACACGAATAATGGATTGCCATTAAAGCACCTACGTTAAAGAGGAAAGTACCGAATAACTCGTTCCCTATCACTTGCTCATTAGGTGAAGAAATTTGTATGCCCACAGCACAAATCGAAATAGAAAAGGGAGCATTTAATGAGGAGCATGAAAAATTTTGCGACCTTTTAACTGGTAGGAACTTTTCATAGTTTTTGAAATTAATCATTAATTGACCTCTTTATATTCCCCTGTCACTAGCCTTAGCCTTCTTTTGTCTTCTTTTTATAATCTGTAAATCTTATTTTAACTCTTACCGATGCTTTGCATATTAACCCTTTGTCTTATAACAACGAATTACACTAGTAGCTTAACGTATAGACTAATTACGATAAAAACACACAGTTTTTTTTAATAAATTATAACTCACTTGATTTCAATCTATAAGATTATGAAATTGAGGATTCCCGGTGTTTTGCAGTATTTTGCATTTGACATGATGTTACCTACAGTAGCAAGTACTCAACATTCCTGTGAATAACCTTCGAAAAATTCTTTGTTAACAAATTTTCGTTAAAATCTTTACTCCTAGTATTCTACTGTAGAAATGATAACAAATATTTACGAAAATAATTAGAAAAGCTATTCGCAATAGAGCTATTGTTTTAAACAGGGTGTCCGAGATATGTCATGAAATCGATGAGACAACTATGAATTTTGATCTAAGAACCGAATGTCATTTTTGTTTGGGATTACTGATGTTATTCGCAAATAATTGAAAAAACAATCGGCCCTTGGATCGAGATTCACTGGTATCATCGACTCGTGTGTTTTAATGATCTGATGAAACGCCCTAGTACCTGGGTAATTTTTATTTACCCAAATATCTCACCAAGAAACGGGTATTCGGGTATTTCGCAACCAACAGCTATGATTCACAATAAGGGGATTCAAAGATAAAAAAAAGTGTTCAGCCGAAAAGTGCGGGACAAAATCCGCCGCGATAAAATTTCAATCTCCCGCCACGTAATGCATCGTAACGCGTGCGTACATACTACATATATGTACCTATATGCATACGTATATTTATATATATATATATATATCCATATGTACATATATATATGTGTAGCTAGAGTATCAGGCAGCTGCTCAGTCGGTGAAGTAGTCGTATAAGCCAGCCGGGGGTTCAACGACCGGTATAAATTAAAGCGGCGCTTGGATTTCAATGCCACGGCCTTGCTCAAGGCCGCGGTACTCGTAGAAAATCAACGGTACATTTGCGGTCACGTTTGTAACAATAAATTGTACAAACATAACAACCACCTGCAGCCCAACCAGACATGCATACGCGAATCCCCTTCCGATCGATTACGGGATAGCAATTCTCGAATCAATCGGGCATCGATTTCCACTCTTTGATAGACAAAAGAGAAATGAAAAACATTTCGAATCCGTTAAGGAAGATTAAACAATATTTAAAAGATTGTACATCTTAGAATCATTTTTTTTATCAGTCTTTAAGATTTGTTACTTTGAAAAGAGATGGAAGTAGGGTTACACAAAAAAGATTTAACCCGCGTGTACTGTTACGAGTCGATTTAACTCAAATTAAAAAAATGGATATTAAATGATTTCTTTCTAAAAAATACAGTGCATGTAAAATTCGTGGATGTTTTAAAGATTATTTGAGAAGTAAGTTCCATATGTTGAAACACATCGTATGATTAAGTTCCGATGAAAATTTTGTGTTACTTTAATACTAATCCCGAAGCTTTTAACATAATACTTATTCCAACAATGCACAAGGGTTAACTCTTTCATCACTATTTGGTTGCATGGAAATTATTCAGTTTTGCACCCATTGTAAAGGGTGTAGCCGGACAAGATGGTCAAAAGTGCCCCTAAACAAAATTAAGTTTGTGATACATCAGTCGATAGAGGGCATAGAAAAAAACACTCTTCGCAAATTTTCAGCTCCTTATTCCCATTTTTAGGGTAGTTATAGGGCGTATTGTGATTTACAGATTTTGATTCATTTCTCTTATTCTCTTCAACAGAAAATTCTGAAAAAAATTGAAAATATGTTAGCTATCGGAATACATATTTGTACATTTTTTCAGAATTTTATGTTACAAAACCAAATTTTAAAAAATAAAAATGCTGATTTCCTATAAAAGTCCTAAAATGACTACGTTTATATTATTAATTATAAATTAATAATAAATATGTATAATATAGTCGAATTTGTATTCGCTGTAAGTTCGTTGTTTATCAATGTACTTACGAATCCTGCAAGTCTAACCAGTGTAATTTAATTCAATTCGTATAGAAACCAACGATATATATTGATTTCATTTAAAAAATTAAGACCTTCTGAGAGATAATTAAATGAAATCAAAGCATTATCATTATTCATAGAAAGAACGCATAATGAGGGACATTTAGGGTAATTTCTGAAAGACTTAGGTATATCCGCGATGGTTAATCACAAATGTGCAGCGTAGAAGGATCTAATAAAAATCGTTAGCACTTTATGAAAATTAGAAAGTATCAGCATCCGGTGCTGAATTTTTACCCGCTTCGTCCAAACGACATTATCATAACGAGTTCCCCGTCAGGGTGTACCTCACAATTCATTTCTCGCTTCCTGTTCTCCGGGTACCGCAATTATTACCATCTTCGATACAACCTTACACTTTAATTATAGCGATGGTCATAACTCGCCGCTGTTTTGATAATCCTGATTAACCACTAAGACGATTTAATTGCCCACATGTTAATTGTTATGAAGAAACGTGGTGTAACTATATCGCCGTTCAGATCTGTTGCATTTCACTTCTTCTTATACAGCTGAATTCATACTCTAATACTTTTATTATAGTTGGCACCTATAGGCAATCAAAAAACTCGCTCACTGGCACCTTCTGGCAATTAAATTCAGTTATCCAACGTTATTGAGTTCTTGATTTCTTTAGCTACTGATGCAATTCAATATTTCGACCACTTTTCCACACTCTAAGAAATATTTACTAAAGGAAAGTTTCGTCGTTTACAATGTAACATGTGTATTTAAATTTTCCGCAGTGAAAGTGTTCAATATCTACCATGTATCTCCTTCATTAAATAATTCACACTTCCGTCTTATCGAAGTGTAGCTGAGTGTAATTTATTTTTCCAACTAGACAATGTTTTATTTTGCAACAGCTTGTGCTTTCATTTTTGGAATTCTGCAGCTTCTTGCGCTCGCTCTAGTACTAAACAGGATAACAGGTAACCAACTAAAAACACTAAGACTTTTGAGATGCGAAATGCTACTTTACACATAGAAAACATATGTGAAAGTTAAATAAATTTAGTATGAAATAAGTGAAAAAAGAAAAGGAATGAGAAAAAGGAACAGGGAAACGAGAGTATTTGGTCGACATAAATATTGGAAAAGGTATTCGATAATATAAATTTACAATGAGATAAACGATACTTCACTTAATATTTACATTATAGAATATATTCTACTATCTTCCTGTCGATGTAGATACACTTTCTTTCTACGATAATTTTAGTATTTCACGAAGCTCATTTTCGCTTTTCGGCACATTTTCGTTAACTAATTTTTCTCGATGTAGTCTATAAATTTTTTATTAGATTTTATGTCTACACAATAGCACTTTGCACCACAAAAAACCTTAGCGTTTTTAGCTAACTTTATATTATCGTGTTTGACGGAAAACTTGTTTGCCAGGGGTGGTACATACATCCGTCCACCAGTGTAGTTTTCTGTGTCCATTAACGGAAGTAACGAAGGCAAAGTATCAGGCTGGGCTAATTATCTCTTCGTTTTGCAAATTTACAAATATTTTTCGGCGACACCGTGCGTGTGTTGGCTTTCTACGAACTTCGTGTACCGAATTATCGTTATTACACCGGCTATATTTAATTCCACCAGGTAAATCAATTGCGTATGACGCTCGCGGATAATTGGTTAATTAACTCGAATTGCCGACGGGGCTCTGTGTGCGTATTCCACGAATCAAAATGCTTCACGGTGCTCCGAATATTCATAACCAAAATTTGGAGCTCCTCTTCTCCTCTTTAATACCATAGTTGAGCAAAAAATTAATTCAGTAATGATCCAGTTAATTAATAGGAAATTGCGTAATAGAATTTTAAGTAAAATTCCATTGCTTCCAAAACGCTATTAGTCTTAGCTTTCTTTCGAAGAACATTGCGATTATAATTATTAGAATGATTGAACTTTTAACTCTTTCGCTACGAATACAGAGAAATCGCTAAAATATTAAATTGGATTACATTGAATTCATATTTTTATAAATTCAATTTCATGTGTTTCAAGACGCTAATAGTGTTTCTGATAATCAAAATTAATCGGCAAAAAACGCCAATAATACGCTATGTACGAATTGTTTACTGCCTCTAGGCACTGATAGCAGTGAAAGGGTTAAGGTTGCATACGATTAACCCTTTGACTATGGCCCATTATCGCATAAGTGTTGCTACGGCGCATTGGTATAATCAGAAATGCGCACACAGTTTATGTATGCAAAATAGTTACTTATGAATCAACTAATCTTAAGTGCAAAATAATAAAATGTTACGCTGCTTTGCAATTTTTTGTAAAATCTGCTAACCGTATATATTGTATATACCTGCGTCTTTTGCAGATGCTGTTAAACATTAAAAGCGTATATATACGCCTTTCGCAGCCAAAGGGTTAATCCATGAAGAGTGTTTTTTAGGAAAACAGCTAATGGTGATACTTTGCACAAATGGAATGCAAAGGGCAGTTTATTAAAAGTTTGATCGGGGTCAGTTTTGGTCGCAGTTGCACAGCCAGCAGTGTTGAAAGTTATAATCGCTAGTTTGTTATCTTGAAAGGTTGTAATGCCGGTGTAATACCAGTCCTAGACGTTGTAAATCTCGCGATTAGATCCTTCATGGACAAGTCGATGCCTCTCCTAAGAATAATATCTCTGTTCTTGCGTATTTAGCGACCGTTAATCACTCGACACGTGTATCAGGCAAGTCTAATCAACGCGTGTAACTCCTGCAGTTAATATAAACGAGTTTTCTCATCCACGTAAAAGAAACACACATAAAATATTAATTGCTGACTGTTCTTTCATAAAATGCACAAATTTATTAAGTGTCAGCTCGTTGCAAAAAATAATTTATCTTCTATCATGGAGATATATTAGGTTGTTTAGAATGTTCGTAGCAGTATTTGAGGAATATTCAAAAGCGATGCAGAACAATGAATATGTTTCATATTATTAAGCACGGCTGTATATAATATTTATTTGAATAACTTCTTGCCATTTATTGAATAGTTCTACAGAAACCTTTACGAAAATTTTCACATTTCTCGAAGATCAACTTGTTGAAGTAGTTTTCCTGCCTCTCTAGTGCATTCAGTTACGAATATCTTATATTAAATAACAATGTAATATTGCTATGTTCAGAACATCCCAGTCAAGATTTAACAATTATCCATTTATTTCATCCATTTCAACGTTCCTCGTTAAAAGGCGTTCCGTTTTCTTTTCACCAACACCAGATGTTTCTCTGTAATTATTGCACTTGAAGCATTCAATTAAACTAAGCATTTGTCTGAATTACGAATTTCACCGTTCAACGAAAATTGCTAAGAAACAATCCTCCTCCAATGCCATTATGTAACATGCTATGAATTTTCTGAACAACCTAGTATTGTTCGTAAACGCTATTCCATCAAAGTTTATTTTCCAACGGTAGTGAAATGGAGAATATTGATGTTTGAAGTTGATTTTCCAAAGACAGTGAAATAGAGGATGATATTGGTGTATGAACGCGTGCAATTGAACGTCGTCGATTTGATTTTGATTGCAGCGTATTGGCCTCGGGGCGACAGTGCAGCTTCGTCGCTTTTCGGCGGAATGCCAGGCGGATATGGGTTGGGGGCCCATCATTTGCCATCGGCTTACGCCATCCTGGGCCGTGGAGGCTCTGCTCCCGGTTTCGGGGGCCACACACCGGCCTCCGCACCACCGCCACCCCCGTACTCCCACAGCAGCCTTGGTACTCTGAGTGTAGCTGCCAGTCAGGCTGCGAGTCTAGGTAACTATGGACATTTAATTATTGTTACATTAGGTACACACAAAAGTAAACTAAAAAATACTGTTAAGGTATTGGCAGTTAAATATTTAATACAATCAGGAGAAAAACAGAACAAGCTAAAATAAAAAGATACAGTCGAATCAGATGGAAACAGAAAGGAGGGATAAGTGAGATATTGGGGAAAATCATTTTAAATTAATCCTGCTGCGGTCTTTGAAATGTTATTAAATTCAATCACACTTTCTTATATTTATTTCAAAACTAAGAAATATTTTAGTAAAATAAGGAAGGACATGATTGGGTCGAAATTGCCCGAGGGCCGTAGCAGGGTTAATAATGGTTTTTTCGACGTAGAAACGGCTATTGTTTTTGGATACACCTAATATAATGGACTTATGACTACAATGACTTATGAAATTGATCGAATACTTCCATTCATTATATTTCTTATTTAACGAAAGTTTAATTGCTAGCTATAAAATGTTTAAGACATACTTGATGTACAATTTGAGTTCTTATAGTAATCTTGTTCGAGATTTGATTATTCTAAGAAAATTATATAAAAAATAATCATATAACAGTGGTATCAATCGAGCAATTTCGTTAGTCATTGTATGTGTAATATGGAATTTCACAGGGTTTTATTTTTTCTGTATTTGTTTGTACAGTAAAGTTAATATGTTCGAATCAAATGTTCAGGTATCAATCCTGCTAGTGCGGCATGGTGGACAATGGCTTCACATTTAGCGGCACAGGACTACCTCGCGAGGCTACAAGGAGCGGCAGGACTACCCGGATTTCCGCCTGGCGCCGAGAGCCTCATGCCACCCTATCCTGCCTCTCTACTTAATCCCCCGTCTCTTTCATCTCACAAGTCCAGTAAGTGTAAGTATCTCAAATTTACTATATTTCATTTTCCTCTTAAAACTATATCAATCGAATACTACCCTCCCTTAAAGAATACACCCGTAATTTATATTGTTAAAAGTACTCTGGAATTACTAGAATTTTTTCAGTAGAATTCTTTTTAATTAAAGATGATAATTGTTTCAACGATTTTCTAATGTTTCTGATAATTCTTTATATTCTCAAAATAATTTACTATCTCTAATTTAGTTTTTTGGTGATTTTTTGTTTAGACAAATATTCATCTATCATAAAAAAACAAACTTTTTTTAGTTTTATTTATAAACTTTCTAGGTGTTGTTGTTTGATATTAGGTACCACTTTTGTGAACTGCCAAATATCACTTCTGTTAGTTTCGTTATTATAATATCAAATCGTTCGAATTGTTTCACATTCAACAATATTAATATGATTATGTATTAGTTTTTTTGTTCAGTCGCGTTAATTAACAATGAAACTGACAAGGTAGTTAAAATGACTTATTTGTAGCTCCTTGTAAAAAATTGTATAACTTTATAACGCTGCATTCTGGAAATTTTTTTAAGATTTTCTGTAAATAGTGTGAATGAAGATTTATTTTCCTTGCAAACATTCTGTTATACTAATCACCTTGGTGCAAATAAGCACACTTTAATCACTGGTAGTTTTAGTGTTAAGAACAAATTTTTCTATTGTTGTAAAATCAGGTGTTCCATATTACCAACCGTTACCCTATTTTTGAATTCTGCCAAGTCTTCTTGCGATTTATGATACGAATAGATGAAGCATCGTTAAGTTTTTGTCCTTTATGAATTAAAAGCTAAGTCAAGCAAGAGTCACAAGACGCCAGCGAGCAGTAGTAGCTCGACGACGCCAAGCCTGACGAGCAGCAGTTTGCCGGTATCGACTCAAGCACCGGTTACGTCCTCTCATCACAGCACGTCGGCGAGCAGTACGCCGAATTCGCAAACGAACGTCGTCAGGTAGGGGAATGTGCACGCTCGTTAAATCGATGGTTTTTCCGTTTTCATTATTTTTTAACAGACGCCCCGCGTCCGCAGCGCACTTACCGTTTCCCATTAATTATTTTTCCACGCTTACCGACACACCTACAGTTCTGCGAAAGAGGGCAGGTGAGAGATCGTTAAAAATGAACAAAACAAAATACAAAAAACGAAAAAAAAAGAACATAGTAATAATAACATAACGAGAAGAAAAATAGAAACGATAAATGGGCGAAAAAAGAGGGGAATAAAATGAAATAAAAAAAAAGAAATCGAAAGAGATGCTATGTGTATATGTAACCCCGATTGATTTTTGCTACTCGCAATTCACGGGGTATTTTTCCTCTCTCTTTTTCATTCCCCGTGAATTCCGTGTTACCTCTCCCGTTCATTTAACTTTCATATGGTGCTTGTAACCGTGTAATTTCGTTGTTATGATTGCTCGATGGCCCTTAACGTTGCGCCGTTTTAAACAATTTGTCCTTTAACTAGTTGCGCGTTCCGTTGCATATAATATTCAACATAGTCGCGGAAAAAAGCGTTTACGAGCAATGAGCATTAAATCTTTTGTGAACACCGATTATATTCGCCCTTTTGTATTTTATTTTCATTCTACCTTTTAAAGCTATCAGTTTAAAACAGTGCACCTTAATTACAAAGCGAAATTTGTACCAGTAAATTGAGTTAAAAATTATCGTGTAATTTAAAGGGGTTACTAAATACGAAAGCGTTGATGTAAATGAACTTGTTTCATGCGTAAAGAATAATAACACGTTCTCGATCGAAATATGGTCATCCCATAATTAGTGTCGTTTCTTGACTTAACTTTAAATTCGAGTTTTTAACAGTATTTATTTGATACTTACATTTCTTTTTAATCATCGATTCATTGAACATTGCTTTCTATAATTATTCCAACTTCTCAGGAAATTTTTAGACTTCTTTTTTAACCCTTCAATTACGTGTATATTTTGAGAAGTTGTGCTCTCCAAACGTAAAGTACGACAAAATTAATATATGATGGCAAATGAATCCAATTTAAGATATCAATTTCTACAAACTTTCAGATATGAATATACACGTTTAATACAAATATTTATTTTGTAGAGAAAAGCACAGTATATATACAAAACTATTATAATTATTCGCACGGTAAAATATAAACTGGACTAAAATCTTAAACTCGCTTATTGGCGACACTCGTATTTCGCGGAAATTTCGCTTTGACGTATATAGTATATATACATAGTCTATGTCGACGACACCCGTAGTTAAAGGATTAAACAGTTTTGGATACGCTTGTTTGAAGTCCAAGAAACAACAGTATTTATGGGATAGCTTAGTAGTAATAAAGCGATTGAATGAGCAAGATAATTATTTATTTAGCGATCCTAGCAGTATATTAGGAGGTGTACGGCTACCTCCGGACACAGAGATTATCAAATACACGTCGAGTATAGTCGGTCCAAAGGTTCCTGGCACAACGAACCGTGGAAGGAAGAAGACAATATCTTTGGACACACCGAGCGTGAGCGTCCACCCTCCACCGGTACCTGCTCTCAGTGCTCATCAAACAAATACTACAACGACGTCATTGATGATGGAACCGAGAAAGTACAATCGCACGGGGGTAATTATCGATTCCCCTTGGAAAATTCCACTATCACATATAAACTTGGTTAACCCCTTAATGGACACGTTTTGACTGTATTTCTTCGTGTAATTGTGCATTATTGTTATCAATAATTTGCGTTTCTGTCTCTTCTCTTTCTTGGCTTCCTCTGTTTTATTGCTACATTATTCAAATTGAAGAAAATACGATAGGGAGAGTTCATCTATGTCGTACACTTAAGGTCTTCTTTAATTCATCATAAGTCTCTAAGCAAACTACGAAAACCGTCTTGTCGTTTTGTGTTCTTTGGTCTCAATACTTTAATTTTACTTATTTTTTCTGGTCCACTCATCTTCTTAGTCTTCTTTTGTAATTTTATCCTCTGTTCTGTAATATTATTCTCAATTTTCGCGGTATTACCGATCTCTAACTGTTTTGGGTTTCAAATATGTGACTATTGTCCGGTAATAGGGGAACTTCCTCTACAATATCCCGAACTTATGAATTTATGCGAGAAAAATTGGTCACTTTGGTCGGCAAATTGGAGACAAATTTGAACCTTAAGGGGTTAATGTAATCGTTGATTTGATTAAGAATTAACTAATGAATTAGTGAAGCAAAATATTAACTAACAAAGAAGAGGCCAACGGGGTTTCATTTCAAAGAAGAAAGGCTCTTACGGTACCGGATATGTAACCGTGGTGTTTCAATCTCTTTCAGACGGAGTCGAATGATTATAGGGAGTCGGTGGATCGCGTGGAGGTGATCAAATTGCCGGCACACTCAACCAACGGCTCCGTTTTACCAGCCCCAACATCATACACGACCACCACAAACGCGAATAATTCGAACGATTCGGACGCGCCGCTGAACCTCTCGCTGAAGCCTGCCACGACGAGCAGCAACTCGCCGATTTCCGGCAGCCAGCCGCTCAGTCAGCTTAGTAATTTAAGCCAGTCGTTACTTCCCTCTGATCGAACTTGTAAGTACCTCCGTTACACCTGAAATTCAAATGATGCTATCAGAGAATCGAATAATATCAAACTCTGCATCGACTTGCAGTAACTAGAAAAGATATTCGTATGCTACGAATTTTTTACTTCTATTAAAAATGTCTTTTACAGAATACTGTTTAATTCAAATTTATTTGGATCACAATGATCATTTATCAGTCATACTTACGCCTGCGGCTCGCAGGACGCGTAAATTTCATTCAACTTTAAATATTATACTAATTTTTAAACAAACGCTTGATTAAATTTGGGGTTTGAGTTTTATTTTTCACATTATTTGATTATGATGTAATGTGTATTATGCTGTAACCCGCGTAATATTGCAAATAAAATGTGCATGGCGCCCAAGAAAAAAAGTTAGGTATGGCTAATCTATAGGAATCCATTTTTCGATGAAAATATATTGAAAATGTATTAGCACTTTAATTTGGTTGCATAGAAACAGATGTTTTCAATGGAATTTAGAAGACTATAGTGTCTGAATACCCTTTTCAGTCACTATATACGATATCAAAGTTTACATTAGTCAATGTTGGTACATACTCGTATTTTTCAATTCGCATAAGAAGATTTAATTATTCAACTCATTTAATTATTACGGCTCAATATTGGAGTGATTTATTAAATTTAGTGTTAGACTTGATACCGTAAGGATATTATCAATACCAGTCTATAAAGTTCGATTTCGTATCAAAGATGTAGGTACCAAAAAGTATCGACACTTCTTTGATACCTTTCACAAGGGTATCGATACCTGTTTGATGGGAAGTATTGATATCTATTTGGTACCTGCAAAAAAGTATCGACATTTTATTGTTTTTTTGTGTCACTAAATTTTCTCTTTTATACACATTTATGTACTACTTGCATTATTTTAACATATAGGTAATTCTGAAATCTCGTATAATTTGTAGAACCCGTATATTAGTACTTTCGAAATAATATTAGACAACTATCAATATTTAATAAACCATTAAATGACTATTGGCAACTTTATAAAATATCAAACTGATATCAAATACCCTCACGGAGTATCGAACTGGTATCGATACCTTTATAAGGTATCAAACGGGTATCGATTCGGTATAGTATCGGTTAGGTATCGTTTCAAGGAGTATCAGTATCGAAAATATTGATACCTGTCAACATTTCTCATTGGATATTTCGGTACTGAATTGTCCGAATATCACCAATAGCACTGATATCGCTAGTTAAATTTGTACGATTTAATTTTAAGATTACTTACTTTTTATGCATGGATTTTCGACCAAATTAACTGAATTTGCATAGAAGAGTTAAGCAATATCTATATGGCAAAATAGATACAGTATTATATCAATGCGTGCCAATGCTTTTTATAACCAGTCTTTCGATGTAAATCTCTCATTTTTTTTTTATAATCGATAGCTACAAAAACATTTTACGAGAGTCTTATACCAAATTTTATGCATAAATTGCCTATCATTACCTTCTCCTAGCGAGAAGAAAACCTGGACCGAAACCTCGAAGGGTGCCCCAGAACTCTGTCCCCGTGCCAGCATCCCCGAGTCCATCGTTGGCGCAGCTGTTTGCTGCGGCGGATTCGCCACAGCGACCGAGCAGCGGAAGCGAGGAAAGCGAGAGTGCTAGCACAACCCATCATAAAGATGGTAGACCCAGGAACTTAGGTCGTGGGGTGTCTAAACCGAAGAAGAACACGGTAGCTTCGTTACTGGCTCAAAGCAGAGCCCTGGGAATAAAACCGACGCCTACCTTAGACCCCAGTGTGCCATTGTCGCATCAGGTCTCGTTGCTGAGGTCGAATATCCTGGCTGCTCAGTTACACGCCTCTGCCACGGGTCAAACCGACGATAAGAACCAGGTAAAGTCTCCGGTGATACCATTTGCAAATGATTCTTTCTCGTTTTGTCATTTTCGTTTAGTTTTATTTAATTTGCAAGCGTCTCAAACGCGCTTTATTCGTGTGTCGGTCTTTTTACAAATACGTATCTACAGTGGACTTCCGATTATCCGACCCTTATTTTAACCAATCTCTGATTTAACCGGTCACATTTTATCGAGGTAAAAATAATTGAACGAGTGAAAAATCATTGGAACTACGATAAGATATATTCAACGGAAAGATAATTCACCTACAATAAATATATTACTTTTTAAAAAAGTAGCGTGCATTATTTAATATAATTATTAGAATACGGATCTTTAAACAAATTTATATTTTTATTTATATTTTACGCTTAACTGGAAAGTTGTTTCATCCTCAAAATGCAATAATTTTTACTTCACTTTGCATATTGTATATGTTTTTTCATCTCAAATGCCTTCTCCTTTTTTGTTTTGCATATTTTAATTTCCCATTAGTACATAAAAATCCGCAGTCCAATAATTATATTATATAAATTATATCTACTTTTTCTAGACGTGTAAAGAATTACTTTTTCGTTAATAACCTATGAACGATAATTGGCATGTATTTTCGAATTTACCGACCAGAGGTTCGATCTCATAGAAGCTGGTTAAACGAGAGTCTACTGTATTTGTTGGTTTTTACTTGAAAAGTTCGCTTATGGAAGTGAAATTAGAAAAGCTACACCATGGAAGAAGGAAAGCTGGGAATTCGAGTGGGAACACGGCGTAGACTGTTTTGTTTTCTTTTCACTTATGATTTCCCACTAAAACCATGCTCCCTATATAGCGATCTTTGCAGGAGAAGATGAAGAATAAGCTGCTGGAGGTGTCCGGCGAAGAGAGTAACATGGATGTGACGAGCGAGAGCGGTAGCAACACCGATGTTGTGACGGACACCGACGACGACAACGCGGATGGCGTGTCCAGCGCCAAGAGGAGGAAGATGAAGCCAAGTGAGAGGGATCTTCAGGTGCCTCTCGAGCGTGGCTGGAAGCGAGAGACCGTCATCAAGGGATTAGGGAAGTCGGGAGTGATAAAGGGTGACGTGTCTTATTATAGTCCTTGCGGAAAAACGTTCAGGAGCAGTCCGGATTTGGCCAAGGTTAGTTGTTGCATCAAATTTGTCTTCCATTTGTATCTGTTTTATCTATTTTGTTGAGCTGGATAAACTGGCGCGTGTAGAATATGGGAGGAATATGGTGTTTTATGTGATACGCGTTGGAATTGTACTTTATAGTTCTTGGAACAACAAAATCCGTCAGAACTGACGACGGCAAACTTCTCTTTCTCGTCTCGACCATTGGTGGGCGAGTTTCTGCAGCCAACGATGGGCCTTGCAGAGGCGGAATTTGTTAGATTGGGCGCGCAGGAAGTAGCAAGGAGACTGGAGGAACTGAGAGCTGCGGGTGGTTTCCGGGACGCGCGAACGAATAATCAGTACGAGAGAGAAAAACTTGCTTATGCGAAAAAGCTGGCAAAAGAGGAGGCGCAACGACACAAAGAGCAGGCTAGGTGAATTTCGCATCTTTTTCGTTCTTTCCACACGATTAAAAATGCGATATCTTAGATGTTCAAGTTAATTTCAAATTATCATTCACTTACAAGTACGGATGGAGAAAAATGGGAAAATATCGATATATTGCTTATGAATACCATCGACCAAGTACCATTGATATACGTCGATACATCGGTAACAAAATATCGATATTTGATATTCGATTCTATTAACGTTTAAAATAGACAGGCTTTAATGATTTTAATGAAATGTTGGTTTTAGTATTTAATTTTAATATTTTTTTTATTTATCCCAATATTCATCAGGTACGAATGATTATTAGCTATAAAACATCAAACTGTGTGACTATATGTATAATTAACAAATTTTAAACAAAAATACATACATAAATGGTGTTTCATCTATCATAAAGACTCAGTGTTAAACTTTCAATATTCAAAATAAACCACCATTTTTAGCTTCGATATTATCGGTCACCTAACATCGATATGTCGAAAAGAAAACATCGATGTATCGTTGTCATCCCTACGTACAAAATGTGTACTCATATTGCAATTTCTTGTCCTCAAAACTATTTGCACCAAATAAAGTTAAATCTTTGGTATGCAATAGTCGATCAGTTGACTATCTTTTTGTTGCAGGCTTATCAAGGAGCAGGAGAAAACGGAAAGACAAGAAGCTGTGAGGAGGGAGCGGGAAATCCGAAATCAACAACTACTCGAGGTAAGTTAATTCTATTTTATGACCGTGTTTTTACTTCCTTCTCACGTTTTGTCTCGATTCTCGTTGTTTCGTTCACAAGGAGTCTGTTCTCTTACTCTATTTGGGATACCTACTACGTTTTTTTGTATTTTGTCCACCTGTCGTGCGTGTCGCATGCTCTCTGTGTGTGTCGTATTTATATTATACATATACATATATATATTATCTATATCTACGTATATTATATATACATATCTATTTGTACATTATATATATACATATATATATACTCCTCCGATATTCTTGTAACTCCAGAAACTTTTATATACTCGCATATGTTTACGTGAACCGCCCTTCAACCCTTAATCTACGAATTCCAATAACCAACCAGAAAAAAAAACAGTAATGAAAAATATGTCCCAGGACACACGAAAACCAAAAATCCCCATAGAAAAATCGCTAGCAATAGTGACAGGAGAACCCAGCATGTCCTCCCAAATTTCTTTCGACTGATACCACCCTGCCAACCACCCCTTACTTCAAACCCCCTTAGTTCCAAATTTCTTCTTTAGTTTTGTGTTCGATTTCTGTTCCGTTTCTCCCCGTCGCCAGTGAGTCGCGAAAATGTTCCATTTAGTTTTGACCGGAAATCGTTTGTGGCTGCATCCAGCTTCCGGGTCCTCCACACGGCGAGAACCGACCCGATCTTTGGGTTTCATTGACGAGGACGGTGATAAACCAGCTTTCATAGAGAGAGAATGCATGGGAGAAAGTTTTCAGGAGAGAATGGGAGGAAAGAATTATGGAGAAAATCGAGACCACTACGGTGTATCGATGTTCCATTCGCTTATTCGATTCTTATTTACATTTGCTTGATAAAATTCAGAGTAATGTTTGCCGAGAGTACTTGAAAGAGATCCTTTGGAGTATACTCTGTAACTCGAGCCAGAGCGGTATAAATAAATGGAGTTGAACAATGTTGCTCTTGGCAAATGAGAAATTAGGAACATCGACGTTAGTGGTCTCGGTGTTTTCATTTTCGAGTGAAAAATGTTCGTTCCACGAGTCGGAGATAGCCTGCTCGAGATATGTTTCATAGTCGTGTACGTGAACTCGATGATGCATAGCCCCCGGTGCTTTTTGTATGTGCTATAGTCAGTCTCGTAAATATCGGTCTTTGTCGTGGCATAGTTTGTCCTCATTTCACATAGATTGACGGCGAATGATCCGTGTGAGAAGTTAGATTGATCGGTTAGAAGAGACCATTTAGATTAGTGTTCTTTTTCCTCTTCTCGAACAGACACCCTTCGCTTTCAGCCGTGTAAACCTCGATTCTCACTAAGAGATACGCTCCAAGTTTTGCCTTTGAGTAAAGATCGAAAGTTTGGAAGACGACAAACAAAATCGGCGTGTACACGGTTCTGGGAGCGTAAAAGGGGAGCGAGCTTCGCCCGGAAAACTTCTCCGCTTGCCTCTTACTTCTGCTATTCCATCGTCTACGGAATAGTAGACGGAAGATCCTTTCCCGTTCGTCGAATACTGCGAAAGGGAAATCCATCGCGCGAGAAAGCAAGTTTACAATCTCGCGAAACGTCCTCCCTGTCGTCGGTGAATGTTCTCGAGGATTTTTCCGCGGCGAATGCCGTCAAATCGGCGCGAGTAGACACACGCGAGTGTAGAAACTTTAATAGCCCATCCATTATGATAGTTCTCCAGAGATACCCAAAGTGTACGGAATATCCTTTCGCCTGGAAAGCGAGACACAAACCCAGACCACAGAGATCCGCTCCCTTTTCAATCACTCAGTCATTCGTTCGTTCATTCCTTCGCATTCACTTGCATCCGCCTTCACACGCACTGTACATTACATATTACGTATCTACCTGGTCCCACCCTCTGAAAAACATACACGCAACACGCAGTACCCGTGCAGAGCGAGACATTTGAGGGGATAAAAGAACGTCAGCCGAAAGGAAAGGGAAAGTAATTGGGTGTTAAAAAATAGCTGGGGTGCGGCCTAGGGATGCCCAGTTCTGTTATAATCGATCCTAATTGATAATTTTGTCCTTTGTCTTCGAGTTTTACTTATAAAATATTACCGGTTAACGTTTGAAGAACCGAAAGATCGTGTAGAGCCCCCTTAGTTTGTTCTGTTGCAACTTTGCAGTTGGTTGCGAAGCTCGAAACAGGCTCAGCCTATCCTCTTCACAGTGAGACCACGCTAGAAATCCAACCATCACCTACCACCACCATCACCACCACTACCACTACCACCACGATCATTCACCCAAGTTGCTCTAAACAATTGTTTACGAACGTCCTCCTCGAACGAAGGACGGGCCACCGTCGAAAAGAGCGACGGGTGTCACTCGCACGCGTACCACCACGTAATCACGAACCATCGATTAACACGATCGATTATTGGGCATCCCTAAACCTACAAACGCAGGGTCGAAAGCGGCTAGCGTTCACGATCAAGCAGAAAATGAAGATCATCCAAGAGATCGAACGCGGTAAGAGCAAGAGCGACGTGGCGCGCGAGCTGGGTCTGGCTAGCAGCACGGTGGCCACCATCTGGAAGAATCGGGAAAGCATCGCAGAGAGCTGGAGGAATCGCGACATGATGCAGCACTCCGATGCCGAGGATTCCGTCACGAAAAAGTCCGGTCCCTCCACCGCATCGTCCAATTTGGCCTCCGTCGCATCGCTGGTCACGAACAACGCGGTGTTAAATACTGTCAACACCACCACCAGCACTACCAGTACTCCGTTGCCCACGGCCATCGTGGTGACACCTCCACAGGTGCAGGTGGTGCCACCACCACCGCCACCGCCGCCTCTCCCATTGCCGACCACCTCCGCCACGGTCGTCCCATCAACGCAACCGACGCAGTCTTCCACGCCAACTTCCAGCATCGCGTCCACAGGCACCACAACTACCGCCAGCATGGACAATACTCAACAGGCCCAGACCCAGACGCAAAGTCAGGAGCATCTGGAGGTAAGATGTCGTATGACGCCTTCCGCCCCCCGAAAAACCCTATTCTCCGCCCTCGATCATTCCCGGAGAACCTTCTATCGCGAGTTGTCCTCGAGATTTTTGGTCATTAGGAAAGGGGATTCACCATGGAATCTTGGTTTAGCGAAATCCAGTACAGTGAAACCTCCATAAGGGCGATTTCCGTAATCGCGGTTTTCAAAGTATTTGAAAATTGCACACAGTCTACACAACAAAATCATAAAATACGATCTTCTTTTGAAACGAGGTGTTAAAGTTACACGGATGATTACAGAGACCAGAATAACGATTTAAAACGTGGAAGGCAACAATTTTAAAACACTATGTTTTTAAAAAAAATTCCTATGCTTTACAAGAATCTTAAGACACGAAAATGAAGATCCGTACGGGAAAATGTCACTTGGAATTTTTATTTATTCTTTCACGTAGATTTACTTCCTTTCAGCTTGTACCAACAGTTCGATAACACTCCGTATATAGATTTGAGTATTATCTGCGCGTTAACGTATCCGCGGAAAGGGTTGGAACCGAATTTCCAAGAATACGGAGGTTTAACTGTACTGTTTAACACTCTCAATGCGGATCGACGTAACGTAGATTTTTCGGCGCAAAAGTTTCGATCAAAAACTTGTCGCGCCGAAACAGCAGCGAGCGCAAAGACTGCTGCATTATTAGAATTTAGTCCGAGTTGATATCGCATGAACTTACCAAAGCTGGGCCCTTATCTTTCTCTTCTGTTTCGGTGTTCGGCTTACGATATACATTCACGCCCGAATGATCTCAGAAGGGGTGTCAATAGTTCTATTACGACTAGATTTCGCCTGTCTTTCCGGAACTACATCCGTGCCGAGAGTGTTAAATGTAGAACTCCTACAAGTTCTTCATAACAAGTATCGCAAAAAGTATTCTGGTGATATTGAAATTCTCCAGGGAATCATCTTATCTTGGAGAGTGTTTCGCGCGGGACTAGATGAGAATTATAATAGGAAGAATTTAATCGTCTAGCGCGAAATTACTTTCTAACGTTCCCCGAAGAAGTTCTCTCCCCGTAGCCCCCGACACCGCCGCCATTCTTTCCACGAATCCTTTGTCCATTAGTTGCACTCTCGATTAATTGCTTTCGAGGAATCCACTGTCTCACCTTTGCCTCTACGCTCAAGAATCCCCCCTTCGCGGGACGCGAACTGCATTCTATGATCCGACATCGTCATTAAACCCTCATCGACTTCATGTTCACTAATGAGCGTTACCGTTGTCCCCTTGTGTTCTCTGTTCATCCTCCTCCTCCGTCTCTTTTTTCTTCCGGTTTGCACGGGGACCCAGACGAAGGACCTCTCGAGGTAAGATTACGATTGCCTGGTTTTCTCTCTATGTCGTCCTCCAATATTTCTATCATCGAAATCTTTTTTTTTTATCACCCACGTCCGACCAATTTTCCTTTGTTCATTTCACTACCCACAGTCTCTGCCCATTGCTAGATTTAATAAGTGTATCATGAAGTGACGACCAGAGGTAAGATATTTACTCCGTCTCTCTTAGACTCACGCCAAATGTTTCGCGAACAACCATACAACGTGTATTTTTTCTTTGTTCTCATTTTCGTTTGCATCACCATTATTCGATCATCTGTGAATCTTTTATTTATCATGAACCTTCTTTACGTTTCTTTCATTTCTTCACGCCATTTACTTCCCCTAACCAACCCGGGATTTTGTTCATTCTTTTTCATAAATCTCTCAACAGATTTACATACATACGAGTTTATTCTTATTTTCCGATGCGTTGACATGTTCTCTTCGCTTGTCTTTCGTTTCTTCCTCGTAGTGTCTGCATTTTTCTAATCGCTCGATCCGGGTTTCCTTCGATTTTCGTGAAATTTCGTCGTAATAGCCCCAAGAAAATGACGCCAAAGAGCCGCCTCCATACAAAGTCAGATACTGCTTTTTATTCGGTCTATCAATGGAGTTTACACGCGACACCGTCGTCTGTTTCTTATTGGGCCATCAAACTTCACCGCTCGTCTAGCCGTCAAACCGTCAACTTTTCCCATGGTCGCGTGCACTTAATATATTCACGATTTTCCGTAGAATTTTCGAAAGACTCGTCGATGAGAGATTTTTTATATTTTTCGGCGGCGTAACGAGGCAGAAGTGCGATGGTTGAAGGTACGAACAGGTACACGAGCACCAATAGCCACGTTATAAAATTCCTGTGCATCACGTAGTCGATCGAACCGAAAAGGACACATCACACATCACACATAGATACCCATACATACGCGAACGCATATCTAGATGCGCACACGGTGCTTTTGTAGGGTTAGATACGCCGGGTGATAACAATATCGACATCCCTGGCACACGCTAAATTGAGTCCGTTTTTTTTTTTCAAAACGCAATAAACGCCGGAAAATGAAGTTGCAACTATTGGCGCAGCTTACGGACGATTTACGCGACGAGATGCGCACCAGAATTTTTAAATCGACAGTATCATCTCAAATTATGTTACGTTACTCTATATTTTATATTGCGATTGAGATTAACCCTTTGCGGACGATGTCCGCAAATAGTCGTCTGATCATTTTTGGTTTACTGGGCAGGTATCAGTATTTAAACCAAATAACTACAATTAACATCATTAATAGACACTACTCCTATTCTTATTAACAAAATTAAAGGAATGAATTTTGAATAGAGGTTTGTTTCACCCTCTAAATAAAATAATATGTATTTTACTTTCGATATCTTATATATTCTTAATGTTTTGCAATCTTCTCTAATGTTTTGTATATTTTTATATTATATTAATTTATATAATATAATAATTGTCTATTTTATATTATATTAATTGCATAAAAATACACAGTCTAGTTATTATGTTCCATCCGCAAAGGGTTAAAAGGAAACGCTGACAGCCATTAAAAATCGCTTATAAAAAATATGCGGAATTACTCAAGGTATCGAAAAAGTTATTTAAGTTTGGTAAAGATCATAACCTTTCCATTTTTCTTAATGGAACATCTTGTATGAACCGCACTGTAGAAAGTCTTGATCCATTAAAATCTTTTTTTTTTTTTTTGAGAGAGAAATGTGTAAAAATAATTATAGATAAAAGAGGGAGAAAAATGTAACAAAATTAGGAGTTTTATATATTCAAACGATCTCGCGTAGAGAATGGTTTACAGTCATAACGATTATATCGACACATCGATTTGTCGGATACTTTCATACATATATTTGCATTTGAAAAACGACGCTCAATTCGGACGAAACGCCACAAGTTGCGAATCATCGAACTTTTCCCGCGATTCTATCAAAATTTGAAAAAGGATCGAAAAAAGGTTGCAGGTTCGACGTCGAAATTGGGATCAAGATCGATATACACGTATGCGTAGTAGAATACACAAAGAACATTTGTTTTATTACACACCTGAATGTATAATGTCTACGAGTCTATGACGAAATATTAAAAAAAAAGGATTGCAATATCGAATTGTAATACTGTCGCAATGCTATCCTGTGCCTAGCTTCTCCTGTCACTATATATATAAAAAATAACAGCTAGCTACATGATTATCCAGCATGCCGTATTTTTTTCCAATTTTTACGTGTTCTACCCGATTATCAAATATCGCTACCCGTGCAAAGTGCTTTTCTTTTCTTTCGCTCTATTTTGTTAATTTTATTCTGTTTCGATTTTTTTTAGTTTCCTTTTTTCTCCCCCTATCTCATATTAAAGCCGAGAAAATGGCGCGTGAAACGTGTAATATTATCTATTCGATTAATAGTACGCTCTCTTTCTCTCTGTTTATAATTATTGCTCTTATTATTGTTGTTTCCATTATTCTGGCTACCTAATTATAATTATTATTATGTATTTAATATACCAACTAAAATTACAGCTACTAAGACTACTTACTCAACTACACGTATTCCAATTAACAAAGACACTACTTCTTTATTATTACCAGCTTCAGCAATTAATATGATACTGATAGTATTATTATGTTAAATAATATGTGCATAATACTTAAGGCGAGTATATCTGCTTGGCTCCTGCATGTGCGCTCTTTTCCTGTTTTTTCTCACTCTCTCTCTCTCTCGCTCTCTCTCTCACTTCTTTTTTCCACTTCTGATCGCTTTTCAAATTTTCTCTATACTCTCTTTAACACGTCTCTTCAAACTTTCTACATATTATTTTGTCTTTCGTCTTATTCTTGTATAAATTATGGTGGTGGTTTATAATATACACTTTTATATATATATCTAACATATATATATATATATATATATACATTTTTGATATATACACACACATATATATATATATATATATTTTATACACACACACATATATATATATATACATATATATATATATATATAACAATAATATATCTCATAATATGTTATCTTTATATCCTTTTAGTAACTGGTAAGAAGCTTTTGGTTTCGTTCGACAAAACTCCAATAAATATTTCACCCTTCTTTTTTTTTCATTCCGTTCTCCACGAAAACTTGGAACACACGTTTGTTCCTCGATTTGTGTTCTACTTCTCTGCTTGGCTGCCATTATTTTTCTAGCCTTCTTTTTTTTTCATTTTACTCTCGACGTATTGTCTATATATTATCACGTTTTCTCAATCTTTCGAGATTCTTTATACCAGTAGCATGCGTGCGATTTTTGCCTTGTATTTCCTTTGGTTTCTCTTCGTTTCGGGGTACCTGGTGAAGGAGATGATTTTCGTCACGAATCATATGTGACTTTTTGATACATCGTTTTGTGTATACTCTCTTGTTCTCGTTGTTGTTGACTTGTTCTGTTGAATCCTCGTTCAAACGAGTTATCGGGCCATTAACTGGTCCACCTCTTGGGAATCTTTATGTATTTCGCAGGCGAAATAAAATTTTCGTTTCGACTTTCCATATATTAAGTCATCCTCTAAGTAAATTTCTCTTGTTTGAAAAAAGTAATGTAGTTTATTTATAAAAGTTACTTATCAGTAAACTAAGGATCTTTGTGCAATTACGCAATTTTGAGTGTGCAAAAACGTACAGGACGGATGCAATATACAAAAGTACAGAAAATATTCAAAATACAGTGCATCTTATAATATTCGGAAGATGAAATCAATCTGTAGATATGTTTCATTTCTTCATTTGCATTTACAAAAACATAAATTTTCAAAAAGATTCGTAGCCCACTTATCGGTATAAATTCTCACCTTCTTCACTTGATTCTTCATTTGTCTATTAACTTTACGATTCTTCTTTTAAATTAGTTTTATAATCTGTTAAAATATTCGCATTACTTATGGGGTGACCCAATACATCGACGTAATCTATCGATACTATCGATTCTTATGTTTATCAATTTGTCGATGAAAAGAGAAGAGTTTGAAGAATTCCCAAGAAGAATAGTGTGCCTCTAGAATAATCTTTTATGTTAATTGGTAATTGGTAAATCGGTAAAGATTAGCGAATAGTCACGCGTTGATTAGAGAAATTAGAATTTAGACACGGTAGATTAGTGCTTATCCCTATCACGACTCTGCGCTACGTAGACGCGTTCGCTTCTACACAGTATTCAATTCACGAGCAACACGAAGAAACCAGATTTCGCGCGAAAAGAATGATCAGATAATAGTTGACTGCGGATTTCTATGCAAATTCACATTTTTATAGAAAGGAAGTAAAAAAGTCAAGCTTGAATCAAAATTTGTTTTTTATTATAGGTGTTTCTCAGCTGAACCTATGTCAGGTTGTTCGGAAAGTTCATAACAATATTTGAGGAATATTCAAAACCAGTACAGAATATATAAATTCAAAATATAAATGGCATTTATTCGAATTAAGAATATTATTATCTAACAAAAATTTGCGATAAATAATCCTCCAATTTTACGATACGCAACAGAATTTAATATCATTACCGTGGAAAATGATACGAACTTTTAGAACAACCCAATATATTATAAATCATTTCGAAAAGATATTTCAATTATCTATTGTATATTTGAACATAACATATTTGCATAAATATCTTCAGTCCAGATATCAGGATTTTTAGGGATTGAAACATCCCGGATAGAATTAAAGTCCACACGTTCCACGCCTTGCAAGAACAGAGAAACAATCCGTAAAAGCGTATTTTACAAATACCGAGATAAGATCGATGTGATAGAGAAAACCTCCCACATATTTTTTTTTTTTTTATTTTTTTCTCTACCAATTAATCCAACAGATATCCTTCGTAACGCGTTAATAAAATTCAGTGATTAAATTCCACGGCCATGGAAAAAAAGATATGTCCCTCGCAATATCGTTAAGTGGAAAAATAAAAAAGGAATCATTGTGTAACTTTGACCCATCAAAAAAAATAATGACGGATGCGAGTGACGTGTGTATATGGCATGTGCGCAGGCTCGGAAAAAGCGGCAGGAAGAGGTGGAGAAGATACGACTGGAAGAGCAACAACGGAAGCAACAGGTAATCCTAAAATCGTTGTTACACGTAGCTTCCTTTCTCTCCGTACTACAACTTCGTTTTATATCCCCTACCCCTACACTCTCTACCACTTGTTGTTAATATAAAAATCCACCTGAAACTTTTGTGACTTCGTCCGCAACCCCAGCTACCACAGAGAATACATTACTTAACGTTAAATTCACTTTCAACTTATTATATGATTCTCCATTGTTTTATTCACACAATTAAATGAATTAATTTTTAATTCTATAAAGGAGCATTATCGCTATTAAAACCCCTTAAGTTCTATGGCCGCATATGTGAACTCAATTTTATATATGATATATAAGGTTTATCTTCTCCTTTCTTTGAAAACAATGAATAATTGGTACAAAATGTCCGCCGAATGTGAATTTAGGAACATTGAAATAATTAATGAAGATAACGATATTCATATTAAAGATCATGGGTTGTACGCGTCATCCGTAAAATAAATCTAGAAACGCACTGATTTTTCTAAAATTACGTAGTACCCAAAGAGCTAATGATTCAAACGAAACCTGCCTATTTTATTAATACTCTTGCTCGTTAACCCTTCCCTAATTAAATTTTCATTCTAATTAAATTTTTGTGGATTATAGGACATTTAAAGATTAAAGAAGTGAAATTGAAATAGGTAATTGTTTCATTTAAATATTTTAATTACTACTATATTTTTAATATTTTGTATACTTTTGCATATATTTGTGCATTCTATGCCTTTTTGCACATATAAATTTCCCATAAATGCAAAAAAATCCGTAGTATAGTTATCAATAATAAAAGCCTAAAGAAGCTTCAATTCAAATTTTCTAATTGTAAGTTGCCGATTTTATAGTAAACGTTACTTTATATAAAACATAGGATGTAAAAAGGGTTAACGATCAACACTGTTCAATATTCTTCATCGCATAATTCAATGACTAAATTTTATCCTGTCCCTTGTGAAAATTGATATATGTTTGTACGGTTTCGTTAATAACTTGCTAGAAGAATCTTTAACGAATAAGGGGAAAATGACCACGAGAATTCTGTGTGATTTCTCAGGAACGAGAGCTGAAGCGGCAGCAAGCGGTTATGCTGAAAGAACAGGTGAGTCGAAAAATTCCGTACGAGTATTGGATCATTTTATAGATCATTATTCTCGGATCATGCTGTAGTCTAGACAGTGGTGTGCGTGTGTGTGTATTTATTTCTCTCGTAGAAATTATTAGCTTTCCTTTCATTTATATATTTTTTTATCTCCGCATCGCTTCAATTCATTCGTCTTTTTACTAATTTTCCACGCGATATCATTTACATTTCATTCTAGTTACATTTATTTTACTCTCAGTATCCATTATATATATATATATTTTTTTTAATTAATTTTTTGGTCAATTAAGCATCTATTAACTGATGTATTCTTCTGGAAACTTTCATTGTAATTCTCTTTTTCTTTTTCTTCGGTTAATTAATCCTGCTGCGGTCTTTAAGATTTTCTTCAATTCAATCACATTCTTTCTACGTTAAAAAAGTATTATAATTTGGAGAAAAAGCATCTTTAACATAGAGATTGATACTTAAATTTGGGGAAATTAATAAGAAATTGTTCATACTTGCCCCAAAAGTGAGAAGTGTTTTAGGAAAGTAGGAACATGTTTGGGTTAAAAATGACACAAAGATCGTAGCAGGGTTAAGAATCGCATTGTTGTATTTTAATTCAAAGCTACACGACGACGGTGAGGAGATCCGGAGTCATCAGTTCTTTCAAATTTTTTACGCAGAGACTATGTTCTGCTACACGAGTTTGCTTCTCGTTTTAATTTTGTGGTACACTGTAATTTGTCCTTTTGGTTTCTCGTACGTGTGTAGATTTCCTTATACGCGTCTCTAAGACTGAATTTCTGTTTCCCTTCAGTCTGCAACACGGATGTGCGTTTGATCTTGACGTAGCAAATCGTAAATTATTTCAATTCAGACCGTACATTCTTCCAAACTGCAAAATTTCATACTCGAAATTTACGTATATACGTGTAACGATTTCTTTAATCAACGCTGTTAATAATTAACGTTGATTTTACAACACTACAACCGCAAATTAGTCATTGTGTGAAAAACACAGTGCGTAAAACAGAGTTCGATCTCTTTTATCTAAAATTAGGTTCCTAATGAGATTTCTAAAATCAAGATAAAAAATTGCCCTGTTCAAAGGGTACATAGAAAAGAAGACTTCTACCATTGACTAAGTACAGGATAGACCACTCATCTATAGGAAACATCATAAATTTTCAACTGAAATACCGATCGTGTAAAAAAATAGAGACTTTTTACACCCATTACGATTCAGACTGGTGATTTCAAAAATAATATTCAATCGAACCATCAAAGTCAATAAAGTTATTCCTCCATAATGCTATGTAACTTAAAAATTACATATCCGTACATTTTATCTTATTTGCATATCGTTGTATTACACTAATCGTATTGATATCAGTCACTTATACAGTAATTATTAATTCCTGGTTTTCATGTTCAAATGAAAATTTTTACTCTTCTTTCATTACAAAAATAACTAAAATTCGGGTTATAGAGTGATAATTGATGGAGTTACAATGCATATAAAGATATACGTACAGGGTATCCCAAGTTTTTTCCGCAACACTTTATCAATATGTTCTGCAATTGTAAATAAACAAAAACAAAATGTATACAAACATAGGTCGTTTGTTGCTGTATTAATGAACTCTAACAAAAATATGAAATCCGAAAAGAAATATAATACAAGACAAGAATAAGTTGACAACTAATAATTGATTATTAACGCTCAATTTTAAAACGTTCACTATTCTTGTCACTATGATACCGATGGCGTTAAAAAGTTGAATTTGTTACATTACCAGATTCACTTTAATTTCACTTCATTTCAATGAATTTTATATAGATTTGTTGGAAAAAAGTGTCGATTCTGAAACACGAAAATAAATCGACTTATACTACTATTTTATTGCGTAGCGTCTAGTTTCGTGTACCATAGGACTCTAGTTCAAAGCCTTGAGAGTACATTAATCCTATTTTCATAGAAACCTGAATAACTTTATAAATTATCACGACATCATTACAATTATTAAAAGCTATTGCTCTTCTATCGATCCAATATTTATATCATAACTTTTTAATGAAGATTTAAATGACCTATAGTTACATAACATTTTCTGCTTATTTATAGTTGAAAAATATACTAAGTTTTGCGAAAAAAATCTGGGACACCCTATAGATCTGAATTTTAACGATCAGTTATGTCGAAAACAATTGATTATTACAATATTTGGTTATAATTGCCATCGTTTTAAACGCGCGGTTGTCTTATTCTACTTTAAATTAATACCGTTGCACGTGACGCGAAAATATTGAGCGGGCCAAATAGCCTCCAGATGATTCTATATGAGAATGAATAGTCTATCCTATGATTCGTCGTTGCTACTACTTTTCTGCGACTATGAAATTGATTTCCGACGCGATTAAACAAGGGACGCGTTAAAGAGAGCGAGATAAACTGTTAGTTTTGAGCGTGTAGAGGGTAGTTTGAGCACTGGTGGACTGTGGATGTGTTTTGTGCCGCAGATGTACATGCAGGAGCTCACCAAGCAGCGCGAGATGCTCTACACCGTCGAGCTGGTATGTCTCATACCCAATCTAGTTTAATTAAGATGATCTCACTAAAACACGGAACGAATCGAATTTCCACGAACTTTAAACTCGTCACTATCTACCCCAATTTGGGGATCCTTATTGATCGTTCGCCGGACCATCGATCGATTAAACCTTGATCCACAAAATGATTTTCCACACGAGCTTCAAACTTCAAAACTTTCCCTTACTTTATAGGGGTAGATTTAATTAAAGTGGTAGGTTGGAGGAAGGTTTAATCGATCGATGGTCCATTAAACGATCGATAAGGACTACGAGGTAGACTGACGAGTTCAAAGTTACCACGTTCAGTTGTGAATCACTAGTTGAAACTAATCTGCACTCTCAGATTCGTCGGTTTCTCGTTGAGGATCTGCAAATCTCCCACGAGACGACGAACAAAATCGCAATCGCGTTCAAAACGAAATGTTTCGCCCACGACGCGAGCAACACTAATGCTTTTCGAGAGATCCACGTTCACTAACTCCCCTAAGTCCCTTGGTGATAATGTTTAACGCACATGTTCAACACCAGTCATTCGCATCGCAGCCGCTTTTTCTCGCTTCGTTCACGTCGAAAACGAAATTCGGATACTTGCATCTCATCTAAATCGATTCTTAGAGCAATTGGAACACGGATAAGCAACAATATCTACCGGAATTTAACGAAAAAGAAAAGTAAAACACTGTGTGAACAGCGAAGCACGGTGATCGTTCGAAAAAAACTAAACGAGCTAAAAATTATTATTGGCGTAGCCGGGAACATCGTATAGAATGTGTTTGGGTAAAAGTATAGGTACACGATCTGCCTGTGTGCTCATTATACCATAAGACTTTTATTTTTTCAAAAAAGAACTAGAAACAAAATAATTGCACGGTGTTTTTGAACAAAACCAAAAGTCTAATTGCCGCTGTATCGAGTGTCTTCTGAAACACAAGTATCTTGTAGAGGTCCCGGTCGCAAACGTGTATTAAAATACACGTTACACGTGTATTAAAGAATTAAAAATCCGTGTAATTTAATTTCACGGGAACACATGTATTTTTATTACAATTGGGTTGTAACATACATTCATTCCGTTCTCCTTGAATATTTTTTAAATTTTAGGAATTCTACATGAAAGAAATTCTTCAAACGCTGTAAAGATGGAAGATGGTGATCAATGAAAACAACACAAACCTAATTAATTGAACTTATTTTTGAATTTAAAAGTAAATGATTTTAAGAACATTAGATAAGAATTGAATGAATACATGTTACAAGCCAATATTTATTACACGTGTATCTCAATTGCACGTACATTTATAAATACGTGTTTGTTAAAAATCCAGATTTCAAACGTGTATTTAAAACACGAAAAATGTGTAAATTCAATGAGTTGCAATTTCAACATTATGCGAATTGTACGTAAAGCACGAATATTTCAATATCCGTATACGCGTTTCAAACCAGGATCTCTAACAGACACATACATATAAATGCACGTGTAATAAAAGCACAGGTGTAATTGAAATACACGTGTATCCATGTAATTGAATTACACGGATTGAAGTTCGATATCTTCAATTACGCGTATACGCGTGTATTGGAATACACGTGTAATAGAGATCTCTAGTATCTTGTATACGGTCGTAGAGTTTGTGCGTGCCAAAGTTGTGCTTCTAACGAGATATAAAAGAATTCTGCATGGAACATTGTAACCTATTTGTTTCTTCTTTGCATTCAATATTTCCCGTTGAATACTGTAGGAAAGGGAACGAAGGAGACAGCACATGGCATTAGTTCGAGCGTTGGAAAATCGTCGAAAAATGGAGGAAAGGGAGAAAAAACGATTGGAAGCAAGAGCCGAGAGAATAGCGACGAAGGAGAAACGCGCTGAACAGAGGAAAGTAGAGATGGAACTGATCGAACAGATCAGAAAGCCTGTGGAAGACATGGAGCTAACTGGTATATGGCTTTGTGTGTGTGAAGCTTTTGTTCGGTTGTAGAGTTTCTGCGACACACAATGTTCTCCGTTTTCAGATCACAGACCACTGCCAGAATTGAAACGAATACCTGGACTGAAGCTATCCGGCCAGGCGTTTGCGGATATCGTAATGGTGTTCGAGTTTCTGCATAATTTCGGCGAGACTTTAGGCTTTGGTGAGTGCACCTTTACTGTGATTCTTCTTTATTATTCTTGTACTTCAGCATAATTTTCGGAAGGGATTATTGGCTTAAGATTCCAACCCAAATGCATTCATTTCCCCTACATTTTTACTCCTTTGAAAACTTAGAAATATAAACACCCCACTCTATTCTTCGGAGATTTAAATTAATTATCCTATCATTTTGAGTACAGATTCAACTGAAACCTATTCTAAATCTTCCTTCGCATTTTAACCAATAATCTCCAATAATTCTTCCAGACATGGAATCGCTCCCAAGTCTAAAGAGCCTTCAGTTAGCATTGCTCAACGACGAAGAAGCAGAAGAAGAGCTTCTCTCTGTAATGACCCACCTCTTAGTTTGCGCGATCGAGGATCCAGGGATTCCTCAACCAGCAAGACACACTACAGGACTCGGTCAGAGTCTTCGTCAAGCAGACATAACGCACGCTAATATCAGCGAAGTATTACGAATCTACCTATACGCAAATGCCACTGGAGAAGTAAAGGCATTGACCGGAGTATGTCTAGAGCGCGAACGCGACAAAAAATTCGCCGACCATCATCAGAACGGCGGGGATTATGCTTCGACCTGTTCGGGGAAGAATGCTCAATTTTACGAACATCTGCATAATAACGAAACCTGGAAAATGTCCGAAAGGCTAAGAGACAAACCCTTCCTAGCCCTGAACCCGACGCACAAGGCGCAGATGCTCGCATTCCTCTGTAACGAGCTGTTGCAGAACAAGGCTGTGATCAGGCAAATCGAAGGAAGCTTAGAGACGGTGGCTCAATTGAGAAAGGAGAGATTTGTGCTCGATACAAAGATTAGGAAGTGGGTATTTAGGTACTGATATACAGAGTGTTCGAATATCAATGGTACAATTGAGGAAGTGGTGATTCTGAACGAAAAAATAAATCAAACAATTTCGCGAACACAACGCCTCGAATAAACAAATTTTATTCTTTATTTTCGATTTATTTTTTCATGTAAAATCATTCCCTCATCGGTTGTACCATCGATGGTGGAACACCCGATATAAGAAAGATAAAGTAATATTAATTTTCTAATATTTCTTCAGGCTCAGGCAGTTGCATAGTCGAAAAGTACGAATGGAAGCAGTTGGAGTAATTGTTAATAAAACTGGTGATACCATTACCATAGAGAAGAAGGAGGTTGATGAAGAGGGTAACACGACTTCATCTGCAGTGGGAACGACACCCACTCCTGACGAGATTCATCACGAAGATGAAGTCGAGGACATGTCTGAGAATGAGAGCGAAGGGACTCAACCTGAAGAGGTAAATTATATGCGTTAAAATGTATTCTTTTTCTTTTTAAAACCATCTAAATGTTGTTGTGTTGTATTTGTGAGGATAATTTATTTTTTCGCATATGTATTTTAGGAGGAGGATAAAAATCTGTCTGGCGAAGAGCTTGGCAAAAAATTGGACAAATTACTGAAGCAGTCAGAAGAGCAATTGCAAAAATTGAACAGTTCCTCGAAACAGCTGCGAGCACACATATTTGGTCAAGACAGGTACTGGAGAAGATACTGGGAACTAGCTTGCGCAGGTGGCATCTTCGTCGAGGCTATGGAAAGCGCTGAACCGGAAATTCTGGAGCTACAAGCTGATTTAGACGAAAAGTACAAAAACATGCCAGTGGAGGAGAAGCCAGAGGCAAAGCAAGAGGACTCCAAGGTGGAGAATCGCGAGAATGAAGCGCCCAACGACGTGAAAGAGGAAAAGAAGTTCAATTCGAGCGAACAGGAAGAAGATGTGAAGCCTTTGATTGATAAAACGAAATCAGAGATCGAGGATGTTAATTGTAAGAAAGAACCTATGCAAAATTGTGAGAATTCGACGAATGTAAAGGAAGAGAAAAAGAATGATTTGGATAATTCCATGACGGACGCAAAAACCAACGTCACTTCCGAAGAAATTAAACAGGAAACGGAGGTAGTTAATATGGATGTGGATGTTAAGGAAGAAGCCAAGAAAGAGAATGAGGAAACGGATGAAGACATGAAACCTGCGGTAAAAATGATGGAAGATAAGATCGTTGAGACGATTCCGAATGGTGATAAATTTAATCATGTGAACAATCTCCATAATGGGAAAGAACTTAACGGCACCTTTATTTCCAGTAAGATTTTCCCTAAGATTTTCATTCGTAATGTATGAACAGTGACTAAAGAGTATCCCTACACCATAAGCTCTTGATTTCTATTAAAAATATTTCCTTCGAAGCAACGCTTAATTAAAATCTATTTGTAATACCATACCTACGGAGGCGCTGCTCAGTGGCGGATATATTAGAATGGAAGTCCCTGGCGGTAAAACTCTTAGGATTCTCCCTCATCTCCAAAACCAAGAAAATATTCAACAAATCGAATACCAAAGTTCTTTGAAGTATCGAGAATCCTGTAAATATCGAGAACCTCGGGTATTTTCAGAAATTCCAAAACTTTTGGGATCCCATCCTGATCCCAAAGAAAATTCGTGTCTCGATCGGGATCCCGTTTGCCCCTAATTATAACGTGTATGAAAATCTAGTTTTTGCAACAACGGATATTGCCAATAGAAAACAAAAATCCGGGATGTAAGAATACTTTGTTCAGTCACTGTTTGTAAACATGTTATTAATCTTATTTATGTCAATAATCTCAGATAATAGCAACGAATCCAATTGGTTCTCAATTTTGCCACGCGAGACCTGCGATACTCCAGGACCGAGTACTAAGCAGATATTTGGAATAGCCGAACCGACTGAACTGAGAATACCAGTGTTCCCTCCACCGGCTAGTCCAAATTATGACAGATGCGACAGTCCTGCTCCCTTGATTTTGACTCAGGATGAAGCAGTGCAACTTGAGTACTTGAAAGTACACGGTTTACCGCCTCCTGGAGAAGCCAAACCGGTACCAAAAGGCAAGTAACACGTAACAACTCAATTTCTTAAGGAGGTATTCCTTGGCCCATATCCTATTTCTAGTTAAAGGATTGCTAACGTATTCCTTCATCAATCTTTAGATTTAAGATATGGTTGGTGGAGAATAACAGATGTCGACACGTTTCAAGAATTATTGGAGCATCTTCATTCTCGTGGTGTTCGTGAGAAGGAACTGAAACGTACAACGTGGGCAACCATGGAGTCCTTCCTAGCTGTCACCGGCAAGATTAACGTAGATCCGGGTAATCTTACTGCAACCGAACTTCAAACGACATCTGATGAACCCGATACACCCGTTCCAAAACCTGACAACCCGGAGATTTGGAGCGAACAAGTGGCCCTACGTGTAGACGCGCAATTATTAGAACAAGTGGAGGCACTGGAAGACAAAGTCGCAAATGCTAGCATGCAGGTTAAAGGTTGGAAGCTGCCTCCACGGGCAGGGACCGAGGAGGCTGAAGAAATTGAGAAGCTGAACGAAATGGAAAAGATTAGTGCTGTTGAACAGGCGCGACAGAGGTTACTGTCTTTGGAAGCTGCTATTGAAAGGAGATACTTGAAACCACCTTTGGGTGTTTGGTAAGTTCCACATAGTCTATATAGTGGCGTTTCTCAATCTTTTGGCCGCGGACCAAATATTCATAATAAACCAATTTTTGTAATAATTATGTACTCTAATTTCATAGTTAACCATGGAAAAAATGTAAGACTAATAATTTTAAATAACAGAAGCTGTTTCAAAACTGTAAGAGTTACTAAAACAGTTTCAGTTGTGTTTGAATACTAAGCTTGTCAAAATAGTTACTGAATTAGGATAAATAACTAGATTTTACTACAACATTTATTGAATTATATTTAAATGAAATAATACAAAAAAATATGAAGCGTTCAGGGTAGTAAGGGCAAACTCAATACTATCAAAAATATTTATTACTTTATTAAATTCATTTGTAGTACTTAGTATACATGTATGTTAGTCTATTTTGTACATTTTATCGAAACACGTGTTTGATAAATTCGCCCTTACTACTCTCAGCATCTCTAATTCAATAGCAACTCCAAACAACTATCATTTCGTGGTTCATTGAAAACCTAACGCGGTCCCAATATTGAGCCGCGGACCACAGGTTGAGAAACGGTAATATAGCCATCCTAAATTTTAATTTCCATATTAAATTTCGTTTAAATTATAGCACGGGAGATCCAAATTTAGCGGCCTTGAAGGCAGAACAAGCGGCGGCCGCGAACGCGAATTCGAACAATTCGGATCAAAGCAATCAAACCCCGGTACCTCAAGAAGAAACGACTCCAAGAGGGCTGAACAACTGGCGAGAGGCAACAGCTCGAGCACACACATCTGCTCAGCTCGCCATGGCACTTTATATGTTGGAGGCTAGCATCGCTTGGGACAAGAGCATCATGAAGGCTGTGAGTCTAACACCAGCTAGAAACTCGGTCTGCGTCAAGCTACGAAACCGCTGCGTCTCACTCAAAGCTACCACTCAGTACAATCAGCTATTGACTACTTCTCAGGCCTCTGTGGGTATTCGCACTAACTTACTAACCAAAATATCCTCTTTACTTCCTGCGTGATTCTCTTGTCCTTCCTTGCACAGTGAACCACAGAGAGCATATCGCTTTCATTAATGATTAGTAAAAGGTTTTATACAGTTAAACGAGATGCTCTTCGCGTGGCACTTTCCAAAGATATATTTTGTAATATTGTAAGGAAGTCTATACGAATTAATACAAGTGCGAATAATGCGGCAGCCGTAAATATTATTCGACTTGGTCTAACATTTTAGTAAACCATATTTTCTAACAACTTACTTGAGAAAACACGGAAAAGGAATTACATTAATTCATTTAATGGTGGTTAGAGTCTAACGTAACGGTAGCATGCAAGAAAATATGCCGCTTATCGTCTATACTAATTTTTTCCTTTAATATGCTTCGTATTTTTTCCTTTCGTAGAGTTGCTTCCATTTTTTGTATTATATGTAAAGTATAAGCATCAAAATCTTATTTCTGCGCTACTTTGTGCAAGTTTTCATTTATCGCAACCCACTTTTAATATACCCAAATTTAATTATATATTAAACCACGATAATCGATTTGCACGATTTTTAATGAAATTAAAATTGAAATGCTTTACTCATTCCTAAACATTCATTTATCCTGGTTATTATATTCTTTGCTATATTAACGTTTATTGCATTAATGGTTGTTATTTTCAAAAGCTTGAATAATAAATACTAAAGCGCACTGAAACTAATTTATTCTAAACCGCGTATGAAGTTTCGCCACTTTACATTGAAATGTTTTCTCTTTCTGTTCCAGAATTGTCAGTTCTGTCACAGCGGAGATAACGAAGACAAACTGTTACTGTGTGATGGTTGTGACCGCGGCTATCATACTTATTGCTTCCGTCCAAAAATGGAGAACATTCCTGATGGTGACTGGTAAGGAATTGTACCTTAAATCATTCGGTAAATGATAGAAACTGCATTTACAATTAAACTATTGTGAATGTTTCAGGTATTGTCACGAATGTATGAACAAAGCAACAGGGGAACGAAATTGTTTGGTATGCGGAAAGAGGGTTGGTAAAAACTTAGTGCTATGTGAACTTTGCCCGAGGGCTTATCACACTGACTGCCACAATCCTGTAATGCCAAAAGTAAGTAATTTTTTGTCAGATGTTTGTGAATAGATCGTAGTCAGAGATGGACAAAATTTTATTCGGAAATCTAATGACGAATAAAAATACAGAATAACATTTCATTCGCCTTTATAGAATAAATATCAATCAGAATAAGAAATTATTCGAATAAAAAGTTATTCTTATTAATTTCATCTGAAAATTTATTCGAATAAAAGTCATGAGATAAATATTTATTCAAAATGATTCGAATAATGCTCACCTCTGATCGAAGCCATGCCTTTATACAAAAAAATATTATTTCTATTTACTAGATTTATTTAATGTGCTTTGTATACTTTCAGATGCCAAGGGGAAAATGGTATTGTTCTAATTGCCACAGTAAACAACCAAAGAAGAGAAATAGTAGTCGAAGGAGTCATACCAAAGGGGGAGGCACCAGAGAAAGTGAAAGTTCTGATCATCCACCAGCTAGGTGATTACGTTAAAAAACCCAAACATTGTCAACTCGCTGACTTAACAACGTTTATAATACGGAGTAATACAATAGTAGGGAAAACAGCTACGAAACCATGACTCAATATACTTATAACGTTCAGCGAACGCAAAACGATGAACATACAAGCATACACACTGCTATCAATGCGATTATACCGACTTACATCCTCGGCCCGTATCGTACATATACTCGTCGAAAATTATTGTTGTATTTCATACAGGGTGTTCTACGATATAGTTATAATTAATTCTCATCTATATCTACTGAAAGTAATCGTCGATAGGTTCGTTCGAGCGATGATATATACACTTTGTTAATATACTACTATCGTATTATATCACTTTTCGTCGGGGGACACCCTGTACCTTGTACACCGTGTTAACGATCATCGACTATGGGAAGGGTATTTTCTCAGAAAATCCGTCGTAACGGTAGAGCTGTCTTCGGGTTCGATTAATACTCGAAAATGTATAAAATAAATAATACTAATAATAATGATAATGATAATAATGATAATAATAATAATAATAATAATAAACCATAAAAGGGCAAAAACGGCGAGAGATGAAAAAACCGAGACCAATAAAAAGTAATAATGAAAGACAAAGAGTCAGAAAGACGAAATGTTCCATCGAGAACAAAACGTACCCGTCTCAAGCAGAAAAACACGCTCGAGTCTTAATGCATTCGTCCAGAAGCTTTTATGACGGAAAAAACCTCCTGCAAACGAGAAAGCTAATCGTGCAAATAATTTCTGTTGTTTTGCGTCGCAGTCCAACGCCGTCAACGGCATCGAACACGCACGTAGAGGATGTCAGTTCGTCGGAACCGGCAACCCCAACTGCCTCACCACGGAAGGAGGGAAACAATAGGACGCTCACGAAGAAACAGCAACGAGAGTTGGCTCCATGTAAGGTGCTACTCGAACAATTGGAGCAACAGGACGAGGCCTGGCCGTTCCTTTTGCCGGTGAACACCAAACAGTTTCCAACCTACAAGAAAATTATTAAAACACCCATGGATCTCAGTACGATCAAGAAGAAATTGCAGGACTCCGTGTAAGTTACACGCGTACCAACGACTACTAGTTAATTGAACATACTACCTACTCTCTATTTAGAAATGCCTCTTTCTCTAAATATACAAAATAAGAAACAGTTCACCTAAGATCTCTAGACAAAAAAAGCTCTAATCGTCAGCTTCAATCCGAACAAAAAACATTGGAAAAAATTCCGAACATGTGTTCCAAAGAGTGCTTCTCGATACAGGTACAAGTCTCGCGATGAGTTTTGCGCCGATGTCAGACAGATGTTCATCAACTGCGAGGTATTCAACGAGGACGACAGTCCCGTGGGGAAGGCCGGACACGGGATGCGCAGTTTCTTCGAAATGCGCTGGACCGAGATTACTGGTGCACCACCCCCACACCCACAAACGCATAGCTGAGGCTCGGTTCGCTCTCGCAACACCTGCAACAGTTTTGCCCACTTCTACTACTAGAGGGTAGACCCCTCGTTATAATATCATCTCACTATTAGGAGTCATCCAAGAGACATTAAAGGCGAGACCTGTTCTTCTCCGTGCTTCGGCGGCCTCGTTCTAGCGGTCGACCGAACAACTTTAATTCTACTAGAAAAAAACAAAAACTTCACAAATGCGGGTACATCTCCGTGCGCGTCGCGTTACGTGCGTGGTATCGCCACTCCTGATCTTATACTCGTTTCTCGCCCGTAATCGACGCTCGCGTTGGCCGATTCTCGCATTCTAAATACACGCATACTTTAATACTCGAAATAATTCAACAACGGTGGCGAACATTTTTAAATGGCTCGTACTTCTTCTTTCTGTAGCATCAACGACGAATTTATGCAAAAGAATTCTATATTCGTCGAAATATGCGCTTCTGCCGAAAACGAAACTAAAAATGCGTTTAACGAACCTCATTTAAAAAGGATTGTAAGTAGGGTAAACCCGAAAGAGAAAGAGAAGTTGTATCATGGCACGGAAGCCGCGGCAGAGATATTACGTACAGATTACGTGTGTTTTGTGATTCGAAGTTTCTTAAGATCGACGCGACTAAAAGAAACTCGCGTGTGTGTGTGTGTATGTGTGGGAACGCATCTACTCGTTTGAAGCCTCAAAATTTCCGAGTAGAAATTGATACACAATGCAGATGGTCACTGTACTTACCGAGTAAAAAAAAATACAAGTAAATTTTGCCTAAGCAAACACAAGATGTAATTTGCAATTGTATTATACAGGCTTAGTGCCGGCGAGTGTCGGCAAAAGAAATATTTTGCAAAGTAATGAATGTGAAAAGAGGTATATATAAATATATATAAAAAATATATATATATATATATATAAATATAAATATAAATGTATAAATATGAATATAGTGTATATGTATACTATATAGATAGTCACGTTACACGAAAACATACAACACTCACACGTACATCTTTGCCCATAAGAAACATCAGCACGATAAGGGTACCATTTGCTGTATAGTAAGATATATAACAGAATGACGAAGTCAATCTTCCAATTTAAGGATGGAGCTAATGCCATTCTACGGAATTTTCAACCCTTCATTTTTTTTTAATTCGCTTTTTATTCTATTTATTAATATTTAAATCATGAGCGAACGGAAATGAAGCTCGTTGATCGAACGATTGCAAACACGGAAAGCTTAATGTCTCAACGTAAATTTTGATATAAAAGAATCAAGCGTGAACGTGTGCTGTGGTCTTTCATGATTACGGTTTTTGATGAATAATATTAGTACTCCTATAAACTAATATCATTTGGAACTAAATATCATATTCGAAAGCAATATCTCGACAAAATTTATCGTAGTGATCGAATAAATTGCATACATTGAAAGGCAATTCATTTTAATACGGAAGGAAAAAGTAAATGACAAATCTTTTAACGTGATAAAAGTTTTCGTTTGTTACAAATTATATCTGTTTTACCCTATATGGTAGCATTACACTACGATACGTAAGCGTCGGCGAATTTTATCCGCGTCGAGTTCCCACCGACAGGATCTCGTTATTTCATTGTTCGTAAAATAACACACGAGTTTTTTAAGCGATGTTCGATTTTTCGATAGAATTATAGTAATGTAATATCTGACAGGCAGTGTACCCGGAATAATGAACAACACGTATGGAAAGAAATAATTGAATATCGTGCGTCAGGGCGTTGTAAGAACATGATATGGATGATGGTGTCGGTAGTAATTCTTGGATTAATTAAAATAAGCCGCGGTACCTTCGCAAGTGTGACCATCGCGCGACGATAAAACGATTATTAACATGAGAAAGTTAATGATATCTTGTTTTTTATGTAATTGATGTACATTATTGCTCGTAATAGCGGATAGTTATGTAATAACCAAGATTACAGAGAGAAAACGGAGAAAGCGCGAAAGAGAACGAGAGAGGAAGAACGAGAGAGAGAGAAAGAGGTGGTTCGGCCGTAGTGATATGTGCTAAACATTCGTAGTATGTAAAAGTATTAGCTAGTTTACAAAATGCCGCGTGAATACGATTACAACGTGAAAAGATGATTAAATATGCGGGGTGGGGCTGGATACACGAAATGGATATCGTCCAGACGTAATCTAAGAACGATCGGTACCGGTAAGATCGTAACGAGTAAAAACGCGCGACTTTTTATCATAATCTAACTTCCTAATTTGAAAACACTACGAATAAGTAATTACTTTATTTTTTACGATTGAATCGATCATCAACGTACGCCTTCTTTCTTTTATTTTTTAAGACAATCATTTTCATGAAGATAAATGAATAATGGTAAAATAGACGCTGTAATTTTGTATAATTTAATACACGTATGCGCAACGTCGGGGCATTTCGCGATCTGACCGAATGTTCTTAGAGTATACGTCAAACGTGAATACGTACACACGTTAATACATGTGTACATTCATTTTAAGCACGCCTTGCACCCTCGTATTATAGCCGATGCATTAGACATCTCATACATTCAGACACACCATCAACAAGAACAACAACAACAATAACAAATAATTTTTTAAGATTCAATTATTATTTAAATAGTACAGTTACATTGTTAGTATGAATAACGACGCTTTTTATACGAATTTTAGTTTTTAACGTCGATCTTATGATATATTATATGGTATAATGATAATGACAATGGTAATAACAATAACGATAAATGATATCGATAATGGAACAGATTAAAGAGAAATGGAGAAATGCGCAAATGGGAAAGAGAATACAAAAGCGAGAAAGAAAGAATGAGAGCGAGAATGAATGAAAGTGAAACGAGAGAAAGATTATCGAAAGACAGAACGAGTGCGTATGTGTGTGTGTTTAAGCTAGATGATTGTCTATAGTATAAACGAAGGCATACGTTAGGTAGCCTCGATGCTATTTAAACAGACTTAATTAATGTATTGCAAATGAATTAATAAAGTGTAAGCGAAGCGTGTATCTGTACAGTGAAATCTTTTTTTCTCAATTATTTCAATTACTCGAGTTTCAGGCAGACTATGTTTTTATTAGCGATGGAATATTTGAAACTTCGAGACTCAAAACGTTTTGAGTTCTTGAAACTCCAAATTTTGTGCTACTTTCATGATTCGAAACTCTCGAAACCTAGGCAAATAATAATTTGTATATATGATCAAAATATTGTCATGATACGAATTTATTTAACTAATAATCTAATACAGTTTGCATTAAGAGTTTAGACTCATTTTAATCAATAGAATTTCAACAATTCATTACAGTCGTATATATCAATAAATAAGAACGCATAAAAATTAGTAATTATCTTAGAAAGATTCCCGGTTATTAATTTATTTAAATTATAACATATAATCTTTGCCTGAATAATAATTGCCGCCCGACCTTAGTTTTTGAGTATAACTAAATTTAAGCTTCATTTAATTAGATTCAATAAATAATTTATCGAAGAAATGAAGAAGAATTAAATAATTAATTCTTTACCAAATAGATACTTATTACAAACAAAAGGAAAAAAATAAGGATTCAGGATTTCGTATATTTCGAGTTTCGAAAGTTTCCAGGATTTCGAAATCTCGTAAGATGTCGAATTCGAGTTTCGTGAATCTAGAAATTAAGTTTCGGCCCATTTCTAGTTTTTATGGGGGTCCATACTACTCTATGTAGTTCAAGGATAGATTTTTTATTTAACTTGATTTTAGTACGTGGTGATTGGAAAATACATTCTGTAAGTACAAACAAAACTCCGAAAATTATCCGATATACAGGCTAAAAGTAGTAATGCACAGATACAGTACCTAAAGACCCTGATCCGTACTAGAACCCAAATTTTATCATAATCCACTTTATAATAACATTTAAAAAATATATCTTCATAGAGTAAGAAATACTGGACATTTACCAAAAAGAAAGATTAAGATTTGTCGATCCGTTCTTGAATAAAGAAATCTTGAAAATACCCACTTTTCAAACGGCAAAGTAGAATGAACCCTTACATCTAGATTGTGGATTTTTATGCACTTATGAGAAAATTAAGAATACGAAACAGCACAAAATGCATGTAATATGCAAAAATATATAAATTATTGAAAGTATAGCACACTTGATAATCTTTAGGGTGTGGAAATCAACCAATACTTAGCGTCCACTTTGTTATTTGCATTTGTAAAAATATGAATTTGCATAAGGATCCACAATCTAGTTATATCTTATTCATATTATTTCACTGGCCTACTCCTATGAATTGCAATTAAATTTTTTATTAATTTTAATATTTTTACTTTCACTACCATTAATTTTTACTGAATCAAAATACGAAATTATTAAAATTTTATGAATAACGTCAATGATAATAGGAAGAGTTACGGTCATTCATATTTTCCGCGGCCACCATTTTGGTATTGTACTACTATCGCACTCGAAGAACGTCTCTCTCATCAAAGACCGTAAACGTATACGTTGATTATAGTATCTACGATTTACTACCGGTGAAGAGGTTAGAAACGCTTTAAAGTACTTAATGTTTCTTTTTTTTTAATTATTATTGGGACTTATTACACCGACTTAACGTATCAATTTTTTAAGCAGTATGCGATGACGGCACTCAACCATCTTCGAAGAAGATCCAGCAGTAAGTAGATTCTGAACATCATTTAATTCCTCTGATGACTATATCCAATGATAATGTCACAAGCTCCAATGAAAGTTCACAAAACAAAAAACAAGTTATAATTTTAACTTCAGAACGTATCCCTGCCTGAATAATTTCACGTATCACAACCATTCGATTATTTAAACATTCATCAATAATTTATTACTTTTGAAATGTCATGTATTCACAAAAATAATGCGTAAAGTGAAAAAATTGGTTGATTATAATTAGATAGGTATTAGAACAATTTAATTCTTCGCAAAAATCAAAATGAAACGTTTCACGATCTTATAAGAATATCTTATTATGCAGTACTATTTCGTTATCGTAGGAGCGCATTGAAAAAAGTGGTTGTCCTTGAACTCGATCTCGATTTGTAAAAAGTAGTAAATTCGATCAAGAAATAAAATTAATACAGTTAATATTCGGAAGGATATTAAAATATTTTCGTGCATTTAAATAACGAATTTGTGATATTGTAAATTTAGTCAGTCACAAACTTCTATATATACATTTGAAATTTCAAATGTTTACGTACTTTGAGACATCTTATAGAATAATAAAAATGGAATAAAAATTCACAATATATAAAATTACAAGCAAAAAAAATTCCTAGACATTTTATTTATATTAAACAAAGTATAGGACGTCGCAGATTTATTAATACAGTTATAACAATTAGTTTCGTGTACTTTAATACGCGTACGTAGATTTTTACGAAGTTGAGTTTCCATCTTATATACGTTTTATTGCAAATAATTCGAAAAAACATTATTTTTTGATAATGTTTTTAAAGTTAATAAATAAATTAGTGTTCATAAAATGATTGAAACTCCTACAATTGTTTAAATATTTAAAATTTAGAAGTGTATCTAGATTTTTGCGTTTGACTGTATAAAAATTGCCAGCATGTCTAATTTGTTTTTTTTTTTTTTTTAATTAACTAATTTAGCAAGTATTTTATGTTTTCCAGGAGTTTTACACTTTTTACAACCACGCAATTATGTTTATAATAATCTCAGGCTATTTTTGCGAAATGAATCGAGCTTTATACCGAAGCGAGTACTTATCGTGGCAAAATTGTCGCGATACTATTTTGAAAAAATACGAGAACCCGACTTGAGTGAAGAACAGTTAAAATTAAAAATACAGGAAAGAGGTTCCGATTATGATGCAATGTTAGCTAGTCACATGGCAACCGAAAATGTAAAAAAACAAGTAACTGAGGTTCTAAGGAAAAACAATGTAGAATACAAAATGGTAACTAGGTAAAAATCATTTTTACTGTATTAATTTTTATTAAATTAAAGACCTATTCAGCTAACTATATTTTTAATAATTTCTACGTTCATATATTATAAGGGAAAATTTAGACAGCTTAAATTTTACATGGGCCGATATGATTCTTCCGATCGGTGGCGATGGCACGTTTCTATTAGCAGCAAATATGATATTCGATAACAAAAAACCGATAATTGGTATTAATTCGTACCCGGAAAGGTCCGAGGGATTTCTTATGTTACCGTCGAAATATACCGAAAGGATACCGGAAATTTTTGAAATGCTAAAAGCAGGACAATATAAAGTAGTAATGCGACGAAGAATTCGGACAACAATAAAGGGAGATAACATTTGGGATGTTCCCTTTCACACGCATGAGAAGGGTCGCCTTGCAGGTGGAGAAAAGTAAAAAAATCGAAAAATTCTTTGTTATGACAAAAATCAAAGGACTTCCATATATAAAAACACGTTTTGCCATTATAGGTTTTACATGCAAAACTTACAGAAAGAAATACCAAATAATTTACCAAAGGAAAGGCGTTTGCCTTGGCTAGCATTAAATGAAGTAAGCTTCACCAAATATGTTACCCATACTTTTTAAAATAAACTGTAAGACCTCTTTCATACGGCGATTCATGAATCGCGATTCACGTCGGACGCAATATTTAATTTCGTAGCTAGGTATTACCGATTAGCTTTTCAATTAATAATACGTTCTTATTTGTTCGTATACACGCGTTTTTGAACAATGACTTCTCGTAGAAAAGAAATGAGATTGAAGATTTAGCCATTTGGCTCATACATTAAATATGTAATAAAAAAAGGAATGTAAATAAAAAATATTCGATTCATTCGGTTGATGATGTAAGAGAAGAAAAGGTAACTTTCCATACACGATTTGAAGATCTTTAATCGAATTTTATAAAATTCTTTGGCCTTATGTATTTCGAATCGGCGATTCTGTAGCTACCGTGCGAATGCCATCATTTGTTTTTATGCTTCATCGGTCTTCTCATATTCGAAAAAAGGCCTGATGATTACTGCATTAATCAAGTGACAATTAAAACCCAATATCTTTTCTGTATGCAGGTTTTTATGGCAGAAACACTTTCTGCTAGAACAAGTTCCTTGTTAATTAAATTAGGTGACGAAACCAAATATCATATGGTGAAAAGTTCTGGTTTATGTGTTAGCACAGGAACAGGTTCAACATCTTGGTACAGATCCATAAATAGTATTACTCCACAAGTAGTACAAGAGATACTGAGTCTTATGAATGAAAAGAAAGACTTCAGTAATGATGAAATTGAAAAAATCTGCTCCACTTTTAATAATAGCTTGCATTTTAGTGCAGGTATGTATGCTACATGTATTAACTAAAATTAGAGATGTGCGAGTACCCGAAAAAGTTAGGAACCCGATGGTCGGGACGAGTCGGGAGGATATTGGTTTAGCTCGGGTGAAATCGGATTCCCGAAAGTATCGGGATTTCGGAAAAAATCACATTTCCTAAAAGGGTCGATATTCTCGTAAGAGTCGAGAATTCGGTTACTGCTTCAAGAACTTCTCACCGATACTTTATAGCAGCGTACACAATGTGTAAGTGCACAGTCACACGTTTGCTTAGAAAACAAGTAAAAAATTGAAAATCCGAAATCGCGGACGTATTCGTTAAAATAAATCCAAAACGGCCATTTGGTTCTCGGAATTTTTAGAAATATTGACTCCTTTGGAAATATCGACATGTTCGAGAATCTCGAAATTTCGAGTTCTCGCACACCTCTAGTCAAAACTAACATTAAAAGAAGAATAACAAAGCCAGCATCAAATGCTTGTTTGCATTCCAGAGAAATTAAAATTATGTTACTCTATAAGGGACATGATAATAACAGATCATTGGCCCACGCCGAAGTGTCTACATCCCCGAGGATTTTGCAATAAGCTAACAGTAAGATCGCAATGCTACGATGCTGCTGTAGTACTCGACGGAGGCATAGCAGTGCCGTTTAACTTTGGAACTACAGCAGTATTGGAGACTTATCCTGAGGATTCTTTACGAGCTTTAACTCTTGTAGATTGAACAAATTTATCCTCATCAAATCATTCGATTGATTTAGATTAAGGTGTTTCATAATGGGGTATCAATAGCTTTAATATATTAAACTTAGGAAATAACGAAAATACAATGTACAAGAATACCACTTTTGTACCTCTGAATATTTTGAAAGTTTTTAATATGCATTTACTTTGATATTCATATTGAGTGCAGTTGATTTTATTACAATTTGCATAATACTTACAGCGATACACATACATATATGATCCAGTATACACTAAACTTCAATGAATCGACAGTAATGTAACAATTATATATATGTAATATAAATGAATTTTTATGAAACTTATTTAATAATAAAAATACAAATGCATTATTTTTAATAGAATTGATCTTATGTCTATCTCCTTATGACAATGTTTTGCTATTCGTAAGCAAAAACCCTCTTAGACCAATTCGTTCGTTCAAGTGTCCTCGAACGATTCTTAACTCTTAACCCTTAATTGCAATAGCGAGCAATTAAGACGTAGTTACGAATTTTAAAAATATTTACTGAATTTTAATTAAAATACTGAACCATAATTTAATCTTACAAACTATTATTTGAATCCTGTGTTTTTTTTTAGAAATTTAGTGCGATCAACTTAGGCTAACTTAAAAATCACCGCCGTCAATTGCAGATCATGCACCTTAACCAATATACTTTAACTTAAAGGTCATTTATTTAACTAACAATATTCTTGCTATCGTTATGCTGCTTGCATAATTTATTCCATGCAAATCTGCAAGTCGAGCGATTTGCAACAAACTTACGTGTCGGATTAGTGCGCTGAAAAGAAAGCAAATTAGACTCAGAGAAGCTATATTTTACTGCACACTTCTTCTGCTTTGTTTTTGCAAATACAAGACGAGCACGCGAAAATTACACGCGGAACTTTGGCTGCTAACGCGACGCGCCGACGTGCAAGCAAAAAACTATTTTCTTATTAAAAGTAAACGATAAGCGCGAATGAACTTTAATTTTCGCAAGTCAATTCCAAAACCTTGTGACTCGGATCTCTACTACTAGACAAGGAAAAAATACGATCGCGAACTGTAAATGAATGTAATTTCGATAGCGAAGAATCGTAGCATTGCCTAAGGACTCGAAAAATGCTCGTCGCATTTTAATTGAAGCTTTAAAGAAATTATGCGCAACTCTACTCGACTTGCAGTACTCCGTATTATACCTTAATTGTTACTTGTATTCCGAATTCTGAATCACTATAATTTTGCTTCGCCAATCGTTACTCGAATTCTCTCCTCTTAAAGATGTGAACTACTTTAAACGCGTTTTCACGTATGATTTCATTTAGTATTTATTTACGGGTTTGTATCCTTTAATATGCATAAGATATATGCGAAAATTAGGCTAACTTTATACCATAAATGTAATATATTCTTCGATAGTAAGGAAATATGTTTTGTAGCGGTATTTTTTTTATAACAAATGCTCGACGAACAACAAAACAATAAACCAGACACAAGTGGCACAGAAATAACATAAACGAAATAGCAGCCCCAAAGAGCGCTACGAGAAAATGAAAAAGCAGCCCCGAAGAGCGCTAAATGAAAATGAATCGAGTGGCCAGAAGGGCCACCCAAAAATCATAATCATCTACTCGCAAAACCGATCAACCCGTAAGTGGAACATTCTTCTTCGCCACGCTACTTTACTCAATCTACTTATCAAATAGTAAATTCAACAAACAAATCGCGAAAGGTGCTTCATTTTATTGCAAAAGCTACTTTACTCGATTTATCTTTAATCAAAGAGGACAAAAAAAGGCAAATTCGCGCAAGCGTCCATTCCTGGACGCTTCGTTGACCATGTAACGCAACGCTAATAAATAATAACGACTAATCTATGCACCTATTCGTTTTCGAAGCGCAACACTAGTAGCGGAAATGCAGCGTGCGCAATGCACAGCTGCCGTTGAGTCGTTGAAGATCCATCGATGACAGATCTACTATCTCAGTGGAACATCGTGGGTTTTTTCTCATATACGCAATGCTACGTGCAAAACGCGATCAGTTACTAGCGCAACGCTAACTGTAAAGCTAAACACGCGCGATGCAAATGTGTCGCAACTCTAACTTCTTAATTCATTCAATGAAAGCTATTACTTTCGCGTAACGGAAGCTGTTCTAATTGAGCGATTAAGCGATGCTTAGAACACGCGACCGATATTCTCGCAACGCTATCAGATATACTACGATGCTAATCTCAACCAAACTGTGGAACGCGACAATAAGGAATGCTAAAAACACGCGCAATATTTCATACCTCGCAACGCTAAATCAATCGCGATAATCGTATGTTCACAACGCTAAGATTAAACTCGCGATTTCTTTTCTTCGCGATGCTAATGCAAACCCGGGACCTTTTGATTCGCAACTCTAAAATTTCCCGCAGCGCTACGTAGAAAAGTACGCGGTGCCCAGATGTGCAAGTTGAAAACACTACGATATGCAAATCTAATAACGAGTACAGTGACAAAATAACAAGAGTGATGACCGTCCATTCTTTCGTAAACCGAAAAAATGAACAGCTATTCGTTGCTGCCCTCTTCGTGACAATTTGTCGGGCCTCTTCTTTGCTTCGGGCGCCATGCCCCTTGATGAAACTTAAATCTAAGCTCGAGGTTCATCTACTCTCGGAACAAAAGAGTAACTTGCAAAGGTGAACGGAAAATGTGTAACGCGGAAGGCTGAAGGCGCATCGACGATTAAGGAGTGCAACATTGCATCTCCGTGAACGTGCAAACGGGCCGAACCTCGAGTTCGTTCGTTTCGAAATCAATACACGACCGCGTCTGCGTGACGATTTAAGATCGCCGGTTTCGAAGATGGATATTGGCAAAGCTGGAAACGAACGGCATTTTCCGATTCGGATTAGCATTGCCGTCGATCATCAAAACAGATTCCTTGAAACAGGTTGACACGCGCACCCCCCATTCGATATCAAACTCGCGCCTACCCCGAGTCCATGCGTCAATCTGCCCGGCCCTACCTACTGTTGTATACCTAGTGACTCCAATCCCTTGCAAATAGTGCATCACCGGTATTACTCACAATCAGTCAACTCATCCATGCTAGTACAATAGTTAGTCACTGAAAACCTTTGCCCTAGTCCTTTCCACAGTATCCCTTCCCCAATCCCTTCCACGTTATTTTTCTAGTTTGTAAGATTGTATATATAGACCTCAATTTCAGTAAATCGTGGATTACTATTCTTGTCGGCACTCGCGTAAAGATTCCGCTGCAAACTTTTGTACATCACCAAGCGTCTTAATAAAACCTCTTGAGTAGATTTTAAAAAGTGTTGTTCACTCGATTTCGCGACTCGAAATCCAACACTACTTACAATTAACACACATTCCAGAAAGTATGCTACCTACCTACCTAACGCTATATTTAAAAAAATTGCAAACAGGCACACAAACACAGGTATACACCTTATCCCCATCCAGCGGATCACACGCGTACCACCCGGGTGCAAAAGCCTACAGTAGGGAGTAACATCCCGGGACGTCTCCGACAGCCGAGTTCAACATACAACTCATACACACTCTAAAGTAAAAAGAATCCTGAAATCGACTAACGTGGGTAGCGACCATTGCGTATTATATGATTTCAAGCGTATGCAACTCGGCATATTCAAATATACTTCGAGCATTTTGCAACGAAATGTACGTCCATAGCAAACGTGTAAATCGATATATATTTTAGGCATTTATCAAACATGTAATTCAATAACAAAACTGTAAACGATACATATCCATAGCATTTATCAAATATGTAATTTGATAGGACAATTGTAAGATATACTTTAAGCATTTATCAAAGAATTCAATACGATAGTTGTGAGCTATCGTTGCAATAAATGGTTCATTGCTATTATTGCAAATATAATGGAGACTGTATTTGGTACAATTTAGTTTACGCGTGGCAATGCATTTTGATACCATTGTATTAAAGAATAAATTGACTGAGAAGTTAATCAAGATTATGAAAAAACGACACACTCCACAGTCTAACCACACACACATACACACACAATGTGGAAACGACGTCGCGCACGATACGCTACCCACGATCAGCCGCCACACAAATATTAATTATAAAATATCAAAATATAAAAAAAAATTGATCGTGCCACGTGCTTTTCACCCGCTCAAGTAGCACCTGAGCATGTGAGTGGAATCCTGGCAAAACGGCACGAACAGACGCTGAAAATCCTAGCTAAAAAAGTTATTAACATACGTAATCGGCTAACGGACTGTGACTCTACTTTTCCAATGCGTTTAAAGCAAAGAGACTCTACAATCGTTAAATTGCAAAGAAGCTACGTTATTTGCGAAACAAAAAAGCAAGAAAACTCTAATGCAACGTGAAGTTAAATACGCGAGACTGAGAATAGTAAACGCGAACAAGTGACTTCACATTGAAGTTAAGAACGTTAAATACGTACAAGAGACTCTAAATTGTAAGTAAGAGCAAGATGATAAAATAAAACACAGGACTAGAACGTGAAATTTTACGTGCAATACCTTGGGCGACCCCCTATCAAAAAGTCGTAACTCTAACATTGACATTGAGTTAAAGTTTGCAACTTTGATTTAGAGATCTACCCATTGCGAAATGTCTTCCTGCGCATTTTCTTTGGCATCGTTTTTGTACGAGAAAAGAAAAATCTACTGTGTTTTTGTATCTTAAATCGAATTGAAGCTACTATGAACCGCGAGACGCTATGTTACTCAATTCTTTTACGAATGACGGTTCAAGCACGGAATTCTCATAAAATATTATGTATATAACTGCATGTATTCGTGTAGTAATGATAATACATTTTCTCATTACTATTGTGCAATGAATACATCTACAAATATAATTGCAAGCTACAAATTACAACTTGCTCAAATCGGGGAGCATTCCACTTTAATAAATATGTTTGTGGAACTTTCATTGACTCTACTTTTACGTGCATCAATATTTAAGAAAATATTTGTACTACGTGACTCTACTATTGACTCGAATTCTTTGACTCACATATAGAAATATTTAAAATCGCGAGGCGCAAGAAGACCTAGCCTTGTCTAATAAATACAACACACACAAGAAATAAGAATGATACACGGGTATCCGATCGTATACCCGCGGTCACTGTTCTCGTTTATGCAAAATCAACGTATACAACCAGTCGCTCGAGACGATTCGAACCTTTCGTCCTCGGCATGCATGAGCGACCGGAGTGACTCAAAATGCATGTCACTCACCGTTAGACGACTACGCTGTCATCTGCTGCAGCCAGGCGGATGATAACCTGCTGATCATCGTCATCGAGCGAAGCCGTGAAGTTGTGGAGTCGTGAAGCCTTGAAGTCATCGCCACGAAAAGTGATGTCGTGAGGTCGCGAAGCTACGATGCCATGTCCTGTGGTCCCAAGGACAAGAAGATCTGTGGAAGATCTGTAACAGAGAAAAGAAACGGAGAAAATTATAATTTATTCTTCAAGTTTCCTCGACGTTTCAGAATAAGAAACTCGAAAGTTTGACAAACTTGAAATCTTTAAATGATTCTACTTCGTACTTGAATGAAAAGAATTTTGAATAGCTTCTACTAAATGTTCGACGTATGAAAAGTTAAAGTAAGATGCGAAGATACTTACATTGCGAGCTTCGGAAGCCTAGCTAGATCACCTGCCAACAGCCGAAGGGTGACTCTACTCCCGAGTATAAATATTAAACGCGCTATACAACTACAATAAAATCTTGCTGCAAGATGTTATAATTCTTTTAATCATCTACGTTTCTAATTCTTGTTTCTTTCAATATGTTGCCATTTCACGAATATAATTTTTTAGTAAATTTAAATTGTTAAACACTCTTCTATGCGTCATTTCTAGAAATTAAAACGTGCTATTTTCAAATATGGCGCGTATTTTTAGCATTCCTTAATGTCACGTTCCACAGCTTGGTTGAAATTAGCATCGTAGTATATCTGATAGCGTTGCGAGAATATCGATCGCGCGTTCTAAGCACCGCTTAATCGATCAATCGGAACAGCTTCCGTTACGCGTTGCGATACATTTCCATCGCGCGTGTTTAGAAATCCAGTTAGCGTTGCGTATATGAGAAAAAAGCCCGCGATGTTCCACTGAAATAGTGGAACTCAGTCATCGATGGACCATGGACGACTCAACGGCAGCTGTGCATTGTGTACGTTGCACTTGCGCTATTAGTGTTGCGCTATTAGTGTTGCGCTTAGAAAACGAATAGGTGCATAAATTAGTCGTTATTGTTTATTAGCGTTGTATTATAGAGCCAACGAAGCGTGTAGGAATGGACGCTTGCGCGACGTTGTCTCTTTCTTTCCTCTTTGATTAAAGTTAAATTGAGTAAAGTAGCTTTTGCAATAGAATGAAGCACCTTTCGCGATTTGTTTGTTGAATTTGCTGTTTGATAAGTACATAGAGTAAAGTAGCGTTGCGAAGAAGAGGAATGTTCCACTTACGGGTTGATCGGTTTTGCGAGTAGATGATTATGATTTTTGGGTGGCCCTTCTGGCCACTCGATTCATTTTCATTTAGCGCTCTTCGGGGCTGCTTTTTCATTTTCTCGTAGCGCTCTTTGGGGCTGCTATTTCGTTTATGTTATTTCTGTGCCACTTGTGTCTGGTTTATTGTTTTGTTGATCACCGAGCATTTGTTATACATAAATACCGCTACAAAACATATTTCCATACCATCGAAGAATATTTTACATTTACGGTATAAAGTTACCCTAATTTTTACATGCATCTCGTACATATTAAAGGGTACAAACCCATAACGAAGTAACAAATGAAATGATACGTGAAAACGCGTTTAAAGTAGTTCGAGTAACGATTCGCGAAGTAAAAGTATAGCGATTCAGAATTCGGAATATAAGTAACAGTTAAAGTATAATACGGAGTAATGCAAATCGAGTAGAGTTATGCATAGTTTATTTAAAGTTTCAATCAAACAACGGTGAGCGTTTTTCGAGTCCATAGGTTACACTACGATTTTTCGCTATCGAAAATAATTTCATTTAAAGTTCGCGATCGTATTCTTTCCTTGTCTAGTAGTAGAACGCTGTATCACAAAGTATTGGACGTGACTTTCGAAAATTAAAGTTCATTTGCGCTTATCGTTTACCTTTAATAAGAAAATAATGTTTTGCTTGCACGTCGGCGCGTCACGTTAGCAGCCAATGTTCCGAGTGTAGCCTTAGCGTGCTCGTCTCGTGTTTGCAAAAATAACGTAGACGAAGTGTGCAGCAAAATATAGCTTCTCCAATTTTTAGTTAATCGCGAAACTTTTATTAGTTTCGATACGCGATGGTTTAACCGTTTCAATGCCAGTTCTATTTGGCGACTAGAATCGCACTTATCGTTAGGTACAAAAAGTCATACGCGATTCTATCATTTCATTTCTGATTTTGGTATCGAAGCTAAACGTTCGCGTGCAAATAGTCAATTTAATTATTAGACTGCGGATTTTTATGCAAATACGTGTCTCTTCTTGACAAAGACTCGTTCCACCCTCTAAATATTACACGAAAATATCTCTTGTTTGGATATTTTATGCGTTGCGTGACCTCTGCATATTTAATTTTGCAATAAATGCATATAAATATTGCAAAACACAGCTAAAGGAATGGAACCTCAACCGAAGTTCATTTTGCGTTGCGAACATTACAACGTACTCCTTCGTTTTGATACTTTGTATATTTTTGCTTACCGCGTGCATTCCATGCCTCACTGCATATCGAAATTTCCCAAAAATGCATAAAAATCCGCAGTCTAATTCGTATAGAATCACTTTTTGTTTCGGATAATCGCGAGTTAGAATTTCTCTGAGTCTAATTTGCTTTCTTTTCAGCGCACTAATCCGACACGTAAGTTTGTTGCAAAAATCGCTTGACTTGCAGATTCGCATGGAATCAGTTATGCGAGCAGCATAACGACAGCAAAAGTATCAGTAGTTAAATAAATTACCTTCATGTTAAAGCAAGTTTCTGGTTAAGTTGTATAATTTGTAATTGGCGGAAGTTATTTTCAATTTATCTTTACACTAGAACCACCTTAACTCGAAAATTATTTGTTTGTTATAGTTACTCATTTATTAGGAGGCAAACGTTCGAAACCACTTTATTATAGTTACTATGCGCGGGATACGATTTTTGGCTCCGATTCATTTGAGCAGAACTTCGGCAGCTTAATTTTGTGCTATGTAAAGGTTTATTTACAGCTCGTTCACATAATACGGTTTTTGACCAACTCGGTTATTTTACCAAATCAACATTAACCGAAAACAATGTCCACACACTTCTATATCTCCACAGAAAATTTAATTTTCATGCGTATATATACTTACTAAATTGGTTGCCATGCTAACTCGTTCGCAGTTTTATCTTTCCATAAATGTAATGACTACGTATTACTTTTAAATTACGTTCTTTAATGTGCTTAGCTCGAACTTTATCATATACATAATGAATATGTTCGTTGGATACCTGTATGATTTTGTTATTGCCGAATATAATTATACTTTACGGTATACATGATACAGGTGCCATTCCGATACGTGACAACGGTAACCATAAAAAATAACCGATTTAGTACGTTTATCGTGTGCACACATACAAAATATAAATAGTATTTTGAAAGGTGATGAAAATTTGATTCAGCAAATAACTAATTTGCATGACGGCAATAGTTTGTACATACGTCAGTGAATCGGTTAATTCGGTAAACTAACTGACGAAATGAAACCGCATCGTATGACCGAACTATTGGGGTCCATGCATACAACGGTCGAATATATACGATAGTTTATCGCCACTCTGTACATTTAAAAGGCTATTGACTATCGCTTGATTTAATTGTCCTTTTCGCCATTTCAGTGGCTCTGTGGTCTTTACTGATATTGAATCGATAATGTCGCAAGTGACACAGAAATGGTAAGGGTGTCTCGAGACCCCCCAAACCGTGTGACAGAAAACAGCATTGGATGATAGGTCTATACTGTACCTCGTCTGTGGTACAGGACAGACCTATCACCTAATGCATATTTTTGTCGCAGGATACGAGGGCTCGCGTGCTTTGTTACCATTCTCGCGTCACTCTCGACGTTACCGATTTAACACGGAATACGATTTTAACATTAGTGGCGGTTAGACTTGAAATTAAATTTAGCCATGAAATCGCAAGAGAAATATAGGATAGGTTATTATAAACAAACTAGGATTATTTGGATATCAATGTTGCACTCGTTGAGGGATAGTTGATCCTGTACCTCGTCTGTGTTGGAACATCTCCTATAACAAAATTTCTCGACTTTTACTAGGCCGATTTCGATGCGCCTTAGCACAAATTAAAGTGCAAGGTCCCAAGAATATTATCCTACAGCCTTTTGCAACTAGCTCTTGCAGCTAATTTGTTATAAAAAAATATGTCATCGTAGATTACTCCGAAAGTACCCGAAGGAAAATATTAATTTCACGGCTCTTAGATATCCGATTTCAATGCCCCTTGGCTTAAATTAAAAGAGAATGTCCCAGAAATGTCATCCTCTTATCAATTTGTCGACACACATTGCGATTAATTTATTATAAACATATCTTTCCTATTTTTTGCAGCTACTCAAAAGCTATACCTGGAAAGGCTTTAAAGGTACGTCGAGAGCATTTCGTGGAGTTTCCCCTTTAATTTGAGCTGCGGTTGATCAAATTCGGACGTCTAGAAGCCGAGATCTAAATATTTTGACACACGGATACGCGGGAATCCGATAACCGGGCCTCTCATAATGGTCCGCCACTTTTCTAATCCTATCGAGAATGGCGCCTTGACGCGTCACACTAATTTGTTTATAATTTACGGACCGACACTAGCATCCGATTAAAACCAACTGACTATTAACCACTGCACTACGCACTTTCATTTAGGACTAGTTTCGTTGAAAACAAACGATTAGGTGTCGAGATCTAATCACTTTTCTAATACTATCGAGAATCGCGACTTGACGCGTCACACGAACTTGTTTATAATTTATGAACCGATGCAAAAATCCGATTATAAACAATTGATTATTAACCATTGCACCCCGCACTTTCTTTTTAGACCAATTTCGTTCGAAACAAACGATTAGAAACCGAGCACTTTTCCAAGCCATCCATAGCAGATGCCCAGACACAAAGTCAAAATTTCGTGCGTGCGCAATTCAGTTTCACGTGTAAAACTAGTAACACGAATGTACTCGACATTGAGACAATTATTGTCATTCATTGAAAGAAATATTTTATCCATTCATTTATTCTAAACCTAATCTTACTACTAACTCCTCTTATACCTCATCCGTGCTTCGAAATTATTATCGGAGAATAATAAAAATCAGAACTATTTTCCCGTACAATTGACTCGCGGCATTTTCTAATTAGTATGACATCAAACATGATATAATTTGGATTATTTTTAAGCTACATATAATGGAAGAAATGTTAGCACTCATTAAACATATATAATTCAAAGTATACTATATTTTGTCTCACTTTAATCGGAAAAACCTCACAGGTATGTTAATAAAATTTTCATTTACAAAAAAGCAAAAATAAAAAAGTTTGGTCATTGCATTAGTGCTATCTCGCCGATACGCAAATATTGCAATCTAATCCAACTATTTCGACTCTAAACTTCATCTAACGAGACGAGGCAATAAAGGCGATATCTTAGTTTTTATTCGTCGACTGTGAATGTTGACGTTCAATCTGCTTCATCACTTGGGCGTTTGTTTTTCTTCAACCGGTATGGTTGGACAGGGTATGGAGTCCCTCTTTCTCTTTCAATCGCTGTTCTCCTCTGCCATTGCCGTTGCCGGCGGCAAACTACAAAAAAATAGTACAGTGAAGCCTCGCTCTTTGCATTAAACGGGACCGAAAATGCGTGCAAAAGTCGAGGTTCCTGTAATGAACGAAGTAATAATCTATCCCCGTTACGTATTCGGTAAGCTGCTTATATTGTCGAATGTCTTTTCTTTGCACGCAATAATTATCGTTTCCAACACTCATTACCGTAATGCAACGAATGTAGTTTTCGTGCAATGATCGAGGTTGCAATGGTCGAGGTTCCACTGTATACTTCCTTTATAAATACCCCTACAGACGATACATATCACGGCATCGATGCAAGCAAGTCAATGGCTTGTACAAGGCTGAAAAGTCAGGGTATTTTTCAACAACGGAAGAGCCAATGACCCATCGCTTGCATCGATGCCTACATCGTAGCACGCATTACCACGCATTACTGTCTGTAAGGACTTCAAGAGAGCAAAAGCGGTCCCAACGTTGGGTCTCTAAATGAGAAATGACTGTAGACCTACTATACAATGTATTTTCCCGCCGTACACCTTGGGGGCTACGTGATCTTCATTAGCATTTTCATTTTTACCTTTACAATTGCGTAAAATCTATAGCTTTTAAGTTTACTTTTGTAGTTTGCACATTGAGATACTTTAAAAGTATTTACATTCTTTTTCAGGTAATAAAAAGGAAGATATTCTTGCGAAAATTCGGATTTTTTTGGATGCCGGTATTTCGGAACATGAGTCACAAAGTCCCATAAGATGGTTTATCATCCTTATATGAGCCTCTTAGAAGCCAAACTACATATTTGAATTTTATTATGCAGATACATAATTAATGTTGAACTTTTCAAAAATTAATTTAATTCATTTTAGGTAATTGACCAGTTTGACTTCTAAATGATTCGTATCTCGTCTGCGATAAAAGGTCTACTCTGTTGCTCTTCGATGGATATAGATTATTTAATCTTTTTTTATACACGATAAATCGAGATTGTATTGCAAGGAATAGCCGTCAGATGGCTATTCGCGGTCCCTGTTGCATACGTCAGTGGCCATACGCGTGGCGTCGTCGAGGGTTTGCAAGTTTGAGATGACCCATATTCCATTGTTAATTTCTTAAGATTATACTATGTAACGTAATCAATACTTAAGTACACGATAAGTAACAATTTCAAACAAACCAATTGGAAGTAAATCGATAATCTAATGATTGTATTGTCTAAGAATGATGCATCTACAACATGACATTGCCTGTTGCTTTTTAGTTTTATTTATCTTAAGCTCTGCCGAAGCGAACAATCAGGATTATTTGAATCTTAAGGTAAGAGAAACAATTTAATGTGTAATTAAAAAGTCGGGCGTTGCAAGAATTAGTAGAGACAAACCTTGAGAAACAAAAGATTTAAAGTTATTTATTGTACAACAAAAAATTATATGTATGTATAGCTATTCAAATTACGATAAAATTAAAACACCTTTTAAATTCTCAACAATATTATTAATATGTTAATACTTATAGATAAAGGTATATGTTGATTAAATAAATAATAATTTATTACAGATTTTTTAATTCATATGTTATTATTATTTATAATAATTATTTACATTATTTCAGCAAAAAGCACTGCATTTGCCTGAGAAAAAATTTGGCTTAAGTGAATATTTAGAAGACATTGACAATGATGAGAAAGATGAAGGACCTCTAACACCTCAATGGGGTCAAATACCTGTGCTATATCCTACTGGACATATACCAAAATCCACCATAAATAGTGAATTAATGGTTTCAGATGAACCTGACAAAAGTAAGTTTAAGTATAATGTAAGATTTGCTTGGTACATTTATATAATGTATTTATCTTTTTGATCCGTGCAGATATTGTATTGGATTCCCATTGGGCTGAAAATATAAAATTTGGGCCGATATCAGCAGTGTCCATAGATCCTAATGGCAACATTGCAATATTTCATAGAGGTTCACGCAAGTGGGGTATAACTACATTTGATGAAGAAAATAGGTTCGATAGGGACCTAGGAACTATCCAGGAAAATGCTATCATTTTGTTAGATAAGTCTGGGAGAAAGCTATTAGAATGGGGTGCAAACATGTTTTATATGCCACATGGTTTAACTATAGACATGCATGGAAATTATTGGATTACCGATGTAGCTTTGCATCAAGTACTTAAATTTGATGCCACAGATATAGCATTGATGAAGGATATGGCAAAATTGAGGAGAAGACGGTACAATCGGCAAATAACTTATCCAAATAATCGTAATCCTGATAATTTGTTTGAAAATTATATGCCTAAACCTTCACTGACTCTTGGAAAAGCTTTTGAACCTGGCAATGATCAACAACGATTTTGCAAACCAACAGCAGTAGCTGTGCAGAGTAATGGCGACTTTTTTGTCAGTGATGGATACTGTAATTCGAGAGTTATTAAATTCAGTGCTGATGGACAGCCGATTTTACAATGGGGTCGACACTGGGGATTCGGCGGTATATACAATTATAATATTTAATCGATTATATTTAATCATGCAAAAGATGATGCTCTAAATCGAAGCATTCATAACAAAACTAATGGTTGTCAATTTTTGTCTTTCTCCAGAAGAGTAAAAGAATAATTTCAGATCTTTCATTTTTCTTTAATAAATCTCAGTTCTATTAACAAAACATTCATTATTAAACTGCAGATTTTTATGCGTTTATGGGGGGTTTAAATGTAGAAGAAAATACAGGCAGCATATAGTATGCAAAGTTATATTGTAAGGATAAAAACTGGAAGGAATGGTCAGTGAGTTTGTAACAAAATCAAACGCGAGGAGACTGGTTCGACAATCTTTATCGACGAATACTCGGAACGAACTGAACTGTTAGTCTTTTTAAAGTTGATGAACTCGATGAGGGGGCACTTGTTTTTTCTAAGATAACACTGGCTCTTGCCTTGTCGCGAGCGAGCAAGTTCATTGCCCTCGCCTACGTACACAATATTAAACGAAAACAAGCGATTTTAATGAATTTCGCTTGCAATATAAAATATCCAAAGTTAAGCACAAGTTAGAATAATTAGAGGCTAAAGCAACCCCTACTTTAGATTCTATTTCTTTAGTGTTATTTGTAAAAATGTGAACTTGCATAAAGATCTGCAATCTATTCATTATACTACACTATCGTTATTGATACTATTTGTAATTACATTACAGAACCAGCTATATTCAATTAAATTGTGATATTGCATACTTTATGACCATGACTGCTAATTTTGACAAGAGTTATTTTTGATACGAGTTCTTCGATTAATTTACAATGTAATATCTAGTACTTATGTTTTGTGTTATAGGAAACACGTACGAACAACCTCCTCCACCAAATGCATTTTACGTTCCTCACGCTTTGGCACTCGCTAGCGAATTGAACTTAATTTTCGTCGCTGATAGAGAAAATGGTAGAGTTGTTTCTTTCTACGCGACTAATGGGACTTTCCACAAAGAATACAAGCATCCTTTGATCGGAACCAGGATATATAGCGTGGCATATGCTAGGGGAAGATTGTATCTTGTCAACGGTTCCGATCTGAATGGATATGCCAGCGTGCATACCCGAGGATTTATTCTCGATGTAAATTCGGGAAACATAATAACTCAATTTTGGCCGGCGCCGCGTGAGATGGATAGACCGCACGACATAGCCGTGACCGAAGATGGCTCCGAGATATATGTAGTGGAATTAAATTTACAGCTTGCTTATAGATTTTTGCAGGGTAAATAAATATTTACGATTAAATGGCATACGATAATACAGCTTACTTAACCGAGGTATTTTACTGTAAACTGTCAACTATATCGATTTTTTTTGTATCTTGCTTGAAGAATATACTCTTAGAAATACATGTGCAAAGACATATACCCGAACTCCTAGAATTAACGAAGTTATTGCTGTATCAATCGACGCGCATTGGTGTGATTCAAATAATATAGAAAAATTTTAAACGCATTTTTCTCAAAGCTATGTTTCTTATACTGACATTCATGACATCTCAAGATCTTTTTCTACTTCCCTCTCTTTTTTTATCTATTTTTTAAGTTGAAAAAAGGCTAAAAAATCAGTGGTTAAAATTTAAAGTGTCGTCATTTTCTTAAGTATTGACGTTTTTATTTCACTCATGATTCATGATTAATATTCTTATTGGTTTTTTTTTTTTGTTTATTTCGGACAAATGCAACAGCTAGAATCATAGAAGCCACGAGAATATTTTTTCTGTGTAGGATCGCGTTCAAGGTTCCAGATTGTAATAAATTTTTATCATTTCTAATTAAAAAAATTTGTAAATGTTATTGAAAGATGAATAAATATACAGGTTAATCAATTCGATGTTTTGCACGTAATTATCTCCTAAACTATAGTTGTTTAAAATAGAAAATGTTCCAAATAAAACTTATTCTAGTTCGAGGAGGACATTTTTAAGAAAATTTGTAATTTTTTCTTCATAGATATAAACGCATCGATGCAAACTGGGAATTCTATGGTACGCACAAATCCTCACCATGAACCGGCGCCTTTAACGGATACCGATATTAGCAATCCCACTGGAGGTACTACAACAGCAACATTAGTCTTATCCCTTGTTACAGCAGCAGTCATTTTTATTGCCCTCTGTGTAGCAATTGCTGCAGTTGTAGCAAGATGTCAAAAAAGAGGTAGATTGTTTCAGTATGATGAATCTGCTGTCGAATTCTCAAAACTAGTCGAATAAGAGTATTCGTTTGACTAATTTTGAGTTGTTGAGTAATAGCTGTGCACGCATGTTAATTAGTTTAGCCGAAATCAAGCGTTTAGTAGTGGTTTTATCGTAAGTAGCTGATTTTATTCATCTATTGTGAGACGTTTAGTAAAATGCAACGCTTCCTTAATAATTAGAGAAGGAAGGACGGTTAGTTCTCGCAAATTTTCTATCTGCGAACTTGCTATTTTATTATTTACGTTTTTTTTCTTTAAAGACTTTTAACCCTTTCGCTGCATAAAGTTTAACAGGCTTTTGTACTGGCTTTGCACATGTTTACAGCAACATATACCAGTGTATACTATTAAGAAAACTATATCTGTAAGAAGAATAAGCAAGTACGTATGGAACTTAACCACTGTGGCAACGTTGATTAGTTGTATTTTTTCAAACTAGGCCAGTACAAGAGAGTTGTACATAATTGTACAATTTAATGATTAGACAATTAAGTACTGTTTTAATTGGAGATGGGTCATTCGAAACTCCTCAATACTCAAAAGGTTTCGAATTTCCAGAACTCGAAACTTTATGTTACTTTTATAATTCGAAACTCTCGAAATCTAGGTAAATAACAATTTGCATAAATATTCATTACAGTTGTTTATATAATACTAAAGAAAACTTAATAACTATCTTCTAAAGTTTCTCTACTTATTCATTTATTTAACCACTTAGACACGTTAATAAATTACAAAAATAAGTTCAGGGATCTCAAAATTGCTTGCTATTGAAAGAGTTAAATTATAACTGCATTTAATTTTTGTATAATTATAGTCGATAAATAATTTGACTTTTTAAAGAACATTTGTTAAGATTTTAATCTTTAGCAAAGTGGATATCTCTTAGAAACAAAAGGCAAAAAAAACAAGCATTTAGGGTTTCGAATGTTTCGACTTTCGAGAGATTCGAAGGTTTGGAGAAGACCTCACATAGTTTTGGACTTTAGTTTCACGAATCCAAAAATTAAGTTTCGACCCATCTCTAGTTTTAATTTTTATTTCTATATCGACTATATCACATCACAAATTGATTATCCTTCCTATTTTGTAAAGAAATAGTTCCAGTATTTATCATTTTCCATGGAAGCTACAAATACTATTTCTTACAAATTACAGTCAGAAACGTACATATCGTTTACTCATTCTTCTATTAAATCTTCACTTGAATTTCACTTTAAGCAATAGAGTACTTAATAAATACCGTGTAAATATATTGTTTAAAATTTCCTGTGATCGCACAAATGTATAATTACTTTTTATTTATAGTCTTATTATTGAACTTTGTATTGTAATCGAAGCTAAACTATGTCTTAACTTAGAAGTGATAAATCTTCCTAAGGATTTTTTGATGAATTTTTTGGGCGTAGTCAATTGTAGAAGATTGCATTCTTTGTTTTTTACCTTTTGTACATGATCATTTATTTATTTTAAATGTCCATATCTTGTAAAAGAAATATACATGTTTTCATTTCAACAATGTTTTCGGTTATTCCCCTACGCGTTATCCTGTATTTAACTTCGGTAAATATCAGCAAACTACTATGTAAGTATCGAATAGTATTTAGTGCACGATGCTTAAAAATACGTAGCGGCTAGATTTCGATGCTACATAATGCATTTTTGGTGAAAAAAAAGAAGAATTGTAAAGCATAAGTATACTCAAAAATGACGATAAAAAAATGTGAAGCCATTACGAAACAAACGAAACACAGATGGTCACAAAAGTATTCGGCCACGTTAAACATTTAGTATCTATTTTTAAATTATGTGTTAACAAAGAAAAAATTCGAAATCTATTACATGTTCATAACGATGAAAAATTAATTTAAAGAATCATAAAACGTCATCTTTAAACATGTAACATAAATAACACGAATAATAATATAGATATTATATATGGATATAGTTTTCTGAATTTTATAAAGTGGCCGGATATTTTTGTGACTAACTGTAGCTGCTGATTTTCTGGAAAGTTTTTAATAACATTTATTTTTATAAACAGGATGTTTGTTAATAATGCACAAGCGAATGCGTTGGGAAGCCGAGAGACGAGAAAAGTTTAAACTCTCGAATCTCTTGGAGAACCGAAGAGGCAAAAACTTCAAGATAACGGAGAAACGACCGAATCCGCGAGACTTTAGCAAATTGAACACGGAACCGGAAACGTCGGAGGATGAATATCCGGAAAATAGTCTAACGAAAGTCACTTAATACCGTCGAGCATTTCTCTCTTCGACTGAAGCGTATAACTTTAGATACGTATCTCTTCGAGTCGAATCGTGTTGTTTTCAATTTCAATTTATGCTTCCTGCGTGTAGATTCAAATCTGGATTGCTACGGCGATGTACGTTGCGAAGTACGATGTCCAAAACGAGAGGTGCTCTGATTAATGCTTCTTAACCAGACTGCGGATTTTTATTTATTATTTATTTATTTATTAACGGGCAAGGCTTATTTCGAAAAAATGAAAGAATACAGTAAAGACGAACGACACCAAGCACATAAATACAGAAAATTAAATGAATAAAAGGAAATGATATAAAGTTTAAGACGACTATGCATAATTAGATTTTATGCATTTTTGGGAAATTTAAGTTCGCAAAAAATCGTACAATGCACACAGAGTGCAAAAATTTATAAAGTATCTACAGGAAACCACGCATTGTAATATTTAAAGGGTGGAACCAATCTCTATCAATGTCCTACATCTTTAATTGCGCTTGCAAAGTACGAATTTGCATAAGAATCCGCAGTCTACTCATAACTGTTGCCTCCTCATATTATATCCTTTAATTATCACTCACTGAGTTAAGTATACTTAATTACTAGAGGTGTACGGAATCTAGAAAATATTCAATCAGAACTTTTTAGAATATTCGGGATTTCTGAACATTCGGGATTCTCAACAATGTCGAAATTCGCATATGTTTCAAGATTTTTAACACTTCTTGAAATTTCGACATTTAAGATACCGTTGCGGAACTTGTTTTTCGTAGAATATGGTCATAGTTTTAGGGAAATTTTAAAAATGCCCATACGAAACAAATTCTTCATCATCATTTCAAGTGTCGAAATTCTCGAACATTTCAAGGAGTCCCGAAAGTTTCAAGAGTCCATCCTGATCTCGAAAAATATTTTCGTTCGCGATCAGCTCTGATTCCGCACACCTCTAGTAACTACTTTAACTATAACGAGTCAATTTAACCAGAACAATGGTTATTGTTTAACAATTATTGAAATTGTCTCTGCTAAATTTGTTGTTACCGGTACCGATTGAACTAGTCAGGAGCGCCGAAATCTTCCCGCGTTTATTTGTATCCAGTGTATCGTTAATCATGTATTTCAATTTAATCGATTCGATTTTATATCAATTCTTATTACTGCGTGTTTCAGATAACAATTACACTTGAAAAAGTATTCAAATGTTTCTATTTAAGGGATGAGATATAAACACAGTTAGTCGCGAAAGTCTACATACAATGTTTGAATCGTTCTAACTTCGTAGAAAATAGCCGTACATTAATCTTTGTGAGATCATTTTAATGATTAAAGTCTTTGCTTTCGCGTTCTTAAGATGAATTTGCATGGAAATTATCTTACACTAGGAAGCGATTGAAAAAGTGAAGATGGATTTTTTAAAAAAAAAGTAAAAGAAATTTAAACTGTTCCTAATTGGTTCAAAAAATTTGTACTTATCTAAGATTATCGTAAATTTGAAAATTGAAATCTCCTCTTTATAACGAACCCCTAAAAGTTGGTATACAATTGTTATTCATCGTGTTATTCTATTTTAAATGAGAAGCGTTTCGTCGGCATTGAAATACAGCTTGGTGTCGACTGAAAAAGTGTAAGGGTTTCTACGTACGTGAATGAAAGTATAGAAAATTCATTATTATAACTAGATGGCGGATCTTTATGCATTTATGAGAAATTTAGATATGTAAAAAGGTGCAGGATGCATTTAATATGAAAACAGATATGTAATACTTATAGTAAACTAAAAATTATTGTATTTTAAGGATGAAACGATTCTCCATTCAGATCCTATTTTTTTAACTTTGTTAATATAAATATAAGTTTACATGAAAATCCGCAATCTATTTATAACTATTTTTCTAAATTATTAGATTTACTAGATTTATTAGATTGACGCTGTAATTTATTTAGCATAAGCGAAATAACATCTTTTACATTTTTCGCAGCAACTTCATTCATATACATAATCAATAATGCTCGTTTCATGAAACCTAACCTAAGGATCTTTTTCATTTATAATTTTATATTTCATGAATTTTCGCATCATTTTTATTATTTTAAAACGTCTTTTACAATAGGTAAATATTTGAAATTTAAAATATGTGTGGAGAAGTTCGTGACTGACTGTACATGCGTGTGTTGTGTGTGCGTGAGTGTGCCCTTGATTTATCGAATGTTTCGATATTCGATAAACATCGATTCCTGTTCTTCTTGACTCCCGCGCAATTAGTGTTTTCAAAGAACTGCCAATATCTTACAAATTCTACGTTTTTTAATCAAAGTTTTCTTAATTTAAAGTTAGTATTTACAGTAGTTTTAATCTTAATTTATAATAATAAGTTTGTGAGTGGTGATAGTAAGAATTCATACCTTTCTGCAACTCTGGAAGCGTGCAACAGGTAAAGCGTTACTATTCGACGTTTTAAAGATTAGCAGTTTGATTATTTCGAACACATTTGATGTTACATATTCCATAATGTTACATAGTCTATATAAATTAAAAGGAGACAAAGTATCCTATTTATAAAAGGAATCAATACAATGTCTGATCTATATGTTTGAGATTTAAGAAACGTAATTTTAAGACCATTTATCTCAACACTATAACATACCTGATAATAATGGCCTTGCAAACGACACTTGGAAAGTGACCAAACTTATGCTATATGTAGTAGATGTCAATATCTATTTACAAATTATATTATATAACTATATATTGTAAATTATTGACATATCCCTTTAATGATACGAAAAATAAATTCAAGGGCTTGTAACAAAAATGGCTCTTGTCAAGCTTTGTCTTTTTACATAAGAGCAAAGAAACTTTTTACTATCTTTGATTTTTCTCCAATAGCTTTTAACTTTTGTTAACAAAGTATTCAATATATTATATAATTGTTAAGACTACTGTTTATAATTATAAGACTGCAGACGTTTATGCATTTATGGGCAATTTAAATGTACAAAATGGTGCAAAATGCCTTTGACCTACAAAAATATGTAACATGTACAAAGTATGATTCCATATAGGATTACAAGGGTTACTATCTTACACATTAGTCTAACATTACTCTACATTGCACTATATTTCTTCTATACCTATTATAGTGCAATGTAACAATTTATATGCATGCTATTCTACATGCTTCTATTCTTTGGTTTCTTTCCTTTGGTACCAGAAAACATTCTACTCCTGTTCTTTCCCTCCCTTCACGTTCCTTATCCTTTGCAACTCTTTTATTCAGAACACTCCACCTCCTCCCTCGCCCAGCATTTTCCTCACACTTTCTTGCCAGCCACCTTCCTCTTCTGAATTTCTTTTACATATGTCCTGCATGTGTTCCCATATTTCTTTTTCATCTAACATATCCTGCATACCCTTTTTTCCTCCTCTAGTCGATAATAGCCTTCTCTCATTTCATTTACCATCCTATACTTTGTCTGCTTTAACAACCATCTATTTAAAGTCCATTCTATGAATTTTACTTATATAAAATTATGAGGTTGCATAAACATCTGCAGTCTAGTGATTCTATTGCAGAAGAACTCATTCAGAATTCATTCAGGTCACTAATTTGTGGCATTCATAACTCATAACTAAGACTTTAATGTTTGGCAAGAGTTGCTTTTGTTAGCAAGCCCTTAATTACGACATCTAAATTCCTAATATTGGATATAACTACATATTTCCTTATTTTTATATTGTTAATTGATAGTTTATATCGCAAACTTATGTTTTCCACTAATGTCTAGGAGTTTCAATTAATAATTTCAAATGTGTTCGATGAATACAGTATTTTCCCAGTACCTGAAGATGCATTTAGTGACTTTGAATGTATGTATTAAAACTTACAATCCACATATCTGACTTGCTTTGTGTTACGGTATAGCAACTTTTACTTAATTTATTTCTATCCAATACTTTGTGAACATTTTTATGTACAATGCTACGTAACGTATGTATCCATCAATATGAAAATGTATATTTTCAAATAAAAATGTGTTTGTAATATTGAAGCCAGTCAATTATATACAGGGCCTGATTAAAGTTTTTGAGGTCTGGGACTAGTAACCGAGCTTAACAAAAAATGTTCGTTGCCAAGTTATCGCATTTATCGTTAGTATGAAAAGTGAGCGGCATTAGAGTAAGGCAAGATCACGGGGAGACTTTTCATTCAAAGTGCTATAACCCCGCAATAAAAAATCGTACATAATCTGTTAGTGGCTTGTTTTAAAGGAGAAAATTTCTTCTATAAATACGTTATAAAACGAATCGTAAAAAAAATTGATTACACTCCGCTACATCGTTTGAATTTAAAAGGTTCTTTGAGAAAACCTTCTTCGTTTTTCCGCCTTCCATACAAGTATAAAATCATCTTCGGAAAAATTTTGTTCGGAGGTGAGAAAGTAAAAGCTCTGCCCTTGAAAATGAGGCCACGTAGAATAATATACGACTTTTCCTAATGAAGTTACAGCAGTTCAAAGATTAACAATTTCATCGATCGAAATTTCTTGGCCCTTTAATTTTATGGAGCGTATATTTAACAAATTTGTATGTACCAATTTGGGAAATTGGGATTGTTGAATTGCGAGGCCTCCACAAAACCGAGTCCTGAGATTATAGTCCCCCCTTATTTTCTCCCTTAATCCCTGGTTGATTATACAGTAGAATCGTGAAAGGTGTATAAAGGAAAGTTTGTCTTTTTGATAATGATTTATTTTACACACTTAGTTGGTTTCTATACACAACTATACAACGATAAAAATTAAAATTCTTCTATTTATCACTAATTAAGGTCATCGACGATAATGATTTGTGTTAAAGATGCATAAAGTCAGTCCATTCTTTTGCGACACATTCTATCAAATATGTTTCATTGCTTGTAAAACGCGCGGGCCAGAAAAAAACAAAAGGGGGTCTAACGTTTACGCGAAATGTAGGATATATTATAATCGATGATGTCGTTGCAAAATATTCGCGCAATTTAACTCGATCGCCTAGCAAGCACGATACTTTTACAGATTCGATCATCGCGAAACCATTTTATCCACTCACGCAGGTGATAAATAAATATTATTATACTTTTCGCGTATTCGACGAAAAGTATGACGAAATTTCGCGGGACACTTTGTAAACGCTGTGTACGCAGTGTCCAATCTTATTTAAATATGTATAAAAATGTGCAAGTCGATAGCGTAGAAAATATTTTAAGAGAAAAAAAGGTGGGGAGGGGGGCGGGAGGAGAGAATGAAGGAAACACAGAAGAAAACAGAGCTAGAATCAGTAGGAGTATAAATTATTTCATCCCGAACACAAATCGCACCAGCAGGATGAAATTCCAAGAAAACATCATCGCCTCGCGGCTATACCTTTTTTTTTTGTTTGTACATTAAAAATCGTATACGTTTCATAGTAATACATTGACAACTGCGTATCGTTCATTTCATATTTATCACTAACTTTTACCTAAGACTACCATAAATTCGTAACTAGAATAATCGACGTTCGTCGTCGCGAGCGATCATTACTTGTGGTACCGCTTATTTTTCTTGCAATATCATGTACTTACACGGCTCGTCGCTGTTGAAAAAAAGGGAACAGCGGGGCCAAAATATCACAATGTCCAAGTATACTTGCGTACGTTCGTTCGTTCGTAAATGGGATGTCGTGTTCGTTTACGATATTCAATTATTATTAATATTAGACGTATACTCTATTTACAAAACTTACGCCCCGTTGTAGAACAACTAAACGATACTTATAGCGTTCTGGAGCAGTGGTGTCAAACTCGTGCAGTTGTTCATAAAAGTATTCAGCCACCTGAATATGCACCCTCGCTCATAACTCATTCGACACTTACAAAACTTACAATACAAACAAATTTATGTTATGGTTACATTAAATGATACTGTTTTGTTTAAGATAATACCAAAAGTCTAATCCAACAAATGTTTTGTCGAATAATTAACAAGTGTTCAACGATTTATGAACAGCAGTGTATTTAACCCTTTGACTGCGGCGCACGACATTCGCTTAATTTATTGCGGAGCATTAGTTATAATCAGGAATACGCACACAGTTTACGAATGCAAAATAATTAGTTGCGAAAAGAAGCGCAAAATAATAAAATGCTACATTGTTCCTAAAATAAATCTTCCAACTTTCTTATAAATATGAATTAGGAAATTAATGTACTTCGCAATCAAAGAATTAAGGATCTTCATTCAGTTGTTGTTCCTTTATTTTGTAACGCGTGCTTAAAAATATTTCATAATCTTATTAAAGCAGTCTCTCCATTGATTTTGGAAACAAATTTTGGGTTATCCTTTTCTTCACTGGCATGTAATTATTAGACTGCGGATTTTTGTGCATTTATGAAACATTTAACTATTGAAGAAATGCAGAATGCACGCAATAATCAGAAATATATAAAATATTTAAAGTAAAGCACGCGTTATTATATTTAGAGTGTAAGACTAGTTTTCTAATTAAATTTCACGTGTTTGACGCCACTGTTTTAAAGGGTTATTCAGGAAATGCAGTGTACCAAGTTGCTAAATTGCGTTTCGATTACTTGAAGTTCCCCTCATGCAAGACTCAATATTACACACGCGTACTGGTCTTTTTAATGTGAATGAAATCTCTCATTTAATGCACTTTGCCTTCTTTCAAACATTTATTTCACCTCGACGCCGCAATCAAACCAGTTTGCGAAGTATCAGGTCGTGGTATAAGAAATGGCCGATTTTATGTACTTTAAAGTTTTCTAATCACTAATTAATTAAAAAAGAACTTGTAATTCATATAAAATGTCTCGTACGCACTGACGAATATCTGATTTAAGTGAATTTTTCAAACTAACGTCGAATTGTTCATTAACAAATTATATTAGCTATGCAGCGCTTTGTGCATAAATAATATTAATAATGAAGCAGCTTCCACTGCATTATGGTTTAAGTTTAATATCGAAAAACGTTCTAAGAAGAACATTCGGAATTTGACTTCTGTTCATGGTTTATATTAGTTTCATTATTTGCCACTTGTTTTTGAAGCAATTGACGATATATTAATAATGCGAAACTTCGCAAGCTTCAAGCTTTATATGTGTAAAGTAAGCACTATTTAGTACCATTTTTAATTAAGCGATGGCTAAAAAACTTTGGGCTATATAAAATCGGCCGATTCGTATACAACATCCTAATATAAAGCCAAACTTATAACGATGCATGAATTTCAATTAATAAATCTCAAAGCGGTCGTTGAACGGGGTTTTAAAACGGCTTACCAGGAAATCATGAGAAATTATGAGAAGTTTCCTTTGGCTTCTAAAAGTAGATAAAAGGAACGGTAAGCAAACTGAACTAGGCGTTTCTCAGAGAGTTATCGGTAGTGTTACTAAATTTAATAGTAATAATTATAATCGATCGTAGTTACGCCAATTCTTTACTATATTTACAATGCCATACGTAATACTATAATAACTTGTCGTATACTTTTTCATGTTACGCCGTGCCACGGCTCGCGAATTTCACATCTGCGATTCGCATAATTCATTGTATATTGAGAATATACAGAACGGAATATAAGGAAGCGTTTCGTTATCCTGACACGAATTCTTCTTTAAATAATTAATTTAGATTATCAATAAACGGGTCCTCCAGTTGACGTATAATTAATTTTGTAAAGAAATAGACGCAAAGTACATCTGTGAAATGTTCGTTAAGCTAAAGTAATCTGTCCGAATTGCAATAACGAAGAAACGATGCACGTAGAGCGTTTAAATTTGCAGTTAGCCATGTTACGAATACATGGAATGTAAAATTGTCCAACGAGTATCGGTGATAAAGTTAATATAATTATGCATATATGAAGTAACCACCGCATCTTCTCAGCGTTGCACAGCTTCAATATGACACGAATCCTCTTGAGGAAATCACTAATGCGTTACATTTTCGGTTAGCGAAGCCTTTTCCCTTTTATTACTCCACGCGTTTCGTACTTTTTCAGAAGCTTCTCATTGTTCATCGTCAGTCTAAAGATTCACTTTTCTCGTTACTCGAACTCCACACGATCACACGTCTCGTTGAAAGAAGAAACAGTTATCAGCGTGGCTAACCACGACAGAAATTCTATGGTCGCTCGACTCTCCTCTGTAGTTGCAAGTTGACCATCCAAGCTAGAGTGAAAATTAGAATATATTCCAACATTTATGGGTATCTTCGTTACGTTCTTCGTTACGATTATAGAGACGACAAAAATTCGTTGTTGCTGCAGCTCGCTTTATCATCTCCGATGTCGAATTTTCCACACATTTTATCTCAGTAGGTATTTAAATTCATCTCCATTCCGACACCTGATCGGTGCCAGGGAAATAAACGAAATCTTTCATCGATCATCCTTTCCAACCACGCATGGTTGCAGAATTAAAATAGCGTATAAACGAAATGCTCAATCTTATCATCGCCAACACCTCGACAGACAGAATCCCGTGCCACGATGCTGTCCATCGTTGAAATCGCTGAAAATCGTATGTTTGCATCTGCGTCGTGGCAAACGTAGCCAACCACAACGCAGAGAAAACAATCCTCGAACAATGTATCATTTCTTCTCACGCGTTACTTCGATCCGCTACCCTGCACGTTCACCGCTCGGAACCACTGCCCACGAAGGGAATCCTTGAAGTATTTCTCCGAAAGGGCTTGTCATAGAGTTAATAGAGAAACTCGAAGGGCCTCAGTAAACAGAATTGTACTCCAGGTCCTGGGCGTACTGGGGTGGTCCTGCGGGTGGCGGCGGTGGTTGAGGGCTGTATTGCTGCGACGCATCCGAGGCGCGACGCCTGAGCGCCGCGATGCTGTGGGCGCCTCTCCAATCGGACGCCTCGCTCGCGTTCACATCGGCGGCCACGCAGGAAACACCACCGCCACCGCCTCCGCTACCGGAAGTCGTCCCAGGCGAGCCCTGGCCGCAATTCAAGGCCGATCCCAATCCGCCACCCTGACCTCCGGATCCTCCCGGAGGCGAACCCCGGGATGCTGACACGTGCACACCCCCTGGAAAATCACAATACCAGTATCTGTGTTTATTTGGATTATGGCAAATTATGGCAGCAGGTGGATACGATCGGTAGACTGCGGATTTGTTATGCATTTATGGGAAATTTAAATACGCAAATCGACGTAAAATGCATGTGATACGTAGAAATATGCAATTTAACCCTTTGCGGACGAATGTCGACAAATAACCAACTGATTTCTGGTATCTTTAACGCGTATCAATATTTAAAACGGAAACTTAAATTAATTTCATTGGTAAACGATAAGATTAATAATTAGGAGAAAGTTTCTTCTCAGTTTTGTAGCATAATCATGAATATTGAACCCCCAAAATTAATACCTTAAATATTTTCGACCGCAAAGGGTTAAAATATAAATTATCGGGTTTGGAGATGGAACAACGTTCCATTTAAGATCTATTTCTTTAACCCTCCAGCAGTGGACGATTTTTTCAATATCCTGGTCAAAACGCGGGCAACATTCATTCGTTGCTTTGATTTGTAAATAGAGAAACAGAAATGTAAGAGAACTGACAAGAATTTCTTGATTTTCTGTACACGTTATGCAGGAAAGGCTTTTTTTTCACAGCAGGCGACGCTCGACATAATTTGGAATACGTCTACTTACTTATAAACTTCTGATTCTCCGAATCTATTCAGATTTACATACATATATGCCTTAAAATACTTCGTAGCTTATCAATGCATGTAATAAAATACTTAAACCCTACGTTCTCTGATTAAATGTGGAATACTAATGCTCAGATATTCAAAAAATTAGGTGCGACACGATAATCACTAGCTTCTCTGTTTGAAGCTACGGTTACAGTGTTCGTACGAACTACGTTCTGACGAATAGGGTGAATGTACCACGTACTGCCACTTTAAGGCTGGCGCGTAACTTTATGAAACTATTTTAGAACGTCGTTAACATAAAGATCGTTCCAGTTTGGAGCATAATATTGTTCAGCCGCTCTTTTATTTATGAACATTTTTTTTATATGTTCAATATAATAAATTCATTACTACGTAATTGAAAATGTGCATCAAAGTCCAATGTCCTTTGTACTGTCAGTTGAAAACTTTTCATTGAAATAGAAACACGTTTTACACATATTAACACGTCAGTTTGTGTAACAGATATAAGATATATAGTAAACGTATCGCCTTACTGAATTATGACACGTTCCATACTTTATAATTATGTTGGCTACGTTTCAATGTTCAACAGCACATTTAGCTCCTAATATTTATTAATAAATATTAAGTGTAAATGAATATACAATGTCTATGTGTTGTTATGTAAACCGAAGTCCAAATTTAGTATGAAAATTTGTTTACTTACAATTCTTTATACATTACTTTGCTATTAAATAAACGAATTCAAGTGGCAGTTATAGGAACAGTGACGGTACGTGGGTCACTTACTCTACGTTCACGCTTGTTGCTCCTGTTTGATAAATCAAACGAAACATATTCATCGGAACGTATTTCGTATCTTACCATCGTAGCCTTAGACAGAATACGCGAGGCGTGATTTCCACAGGCTACGCGGCTGGAGAGTTAACTTTGTGAACAAAAATATGAATTTGCATAAAAATTCGCAGTCTAATGATCGGGATTTAGTTGCGAATCGGTGTTTATATAGCCATGAGCGTCGAATAGTCAGTTTAGAATCCCCAAGACAGGGATTTCGAAGGGGCAGGTAACGAAAGGGCAATTTACAGGTGCGATACCGCAGCTGCACCGAAGAACGTTTTCTTTCTTCGCAGGAGATATTAATACGGTAGGCTCACAAAGTGCGTGGGGTTGCGCTACCGGGTGTCGTAAAGTCGTTTCCGCTTTTTCTTGCGCCACGTTGGTGGGCTTGCCACGAGACAACGGGGGAAAGGGATCTTTTTATGGCGCTATCGTGGTGAGAGCACAAGTTTGCGCAGGACTATGGGCCCGCCCCTTTTAACAACGAAGAATAGAATAGCTAATGGCATTGTCGCATCCCGTGATCTCACCGCGTTTCTTCCTTAACTTGTACGATAATTCCATCCGATGTGAGATACGTAGTAGCGTTTCTGCATTGTTTAGTGTATTTGTAAAAAACTGTGGAACGTCGTATCAAGCTGTTTTGTGGACGTACGAAACGAAGAATAATTCGAAAGGGTAGGGGGAATTCTCTAATTGACGGAAACAACAAATACGTATTCTCCCTTATTCATACATAACACATCGTAATAATTACGTTGTATATAATACAACTTAAGACAGTTTGCCTGAGTTGTTATACTAAGCTGTTGTACTTGTAGTAAGTTGCGAAAGGGTTAATTCCAAGAGAACGATTCGAAAGAGTAGCTCGATGGTACATCTTGATTCCAAAAGAGCGATTCGAAAGAGTATGTAACCGGTTGATACATCTTAATTCGAAAAGTGCTGCGTCGCGCGTGACTCGAAAATCGGGCATTTTCGGCCACGATAATTCACACCTTATAGATGTTCCTTCGCTCGCTGCTGCTAGACGAGAATAAACAAAATAGAGCTTCGTAATCGACTTGAAAACCGGCAAACCGCGCTACCGTTCGATGCTAATCATCATCGAAACCCGAAAAAATAAGACGTTTCTCTAAAAGGTGTTTGCCCTAGGCATTACCGACGAGTAAAAGCGGATAACTGACTGCGGTCAGGCTCGAGCACTGGCATCCACCTTAAACCGAGACCACCCGAACCACACGGATAGTGAATTATGCCTGTGGAACGGCAATTTTTTCTTCTTTCAGTTGACGCTACCAGCCCTGCGGCGATAATACGTGATAATTGACACCTTGTACGTGTTACGTATGTACACAGGTACGTGTTCGCGTTTCAGACACACTCACATTAGTCCGTACATTGTGAAACTGTGCTACACCTATAGTTTCATCACACGCGTTAGCCCCTTGACTTTTCAGTCGAATTTCTGTCGGTTCGAATTTTTACTCGTCTAAGCGCACCGCAACTATCACACGCGAAGATCGCGAAGTCCATAAAGCTTCGAAAGCTTTATAAAGTCGTATCCGCTTCGAAATGTTTTTTTTTATCGATCTCTTGGCAGACCTATTTATAATCTTGCTTCGGTCCTTTATAGCTACCGCTTTTCAATTATCGCGTGTAGTCGTTAAGCATGTAATTATGGATGAACACTTGGAAACGGGAAATTTTCTATTTGCTTCTCGAAAAAGTGTGGCAAAAAAAGAGATCATAAAAGTCGTTGACCTCAAGAAATGACGGGATATCCGACGAGATTAATGTAATCTAAAAATTTCTACGTGTCAATATGTATTTGGATACGACAGCGTACGATGCGATATTTTTAAGTATGAATTATTAAACGAATTTTAGAACGGAATAATCGGAAAAGACATCAACTAAGGGAATTTCGGGTAACGAATTATCGATACCTTCGGCGATTCTATTTCCTATGATGATCTTTTTTTAGAATTTTCAAAAAAGAAATCCTGTTAAAACCTAATCGTAAGATAATTCTCCTTCTACGATTATACTTTCTAAATTTTCTTCTTCTTCTTCTTCTGTTCGTCACCATTCATCGGAGGCTCGGGATGAGCAAAGAACTGGTCGATCGTTCAACTTGCCTTTCCATTTCTTCAGCTTCTTCGCGCTTATGTTCTTTTAAAACGTTTCGACCGTATCATTGGTGTATTGGAGAGAGAGACCGGGCTCGTATAATGGGTAGAATTTGGTGAGACAAAGAATTTCACACACGTCTCGTCTTCCGAAGCACCTTCGAAGGTACAAGGTCCCTGGATAAGCTGAAGCGTAACTCAACCAAGACAGGTTGCATCGGGATGTTATGGTAAACATACAGCGAAAGATCTCGCACCTAGGTGCGAGACCAGGCTCGAAGTTTGCCTGCGTAAACAGACGAGAGGACGGAGTTTATGTTTCTGTCTCAAATTCCTTACATGCAGGCGCATAACCCCTTCGAGCGATAATGCACCGTAACGTTTAACGACTTCGTCAAAGAGGTACCGGGTTCCTCGATACTGTTTGCACATCGTCTTTTTGAGAGGACCACGGTTCAAAAGTTTGGCAAGACGATTATCGAATCGTCTATAAGCGTCTGCGTTTGTCCGCCACGTTAATATTCGTCTTCTTTTCGGGATAGAAAATATTCCTCTCCGAAGAGATTCGTTTGCGATCGATGTCAGTCTAAATTACGCTTCGAAAACTGGCATATTAAAATGCCGGTGATTATGAACGTGGTGTGAGTCAAAAGAAAAAAAAGGAAAGAAGCTTCCATATATTTGTGATATAAATCTATGTAATACAAAATAAGCGAGAAGTTCAATTTTTTTAGTTTTTTGACTTACACCGCATTCATACTTACCGGCACAAATTTTATTAGGTATACCAATGAGTAATTCACTTTTTTCGTTAAACTCAACGTTCATTTTCACCAGAATCGAATCCCCTTTCTGTCGTAAATGCAATCATGGTTATTGCGTATCGCGTTATATTTGATTTACATTTGCTTTATAATTTAAAGCTCGATCTTTTAATAAAATGAATTCATTAACCCATTTGAAGATAATGGATCGTTTATCGGTACACCTAATAATTAATTTCACGAGCTTACGAAGCAGATAGATTCCTTCTGAAGAATCCTATTTAACTCGGACTACGCTAATCTATGTATAAGGTTAACTCACCAAGGGAATTCAGCCCATAACTGGCTTGATAGACGGCCTGCGACGGACTGCTGATCGGGAGTCCAGAATTACCAAGACCCAAGCTCGAGCCGAGACTCCCCGTGCTTTGCTGACCAAGTTGCCCTAAACTTTGCCCGAACCCAGCCATTCCCATGCCTCCCTGTCCTAATTGTCCGAGACCTGCAAAACGAGCGGTTTCGATTAAACATAGTCGTGTGACGTTTTTCAATTACCCTTTAAAAAGGGCGACGAAGGGTTTGATCAACGCGAAAGGATGCAGAAGAAAAAAGAGAAACGTCTGTCAGACGATTGTAAAGCGAATGATATGTGCGGATAATTTAAATCGTCCCGTTGTAATGGACACAGAAAATTAAATTAGAAGCGGAATAACTGTCGAGACTTCGTCTACTGTCTGGCTATTTAAGATGCTACCCCTTGTAATCGCGCGCGGAACACTGGTAATAAGATTAAGCGTACGCGAGGTGACGAGAGAAATTGAAATATAATTAATGTAAAATCGGCTAATTTGTTGCGATTAAATAATTCTCCGACGATCGCTTTTCCACCCTTCGTTCGAAGGGATCGTTTATTTTATCGGGGACACGAAGTTAACGGCGCGGCGATACTTTAAAGTTTAATTGAGTTATAGAAGCAAATATATTGTCTTGTTTTATTAATCGTATAAATGATATAAAGGATTATCGATGGCTGACCTGTTCCCATTGTCCACCTTTCAGGAGGTCCACCAAACATCCCAGCACCGCAAAGATCGGAGCTCATCGGTCCAAATGGAGGCAAACCGTGCGATGGCAGCAATGGACCTGGCGGGGTACGGTAAACCGATGAACCGCACTTCTTCCGTTTCTTCCATTTTGCTCGACGATTTTGAAACCACACCTGCAACCCCGTAAACAGTTTCAGACCTCGTCGGATCATTGCAGTTTGTAACAGGTAAGTGCAAAATATCTATATCTGTTACACACTCCCGCTTAGAATTCTTAAAACAATAAATTACTATATGTACTCCTAATTTGGGTCTCTTATAACCTTGCTAACAATTTCATTAAATGATACACACAGTTTAATGTTCATAATGTATACTAAATTGAATTTTACTAACACTAGAACTAGCAAAGTGGTCATCATAATAAATCATCTGGAATTTCTAATAGAAATTGATTTCTTATAAATTAATAGCAGGGTGTTTTTAAAGATTATTAGCAATTTTCTGTAAGTACTACAATTAAAGATTTATTTTTCCTGTATTACGTTTTTTTTACGAACACCTTTTGTTTTGATTTTCTTGGTACAAAGAAGTATACATTAATCCTTTTGCTACGGCACCATGGAACTCAAAACTAAAACCACAGACAAAGAACAGCTTCTATTATTGGAATAATAAGATAAATATAAATATTCAGATGGGCTGTGTTATTAATTATAGTGTGAATTCTATTCCATGAATGAAAGCAAATACAATGATGTACTATAGAGAAACATAAAATATGCTTTTAACTAGTGATTGTCCAATTTTTGAGACCTCATATATGCGCCCTTCGCAGCGAAAGGGTTAATTGTCAGTAGTTCTAATGTTAAACACAAGGATTCTACGATAACTCTAAGACCTCTCAGCGGGAGTGTACATAGTAGCTTTAATGTATCTAATTGTATTGGCCATAAGCCAATCGATGTTGTCATCAAGTGAACCTGTCCACGATCGCAATCAAGGAGAATCAAACTACGCTTTCCCAAACTATGATTACAAAAGATACGCCTGTCTTTCTATGACAATCAAATCGTCGTAGTTATTAACACTAGAATTATCAAAGTGGTAAAAATGATCCACTTGTAATGTCTTATTTAAAAAAAACGTATGAATTAACAGCAGAGATTTTTCGAAAATTATCATTTTCGCGATTTTCTGCAAATGGTAGAATTAAAGATTTATTTTTCGTGCATTATATATTTTTACAAACACCTATCATTCCAATTTTCTTCGTGCAAATAAGTATACCTACATTCATTGCCAGTAGTTCTAGTGTTAAATACAAGGATTCTACGATGACCCTAATACCTCTGAGCGGGGATGTACATATATAATATCTTTAAAGCATCTAATTGTATCGGCCATAAGTCAATCGATATTATAGTCAAGCGAACCCGTCCACGATCACGATCAATAAAAACCAAACCACGCTTTCGTCGACTACAAATTACTCTTCGCCCGTGGCACAATCGAATCGACGTAGGTAAGTTTGCTGTTTTCGCCGGCAATACTTTCACACCCGCACGGAAAAGCAAATTCGTCGGACGACGTTAAGATGTCCCTCGGCGTTACGACAATATCTTCGACCCTACGGCGAGTAGCTATTAGCCGACGTTATGAGCTGTTGATTCTGGCCACGTAGTGGCCCCCTAAGCTGCCGGGGTCCCAGGGACTTGATTTATTGATATCGCATGCAAAGCCCACCCCTGTGCTCTCCGATATACCCTCGTCCTACATCCCCACCAGCCCACCCTCCAGCCTGTATTCCACGGACTACAGTCCCTTTCCTGGCACGGTAAAGCGCGCTATAGCCATCTCATATGTGCCCATAAATTAGTACTTTAGCATTAGAGCAGGATGCGCGCTTGCGCCTCCGACGCACACGTAGCAACGCGTTACCTGCGAGAGCAACCGTGGCTGCTTCTGGGGGCAACAGAGAACGAAACAGCCAGCCAGAGAGCGGGGTGGAGACACCCTCTGCTAACATGCAGGGATTATACGAATCTAATTGGATATATGGGATTTACACGCTCCAGTGTACTCCAGGTATTGCCTGAAAGCGATCGCCGGATTTCTCCGGCCAAGGCGGTTTATTATAAGCCGCTAAGTTCTAGGACACAAAATGAAAACCACCGTTGCGTTGCGTTAGTTCAACTAGAGTTGAAGTTTGCAAGATGTCGGCAAGAACGAATAGCGACACGTATGTGTAGCCCGAGGTTGGAAGTTTCAATTGTCTAGAGAATTCGACGATGATACGCGTAAACTGTAGTGGGAAAACACTTCTGATAAGGCGTTATGATTCGTTTTATAATTCTCTGCATGGTATAGACGAATTCTTTTGTTATGGAAAATTTGTTATTTCGAGATTCTTTGCGTTACGTTTGTCTGCGAATTTTGGAAGATTTTAACCGTTTCGCTGTGGCGAATTTTAATCAAAGAATAGGTATGGGAAAGTCGTCAAAATACTGAATTGCATCGCATCAAATTTATATTCTTCTTCAAATTCTTTCCTGTTCTTCGGATAACCCGGAATTTCAAGTGTTTGAAGACGCCAATAGTTTTCTTATTTACCAATATTAATCGGCAGTAGTCATCGATAACGCACTACGTGCGAATTTTTTAAGTACCGATAGTAATCAAAGGGTTAATAGAAAGAATTATTGCAGGATTCAAAGTTTTAGTTACCTGGAGAATTCAATAATTGTGATTCGCGTAAAGCGTAGAGAAACTCCTTGGATAGGATATGATTTGTTGCACGATGTTGCACGATGTGCTGGCATTTTTTGTGGTAGGATGCTTATTATCTCGGGATATCTTGGTTCATTTGTCGAAGCTTAGGAACATCTGGCACGTCCGTTGGCGCTCAAGGATGAACGCTCGTGACGAGAGAATAGCATTAGAGCTGGATGGGTGTTAAGTGCATTGGGATCGAATCGGTGTCTATAGATCACTCATTGGCGCAACGTTTCACAATAGTACTATCATCGACGTACCATAGTATAGACTATCTATTCTTATATGGAATCATCTGGGGTTTACCTAGCTCCCTTATAATTTTATTGCCACATGCAACATTACAAGTTCAGACTAGAATAAGACAACAGTAGTTTTAAAACGATGAGAGTTGTAACTAAATATTGCGATAATCAATTGTTTTCCACATAACCGATCTGTAAAATTCAGTACATGTCTTCATGTGTACTAGAATTTCATTTATTCCTCTATAACACGAACTTTATTTACTTTGCAATGAAAATTTTCATTTCAACCTGAGAACAAGGAATCCATACGTACTGTATAACCGACTGACATCGATAAAGGAAAAAAGAAATAGAGTAACACAGTGATATGCAAATAAGATAAACGTTAACAAATTTAAGTATATGGCATTATAGAGAATTAACTTTATCAACTTTGATGATTGGATCGAATATAATTCTTAAAATCACCACTCTAAATAGTAAGGGTGGTAAAAAATCTCTGCTTTCTTACACGATCGATATTTCTGTTTGAAATTGATCATGTTTCCTATAAATGAGTGGCTTATCTTGTTCTTCGTCAATGATACTAACTATCTGAACCTCACACATGATGATTGCTTCGTGCCCGTAATATCGCAACTCCGGAATTCCTTCTTCTAGGGTGAACAGGTTCCTTTTGCTCCCCCAAAATCGTTGTACTCTCCCCTTTCAATGGAAGTCACGGAGAATATGCAAAATCTGTGTTCCCCTTTGTTCGATCCCTTCTGTCTTGGTGTCAATGTTTCTTGCGGTATCCGTGGGTGTGGTTTGCTGCGATTTCACGGTACAAGTACAGCAGAACTACGGCTAAAAGCCCGTGGATAATTCGCTGTTACACGGCATGTGAGCATCGACGATACAAACTAGAAGAGGGAAAAAGCACAAGGGACCGTCGACGTATATATTGCGCATTATCACGTGCATCCCTCCCCCTACGCGTGGCTGATGCGTCCTGCATATACGTATGCCAGAACTTCCGTTAATTAACGCAGGTGAATGCTAATGACTCCTGTTACGAAATAACTGCATACAAAACGAGAGATTTCGTCCACGACTTTGGGTGCCAGGCGTCGGGTGATCGGTAATAAATCGGCTCTCAACTGTCTATTTATCCACGGCATCAAAATTGCAACATCTTCGGCATAGCGATTGCGATAGATCATTTGTTCGTAGTTAACGTGCGAACTCGTATTTTTATAAACACAATTAAACGGGAATTAGTTTCAACTCGCTAAGTGTTATGAACTGTGTACTTTGCTTTGGACATTCGGTGTATTTTTTTTTTGGTTACTTAACCTTCAACTGGTGATGTATGTCGAATTAACTTTTTATCGCTACAATGGTGACGTGACGTCAAATTGACTCGGCAATAGCTACTGTAATCTGCCCGGCAAAAATCTGCACAATTCGCTATGTCGACGGCTGAGTTAATTTCTATTCTGCCAATTATAAATTTGTATTAGTATTTAATGTATTAAATTGTTGAATTAATTTCTATTCTGACAATGATTAATTTGTATTAGTGTTTCGTGTATCAAATGTTGAGTTAATTTCTATCCTGTCAATTATTATATTAATTTCGTGTTAACCCCTTGCGCTACGATTATTTTATTACCAAAATATGCTAGCGTTAGATAATTATGTTACGTACAAATTGTTTGAGCATCCTGAACAATTTTTAGTAACAAATAATAGTGTATCAATATAGGTAGAATATACCTTCGTCCGAAGATACGTCAAATTAACGTCACGTCACCATTAAAGACATTAAAAACGTGGTCATCGCTCGAACGTTTTTCTCATAAATGCATAAAAGCCGTACTTTATTCCCGCACTATTTCAATATATCGCAATGGTCTTCTTTTATTCAGTTTCATTCAATTACGATAAAACACACTATTCTTGTTAATAATCGTCGTGATAGTTCTGCGTTCGTGTAAAGCACACCCGGTTTCGATGATCATGAATAATCACGAGTATCTATGAAATTGTGTTAATTATACATATCGTGACACGGGCCACGCTATGGCAGGAATGGAACTATCGTTCTCTATGATGACACGCGGACAAAGGTGGTCAGCGCGAATATTCCTCCGCTAATTGCATACCTAGCATGATAGATTAGCTATCATCAAATTCGTATACCTTAAAAATCGCGCACTAGCGTCATTAGAGGACGTCAAATCGATAATAGTTCTGGCCAACGCACAATGCAACCCGTAATATGATTCCATCGAGCAGTTATAGTCCAATCATTCGAAAATTCGAGTTGCAAACGTGCAACGTTAGCGAAGAGAAGGCCAGGTAGTCCCCTATTGATTCTATATAAGAATGGATAGTCTATTCTATGCTCCGTCAATGGTGTAACGCATGAGAAATGTACCATGTTCAAACAGCGAACAGCTATGCGTTCGGTCGCATGAGTCTGACGTTAGTAGGAAGAACTGGACGGATGAAATCACGAAACACACCTTTCGATGACTAAGGTTGCTCGAGTGATGCCTTTCGTGGCCATAATACCTCAGTTAGAGATGGGCCGGCGGGTCAATTAGGAACATTGCTTTTTAAAAATTGATCAATCACCGCATCGCCGTTGCGGAGGCGCGTGCGCCGCGGCAGCTGTTCCCAGGAAGCACCTGGAATCACGGCGAGGGTGGAAACGAACGCAAACGCTCTCGAATAATCAGCATCAGCCTCGATGATGACTGAAACTGACGTTCAATTAGAATAGACGATCAAAAACCATGTCTGAATACAATTTTGTTTACTTCACTGCGGAGCATAAGTATAGCATCGCTACAATTTTCGAAAGTTTCAGGATTTTTAATACTAATTTGTCAAAATTGAAACTAATACGCGAAAGAGAGTAAACAGAAACGATAATAACGATAAAAAGGCGAACGTAACGTATTTATTTAAGACAAAATGTAACAATAACATGAACATTTTACAGGTGCACAGCTGTAGCACCACCGAAATTAGGACATAATTACGATAATTAATTATAATGAAATGATTAAATCATAATTTGAGTGAATGTGATGGGAAATTTTAATAACAAGTTGGACCTCTTTTCTTCTCTATTAACTCAAACATGCTGCCGATTAGTTTTTTCAACGTTTCTTCGTTGATTTTATTCTACGATTCAATTGCAGCTTTTTTTAACTGGAAAATGCTTGAAAATTGTCGCGCGTGTGCATAAATACGACAAACCATAATGCTCCACAGATATTCTATCGGATTTTGATACTGGAAACACGCTGGCCATTTTAATAAGTCTGTGAAATGTTTCGAACCACTCTCGTGTTGTTCGATTTCTATGTATCGGGGGCATTATCTTGTTGGTACATTCAAGAATTGCAATTCTTCGAGAGAATAAAGGGCAACGACTCGTTTTCTAGCATTGGAAGTCGTTAATAAAAATTCCGAAATTTTAAAAAATTGTAGTGGTACTATAGTTACATGCGTAAGAAGATTTCACTCGCTCCTCGTTCATATTTACCTACCGTCCACATTCTGATTCTCGATGGCACACAAATAGCGAAATTTATTACGATACCCCCATACGTGAGCGATTAATTATGCGCGTTACTAACCGAGATTCAGTTTTTCCCTACCGAGTGAATTTATCATACGCGGAGTCCAGCCGTTGGAAGTTACCGAGTTGACACTAAATTTGCATAAACGACTACCCTCGTTTGGGATTCGTCATATGAACGCGAATTCCAGGATCAGGCGATAAATTGCCGTTCGAAGTTGGAAACATTGACCTCCGCATATTTAATCTTTAATTAGGATATATTTTATTGAAGAGCATTGCTGGCACGAATATTGTCAGCGCTAATATGTGGAGAATTAGGGTGTATTATATAAAATTGTCGTTTCTGTAGCTCGAAATGCGAACGATGCGTATTCAAAGCAATAATTTTTGCTTAATCGTAATATCGGATTAAGTTTTGGTTTTCAATTCGATAAACTGGATCCAGTAAGCAGAATTAGTAACTTGGCTAATACTTATCTTAAAAAAGTTGATTCTTTCACCGAAAAATTCGGAAACATTTAAATCCGATCTAATTAAATTAGTCAGACTTTAACTTGGAGCTTCTTATCGTTTTATATAATTTACAATAATATACGTGCTCCTTGTTCATTACCTATATTTCATTAACGTTTGTCTCTTACTGTTAATAACAAGTAGACTACGAGCTAACCGTTGAAATGTTAAATAATAAATATTCCATCAATTCTGCGAGTGGCCGTATTTAAATGTCTCCACGATTTTATCTTTCAATGCTGAGATTCCTTCAATCGCGAATAGCTTAGTTTAACTGGAGAAAAGAGTTTTCGAGGTCTCGGGGGTTCGAGGTGGGAAGAAGCAAGGTTTGGCCAGAAGAGCGAGGGGTGGGCTGAGGTTAGGGTGAGGTTTAGGAGGTGGAAGAGGCGAGACCTCGTAAAGGGGGTTTCAACGGGCGCTGATATAAATTGAGCTTGCCATCAAGGCAAGCGGCGGGATCTGCCCAAGACCCTAAGATATATAGAAGTAGCTTTCAGCACGCCATTGAAGAATAGTTGGACTCGCTTCGCGGAAAAATGCCCGGAATCGTTGCAAAGCGGGATAACGTTTTTCTTTTGGAGAATTTTCGCCACCCGGTTGGGGACTGAAACGTTTGCACGATGAAAACTTAATTCATCGCCCGCCATTTCTGTGGTCCCTCGACAATGAATCCTCCCGATTCGATCCTAATAAGACGAATCGGGAGTACTCTGATTTTCAGTCACGCGCAGGAAGTAGAATAGGGTGATCACTGGTCAGACAGTCTTTGACACGGCGGATTTTAAACAGTGAATCAGCTATTTTTGAAAGGATCAATACTTCCCTCTCGACGGCTTAGAGTTTAGACGAAATTAATCGACTGAGTAATTAAGAAAGCACAATTGATGATTGAAAATGTGCCACTTAAACTGGTAACAGTGGTTCGCCGGGAAATGTAATGAATATTCGATGAATGTTTCTTTGTGCCTTAGTTTCTGTTTGATTAAAAGCTTCCGGTAAGGATTAAGTAATCAACATTTGCAAAATAGTTACTCGATTATTAAATGTCGAGTTTCGTCGATATCGAATTGATACTTTCGAAGCTTCGTATTAAGTTGTTCAGAAAGTTTGTAGCGATATCCGAAGAATATTTAAAAGCGTCAGCTGTACCGTCATGTAATCCATTATTTTTAAAAGGATCGGCGAATTTATTTGATTAAATGATCAAGTTTTTTTTATTTAATAGACGGAGTAAATATGTTTAACTTTGTTAAAGATCAATGCTAAATTAAACTCAAACAGTGGATTTTTTAATGATGTGAAGTGATGAATGATGTTCGTAAGTAATATACTTCAACTTCCATAAAAAATACAACAGAACTTACAGTAATACAAATACTTGTCACAAACGCTACGAATTTTCTGAACAACCCGATAGACACGTTGCTCTCCTATCGTCGTTGAATTTCTACGATTAATTCGCAAATAAAAAAGGCAATATTCTGTGTGTCGCGGGAAAAGGCAATGGCAATGCGATGGCGCGGGCGACTAATATTTAATGAAAATAAATACTACATAAGTTGGTGCGATGCGAGCCTGATTGATGACGATGGTCGGGCTCCTGTCCGAGGGTGGCAAGACGCATTACCCGGACCGCCTACTGTTTCACGCAGCGTTACGTCGTCAGGAGGGACATTTTCTCTGGGCCATTAGTGGAGCGTCGTGATCTAACGTCACACGGAATTAAAATTCAAGGATCACCCTCGAAACACGCCAACAATGACGTTAACTTAACTTTTCAATTTTTTGGCTGCAGTAAATACACTTTAAAGAAAGAGTATTATGGTGTAGTAATAAGCAACCTTTGGTTGCCTTGTGGGCCAACATTGAAAGTCTAATATTCCACGCGGGACCCAATGAGTGCAACATTAAATATATAAATGAATATGTTAACCTTTTCACTGTTGATTAAAGTAACGATATGTTGCACGAGTAGAATATTCTAGGTGGTGGAACACGTAGAAAGAAAAGTTTATAGATTCTATGCATTATCATCACTAGACTACGGATTTTTATACAGATCCATATTTTTAAAAACATTTTGACATTTTCTTCAAATTATAATAATGTATGCCTTATATTAGACATTTTTTATAATTTTGCATAGCTTGTGCATCTTGCAGTATTTACAATAGTTACATTTCCCATAAATGCATAAAACTTCGCAGTCTAACCATTCCAAGTAAGAAAAGCATCACGCACGAGCTTACCACCGAAAGGGTTAATAAAAAAAAATTAATTTACGGATGAGAATTTCTTACTTTCGACAGAGATCGTTATAATTTTTACATTTCAGCTAAATGAAATGTTTTGGCGGGCTTCAAGCAAGTAGGGTTGCTCGTCACTGTCATAGTGGCATATTTATTTGTATACAAATTTCTGACGAATTTTCCTGAAAGTGTTTCTGCTGGCAGTAAGGTTAAAACAAAAAGGTGTACATTCTTCTTGGCTTAGCAGCACGGGGAACATCGTAAAGGTCGCGGAACTACCGATAAAATGCATACTCGCATCTCTCGCATGCACGGTGAACCGTAAACTTGATCCATTTATACTTTATTATTATTTCACGGATGCAATATCGTTGGCTTAGGATGCCTGTCGTGAAATTAGCCCGAATTGCTCGTGCAACTGGATTTACTCTCTGAAGTAAGTGCGCTCGCAAAAATCTGTATAGCAGCGTACGTTCACTCGCGAACGATCTATCAATTGTACTCTACGAAATTGCATTGCTGCCATCAGAAACGCTATTTGCTAATACCAACGCTACCTCTTAACCTCTTGTCCTACGATTATTTTTTTTATCTACGTGTGTTAAGATTAGCTGACCATTGATTTCATATCGTGCCGCGTGCAAATGATTTAAATATTCTAGTCTATATTAGTTAAAAAATTTCTATTAAAAAATAATATATTAAAGTTAAATTTCATCCCCAATGCTATGCGTTTTTATTGAATCCGTGCTATAATTCGTTGCACGAGTGTGACTCGTTATTGTACGGCAACGGGTCAATGAATATATGGGAATAAAACAGAAAAATGTATTATGCAAATTGGATAATTGATTTAGCATCGAATCATCTCACAAGTAACGCGAATACTGTGCAAAATCGGGAATAATATAAAAAAAACGTCTTAGAAAGGGGTTCAAAGCTTCCGCAATCGAGAAACTTTGACTAACTCTCGGTGTTCGAAATGCATCTTGCTTGGTTGAAAGTCAGTCGATGGGAATAGAGATTTCGAAGGGGTGGCGATCGGTTTCACCCCAACAGGCGGTGTATTTTCGCGGGTGTGAAATTATTCAGAGCCGGTAGACGTCATAACAAAATGGGCGTTAGATGATGCTCCCTAGGGTCATCGCGGCGACATAGTTTATCCATTGAGAACCCCAATTCTCCTCCATACCTAGACACCGCATGTATACACGGGGATGCTTTTCTCTCTGCGTGTCCCTATAGCATGGTTCATTGGTGTGCACCGTTGTAATGGTGTGTGTGTGTGTGTGTGAGGTACCCGGCGTGATATTTTTCGGCCGGCGACACGTAAGAGCTAATATCGCGGTCTATGCATATTTATACGGCATTAAAAATCACCCCTCCCTTAAAATGCATAGGCTGTTGCATAGCAGACGCGTTGAATCTTCGTCGAGCCGCGTAGGCTGAGCGTTTGTCACGTTGGGGGTGGCTACTAGGCATCTCGTTCTCTTTGAACTTTTACTATTTCATCGAGACATTTCCTTGAATGTTTCGCACCCTCGGGTTTTGTTAATTTTTGTTACATTTGCGGTGAATACGCGCCGCGCTTGGTACCATGGTAAAAAGTAATCGTAACGCTAATATTGTGGTACAGCCAGTAGACCTAAATTCTTGGAATTAACCCCTTAAAGGGGTAGAGCGGATATAAAATTCTTATTAACCCTTTAAATGGGGAGTATATTAAGTTTAATGCATAACAAATCATGTCGTTTCCGGGAAATAAAGTTTCTTTAGCATACAGCGAAATTTGAAGCTTTTGAGTGTTAAGTAATTTTAAGAGATCAACGCGTTTCTAGATTTATTTTTACGGATGACGTGTACACGTGATCTTTAATGTCAATATCGTCATCCTTATTAATGATTATGATGTTTGTATATTCGTATTTGGTGAGCAATTTGTGCTGATTACTCATTGCTTTAATATACTCGAATTTGTGAACTCTATGTATGATATTCATAATTAAATTACCGCATCAATATTCTGGAGATGTAGACAAGTTTTACTATATCAAATTTTTAAATGTTTTACCATTTTCGAATGGTTGGAATTTCACCGAAAATCGATACTTAATATGCAACAATTTAACATAATTTAACACTTTAAGGGTCAATGTTGCCTTATTGCAACGTTTCAATTGTAATTGTTTCAGACTTTGTAGAATTTAAGTGAAGGAAGAAACAAGTAGAATCCTTTGAGTGTTAAATATCCCTCTCAACGCAGCAGTGTCTATAATAATTATTTACTCATTTAAGGCATCATTACATCGCTTAACATTTTTGTCCAAGAGGAAACCGACTAAGATCCATATTTTAAGTATCACGTACTTTCATTCCATCCGTTTGACCCGGTGACTTTGCAACATACTTCGTAATATATTTGAAGATATTCAGGGAGGAATATACTTCACGTGTAATATTAAACTAATGTTAGACTAATGTCTGTTGTCCCCGTGTATTCTTATTCGGGCAGGACGTTGATTTATTTTCCGCGCACGTCTCGTCGGCGGAGCGTATTCGATATTCGTTCGATGGCGTTCATACGTTACAGGCGGGCCAGAAACAATGTGGCAGTGATTTAACACGGGACAGAACCGTGATCGAGAGTGATTCGCGTTGCGGCGAAACTTGACGCGCGTATGTTTGATGCGCCATCGTAAAACACTCGATTGCCGCGTACACGTGTCTGGTTATATGCTGGACGCATCCACGTAAATGATCAGTGATAGTTTACGGGCAGAAATTTTGCAGATGGAAATTGCATATCGATCATAGCTGGCTTTCGATACTCGATTCAGCGCGAGGCCATAATTCCACGTTGACCTTTTGCGTTTCCTTTTTTTTTCTACCTCGTGTCCAGTTTAATCAATCGAACCGAGTAATTGAATAAAGCTGGGGAAAAAAAACAGTTTAACCTAATTCTTATTTATCACGGGGTAGGTTTATTGTTTGATCGTTAGCGCGAATGTAAGTTCTAGGTGGTGGGAGCTGAGGAAAGTTCAGTCTCAAGCGTCGTGAGCTTTTCAACTCCGTACACTGAAACCATTTCCCATTTCTCAGGACAAGACAATAACGAACTACATTTACCCTCGGTGCAGTCACTTGTTTGTCCCAGAGGATGGTCGAATGACACCGCCATTCGTCCCGTTCCCGTGGGATACTTTGAAAGCAATACCCAACATTCGCCACCATGGACCGTCTCCCAGAACACGGCATATGTGACTTCCACCAGCCGAGATGCGCTAGACACAGATTCATACTTCGATCACCCCGCAAAATGAAACGGAGTAGATTCAAGCGAAATTTCCTACATTCGAATTTACTTCCCCGCTTCGTATAATCGATACGTATGAATTAACGAGCTGTCCACCGAGTGCCCCGTTGTACTTTGAAATATATATTTCTTTTTAACGCTAACGGTTAAAATGAACGGTTAGAACCACCAGCGACTAAAGTATACTTATTTGTGTCATAGAAATAAAAATGATAGATACTTGAAAACATATAATTGGCAAATAAAGTAAATCTTTATTTACTTTTTTGTGTAGGAGATTGTGGAATATTCTGAAAAATGCATTGCTAGAAATTTATATAATTTTCATAGTAAATTGCTAATCGATTATTTTGATGGGTTTGGTAGTTTTAGTGTTAAAATATTTGATTTAAGATTCTACATACAGTGTTATTTCTTTCGTTCACTTAACTTTATGACAATTCTTAGGCTAGATGCACACGAGTGGTTTTTCTCCTCGCGATTTTATGTCTGTATCCGTTGTTTTCAATTAAACAAATAAGGAAGAACACGATTGCGTGGTGAAATACCGCTCGTTTGCATCGAGCCTTATATTATCCGATCAATTAGTTCTTCTTTTTCATTGAAAAATTGCACTAAAAAAAAAAAAAAATAAAAGAACCTTCGAGATTTGATTTCACCATTTTAAAGAAATTTCCTGTGGACAAAATAATTGCTCCATGTATGCAGTATTGTGTTCTACGTGTACACAGACTTTCACTAAAGTCAAACTTACAAGTTAGGAGAATTTCCTTCTAATAGAGCGTTCGAATACTTTCGCGAGTCACTATATAAAGTGCCGGCACGGTTAGTATTAAATAAAGTTTAATGTCGCAACGACGTCGAGGTTGTTAGCGTCATATTGATTCGATTTTTCTTTTTAGTTTACGTCTTGTCGAACAGTTGAGTTCCTTTCAGATAGGTAAGGGTTTTTGTGTTTCTGGAAGGTCAAGGCGGTGGTGCTTGGGCTTAATCTATATTTATTAGGTGCACCAATAAGTAACCCACTACGCTTAAACGTGGTAACAAATTCATTTTATCAAATAGACACCTACAATTTGCTTGCAAGATGGCGTCAAGCATTACAGAATAACAATAATTGCATATATTAGGTGTTCCAATGAGTAATCCACTATTTTTAAATGAGTTGACAAATTTATTTGGTCAAAAATTCAACTAGACACCTATAATTTTCTCAAAAAATTACGTGAAACTTTACAGAATAACAATAATTACATATAAAATAGAGTAAATATCTGAATTTGTTCAAAATAAATGTTGACTTGATTGAAAAAGGTGGATTATTCATTGGTATATCTAATAAAATAGCGTAAGCGTTGGAACAGAAATGTTTTGTACCGAAATCTCTTAATCGCGACCTCTTCTGTATTATATATGTATTATGGTTTATATGTCCTCTCTGAGAGAGTGTTCAGTCGTAACTTATACCTCGCGTGCGTCAGACGTGTTATTGTGATTGCAAGCGTCCTAAATCTAGTTCGCGTTATACGTATAGGGATAGATTTAGTGAAAACCAATCCAGCATGTTAAGATCTTCCAATCCAACTGTAAGTTTAAGATTTTGTTTAAAAGAAGATGGATTATTCGTTAGTAATAGTTATTTGAGCTAGGTATTTCCTGCACTCAATTAAGAAGTGTTTGATCGAAATTTGTTTAATTGCATGCGTTACGAAAGGGTGGTTTCGTTTTGCTTAATTCTTGTGTTAGCAACCGAGTATCCATTATATTTATTTTTGCATTTAAATATTTATTAATTAATTAGTGCCAAATATACTTAATTGCATACCATTGAATAGTATTCTTGAGCGACTGTGCAAATTTATCGTTTTGCAATTAAAATATATAGAATCTAACAAAAATTCTCTGGTTGAAAAATTGAAGTAATGTGCGAATACCTTTTGCAATCACTATAATTTCCCTTAACAATTCCTTACGTTTTTGCGAAGGCATCTCAATATCGTTCTAGATTCTCATTGTTTGGATATACTTTCATCAATTTATGCTTTCAAAATAAAAAATCTATGCTTATGATGTTCAGTATTGAAGATTTGAACTATCATAAATATTATGGTTGTTCGCACAAGAGTTATAAGATGTTCGTGGACGATTTTATATGACCAATTCTGAGTCTTGTCATTATTGCTTTTTTCTTTCCTGTTCACTTTGAGATTGGGCATTCTTTAGCTAAAAATTATGCGCCAGTGAAAATATTTGCTTAGGGATTCCATTCGTTATCTTGTCAAACGATATCTATTAATAATCTCTAAAAGATCTCGAAAACACTCTGCAGTTAGTAAACAGAAATCTGTAGTTCGAATCAGAAAGTTTCTATCTTCCTACAAGCGGAAGAATCAATCAGAGAAAGGAACAATCTCGCAGGAAGTTTGTATGCGCTACGTTATCACTATTAGAACCATAAAGCCGTAACTCCGGTCCATAAACCTAAATGCCGTTTCCTTTCCATCTGAGACTGCATCCATTAGTGGCATTAATCCACATTTCGGGAAGATGACGACGGATAACGCGCGACGATAGGGAGGAAAACCAGCAACGCGATAGGGTAGTTCGGAGACAATGTTTTGCCCTCAGCTCTCCCCTCTGTTTCCTTTTTTTTTCCTTTTCATTTTTTGTCGCCTTTCGAATGGTGGCCATCGACGCGGAAGGTCGTGGCCCATAAAATTTCCGAGCAGCAGTAATCGAAAGGACCCTTCAGCCTAGAAACGAGCAGTTACCTGAGGCAGTTAAGTTAAATGCCTGTTAGCAGACGTTAACTGCTCGCCGCTATGGGTTCTATTCCATGGACGATTGCAATTTTAATCGCCTCTTCATTATGATTAAATTTAAATCGGCTGTGTGCAGGTCTAATAAAGCTCGTTCCGCGGCGGCCGCTCTGGAAACGGAAGGTGTCTCCTGGGCGGATTAAAATACTCGTAATTAAAACCGTAAAGCGCCAATACGTGTCCACGAAAATAGACTGTCGGCTTCGCGATAAATGTCCGGCTGAAAAAAGCTTTTTGTCTGAATGTGGGCGCACGTGCTCGCGCGCACGCGTGCGATCATGTTGCGCGGCGGACGCGCTTGTCGCTGGCGACGAATGATTGAGTTTTATTCGAAGCATCGAGAGCGGTTAATTAATATTCCAGAAATGATTGACAGTAAGGAACAGCGGGCGTAGCGTTTGCGGTGTGATACGTTTCTAAAATTGTGTAACCGAGTGGGAAAATACGCGCGCGCGCATAAAAAGAGCCATTGACCCCTGAATCGGAGGGTTGCAAGAACGGATATAAAAAATCCTAGAACGTTCGCGTTGGATAGCATTTTTCCGCAAGCCTACGAAATTATTTATGACCAGCGTATCAACGTTTCGCGATGAATAATTTTCCTATACGGCTGAAGTTTGGTGACAATGTTGTATTTTTTTTTTTAACGCGATGGCTTTTGATGGTTTTATTATTTTCGACTTGTAGAGTGGAAAGTATTAGGTGCGCAAATTTATTCGGTGCCCTTGCACAAAATTTAATGTGTACTTGTTGAGAATCGAAGACAATTGTGAGATGATCTAAACAATTTTCGTTACTCGATCTTCGTCGTAGGTGACTTAAAAACTTCATTTTAATAAGAAAGATGATACTTATAAATAAAATCTTCAAGACTTAAAACGAAAAAGCACCAAATTAATTTGTACAGCTAATAGATTAATGTTAAATAATCTTGAATAATCGCGACATCCATCAGAACATAATACACAGTTAGCTAATGAATGAAACGGACGAATGAACGGATGGTCGCATGAACGTAGATTAGAGCGTGCGTATTTTTGTAAACAAGTTGCGATCCACTGAAAATATATACTGTTAAAAAAGTTCCAGGACAAGTTCGTTCGCAAAAAATGGGAAAACCTTGTATCAATTTTCTTCGCTACTTAAATTCGGTTGAATAGTTTCTATGTAGACGATGTTTCATGTAAAATCAGATTTGCACGAATCACAATTTTTACAATGTCCTAATTAGCCGATGTCCATTAGTATCTTGATGCTTCTTCGTAAGTTTTCAATCAAAGATTCAACGAAATCCATTCCGCGAACAGTATACGCATCTAATAAGACATCGTGCGATTTCTTCCTTTTTTCCCCCCTATTGAAATAACATCTACGAGAACGTCGCATTGTTTTGCATCGAGCAAAATAACAAAACGAAATTCGCCGAATGAGTTGAAAGTTATTCCACAAGCTGAGTTCCAAGAATCTGTTAAAGAAAGGAAAAAGCGTTGGCACAAGTGTATCGTAAGCAGTGGGGAATTGCTTTGAAGGTGACTAAAGAGAAATTGACGAATAGGCGAATAATTGGAGTTTTATTTTACTTGTCCTGGAACTTTTTGTACAGGGTAGTACATTTACGTGTGATCGAAGACAAGTTTGCCTCTTTCAACAATTAACCATCGCGGCGATATTTAACAGAGGATGAAAGAGAATAAATAGAGTTACTTCTTTCTTCGTCCTGTTCGATTTTCCATAGAGAAATAGTAATATACACGAACGGGTACGTACGGGGGTGCGTAAACGAACGGAAATGAAATAAATGGGAGAAAGAGGGGAAGCAACTGAAAGAAAGGATAAATAGAGTGTATTTATATTTTATTCGAAATAATAAAAGTCGGTCTAATGTAAAATTCATTATATCCATTACTACTAATTAAACGAAGTGAAAGGTCAGCGGAGAGACGCGTGAATTTTTCAACGATAAAGTCAGCGGCTGTTGATTATTTTATTCCGGTTGATTGAAGGGTATTTTCATATGGGCCGGCCTCGCCTTCATTAAATTTCTGATTATCGCGATAAAAATTACGCGCCAACGCGACGCGTATCTCAGACAAGTCGGCCGCATCTGTCCGTGGCCACGTTAAACGAGTGGCACAATTGAAAATGTTATTACGTTAAAACGTAATTAAATGCCTCGCATAACTCGGGATCGGCTACGGTGATGCCGCACCGAAGTAATTGTTGATTGTAAAGCAGTTCCGACGAATGCATTATCGTGCAAGCAATATAATAGTTGTTAATTAACAGCAATTAGAGAGGGAGCGGCAATTACACCTCTTTTCGAGTAGTAATAAATTACAACAGATCGATAAATCGTAATATTTCATTACACTATTTCAAGTATTTTGTTGGTAATTAGAAACGCTTCCCGTGGCTCTCTTCTCTGCTAACGCTATCATCGCATTAAAACTGCCCGTTGGTTAATTTTTAGCTGCACACACGTGCCGTTCCCCTGATCCAGTCCGTGCCAACTACCTTCCCGCCTCCATTCTGTTTTAGCCGATTAAAAACTCCCGATTGTTCGCGCGGAAAATTCTGCAAACTTTGTAAGCGTAGCATTCTTTCAGCGATTCTTGGTATCGCCAATTGGCCAGCTCAAAACGTAATTTAATAGCGAGCTCCAACCATTTCCGCGCAAATCGTTTGATTCGCTCTACTTTCTTTTACCTTTTTTTTTTTTTTTATAGCAAATGGAATGTTCGTTCGACCGGAATGCCTTACTTTCGATAATTCTATTTCTACGAATTTTACGGATATAGATACGTCGTTCGTTTCTTCATTTTATTAATAAACTGTCAGAATTTCTAACGCTTCTCGATAAGATCTTTAATTGAGAAAACAGGAACACAAAGAGATTCGTGTAGTTGATATCGAAGTAATTGGAAGTAGGAACTATTTGAAACGAATATATAGAGCGGCTGCTGCAAGTCTCCGGCCATGTTTTGATTTTATATTCAATTGGTTTCAAATTGACTGTCAGCAAAGTATTAATTGTGCTAGGAAAAATACGAAATTGCACAAAAATCTGCAATCTACTTATGACAAGGGGCTCCTTAACTTTAATTTTGCTGCGAGGGAGTTTTTAAGTTCAAAGTAAATTCAATACACATGTACTTATTTTAAAGCGTACGTAAATTTAATCCTTTCTTTACGAAAGAGTTAAACTGAATAATCGTTCGTTAAAAGCATACGTATCGTTTCTCTATAATAGATTATTGTATCTGTTTTCAGTTGTGCAATTATTAAGTTAGGGCCACAATTGATACCATTAGCTGAACACGTTAATATCTGACCCAGTACATGCTTGGACACCCGTATGATTCACATTCGTGTCCAACTATTAAAGCGGATCTTAACGTGTCCAGCTACTAGTGCAAGTACCCTACGAAGTATCTAAATATTCACAATTTCTCCTATATCCGTAACAACGAAACCTGTTCCTTATCCACGGTTCTAGCTTCGAGTACCACGAACCCGTAACAAAAGGGTTAAAGATCGGTTCTTAATGGGGCACTTAAAAAATACTTCGCGGTTAGCCGACTGCCCCATTTAACCCCACGTCGTCGTGCACATGGTTAAAAGATAAAACGTAATAGGCAAAGTTGCAAACAGTCTATTACTTTTCTCGCATAAGAGACGCAAAGCCGTAATCCGTCAACAGATTGTCATTTCAATTTCGTGGCAAAAGAATGTCTCCCATAACCGATAACGAATCACCGGCACCCAGTGCATCCTCGCGATGGGTGCCAAGGAGCCACGTGTGCACGCGGCCGCGTCTGATGCATTCACCCGGGGGGTGGTTTCAGCCTGGTGAAAATGTTGAAGCGGCGGGTCCGCCATGGCGAGTCAAGAAATCTTTGATAGCGACGCTCGATAGTATAGCGACGCTGGGCGCCGGCGCCTTTCCCTAGCAGCCCCATTGGTGCCTGAGGCCCTCTCCACACGAGAGCCCGCCGCCGGGTTTCCTTGGAAACGCTTCGTTCGCTCTGATGTCTACCCTCGCCCACGGAAAACCTCTTTCAATTAGGCAACCAGCCACCCCGAGCACCGACCGTCCGATCTCTCTTTCTCTCCCCCCACCCCCCCCCCCGTTTTTCTCTCTTTTCTTCATTCGTCCACGCCACTTTTCGAACGCGTATCTACCTGCGTCTCGAAGGCAACTCCGCGACGAGCTCTCGTTCGCATCGACGACTTTTTCCTCCCCCCCCCCCCTGACCCTTTGTACTCGCCCGTTTAGTGATTTCCTTCCTTCTTTAATAATTATGCTGGATGTTCGAGACTCGATAAAGAAACGAGACGGGGACTCGAATTACGCTTAAGAGCGCCGCGACGTCTCTCGAGTGGCGAAATGACAAAGAATATAGAGAAACTTGTTAAAGTAAGAACGATGGAAGCGGAACCGGGAGAGAAAGATGAAGCTTTGGATACGAGGATAAAAAGATGTGCTAGGCGAAAATAAGTACTTAAATGAGAGAACCATGATGGGGTATTTTTGGAGCTTGTCGATGGCGATGTCAGAGAGCTGCGAAATTAACACGGGGAATAATCGCGAGATTGTCTCGTAACCGTCGTTGTAGTGCATATGATAAATATCTGGAATACGAGCATTACGCGCACATAGAGGGTTTCACGTGTGTGTTGGCACACGGGAAAAGAAGACGAGCGGAACTGTTTGATATGCAGCGCGACGCGCGGCTTGACTGACGCTTCCAAGTTGCGAATAAAATTTTCATGAATTTCTATTAGCTTCGTTTTTCTAGACGTGCCCCGGAGACTTAAAAAAGCTCCGAGCGGCTGGTAGGGGGTGGAAAGTATGCTACTCCGTTGGTCAAAAGTATCGGTTTATCAATTTGCATTTTAAAGCGCGGTCAACGCTTCGCTTTTTCATAACGACCATGAAAGTTTCCATTTTTAAACGCAGTCCACAACTATTTCTAAATATTCTATTTAATTTGACGTTAGTAGCATTCGTAGGTTAGGAATTTTGCTCAGAATAAAGTTCAATATTTAACTGCGTAACGCTCGCATTATTCCTCAGTTTTGGGCTTACATATGACCAAATTTCATTGCATAGATTCATAATTTGAGGATATTGCGTTGCGTTCTCTATTGTTTTAATAATCTAAAGAGTACGTTTTCCAATATAGACAATGGTCGGGGTAAAATAGAACGGAAAGGAAAATTATTAGTAACAGTTGTACAGAAAAACGCAAGACTGATTAACACGTGTCATACACAGGCTTATGGATTAAGGGGTTAACCCTTGACTACGAACACTAAGACTGAAACTGCGTGCGATACGTTTCCGCATCTTGTAGGAGCAGAGTGGTGTTTTCTTTGCAGTCTTTAAAATTCTCGTTACGTAATGACGAAATATCTTTTAATACAACTCGGTAACGCAAGTTACTTCTTCTTTCTGTATAACAATTAACGTCACACCGATTTCAAAGATATTCAATAGCAACAGATTTCAATTGGAGTCTAACAGGCTTTGTGTCTTTATTCGTGTCTAAAAATTTGGTGTCAGTAGTTAACCCTTTGACTGCGGCGTGGTATTAGCCTAAAAATTGCTATGGAGCATTGGTATAATCAGAAATACGCACATAAATACCATAAGTATGCAAGATAGTTACTTGTGTATAAATGAATCCGAAGTGCAAAGTAACAAAATGTTACGTTGCTATTAAAATGCACCTCCAAATATTATTATGTAATAAATCCCAGTAAATTCTTATTGATAAACATTTAAAACGTATATATATATATATACGCGTTTCGCAGTCAAATGGTTAGAGGGTTAAAATTTTCGATGCAAGAATAAGCTGAGAATCGAACTCCGGTAGTAACGTAATTGCACAATGTCGTTTCCTCGGCAAGGAAAAGTACAAGTATAACGCAACAGATTGAAATTTAATTAACGTCGAGTGTTGGGCAACATCTCGCGGTCATTCCCGTGATCTTTGAATTTGTACGACACGGGAGGTGGGGAAAGTTTCCAGAAAGTTTTGCGGTTGCCTCACGGCATGCCGGAGTCCACCAAAATTCGAGACCCCGTAGGGTGAAGGCTTAACGCTACTCCAAGTTTCACTTTAATCCGAAAAGCCGCGGTAGGCCGACGGAATTGATTCCGAGACACTCGCGGTACCACCTAGTTATGCCTATTAAACGCGTCTATCGTTGTCTAAACCGTAATACAGAATCAACCAATGGATCCTGCCTTTTGCGTGCAATTGTTCCGAGAGAATTTCATCGCGTCTGGTTCACGGAGAAACGAAATTAGCGGAACAAACTTGTCAGAATGATTTGAAATTTATGCGAAAGACGAAGGCGTTGTTAGAAAAAAACAATTTGATATTCTGTCAGAGAAATGCGAGGATTATTTTTATGGAACGATTATTTAGTCTGTTGACCTGTTTGGGTACAAAGTTTCGAGCAACGCGATATTTGTAATACGCGATAATTACTTTGAATTGTACGGATTCACTTTACGCCATAGACATCTTTTTTTTTATTGGTGTCTCATTTTACTTCATCCCTTAAATATTATGAGGTGTATGTTTGCACATCATGTGCATTCTATAGTATTCTGCATATTTAAGTTCCCCATAAGTGCATAAAAAATCTAAGCTCTAAAAAGTCTAATTGTAACGCTATCACGCGTATGATTATTAATGTAAATACAATAAATACTATAGATACGTTGATTTAGGCGCATCTTGAGTAGCGTTTTATACGTAAGCTCGTTTACTTAATGCTCGTTTTATACTTCATCGTATTATACGTTAACCCCTCAGCGACGGCGCGATTTTCTGTTCCTATCCAACAGGAAAGATATTTGTATTTCAAAAAAATGACTCCACTATACTACTAATTTAGTTCACTGTTTATAAAATATGGAGACTAACCACGCGTCCCATAAATAGGTCTACAGATCTTTCCGTTCTAAATAATTGTTAATCGTTTTACACATGCAATGTTTCTGGTGGTACTCACCTGGACTCGACTTTCCGTGAGGCCAATTTTCATAGCTATTTCCTCCCTCGCGAAAATATCCGGATAGTGCGTTCGACTGAAACACCTCTCGAGTTCGTTCAGTTGACCTGGGGTGAATCTCGTTCGGTGCCGTTTCTGCTTGGCAGGTTTGTCGTCGCATTGCCCGATTCCCGTCGTGTTTCCTACAGCAGCATGAACAAATTTGTATAAGCTTGTTTATTATTAGCTTGGTGCATATGAAATGTGGTTTTCCCAAGTTTCAGATTAGTAGATGCATATTATTCTATTAATTTTGTAAAGTGAATGAACCGCATTGAACCAGAAGAAGTTTGCTGTAATATATACATGGCTGTGTTGTAATAAAATAATGAAAACTTCAGTATTTGACATCATTCAGCAATTCTTTGTGGAAGTGTAAATTTGACGAGTATATCGTAAAAGATACTGAAATTAAGATTTGTATATTATATAAATAAAGGACTAATTCAACATTGGTTTGCAAATTTTATAGCTAGCAATTTTTCACTAGACAGAAAATGAGGAGAAACATCAAACGATCCTGAAATTGATGATTCTTATAAATGTATAATTATGAAACCAGTTTGAATTAAATACATGTATAGTGTTTCGACAAATTTCTTTATGTTTAATATTTTTACTTTGCAGAAACGACATTTGATATGCACCAATCTAATACAAACATCTCATTGAATTAACCCTGCCGTTCTTCTCGAGGTTACACTTCCTAACAAAAGTTAAGAAACAAAATAATTCTTTACAAAATTTTGCATATTTTTTGTCTTCTGAGTTACGGTCAGTCGCAAAAGCCTGCATACATTTACATCTCTTAGGACACATCTTAGAATAATAAAAATGGCGTGAAAATACATGAAACACAAAATTACAAGTAAGAAGAACTTGTGGATGACGTTTCATAAAAGGAGTATTATTGATTATAGGACTAAAGTTGTTCCTAAAATGATACAAGATATAATTCTATTAATGCTAAACAAACTGCAGGATGTCATAGGTGCATTAAAAGATCTAGTAAGGTATAAATACCGTTCTAACAATAAGTTTTGCATACTTTAATACACGTAGTATATTTTTATGAAATCGTATTTTCGGTTTACGTATATTTTCTTGCAAGCAAGTCGCGAAAATATCATTACTTTCTGACAATCTGTCTAACTTTAATTAACAAATACATCCCTACTATCAAAACGATCGACACTCCTGCATTTTTTAAATACTTCAAATTCACAGCTGCATGTAGACTTTTGTGATAAACTTTAGCTACTTAAATTCTTTTCGCATATTTAGCTTCTTTCGCGACGTTCCCTTATCGATACTAAAAATTTCGCTACAACTTTCGACTATCTCTCCCTCTCTATTTTTCTCTCAATTTAGCAGCGATTACGAGAGAAGGAAATTTAGAATTTATCGTACATCGAAACGGTATCAGGTCTGAAGCATCGACAAAAGTAAGCAAGTAGGAAGGGAAGAAAAAACGGGAACACTCGAACACGGTAAAACGCTTACCCGCGCCAGGCATGGTCATGATTAATTCCTGATGAAGCGTGAGGGCACCGCCGGTGCACAACCCGGTCCCCAAATTCACTCCCAGCACGCCGTCCAACTTCTCCTGCCTCTTCAGATCCTGTGTATGAAGATCCTTCGTTCCTGCGAACGCGAAACGCGAAAAAAACCAGCCATTACAGTTTTCTGTTACCCCGCGGCGGCCACACGGGCCCCTCTTCTCGCTCACTCCCTTTTCTGCTCTATGTAGTTTAAATTTGTATAGGAGCAGAAGCTGGCTGGCCGGTGGTGAGGGGAGCACGGACCACTTAGCACGAAGGTGCGAGAATCGTCACCGGCCTCCGGCTTCTAGGCGAGCAAACACACACTCATCCAACCCTCTGTCATACACGCACGAACACGCGTCCAACGAACGGCGACGTGGTCGTAGAAAATTTCTAGAATGCGTGGGAGGAGAACGACTGAACCGCCATCGTCGTTGTGCTTTGTCAAATCTTATGTAATCGGGTAAACTAGTTCCTTGCGATTAGATTCGGACGATCTAGGGATTTTCGGTGGTATTCGCGTGACGATAGGTTCGCGGTACCCTGGAACGGAGGTAGAGGACTGGTCAGGTGAAGCATGTTCAACTGGGATTGGACTTGGGTGTAAATATGGCGCACGAGGCGGGAATGGATTGCTAAATTTTGTGGATTTAGTCAGTTGAGGGTAGCTAAGAGGCTGAGAACGATATCTGGGTTTCGCAAGCTAAACTTGTCGATTGGAGAAATATTCGCGGTTCTTTTTAGCCGGAAGTCGAGTTCTTTTTGCGCCGAGCAGTTTCTTCGCCAGTTAGTTTTAATCCTCTGACGACGAGCAAAAATTCAACGTGAGATTAAATTCTGTGGTGGGAATTCTATGATCAACCCTTTGAGTGCGTATCTTTTTATATGCTAAGACTATAATCGGCACGAAGTTCGCAGTAGCAATCGCTGCGAGTAATAAATTAAATCTTGTTTATTGTCGTCGCTATAACAGTTACGGAAACATATTAAGTATATGCATCCATCTCAAATCCTGATAATTTTTACGTTTATTGGAGGTATAAACCGAAGTATAAACTAACTCGCTAGACTTATATATTCGTCCATAACACTCAAAGGGTTAAACCAGGAATGATAATTTACTTCCTTAGTAGTATAAACAAAACATTATCTGAAATGTTTTAAATCTCAACTTTAGATCGATAAATCAGTAAATGAATTAGGCATGTAGTTTATCTTATTGTACGCGAATGCATGGTTAGTATGAGATGTTGAAGTCATCGTGAAAGGGTTAAATATCTTAAATAAAGGGTTAAAGTATTGGATAGAAATTTATGAGTGTTGGGTTACTTTCCAAACCAACGAATGATGGTTCACGCATTAACCCTCTGCTATTTCAAGCTTTTTCAGCAGAGTTGCGTTTTACCAACTTTGTATAATTTTTGACGAAAAAATTATAATTACTTATCTGCTGTGAACAGGAAACATTACGTCCCATCGTTTATATACCAACTTATATATGTAGATTTACATTTTGACGAGTAACAAATTTTTGGCTGTATATGCACGCATACGAATGCATAAGTAACAGATAATTTAGAATATTAAAAATATCCGTGAACATTCTATTATTTTCCCAATCAATAGATGATCCGTGTATTAGGATGATCGTTATAATCAGTAAATCTCTTTCGATATCTGGTTGGTCGTTAATTAAGCATCCTGCATCGTGCATCAAGCGTTATGAAGTCACGCGCGCTCCAACGAAATGATAATATAGTAAGCAAGAAATTTTATTGGTTTCATAAACACGCCTGGCCGGCAGTTTTGCATCGATATTTTATAATCCGAGTTGCTAATAATGATTCATTCCGAGCGTTTGGGTTTCCAAAATGCTTAATGCTTTTGTGCTCGCATAATATCGTTAATAGTCGTGAATTTGGAAGGACGGCGGAAGAATCGCGGAAATAGTTTGAACATTTCGGATATTTTCGCGAGAAATCGAACACCGCCGCTTTTTATTAAGCTGTCTAGATACTCGTTTGAAAATTCGTCTCTATCAGACTGATATTCGATGCATTGTTAACGTAACTTGTATATTTAATGAATATCGTCTGCTACACGATATTTCTCTGCGAATCGTTCGCGGCATTTTCTCGAGCTTCTTGCATGCTGTGGACATCATTCGCGATTAACCTTTTCGCTGCGACGGATTCTAATAAAAGAATAAAGGAAGAAGTTATCAAAATATTAAATTGGGTTACGTTAAATTCATATTTTACTTCCAGCTCTTTTCTATACTTTAACTCTTTGTACTGTTATTATATCTTGTATCACACACAAGACGCAGATTGAAGTTACTAGTGTTTATGATGGACACGAAAAAAAGAATGGTAATTTAATAAATTATAGTGGTATATTCAATAGTAATTTAATTAATAGAAACAAATAGTCATTTAATTGTACGTTGTATAATTGGTGGCTGAATAAAGAACGCGAAGTGAAAATATATTTCCTTCACAGTAAGTGTTTAAACCTGGAGTACTTCGTAGTCAAAAGTTCAATCGCAAAGAAATTTAAGTGTTTCGGGACGCCAGTAGTGTTTTTGATAATCGATATTAGAAGACGCCAATAATACGTTATGCGTGAATTACTTGGACAACTATAGATGCTGATAACAGTGAAAGGGTCGAATCTCAAAATTTCGTTTCCATTTTATCTTTTTGTTTCATTTTCACGATAATTATTGGGGCGTTCGGAAAATTCGTAGCGCTTGCGACAGCATCGAAATTGGGTATTTTTTTTATACTTATTATGGGATTGAAGGAGGATTATTTCTTACCGATTTTTGTTATTCGATTAAAGACTAACGTTGCGTTAATGCAGCATTTTATTTGCAATTTCTTCAAACTTTACAAAATGGTACAACTTACGCAGAAGGAGAAATGGGGTAGAAAAAATTATTTACAGATTCCTGGAATGTCGTTTCACGAGCACATTGATAAAAAACGGATTTCAGAAAAAAATTGCAAGTAAAATGCTGCGTGAAAACACGTTGGTCCTTAATACGTTAACAAGTGAAATTCGTAGTTAGAATAAATGCTGCGTCTGATTGAATGTTTTAAACGCAGCAATTAACCTTTTGCGCTGCGGTGTCGACAAACAGTCGCCCGAGCTTTAGTTGTTTGGATGCACGTCAATTTTTAAAGTAAGAAACTTGGGCTAGCTAATAAACGTTTCTATTAATAATTCAGCAAAAATTCATTAACTACTGTTACGTCTCATCCGTAATACGCTCATAATTCGGCGAAAATTCACTAAGCATTACTAAATTCAATCCGTGAGTGGTTCAAAAGAAACCGTGACATTTCCAACGAAACACGTTGCAACTGATAATATATTGAGAAAAATGATTGAATCTTGACCGAGATGTTCTAAGCATAGCAATATTACATTACTATTTAATGTACTTGCTAACAGATTCAATTTTCTTTGTGATCTGCACTTGAATGCATTATTGGAGCAAAAACGAAAACTACTTTAAACAAATTTATTTAATGACACCGTGTTATAAATTACAACGAGGAAAAAAGACCGTGCAACAGTGCATTAGGAAATTGAATTAAGGTGGAAAGGCAGACAGCGGTGTGATTGATAGGTGTTCGAATAATGGACAGTTTTAGGTGAAAAGTTGCTATGATTAGCGAATGGAAGGGATCATAAAAAAGATCGGGATAGATGTTGGCGGTGTTGAAGAGTGTCGTTGCCTGGAAGAAAGGACACGGTGGCAAGCGACCACCAGCGCGCAACCATTTTACTCAATGGAAGCTCCGTATGAATGAAGTTTATGACTGGTCTTTATTTTCGTTTTATTTTTATGGGTGTTGATGATTTTATTTCGATTTTACTGGGCGAGACCGGGTATTTATGGGCACCCTTGCTATGCCGTCCGAAATTCGGTAGGATCCTTTGATCTCTTCATCGTGCTTTCTTGTTTCTGCCAAAACAGAGAGGTAGAAAAAAGGGGACGAGCAGAAAAAAAGTGGAGAAAAAAGGAGAATAAAGCGGATGCACTTTCATGAATTTTCTAACAATTTTTGTCCCTCCGAATGTGCGAGAAGCTTGCGCTTAAAAAAGACCGGCGTCGAATTGAATTTTAACTATGTGATTCGCGTCGCGAACCGTGTAATTTAATTCATCTCGATCAAGATCAATTTGGAGTCGGCAACGAAAAAAAAAAAAGGAACGTATTTCATATATAAAGGACGGAACAATGCGTGTCATAAATGCCGCGAACTGCGAGTCCTTTGACGCGCGGCATCCGCCGAACGCCAGGTTTTGATCCTTTCAAATTTAAAAAGTATTAAAACGCGTAAAACGCAGAGATAGATAAATAAATATCAACTTCATACGAGAGCTAGCAGATTCAATTTGCTTAATTGCACGCGCGAGGCTCGATAAAAATTTGCAAACAAGGCATGATTAGTGCGAACGCTTCGCGAGGATTACTGGCTACCATCTTTTGTTTGCTTCGCAACCGTTTGCCTCTCATTAACGCCGAGAATCATTGTTTAATCCTGTTCCACCTGCTTGGATTATCGGATTGTTTAATCGAATTAAAAGGATCGTGCCTAAGACAGCGAGGGGTTCTTTTCTTCCTTCCTTGTTTCACTTTTCCTTTGCTCCGCTTTCTTTTCATTTGTTTCGCCTCCCTTTTTAAATTTCCTCTATGTTTAACCCTTGCTTTACCCGGTACACGAGTCAAATTTATCCACAAGTGTTCGCTTTACAAATACAGTGAAATATGTTTACATTCAATTATTAATCCTTTCGGTTAATCCTTTTCCTTTTCAAACAATGATTAATCCGTACAAAATGTTTATCCACGGTGAATTTAAAAAGATTGCAATGATTAATAAAGATGACGATACTGTTATTAGAGGTGATGCATACGCGTCATTCGTAAAATAAATCTTGAAAGCAATCTTTCAAACTTACCACGCAAAGGGTTAATGCACGTCACATGTTTATCTACAGCTTATCATCGTCTTACTAGTATTGATTAATTTGACTGGAACGTCATCTTGAAAATAATGTAGTTTAGATTACGTAAAACATAACTTTAACCCTGCAACGGTCTTCGAAATTTTAATCAATTTTATCGTATCCGATTTGCTTTAGAAATCGAATTAAATCGTAATTACAAGAAAATTCGCCTTCGCTATCAAAATTAAGATTTAAAATTGTACACGGTAATCAGAATTTCTTTATATTTGTCTCGATGCTGGGGTATACTTTGCAAAGGTGAAAACATGAATGGGTCGAAAATACCGATTATAGTCTGCAATGGTATTCACAGCTCGTTACGCGGATGTCGACTAAAGTCGGCATTGGTATTGAAAGGGTTAAAAATCTCTATATCGGAAAGTAGGGTAGAACTGGAGCAGAATGTGACTTAATATAGCGATGGCGGAAACGATCCGTGGAAGTGACATTCTGCGTGCATTGACGGGCATTTAAAAAGTCTATGATTGACAGGCATCCGGTTGAGAAGGACAGATTAATAAATTCATAAATCATATTACTAAATCCGGAAACGGCGTGACGGACGTGTTCATTTGAACGTCGGGAATCGCGAACGGTGCATTGTCTCAGTGCATCGACGTTGCACCATATACAATTAACGCCCCTAGTGAAATTACTTTATTGACGTCACGTTTCCTCGTCACGAATCGAGCTTTTTCCAAAAAGTATCAACATTCTACGTATTCTTACGACGATGCTGTTGCGTTCAGTTAAGTGAACGAGTTACCTCGTCGCAAGTCGAAATCTGTCAATAAAGTAACAACACCATGCTACGTATTCTTGCGAAAAAGGTATCGAAAGTATTGGCTAAGTACAGGATAAACTAGAACATCGTAAATTTGAAACTGGAATTCCAATCGTGTAAAAAAGCAGAGGTATTTTTTACTAATTATATTCAATTCACGCGTCTAAGATGATAAAGTTAATCCTCTATAATGCAATGTGACTTAAAATTTATATACTCGTATATTTAAATTTTATCTTATTTGCATATTAGTGTGTTTAGGTACACCATTAGTTTTTCTTTATCGTTGTATCGATGCCGGATAATTATACAGTACGTATTAATTCCTGGTCTTCACATTGGAGAAATTATAATTTCTTTTATCGTTAAAGTAAATATCATTCGGGTTATAGAAGGGCAATAAATAATGGAGTTCCAATGCATATGAAGATATACGCACAGTGGCTACAAAAAATATTGGCACACCACTGTAGTTTTGCATTTAAATACTATTTGATTAGATTCAACAATATCAAGTTCGCTATCATTTAATAGTTGTAACTACGTAATAGTGTCATTAAGTTTAATTTAGTTGAACCTAATTAAGCTTTATTAAACATCAAAAACACAGTGGTGTGCGAATACTTTTTGTAGTTATCGTATAAAAGTTTGCAATCGCTTCCCAGATTATATCCGTATTGAACCTCCGGCCAATTTTCTTATTAATTCAAAATTAATATTATAGATGACAGTAGTAACTTTTTTTATCTTCACAAATTGTCGATTGCAAAAGCTTCTAACATACCGCATCTCTAAATCTATTATTTTTTTCATTTTTGCTGTCCCCAAAATACGTACTGCTTCCAAACTTTTGGCCGGCTATGTGCACGTTATTATAGATCTCGATTTTAAAGATCAATCAAGACGAAAACAATTGGTTAACGTAATATTTACGTATAATTGCTCTTGTTTCAATCCCTTGCATTATAATAACGAGTCACACTCGTTCTATGAATTATGGTGTAGATTTGATAGAAATGGACACTGCTGACGAGAAAATTGAATTTGAACAATAATTTCAGCTTTGCATTACAATAGTGGGGATTACTAAATAAAAATTGTCCATGATATTCATAGAAATTTCAAAGAAATCAGTGATTAGCTAACGCTAGCATACGTAAGTAATAAAATAATCGTAACGCAAGGGGTTGAAAACGTTGTTACCAGGTAGTCCCAAAATAACTCCACATAACAACAAATAGTCTATTCTATGCTTCGTCGATGTCCAAAGTAATATCTACGTTTAGTTAAGTAAGAATCGAGCCTCTTCAAAGAAGCACCAACACCATTTTACATTGTTTTCACAAAAATCTATCGAAAGCCGTTGCTAAGGTACCGTAGTAAAAAGTTTTCGAAACCAGGGTAGTGAAAGAATTAATCCAAGACGAAGAAGATTAGTCGGCGAGAGAAAAATTGAGGGTTAATTGTTCTTTAATCGGGGTGACACGTCGAGCTTCTGCTCGATTTCTACCACTAGTACCAACTCTAAATCGTTCCTTAACTTCCCGCTTAATGTAATCAGTGTTGAGGTAATTAAGGTCATCAAACTCGAGAAGCGGTTTCCTTGGGCGGGAGAGAAGCGAACAGGCGTCCGCCACGTGTTATTAGATCTCCAGATTTTCTTCTTATCGTTTCACTAACTTTTTCCCTTTTATTGCGCGTATGGTGCGTCGTGACTTTCGACGGGAAAAAATGACTGCGCGGTGCTTGACGTATATTGGGTTGTAACATATCAGGTCGATGCATATGAAATGTCGTTCCTACGAAGTCTCAGATTAATGAATTGGTACTATCGTATTAATTGTGTAAAATCGTCAATCGTGGTAAACCACGGTGAAGAAGAATGAATTAATTGTAACGTAAAATTGCAAACACTTCAGGTTTTGGTATCACGAACAATTGTAATATTTCATGGAAGTCGAAAGTTAGCAAATATACCATTAAAACTTCTGAAACTGGGATTCGAAGAAGATAGTAGAAGTAAACGAATAATTTAATATAGACTTGCAGAATTTAAAGTTAATTATTTTTACCGGACTGAAAAGAGGGAGGAGAAATGGACAATTCTGAAATTGGTGATTTTTATAAATATGAAATAGTGAAACTAATTAATTATTGGTGAAAAGCGGGCAGAATCGTGTGAAAATTAATTTAGCTAAATATATGTATAGCGTTTTAAAGAATTTACTTATATTTAACCTATTTACTCCGGAAAATAAATTTCATATGCACCAATCTGATATATTCGTCGCATTTTATTAATGTCTTCAAAATGATTTATTTGTAAAGCAATTTAAAAGTAACTTAATCAATCATGTATGCGCCGCATTGATCAATGATTTCTTTCATTATTTTTTGCTAATTGACGCGTTTCAGTCTTGTAGAATTCCTGGGACTTAAGAAACGTCTTAGGGGAGTGGGTCGAATTTGTGTTGCAACGTAATAATTTCTCCATGATCGCCGATAGGAATGAATGGCAATTGTCATTCCATTTGGTAGATTCTCATCCCTTTTCGATGCTTTGATAGTTTGTGAAAGATACAAACTTTCACGGATGATTGGATTATTGGAAATGGAGAGAGTGCAGCATGCTTTTAGTTTCAGTTCTTAAACTTTGGGTTCGTTTTAGGTGCACAAACTAATTCGGAGCATTTATCTTTAAACTCTTTTGGTTTACTTTAGTAATACTGTAATAGTTTTCGAGCGAGGAATTTGATTCATAAATACGGAAGTGCTGAAAATTTTCATTACGAAAACTCGTACCTATTGTATTTGATATTTCGTGAATAAGTAGGTATTGAATCTTGCAAAATCCTGGAGGCTCAAAATTAATTTGTTAAACACCTAACACATGAGCTATTTATCATGAATAGGGGAATCTGCAATGTATCTTAACGGATGCTAATAACGAATGGATTGCTTTACATGCGTAATTTGCATCGTTTATTTTAGTCCCCTTTAAGTAGAATACGATAAGTAAAAATAATAAAAATTTTACAGAACAAAAATTATTAGATAATTAATTGTATATAGTTAATTATCTTTTAATGAAGAGTATTATTGGATCATTTAACGTATAGTTGTGTGTTTTAATTCGTGCAAGGTGTTTCGCGTTTGCGGAACAAAGCGCGCCGACGGACAGATCTTTCGTGGAGCATAATTTAAAATTTCGTAACGAAAACAAATATATTATTATTGTAGTAATATATAAATATTTGACACGTAAGTTGAAACAATGAATAAGGTATATTTTGCAAGTACAATTGCTTAATTGCGACGAGGATTGATTGTTACAGAATATTCACTACTAAAAGCGAAGATTAGATTCGCTTATTTTTCAAATGGTTAACTATAAAGGCTTAACTTGATTAATTTTTTAAGATTTGATATCGGCAAGCCAAATTAAAGTTTATCGTTTAAAAGATACAAAGTAATTTCTCAAAAGGTAACTAAAAACAAAGTTCTCTCAAAGGGCTGACGATAACGTTAAGTAATTTTGAAGAAACGAATGAGCAACTGCAATGAAAATTATCTTGATAAATTGTGATTAAGAATAAAAGTTTCCAAGAAAGGTTATCGTTCGCCGTCGCTACAGGTTTATCGCTAAACGTTCGGTGTCATAGGATATAGATGTTTCTTTTTTATCGCCATCTAAACAATTGTTAACTTTAGTATTCATTTAAGATGGGCAAATTAATTTGTATAGTCATTATCCCAAATTATTATCGGCACAATTGAATCCAGCAATCTAGCAATGAAACAGTCTTACAAACCTCCATTTACACAACAAAAAAATTCTTCCCCCTACAATTATCTATTATCAATCCAACCACCAAATATTTCCCTGTCCCAAGAAACAATTTCCAATCCATATGCAACAAAAAAAACATCCTCCTCCGCTTCTCACACTCAAACCACAAAGTATAGAACAACGAAACAGCCATAAAAACATCCTTCAACTCCTTCGCGTTTATCCAAAGAATTCTCGAATTCAAAGAACCACCGAAAGAAAATGGAGAACGATCCGGGACCGCTCTAAAACTCTACATCCCCCTGATGCGAAGAAAACTACCCCTAGAATGCTACAAACAGAAAGCACACACGCTCAGTCGAGGAATCGAACGATCGCAGCAATTTTCCTCTACTTACCGGAATTACCGTGTATGGAACCGCCGGCGGAGGTATTGTTGAGCATGCCGTTCCCGGGGAATTCAACCCCCGACACAGATAGGACGCGGTTACCGAAAATCCGCGTGTCACCGCGAACCACCCTCGAAAGCTGCGTGTTGAGAATCGTGGTAGAACCAGGGGGTACTTGAGAAAATTAGCGTGAATACAGCGCGACAAGCTCGATTAAACTCGACGAGACATGTCCGAGAAACGGCCCGTGCCCCAGCAAGGCAAACAGCGGACTGCCTAGCTGCCATATCCGAGCTCCCCCACCGCCGAGTATTGCTGTGGATCGCCCCCTCTTTGTCTCGTGAAACACCCTTCTACGAGCATCTTCTTCTCCCCCATTGCACCTGCCAGTTCGTTCTCGCTTCTGTTCCCGGCTTGTGGGCGTGATATTAAATCGCTGCCGTGCTTCAGACTCGCCGCCGCCGACAGGAACGTAGCTAGCTGAAAGGGGAACTTGAAAATCATACCTGAAGAACCTTGCGAAAGGTTCGATTTGGCGAGATCTGGTATTTCGAGAAATCGAACGTAAGACAGGGTGGAAAGATAGAAGGGTGGATTCTGGGGAGGAGAGATAAAATAAGATTGAAAACGAGTTGGGGTCGAATGCCTATTTGAATCCTGAATTGGATATCGGAGATATTGGATGTTGGTTGAGATTAGAAGATAGCGAAGTTAATATCATAAGGAAGTTGCAGAGTACTTAAGAGACATCGCGGATATCGCGATCGAAGCAACTTCCGCCTTCATAAAGCGCGCTCCGCGAGTCAGTGAATTGGCAAAATCGGCGCACTTCCGGTAACACTTTAGGAGGAAGGTTACGAGGTTGGAGAACCGATAGAGATGGATTGGCCAGAGAAGGGAGGATGGAAATATGAGAAAAGATAGATCAGAATCCGGAAGGCGAAGAATAAAGAAAGAAAGAAAGGAATCTGTACTTCGAGTAGAATGAAGAGGGGGATGAAGAAGAGAGAATAGAAAAAAAAAGAAGGGGAAGAAAAGGGAAAAATCGGCGGAAAGAAATCGAGAAGCGGTAGTGGAAGAGTTTTGCTGGCGCAGTACGGTGGTTGGCGGGGCTGTCCATATCCGAGGTAAACTCTATCCAGTTTACTGTACTACTCTAGCTGTCTCTGTTTTGCGGTAGGCGGTAACCGCCACGGACGCAGCTCCAATGAGCGAGTAGCCCGCCCTCTGGATGCCCCACTAGCTTACCCCCGTCGGAGATTTATTGAAATTTTATTTTTATGGCCGGTGAGCACGGCGTCCGGTGGATGCAGGGGGTTACAGGGTGCGCGTCGAGGCCAGACGGGGCGAAGGAGAGAAGAGGATTCCTTCTCGTTTCCTCCAACTTTTTTTCCACGTTTCCTCTGTCCTCGTTTCGCCGCACCGACAGAGCCACCCTCCACTGGCCGCGCGTTTCATCCCTTTCCCACTTTCACGCTCTTTCCCTCTTTCGCCTGGCTGTACCGCGTAGCCCGGCCGCTTTATTCGCTACGTCCTTTTAATTCAATAGCTACCCTTTTTATAAGGTGGCGGGCGAAGACGGAAGTCGGCCGCTTTCAACGTCAGCCATGGACGATATGCCAGGCGAACACTTCGCTTTCCTGTTGACACTAGCCTGTTCTCCACTTTGATATTTTCCCGATCGACTGCAATTCACCGGGTTTTTTGGAGGGTGGAGAGCGTTTAATGCGAACGTATTTTTTTTGAGAGATTGGGAATTATGGTCTCAACAGGTTAAGAGATTATTTGGTAGTAGACCATGGATTTTTATGCAAATTCGAAGTATTATAAGCACAATTAAAGATGTAGAGGTTTGTTAGAAATTTGTTTCAACCTCGAATATGTAACAATGTACGGAGTAAGTGGGTACTTTACATATTTTTGCATACCACGCGCATTGTCCAATTTTTTTGCAAACTTAAGGTTCCATAAATGCCTAAAAATCCGCAGTCTAATCGTAATATAAATATAGACAAATAGATTGGGAAAAATTATCGCATTCAGAAATGGACCATGGACCCAAAAAAAATTGAGAACTATCGATATAGAGAATAAAAAACCAATTTATGGACTATCGGTTGATAACGGTTGTCGATAAAAACTATTAATCGGCTCCCGGTAAATAACGCGTTAAGAACTGAATGAAAACTTTGATACAGCAATGGTTTTGAAAATGTTTGGAAATATAATTGAGCGTAGTTTGAACGCAGATACGGTTGAACTACTATGAACGCGTTAAGAAGTAGATTGTACCGTAACGGTGTGTGCCGGACTATTGTAGTCTGGTGTTACTACGTCGTCGCGTGTTTGACTTGTTATTGATTAGCATCCTGAGGTATCTTCCTGGTATGGTGTGACTTGGTGCTTTACGATCTACATGTTCTTGTGAATGAATTACCATCGTGCTTTATGGAATTACTAATCTTTTCGCTTTATCTGGCGCAGGTTCTTTATGGCTTTTACCGTAACTCCGTTGTTACGTAGAATTTTAATAATTCTCAATTATTTAGACCAGTGATGAGCAACCTTTGTTTGTGGGCCAATATTGACAACCTACTATTCCATATGGATCGCAATGAACGTAATATTGAACGCTAAAATGTGCTAATCAAAATATTGTAATTTACGGGGTCAAATTTGTTATTTCCAACATAGATTATTATCACTCGACTGCTGATCCTGATGCAAATTCATATTCTTAAAATTAAACGGAAATGAGATTGAATCAACTCTTAAATATTCTAATTTCTACTATACTATGTATTTTTTTATTGCGTATTATATCCATTTTGCGTTCTCTTGCTCACTTAAACTTTCCATAAATACATACAAATCCGCAATTGAATTACTACTTTTACCTTTCAGTTAAATGAAAATCGGGTCGCGAGTTGCTTATCGCTGATTTCGACATTTTAGACAATAGTTTTGGATACAAAATTAGTTGCTCCAATAAATAAATAGGGGTAAAAGAAATTTCTGCATGGCAAATTAAAATTCGTTTTTATTGATCACCAATGCTTTTTTATCTTCTTTGCGCGTGGCAGTGTCCGATTAATTATCAAGGGGAAAATTCAATCGCACCGTTTGTGCAGCAAACGTCAGCAAGGAGAAAATAGAGAAGAAAAAAAACGGTTGAATCGCTTTATTCGTCGAACGTCGAAGCGAAAATTCATACTTGTCCAGCGGCATGCATCACCGGGAACGGTTATTTCACCGTTGAAATAAGTTCGTAATAAATCTTGAAATACTACGCGTCGACAAATAACCGAAATTCGTTTTTATCGTAACAGCGTTGCAGTTAATCGTTGTTGTTTCCGTCCGCGAACGCGCGACTTACAAATACCAGCTCGCTTTCCCGTAAAACGGAATTGTCTCGATGAAATTTTCGAGGGCGGAAATTTCTTGCAAAAGCAGATTTTTCGGGAACGCGTACGTGGAATCATTTCGAGAGAGACGCACCATTTATTGTACTGGCAATATCGCTAGATGGACCGTTTAGGATCATTTGATTGCAACATATATTCATCCCATTTGGATCAGTGTTTTGTACACGAATCCTAGACATTTTAGAAACCAAGGTTTCTTTAGCTATTAAAAAGATGGACGAATGCCATCGATTAAAATGCTACACATACAGTTGGTTACAACAGTATCCGGATATTTTAGGTCTTCAGTAATTTTTATTTAACATTATGCGCCAATAAAGGAAAGGACAATTTGCAGGTGCATCTATCGTTTAAATGAAGGAAAAGATGCATCATCGATTTGAGGTATAGATATAATTCATTTTTAAGACACGTCCTGAATATACAGATGAAAAATAAATGTTGCTGTCTGAGCAACTTAGAGAAGATACATTAAAATTAGAATACAAAGAGATTGGTTTGATTACCGTATCCAGCATAGATTCTATACCAGAAACATTTTGTTCACGAGAAATATTGTTTAGAGCAAATGATTTTTGGATAAAACATTAGAAGCAGCAAAAAGAAAGTAGAAGTAAAAAAAACATCTGTCCCTATTTTGAGATGCTTATTAGAGCATATTTAAAAAGTAAATTATAGTTACAAGATAAACGTTTTACGGATTTATTGTTGTATTTGGTTAAAAGGGTTCAAATAAGCAATTCAACTGTGCTTGCCTACATTTTCAGCTGTCCTTCGCGAGAAATGCGTAAGCAAAATATAAAATGTGATGCGTCTCTCTCGAAATGACTCTACTAAGAAGCCATATTGCATCGAAGAGCAGGCGGATGTCAAAGAAATTTAATAAACACGGCAAAAAGGTTTCGTCGGTCGATTGTTCCGCATTCTTGCATTAATATGAAAATAATTTACAACGCTAAGTTAATATCCGAGACGTGATAGATACTTTCAAAGCAGTCCTTTCGACTGATCCAATACACAGACAGGAATTAGATATTAAAGTTTGCCTATTTAACCTTTCTTTCGATTATGAAGAGCGTGGACGCCCCGCACAAATTCAAATTCAGTGCATTTCAATGGAGATTAATATAATTATTTAAAAATTGGCTTAATTCTGCATTATCTCACCAAATTTTACATACTGCTATAGATTTAGCTTGCATCTGTTAACGTGATAATAAAATTAAAATTTAAAATGAGAATTGTGAACTAAATATATAGAAATTTGAACGATTTTGATTCACAGTAATTTCTTTATGCTGGTCGAATCATTCGATAATTTAGTAATTGGAGATGAAGCATCGCATCGATCCTTTCGCGTGTGCACTTATTTGCATTGCCTCTGTTCTCTTCCCTAAGACAAGTGAAACACGAGAGAGCGCAACCAGAACATTCGGGTCGTCATATGCAAATACATCGGTAATCGTATTAAGCATAATTAACATCGTCGCTTGGTGGTATTCGATCAGCGGTGGAGCGGGAGCAGCGAGAAATTTTCGAGCGAGGCGCGTGGCAATATGCGTGGCCGAACGAATGAACGCAGCCAGCAGCTAGTCCATGGAAAATGGTGTAACCAGCAATTTCGCCCGGTTCCTACGTTTCCAAAAATACGCTGGAATTCCTCGGTTTAATGAAACAGACATAACCGGGGAATGCGCGGCACGATTCGTGCGCGCACCGCAGGAATTCTCCGGCTGCAATTGTATATTTCAAATATTCCGCGCTTGCAATTTTTATCCTTAGTTAGTTGCATCCACTTTCCCCGTCTAATTGATTACCATTTAATTATCCTCACGATTTGACAAGTCGATCGCGGTAGGGTTGGATGCACTTAGGGGACGCGAAAGGGGGATGGAATTTGAAATGCGAATTGTCAAGAGAACCTTCGATAATAAGGGATGATCGTTTAATCAGGAACGTCGTCCTTCTGGAAACGGTGAAAATCAGTTTCAAACGAATGGGTGAAATGAAAAATTCGAATTACTTGGATCGATCGAACGCCTGACGTATTTTTGCTGTCGTAAATAACGTTTAAGAAGGAGTATTAATTTTGTTTCTATGTTCTATGTTTTCGTTTGCTCATTGCTTTTTTTTTAAAACGATGCTGGATGAGATGAATGGCAATAGCAGGAACGAAACACTTGGACTGCGGAAACACGCAGAGGCATATGTGCCTGTACGCGATCGATTTTAAACAGGCGGGACGAGCAACGGCAAATTGACAATGTGTCGAATGCAGACAACCGATGCCTCTGGCTAAAACTACCCTTACTGCCAGACCGAGGTCCGTTTTAGGTGTAACATTGCTCGCGTTTTCCGCAACGCCTTCGCGTCACGGATTTCTAGCTGCTGAAAACATTTTTGTAACGCTATACCTGGCAGCTGGATATTTAACTGTTTGCGGATAGAACGAAATAATATTTAACTAATTTTTGCCCAATTCTAAAAGAAGTATCTAGAAATCTAAAAGAAATATTTTTCTCTAATTATTTGCACATAATAACAAGCATAAGAAAGCTTAGTTCCCTTTACAATTAGTTTATTATTTTAAGGATTGCAATATCGCAGTAGATTTTATTAAGGCCGTAGTTCCGAATACTTTATTTTCTTTTCTTATTGTTAGACTACGAATTTTTATACAAATTCATATTTTTGCAAGCACAATTAAAGAAATAGAGCTTTAGTAATGATTTGTTTCACCTTTTAAATGTAACAACGCCTGATTTTCTTCGCATACTTTATATATTTCTGCAAACCTAAGTTTCCCATAACTATCCGGATTATTCCATTACTATTCCCAATATTCGATTATAGGGATTATCCGGATAATCAAAAAATCCGAAACATACCGCCAGTGCTATTCAAAAGGCGCTTCAATATATTTAAATTGAGGTGGCTAATTTCACAGAAACCACCATCGTGATTCTTTGGAGGCACCTCAAAAAACAACCACCCACTAGCAATAAAATTCCCGGCAGAGGAGATAAAAATTACAAAAAAGTGGGCCGCTGTGAGAGAGGATTGTTTTGGTCAAACGAAAATTTCTGCGTACCGTACAGTCAATTTTTGCGTCATAGGGCTCGTATAGTTTTGTCCTCCGAATATTCGACGAATCAGAGAGCGGATGTTGAAGCTCACCCTCCTGGGCCTGCACACCGGCAGAAGTAATACCACTTTCGCGACGCTCTGTGCTCCGCCTGTTCGAATTGGAACAGCGTGTACGGGCAACAGGCGACACACAGGTAGACAGGAATTTCTGATATTACATACCAGAAGCCGGAATGCCCCCATAACAATCTCGAGGGAGTGTACGAGGTTCTCCACATACGCCAGATATATTCCGCGTCTAGCACGCCTCCCCGATTCTCGTCAGTGTCTCCTGTTCGCTACAAATAGGGAACAGTTCCATCTCTTTCTCTTTATCTTTGCCTCCTCTCTTCTTCTCCGTTGGTTCGATTTCGATCTTTTAGGATCGGGAGCGAGCCCTTAACTCAAGAGAAATCACTCCAATAAAAGGCCTCTTTTGGACCGTGAAGGGAAGAAAGTTTCTATCGGAGTTGGAAGATGTTCGCCTGGGAGAATCCGCACGAATATCGCTTGGATTCAACGATCCACGGAACGCTTGTCAGTCGTCTTAAAATATTAGCGTCGCTGCCCCGTTATGGGAGTCGAGCGTAACCAGTAGTATCCACAAACGGTGAACACTTTAAATGTGATTACCGTAACCGGTTCCTCGATGAATAGGGGATAATTAGTTTAAGTAATTAAGTGGAACGGAAGAAACTAGACAGAATATACTTACACGTACGGTGAATTGTGGCTTCGTTTAATATTGGGTTGCTCTGCAAGTTCGTACAGATATTTTAGAAACGGTCAAAGTTAACGCGTACACTTTATTAACGTTTTAATAAATAGTTTTGCGTGTCGTATTTATTGTTTGATAATTTTATGACTATCGGCAAGATTCGTAGTCCCTTTTTTTAAAAAGTGTACACTATTTGCACGCTTTCTTCCTCCGAAATTAACTAATTAACTACAAGGAATTTTTATAGACTTCTGATTTATTCAATGTTTGGCCATTAATAAAGTTTTACGATAATTGATTATAGTAGAATATTCCAGGTAACGACTAACAATTTTTGCTGCCTCATTATCAAAATGTTACATTGTCCAGTGTCGCCAAATGGAAAAACTTGCTTTTGCTTTTAATTGTGTATTGTCCATCAATTAAATGAGAACAGTGTTTGTTCAGATTAAGAATGTTATTATTTAACTAAAGCTTATTAAAAATAATCTCCGTTTAGTTCATCAGTTACACAGCAGAAGTGAATATTATCAAAGGCGCTACAAATTTTCCGAATAACTTAATATTTGAATTTCGCGAAATCTCCGTAAACGGTGCACGCGTTTAGAATAGAACGCAATACAGTTTTAATTACTCGGAATCGCGGCCACGATTACCAGCCAGAAAATCATACGATAGATGCACCAATAAATGAACATACACCAATGAATGGACATTAAATAGAAAAGGGAATAGAATAAGTTATTGAAGCAAACAAATGTTTTAATTTTGATTTGTGCTAATTCTTTACTTCGCATTCAACAAATTTCAGGTCCGAAAATAATCTTATAATTAAACAAATTGTTCGCTTATCTACGAATAAGTGTTTGTTATAAGATAAGTCATTAACGGCCTTTTAATATTCAATATAATGCAATGGAAACATGCATATAATTAATATAACAGTTAATTTAACATAAATTTTATTGCATTCAACTTCTTGTTTTCATTTGTTATCATAGACAAATAGAAAGGTGCTGAATCTTATTATTGTCAATTCATTGGTAAAATCAATATTTTTGGCTTCTAAACTTAATTAATTCCTACCCCTATTTCTTTTCACCTCGTTTGTAGTCTCATATAAAAGTTTGAATATTAAAGAATCCGGTTCGAACACAGCAAAATACTCATTGATACTATTAATCCGTGAAATTCGACCTAAAGACTCAATGATTTCTTTAAGTGTTCGTTGATTGGTGCGTCTACCTTAGTTGCCCTTCTGGCATGCGAAAACGATATCCGACGAAGTTTTAAGCGATCGTGATTGGGAAGCTAATGGTGACTTGTCAATGCAGCGTTTTAAACGCACGACGTCTGCTCACTTATCACGAAAATGGGCTGCATGTTGAGATAGGTCGTTCCACAAGGATTTAGTGCCTTCGTTAAGCCATAAGCTTCATTCAATTTTCTCCAATTTGTGGCAATTTGTGCTTACAGCACCCACATGCTCTCGTGCCCCCACCCTTTAACACCGAGCCTCGGACGAGAGTGTGAACGCGCGCGCGCATACACACACGCACATTCGAACACACCTGCGCCGATCACCCACACCTGTGCAATCACAGAGAAATGGTCCTCCAGTGAAATTCATTCTACGCGTGCACTTCTCCGGTCGGAACTCTTGAAAACTCTTTTCAGCGCCGGCTTTCCGAAATACCTGACTCCCTATACACGATTACAGTTGATCGCTGAAAGCTTTCGCCCGATAGATTTTCACGAAACCATTGCCCAATTATATTATCGCCACGTGCAACTCGAAAGACTACTTGTTACGCACTTTTTCTTCCTCTCTTTTTCGATTGGCACTCAATTATTACGCGCTGCGTTTTCGTACATCCCTTATTTCATTATTGTTCAGTGTATCTATAATCCACTGGAAAGTGAATTTTCTTTGGTTATCGAATACGAAACGGTATGTCATCGACTCGCAATTGAAACCATCTCTATCGAATATTATTAGGTTGGCGGTAAAGCCTTGTCGTTTTTTTGCGACGTGAGATTAGTATTGCGATACGTAAGTTAATATGCCAACAAGTTCCCAATCGCGATTAAGATTTGAGAGTGGATTAAGTGGAATAAGATGCATTTGGAGCACGACATATTATAGTATTGCTGTGAACGTAAAAATTACAAATGAAGAAAGAATAGTACAAATGGTAGAATATATTTATATTGGTAGAATTTACTTTTTAGGCCCTTAATAAAACTTTGCTGTAAAAAATTAAAATTCTTCAACAATTAAATGATGAAACTGTTGGATGTGCTCAAAGGTTGTTGAAAAATCTCGGAAATGCATTGCTTAATAAAGTTTAATTTCTAGGTGTTCTTAAAACACGACAGAACTTTTCGGCCAACCCAATAGATCATCCTCTAAGTGCTGCCGTTTCTTGACTTAACCCTTTCCCTTACGATTTAATGGGTTAATCACCGATCCATCAAACATTGCTTTTTATAATTTCCACAATTTATCAGGAAATGTTTGGATTTCTTCTTCAAACCATTTTGAATACGATTGTTCAACCCTCTATAACCTAGTTTTATTTATTTCAACGACGAAAGAAATTACGATTAAGTCAAAATTTTCATTTTAATCTAGAGATAAAAATTTAATAACAACTGTATGACTATTTGGTATTATAATACAATGCTAACAAGAATAAAATGCAGTAGGGCAGTAATATACAAACAAGACAAAGGTCATCAAATTTAAATACATTGTTATGTAACTTTTACGTTACACGGGCTTAAAGAAATCTAAATAAGAAGGGACATCACTAATTACCGATGGGATGACCTAATACAAAGAAGATCCATTTATGCAATTACCTATGGAATCGCGCGCAATCTAATCGGAGTAAATTAGAAGTCGTCGCAATGAAGCGGACAGTTTTTACCCGTGAAATCGTGCAGGCGCGTTCAATTTCAATCTGGCGAGAACGATTTCAATAACGGGTAGCGGAATTACGTAGCGAAAACGAAGGTATCACGTTGGAAACGCGCCGAAGCACGCAATTACCGCCGAGCGAACCAGGTCGAAGTGCAAATTTTGATTTTCCAGACTGGCCTTCGCTCTCTTTGCTCGCTACTCGGGTTCGGCTGCTAACCGAATCAACGCGTTGCGAACGAGGCCCGACCCGGCCCCGGCTTTCGGATTATCGAATGAACTTTTTAATAAATCGCCTATGCTCGAACATTCGTAACGGTGGCGTTCTCGCGTTCGCCGCAACCCGCTCGCGGCGCGCGCGATTCCGAATAGCTGCACGCCTTAAACCTTTGTTGCAGAGAGAAGTATGGCTTCTCTCTGAAGTACCATTCCGAAATTATTACATTCTAGTGGGGTGGATATTAGCTCCGCGCATATGCTTTCATTAGACGTTACCTTCGAGCGTTTCAATTTAACGCGGAAACCACCCCTCAGCCTCGTTCACAGGTCTATAATATCCGACCAGGCACTTGCCGACTCTCTAGCGTGCTTCATTTGGTCGTCGATCGAGTTCCAGCCATATCTCACATTCCAGTTACGGCTAACAACGAGTTTCCGAACGGCGATGCCACGTTTCTGCAAATATTTTGCCACTCCACGCGGCCGGCTTTTGCTTAATTGCCGAATCCCCCGGCTACGCGTTTACGCCGCCGCTTTTCAACCCCATTCAACGTCTGCCTCCGATTTCCGCTGTCTTCCGTACCCTGGACACCATCCACAGCTTCAACTTGCGTTTCCGGTTAGCATACATTGTTCGCCTCATTTTCGCCACTTGTGAATTTTGTATAGATTTAACCCTCAAACTACACGCGAATAGTCTTTGAATCAAAGGTGTCCCCAATATATGAGATTCGAATTTTTAACTTTATAACAAACGTTGAGGGCACTATAATGTAATAACGAAACGTGAAAATAATTATTATTATATGTATTTTAAAACTTTGAATCACAGAAAGGTAATATACAAGTGGATTTGTTTTGTAAATGAACGAAGTCCATTTTTGGAAATAATTGAGGAAATAGAAAATTTATGTATTTTGTAATGTAAACTATTTATTTATCCCCAATCTATATTTGCGTATTAGAATTTTCGGGTGTATTTATCAATTGAAATTTCCCTTACGAATAGAATGACTCAAACATTTATCTTGAAAGTCGCGTAAGTCCATTAAGTCCTCTTTTTCCATGGATGCATTAGTTTTTGGACAAATAAATACGCGATGGGTCAAAAAAGACGCAAAGACCGCTCGAGGGTTAATTAAGTGGACCGATCGTTGATGTAGCTGATCGTTGTTTAACAGAAAAGCGATGAATCGAACGAACAGTTTTGTTTATAACCGAATTGCACCGGGTCTAGCAAAGTTGTCGAATATTATAGATTTTCATTAGGAAGATTTTTGCCGCATTTTTGCCCAACTCATCCTCTGCTACGCGTGTGAAACTTTCGAGTGCCATAGATTTTAGTTGGGCAATTTTTTATATAGGAATTTAAAGTTAATCATCCGGTCTGCTGTATGAACTAATTCAATTGTCAAAAGTATTTTATACTGTGCAGGTTTATTCTAACTATCCGCCATCGTATTTCGGTTCAGTGAAGAAGGATTATTCTCGTAGTGAAAGTTACTTTGGAAATCTCTGAATCTTTCCAGCGAAAATGCGTAGTCGCGCATTGAGAATGCTATTGAAAACGTGTCAACAGCTTGATTATTTCAGCCCCGTAATTGTATTCGCTCGCAGCCTTCAGCTGCAAGCATTTTTGCGAACCAGAACTCCGCCCGCTTAAGCCACCCCTGAGAATCGTTCGACGGAAACTTGTGGTCGGGCCTCTTCTTGTGTATGTCCAAAGTTTAATTAGTTTTTAGAATGTATTGAGCGGCCGGGAGACAGGTTAAGTTTAGTGCAAGTTCTAGTGGCGGGACAATTTTACCGGGAAGTTTTTCAATTTTCTCGGCTCACGGACTACTCCCGGATCGGCGATGCTTCTACACAGTTTCTCTCGTTATCCCAGATTTGTTTATTGCTGTCTCAAAGAATCTCGGTGCAAATCGGGATACTGAAATTTTCCACAAAAGGCTCCGCTTTGTTTGCAATTTCGACATTTGGTTACCACTGAATCTAGACTGAATCTAGACTAGATCTTTATGCAAATTCAGTCTTCTATCGACAGAAATGAACAAATGGAAGTTAAATATAGATCAGGTTTACCAGTTGATCACAATAATGCGTATTTTAGTCTTAATGTTTTGCTCATCGCGTGTATTTTGTATTTTTTACGCATCTAACAATAAGTTTGTTGATCGCGTGTATTTCGTATTTTTTTTACGCACCAAAATTTGCTATAAGTGTATAAATATCTGGTGATAATGTTAACCAACATCTACGCTTCCTGACAAAAGTTAAGAAACAAAATAATCGTTTTACAATTAAATTGAAGTCTAAATCAGTTAATATTAAGGTTAAGTCTAAAGTCTAAATAAAACTTGATATTTTCAAAAAGTTTTAAAAGCGGAGAAGAAAATTTTAGAGCTAAAGAGATACAGAAAATTCGGATTTCAGAATTTATTTCAATTTAACTATCAATTTCCATGGTTTGTCGAACTGCACGTTCATAGTATTACAATAAGTGGCTTAATATAGTAGGCATGAGTGATTTTTCAGAGTTCATTAGTTTTTATTAATGTTATAGGAATACAAAATAAAAATTCTAGATTGTTCAGTTTATTTGTAGAAAAGTACAGTTTTAGTTTGATATTTCCCATTCACTGTGATAAAAATGCGCAGAACTCGATTACGGCGTAGCCTCTTTAGATTTGTCTCCAGCTTCTTGGTTTTTCTTTATCTCCATTTTACCTCCCGTTCCCCTTACCCACGCCTCATCCTCGTCTCTTCTCTTTCTCTTTCTGGCTAACTGAGCCAAGACTTCGTTAATGGAAATTGATTACCGCAAGAAGACGATATCTAAATCACGTTGTTCTCTCTTTTAGTCCATCCAAACTTTATCTCCCTCCATCGGCGCGTCGCAATTCTTTATTCGACGATTTTCTTTTCGCTATAATCTTCCAAAGCAAACGCGTTTCCATCCGTTCTCGTAGTTAATTTTGATGTTCGAATCAGCCAGAGAAAACGGTCTATTATAAAGTCGAAATAATTGTTTGATTGGTTAATCTCCTCATGATTGAAAAACAATTCATTACATTCTAAATGACGCGATTATTAATCTAGTTGTGGTATGCAGTCGTTCCGAAACGCGAATATTAATGCATATTTAACGATGCGAATTATCTTGTTTTATTCGCCTGTGATTTACTGCGAAACTCGTTCCGGTCATTTGTTGTAGCATGTAATTGGCGAATTTTAACCATCGTAATCGGAACTTTCCAACTTCCCCAGCAAATACGTTAACGCACTGCATTTTCATACTAATGGCCACTCAAATTTCTGCCCATCCTTAGAGTTTTTCTACTATTACTGCTCCGATTTAAAAGACTAACACGTGTTTTAATAAACACAAAGCAGCACATCAGAGGTTAGAAGAAAAGTTCTTCAAAAAGGTCTGCCGAAGGAATGCAAACCTCTTCGAGGAGGCTTCAACTAGCGAGCTGCGTTCACAGCTCGGTAGAAGCGCGGATTGCGTGCCTCTGCGGCGGATTAAGGGCGAGACACATCAGTATGGGCGATAGAGTCGATTTTAAACTCGTCACAAGTGGATTTAGCACCTTTCCTGGACTACGCAGCCGCCGGCGACGCCGACCATGCAAGCTGTTATCCAGCAAGTCGGTATACTTGATCCCTTTCCGCGTGAGCTCTGGACTTACTGCTAAAACGTGGGAAGATTTACTTCGAAACTTAAGTCCCGGCTAAAGATTTATTACCGGCCTCTCATATCTTCGAATTCTTGACTACTGCCGTGCGCACACAACGTGCATTGCTCTGCATTCTGATGCTCTTTTACAACTGCCACGCAAAGGAAATTATCCTTTTCATCTGTATTTAGCGACGAAAGTTTCTATAGATAATTATTATTATAGTATTTGTTAAAGTATTTCATTTCAGAAAATGCGACCCAACGTTAGTTTTGTAACTTCACGATCTTATTATCCGACTACGTGGCTAGAGTTTAGTTTCTGAAAAAGGAATTTGACTCATTTTATGAAGTTGATTAGGTTTCCTATTGGGCAGTTCGTTTATTCAATTTATCGATTTCATTTGCAACTACTTCCTGTTGGATTTTGATTAGACACGATAAATACGATGAATCGTTAAGATTATTTTCCTTACGGTAGATCGAAGCGTCTACTATTATATTTTATTTGTATTTGAAGAATTATTTGCATATTTACTTATGTATTGCAATTCAAACGCAGCAATTGTAGAAAAACGATAAGACTTTTTGATCAACCTAGTATCTTTAACCATTCTACGTTCCGGAGCTTAATTAGCGCATAAACTAAAATTTCTTGGCAACATGACTTACAGCTTTTTGCTATAGAATCGCAGAATCATTTGATCTTAGATCCGCTTCGTATTTAACAAATTCTTCTTGCTTGTTTCCCGTCTAAAGAAAAGCAACTAAAAAAGGGCAATGCAATAGCTACGGTTTCACAGCTACCCTTCAACCAAATTTCATAGTTTCATCTCCATCAACATTTGCTCCCCAGTCCAGGAAGCTTATGTTCCTTTCATTCGCCTAACTTGACCACTCATAGCATGAATACCGCGCAAAGGATAGTATTCGTACGCGATCCCGCTGTGTTTGGCTTTACAGGCACGTAAGTCACGCGTCAAGGGATGATTCCGCGTTGCGTGCGTTTCACAGGGCAAACAATGGGCCAACCCCGTCCAGGGTGCGCCCTGCAAACACACGCTGACTGGTAAAGTTATGTCTACGCTGATAGACCGATTTCCACGAACGATTGTTAGACAATAAATGCACGGTGGCTGGCTAGAGTCAGTCATTCTACTTAATTGGGGCTTCGGGCGTGAAATGTTCACAAAGTCAAGTCGGAGGAAACGACTGTCCCTAGGAAAGCCGCCTCTCAGATCATCCGTGTCCGAACGACCATGGGAAAGGCATAATATCGCGATGTGCGATCACGTACAGAGGGTTAACGCTTCGTAGTTTAAAGGGTAATTAATTCGTGAGGTGTTTAGACGTAATTTTGTAGAATACTTAGAATACGACGGACTTTAAGCCACATTTAAGCTATTTGCTATTAATTAAAATGACGATATATTACCAAAGCAGATGGTTCTAAGCTGTGTAAAACTTAGGGAAGTAGTTTATTTATTTATCTATTCATTTATGGGCTGGAGTCGAGGATACATCATTATATACAAGCGTGAGATTACATATAATAAAATAACTAAAGTAATTACATAAAATAAAATAATGTAATATAAATTAAAATGAATTAAGTAGGAGTTAGACTTAGGCGTAGGTGTGAATTCTATTGACAGCAGAAGTAAGAAGATAATTGAAAAGCGAATGATGAGTAAATACAGATATGATTTATAGATTCTTCACGTTTGCATTGCAATACAGGATGTTTCGTTATTAGTGGTATAACCGGGCAAGGTGTAATACTTTACGAAAAAATAAGTCGAAAAGGGAAAAAAATATTTTTTTTTATATAAAGCTTTGTTTTCGAGAAAACCAAAGTTGAAGATTTATCAAGTTCGCGTGTATTATGATACTAAACAAATAATAACATTGTCTATGTTTGTAAACGCAAAAAACGGGGATTGATACAAGAAACGAGTAACCCTAATAATTAAATATCGATACAATGAGACTAATTAGATAATTCATCAACGCCTTTAGCTGCAAAAGATAGTCAGTTGTGAAATTTCTTTCTTCATACCAAAAGCTTCTAACAGTGAAGCCAACCGGTTTTTGCACCGAGCGCTTTAATTACAATTTTGACTGGGATTTTCTTTAGTTTTTGGGAAGGTGTTGATCTGAGGATAGCAAAGAAATATTACGGAAATAAATTTGCTAATTTTGACGGCCATTTAGGGGAGATCTTAGGAGTTGCGGTTCCCGAATACGCGCACAAGGTTAAACTTCGATTCCGTTCGAATTCGCTATGTGCGCCCCCCCGTATTATAGGACGGCCAGCTACCCCATTGGATTAGGAGACCCCATAGAGGGAAAAATGTAATATAAAAGGCTTACCGGCTAAGCTGTTAATATGTTGTAGAACGATGTGTCCGAGCAGGAACTATGTATATATTACACTGCTCAAACATATGTCTTTTCTGATCGTGTTTGCGTAGGGAATACAGAGATTGCGGCCGCGTCACGGCTCATTCAATTTCAACTACACTCAAGAAATGACTCTTTAATTCCAACGAATGGAAAACAATCTGACACGGCACCGCGAATTAACATAAAAGTACCAAAAAGGTAAGTAGGGTAAACGTTGGTAATACGGAACACCTAATTTTAGAAGCTTCCCTAAAATAGAGAAATTTATCTTTTAGAAGAAACTAATACATAATAATATTTATAACAGTTAATCTTCAAGTACCTTCGCTATTTAGACTTAGGTAAGTTGTTTGGTGGGGTACATTTCTATCCCATTCGAAAACTGCAAATATCTGTGCAAGCTTTAGATTTAGAAGTAATTGTTTCGGGAAAAATAAAGGTCTGATACATCTTCGACCAATATGAACTTTATTGAAAAAATAAATAACATTTATTTGAACTAAAATTTCACTTTTGTATTGCAATCTGAATTTTTGCAGGTCTTAAAATATTAGGATAGAAATGTATTATTGTGCAAATGTTTTTATGCAAATTCATATCTTTATCGGCATAGTTAAAGGATTGGAATCTAAATGAAGGGTTGTTCCACCCTCGAAATAAATATTTTATATATAGTTTCGCATTACGTGCATTTTGTGCCTTTTGTACATTTTCCATGATTGCACAAAAATCTGCAGTCTACATATTACCATCGTTTATCCTACTTTTCATCGAACAGGATTTCAATTATTTTTACAACCCCATCTTATAAAACACTGATATTATCGAAAAGATATCGACTGCTATTATAAGCTACAGGTAACGTAAATTAATTTTATAAATTGAAACGTGTCTTTGCGATCTCATCCCGTCGCGTCGCTTGGAATTACGTCCAGTCGAAAAGATGCTTATCAGACTAAACGAAACAGACACGCTAAACGGGGAGCTTCGGTGTAGACAACACTTAATATATTTGCGTTTGAATTACGCCCCTCGCTTGCTGGCAACGTCGAAGAAGGTAAAAGGGAGAGAAACGGGGCGAGCTACAAGACCAACGTTCGCCACGTGTCGTCACGTGGCCGAAAAACTAATTGAGATATGAAATTTATTTGCCACCGTGTTGTCAGCTCCGATACTTTTGATGAAAACTTTGCATCCTGTGCGATCGTTACGAAATTTCTCCGTTTCACATGCTGCATCATAGCTTATCATTTATTATTTCCTTCGTGGCTATTTGGAAACGAGATCAGGCAAATTGCGAATATGATTTTTTTTGGACACACCGATTGCAACTTTTCAATAGTGCATACAGCATTCTACTCTAGCTGTTCATGAAAGTTTCAGCGAGTCAATGTTTCAAAAATACTTACCACTCCAGAAAAAAGATACGATAAATTACCCGATTCGTTGAAGACTGTTGACTTCTCGTATTAGCATTCACGAAAATGATAGAAAATGATTGTTAGGTCGATTCGTATGAAATTTTATACTCCAAGGCAAGAAACTTTCTTGCAAAATATTCCTAGCTTCTATAGTTAGTTTAATTAGACACGATGATTTATAAATCTGCGAATCAGCGAACTCTCCAGTTAGTAATCATCTGAATTTGTAGACCTTCTCCGGAATTTCTGAGCTATGGAGTTTTTAAGCATTTGAATTTTAATACCTTCAAATTCCCAAAGCGTCGACTATTCGAACCTTCGAATTTGCAAACATTTTATTTACTGTGTTCAATCAAGGTAATCCTCGTTGTGATACCATAGATAGGGAAACGTGATCAGTAGACTGTGAATTTTTGTACAAATTCAAATCTTTACAAACATTTAAGGGAATAAAATCTTAATAGCGATTTGTTTTATTTTGCAGAAATGATGAAATCAACTGCACTTTTGATATTTTATATATTTTTGCATGTTATGGGTATTCTGTAACTTTTTCCACATTCAAATGCATAAAGATCTGCAGTCTAGTGATCAGGGCGCAAATGCAAGTTTTTATTAAAAAATGTAGGTTTGCTTCAGTTTTAAAATACACTAATCTTAACTCCACTTCAAATATTCTGTGTTTTTGTTATATTAAATGCAATCAACGTCACTTGGTACATTCAAATCCCCTATAGCTGCTTAAAAATCTTAAGCCTAGTTATCAGCAATTTCATATGCGTCAACCTAGCGTCTAATAGCGTGACTTTTCGCAAGCTTCTTCAGAGCATCGCATTCAGATTCTCAGAAACGTTAGCAGCCATTATTGGACAACAATACGTAACAATATTAATCTCGTTCTCCTGTTCATAAAACAGTAACGAACCCCAACGATCTTTCGATCCCCAATGAAGGGCATCGAAAAAGCCTGGACGAATTCCGCCCATCGTGGAGGGATCAAAAATTCACGTTGCAATTAAAAGGAAGGCCGACAGTCCCTCCTATCGACATTTCTCTCTGCCTCTGTCTCGATCACCTTTCACCAGCTGACAAGACAGCGTAACCATCGAAACGATCGCGCGTCGTCGCGCGTGTAGAACGCACACGCCAGAAGAGGAGGGTTGCATACCGATTCTCTATTTTGGCGCGCGCGAAATTAATCGTCACCGCTCTGTCATTTCGATTTTGATCTTAACGGGCGAGAGCAGCGAGGCGTTATACCAAGCCGCTCGATATAGGTAGCAATCTGGCAGTCTGCAGTTAATTTAGAGGCCATTTCCTCTGTAAATAGCCAATAAAAGCACGTTGCGCGCTCGCGCTCGCGCTCCAGCTCGCTGGCGCCAGCGCGCGCCCCTACGAAGGGGTAGCTAGGTGAAGGGTGGCGAGGGGGGTCGATGTCGAGGAGGGACGGGAGCGAGACGGGACGCAATATTATAAAATTTAATGTCTTGGTTTACGGGCCGCGGAGCCGGCTATAACCTCGCCCCGATATTTACTGGGCAATCGCGAGGCTATATTGTACGCCGATCCAAACCCCTCTTCCAACCCCCATCTGCCCATCTTTCCACGTTGTTCCACGTTGTTTCGCGCTCCACCTTTCCGATCGGCTTTTCGATTAGGCCTCTTCACGTTCGAAGCTTGTTTCGCAGACAGACTTTCGTTCGACGCTATCCAACTTCCTGGCCTTCGGTTTCCGATTTTGATGCACGGTGCGGGAACCCCAGATGAGGTGCAGGATAGACCTATCATCTTATGGGATTTTGCGTCACGTGGTCTGAAATATGGACATTTAGGAAAATCGGTACTTTTGGAAAAACATCTCTTCCTTTTTATTAGCCGAAAGTTTGAAATATTTTTAGAATATCGCAATATAGAAAATCTCACGAAAAGTTTGGAATATCACGAACATGACGATTAACCCTTTGACTGCGGTGTTATCGGTATTGTGCAGTATTGATGTAATAAAAATGCTCGCATAGATTATGTGCGCAAAATAGTTACTTGTGAATAAATTAACTGGAAGCGTAAAACAACACTGGTCTATTCTATACCTCGTTTGTGCTAGAGTTTCGGTATTGCTGCTTGGAGGTACATAAAGGGTGGTGTGTAAGGAAAATTGTCGTGATTTGATCGGAGGAAGGTACATACTCCGGTAACTTGATATTTTGTGGCGAAGATGAAGTTGAGGATTTGATTTCTTTTAGGTCAAACAGGATACTTCGAGAATCGTTATGACCCTGTAGAATATTGGGTTAAGGTAGAATTGAATTGTGTACTGTTTTATTATGTTGTCGGATCGTCTTAAAAGTCAGCGTAGTTCACTGTAAAAGAACATACGATTCTACTAAAACTCGACAACTTTATTGAAAATGTACTCCATGTTTAATCCTTTGCCTTATAATTTCAATGTAATTTCATTGAAGTTCGAGGAAAGCCGAGCTTGTCGAAGTAGCTACTTTCTCCGAAGTTGCAAAATAATTTAACGACATCCTTTAGATAAATTGGTCGCGATACCTGGCTAAATTAGTTACCGAGAAAAACGAAATAAAAGCGAAGAGAATGTGTGTACGCTGGACAAATAAAGAGGCTTTCGTAACAGGCTGCCGCCTTTTCCGTCGACGTTAGGAAAACTAACGACAGGGCTGGATAAGAGATATCGCCTCCGAGGAAAAACAGGTAGCAACCACCCTTTGAGTTTTCCCCGAGCTTCTCCTTTTCCCTTGGAACGCAGAATTTTTACGCACGATACAACATTTGTGGCTCTTCTTTCTAAGCTAGGGTGATTTCATTGCATCAAATATTTAACTCAAAGGAGAGTAGAAGTTTGAGGGTTTCCTTTAGTTAATAGGAGTCGTAACTTAACCAAAATTCCCTACCAGCTTCTTATTTTATAAGAAATTTGAATATATTCGAAACTTCGTACGTCTTTCGCTTTTCGAGCCTAATTGGAATAATGGATATGTTGGGTAGACTTTTAGAAACAAATTAATCTTCCTGCATAAAAAGTCCTCTTGATTTCAAGATGGTTTGATTAGTTTATCATTCGTGGCTTTCAAATACAAATCAAATGTTGGTACCATTCTAATATACTTACTTGAAATTTCGACCCAGACAAGTTCATAATGATTCTTTCTAATTTTAACCCCCTTAAGGGGTTAACCACTTGGCTTACAATCACGAGTCACACTCGTGGCACGATTTATAGATAGACTTATTTAAGATAAATTCTGCTTGCGATACGATGTTCCACTTATTTTAGCCCTACTTTCTCTTCATCAGATTAAGAATCACTAAATATAAATTATGCAGAATATTTTAATAGTTTGAACAAATGTGAGAAATGTAACCTGATAATGATAGCTTACGTAAGTGCAATAATAAAAACAATTGTAGGACAAGAGGTTAATACATACAAGTTTGACTTATGAATCCATAACGATACCAATGTCATCATTCGCAGCTTTCGAATACAAACGAACTTCGAGCAATATTCACCAACCAAAGCAAACGTTCTCCAAATAAACCCCAAACTCCGTCACCCCGGATTTCCCTCCGCGTAGCCAAGCTACTCCGTCAATCAATCGTGTAGAACGAAACTTTCTTGTGCGCGCATTGTCCACGACGAATAGCTCGCGAGTTCATTATCGGTCATTTAGTTGGTCAGCTGAGCTGCGAGAAAGCGGGTGAAGGGAAAAGTTGCCCGATCCTCCCCCGGTCCCTTAATTTTTTATTATCCCGGTGTAACGCGTTTCCGGGCGAAGGAGATGTTTACCGTGATATAATGGCCAGTGGCAAAGGGTTTTTCCGCGCGACGCAAACCTCGAAAACCGGTTATGTATGTGTGTAGTAGGTATGTTCGTTGTATTCGTGGCCGGAGCGATATACGTAGGTAGGACGCGCGGAAGGATCTATCTCTGCCGGATAGTCCGGGTGGCTGCTCTTTCTCCGTATCAGGATGGGCTGCTATGTGAGCGGGTGTTGGTCTCGCACATAGAAACGGCAAAACACAAGACACGAAGGAACGACGGCGGAGGAGAAGGCTGGAGGAAGAGGCAGAGCAGTAACAGGAGGGAAAGGGCAGCCGAGGTAGCGACGTCACCACGGAAATCAAGAGTAATGCCAACACGAAACTGCACTACCCCTCGCACACCCTTGCCAACCTCTCTCCTTTCTCGCTCCATTCGTTCTATACCTTTCTCATTCCACCCAACCCCCCGGTCCTCTCCCCCATCGCTACCTTCTCTGTCTTTCGTTCCACCTTCTCCTTTCTTCCCGGTTTCTCCTTGTCTAGCTACGTTTCTCTTTCTCCTTCCCACCTTTTGCTCGCTACCACGATACTTCCCTTGCCCGAACTGCTACCCTCCACCTCCGCATCTCACCTACCCCCGGGGAATAACCCCCTTACCATTCGTGCTATATGAAGCGGCAGCGGCGAATAGAAGAGCGACAGAAAGCGTAGCGGAGCTATATACGAGCGTGAGCCCGCGACTAAGGCTACGCTCGAATCCGAGAATTCCGCTCCTTACCGCGCTTCTTCTCTTTTTCTCTCTTTTACTCCACCTCCTCCTACTTTTCGTGCTCCTTTTCAACCCCTGTCCGCCCTCGAGTCCGCTTCTCGGTTCCTGTATCGCGTCGAGTAACGCGCGTATCCTTGAAAGCCCGTAGACGGTGAATAGGTTCTTGGGTTGGGGGCTAGATTTGTAAAAATAATGTTTCCCGCTGGCTGACTGAGAGACGAGTCCGCTGAAGTGAATCAAGCGAATTGTAACGTGACTTTGGTTACTCTGTGCTTTGATTAAGAAAACGGGGGTCGGTTACTGGTTGAATTATTTAATTAATACTTCTTTTTTTGTTATTGAGGAATAGTGGAATAGGAATTGAAGCCACCAGCTTAAAAGTGCTTCAGTTCAGTTTTTGATATTGTACTAGTTACGGATACAATTGAAGCCACGAATTCGTAAAGGTCCGATAAGTAACGTTTTGAGAAAAAAGGTTTCCTCTTTGTTAATATTAGAACTACCAAAGTAGTCAAAATAATATTAATATTGAAGCCGTACAGTATTAAGAAAATTCGATCCATTTTTTCAAAATAAAAACAGTAGATTACTTGTCAGCATACTTAATGTTAGATTATTACTTAGTAAACATACGTTTCATAATATTTTAATGAGCAACTGGATTTCCACAATTATATTTATGCAAATATTTAGTATTTATTTATATCAGCACTGCAAGCATTCCAACTGCAAAGGGTTAAGATTGGATATAATTTTTTCTTATCGATCAGCATCGTTTTGGATATTTGTTGAGACGTCACCATTTTATTAAGGGTTGTACGTGACAGTACGTGAAATGGCGTTTCTTCGTGTTGGTGGTACAATCGATGATCGTAAAGTCGCAGGACTGACCTCGATGATCCCAGGATGGAAAACGAAAGTGAACTGGTTCCTCGTCAAAATCCCACTCGTGAAAATGTGGCCATTCGTATGATCGGGCGTATCTGTGCATCCCCTAGAACGGCTTCCAGAAACGTCTTTTAATATACACTATATCTTCAAAGGGCCTGGGTATTTCCCTTCATTCTTCCGCGCCGGAAAAAATACACGAGTTGCTCATCTTAAATCCGTCATTACGTGTATATTAACCTCGTTCGCCGTTCCCTTTTGCCGGCTTTTTGTGATAAACTGTTGCGATTTTCGCAGTACCTTCTCCAATTCTCGTTCACTCTCCTTTGTATTCTGTTAGGTTGACGTATATGAAATGTTGTTTCTGTGATGTTTAAAATTGACAGATGTATAAGTATTGTTCTTTTAATTTTGTCCAATCGTTAACTGTAACAAATTATATTGAGAAGAAAAAAAGTTTTTATCATCTACGCGTATAGAATGTTGAGAATAAGTAGAGTAATGGTTGGGTTGAGTAATAAGTATTATTGCTAGATTACGAATGTTCTTGCATTTATGGAAAATTTAACTATGGTAAAAAGTGCAGAATTCACATAATACACGCTTCAATTTCCCATAAATGCAAGAGCGTTCGTAGTCTGACAATAATACTTGACACTATTTTAATGAAACACGAATGAACTTATTATTCAATCGAATATAGTAAAATTATGAAATCTTTAATATTGGACGTCACAAATAATCCAAATATTTGTGTAATTTCTTATAGAAGCCTAAATCTGTAAAGTAAACAACGAAAAGTGTTCGATATAAATATGAACATATGCATTTAGAGAGACTTATATAAACATTACAATAGTTAAATGTTGAATTATATAATTGAAGACTGTTGACTTTTCATTGGACACTAAATCAAAAAGTAAACCAAAGAATTCTAAAATTGGCGATTTTGTTCCGATTGCAAAGTAAATGTGGTTTGATTAGATCACAACGGCAAAATATTTAAAATTCATTCTCCATGAAGATTTTTTCTTCCGACTGACACTTTGGGAGCAAAATAATATTCGTATCGTTAGATGAAATTGCGGCAGCTCATTTCGAAAATATTCTTTATAGGAAATCGATATTAATGCTGATAAGCTCGCAGAAGGAAACGTGTCATGTCTTCTGGCTATTTTTAGTCAAATGTAGAATAATATCCGTCACGTTTGTCGAATAAATTAGACCGCGGCTCCCATTTATTTTTGGCGAAGTTTGATTTGGGGATGAAGAAATTTTGCAAAGTAGAATTGACCGTAGCTGCAGAACAAAACGGCAGATTCAACATGGAGAAAATCTACATGCGTCTCGTTGGGATATAGGCCGCAGAATAGATCTTTTTCCGTTTATATTGCAGAAGATTAAATTAATTTTGTTCAATTAATTGGTAGTTAAGATGTTTAGCGTTAAGTGAAAGAGTCTGGTCCCTGTCTTCCACCCCTATTCCTCTACGTTTCGCTTCTCTGTCTCGCTTTCTTGTTGTGTCTTCATCCCGTTTACTCAGCTTTCCTTTTGGTGTCAAGTAAATTTGCAAAAATATCTATCAGTAACGATGTATTAGATAAGCGTAAAACTTCTGATGGATTCTGGAACCTGTGTTTGTTTATTTTAACTCCTTGCAGACGATTGTCGCAAATAGCCACCGAAACTTTTTTGATATTTTGGGCATGAGTAAATTTTTAAAGGAGGAAACTCAATTTGTTAGATCATCAAATAAATTCATGTCGAATTTTATACGAAAAGGGTGCAACTAAACGTATACACATATGACGCAATTCTTTAAGGAGTTAAACATTATTAGGTGTGTGCAAAAGTTTTAGTCTTGGCTTAACAACATCATTGTCTTCAAACCTTGTGTTTTATTGTTTCGCAATTGAATCCGAAACTTGGCAGGAAAGTGGCAGAAAGTTGTACAAAATAAAGAAAAATACTAAGGAGATGAATTTATAATACTTATAGCATAGTACATAAACAAAAGAAACTTGAAATTAAAGACCAAGACTTCTACATACAATTAATATTTAGGATTTTAATTTGGAAGTTATAAAAAGTATAGAGACGGTTTTATTAATTGGTTTGATTTTATTTACAAAAGAATAATTTTACACAAGATAGCATTTTGCCGATCTGCGATAAATACACGCAAGTTTGTACAGTAATTAAGTACTTACAAAATTTACAATTTACATCGGTTGTTTACAAAATTATTGTAAATGTTAGCGGTACAAGTAAAGATACTGATATTTTGTGAATCGCGAGAAGACGAAAGATGAAAGATGAAAAGATGAAGTGATCACAGGTTGAATGCAAAGATATTTCAATGACGTACATATTAATACACAATTATAAATATTAAAGTGGAACATAAATCATGATCTCACAGTCCTCTAGTAGGTAAAGCTAGAAATATTTTACAAACTTCGTAAGATCAATAATCAAGCTAGCTTTCTCTACGTTAATGTTAGTCGATAAGTTCCCTTCATATGGTATAGTAATTTCTATCCTACCGCCGTACGATACTGCAGCTTGCACTGTTTCGTCAATATAGGGATTTTATTATGCAATGTTGGCAATACCGATAGTTTATCATTAAACAAAATACAAGGTACGTTAATTGATGTACGAATTCCCATTCATTATCGAATAATTTTGTTGCAGCTCTGACCTGATTAGGTCTGCCAACCTTTCCATAGCCTGAAAAGGAGAGGAAAGTTACTAGACACTGGTAACTTATTCTTGTAGCTCAGTCGATATCAAAGTCACCAAGGCAAATCCCTAAGTACCTTAAATCTCTTTTAACCCTTGCTCGGGTGTTTAACCCTTACTACAGTGACTAGGTATAAGAGTAGATCAATCATGTAATATTTTTTGTAGCTCAAATTCCTGGAACTCTAAAGCCCCATTACCATTTTCATTTTTACCTCTTCAATCGTCTAAAATGCTTAACTTTTTCGCTTGCTTCTACCCTTTATATCTTAAAACACTTTAAAAGTGTTTACATTCCTTGTCAGATAATAAAACGAAAGATTTTTTTGGTATTTCAGAACATGGGACACGAAGTCCCACAAGGTGATTTGTCTACTCTTATATCTAGTCTGTGCTCGTTGCACGAAAAAATTCCAAACTTAGAATTTAGTATGAAAAGTTCTTTTCACAGTGCTTATATCGAAACTTTGATATTGGGTAAGAATAACGCAACCATTGCCGTCGACTGCACGAGGGTTAATTCGATGGAATTTGAATTTAATTATTAATACGTACCAGTTCCATATCTTCGTACGAAGCTTTGGAGAAGCTTGCCCTAATGGCATTGCATGGTTTGCTAGGATCTTTCATGAAGGCAGCTCCAGGTGCCATTATGACTCCTTCTTTCACTCCTCGATGCATAATCATCTTCCAGGTGTCCTCGACATCCCTTACTTTAATCCACAGAAAGAATCCTCCTTTTGGTACAGTGAAATCTGCCAAACCTATAAAACGGATAAATTGCATCTCAAAAGATTATTTACTTCCCCTTTAACCAGCTTTAAATACAGTCAATTGCATAGTTGTTCGTTCACTCGCCACATTCGACAAAGTATTAAGCATGTTCGTAAATGTTGATGGAATTATTATAAACATAGGAGTTCGTTAATTTATCAAAAATTTGAAAAATTATGATCAAATATTTTCCATGGCTCGTTAGCTTCAAATGATTAGGATAAGCTCTGAATTATTTTTTCAAGACCCCCAAAATTGTGCAACTACAAGAAACGCACGTAGATAAATTTATCACATTTTTTATCGATGGAAAAGGAAGTAAATAATAATTTGTACCCAAAATTATCGAAATAATAAATTGCAAGTACAAATACATACTACCCATGTCACTGTAGCGAAGCCAATAGGGTAGAAAGGGTTAATAAAAACTGCTGTACGTAGTTTTATTTATTATTACACACACCAAGTGCGATAGGTGAACGAACACTTATTCGTTCGACCGTAATTTCTTGATTAACCCTTCTTTGATTTCCCCATTTTAGTTCCTCGTTCAATGTTTCTCTCAACTCTACCATCAAGCGAATAAGCGCAAACTAATCGCCTCGCATCATCCAAAACTCGATGACATAATACAAGATTGCATAAATTTTCAAATAATCATAGCATGGTCTTTGCGAGCCCCATAATTCAAAGAAGGGTTAAAAAGAGTTCAAGGAAGTATTTTAAACAATATTATCGCATAACGCGCGATAATAATAAGCTTATCGTTTGCCAATATTAGTGGCTGTACCAACCATGCAAATGTTTTTCAGCTACCGCGGCGATAGTGTCCCTACGTTGCTTGTAGAGACACCTTATCCTCATGAAATGATTCATCAGTCCATTGTATCCCCATAGTTTTATCAGCTTGTATATTATCACCTAGAAACAGCGAGAGAATTTCAAGAAATTGCTCCTCCTCTTTTCGCGTTCACGACCGTTGATAAGAACCGATTTATGTTTATTTTCGCGATAACAGCTGACACGCGCCACCGTTGCTGCAGCATACTCAACTAATGATAATTACACGGAGCGTGCGAAGCGTTCCCCATATTTTTCACGCGGTTTCATCATATTGAGGCAATAATATTTACTGCCATTCTGTCAAGATATCTTTACAAAGCGTGCAGTGACATTTACTGATGATCGTGACGGTATCGATGCATAATTCATGCCTCTCCGTTTTCCTGACCTTCGAAGTAATTCAATTGCCACCGTTTATCTCGTGGAATTATAATTTCCAATGCTATACGTGGTTCGTAATAGAAAATTTGGGGTATTAACCCTTTCAGTGTTAAAAGGAAATACTAATTCAGCGATGACGGACTTCGTTTGGATTTTGAAGCACAAATTTTGAAAGCATTTATGCTTTCCTTATTTGCAACGAAGACGCATAAAACTTATAAATTTTGTTTTGTAAGTTCTATGCTATTTAGAGCCGTCCATTGCAGCGCATTGTTATTCGAATGAATATTGAAAGGGTTAAAGAAAATTCTGGATATTAATTCTGAATTTAATTAGAGAAAATATTCCGTATTTCAAAACCAGAAAGTTAAAAAAAACCTCTTTTAGGATACACGTTTCCCGCAAAAAAAATGACCGGCGATAACAAAGATACCGTGTTAAAAACTTATAGGACGTCAACCCAAGATATGTCAACAAATAATCACTGGAGTGAGACTTAAATAATCACATCTGCGGTACCAAAACAATGCAATGTCTGGAAATTCTCATAATTGTTACAAATCTCATTCATCGAAGTACGCATCGCATCTTATCGTATTTCGATAAAACCGAAATCGGTGGTGAAGCAAAGGGTGCATAAGAAAGGGTAAAGGATGAAACTGGTGTTCCGAGGGAAGATCTTTGCCCGGTTTGGAAACTATAAATTTGCAGGGGTTGTACCAACGGTGGAGAATAGCGAGAAGCTTGTAGGGGTAGTTTAAAGGGAAAGCCACCCTACCAACCTGGGATAATGTAGGGGCGTGAAGATGGCTGCTCTGTAAATGTAGCTCTATACTGGCTATCAGTGGTGCTGCTGCTGTGATGAAGCCTAATCTGATACCGCTGCTGATCACTTTGGAGAAGGAGTCCAACCTGATCACCCTGCCTTCGGTATCCAGCGATAAGAACGACTTTGGTTCGACCTGTGCGCACAAACACTGCGTTTCACGTATTGCTAACAATTGGAAGATGTGAAATAATAATTGCGCAAACTGTTATTTCAGTCGCTCGAGCAACGTGAAACAGCATTCGGAATTATTCATGCAATTAGTCGAATGACTGTGATTTCGACGCTTTTACGATTAACACTCTATAGCACGAATTTTATTTACTTTTATGATGAACAGAAAAACATTACGATTAGGTCAGAATTTTCGTTTCGATAGGAAAAACCAGGGATTAATAATTATTTTATGGTTGCTTGGCAAAATACAATGGCAAAACTAACAGATTGGTATATAAATAGTTTAAAATTTAACAAATTTAAATATCAGAGTTATGTAGCTTTTAAGTTAGATGATTAGCAGTTTTTTCAAGTAACATTGTTCTACTTCAGCAATTTTCGGGAAAATTACATGTATCGCGTTTAAAGAATAATTAAAACATCGAAGCTTTAAAATATACTAATTTATTTAAATGCCAATCACTGGAAGTAAAAGATACTTTTTGCTAGAAAGTCACCGATAACGTTAACGTACGTTTTCATATCTACTACTTCCGTGACGTTAACTATAGATTATTAATTGCTGTCAGTAGAAAAAAGTTACGATGTTTAGACTTGACGGTCACGAGTTCCCGTTCTAACCTTTTCGATTACTTTTATCTACGTGTCATCTTCAAATTATTTACAAGAAATTATCGCGCAATTATCTGCGAGAATAGAAAAGTAATACTTACGTCGTCGAAGTGCATGAAATGGTAAGGATCATCGTCGAGGATCAGGAAGTTATATTCGCAAGCTATCCTGTAGATCTCCTTCCGCCTTTCCAGCGGGATAACAACGCCCGTGGGATTTGATCCTGTGGCGTTTATGTACATTAGCTTGGGCATCTTTTTGCCAGACAACTGTCTGTTCCTCAACGTTTCCATGAGAATTTCGGGAACCACGCCGTGCTCATCCTGAGGGATCGGAATCAGCTCTGCTTTGAGTGGCGATACCTGTAATCAAAAGACAATATTGTTGAATCTACTTCGCCAATTTGTCTGACAAGTGTCGAAATATTCTAAGCTCACTGAGTCATGCGATACACCTCGAACCATTGTATGTTACTTCTGACAATAGTTTATCAGCGAATGGCGCGTGGATAAAAGATAGCGAGGATCGTTTATGTGATCTTGTGACTTCGATGGCAGCAGAAACGAATGAAAAAAATAGCAATTGGTCAACTAGGCCAAGTCAAACAGCTGACTTATTAAGTAACGCGAGAATTCGTTTTACGGCATTTTTCCATTTCGCGAGAAAAATATTCGTCCCTTGTAAATTGGAGTAAAATCGTTCTTCCAATCAGAAACAGACGAACCCAATTAATTATTATCGAAACAAGATCATCAATAAAGTTTGGGACAAAGTTTTCCAGTAAGCGATTGCATTCTGATTAAGCAACGAATATAATAAACCAAAAAATTCGATTAATTTTGTGAGCGTACTGTATACTTGTTTAAACGATAACAATTCTAGTGTTAAAAGAGGAGTATCTGAATTTCGCTGTGAGCTTGCGATAATTTGCCCACAAAAAAGAAAGAAAATTCTATTGAAAAGAAAAGTTAAAAGATATTAACTGACCACTACTTCCACGCCTGGATAGAAAGGGTCGTGCACCAGGAGCGGATCACCAGGACCGATTATGGCTTCCAGAGTTTTGCTTAATCCGTCCTGAGATCCGGAGACGATCACGATGTCGCGGCTCTCCCACAAGGGAGGTGCGTGCGCCCTTCTCTGAAACTCCCTCAGGCTCTGAAACCAATTTAATATCCAATGTCGTTAAACACATTGAAGGCAACTGCATTATCCCGGAACGGGGAAAAAAAAGGTGCGAAAGAAGCGTTCTAAGAGCAAACGTGCAATTATCTGGCACGCTTCTGATAAACGTAATCGTTCTTCCAGCATTATATATTCAATTTTATCGCCTGCGTTTTATCGAATTTTACCGTGACGCAGAGATGACATAATAAACGCGAGAACTTCGCCGTGTGTTTGACATACCTCTTGGGGAAATCTTAAGCACCTTTATTTCGGTATGTTTAACCCTTTGCACAAGAGAGTTTTCAAAATTGCTCTACTATGATGACTCAGTGCAGAGCGTTAAATAGTCAATTTGTGATTATTTGATGACATATCAGTTGCTGTCATCAGAACGAATAGTAATTAGCGACAGGGATTGTGGATTTTCATATGTCTTTGACATATTTCTGCAAAATTGGAATTATATTAGGAAGAATTGTATTGTTATATAATAAATGTCGTTTGCGAGACAGAAGGTTTCAACAAGCACAACTTGTTTTTCGATGAAAATGTTTAGTCTAGAAAAGGGTTAACAGATTTAATCCATTTTTGTTTTTATTATAATATATAGTAGATATAAAAAATGTATTTGAATGTATCCACATTTTTCAGTAAAGTGATTTTATAATTAGGTTTTAATTTCATTTCGAAAGAAATGCAAAGAATCTTTATAGTCATAGAAGGATATTATTAAATGATATTGAATTTAATATAATTGTTACTAATTAAGTTATATCTATGTGTTGAAATAAATACAGCATTACACACATCATTTTTGTGACTACAATTAATTGGTGTGCATTTTACGATTTTAAAGTAACTCAAAGAAAAGCATACGTGAAACCTTAGTAGGAAACGGATAACTTAATGTAAGCTTTTTACAAATTTTCGTCGGTCTGTTAATTAAATCGTTTAGCATTTTTAAACGCGATTAACCTCAGCATTTTTATGTTACGTTCTATTTGATCTTTAAGGATCTCGTGATACAAGACACAACTTATTGTGTGTAGAAAAAAGAAACATATAGATAACGACTCATTTGCGTAATATTAGATAGCGGAAAAAATTTGTGCGGATGTGTATCACGAAGATTAATTGATCTGAACTTCCTTGAACCATAATTTAATTTAATGTAGTTCGAAATGGGCAAAACCTTCTAATGGTGTAATTATTATTGCGTTACTTTTGCGAAACGCTACAAAAAATTCTATTTGAGTTCCAATTTGAACATATTCCTGGTAGAAAACCTGACCCACATTCAATTTAAGTTTGAGAATCATTTGCGTAACGTTTAATAGCGGAAAGAGTCCGTGAAATTAATTGATATAAACTTCCTTGAACTAAGATATAATTTAACGGAGTACAAAATGGATCAAATCTCCTAATCACATAGTTATGATTGCGTTACTTTTGCGAAACACTACAAGAAATTCTATTTGAGACCGAATTTTACGAACGAAATTCGATATGAATTCAAATTTTAATGTATTTCTATCAGAAATCCGAACGAAATTCGATTTGAATTCAAATTTGAATGTATTTCTAACAGGAAAACCGAACGAAAATCGATTTAATTTCGACTTTGACTTCACAATGGCTACAAAAGGTATTCGCGCGTCGTTATACTTATTTTAGTGTTTAAATGCTAATAAATTAGGATCGAATATATTAACTTACCCAATATTACCATTTAATGATAATATTAAGCAGCTATAAAAATTTACTGTAATGGAAGTGAAACAAAAAACCAAATCAAGATCGACTCATTAAAAAATTGAGATATGTATGAATACTTTGACCACTGTATTTATGACAGAAAAACCGAACGAACTTTTTCCAGTACCTAATAATTCTTTGTTTAAGCAGAATTGCGAAGCAAAGCTCGCAAAGCAAATTACCACAGAAAGATTTAATTTCGAATTACCTGGAGAAGCGGCGGGTAGCCCTGAGTGGGAATATACTGCAAAGCAGCGCCCAATTCTCGATCCCTAAGGGTGAAAGAGGATCCATCTCTAAGTTTGACGGAGATTTCTGTGAAAGGGAAGGTTTCTTCGTTCGGCATACCTTCCGCCAAAGAGACCACATCTTTCTGCACGGAATACGCCTTCTTCGCTGGAAAACGTGCAAAAATCCATCGTTAGTAACTCATCTGCTATCTTTTCCACCCACACGTTCCAATAAATAAGATCTTAACCCATTCGCAACCGCTATTGTGTCGCTTAAATTGGCTGAATTCGTAAAAAGGGGATAAACGTAACAAATTGAGTCACTCGGTCGAGGTGTAAACTATTACTGTGTATCTCATTGCTTTGTACTTTCACGATACCTATTAATTACAATAATACCGTAAAACGAACTAAACACGATTGAACATTAAACGAAATATTTTATCACATTTTCGACCGATCGAGTAAAACAGAACACAGTAGTCTATTTAAAGAAAATCAGCATGTCAAAAATAAATAAAGGAAATGAAGAATCTTGCTTGAAATAATTACATACCAAGTGTGAACAATTATACGCTTACATTATTAGCTAAAGGGAGCAGTGTAACTTTGAATGTATTAATAATCATGAGTGGAAATTAACTAATTTGGCTTTGACGTACCAGTACGTCATGGGTGGAAATGAACCAGTACGGTTAACTAAAAATCTTCTTACTTAATTCCCTGGTGGTCGCCGACCTTCTACTCTTGGAGATTTCCGTCTTGAACGACGAATAATCCACTTCGAAATTCTCCTTCGTCTTATGCATGTTTGCTTTCTATTAAATCGTGCACTTTAAGTTCAATCGATCGAACCGAAAGCAAAAAGTGAAAATAAAGGGAAATTAGGAGGAAGATATTATAAAAAGGGAAAATTAGGAGGAAGATATTATAAAAAGGGAAAAATATAGTTTTATCGCGAGAAAAACGGTATGCTTCTATACAAAGACACCTCGAAAGAGGACAGAGACTGAGAAAAGGTGAATCAATTAGGTATCGTTTAACAACACATTCTTTTTCACGAAATACCAACGCCACTACTATCAACACTGGCCGCGGATTGGGTTCACGCGGCTTTTATATTTCGCGATAGCTTTGGTTGCGTCAGATAGCATTAACATATTCAAAAAGGAACACATGGTACTTAGATACCAGTAGCCATCTTGACTATTCATTACTATTATCAACATTGATGGAAATGTTAGGAGTATCGTTCGGGATGATGAAAATGTTCGTGTTTGTTGATTGTTTGTGTATAGAACATCGAGGCAAGGTTGCAAGCAGTTGTAAACACTGGTTGTATAATATCTTTGGACTGGGGGGTAAAAATGTATCTTACACCAATAAATGATTATTAGCGTAAACCAGTGGTTCTTAACCTTTTTTTTTTAGGCAAATTTGGTGGAACATTTGAATCGCCACGTCCATAAATTTAACAACAAAAATAAGCATCTATGATCTAGAACAATAACAAATTGAATCTAGGGTAAATCGTTCAGAAATTGACCGCATATCAGTGAATAACCATTGGACAAAGAAATGTAAATTATAAGTTTAAAAATTATTAAATGTTTACAAATGAATTTGATTCGCATTTTCGATAAAATAGAATTGCGGTCATTTTCTAGGCTTTGCATATTGCACTTTACAATTAATTAGAAAATAATATAGATAAGAAAACTAAGAAAAATTCATTCTAACTTCAATTTCGACAGCTGTTTCATTGTCATAAATAACTTTGTTCAAATATTAATCTAAAACGTGCATAAATTCAATTAGTTTACTGGGTTGGTTTATCTTACTTACATTTTTTAGAACTCATAGAGCTTCTTGCGAAATTGAATAATTTCGCGGAATCCTTACAAGAAATTCCGATTAAGAACCATTGGTACAAACACTGATATATTTGGCGAAATCGAGAATTCTTAACGAAATCGGAGAACGAAATCAGAATTCTTATTTGTTGTTGACGGAAGCTTTTTATCAAACGCCCGCCGAAAAGAAGATTATTGAAAAATGTTATTGAGTCACATTATTGATTTCGCTCGGGGATTTTTGCTTTCGATTAGGTTCATAAGAAAAGTTATACGGAGGAAACTGTGGCGGGAAAATCGAGTTTCTTATTAATGCGTCAGATCTATCGCATCACAGCTGTCTGACGAAAGATTTCCCGTATCTCCACGATTCGACATGATGTAATGTGATGTCAGTGTTACATACGCATGAATGAACGACAAAAAATGATAGTGACACTGACCCGGTTTCGCCCGTCACCGTTAATCGCATTCTAATTCATCGATACCAAAGATATAATAGTTGAGGAATCTTTGGAAAAAGGACCAAAAAACAAAATGGCAAATTGAGTAAATTGAGAACGAAGTCATTGTTATTATTATTGTTATTAATATTGGATTATTAATGAATAATAGAGATTAACTGGCAACGTGATTTCACGTGACGCGATACAAATGTGTATAATTTATACACACATACACACCGTGTCTAGACTTATTAATATGCTCTCTTGATTCGCGAGTCAATGGTAAATGCTATCCTAAATTTAATTGGCGCATTATTGAAACGAAATTTTGGGTAATATTGGTTGCAGTGGTATGGCGATTAATTAAAAACAATTTAGCGTAAATGAGCCTATAGATCTGTGGGCCTTTCCCCAGAAAGCTTCTCAATTATCCTTCCCGTTACATCACGATTGCAATCTAATGGTACAAAAAATGGAACTAGTACTATATTACTCTACGACACAGAAAAAGCTGATCAAATCGAACTAGCCATTTATTACTAAATCTCCGATATCGGGATTGAATCCAATATAGCTATAATAAAATCGAATGAAGTACCGAAGTTTCATACTCTTTTCCCATTCTCCACTTACTTACTATTATTATTGTTATTGTTATTAACTGGAAAAAGATATCTCTTTGATATAGCGTGCATAAGTCTTACCATATACTTGCACGTTATAAACGCAACGTCTAAATATTTGTAAAGAATTAGGAAAATCAATTGAGTGGAGGAATATACGCGTTTTAATGGATGCAATACTTACAAAAGGGAAAACATTTGAAAACTTTTAGCCAGTAGTGAATTTACGTGTAAGATAATGCAATTTATACAATTATATTTTTCGAACATTGTGCGATGGATTTTAATTTAATTCGATTTATTATCGAAAAGCTGCGTACCCAGATTCATTGATCGTTACGAAATTAGTATTCAGGGCGTATCGTGCTCGACTTCTTATCGAGCAAAAAATCATCCTGGTTAGATCGATGTTTATTACGAGTTTGCTGTTTCTTACGAATAGAGATTCATCGAATTCTACAATGTTTTGCTCCTGTTTCTCTTGGTTTAATCTCGGACGAGGGGAAATCCGAAAATAGCGATACAATTGTGGGAAGTCGGTGAGGAATGACGTCGTTGCAGACGTATCGGAACCGATTACTTACTAGTTCACCTCCGCAACGCGTCGATCGAATCAATGAGCAAGAAGGATGAGCGATTGTTCAACGAACCGTGACATTTTTATTGTCGAGACTTGCCACGAAGCAAAACGCAATTAATCTGTTTCTTTCCTTCTCGTATCGAACATGTTATGCTTGACGCACGTATTGCATATACACAATGCATATCTTTTAATGGGGGACGAGCAACTCCCACCAGAGAATCTCGGGAGCACGCCAGTTTCTTTATTTTTCGCAGCTAATCTAAATACTATGTGAAATTTCGTAAGTAGCATTCCGATTCTGATGCAAGAAACATGCAGGATTTATGTACTTGATTGCAATACGTTCTCACGCAATACTGTAATTAGATGAACATTGCTGATCTAAGGAGAGTTTCAGCAATTTATGGTTAATCCTGTTGGATTATTACACAGCTCATTAGATATTCGGCTATTTTAAGATTCGTTAGATAAAAGTTAAAGAGCTAAGGAATTATTCAAGGATTTGCGTGGCTGTAATCTTTTCTCGCGTGATATAGAAATGGAATGAAGATTATTGGATTAGGTACGAAATTTATTTAATAGACAATATACTAATTATGGATAATTCTATTAAATTGGGAATGAATCCACTAGGTAAAAGTTAACGCAAACGAATTATTCAAGGACTTCTTCTCGCGCAATGTAAAATTCGAATGATGATCACTGGAAGAGATACAAAATTTATTTAGTAACAAATGGTAAATAAATTATGGCTGATTTTATTAAATTTGGAATGAATTTATTACATAAAAATTAGGACAAAAGAATTATTCGAAGGTTTGCTTTGCTGTATTTTCCTTTTGCGCAATACAAAAATGAGATAATCACTGGTGGAGGTACAAAATGTATTTAGTAGTATATCCATTAATTATGACACATTTAATTAAATTCGGGAAATCCACTGGCTAAAAGTTAGAGCAAAGGAATTATTCAAAGATATGCTTAGCTGTATTTTTTTGCTGCGCAATATCGTAACTAAATGGAGTTTCCTTATCAGGTACTGGAAAATTCGACTTGAATATATTTCTGATAAAAAAAACCGTACACAAATCTTTTGCGGTTCCTAATGAGTCAGGTAAGAAATTTATTTGACTTAATTACAGTAGTTAACCATGGTAAATTTAGAGTGAATTCATTAGACAAAAGATAGAATGAGGGAATTATCTGAGTAGTCAAGGATTTTCTGGTTGTAATTACATGTTATATATCCAATGCATAACAATTGTATATCCGTATTGTATATCAAGTCTGTATTCATTGCTTTATATCTTACTATTAAACTGCGGATCTTTATGTATTTATGGGAGATTGAAATATGCAAAACATTAGAAAACTCGCGTAACATGCAGTAAAGCAAAATAGTTATTACTGTATTTGGAGGGTGACACAACCCTTTGCTTTAATTCTATTTCTCTTTAATTTTGTTAATGGAATTATGAATTTGCATATAAATCCACAATCTACTAATTGTTAAAATATGGACTGTACAAAATATACAAAATAACCAAAGTACACAAAATTATATATAATGTAAAATATGTAGAAAATAAAATGTATTTCGAATAAGGTTCCACTTCTGCATATAAAGATATGAATTTGCATAGATATTTCCTGCTGAATGATAAAGATTATATCTGAGACGGTAGACGATATCTTTAAAAGAAAATCGACAGATTTTCTGCATTCAGGAATCAGGTAGTTTATTTTAAATACTGTTGAAAAATAGAAACTATTATTGCAAGTAACAAAGTACAAATACAAAGCAAGTACAAAGAAAGAAATCAGGTGTTTTCAGAGGGATGATAGAATTATATGGAGATATTTGATTGTGTAAAATCCGTGATAGTATCTCCTTATTTCGATGAATTCAGATTTACCGTACTTTTCCGACCATTTATGTAATTCGTTGGAAAAAAATATATTATCCGCGATTATAAAGAAAAGCAATCCATTATCGTGTCAAAATAATATATACATTAGATAAATTTAAATGACAAAATTAATTTTTCTTCATTTCACAGAAGTTTGACGCGTTTCATTAAATATCTACGCGATTGCGAAAATCGGTAATTGTAATCTTCGCAATTTCGGCACACGCAACATACAATCAGTCTCGAAAGTCGAATTTTCAGAGTTCACTGACGTCAAATGGCTCGTGTTTTGATGGAATTCAAATAAGAAGAACATGCACACAGTCGATTACTGTAAACCGGTTAGATAACGTCGCTCTGTTGCGATCCTGTTTTCAACTTTCCTTTATTGCTGAATCTAAACAGACGTCAGGCTGATAATGACCAGACAACAATGAAAACAATACGTGTATATCTACAATTATATTTTATTCATCGTCTTCTACTATTCATCAATAATATTATTGATCGAAAGTTTATTGAACGTCAATCTTCAGCTTAATGTAACTCATTGATGTAAGCAACTTCTCTATTGACGTCCATGGATATTAGAAGTTCCTGCATTTGATAATTGAGGAGTTGACGTTCGAATTCACAAATAAATGATTTCAATAACAATGAAAAGCGGGACAAATCATAACCAAGTTACTTTCTTTATCAACCACAATGAGTTTGTCGCCATTTAAAATTTACCTTACGATAGCTCCATAAGTTAAATTAAATTATTGTAGTACTTGTAACCATTTATCATGAAATTTACATATTCTTCCACTAAGAAATTCATTTCTTATATTTTTGGCACATGCATCGTTAACCATTTCAACTCCTCAATTGTACTGTCAAAGAAATGTATATGGTTGTACGTAATATCTGTGTTTTGTATCGTCCCCTATAACAAAATTTCTCGGCTTTTAGTGGGCCGATTTCGATGTCCCTTGGTTTAAATTAAACAAGAAAGTCCCGAGAATATTATTCTACAGTTTTCTATTCTTTAGCAACTAGACCTTCTAGTTCATTTGTTATAAATAAATATATATCGCGTCATGGTAGATTACTCAGAAAGTACCTGAAGAAAAATATTAATTCCTCTGCTCCTAGACATCAGATTTCAATGCCCCTTGGCTTAAATTAAAGGAGAATGTCCCAAAAATATTATCATGTAGCCTTTTGCAAGTATCTCGTGCAGTTCATTTGTTATAAATAAATATATATCGTGGCATGGCAGATTACTCAAAAGGTACCCGAGGAAAAGTATTCATTTCTCGACTCCTAGCTATCTGATTTCAATGTCCCTTAGCTTAAATTAAAGAGGATGGTCTCAGAAATGTTATTCTCTCACTAATTTGCCGATACATATTGTGGTTAATTTGTTATAAACAAATATTTCCTATTTCTTGCAGCTACTCAAAAACTATAGTTGGGAAGGCTTTAGTTCTCTATCAGTAGCATTCCTTGGACTTTTCCCTTTGATTTGAGCTGTGGGTGATCCTAATCGGACGTCTAGAAGCCGAGAAATTAGCATTTTAAAGAAACTGCAAAAGTTTTATCCGATAAACTTTGTCCGAACAATGAACACTTCTTGTCAAAGGGAAAAATTAATTTCTCTGCTTCTAGGTATCGGGTTTAGATTATCCGCGACTCAAATTAATGGAAAAGGTCCAAGGAATATGCTTGATACACTTTTAAATCAATTCCATGCATAGCTTTTAAGTTATTAAAGAAAAATGGAAATAATTGTTTATAACAACCAAACCGCATTGTTTATCGGTATAAAGCCTATCCGACATTATACTGGGAAGTTTTCCCTTTAATTTGAGTCACAGGTGATTCAAATCGGACGTCTGGAAGCCGAGAAATTAGCATTTCTAGAGAAATTGCAAAATTATTGCCCTTGAAATGATGAAATTTTCCGACACGCCATCTAGTGCTAGAAAAGCGGAACTAAACCTGTAATTTAATGAATAATTCTCGTTAAAGTAACAAATTAATTTCTCCGCTTCTGCGCATCGGATCGGGCAAAGCGACGACTCAAATTAAAGGGGTGACTTCCGGCTACAAGACGGAGTAAGCATCATCCCGATAGGACTTCCGGTTCAGATGTTACAAGCGTTTATTTCCTTTAATTTGGAATAACTTGCAAATGGCAAACAGAATTGCTTTTAAATCTATTAGAGCTTCTTTCTGGGCTTCTAAGATTTAATTTGGGTCAAGGTTGGTTAGTATAGGACATCTAGACGCCGAGATATAAGCATGAAAATAGTAAGAGTTTTAAATGCAGGGAATTCACTACAACTCAACCCACAATTTCTTAATCACTTCCGTAAAATAAAATTCTATTTCTCGAGATTAAAAGAACTTGCAATAGAATGAAAAATTATTGCTACCATCTATTTTCACACTATCACATAATTTTGTTTTATTTATTGGGTTCCAACATGCATTAGTTCCATTTTTATTTAATGCTTTTAAAATCATTAATTTGTAAATTCAAGAATAAGGTGTGCGCCATTCAATCAACTTCTTCCATGTTTATAATGGCTGAAGAGTTTTTCTCGTGTAGAATTCTTAGAACTTTAAAAATGACTAGATAAACGGAACAAATATATGTTACAACCTAATATATGGCGCCCGTCTTTACTAAAGGGTTATCCAAAAGTACCTTTAGGATGTTCAATGAGAAAATCTGTCAAACGTCATGTTTGTTAGTAAAATAGAGGTGAAAGAAATAAAAATTAAAAATAGAACGAACGATGATAATAGAAATAAAAAACAGATTAGAAAAGGGAAAGAAAAAAAGTGAAGGTAAATGTTCTTATAGTCTATTTTGGATAACCCTATAGATGTCCTAAGTACGTGCTTATTTCGTTTATTAGTTAATCCAGCACTGTACAACGCATTCAAAGACATAAACTTTTTAATCGAATTGCATCAAGTATTCGAATACTGATGAACAGCATTGTATGTAGCTTTTCGTGGTTGATTCTAAAGTAGATCCCAGCACTGGATGACTGACATCTGTTAAGAATTGCGCAAGCTTTTCTTGTCGAGCACGATTGTAATCTTCGTAAAAGTGTCGCGTGAATCTTTCGGTATTACATCTTTTCCCATAGACATGATGTAACGATCGGTATTATTTAACGTCGTCGCGATAACGAGACCTCGAACGTACTTTTAATTGTACAGTTACAAAAATAGCGTCCATTATCGACAGACAGGCTGCCCTTCGTTCGCCTTGGAACTCTATATTAATCAAACTTGCTCTACGATCAAATATGCTGATTGTAGATTATCTGTTTACGCGGTTTGCTATTATGTAAACTGACAAGGGAAAGAAAAGAATTATCTAGATAAACGTCTGTCTTAAGCTACACCGATTTTTAAACGATGGGATCAAGTTGCGCCTTCATGGCAGCGACATCTTACTCTTGTATTGAAAACTATAATATGCAAGCAACAAATTGCATAGGTACTGATTCTGTGAATTTTTCGGCTCGCACAGCTGAAGATTCCAGACGCGAACCAAAAGCTCGTCGAACAAACTCAAGACATAGACGGAGTTTAGAATAAATTTAAGGTTGGTTACTATGAAATGTCGTTTTACCGAAGTATTAATGGGTACTATTTCATTTCTTATTCTTATTTTTACCGTGTCATCGGCAATTCACGATCACCATTCCTCGCAACGCTATTGATAGCCAAAAATTCTCCGACAATCCCAAAATCCGTAGTGACCGATCTCTGAGTAGAAATGAGAAACACGTAGCATCCAATCGGGTCCTCCAGAGAGAAGAAACTGGTCCGCGGATTGGCAGGCAACGGAGATGGAGAAACGTACTTAACGAACGGAGAAGTTCATTAAAAGCGAAACGACATTAGCCGACCTAAAATCAACTCTCCGACGATTCCGCTTACGCCTGTTTCCCACCTGAACCTTCTCCCTCCCTTAGCCAGCTCCACAGGTGAGATGGAAAGAGCTGGTCGCCGAAGGAGACGCGGATAGGCGAGCCGGAGTTGAAGAGGAACGGCGATGAAGATGACGAAGGTTTAACGCGGCGAAAGAAAGAGGGAGGGCGAATATAAGCGGGGGCTAGAAAAGGAGGTGGAGCAGGAACCAGGAGGAGAAATCGTGTCGCAGTTCTCCAAGCAAAGAGGCGAAAAAGAAAGAGACGATAGGTCTGCCGATAGGAAATAGATCCTCACGATTGGCGGTAGAACGAGACGATGATCGGAGAAGGCTGAGGCTGAGACGCGCGAAAGGGGGATGAAAAAAAAGGCCCATCTCCTCACGGGAGATTGTCTTCCTTCGAGTGCTCGTAGCCCCTTCGGTGCCGGCTGTCGTTAGCCTTAATAGAAACCACTCAGCGACTATGAATTGCCTACCGATTATGCTGCAAATTTCATTATTTTCCCGCTGGAAACGGTGTCGCCTCGACCGTATTGGTCGATCGTCGAGGATTCATCGAGACGAGGCGCTTGCTCCACGGGGCCGGTTGCGAATTCCCCGGGAAATTTCCTTCGGCGGGCAACAGATTATTGGAAAGAATCGTGTCACCCGGTGAACTTTGCCTGATCCGCCACACTGCGTAGCTGAGCGAAAGATAAAAGCATCGACGAAGCATAGGATAGACTAGGGTAGATGTCCCAATTACTGCCAGTGTCCCTATAACCGACGCTTTAATTATTTTATCGGCTAGCAAAGTAATGTACGAAGAATCGTAAGAATAAACAAATTTTGATATTAAATTTGGACTTCGGTTTACGTAACAACACATAAACATTGTATATTCGTTTACACTTAATATTTGTAACGAAATATTAGTATGTAAATGTGCTGTTGAAGATTGAAGCGTGACCAATGTGATTATAAAGTATGGAACGTGTCACCATTCAGTAAAGGCGATACGTTTACTATACATCCTACATCTGTTGGAAAAAGTGGATTGCTAATGTACGTAAAAGTTATTTCTGTTTAAATGACAACTTTTCAAGTGACGTTCAATATATGCAAAAGTGTTCATAAATAGAAGAGATGTTCAACAATGTTATGCTCCAAACTGGAACGATGTTTAGGTTAAATAATTTCTGAAACAGTTAAATAAAGTTACGGGACAATCTTGAAGTGGCGGTAATTGGTACATCTATCACTATCCATTCTTATACAGCATTCTGCTGTTTTATATATTATAAAGAGCCACACCATAGTTACATAGTATGAAATACACAAATTCAAATTTAATTTAACTAATATGGCTGCATATTCTGCACAAGTTTCAGGCGCTGTGTAAAGTATACGTATTTAAGAAAATATAATTCAAAATTCTTACTACGACACTATAAAGGAAAAAAAAAAAAATAAATAGAGCTTATTACAAGGTGACAAACGATTCTACGAACGAGAAACTCTCCTCGATGCAAGCATCAATTGTTTAAGATTCCACAATGTCTGCTTAGAGGGTGTGTCTCGAAACATCTCCATTCTGTGGCTAAGAAAAATCCTAAACAATTCGGTGTGAATAGGGTGCAAAAGTTTCGGTGCATTCAGTTGGTCTCGCGCTTACAAGATAGTTTTGTATCTTATTCGGGGCGCAAACTGGGCCCTTCACGCCCCAACGTTACCTAATTGGGTGCACCCCGCGGTCGTGGCATTATACGGGGTGTCAAAATACCTCTCTGTACCTTTCGTAATCCTCCGCGCACCTATACATCCCTCTATCTGCCTCTTCCCCTTCTTTACCCCTGCCCTGACCTTCCGTGCTTCGCTGGGACAAAGAAGTATGCGTGCTTGTATCTCAAAGCGACCGACCGAATAGAATGCACAATAGAATTGTCGCCACACGTCGTTTCGAGAAGTAAGCTACGTTTTCTTCGCCTTGTCTGGCGCACTATAAGCCGTCTCAGAAAGAGACCCTCTAACAGAAGTGCTTTCCCAAGTGTAACAACATGTGTTTACGTACGTTTCTCCACCCCTTTTCCTCCCTTTGCCACCCTTTCGAATTCTGTCTTCGTTTCGCAACACACACGCTTTGTCGTTCCTCAACGTTTTCGCGTTTGTCTTTCTATCTTCATCCTCCTAGATGCCTTTTCTTCCACCATTTTCGATTTATTCGTCGTTGGTTGCGTCTCGAGTCGAATTCGATGGCGAGTGGAAAGCAGAAGAAAGAGGGCAATTTTATTGTATCGAAGGATGGGGTAGATTCCCTTGCAAACGTATCGGTTACAATTCGAGCATGAACCGATGTTACGAGGGGGTGGAGTGGATTTCGAGGCCCTTTATAGACTTCCCGTCGATGGTTCCGCTTCATTTTTTTCCTTCCCGTTTGCCCGCAAATCTTCCTCATTTTCCCTCACGAAAGATTCTACTTTCGTATAAAAATGGGAAAAGAAATTTTACTTATTTATTTACTTACTTAAGGGAGTAATTCATTAGAATTGTTTGGTATTCGAATATTCGGAGTAGGAATAACATTGTCTAGATAGAAATATCAGGATACTTAGAATAAATCGGATAATAATAAAAAAAGAAACAAAATACGCAGGACTATGACTTTGGTTTAAATCTATTGCGGTATTACGCTCCAGAGAGTAATATAAAACAGTAAACCCATAGCTGTTATAATACACTATAAGTAACATAGGATGGCTAATCATGCAATGACTTGATCAAGTCATTAACTGCTCTGTTGATAAATAAAACATCGGCTCCTTTTTTCCTCTTTGGTTCAACGTTGAAAGATTCACGATAAGTAGAGTTGAGCACATTTTATTCGAATAATATTTCAAATAAAATCTTGTTAGATTTTTCGTATTTTTGATTATTTTATATTCAAAATGTTCGCGTTAAATTTTAGTGGAAGAATTTATTCGAATAGTGGCCAACTCTGATTAAGAGCAGATAGAATATGTTTTTATATTATAATCATGGAAGTCTAAAGGAATATGATTAAATAGCCCAATGCGACTAGAATTTCCCACGAGGAAAACGCGAATGCTGGAGATTGCTTTCTAGTAGTATTGTTGGCGTAATTACAAGATCGAGGCGGCAAGAGAGAAAATTCTGATTTAATCGAGAGGATTCCCGTAGGTCGAGGCTGAAATCCGATTTGACCTTTTGATGGAGCGAGCTTTTAGTTGGCGCCTTTTCCAACTTCAGCGTGGCTAACGGAATTACATCGAAGGACCGATAATTGCTGATAATTCAGTGGAACTTCGTTAAGACGCTCATCTGGGTCGGGACGAAATGCTTTCATTTGATTATTACTCGATTTCGATAATACGATTATCACGTTCGCGCCGTGAATCGATTACGTTTTCGTCTCGTACCAACGGAGGCCGAGTCGCGATTAAAACACGCACGACGCATGATAATCCTAATGAGCTACGAATGCTAAGCGAAGCGCGGTTAGTATTGTTCGACTGTCGTTAGAAAGGGAAAGCGCGAGGCGCAGATTTCGATTAATTAGAAACGATATTACATTATTTTGTAATAACGGATTGTTTCGTTTAGAAACAAAGCGAATGGGTGTTTAATTCCACGCGACATTCGATTCTTCTTTCAATTTGCTTTGAATTTTCTTCGACTGTGAATGGAGGATGAATTATGCAACAGTAGAAATTACTTTCGAATCGAAGCGACATTAATATCATTGCGCTGCGATAACGAGTGAATCGAGTTACGATTAAATTGCTTTTGAAAATTCATTTGCACCACTAATTTTACATCTTGCCTCCTTTAACTTTTAATTATTCCACGTTACTCTGCATTTCGACCTACCTAGTTTCACGATTTCTCAATTAAATCGAACTTAAAATGTAGCTAACGTTAATCCTGCAATTTCCACTTTTGTGAAACGTTTCCTAATTTTGCGACAAGTATAAAGGAATTCTAATTAACGTGTACAATTTTAAGCTGAGATAGGCAAATTTTTAAAATGAATAGCGGACAAAAATCACGATTAACATTTTTTTTGTCGTTAATGAATAAGAATTTATCCGAATAAGGAATTATTCGCATAGGAAATTATTCGAATATTCCTATAAAATTCATTTGAAAATTTATTTGAAACAATTTTTCAAACTCTATTCTTGAAAGCTCATTATATTAGCTTTTACAGTTAACTTTTGTTCAAGTGTTGAAATAGAGAGTTTGTTGTTGTTAGATAAATTTATCAAATGACTTATTCGAATAAATAAAGAATAATTTATTACGGATAATAAATCATTATTCCGCGGACAGAATATCTAACTACACAGAATTTATTTGGATCATTATTTTAGCTAAATATATATTCGAATTAATTCAAATAGTGCCCAACTCTGTTTCAAGTTTCAACTTTTCTACCGAAGGCACTTTTCCTCGAAATTATTTATTTGTCTATGTATTCATCTAAACGGGTGTAAACCCATTTGGGATACAAGATAAAGTTGACAGAGAGCATAATGACAATAGTGAAACAGTCAGAATTAATAATACATACAATTATAAAACACTTCCAAATCAAAATAATGCGACTGAATCGAATAAAGTTTCAAAAACCGTTGCAAGGTTAAAATTCATCTCTTTGTTAGGAAGAATTGCAAATAGGCATTTCTCATTTTAAATATGTTTGAAGCTACGAGAGAGGAAGCTGCTTTATTGTCGTCGAACAAAACCACCCCTCGTCTCCGATTGCATTCTTTATCCTAATTAGGTTTACGAGGCTTTGCGCCTCGACCAGCCACCAATTATTGGTAATTGCGTAAAGATGTCACTTACTAAGCGGATTGCTGGCGGTTTTACAGCATTGTACTCTTCTAAGCCACACCACAAGGCTGACAAGGGGAAGGGGAGCGTTGCTTCTCGCTTCCCCCTCGAGCAACACCGACAATGAGGCAATACGCTTCCAAGTTTCTCGCTCTTTCACTCCTCTTCAACCTTATTTTTCCATTGCAAGGACAAGAAACTGTTTTCCTTTCATCCACAGAAACGATGCGCGATTGAACCTATCTCTAAATGAGCATGATCGCGCCTTTGATTCCGCAATCTTTCCTCGATCTCTGCACTGAGTTGTTTACGCAAAATCTTGTTCCCTTTTCTCAGATATTAAACACTTAACAACGACTGCGACTGTAGGTGTTACAATCGTCCCCTAGTGCACTTTCGAAATTCAATTCAAAATTTTTATTAGCAACGTGTTTACGAATGCTAAGTAACGATCAGCATCTCTTTAAGAAGGACCAAATTAAAGATTCAAATTAAGGAAAAAGGAGATATTTACCAAAATAACATTTATACTACAATTCTAAAGTAACGGGTAAGGTTAACTTTTAGGTATGGGCCATTCCACGCCGAATCGAACACTTTGTACTCGATTTCTGCGATCAAATCGAAGTATGTTATACTCTGTGGAAAAATATGGGGCTTTAAGTCATCATTTTTCTTGTTTCGAAATTATTTAAAAAATACAGACCTTCGAAGTTGGCAATCTTTGCCAATTTTTACGAAAACTATCTTCACACAAGAATATGTATCTCTGAAACTATTAAAGGTACAAATATAAATTTCTTTTCATTATAATATTGTACAAATGTCTATTTTGGATTTACACAAATATGATAGATGAGTGTAGTCCAAATGTCATTCTACAGTATATACCTGAAACTTGTAATAATATTCGTTATATGTTTTGAGATATTTACAGTGTTATTATCGTAAGACTTTAAGTTCTAAAAGCTTGGCTATTGGCCATGAAATCGTGGCACGAGCTTCAGGATAGACAGCTAATTCAAGGATGCAATTAGTAATAAATTACCGAATGATTCTGGATCTTTTCTAGCGCAGCGGCGCGTAATTAAGAATCACTTTGTACGTAATGATCCGGGAAAAAAGTTAGATGGAGTTCTAACTGTATACACGGATACCGTGAAAGATGTTTGCGAGCAGGTTGCTGCTGCAGTGTCGCTTTAATTAAACTCTGGGACATTACGGCTGCTGAATATTTAATGGCTCGTTAGAAAAATAAAGCGAGAAACAGGCTGTAACGAATTCAACTCCCAACAGTCTAGCTCGCATCGAGCAGCAGGTAATTAGAACTGCACAAGCAACTTACAAGATCAACGCGTCACTTAAAATCATTAACAATATCTGCATATCAATGCGATAGTTGTTCGGCGTAATTGTAAAATGCGAGCACGCTCGTTTGCAAAGGATGAACGTGCTGCCGCGTCCTGGTTGCGGACGAGCGTCAGCGGATAACCGGTTCTTTGCGCCACATCCCGCGTAGAAATTAAATTAGCTTCTCTCGGTGAAATTGAAAAATCCCTTAAACCGAGGCAACGTGAGCAAAAGTGGCTGGATGTGGAGGGAATAGAAGAAGGAACAGGAAAAAGGAGAAAGAGAAGGAGGAGGGAGACGACGACGGGCCGGATAAAAACTCAGCGCACCGCGAAAACTCGTTTAAAGATGAAAGGCCGGCTAACGACTTATTTTCGATAAGGAAAAGTTAAGGCACTTGCCCCTCGCCACCATTCTCGCAGCCCTCTGCGGCTCGAAAACCGGAGGGGTGAAAACTTGAAGGTTTCTCGCGAGGGGTAGTTTTCTAGCGACGATGAACACCGACTATACTCTTTCTACTGTGCGCGAATGAAAAGATTTCACGCGGATGGAACGTGACTTTGATTGGCTACAGTCTCGCTTTCTTCGGTAGAGAAGATTGTCCAAATATGGGCTAGTTAAAGCATAGGCCTTATTAAACCTTTGCACTCGAAGGCTTTTCTACTGTAGAAAACTCTGACAGCTGAAAGTAGATTTATTTGAAAAATGATAGCATGTTGAGCTAACGAATATAACCGTTGCATTTCAATATCTAATGTATTTTGTATTGCACAAAATTTCCTATTGAATTTCAAGTACTATAATGTTCTGCTGTAGTATCGGAATCAATTTAAGTTTTAATTTTTATTATTCGAATTTTCCGATAAATATTTTATTAACTTCATCTTAATCGACAGTGCTTATTACGTTATCATTGATATAAAAAAGATGAAGCTCTTGCTTTGCACGTCAATAATGTATGGGTCTAAATTCGATTTCAGTAACCAAAAGTATCCAGAGTTATAAGTTCATAAATTTCGTAGCAAATAGAGAAAAGAATAAATTATATTTGCGATCTCACAGACCATCAATAGTAGTTAAGGGTTAAACACAAGTAAAGAAATCTTTAATCATAAAGAGTATGTCAAGATCTATCAGTGTACAATGTGTCAGTTAAATCGATGACTGCAAGCGATTCAATTCAGAATCGATTCAAGGATCGAAGATTCCTGACACAGAGGAACACGTACGCGCGTTCTTCTTGCCACTGTGGCCAGAATAATTCTTCTCAGCCACGCACAGTACTTCTTTCGCTTCTTCTGCATCCCTCCCACCAGTATGCATTCCTCTCGCTGTTAAACGTGCGGGCAAAAACACAACAGTTGCGCAGGACTCAACTCAATTGCCATGTCAAAACGATGTGAAATGGGATTGATGTAATTTGGTTAGGCGCGCACCCCCTCAGCGATGCTGTCCTTCTTCGTTGCACCCTCATAGTTTCGCAACCCCCGCGGTGGTACCGTTTATACCGTTGTCGACGCCACTATCCTCCTCGTGTACCGGGTGTTTCCGCGACAAACGACTCAATTCAAGGCTGATTCTAATGACTTATGAAGTCAAGCCAAATGACCGAGGCTCACCCTCTTATGTGCCGCATCGTAGCTCCTCCCTTCACGGGACTTTCGATAACTTTCGAGTTTCACGGCCGGCAAATCGAATAATTTGGTCCCAGGGAACGGGACGAGTTCCCGTTTAGCCGGTCTGCCTGTCGCGTATAACTTGTATTATTGTTCGTTTCACCGTGACAAAGAGGGATGGATGGAAAGAGACGAGAGAGAGAGAGAGAGAGAGAGAAGGATTTCGAGAGACAGCACGATTTGATTGTTGCTCGTTACGGAAGCCGGTTCCATTATCTTCGCTTATTATATTTGCAGAGACTATAGCCACCCTTGCGCGAGCGTAGAAACGTTTTCTCGTTTGAGTCTGTTAGGGCAGCAGAGTTAGAAGTGCGACGAAGTGTTATTTGTCAGTCAGTAGAATTAACTGTGCTACGGTCTTTCGAAATTTGACGATCGATTCGATTCTTCAAAAGTAGTTCTTCAAACTGGAGTAGAGTTACACGTATTAACCCTTTAAACGGTATGGTTCATCTCCGAAAGTGCACTCCATGGTGGCACGAATTTATCCATCGTAACTTAATAAGCAAATGTACAAGATGCATACATTATTATATATTTGGATAACAAACTAACTTTGTAGCCTTAATATTTAAAAGAATTTTACATCAGAAGAATGCTAAGAAAAGTACAGAAATTTATTCTTCTGTATACACAAAGATTTTTATAATACGAACATCTACGTAATTCCCGTCGCGTTTTGAGTTTAGCACATGTTCTCCTTGCAGTTAAAGAATTTTTTAAAGAACTGGGAACACGAATAGGTGAAAAATGACCCAAAGTTCGTAACAGGGTCAAAGAAAATTGCGGAGTTTTAAAAGTTTCGATCGATAACTCCATGCTACTGGAAATACATTTGTTGTGTAACCAAAATGCAATTTGAAGTACGATTTGAATTGTTATATTTATCACGTTCAACAATCAATTGTTTTAAGAAGACCATGCTTTAAATAATCCTATAGAAATGTTAATATTCGATCAATCACGTTACGTTAATTACAATTCAATACATTCTATACAAGTTCAATGTTAATTTTGTTCGAAGCTTAATTGTTCCAGGAAAGTTCACATTCCAAATGATCATAGAACAATGTAACCGTTTAATTTAATTTCGCGAGTCGATGTAGTACGCGGCTCGCGGCGGAAGAGTTAAAAAAGAAAATGCGGACACAACGTTTTAACATTTTAAATGGACGTGCAGCCTCATTTTCGGGGGTATTCGCGAAATCGCCCGGTTCGCCGCGGTAAACCTCATTAAACTTCTATTCCGGCTAGCCGGTTCTTGCCTCAATGCCCGATAATAGGTTGCCCGATGGAAAAATGGCGGCGGCTAATTAGCTGCGCTCTGGAACACCACCGATGAAAAAGTGAAAACCGACCGGAACGAAAGAAAAAAGAAGAGAAAGAAAATGTGAAGAACGAGCAGAGCGAAAAGCGTTGGGGGGAAAAATAGCGCCACTTAAAGTTGGGTACCACGAACAATCGTCGTATTAATTGTGCGGTACGGATCAAATTAATTCCAACTGTGTCGAGCGCACGGAGGCTAATTAGATTCCCCGTTAAGTATCGAGGCCGAAGTAAGTCGTCGAATAGGGAAACTAATAAGAAGCGATTCTAAAGTGTTTCGCTGCTAGAGGGTAGTTTGATCAGCGCACTTCGAAAGCTCGAAGTGGCGCGTTTAACCGTGTTACGTTATTTCGTAATTCTGCCGTTTCGGAGATTCGCTGGAAGTCGCCCTAATTAGCATTCTCACGAGATCCGAAGCACGTTTAAACGTATTTTCCTTTCGGACGTCCACGCGACACTCGCGCGAAAAGTAACTGAAAAATCGGTAAAACGTAAAATCTGCCTTGTAATTGCATCGGCCGACTTTCTAATCAGCTTTGCGCAAGTTTCGCGTGGAAAATTTTTATCGCGAAAGTTCGTGAAAATTGTTTCTGACTGAAAAGGGGAAACAAGCGCAATGAAAGCGGCACCGTCGCGCGATTACGCTGTAATTGCTCCGCTGTTGCAAACGCGGACGCTCTTCGAGCTGAATTATAGCATTCGTTATTGCATCTTTAAGATAAACGGTCTTCCTTAATACCCATGGGGATAACGTCTCCGTTAGGGTGCAGTCACGCATTATTCACGGACTAGAATTGACAGCCACCAAACAAGTTTCAAACATAGAAGTGGCAGACTCAATATCGTATTATATGTGTAACAAATAAATCATCATATGGAACCAATATGCACCAATGAATGAACAGGAAAGGATTAAAGAAAGCATTAACTCTTTAAGTGGATTCTCAAGGATTAATAGTATTAACGAGTATTTTGATGATTTTATATTTAATTATAATAAGGGCGTTTAAGCAAACAGAGGAATGTTAGTAATATTGCGAGGCCAATGATTGATACACTACTACTGTAACATTAAAACATTCATTAACAGCCCGGCCAATCATTGGTTTTCTATATTATTTATACTACAGTTGTTGGTCATCTATATTTTCCTTCTTTTAAACAAAAAAATTAACTTTTCTCGCAATTTTATCCATTATTTGTGTATATACAATGAATATGAAAGATGCATACATGATACAATTTTCAAGTTGCCTCTTAAAGTTTCTTGATTAAAATTACCAAGATTCAACGAGTTGTTCCGTTTACTTATACTATATAATCATAATACACACAACGTGTGCTACAATATTAATTGCATCAGAAGAAAAAAGTATAATCGATTTAAGAATATGTTCATAGAAAATTTTCACGAAACGGCTAATTACTGCTAGGTGACCAACAACCGTGTATCGTTTACCCCTATTAATTTTGTTGATCTGATCGGTGCCATTCGATGATAGTTAACGATAGTCAGCGAACGATGCGTGACTGCACCGTTAAAGAGGCAAGATAACAACGTCTTCCAGCCAATGGCATTAGGTTCAGAAGCGGAAAGATGGAAAATGATCGGTGGCGAATTGGACCGCGGAAAAGTCGAGTGACGGTGCAACGTCGGTGACGACGACGACGACGGCGGCACTTTGATCGGTAACCTCGTTTATGGTGACGCTGGACACAGAATGTAGGAAACACCGATAACACCGGTGACGGAAATATCGACTTTTGAGAGCTGCCACGAGCATCCCCTCCTCTAGCCAGGGAGGCACATCAGCCCCTGGCAAATCACCCCATCGTAGCGGACCTCTCGTTCACTTGCTCGCGACGAGGACGGTCGGATGAGCGGCTGCAACCGGCGGAAAGAGAGGTAAATAGTAATTGGAGGGAGCGAGAGACGAGGAGGGAATCGAAAAGAGAGGAACTTTGGATAGAAAGGGAGAAATAGAAAAGGTAAAGAGGGATGAGGAGGGCACAGAGAGAGGATCGACGAGTTCGGTGAGTGTGGAACGCCGTCGGTTCTAGAACGACGAGGGCCTGGGGGAGAGAAGGACCGACCGCCCTGGTGGCGGTTGAAAGAACCAATTTTGTCCTAATAGAAAAATCCCCAGCGCCGAACCCAATTTATAAACCCGCAAACATGGCTGGCGGAGGGCGCTCGTCTCGCCTCGTCTCGTCTTGCCTCGCCACCACCGAATCCCGACACACAACGCCAACCAACATCGGATTTATAAAGCCGAGTCAGCCGTGCACCATGTGCCGTAGACGCGTAAATTCCGTTCGCATAAACGACCGAGACCGCACACCGTTGCATACAGAGTTCAGCTTCGGGAAGGGGATGAAGAGAGGGCGGGCGACGCGAGGGTGAGGATGAAGACGATGACGAGACATCGGGTACGAAGTAAGGAGAAAGGAGGAAAGCGAAGGAAAATTGTCTAGTACCGGCGTCGTCGTACGCATCCGTGGAACTTGATCCGAGAGCAAACTGGAAGCTCGCGCGCCTGATAAACGAGCCGGATGAACTCCGTTAGCGTGATCTCGTTACTCGGTCTTCGCTCGACTTTCGCGAATTCTGGCTGTCGCTTCGCTTCCGGTTTCGCTCGCCGACGCTGACTACTGTAACGTGATTTTACTTGGGTACTCTTACCGGCTAATTCTCAGCAAAGTAAAAGCTGCAGCTGTTCAGGATAACGAGCTTCCCTTTTGCGTAAAATTTTAATTACCTTTAACGTTCGCTTGTGCAGCATTCAAGTCTGTTATTTACAGCAGCTAGTCACACTCGTTGCGCAAATTATGGATCTATGTATTAGATTGCCTTAAAAGTCCTTCTCATTCTCTTACCGAATATTAAGCGCAGAAAATTTATTGATGAATGTAGAGTCATTCTGCTCGTGACGTCTTGCTCCATCTTTTCAGACCTTTTTAACGCCATTTTGTTAAGGTCTCGCGGTGCCATTTTGCCTAGCAAAGTAGATCGCTTAGAAAGGAACCTTTGGGACAACCTTGTACAATAAAAATATGACTGCTAGTCTTACGCGTGTATTGGTGCTAATGAGACTGTATTTATGTTAGAAATTAATTTTAACTTTAACTGTAGTTTTGGTTTGCAGCAGCCATTTTCGACATTCTTTATCTTGCGGTGCACGTAAAATAATCGCTAAATTCCTACGGCATATTTTTCTATTAATTTCTGCGAAGAAAAGTATACATCTTTAACTGATTAAAAAGAAACAATAGTTCTGTGCCATTTTTGCTTAAAATTCGGTCGAAACACTTTTGTTGGCCTGTACTTGATAACTTAACTTTTATTTGTATACTTGATTTTATTAAATTCAATCATATCCTTTACATGTTTTGTGAAAGATTCTTCAACATAGAAATTGAAGGTTAAATTTGCTAACGCTAACAGCAACTCTTAGATTTGTTTCAAAGTTAGGAAATATTTTAGAAAACTGAGAACACGATTGAGTCGAAAGTGACTCGAAAACCGCAGCAGGTTTAAAATAAAGCATAAACTAAAATTTAAATTGACAAACTCAGTGTGCCGCTGAACGCCGGTTAAAAATAGCTAATATACGGTATTAAAGTGTTAATGATTACGAAGCAGAAATTACGTAATATAATTCAACGTATTGTGTCCGAAACACGGTGTTAAAGTAGTGAGTAGCTGCTACGAATAGTCACAGACCAAAATCATAGGTCAAAGGGTTGAAATCGTCAAACTATTCCGCAAGCTCAGTAAACTCCTTAATACTGTAACAATGGCCCGAATACAGTGATCCTTTGCGGGCACAAAGTTACTCGACGATGCAGCAATGATAACCAGTGACAAAAATCCCACTGCAATTATTGCAAGCACGGGATCACCGGTTGGTAACGAGTAATAATGGTCAAAGGGATTCGGCGATCGAAATGACGGAGCGAGAGAAAGCGAGAGAGGAAAGAGAGACTTGGTAAACGGAACACATGGCCCGAAAGGGTACTCCAGTATCGGCTACAAAGGTATCCAACAGGGATAAATACGTCGCAACTTCCAGCGCACGCCTCGAACATTTCTGCCGTGTATCTTGGCACATATGCACGCAGCAGGAAGCGTGCTTGGTCCATCTGCAGCGATCCGATTTTGCGACAAAGCCCGTGTAATCGATTTCAAATTTGATAACGCCTAACATCGGCCCGCGTATGTGTGAGAACGCGTACCCTTATCTCGATGGTTTATCGTTAGTTCCTCGATTGATCTATTCCTGATGAAATTAGTACCCTCGCGCAGAGGCTGCCCGGCTAGAAGGAATGGAAAAGTAATGGCAATGGAGGAGCATAGCGATGTAATTGCAGAGATAAGCCGAAGGGTTCTTCGTCATTATTAAACGTGCTTCCATTTAGGATCTTGGAAACGGGGTAAATGTACCCTTTTAGGTTCCAGTTTCTAAGTTTCCATTAATTAGCTCGTCTTTGGGTGCCTTATCGATAAGCATACATTACTCTTTGCACCTGTCCTTGACCACAAAAGATGAAGATTCTTTGTGTGATCTTGTAATAATGGTCAAAGGGATCAAGGGATGGACTAAAACGTTTTCGAATTATCTGCATAGGTACTTGGTTTAACTCATTCACGCGTAATTCGCGTTGGAGTCGCGTTGCAAACTTGAAGAAACGAACTACAGTTACGTGTAAAAGATGCGCACGAGTCACAATTACTTTGAGTAAAGGTTAGTGACTTTAATTATAGGGCCAAGGATTTTACTTTTGATCGGTTTTATTACGTAACCATAGCAATTATATAATATATTCAGTATTATATATCTAAGCGTTTTTTCTTGATATTCAATACATTTGAAATTCTCATAAGTTCCATACGAACAACAATATTCCTAAAGTGTCGTACATTTGTTCACTGTTTCACTGTAAATCTAAGAAATATAAATATGAAAAGCAAGTAGTATAGAAAACATCAGAGAACAGGGTTAATAATTTGCTTTACCTTCGCATTTTCGTCTCAGTTTTCCCTAGTTTGGTGTTATACCAATAAAATCGAAGAAAGTGTAATACAGTATCGTCAAACTATAAATTTATTCCATCTAATTGGATCCCTTTCGATCGATAATTAAAGAAAAATTCGAACGTTAAGGAAGGATTTCAATTCCTCAACAATCACCCCCAAATACCTTCCGCAGGACTGATCATGAAACCTAAGTTGCGATTATCGTTTTGCCATTAGTTTGCTATGTGATAAGAGGAACATCCCGATGATTCGTGAAGCGTTTCTCGAAGTGGTCCCCGTTCACGGTTACGCTTTTAATCGCGCGTACGACTGTCTGACCCTGGCTCTCGTCCCTGTAGTTTATTTAACAGCGCCCTGGGCATCGGTAAACACGGGTTAGCGAATTGGCCCCAGGGCGAGACCGAATGATAGTTAACGTACCGCTAAACGCCATTGGAGAGAACCTCGCATCCCTTCCCGGCCGGAATATACCAAGGCTCGTATATTGCGTGCGCGAGGGGACCGAAATTTAATTTTGTGCTTTTTGTACACGCCAAATCGTTGTCTCTCCCACTTCACCGACCGCCGCTTCCCTTTCGCGCGCGTTCAACACTCTATCTTTTACCCTCTGCCTGTGCACGCCTTCATCCCGATGAAACGGGGGCGATAACGCAGGCGTCGAGGAGATTTCGCCGCGATTTTGCTCGTTCGACACCGTTTCAAAAGACCTTAGCATTGTGCGTTGCTGAATCTTCGTTGATTAGCGCAACATCTTCGCCTAGGTTGCGAAGAAACAATTTTTTCGGTGTATGAAATAACGTTTGCAATCTAGTGAAGTAAACCTTCGTGAATGGGGTAAAAATAAAAGTAGAATTCACGCGTGTTTCACGTTATTAGTAGAATACGAATCTTTATGCAAATCGACAGCTGGAATGGTAATAATAATACTAGCTAAACAAAATAATGCGAATACGTGTAATCTGAGAATCGAGAAGCTGGGCTTGTAACCAATCAGATCCGCGTTCCTTTCAATTGTCGACTTGCAAGCTTTTTCACTCGTCACGAATAGGGTAGATCAAGGTGAATCAGCTCGAAATGGAAATTCAGTTGATAAAACAATCGACCGGCTATTGGGTTATGCGCGTGAGAGAGGAATGAGATAATACGAATGATTGCGATGATTATTTTGCGAATTTTTATATATTTGTGGAAAATTTCGATGCGTCAAAATGGAAAAACTCCGCGTGATAGAAGTAGAACTCCGACGTAAAAGTATACAAAGTATACAAAGTAAAAATACATTATAAGAAACACATCTTTGTTTATAAAACTGTAAATTTGCATGAAGATCCGCAGTCTAGTATTAGGTGTACCAATGAATAATTCACTTCTTTTATTCAAATCAACATTCGTCTTGTCAAAATTAAATACTTATTCTAAGGTTATATATAATTGTTGGTATTCTGTAATGCTTGACACCATCGTTCGAGGAAATTATAGATGCCTATCTGAATTTTCAATAAAGTAAATTTGTTGACTCATTTAGAAACAGTGAACTGATATACTAATAATTACAAAATGATACACAAAATCAAACCTGAAACGAATCACGCGCAAATCCGCGTCCCAAACTCTGCTTTCCATTCGAACTCAACTACATCCTCAACCTTTCTGCTTTCAGTGGCTTCGAGCCTCGCTTGAACTACCTTCGCCAAAAATTCTTCCAAATTCCCTCGTCGGGGCGCAACGATATCGCCGTGGACCAGGTGGTTAATTAATTTGCGACGTCTCGACGAACGCATCGTCGTGGTCGGGTAGGAAAATCGACGAATGCCGGGAAACGAGAGCAAGCGAGCGGACTATGCCAGCAAAGCATCGGACGGTGCGAGCGGGATACAGCTCGGAGATGGTTGACTTGATGAAATCATGCCGCGAGAATTAAACCGGGGGATACCCGTGGCGTGTGTCGTCGTCGTCGTCGCCGGCGTGTGGAGCAGGAGGACTCGGCTCGAGCTCCAATTGGCGGGAGCAAGACAACGGTAGGAGTTGACTGCAGTGTATACACAGTTAATTAAGCCGGAGTACCACGGTGAACGTGGATGCGCGGGTGTAGAGAGGCGGGAGAGATCGGCGGTGGAACGACAGATAGAGAGGTGTGCTAGAGGAGTAACAGAGGATCGGATGAAGAGCGAGAGAAAGAGGGGACGAGCAAACGCCGGAGCAAGATAAGAGAGAATGAACGCGAGGTGAAAGGGGATAAAGCTGCTCCCGCCGATGCGAGCGAAACGAGGATGGGCGATTTTGTTCTGTGGGCTGCAAAGGTAATTTGCTCTCTGGATATGCAGTCTCAGTGGTTCTCAAAGCTTGTGGAGAAGGCACCAGACCGCGCCTCGTCAATCGTTTCTCACTCGGTGATTTGGAAATTTTGTTTGCTGCAATTCGAAGGAAGAAAGATCCAGTCGATGGATCTTTGCCGATCTACCGGAGGAGCATTTCACGCTGCGATGCTCCGCGCTACGGCCTTTTCGAGGCGCTGTTACGTAAACAAAAGGGATTGTCCAGTTAACGGCGCTTTTCCAGCAGCCACGAATCGACTGATAAAAGCTACATTTTTTCCCCTCAGCCGTGATTGCCCAACGATTGTCGCGCATTGTTCGAAGAAATTGCGAAAGCAAAATTGCGTTTCCCGCGATATAATTCTTGTGGATGGATCGCCGGTTCGCAACGCGAATGAAAAAGTGATTTATGGACGATCTTTGGATTGCTAAAGGTGAGTCTACACCAGCCTTCGCAACGAGTAATTTATTAGAAATTTGCACATTATCTTTGAACTGTTCGCAATGCGTACGAGGTTTCATGAAAAAGATCGTGCCATTTTTTAATTTCTCGCGATACAAACATTGAAAAATAACTATTTTGTGATGTTGTTACATTTGTTCTTTGCATTTGTCTAAATTCTTGGCCACATTGGATGGGTAGTTTACATTTGCTAGTTAATTAAGCAATATGCGTTTTAGTGTATTTGGCGATCTTCTAAATTGCTCCCCGATAATGCAACACGTCTCTTACGTCACTGCTTGTTCGAGAATTGTTGTCCTAAAATAATCCCGCAATAACACCACAATCACTTTACTCGTCAAATATAACATCCTGCGTTTTGTTTCTCTTCCCAAGAATAAAGAAAAAAGTCACGAAAGGAGAAAATGTAAAACAAAAATCGTCAAATGCATTAAAGATTGTACCAAAGAATTCATTCTAGAAATGTTTTGAATACTGGAAAATGGTTTAGCACAAATGTGTTTAGTTCAATGGAAAAATCGCCATAAATACCGATGGATAAAGACATAAGTACTTTTTCAAGTAAGCAGAAATTGCACGAACTTTTTGATCAAACCTCGCATTATGCTACGAGTTTTACTTTATCCTTTGCATTTTTTCTAATTCGACTTCCAACTGTCGGTTTATCATTCTTCGCTCGAAGCGTTGCAACCGATGGACGCGGCCGCATGTGTGTTTTTTTTTAATTTCGGGGAACGGTTGCATTCGAATCGGTTATGATTTTCACGGTTTTTGAAGTTAGCCGCGCGGTACGCCACTGGGAGCAGACGAGCGAGCGGATTGAAACCGCCGAAAAAGCCAAAAATGGAACCTAAATTCGTGTGTGTGCAGCGTTCGCCGCAACACGAATTTTCCTTGCTTCGGCGGTCAATCTGCAAAAATACCATAACAGTGTCCCATTGATTTTCCCCTCTGATGAACTTTACCTTCCAATGCCAGAGCTACCAAAAATTTCCAACAATTCACGCGCGTCACGCTTCTTCCCCACCCTTCTTCAGATTACTCGTTCAGAATTCACGCTGGCGCACGACGGATTAAGCGTCGAGAAATCTGAAGATCCGTCTCTTGTAGCCTAAACTCCTGCTGAGAGTTTTCCCGAAAACCTGTCGCGAAATCCGTCCAACAATACCGACGCCTTTCGAGCACCACCCGTGGTTTACAGTAGGCCAAACAAGCTTTTCTTCCGCGACAGAAAACATCGTCCAACGAGCTAGGATCGCTTTAGATCCCTTTCATCTCGCCTCTCTCTATTTCGCACCTCGCGATCGTTGCACGACAGAGTTGCTACCGACCGAGGAAATCGCTGTAGGAAAATTGGAGCGGATTCCGGGCGCCGTGCAAACGTTCTCAATGGCCGACACAACGAAATTAGACTTATCTCGGTCATCGAGGGCCACCATGCAGCTGCTTGGCTACAGGATTCACGTGGATTCAATAGACCGGTCCAGTTTTTCCTTTATTATGCCTCGTTTTAGAAGCTCGCGTCCCGATTTGCAAACACATAGTCCTTCTTGTGCATCCGAGTAGTGGATGGTTGCTCCTTTCGACGGACTGGACACGCGCCATTGTGAACAGATCGATCCTGATCGCCGATCTTTAAGATCTTCCACAATAAGGATTTCCATAGAGGGAATTTTCCATACGGGGTTTTTAGGCAACTTCGAAGAGACTCGATTTTGTTCCCTTTATTGGGACATGAATGGTGGACCTTGTAGCGTATTCTTGGATAGTGTATGAAATTTCTTTTGCATGGAGGAATAATAAGATGGGAAAATAGTAAGATGTTTGAGATTCAGAGTAGTATTCTATTTTTGATTTCTGCACAAGGCAGAATATAATAGCTGAAGTAGATCACTCAATTATTTTCTATATTATGCACTTATGTAGTAAAAACTTTGGAGGCCTTAGAAAGTCTGAAGAATTAGACTAGGAAGAACGAACCATTGTAACAATCAAAGATATCGAGTTGTTAGGTGTATTTTTGTTCAAATCAGTATTTATTTTGAAGGAAGTTAAAGTCATAAATACAGAAATTACGTGAGACGCTCTGTATAAAAATGGGAGAACTCTTTGTAACTTTCAATTCTCAGATTTGACAAACAATACTATTAAATTGACGAGAAAGTACAGTCGATTTTAAAGGCACGAAAACAAATTCATAAGTTCATAACAAAAGCAACACTTGTAAGTATTGACCTATTTTGGAATAATAAAAGAATAATCTTATATCTTTAATTTTTGTTAAATTGTTTTCAATTTTATTTATTAAAATATTTACAGTATTATACAATTTCTTTATGGTATCAATTAAATCATTAAGTTATGAAACTCTTCACTAAGATTCTAAGGTTTGACAAATGTTGTTTTTGTTGTGAACTCTTCAATTATTATTACAGAGTCACTATTTTGTTAAACTGGCTGCATAATGTCCATTATACCAGATAACTCAAACTCATAAAAACTCTAATTTTAAGATAGGCGTTTTATTACTATTAAAATAAAATTATTACTATTAATATAATATAAATATTAACATGTGGGCGCTGATTTTAGCATTGTGAAGTACCGACATTGTTTCTCACTAATTCGACACATTTTTAACACTTTGCACTCCATTAGCGTTCCTATGACAGCGTACAAAAATTTCTTCACAAGTTAAAGTGTAAATTACTGCATTTATTTTCATCAAATTAATTTTCGTTTCTCTTAAAACGAGACAAATTAAAGATACACTTTTCCCTTTTCGAAATACGCAACGTTTTAACCCTTTGCATTTTGGCGACTGAGTGCAAAGAGTTAAATTCTTATAAAGCTGAAGAAAGTGTGTTCGAATTCAGATCATATTGTTAACAAAACTTCACAGTGCAAAGGGTTAAACTTATATACCTTTGCGGTCGAAATTACTATAAAAGCAAACGTCTCCGTATAATCTGTAGAGAGTGACCGGGAATTAGACGAGTCAGAGTTAGGTTAGTTTATCTGTGCAAGCTAGGATACTATCAGCTGCTCCCAATACGTCAAACAGGTTAAAACGTTTAACCGTTACTACCTGAGTTTTTCAGGGGCAACTAGAGTAATCTTGCCAGGGAACGGTATCCGGGATCCCTTGAGCACTCGAGTCGAGGATCAACGTTCAGGAAATTAGCTAAAACTGGAGCTAAGTGCTGCAGAGCTGGAACCCGGGCCAGCCACGAAATAAACGCGTCGATCTAACGACGAGCCCCGGCTCCCTACGGCAGATATTTATCGCGGTAAGTGGGATCCGGTTAAATGCAACTTGTGATCTGATTTCTACAGAACCTAAAAGCCTTTTCCTCGTCCTCGTGCTCCGGCTAGCTAGATTCGTGAACAAGATTACCGGCATGGAAAACGACGTCGCTTGTAAACGCGCGTAAACGCGACAAAACGGGCACGTGGGAACTTTGTGCGAAAGAACTCCGGTGAATCGATCTGGGTTCCATTGTCGATCATTTGTACATCGTATGACGCTTAACCCCTTGCCTTATAATGACAAGTGTGGCCCGTGAAGTAGATCATGGCCCAAATGCCGTAATTACGGGCTGCACAATTTCTAAGAAATTATAATTTTAACTCTTATTGTGCTATTTAAAGGGAAAGGTTAATGTTGGATAACTGTAACACCTAATAGAGAATTTAGAGACAACACGGAGCAACATTAGATAACGAAAATGTTCCCCAAAGTGAAAATCAGCATCGAGAAATAACAAAATTATTGTAAAACAAAATTTCATTTACATGTTGCGAAAAATTCGTGGTATCATTGTTACAACAGATCAAAGTAATCATATGTGGGCGTAGATATATTAGAAAATATTAAGCAATATAAATACTAGTTAAAGCACAGATTTATTATTAAGTAGATATATTTTCCTGGTCGTTTTCTTTTTGATAGTAAACGATTATTTTTATTTGTGGTGCAGCATTTCGCACCCCAAAAATTTTAGTGTTCTCAGCTAGTTCTACGTTCTCACGTTTGGTCGTAAACTTTTTGCCAGGGGTAGTAGTATCAATGGTTTAAAAGATTTATAGATGGTTCTAATCGAAGTATTCTGCTTGAAAAATTGTCCGCAAAGGGTTTAGTCTAAGTTTCGTTCACGCTTCGAATTACATCTCTCAGCGGAAATCATAGAAACCGCACGAAAATCTACGTTTTACCCCGAAATTACAGTGGTAAACGATAGTGGCCACGTATCGATTTATCGCCAAGTCCAATTACATGTAACATAGTGCGTTTAGGTGTCCGTAGAGTGTAACGTTGACGCATTATTTCGCGGGACAATTATAATCGAGACGCGTGGACCAGGGGGGTGGTTTTTCTATAACGGAAGGGCCGTGAATCGACGGTTCGCAACGTATAATTTGCCTCGATTTTCAGCGGATCGATTTTGAGCAGCTACTGTTTCGCTACAGGCGGATATCTTTTGTGTCGCGGTTTTGTGGGCGTACACTTCCCCCTGGGCTAAAACGCCAAATGGTAACGACGATACGCGGAATCGAATGCGGAATGGGAAACGGGGATTTGTTTTGTGCGCGCCCGGTTTTCGGCTGCGCCAACGAAAAAAAGAAACAATTTAGGCGTAGCACGTAACAGACGCACAAGCGCAAACCTTCTTGCCCCTTTGTCACGAAGCTAATTCCGAAAGTTTGTGAAAGGAAATCGAGATAAAAATCGATCCGCTGCGGTAACTTTGTGGTTTCGACCGCGCACCCCCGCAAGAAAGTAGTCGGAAAATATCTGTTACACGAGTAACTGTGTAACATTTTTGTACGTTTACGAGATTAGCGAAGAGTCCAAATATTATTCTAACAATGTTATCCATTATTATTTGCCATAGATTAAATGAGGTAAACTTGCACAATGATTCGTTGAAATAAATGAAAACTAGTGTATAACGTAATAATGATATAAAATTATTATTAGACTGGGGATTTGTATGCATTTATTGGGAATTTAAAGACGCAAAAGTGTACAGAATGCATATAATTAGACTGCGGATCTTTATGCAAATTCATATTTTTGTAAATGCAAACAACGTGAATACAGATTGGTTTCATCTTCTTAACATTATACGATGCATTTTACTTTGAACATATCCTATACTATTGAATATTATATGCAGTTTTGGTACACTTAAGCTTTGTATAATTGCATAAAGGTCCGCAGTTTACATGTAGTGTACGAAATTATACAAAATATCCAAAGTGTAGTAGAAATTATGGTATCAGGTACGATTTTTTCAGTAGCTGCATGTGTTAGCAAAAGTTATAACTAGACTGTGGATCTTTATGCAAATGCATGTTACTATTAATATAATTGAGGAAATGGAACCTAAATGAAGGATTGTTTCACCCTGAAAGTACAACAATTTGTACGGTACTTCAAATATTTGGTACATTTTTGCAATTCATATGCATTCTGTGTCACTTTGCACATTTAAATTCCCCATAAATGCGTAAAAATTGGCAGTCTAGTTGTAACTTGCTTCAACGCCATGCCAGATAAGAAATATTCAACTATTTAACAGTACCTGTATTTGCTACAGAAGTTACAAAAATCCCAAAGGTAATTAAAGGTGGTAAATTAAATTTTGTTACAAATATCGCGACTCTTTATGTTTCTATTTTGTCTATAATCTGTATCCTGCCTGTAACTCGTTATTTCAAGACAAGGGTTTAACAAAGATAACGACGTCGATATTAAAGATCACGTGTACACATTATCTATAAAACAAATTCAAAAATACATCGATATATCAAAACATATCAAGCCTAAACCAGAAGATAGAGTTCAGTTATCCGAATCAATTATTACGCAATTTCGTCTCTGTAAGCATAAAATCGAGTACCGACTATCGCCAAGAAGCACGCTATTATTCAGCAACAGCGACATCGCAGAATTGAGACGAAGCAATTACCCAATGAAACGTCGTTATCCCCCTACCAGTCGCGGTTCCTCCCGCGGTGGAGGCGAATTAACCCGCTTAACCGAGTGTCTTCGAAAAATCGTGGCGCACGGTGCACGCATAATGCGCGCATAACGCGGTCAGGTAGCGCCCACGCTAAGTCGCCACGAACACTTGAAGCAAGCAGAAGCGTAGGAGGCTTGGCGTAAGCGGTAAGCTTTACCTCATTTCTGGCAATTACAGGGGATGCCAGAATCCGCCGCAAGAATCAAGCCGCACCGGTCTGCCCCATGTACGTGAAACCTCTGCATGTGTAGCGGCGTCCGTTTACGCGAGCCACCCCTCTCGCGCGTGTGCGCGCTCAGCCACCCCTTGTATCCATCCCTCAAGCAGTCACACACACGAATCGGCTATCTACGTGCACGTGAAAATGGGATCGGTGTTCGTACGGTGTCACAGAAGCCCGACTCGAGTTCACCCCCTTCTACCCCTGCGAATTAACCCCACCTAGAAACGCCGAGGGAGAGGACGAAGCGTTTCCAGTGGCGTTTGAGCACCACTGCCTCGCCATGTTCTCGGATCCCAGAGCCGATTGGCTCGGGATCCCACGAACTACAACGCGGATTTGCGGAGCCAAGCCACGCCTCGAAAGGCAACTCCTGGACCACCTCTTTCCAACGACCGTCTTGGTGCGAGTAGTTGTGTGCAGCTACAACAAAGGCCACCCCGCTGCTCGGCCAACCGACTAGTCCTCGTTGGCACGACGCACGCTCAACAACTTCGACCTTAGCCGGTGACAATTTTATTTCCCTCCCGTCTAAACGCCGCTCCGTCTCCACGAGTTATCGAACACGCTGTGCGCTGCGTGTTTGGCAACTATTTTTGAGTCCGATGATCCTGGGAATAGTGGGATGGAATAGGAAGAATTCGGAGCGATTAAACCGGACTGGGTAGGTGGTATTAAGCGGGATCGAGGAAGAGATCGGCAGATGACGCTGGATCGTGTTCGAGGTACCATTCGTCGAGAAGTGTAATTATCCTTTGCGAACTTTGCTATTTGGGACGAATCGGAGTTGGAGGAAATTGGTCACCGTAGAGTGTGCAAGAAGCTGGGAAGCTTAGAATCGCGTAAAACTTTGATCGTGTTGTGCTGTTGTGCAAGATTCAGTCATGAGACGGGCCCCAAGCCGATGGTATCGTTGCCAGCATCGAGTGCATATTCCTGTGGACATTATAATTCACTGAACGCGTAAACAGACTTCGTTGAACGGGTTCTGTGCGAACGGAAACTATTAAAGTGAATTGGAAATCACGATTCAGTCTAGTAGTAGGAGTGTAAACACGACGACAACGATTGCGTCGGCGGCGACGATTAGAAATACGCGCGGTGGGAAAACAAGCATCCCCAAGATGTACTCTGAAATTACGAACACGTGTCTTGGACAGTCCTTTCGTGTCTCTGTCGAACATTAGTGCGTTGACAGGGTATTCGGAAGATTCGTTCGTTGGAAGAACACCGGCTGATCGAAACAGTAGCCTGATCGTAGGACAGACGTTGGGTTTTCCACGATGGATTCGCAACAACTCGTTGATACGGCTTCTCAGAATAGCCAAGACATCGTTCTGCCGAAACCAGCGAGCAGTACACCTAGACACAGCATCGACGCGATACTTGGCCTGGCGAACAAGAGGAGTCACCAGGAAATGGACGATAACGCGCGCGACACCCAGGAAAACACAGGTATCCTCCACTTCCATTCCTCATTTTGTTCTTTCATTGATTTAAGATAGCAAGCGATAGACATTTTATAGTTCGGTTCAATTTGTTAGGTGTACCAATGAATAATTCACCTTTTTGTGAAATTCTACATTTATTTTTAACAATATCAAGCACCTATCCAAGTGTTAAACATAATTTATTTTGTTGTGTAATGTTTAACATTATTTGTGACGCAAGCTATGGATTCTTGCTTGAAGGAAGTTTGATCTGTTGATCCAATCAATTTATTAATACGCTGGAAGATAGTGGATAGTTTAGTGGTACACCTAATAGTTTTATTCCAATGTACATTTGTTACAATAACTCTTGGTAAACATTTAGAAATATCGTGACGTCTGGATGAGAAGTGGAGAACTTAACCCCTTAGCTCACACAATTTTCTTCAGTTTATCGGTTAGAGGTGACCAAATCTCATTGTATAAGTTTACAATTTCAGAATACTGTGCCACGTTTCCCTTATTTTTAATGGAGGATCAATTACGTTCATTAAAATAGAAAATGGCGAGGGCAAAATATTGTAACGCGAAAACGCAAATTATTATTAATAATAATAGTATAATAGATGAAACTCACGTATTTAAGTGCTAAGGGGTTAAACTTAACTTTAATCCTTTCAAACTCGATGTTACATATATATGCAACTTTAAATGTTGTTTCGGTAAAAGTAAACGACAAATGTCTTTTTATTTAAGCAAAACTATTTGCAAACATTGAATCTCCTTTAACGAAACAGGAGAAAATGGATTTCATTTATTTGAAATTTCCAGTTTAGTTTAAAATGCGATTCAATGCGTTTTGCGTAGAACGTGTTTCTCTCGAGACGTAAACGTTTGGTACTGAAAGGGTTAAATTGGGATATGAATTTTGAATTTGAAATTCAAACACACGGTAATTAAATCTTGAAGTTTAAATCTCGAATTTAAATAATACAGTGCCAAATTTTGATATTGAATTTCAAACGAGAACAAATTAGGTTTCGATTGAAAGAGTTCATTTTGAACTGTGTGAAATTTTTATTACGCGCCGCAGGATTTCTAAAATTCAAGCGCAAACATTAAATTGCAATAGAAAAGTTAATTTTGTATTCTATGAATTTTTTATTACACGCAGCAGACTTTTAATCAGTAAAATTTCAGCACGTAACAAATAGACTGCAGATTTTTGTGCAATTTATGGAAAATTTGAGCACGCAAAAAATTAGAGAGCGCAAATAATACGCGAGAATATAAAAGATATCCAAAGTAAAGTACGTATTATTTTATTTAGAAGACAAAACAATCCCCTACTCACAATTAGATTCCATTTCTTCAATCTGTTAACCAGGTAATTTCTTAATCAGAATCTTCTTCGCTCGCGGAATGAAAACTTGATAAAAAGGAACTAACATTGATTAGGGTAATTCTAACTATCGTGGATGCAAGTATAAAACAACGTGCTTTCGATGCAAGTACCGATGCTTTAAGAAGTAATTATCTCTGAAGAAATAAGTCATCACGTCTCAAACATTGCTAATCCAAATTCTTAATTCGTCATCCTAATTTTATATTTGATGAATTTTCTCACCACTTTTGCCATTCCAAAATACGTCCTAAAATATGCCGACAATTCAAATTTAAAATGTGCATGTAAACTCTTATGACTGACAACATTACAAGAAGACTCGTAGTTTGCAATCAACGTGTTAACATTACTGATAAAATTATGAATTTGCATAAAGATCCGCAATCTACTAATGAACTCAATTCACCAGCGATTGATTAGCGAAATGCTTCTTTTAAAGTCGAATTTCCGATGAAGGCGTACATACGTAAATAGTATCTGTCTATTTAAACCGATAAGGCTAATTGAAATTACAATAAATGAACTCGTTGATAAGGTATAATTAGTGTAAACGTCGCACGTTCCGTCCGTCGGATTCGTGTACACAGAAACCACTGGCACTGGTCGTCTAGCGTTTCACTCGCTGGCATAGAAACCAGGACGCCGGGTCTCAAATCCCAAAACGGCTCAAGTTACCCTCGGAGACTTATTAACAAAGCAGCTTCGATCAATCATTTCATCCAATTACTGGTTTCGCTATTGTTCCCTGCTCCAACCCGAGGAGTTTGATTTAATCGCGTTGCGACGAGCAGCGTCTAAATTTGTTGCTTTTTAATCATTTCTCACGATGCACACCACTGCGATAGAAATTAAATTAGTCGCGCTAGATTAATAACTAGGAAATTATTGGAGAATTTTTGTCAGACGAATACCTATAATAGTAATGTTATTGCGTTTCGTTTGATTTTAATTTAGCAGATATTTAGAGCGATTAGAGACGCAATACGCTTTACGGTCGCTCCGATACGTCTGTCGCGATTGGTGGGACAAATAAACTGCTACTCCGTGTGCGTGACAGTATTATTCTGATCGGGCTAGTTAATGATACGCCAGTTAGGCAAATTGAGATGACGCCCGCGATAATTTTATCTTGCAAATGCGTCTTGACTTGCTCGCGACATCAATTACTGCTACGCGTTAATGCGATTAGTGAGTTTTATCGAAAAATGCCAGCAACAGGAGAACTAATTGCATTACATCGAGGTTGCACGAGATAGTATTTCTTGTTACCGAGTCACTGCTCCTTCATACGATTTTAATCCTTACGCGTTTCAGTATAAATCACTCGAATACCGTAACGACAATATTAATCCATTAGAGACGGATCTTTGTATCGTTCTTTAGGTTCATAGTTACTTTAGGAATCGATTTTATAGATTCTTATGGAAGCGAATTTTTGCAAGAATTTTAAAATCGATCACATGGAGTTAGGTTCGATTATAGTGAAATTAAGATCGATGAAGATAGTAATGTGATGCCATAGAAAATCGGTTTTATCAAAAAATAGTGTTGTTTCTGGAGGGTTATAGATTCTAAATCCGATACATAAATCCGATGATACAATCGAGCTCTTATCAAACAGATCACTTCAATGCACTTCATCTGCTTCAGTTTTCATAATAGATAATCCCGCCAAACTATTAGGTTGAATAATAAGTTCAGTCGATTTTCATTGAAATAGCGTTAAGTATTATTACCAAATTATTAATAGGCCTTTCTTTTTACAGAAAGCTCATCAATTGTTTATTTGTTAAAGACAAACTACATTAATATATTCATCCAATTGGTAATTATACCAATAGTTTAATATATCCATCCGATTTGTAAATAATTGCACTACATGCCTTTATCCTCTTAAATCATTATTAACTCAGCGCATCCTTTAAATTCAGGGATTGAAATCCATAACCCCCGAAGTTATTAGGTACCGGAAAAAGTTCGTGCGTTTCTTCTGTGAGTGATAAACTCTAATCGAATCTTTTTACAGCGTTTTGCAAAGATAATGCCGCAATGGTGAAGATCATTAGAATATTATGTTTATTTTTTACTTTAATAAATAAGATTATACTTTGAAAAGGTAGATTATACTTGGAAGATGTTTCTGGTAGCAAGATACGTACTTTAATATAATTGTGCATTTCCTAATATATCGACCAAAATTCTAATGATACTCATTGTTTTTTATCCTCTTTAATCATCGGTTTCTCGATAAATCCCTCCTTTTGAATTTGAGGGTTGAAATTCACAAAATCCTCAACTATTACCAAGATTTATACTTCAATATAATAATTAATTTTCTAATCATACTCATATTCTAGTATATCCACCAAAATGCTAATGATACTCATTGTTTTTATCCTCTTTAATCATCGGTTTCTCGATAAATCCACCCTTTTGGATTTGAGGGTTGAAATCCACAATATTTCCGGAAACTAGCAAGTTACATATTCCAAGATATTCATCCATTACTTAATCACAATTACGCTGCATCCATAATACGTCGGGCACTTAATAAATTCGGCATAAAGAGAAATGTATGTTACGCTAACAAAATAAAGCCTCTGTCCGTTAATTATTTACCTTGGGGAATGCATGAAATTATGCCGCTTTTCAAGATGTTACTAGAAATTAAATTTAATGAACATCTGGTTGAAACCTGACAAATGTCCAATCAATTATAAACAGGAGAGTACGTCTTAGTATGTCCAACAAATTCCTAACGATACTTATCGTTTTTATCCTCTTTAATCATCGTTAACCCAACAAATCCACCTCTTCGAATTCGGAGTTTCAACATCCATAATGACCCCACAAATTGACACTCTGCCAGCTTCATTTTTCAATTCCCCCTAAAATTTTTCCTGCATTACTATCGTCGTAATTGCCTTCCGTACGGATATATTGGGCAATATTATGGTATAATTGAAAAATCGTTACTATCGCGACGATCTGTGGTAGTGGCATGTTGCAGTGCACGCGGCTAATTACTTTGGTCGAAGTGAAACCTATCGCTGCTGTATCAGCCAGTCGGAACGTATATCCGATAATTCCAATTTCGAGAACGAACCGACGCGACGTCCTCTTCATCGTCGTCGTTGTCGTTCGCGAAAACGCTTTAGCCACCGACTGTCATTTATAATGTCACTCCTCTCTGTATCGGTTGCACGCGGTCGTATCGACGCAACACTCATGCTGGAAGGGTCAAATCGACAAAACAATTTCGTACGGGCGCTGGCTCATTCTTTTTTCCCCCCTTCTGCGTCATCGATAGCCGCCGTTAACGAAAAAATTACGCGGTGGAGGAAAACAGAAAAAGAGATCGATGATACGCGAGTGGTGTACCGCGAGAATCGGCAACCGTTTCGACCAGCGAAATTTATTTATTTATAGTAGTAGCAGTGATACTTTATTCGGTTTCCACGTACGAATACAAAGAGATCCGTTTGCTTAACCTAATTCTCTCATTCCATTCGCATTCCTATTATTATTTTAACGATTATTCATCCCTTATTATGTATACCTTTTGTCCACACGCACGCGATACTATAAACTAAATCAATAAAGCAAATAATATAAACCGAATTACAATAAAATACCGTACACTATAATAGCAACATAACAAACAACATGAACAATATACAATGAATAACTTAACCATCTATTCCTATATTCTGAATTTTTAATCTAAAGTTTATGTCTTTATATTTATTTATTTATCTGACGGGTAAAATACGGGCAGTCTCATAATTAGGTTTAAGGTAAAAATGTTCAAATAATTATGGAGGGTAGAGTAAACATTCGAACTTTAAAACGTGCACAGAGTCTTTCGCGACTGACTATACGACGCTTCATATTTTCAAATTGGCATTTGTTCTTTCTAAATCGAAGTGACTACCCAAATTAACACTATTCCTCTTTCGGTGCTTTCGTTCTTCTATTTCACGTATTGCCAAGCTCCGTGTAATCTCGTTGAAGACCGGATTACCGTAATCGATAACCGAAACTCTTTTGCATAATGCACTTGTCGTTTGTCACCGGTTCTGATAGATCGATCGTAGATCGTTTCGCCGCAGTTAGTTCGATAGAATTCGAACGATTCTTACAGAAGCGAAGAGGGGAACGAGAGTCATCGTCGATGACTGTGTGATTTATTTGGCGAGGGTTTTGGCCCTCCTCCTTTGGACGCCCTTTTTGCACCGATTAATGCGTCCCGATAGCGGGATCCGAGTGTCCATCAGTCGCAGCTTGGTAGCAACTAAGTAGCCCTCGATTTATCTTTATTTGATTGCATTGAGCTCGATCGGTGGCACGAAGGGAGCAACGTCGTCGAATTTTAAATCAGCAAAGAAGACAACTTCATGATGGATAATTGAGAAGAGTGGGAATAAGAATGGCTGAAAGTGACAACGTTAAAATGTTGAGGAAAACAATGTTTTGTTTAACCCTTTGCACTTGGAAGCTTTCGAAGCTAGTTTATTTTTACGACTTAGAATAGTAGCCTGTTGTGTATAAAGGGTTAATGTTAGTTATGAATTTTTAGCGAAATAATTAGTCGTCGAATTAGAACAAAAATAGGAGTACCATTCAGAAATTCAATATCACTCGAGAGATTTCAAAACTAGTTTATTTTTGTGACTTAGAGTCGTCTCTCGAGTGCAAAGGGTTAATTTCTTAAGGAAAATTGAAGTGACGCCTGGAAGTTATCAAGAAATACACATATTCGTAATATAAGGAATAATATACACGAGACTATTCCGGCGTTGTTATTCAATAGGAAACTTCAAGTAGTCCTCACAAGATTGAGAATTGATTACAACCACAAACTTATCTAATTCCTCTTTCCTTAAGAAAAAAGATGAACCTGTGTGCACTAATTGTAATGCCAATGTTACAATGAATCATATCATCGTGTCATGCAGGAAATACCAAGGAGAAAGGAACTTGTATGAAATAAATGGATGCCTTAAAGAAGCCCTCAAGAATGGAGAATCATGTTTTAATAAGAGAACTCAATGAAGAGTCATGTTTTAGTGTAGTAAACTGTTTGAAGAGTCATGTTTCAATGTAGTAAACTTTTTGAAGCATATTAATATACCAAATTGTAATTAATAATCTTCTACTCTATATAAATCTAAATAGTAACTGTTGTTGCTAATAACGTTTCAAGGTTGAAGCAACCTTAAGAAAATTAAGAAAAAAACAAGAAAAATGTTTTCTTTGCAAAAATGTCACTTATTAACGAAATGTAACAAAACTCGCTAACAAACAGAATTAATGAAGTTTGCAAAAGCAATCGGATAATCCTGAGAAGAATAAAAGAAGCACAAGAGAAGAAGTCATCCGTTTCCAGCCTGGAATATACAAATACTTCGCGCATACATTAAAAACATGTCGAACCAGAAAAGAAGACTACAGTTTCTTGCTGCACGAAGATTAACGGAGTAATCGAGTTACTTAGGACTTCACGCTTCCGGTCTCTTCGATAAAGCTTCGTGTACCATCCACGAGAAGATTGAGAAGACAGAAATCGAGAGACGCGTGAGGAAGAGAGGAATTAAAATAAAAAGAACAGACAGAGAGAAAGAGAGGAGAAAAGTGAAGAAAACCAGAGGCTGCTTAGCTAGAGTCCAGGTCTTGTCCCGCTAATCGAATTATCATTAATTATGATACCGTACGCGAGAAAGAAGAAAAGGTAAAATGCAAGGTCGGCCTCCGCTAATAAGTATGATGGAAGGGAGAAGAATGAAGAGAGAGGGGCCGAAAAAAAGAGATAGATGGAAGCGGCTTTAAGTCAGTCGCTTCTTAAGAGCTGAATTGACGTGTCTACTAATGGATCGTGCCTGCCCCATCTACTTTCTTCTTCAGCCTCTTTTTCGTCGTATTCTTCGTTTCACTTTATCTGCTTCTACTTCTTCTTCTTCTTCTTCTTCTTCTTCATCATCATCGTGTACACTATTACCGGTGCCGGCTACTTTCGTAGCTTTAAAACAGAGATCTGTTATCCTTCAAGAAACTCCTGCGCGCGATGCGTCGAAAGGATTCGAAACATTCTTGAAAGTGAAAGGCCATTTTTGTGCGATGCGTTACTCTAATTTCATTAGGCATTTAGTTTGGAATTAATAGTGCCGTAATGGAGAAGTGGAAATTCCTTTGGTGAAGTAGAAAAAATTTGGTGAAGGTAAAGTGTTTAGCTTGGATTTATTTTTTATTATATAAATATAAACTTTTTGTGCAATCATCGCTAATACGATTCGCTTTCTTGTTTATATGGGGTGCGTGCAAAAATTCTGATGGGTTTGATAAAGAATAAAAGAATTATTATCACTGGAAGTAAGTTATTCAATCAGCCCAAGAAGTGGCTATTATTAGTCGCTAGTATAAATATATGACAATGGAAATAAATTATGAGTTATCGGATTGATGTAAAAGTTTTAATTGGCTTTCTATAAATTATTCTCGGAACTGCGTATCTCTTTTAAAAGAGAAATCATATTTATAAGATGCTTTTTATAATGGAGAAATGTAATTGCGATTGGAATCATTTATAAAAATTTATGAAAACAATAGCGATTATCGATTTTTAGTCAAATAGCGCAATGTAAAATAATACTTCTATGGTTGAATCCATCAAAACTTTTGCAAGTATCTAATAAATATAATATATTGTAATTGCTTCTTCTATTCACTTCCATGTTTATCAATGCAATATACTTAGACAAGGCCCAAAATAATGTATACACTTTTTATTCGCCAATATCGTTGGAAAAATGAAATGTCATTTCAATTTTAGAACGTGACCGTAGTTTTGAGTAGAGAATTTCTCAATTTACCTCTCAGGTAAAGTTAGCTTTTAGTATAAACACAGTAGTTACGATTTTATAGTAATATTTTTAATGTCAAAGTTTGCATACATTTTTTGGATCACTCTGTATTTTAATTCCATCATTGTAATTGATTTCTTCGATTGTAAACCAGAAGTCAGATACGATAAATGAATTTTATTAACCCTTTTATTGCGGCACTCTTAGCATTAAAATCATTTTCAAATTTACCCATGTAAAAATAGTATGCTCGTCTACATTTAGATATTACATTTAGTACACATGAATGGACTGTAGATATTTATACAAATTCATATTTGTATAAACACGTTTAAGAAAGTGGAACCTAAACAGAGATCAGTTTCATCTTCTAACTATTGTGACTCGTAACCAACTTTGGATACTTTTTATAATTTTATATTTTGCATGATTAAATTTTCCATAATTGCATAAACATCCGCAGTCTACATATGAACAACAGCTGAAGTAATACCGTGCTGTGTAAAACGCGTATGATTTTACCAATTTAAATAATTGTTCAATTTTCGACTATGCACATATGCGAAAGGGTTAATAAGTCTGAAGAAGCTTCATCTGACTTTAAACTTTATCAAAATTCGTTTGACATTGACAATATATACTTGTGCATCGCGTATGACGTATGAGACAATAAACGCGTTAATAAATTGTATCCTTCTACCGTCCTGCAAATACGTAGGCTACTTTTCACGTCACAATATCGTAATTGTTTTTCGCACAAACGTATAGCATAATACGATGATTCCGTGAAAAAGAGGCGAAGCAAAGGTACGTTAAGCGAGAGGCTACGATTTGTTTCGCATTTTCATATAACGCGACATTTTGCTTGCTGTCGTCCGTGTTTTAATTTCCCCCGTGCGTTTAATGAAACGAATCTCTCGCTCGAGATCAATCCTCGGGCACACGGATCGTTAATAATTTCAATTAGAGAAGAGATTAATCACTCGTGTCTCTTTCCGAGATCATCGATTATTTTTTCTCTCTTTCTCTCTCTCTCTCTTTCTCTCTCTCTCTCTCTCTCTCTCTCTCCCCCCCCTTCGCTACGATACTAACGAACCCGGAGTTAATATTCGAAATTACGCGCGACCCATGTTTGGCACTGTGCAAGTTTTCCGCGTATGTATGTATAATTCGGAACGACACATCGTCGAGATAAATCGGTTCGATAGGTGAATTAACGCGTAGGGGAGGGAAGGAAAAGGAGCAGAAGGAATAAAAGGAGAAGTAGTGGAAGGGAAAAAAAAGGAACGCGGGAGGAGCGTTAAGTGTGCCGCAATCAATCTTAGCTTGTACGCGCGCCAGAAGATTAATGCACTTTCAAATTTCATTAATTCTTCGCTGCATAATGAGCCGCGGGGCGAACGAATAACTTTCCTTAACGCCACGATAATGCCGCTGAGACTCCGCACCGTAATTGCATCAATTCCTTGGTAATTCACACAATTATCCTTTCTGATTTTCCGCCCGGCACCGAGTTAACTGCTCGAGAGCACGCTTCCAGTTAATCACGCGCGGCCTCCACGAATCTCTCCGCGTAATTAAAGTATGTCGTTTCTACGAATCAGGACAATTAATCGGGTGTCTTTGTGGCGGATCCCGAAACGCGTCTCCGAACGATCAAGCGAATTCTACCGCTCTACGCTTACTGCTACAACATTGATTTCTATCGGGGCGATACGACATGGACGCTCGGGCACTTTTAACACTTCGTTGCAAGTTAACCCTTCAAGGACAGCGCCCGTACGACGTACGGATCCTAGTCTCTTTTTACGATTTTGTATAAAACGGTTAATATCTATTTAAGAGTAATTTAAAAGCAGTTTAAAGTATTTATTAGCGATTATGGGGCGCGTAGTTAGCATCCATCTTTTATAAATAGTGTAATAAAGTAATAGTACAGTAGGGTAGATTCGTTGAAATACAAAAATCTTTTCTGTTTGCGAGAGAAGAACAGAAAACCGCGCCGTCTCTAAAATGTTAATACGTTCGCTGTTCAGACATTTAGCGTAGTCGCTGTTTGTACACTATTGATCATAAGTTTTAGGATACTTGACCGAAATTTGATATGGGTGTATACGTAGCTCCATTACTGTTGTTATAAAGGACAGGTCGTATAATACGAGCCGTGTTGCAAATCGGTTAAGAAAATTCATTTAGTAGATTGGCCAAGAAGTCTTTTCGTTTTTTAAAATACGCGTTTGAAGTACGACACATGAGTAAATATGCCAACGATCTTAAGATCGCGAATAAAATCTGAAAATAAACGATTCAATCTACATTCTGGAAAGGAAAATCGGAAAGATCGGTTGTATTTATTATGATTAACATTGCTTTGAAATGGAAGAAAATCAGACGTGTTTTTGGTACACTGCGTTGAATTGCTACTGTGAAAGTAGAAATGTCGTACACAGCAGGAAAGAATGGTATACCAGAATATGCTAAGATTGATTGACTCCTCCCATTTTAGTGCTTATAAAATTCTTTTGATAGAAGAAAATTAAAAGAACTAAAAAACTGAGAATGTAATGTGGCAAGAAATCGCCGAGAGAAAATAAACGATACGTTATTTAATAAAGTTTCGCTTCTATATGTCTGTAAAATACGAAAAGACTTTTTGGCCAACTCAATAGTACCAATTATGTGCATCACATATAACGCATGAGACAGTGAACGTGTTAATTGGATTGCAATTTATTACTATCGCGCAGATAAATCCGTGTAACACATTAATTTGCAACATTTACATAAAGGTTAAGCTACGCAAAGTGTTTTAATGCTACTAGCAGATGGCAGCGGCACTTTTCCTTTGACGTAAACGTAATTAATGGCCTGCAAAGAAGTACATATATCGAGCCTATCAATTCGCTTCGAAATCGGTATTAAGTGTTAAAAGTTTCGCACGGTTAATACGGTTGTTGTATATTACGGCGGTCTGAAAAGCTGAAAAGTCCACGGTTTGATTCGCAATTCGGTTCGAGATCATTGCTAAATGTTACAAAATTCGCACAATTAGCATCGCTAATTAGCGGTGTCTTAAGTGGTCTTAAAATCGTGAAAGATCATTCGTAAGTAGGGAGTACTTCGATCTTAATAACACGTTTGAAACGAATGTTCAATTAAGAACGATTACCGCGTTTTGCACTTACCCAGCGATGACAGTCGGCGATCTTTAAAGGAACAGTAAAATCGAAGGTGAACCGAGAGAACTTTCACTGCAAGAAGATCTCCGATAAGCAGCTGCACGTAGGTACTCGATCCTTCATGCTCCAAAATGGAACATCACCACAACTGTGTTCGATGGGTAAGAAGCAATCGATGGTTTCAAAAAGGTTATGGTAACATTGCTGCGAAAGAACCTGCAAATTATGGTCATGAATACGCTTTTAATGAATGCAAAAAGGACACATGATCGTGCAACAAGTGAACGCAACAAAACAAGGACGAATAATTAGTACGGGAAGGATGTTTTCATCGTGGCGCAAAAACGAACCGAGAATCCTGAAAGCCTTCGAAGCCTACGAACGCTACACTAATTAACCCTTTCATAATCAACATATTTTTATTTCTCTTTTCGTTTCGTTTTTGGTAGGTTTTATTCTTATCATTTACGAATTATTGGGACCATATTTTTCAACGTTAAATTCGAGGTAGGCGCAGGAAACTACTTCAATATCTTGTTTTTCTTGTTTCAATAATGATCAGTGTATCGAACGTATTCTTATCAATTCGCCGATCGACGTGTTACAGAAGTATAACATCGGCTTATCTTACTCGTTAATTAAAAGATTTATGTACAGGGAGATATTTCATTATCGTTCGGAATAAACCAGGACGAAAACTTAAAGCGTTACGTATCAGGAAGAGGGGAATATTTGTCTTTAATTTACTTTACTTTGGGAGAAGTGAAAATCAAACTCGTGAAGGTACACGCAAGATCTGAAACCTTAAATTTCAATGCAATTTACTCGTATCATCGTAGCAGTGCCAACAGATGGCAAAGGGTTAAAAATATCGGATTGCTTATAGGTAAACCTAAAAAATTCACACAAAGGAATGATAATATCAAAGTTAGTAAAGTTATATATTAAGTGAGCCAAACTCAGAGCTACGAATTCTCAATTTGCCGTTCTTTTTATACGAATATATAGCTGTAGAATGGCAAATGAGGAGTTGTCGCATTGTTACCTCAAATGAGTGATGTGAGGTCTATTGCTCGTATAAAAGTGTTAAAACCTGTGCATGTGTGTGCGTGGATTAAAAGTATTACTGAGGGCAGGGATTTTTGGGGTAGGCGCCGGGAGATAATAAAAAATACGTGCGCGTAATCGAGAGGCAAATGTAAATAGGAAGTGGAGGTCTGGCGATTAATAGGGAGAAAATGTTCCCATTGAAAGGAACGGCGGAATTAAAGCGGTCTGGATAGAGGTAACGGCGTCGCGGCGTTCTGGAACGCCGCAGGTAAAAGTGCTTTGTTAGGGGGAGTAATTTCGATCGCGTGACAACGGCAATATAGCGCTGAGGGAAGGAGGCACGGGCAATTACGTGTAATTTCATACCCATTTATTGCCAGGATAGCTCGTTTTTCGACTGCTTCTCGAGTCTCACCAGCGGCGATCGGTCGGATCGACAGAGAACTCGAAACACGAGTTGTACGGTGAATTGATCGATTTTACCTTGTCGAATGAAACGCTGTGTCGCGTGTTCATCGTTAAAATGCCGCAGAAGAAAGTAGCGCCAAGTTCGGATAATTAACGTATCTAACAACGCTGGTATCATTTTTAACGCGATAGCGATCCAGGAGGATCTGAAATGTTTCAAAGTACCATTTACCGTTGTTGGGCAGAATTATTTCAAGGCTTTACAATTTTACTCCGTTTTGAAACAAAGTTCCCCGGACAACCGCATTAATTCCTGCAAAGATTATTGTGGTAGCTTCTTTTACCCCCAAAATTTTTCCGCAAAGAACTCGACATTAAAAATAGCAACGATTAAGATGTGCTTATTCGTACTAAAGAAATTATCGTGAAAAATAGTTGGAGAAACACGAAATTCGTGAGAAACAGGAATATTTATTTATTCCGTTTATAAAAGATTACAGAAATTCATCGAAACCGCATTGCTATAAATTTACACAATCTTTATGAAACATTGCTACTAAAATATATTTATTTGAACCAAAGGCAATGGAAAGAAATATATTTTCTTTCATTTATTTATTTAGATCGCGAAACCCCCAAGGGTTTATGTAGCTACTAGCTTACACACTGAAAACGAATTACAAACAAATGCATAACGCGTCATTAAACTTTTGTTAGATGTACCAATGAATAATCCATTGTTTTTTGTTAAATTTATTAATTAAAAACTCCGAAATAGGATTCGGTATTTAACTTTTTCGCGCTGCGCAGCGACGCAGCCCTTTCGCGTGAAATTCTATGGATGCCTGGCTCGGTTCTCGCCATAGAGTAGAAACACGACTCCATCCGATTTCCGTGAAATTGTCTTCTTTTTCCGTCCATTCGGCGATCTCGTTCGACAGGACGTAGACCGATCGAAGATAGGGACGATCTCGCGGGAGCGAGCAAGCGAGAGACGAACCGATTTAACCGAATTACCGTTGGATCAAAGCTTGCGAGTGGTAATTGGCGCACAGGTGTCGTCGATCAATCGTACACCGGCCATCAGGGAAGCTATTTCGCTCGGATACCGAAACGTTTCGTGATCGATAGGACGAAACAGACGGTCTCGGTGCCTAGACGAATCCAATGAGACACATCATCGAGCGACGATACAGAGACAGAGGCAGGCTTGATGGAGGAGGATGAACCGATGGGGTGACGGAAACAAAGGAAGCGGAGACGCTCGTCGCAGGATATATCTGTGATTCGTGCGCTGATTAGGGATTAGGACCGATTACCACCCAATGTTCGTGTGTGAAGCAGATACGTGGAACGTGTAATTAGGGTATTTGAAGCCATTGCAGCAGAGAGATGCAGCTCCATTTTTGACAATCTTTGAACCCTTTCGCTACGGAGGACATACATATATATATATATATATATATATATATATATATATATATATATATGCTTCGAAAAATTGAGCAGTCGTTAATTTTGTTAAATGTGTACATATATATTTTCTATAACGCAATACAATTTCTATTACCATTCTTATATGCTGATTAACGTGTAACGATATAGAGTATTTAACATTTTCGCTACTAGCATTTTAGAACCGAAATTGAAAGCGTAGATTATGATAGGATTTATTAATATAGAAACAGTATAGGTATAAATATTTGGATACTCTGCATAACTAATTGTATCGTAATGTTAATGTACGAACGATATCAGAAATTATATTGTATTATAGAAAAGACATACGTATGCTTTTAACAAATGTCAGTTCAATTCTTAAAGGCGTATATATACGTCCACAGTAGTTAAAGGGTTAAATATTTGAACTCATCGAGATTCATACTATGGACGTATATATACGCTTTGAAGAATTGAACTAGCATTTGTTAAAAGCATACGCGTATATTTTTTCTATAACGCAAAATAATTTCTATACTCATTCGTACATCAATATTACGGTACAATTAGTATTCTAATATTTATATCTATATCATTTTTGTATTAATAAACGTTATCATTAGCTACGCTTTTAGTCTTTAGTTGCAATGTGCCGGTAGCGAAAGGGTTAAACGGCAGATAGTTCTTATTTTGTATATCTCTGATAGTATTCTGCGTCTGTCGATAATATTGTATCTCATCGGAACTCGAGTATTCGTAAACTGGCAAATTTTTCTTTTAAAATCCTGTAGAGTGGAAGCGATTAGCGCTATAGGGAACGAAGGGTGCTCCCGGTTCGGTCGATTCGTTGAGAAACGCGCGTACGTACGCGAGAATTCGTATTCGTGCTTGCACGACGTCGATGGAGAGATTGTAATAAGCCTCGCATGCTAGGGAACAATTAAATTATTAGTAGGTACATTGTGCACGACGGGGTGTTTTATTGCGTGGCGCACTCTCTGGTTCCGGCCTGCTTTCGAAGCTCGACGACGAACGTGGAACATTCAGTTCTATCCACTCGATGACGTGCACACGTATAGACAATTAAAAAGCCATTTTTTATCAAATAAAAGTAAACAGGCCTCGCAAGAAGTTCCGCCATCCTCGCTCGACATTTTCTTTCCAGTTCTAAGCAAACACCTTTTTGCTTGCGTAAAAATTCAAAACAAATAAAACGCAGGGTTAGCTTGACCCATAAATTAATGTTGGGAAGGAATTATACGTATGATGTTGTTCATAATTATTCGAACGACGTGAAAAATTAATGGAAATTTCTGCTAATTCAAAGGCTTGGAATTATGATAGCTTGAAAATTGAAGCGTTTGAAAGTCGAAGAACTTGACAATTCAAAGGCATAGAAGTCGAAAACATTAAAAATACAAAAACCTTAGTAATTGTGAAGGCTTGAATATTTAAACGCTTGGAAATCCAAATATTTGATAATTCATAGCCATAGAAATCTAAAACTTTCGTAATTTAAAGACATAGTAATTTCGATGGCTTGAAATTTCGAAAGCTTGACAATTCCATTGTTACCATGATCAGTCAGTCCCAAAATAGACTATATAAAAATAATTAATGATAATCCGTCTATTATAATCAAACTTTAGTTACTGGTATCGGTTATAATAATTACATTTGAAAACAAATGCTAAGAATCCTTAGCAAATTCATATTAAATGAACCTTTACTTCAAAGTTTACTTTAACTTACTTCAAAGCATACTTTTTATCTTTTACACGAGTACATGACAAGAATTTTTTATGATATACATTACAATGAATATTCGCATGTTTGACACGACTTAAACCACGCAGCCAGCAAATCTAAATAACAAATAAAGTATACCCATTAAGCTGCGTGCAAATGTCACAATAAAATGTTTGTAATAAATTGAGTTCAGTAATAAAAATGTCTTATCCTCTGTGTAATGTTATCAGCCGGTTATTGTAACTAATAATCGCAAGTCCCAAAGTGATTATAATAAACGAATCCCACTGTGCTTGATAATTTAAAGGCGTAGAAATTCAAAACGGACCGCTCACGGGTCAAAGTGACCCAGCATTAGTCGTACAAGGGTTAATATCTTTATTCTACTTTTTAATTTAATCATCTTTACGATTTCGTTGGGGGCATATTTATGGAACACGAATGAACGCACACTATGGCAGTCAGCCGTCGCACGATGTAGCCAAAGATATCCCAATAAAGGTTGCACGCCAGCGAACAATTAAATTATTAAGTAGTAACGATAACGAGAGGCAGTCGCGTTGATTACTATTATAATAAAGGCACCATGCCACCGTGGATCGCAATCCTTTCGCAGTGGACGCGAACAAATATCCTGCGGCTTGAACCAGCACGGTTTTTTCTTGCTCTTATTAAAATCTTAGATGCTGGAACGAGTTATGGTAACGAGAACTTAGAACTCGCAAGGAGAAACTCGTAACGTTAATTATTTTTCGTGGACCGGCGCTGATGTTGTCGCTAAAATACCAAGAAAAGGAACTTACATAGTATGATGGAAATTAATTATCGTTTATTATAAAATCGCCGGCAATTTATCTGCTCGATAAATTTACACAGCTATCAGATTTCATTTTGAAACATGCGACAGGTAGTTTCGTTACAAGTAAATTCAGCGAAGCATGTTTTGGAAGCCAGTTTATTTAACGCTGGAACTACCGAACTGCTCAACATGATCTGTTCGTAATTTCTTATCAAAGTTGCAGAAATTTACACGGATATATCAGGTATCGAAAAAAGTTTGTGCTGTTTTTCTGTCACAAATCTATTCAAATCGAATGTTGCAAAGCTACTGTAACAGTGGTGATATCATAAGAAAGTTCCATCTGTCTATTACAATTATTATAGCGTTTATTTCATTTAAATCTTGTTGTATAAATCGTCTAGTTTTTCTATCAGAAACGTATTCACATTAAATTTTTACAGAAATTCTCAAAATTATTATAACGATGGTGGTGTCATAAGAAATTCTATGCATCTTTTACATTGTTGAATAACTAAAGTTAAATACATCGTTGAATAAAGAAGAAATTAAATTTGAAGAAATTCTAATTCGTGTAAATTTTATAGCATAAATTCGAATGAACTTTCTCGGCCACCTAATATTTTTGCAATTTCTTTGTCTCCTTTTATTAACTCTTTGCGACATGCTGAGTGAATTTCCGATAATAGTATCTATTAGCGATGCTAATTATAATTCTTCGTCAATTGGTGTGGCGATTATTTGCTGACATCGTCCACAACGGGTTAAAAGAATAAATAAAGCCCAACTTTTCTTGCGTTTTATGCATCGTTTTCTCTTCTTTCGTACAAATAAGTACACCTTAATTGTCAGCATATAGTTCTAGCGTTTACAAAAAGAAAGTATATTCACCTCAGAATTTTCGTTCGCTTTTTCATTCTAAATTAAAGTTGTTCTCATATCGGCAAATTCAATTCACGAGCTTCCGCTTCTGGATTGAAAGTGAATCAAGCGAATGTACTTTTACTCGCGACACTTGAACGAGATGCCGCGGCAGGAACGTTCAATTAGGCTCACACGAGGGCCCGCGACTCAATTAAACAATTTCTAACTCCGGTATCGTTTCAATTAACGCGCCTCGAGATGATTACCAGTACGTTGACCCGTTTAGATGGAAATTTTATCCCCGTTGCAAGAACTTGATGACAGCTTAAGAGCCTTTCGCCAGGCGTTCTTAAGACACGCTCCGTGCACGCTCTCCTCGCTCTCTCTTTCGCGTCGTTCGCGTTCTTGCCACCGCTTTGACAATTTAATAATTCGATACCGGTACGCGAATAATCGACGAACCCGATACTCTCCTCTTACCAATCGAGAGAGGATCGAGTGATCACGTTCTCTTCGCTCTTTTTCCATCTTCCGGCTTTTTCACTCCGCCATCCCAATCTTATATTCGCCCCTTGCGTGTGTAACAGAATTCATCGTTCGCCTATAATAAAAGCGTCGATCGGTCGCCAGAAAAATGATTATCCGATCAGGCTTGCTTTTACTCGAGTAACACCGCGTCACGTAACCAGGTTTCGCAAAGCTCTGGACAAATTAACGATTCCGGATCGATGGTGACAATATCTCACGCTGAAGTGCTGGAAAAATTTGAAGAACTTTGCGAAGCTCTAATCACGGTGGTGAACTCGAATTTTATTAGTTAAGTATGAAGCGTGCCAATGAATAGTATACACACTCGTTTGGTTAAACTCAATATTTATTTATAGCAAAATTTGATACTCGGTTCACGCTTGCTTTATAATTTAAAGCTCGATCTTTTGATAGAATAAATTTATCAACCCATTTGAGAATAATGGATTACTTATTGATACAACTTAATAAATTGGATAGAACGAATATTGAAATTTCAATACACTGTTCCATAATCGGTGTTTGACGATTTCAACTATGCCTTTAGTTATGTTCGCGTTAGTATAAAACTACAGTTGAATAAATTATAACACTGTGAAAGAGGAATTACAAATCGGAACACATGAAGACATTTCCACATCACACAAAAAATGTACACGTCTTTTAAGGTGAAACAAATAAGTGAGCCACTATAGTGTTGTATCGTCCCAAATATAATCTAATATAGTAGCTAAAAGATTGAAACAAACTCCCTTCCAATAAGTAAATTCATGCCCAACAATTACGTCTGCCAATGAAGGATATTCCTTATTAAATTCTCTATAATAATCTCCTGCAATATTTTACACCGTTGAGCAACCTACAGACTCCTAACATGATCCAATATCAAAGTATCAATTTTACGTTCCGCCAACGATATACACCCCTAATCACACGCAGTCTAAACGATTGTATGACCTCTAATTTTGTTCGCAAGAATTCTAAGGATAGTCGTTGGTCGCGCGGATAGGCTGGAAAACAGGATAACTCTATGGGACGTAGTTTTGGTGGATCGATACGTGCGTCAGATTAAAGTGCGCGACAGGTGACAGTGGCTTTTACGAAGAAATTTCCGTCGAAACTTTGTGCCGCGCAAAGTGGCCATTGCGTTTCGTTCCGGAGATAAAAACCGTGGCGAGGAGACCGGCAGGAACGGAGCAGAAGAAGCCAAGGGACAGGAGAAAATAAAGATCAGAGAAAACGAGCGAAGGAGAAGGAAAGAGCAAAAGAGAGAGAGGAGCACCGGTGACGGTCCACGAGAAGACAAATTCTGTAATCCTCTTTGGTCGGCGAGCTAAGCTCTCTGTGTGACGGCATACCATCTTCTTTCTCTTATTTCCTCCTCTCGTTTTGCCTTTCCTTGTCTCACCCTTGTCCTCCCACGCCGATCAAGGAAATTAGATTTCGAATCGACAGCCGTGCTTAAGTATAAACGACGAAGCGACATCGAACAACGTTGAACGAAGAGGAAACAGGAATTCATGGTGGATAAATGATGGGGAGGGATGGTGGTCGTTTTGCTTTAGGAAAGAATCATTGCCCCATGGCGGTAAGATCGTTATTTATACCGATCACTGTTCGTTCGATTTTATTCGGTTGGCTGGAAAATTGTCGGCGATAAGTAATATTTAATTAGCCGGCGCGGAGCGGCGGGAGAAGTGAAAAGGGACAGAGACACATCCGGATGTTCGAATTTCGCGCAATCAGCCGTCTCGTTCTCTCGGTTCTCGCCGCGAATTCAAATTCCTCGCTGTCAAACCGCCACCACGGATTTATTAATCCACCGTCAATCGTGTATCAAAGTTGACCATCATTCCCAGCTCGTGAAATCCGTTTCGCGCGTAGGTTGGAATGGTATACTAGATAACGAATCGAACTAAAGTGATCGATGAAAGTTGCACATCGAAGCTACAAATAAAGACTGATGGCTTGATATTTTTCTAAACAGAGTTCCTGCGTTGTCGTTCGAATACTTCTTATCGTTTTCAAATTTTGATTCAGCCAACTAAATACCGTTCCTTGATTTGCGCGAATTATTTGTTCCACGCTGTTCTTTCCGAGCAAAAAGGATTCATGAGTTGCAATATAAATTTAGCCCGCTTTTATCGAGTGGATTTTATATTGCAGAAATTCTATAAAAGAGAAACCCTTCAGCTGTTAGATATATAGAGGAAGATTGTTGGTTAAAATGGCGCATACAGAATTAATTAAACTCTTTTCTGAATTTGCAAATAAATGATCTTAAAAATCATAATAATAAAATGGGATGGATTTATGTTACACTACACTACTTACCACAAAGAACACGATATAAGTCCCGGGTGTTCCAGATTGCTAATGGTGTTAGTAAAAATACGATTGCTGACAAAGCGTTAAAACCGTCTGTCTTCGACGATGGGTTGAAACTAAAGTCACTATCTTTATTCCTGGAATACTTCCTATTTGGAACTATTGTTTCGCTTTCATTTATTTGGGCCACTGTTTCTTACAACCAACAGTTAGCAAAGATGGAAAAGAAAAAAAAAAAGAAAGTATAAAAAGTCTGCCTAAGACTTAATGCAGATGAGCGACTTTTTGACACACGATCATATATTTTTCCCTATGTTTCCAATTAAAAACAACGAAGACAAACACAAGCGTAGAGCAGAAAGTCGCTTATTCGCATCGAGCCTAAATCGGGAGATTATTTACCGCGTGAAAAGAGACTCGCGTAAATGGAGGAACGGGTGTAGCTGATTTTCGCGAATGATCGTTTAATTGAGACTATTGTGGCGACGTTAGAAGAGAAGCGATTTCTCGTTGGTATTCCAAGTTCGTGGGAGAAACAAGATCGTATCGCGTCGGTGTAAAGCGGTCCTAGTCCATTCCAGCTACTTAAGAGATTGACACGGGAAGATAGTATAATGGACGAAGCGGTCGAGGAATCGTGGCATCCTCCTGAATCGAGCACCGGCTCTAATGGGCCAACACTGATCGTTGATAAATTTCAAAACGCCACGGGCCACATTTCGATTCTTCTCCCGGGTCCTGGACCCCATAGAATCGATTAGGCGGTATAATAAAGTCGCGTTAATGTATTTGTCCGCACTGTTGCAGATATCCATGGCAAAATTAATATAACTATAAGGATATGCACTTGTTTATTTATTTATTTACTTGAAAAGAGAAAGGAATACTAGACTGTGGATGTTTATGTAGTTATGGCGTAGAAGTTATTGTGTTTTGAGGATGAAAAGATCCTCCGTTTAGTTCCGATTTATTCAATTTTGTAAATAGAAATGTGAATTTGCATAAAGATTCACAGTCTGTTTATTAATTAGTGGATTAAGCAGGGAGAATTTTGGTTATACTTATAGTATACTCGAAGTATACTTATTTAAACCAAAGAAATGTAAATGGTATTCGTTTGCAATGCGCATGTGATGATTGAAGTACGACAAAGTTTTATTTATATTTTGTACAGAAAATCATGGACTATTCTAAAAGCGCGCTGCTGCAAATTTATATAATTTCTATGGTAACTTTGTAACCAATTTTGACTGCTTTGGTGGTTCTAGTGTTAATTTATGAAAATTAAAATTACTTGCAATTCTATTGCTATACCGGGTGGGTTAGATCTAACGGTATGAGCGATGGCACGGTGATGTTGCGCACCTGCACCTTGTAGAATTTAATCACGATGGTTACTCTGTCCGACTGAAACCAATTATTGCGCAGAGCTACTCACACACGCGTTTACGGTGCACAGTTATGTGAACGTTCTGTGCGCACCTATATAAATCCTTGCATCCCCGTATGGATATAATGTATCAGCGTTAATTTTCCTCTAAATGCACGCGATTCCGCGTCTGTCGTTCGTCAAAATGTCCGACTACCGATTGTTACTCTATTAAAAGCTGACTTTTGCGGTAATTTATTTAACATTTAAGGAGTTTGAGTTTTTGTCAGTGAAAATAGCTTAACCCGACTATTCTTATTTTTCAATCTCAGATTCGAATTACTCGAGAAAGTTACTAAAATAATTCTAACCTTTCTTCGTACTTCTAAGTTCAGTTCGCGACGTATTTCTTTCTTTAACTTCCTTACCGTGTTAATGAGTGCAAACTAAATAGCATAGTAGTATTCGACATTTGAAGAGGCATTATAGAATACAATAAATTTTCAAATAATTATATCAACACTCACTATAACGTACCGGATTTGAGTCTGTGCCGGATCTATATAGCATATATAATTCGAAGAAGGGTTAAAGGCGAATGATTATATTTGGTTCCAAATAGTATTACTATTATTAGTATTATACTATTATGTAGCTATACTTATCTAGGTACGTGGTTACAATAATTTCGTAGTGATTACGGGATCCCTCAAATTTTCAAACCCACCCCTTGATATTGCCAATTGTACAAGTGCGTACAACCTCGCCATGGCAACCATCAGATTTTTAATAACTTGCTAGTATAGAAATTAAATCTGGAACATGCAAAAACTTTTCACTGAAAAATATGTAGGTGCAGTCGTACACATAAATGTTCGTCCAATAAATAAAACTACATACATGCAACTGAAACCAACAATTTCCGGGAACACTAGTATCTTCTGTATCACTAAAGATTAGCATCTGTGCTTTTCATTTAACTTTTATGTAGATTTGTATTTCCTTTTGTTTACTTATATAACATACCGAACTGGATAAATGGAAGAATAGGATAGATGTACCAATTACTGCTACTTTAAGGTTCGCGCGTAACTTTATTTAACTTAGGACGTATTTAACATAAAGATTGTTCCCGTTTGGAACATAATATTGTTCAGGATCTATTTTATTTATGAACATTTTTTTTATATGTTCAATATAATAAATTCATTACTACGTAATTGAAAATGTACAACAAAGTCCAATGTCCTTCGTACTGTCACTTGAAAACTTTTCATTTAAATAGAAACACGTTTTACATATATTAACACGTCAGTTTGTGTAACAGATATCAAATATATAGTAAACGTATCGCCTTACTGAATTATTAGACGTTCCATACTTTATAATTATATTGGTCACATGTTAATGTTCAACAGCACATTTACCTCCTAATATTTATTTATAAATATTAAGTGTACACGAATATACAATGTATACGTGTTGTTACGTAAACCAAAGTCCAAATTTAGTATGAAAATTTCTTTGCTTACGATTCTTTATACATCACTTTGCTATTAAATGAACGAATTAAAATGGCAGTTATAGGAACAGTGACAGTACGTGGCTCATTTATCCTACTTATACAGTCAACTGTAAGTGCCACTCCTTTTCACAGCCATTAAATTCTCATACGAAACCAATTAAAAAAGAATAGGCGATGGTTTCACGGTTCCAATAATTAAAGCACATCATCATTCATCGAAAATTCATGCTTTAAAAGTGTGCGCACCCCATCTATCCGCATGGCTACATCGTCGTCGTTTAACCTCTATCTGCCGCATCCCGGTTCCCTTTCATCGCCCTCGCCAGTGCGGCGTGAAGCAGGTCGCATCCTAAAACAGAAGTCCCTCTCCGAAGCTTAGACGGTTCACGGCCTCGAGGAAGAAGGGTGCTGTGTCTGGTAGCGTGGGTGGAGTAAAGGAAAGGGGTGCAGGAGGGCCCGGAGCGAAGGAGGACGATGGTGTTGGCACTCTCGGGGGCCATTATTGATTGTTGTTGATAATTAGCCGGTACAGGCGCGTCAATCACGAGGCAAGGCGAGGTTATTAGGCTGTTGGTTAGCACCGGCCCGATGGCACACGTACACACACGAACACGCGTCGTCACGCAGGATACGTGCACACGTTGTACAGTTGCTTATGTGCATATATGTGTGTATGAAGTTGCAGCGTGTGGATGTGCGCCGCTATTGAGCCACCCGATTACCCCCCGCAATTCGATCTAATGCGCTACGCTGCGATGCGAGAGAAGGTTAATTATGCAGTTAATGAGAGGTTGAATATATATACTCGACGGGGTGTCGGGATGGTCCCGGCGAAAAGAGAATCATTTGGAGCCCGGCCGTGCTCAATTGTTGAATTTGGTTATGGTCGAAGAACGCCGGAAAACGGTCCTCCATTCTCTTCCCGTTTTAAATTAATCGCGTTAGAACGTTCGATGCGTGTTTAAACGCGGCGCAGTTCGGGAAAACTTGGTGCTTTTTGATTGCCCCGAAATTGATACGAAATTCTGCCCGCTGTCCGCTTTTGTTGCTGCGCAAAGCGATATAAATATGCATATGAAACGACCGGGTCGAATGCACGGTAGCAGCGTAGAGCGTTAGAGGGTTTGAGGATGATGGTTGACGAAAATCTCTATTTACCATCGTCGCGTTGTTGTCGGTGGCCGCGAGAACACTACTCGTTCCATCGGTGTGCTTCCACAGAATCAATTTCTTCCCCGATAACGGCTTTCGTGTCCCTGGATACTATAATAAGAACGGATAATGCGGGAGATGGTGGTAATTTGCAGCGAAAAGGAACGTGTAATAGTTCGCTGGGAGTGCAGGTTACGCGGTTACGTGCTGCAACTTGTTTAACGACGAGATGTCGAGCTACTTGGTTAAAACTATAAATTCTAATCGGGAAACGATTATAAAGCTTAGGTTACAACCGTGTTTATTCAATCTTTCTATGCTTCGAAATGAGACAATATCTATCTACTTTCTCTTACAGAGTCATACACGGAAAAAGTTACAGAATTACACAGAGAGTAAGTTCTCCGAATAATATTTCATTCGAATAACCTGTTGAATACATTGTTCGAATAACATTTTATTTGAATAATCTTCGAATGGGAAGTATCAATGAAACATATTTGAAGCAAGAAAATAACCAAAGCTATGAAACACGTAACAAAAGTTGCTCGTTTTTATAAGGCAGAGTTGGGCATATTTTATTCGATTAAATTATTCGAATGAAATTATATTCGAATTACATTTCTTCGTAATTTATTCTAATGTTCGAATTATTTATTCTAAATGATACGAAAATCCTAAAAATGACCACATATGGTCTACTCTAAATTTTAATTAGGAAACACTTACAATAAAACTTTGATTAAAATCACGTTCATTGTTATTATTATTATTCTTTTGACTTTTTAATGAAAACTTGACGTGTAATTGTGAAAGAAGCAAAGGGGTGCGCAAAACAATGAAAAATCCGGTTTTTCCCTTTTCGCAGCTGACCTCTCAATTTCCGATGCGCAGCGTTGAACAATGCACTGAGCAAATTGCGTCGAAGCGTTGATTTCTACGATAAATTGCCGGATTGTGCGTCACGGAATTTACCGACACGCGTATCCTCGTGCCTCCATGTTAATCATCTCTTTCCATTGCCCAGTGAGCCCAATAACAAGCTAAATTATCGCCAATTAATTACATTCCCTTGTAAAGCTTGCCAATTTTTTAAACGGCAATACGCAGTAACAACAAAAGGCAAGACTTTGACAAATTGCGAGTGCAATTTTGCAATCAATTCTGCAATCTAAAACCTGTCATCCAGTGTGCCATAAGTGCGAGTATAGATGCATGCGCGTGATCAATATTTTTATGCTTGCAAGGCGAAACGACCTAAGTCACGCTTTCTAAAAATTGAAGTTTACACGTTAACCCTTTCGATGCTATGGTTGACTATAATCATTCGCCGCTAAGCGTTGCTCGTATATTAGAACCTTTTCTGAATTATGGGAACCGCAAAGGCCTATACAGATTCAAACTAAGCACGCTTTAGAAGATATTAGTATAGTTACTTAAAAATGTATACAATCTTATATTATCTTATTGAATTTGTAATATTCCAAAGCAATTAGCTTGCAGTTATTGGTAGTAGAATTTAGAGATAATAGAATATGATAATAGATATAATAGAATGTAAGTTGAACTATGGACCTAAAATTGGAAATCCAAAGAAAGATTAAAGGTGACTATAGTGATAAAATTGAAATTTTTATGAAATTTTGCATTAATTATGGAATATATCTGTGAGCATTATAGTATAGTTTAATATTCCTGGATTATCTCTTATTGTTTCGTAAGCGTTCAGTATTCGTTACACATTAATTGATAAAAGATTCAATAATTTGCAAAGTAACAGATGTTCAACAGTTTGCAATGACAATGTGTAAACTTGCAACGCGACTAACTTCGCCATAACTAAAAGGTTAATGAAGCTTTAAAACATAGAATTTATGTGTTTACTAAAAAATAGGAGCGAAAATAAATTTCTTACTCTAAAAAAAAAGTAAATAAAGTTCGATCGAAGTCGGATATTTGGAGTTTGCCTTCAAAATTTAACGTGATAATACGTCGCAAGTGAAATCTCGTGACTTGTGTCTGTTTTGTCTTACAACCACAGAAATATTGAATGCGATCATGCAACGATACTCACACACTTACAGTGTTTGCCTTACAACTATAAATTAATGGAGCGAATTTTGCGATCTTTTTTGGAGAAATTTTGTCCCGTCCAACAAATTATCGAATAAAAATTCTGCCGAAAAAAAGGGGAACTTATTCTGTTATATTAGAACACATCGTATTAACATTCGATTAGCAGTATTTTTGACTTTAGACAGATGCGAAATTGCGCGTTTAGTAAACTCATTACGATCGCGAAAATATTGAAACGGATAATTAATTGCTCGCATAAGATTGGGGAAAATTTAGCTGCAATTTGACGCGGTTCATAGGTTTCATTGTAGACATTGTAATCGTCCAGTGTATTACACGGGACCGGTAATAATTACAAATCCGTGTAAATCAATAATCGTGGATGGCCTTGTCGTAGTTCAGTATTAAAACTAAATAATACGCGAAGAGAATTGGCTGGCCCTTGGAACCATTCGGCTCACGCAACTTCCGCGTGTGTTAAATCGAAGAATTTACGTGCATATTATTATAAAAACGTGACGTGTCATTAAATCGATGCAAAGTGACGCGCACGTTGGCAACGGACGATTGCCGTGTAAGCTCGTCGTTTCGTGGCGTAAATAATGAAAAGTATCGTAATTCATCATCTAATTTGACGTTCTACATGATATATAATTTCTGCAGCGAAATCTTAATTAAATGTAAGAAACTGGGAACAAAATTTGAAACGCGGTATTATTGCATTAATATTACTTGAATATTAATCTTTATCTACGAGGATAAAATGCAAATATTTTAGGTTTTCTGAAACTGTTTTCTTTTTATTTCTAAACGAAAATTGTTGCTAACGCAATTTAAGTATAAGACAAATTATAGAATTCAATCGATAAGGTTGAAGGTTACTGAGACACTTAGCAAAATTATTATTGAATGGATTATAAATGGAACTCATGCCACCACTTATAGGAGAAGATTAGATAAAATAGAACAGTTTAATAAAGTAGGGTATTCTATTCTATAATTTCTCCTGCTGCAATTTTATTGAAAGTAGTAGAAATGTTTTCTGTATGCCACTCAAATATATTGCAAGCAATTGAAGGCCAAAAAGTAAATGTAAAGAGATGTGTAAAATCTATGGCATTCGCTTATCATGTTTTGTTCAATTCTCCCCTACTTTGCTTATTATTAGTATTAGGAAAATATTAATGGGTAATTTTTAGCAATCGCGCTCACTAACATTTGTTTTAAGATTTAAGCGTTCGTAACAAAAATAACCCTTGTCGATTTTTGTCTTTTTTCGAAAGAGTAAAGAAATACTCTGAGATCTTTAATTTTTCTTTAACAAATTTAAATTCCTGTAGCAGGATATTCATCATATTACGCTGTAACTGTGGATATTATCAGTAATTCCACTGCAGAACTAATTATATCCAATTAAATTATGATCGTGTGGGCCCGATGGGTAACGATAAGATTGCTAATTTTGACAGGGGCTGTTTTTGACATGCACACCTCAGTTGTGCATGTTACGTAAATTTAAAGGTGATACAAATCTAATTGAAAGTATTCTCATTAAGGTAGGAACTCATTTATGTCACGCCACGTCATATCACGCTGTATCGCGTTATGTATGATAGCGCGTGGTGTATCGACATCTTGTTTAAGAAACATGTATTTCTGTCGCGTTAAAACAATTGGAACAATTTGATATTTTATTGCAAACAATACTTTCTATTAATGCATTGTCGACGATATCATGCAAAATCGAGCCATAGTTTCCACATAATATAGAGACACATGTGAAATATGCGTGCAACTATTTAAATCTATGTATTTTTGTCCAAAACTGATTAATACAATTATAGGTGATACTAGTTTTTTTAACGCTGATTCAAGTTTTCGCGTCTTCGTTGCTCGAAAACTAAAAAACGCATATTTTCCTATCGACTATGTGTTAACCCCTTGTCCTAAAATTATTTTATTAGTCGTTTAGGCTAACGTTAGATCATCACTATTTTTTATATCGCGTCTTAGGAAATTATAGGAAATTTTGGTTCACTAACCTTTTATTAAAATATAAATTAAAATTAGAGTTTAAATTAAATATCATCCTTGATAGTAATTTTTTTTTGTTGAATCTATAGCATAACTCATAGAACGACTGTGACTCGTTATTATAAAGCAAGGGGTTAATAATACTATGTGAGAGTAATACAAGGAGAACATAGTTCTTCCTATTCAAAGGAAGATTTATGAAACTTCGCGAAATACCTGCAATTATACGAAAAGCGTAACATGATATTATTTCTTTCCAAAACAAATGTTTTTCTTGTTTTAAAGTTTTTCGTCGCATCGACAGCTAGGCCATTAGCGACGATACTGGATTGTGGTGTTTTATATTTGGTAGTACTTACATGTTCGCCTCCTTTAGGTACTTTATTGTATCTTTCATATGGTCCGCTTCTATTAAAGCTCTATTTAAGTGATGTTACATTTTCGTCTTACGTATTCTAATCTTCGACACCCATATAATATGTGGTAATACCAAAAGAAACCAAAGAAAGACACAGGATCACGTTTCGCGAATTTCACGCGCTGTCACGTGACGCGACACAAACCTATTGTTCCCAACTTATTGTTAGTCACCATTTATCGTCACACGAAAACGTGTCTTTATCGTAGCTCCGCGAATCTCTAAAAAAAACCTCTCCTACATTTTCTTCTGCATATTGTTTCTTAAATTAAAATGCAAAGGGATTCCATAATGCTGAGATGGCAAGGAATGGAGGCGATCATTGGGAGAAGTAATGAGCGTTACAACACTTGTAATAGCTAGCATTATACACGCATAATAGAGGTAATAGCCGGGACTGGGATAAATCGATCACCATTACCGTACCTATTAACCGTAACGACCGTTTCCGAGGAGACCTGACCACTCCCGTGGGTTCCAGGTGAGAACAGCTGCAACTCCACCGGCGGCGGCAGCGATGAGGAACTCGGCGCAGGCTGCGGGGACGATTTGAACGGGAACGGCGGCAAGAAGAAGCATCGTCGAAACAGGACGACCTTCACCACCTACCAGCTGCACGAGCTTGAGAGGGCCTTCGAAAAGTCTCATTATCCGGACGTGTACTCCAGGGAGGAGCTCGCTATGAAAGTCAATCTTCCGGAAGTGCGCGTCCAGGTGAGTTGCAATATGGCCAACTTATATGCTCCAGCATATAATGATACACAGCTATCAGCTTAGCTTAATTCTCCTATTTAATATCATTTAATAGCCGAAGATTGAGGTTTGCAATTCGAAATTAGTAGTCGCATCCTCTATAAAATCGCGTCGATCTGAATTGTTTCTGAATTGCAAAGCGCGTAAGATGTTCAATTTTTCAGTGATAGACGAAAACGATACGGGGATTGAAACCATCTTAAGTTACTCTGAATATTAATCATATGGTAGAGAGAGCGTTTAGGCTAAGGGAAGCAAAGTAATTGTTAAAGGTATTTGCTGTATAGTAAAATAAAAGGAAGGTTTTGCCGCCGGAAAGGCATTATTAAATGGAAGAAAAATTAGCGCTAGAAAAGATCATTTCGAGTCAGAATGGGCCATTATGGAAGAAAGATTCATCGTTGAAAGATATTACAAGTTTTATTGAGAGTAAGTGTAATTATTTGCTCGTGAAAAGAATTTAAATTGAAACAAAATTACACTCTGACTAGAAACTTTTGACAACCGCTATAGATTTTCGTTAGTATAATCGAAATTCTTATAATAAAAGATATCGGAAAAGTTCGTGTTTATCCGCTTAACACTCGATAGCTTTAAATTTAAAGTGAACAAAAGGAATGGCGGATAAGAAACCATAAACGTAGTAAATTAGGGGAAACTGCAAACTTTACAGCAACACGAACACGAAGACAATATTCAAGTTTTATACGGCTTTAAATCGTCGTGAAATGAAAACGGGACGAATTTATTGGGTAACCTAATAATTCGATATACGTTCGCTTTTGAGTTTAATTGGAATGGTAAGCAACAATACAGCTGGAAATTATGGTGTACTTCGGTGCTTTCTTCGATGTCGTTTCAACGTTTATTGGCTTTGTTTTTCGTGGAACGGAGTAAGAGCGCAACGCAACTGTGTCGTGAGGGTTAACGAGTTAATACCTCGTTAGTCGCGTGACTCCGCGGTCGAGTGATTATTTAAAAATGTATGAATATTCCTTGCCCCCGCGAGAAAACGATCTCTTGCTTTATGCTTATTAACAACGCGATTTTCAGCAATTATTCTTCCTAATCGCTAATTCCCTGACAGATCTCCGATTACGGAACAAAGGTGTCCTCGTTGTTGTCGCGTCACTAATTCTTGGAACTTTATAAACTTATGACACCAAGCTTCGTAAGATAACGTCCTACTTCACACCGATTAGTGACGCGATTTCATACCGAAGGGGAACACAAATTCGCAGTAAACTCAGCCAAAATTAATCCAAACTGAAGAATGATTTCACACTGGAACTATCGAGGATGGTAAAAATGACTCGTCTGTTATTTTTCATAAAAATAATCACTTTCGAAGATTTTCAAAAATGTTCTATAAATAATGTGAACGGTGATTTCCTATTTTATTTGCACTACATATTTTTCCAAACATTCTGTCACTTTGATCGCCTCGACGCAAATAAGTATAATTTAATTGATGGTAGTTCTAGTGTTTATTTTCTTTTCATTTGGTTTATTTCAAATCGACGAATATGAATCTTTTAGTATACAGACATCGATGTGCACACAGAGCAGAGGAAATGTTCAATGTACAATAAGGAACGAAAAAAAAACGAAAAAAAAAAGAAAGTTACATGAGAAAATAGAAAACAGAAAAGAGAAAAGATAACACTAAAAAAACCGATACAATTACAGTAAAAATTAACAAAAAATATCAGCAAAAATTAGGATAACAATGACATAAAAATAAAGAAAAGATAACACAGACATGATAAGTGCATTCAGAATGAAGAAAGCGAAATTAAAGATTATTTGCAGTGGTTAAAACAAAGTGTTTAAGCAAAAAATGATAAATCCCGAGAAAGTTAAGATTGTCACAAGTTTTGTTCACATTAACAATTCAAGCAATTAAATTTCCCTGTCGGCCACCAACTGTAAAGTTCTGTAATGAAAGCTGGTCACTGTTGATCGGTAAAGCGAAGAATAATTTGTGCGCTAAAAGGTTAAAGAGTAATGGACTGGATCGGAGAAGCCGTTCGTTCGCGAATCAACCGATTTATTATTTCCCTCTCTGTGGATATCTGTTTCTCTGTTTTACGGGAACCAAGCGGATACGATTGTCGTGCGCACGACCAGCGAGCGGGCCGAGTTTAATGGCAACGTTTCCGTGCAAACAATCGGAACAGCAATCGCCGGCTGACGCTGGCCCCGACGTATTAAACTAAATTAAATTAATTATGTGCGTGACAGCGATAAAAGCACGCAGTCGCATGCGACGACGCATCGATTAGGCTCCCGGAGGTACGCTTTCCGACCGTGCCACCTATGTACGTGCACACTGCCAACGTACTTTGTCGGATAATAACCTGGCCATTCGCCGACTATGCCAGTGCACCTGCTTTTTTGCCTGCCGGTTGAAAATCCAAACGAAGAATTGATTTTTCATCAAATTTCCTTCTGAGACTTCTGCTAAGAATCGTGATTGTATCAATGATGCTTGAACTACTCGAAGATTAGTAACTTTAAGAGGGACAAAAAGAATGGAAGTACTTATCTCGAGCTTAGGAAAGCGATTGACATATCTATTTAAGTATGAATACTAAAGCAGTTGCGATTGAAACGTGGAATGAATTTTTCATTTTATTCTGCGTAACACAGAACAGTTTTTGGAGACTTTTAACGAGTTAAGGTGTCGTTACTAAATAGATACTAGTCAAAATATGTTGTATCTTACAAGAAAAATCATAAATGGCACCAATTTCAGACTAGATGCTAAATTCGCAGTTAAAGTCCCAGAAACATTCGACGAGTGAATTACCGTTGGTCCGTAGTTTAAGGTACTGTACCCTACTTTCTGGGACCTAGATAAAAAATTGCCATATCAAGCCTAACCCGAATCACCGAGAACAACAAGCAATTAGCAGCAGTAATCGAAGAAACGAGAAACCCACGATGTATCCACTGCAACGGTGCGAGTAGAACAAAGGATAACGGCGGTCGGGAGAAGAGAGTCGCAATTAAAAATTTAAATGGCATTTAAAACCTGCCGGTGGTGCCGCCGCGTCGCATCGTACCGTCGCGTCGTTGTCTCTTCTATTTTTTTCAATTTTCTCCAAGAGGGGTTCGCCAGCCTTTCTCTTTGCCCTTTCCCCCTTGTTCGGTTGCCCCTTTCGCTACTTCTTCCGTGGACTGGAAAGCGAGGAGGTCGAAGAAGGGAACGCGCAGGGCGCCCCTAAGGTACACCTAATCGCTTAAGCTTATTACGCGAGCAGACAGGCCGAAGGAATCAGCCGCGAAGCGACGCGAGTAAAGAGGAGCAGCGAGAGGAAGATGGTTAGTCTGCGGAAGGTGAAAGAGGAACGGAGAAAGTGGCGGTTGGTTGATGGTAGGCGCAACGAAGAGGCGGACGCACGTTCGGTTTCATCATTTTTAATTGATAGCGCACGCCAATCCTATCTGTCGGATTTATTAGGCCGCTCGACGAGATGGTTTTGCGGAGGGGTGGAAAGGGGTGATAGCGAAGGGAAACGGAGCTTTTATTGGACAAACCGGGTTGTTCGGGTGGTAGGGGCCCGCTTGGTGGTCACTATAGATTCTGTGACCTGGGAAAGCGCGTTTTGCAGATTTTCATGCATCCTCTGGCTTCGAAGCATACACGTGCATCACACACGTACGTACACGTGTACGCCTGTACGTGTAGGTAGATTGATTGCGGGGATTAACGCTGTTTTCTCGCGATAATTATCGTTCGCGGAGTGCGGAGATTTTATCGGCCGAGGCCGATATCGAAACGTCGAATTGCTTGTTAAGCTTGTTATTGTAATTCAGGTTTACGCAGCGTTTTGCAACACAGCGCTTCGTAATAGCTTCGGAAAGCTACGCAAGGAAATCTTGGAAGTGAGCGGTAGGTAATTTAAATGATTTCTTGGTCAATGGAAGGTTACACGATTTTGTAATTGGAAATATTCTTGGCGCTTACGAGTCTGGTTATTTAATTACATTGGGAGAGGTTCCATTTTGAAATTTCATTAATTTCCAAGAGCGACGTGTCGACGAAATTGAATTATCGTGAAAGGGGAGACACCTTCGAGAGACTCGATGATTGAACGCGTGAAAGAATGAAAAAGAGAACCGTGGATGTTCTGGAGGAGATGAATGGGACTAGGTAATGCTGGTTTGCTTAATCCATTTGCATCGTACGAAAGAATCAAAAATACCTTATCACCGAATTCTGTTTTATTAAATCTAAGTTATACACGAATATTTCGAGAAGTATTAAAAACTCTATACTTCAGTGTTTTTGTGGAGGATAAGAATGAAGAGAGCAATAATTATTCATACATGCATCATGTAATTACTTCAGGATAAAAATTCAGTACTCTGCGATAAAAAACAAAAGGGGCAAGTGAAAATAATTATGTAGAACGAAAGAAGTATCAAAGAAATTATTACGCGTATATATGCTAGCAATTATTCAAGTGGTGTAAGTTAGAAAGTCGACAAATTTGAACTTCTCATTTATTTTGAGTTACATGGATTTACAGTGACTCACAAAATTGATCGAATACTACCATTCGTTATAGTTCTTATTTAACGAAAGCTTAATCACCAACTATACAATTTTGGGATCATACTTAACGCATAATTTGAATTTTTATACGAAGATTGTTTGAGACTTCATTATCCTAAGAAAACTATATATAAATTAACCATATAAACGTGGTATCATTGGATGAATTTCATTAGTCACTCTATATGCGTCGATTCTAGTGTAAAAATTATTCGAACGCTATGCAAAGATTGAATTGTAACTGTTTTAAGTGCGAGTTTCGTCTACTTCCATGTGTACCATTGAACGACAAGCACCCCAATCAGCAGGTGTTTCGATTGAACTAATTTCGATGAGTGTTTCCAGCGAAGTTCGCCCCCAGTATCGATTTCAGCTCTAGCAAATCGTTGGCTTATGCCACGTTTTTTTTTTTATAGCCGAACTTACGATCGCGTGACCGCACAGCGGAACGCGCGATGCGCCTAATGCTATAATATACGACGTTGAAATTTCGTTACCCTTTGCTAAAGTGGAGGAAGAACAAACGAGGATAAATTATCGCGTGGTGGAAATCAAGTATGTTTTTGTCGGAACGCGCATTAACGTGTATGCATATACGCTCCCTTAAGTTTGTCAATTTGAATGTGAGTTCAGAAAGGAAAGAGAACGAAAGATGAAGGAAATAAATAAATATATCCTTCATGGTTCACAGGAAACTTATTGGAGGCTCCAAGTGAGTTTAATAATTAACCCATTCTCAGACCCACGCAATTTTTCTGGCTTACCATGAAATTGATCGAACGTCTTTGTTTATTATATTTGTTGTTTAATCAAACTGGAGAATTTTGCAATAACTTTTACATTTACCTCATTTGACAGTCGGCTGTTTTAAGAAAGCCATATTTTAATTAATTTTGTAATTATAATAGGCACTGTTTGCGTTTAAGGGTTGAATCATAGACGAGACACAAATATAATTAATCAGTAGATTGCGGAATTTTATGCAAATTCACTTCATTTAAAAGTTTACTTTTTGATAAAATAAATTCATCAACCTATTTAAAAATAGTGGACTGCTTATTGGTACACCTGCTAATAATAGCAATAATAATAATGATTTATTAACGGGGACGAAAACCTCCTTAGTATTACGTTAATACAAAAATTATACAGAAACATTGAAAATAGCTGCATCAACACTGCACACGAAGGTGACATAATCTTGAAAACAGTCTAGTGAATCGCAGAATCTATTTGCATTAATTATCATTCTGTTAACGCAGTTGTACACGCCGTAAGAAGTGTTATGCAATTCCATGCTAAGTAATAATTGTTAGCAATCTCACAGACATACAATGGTACTTAAGGGTTAATGCAAATTTCCCATAAACGCATAAAAATCCGCACTCCACTAATCACTGTGCTATTACGTAACACTTTATACTTTTCCAACGGTTATTGTAACAAACTTTCAATTTCAATAACCAACGTACAACGACTCAAAGGATTAGCAACATTGTTTTAAAGCAGAGTAGCGAGTAAAAAGGGAGGGAAACTAAATCCATCGATTTATGCGCGGAAGTTCATTATCTAAGAAAACGCGACGCGGAAATCGCAGTGAAGAGAAGCGCGGTGACGTTTAGCCGCGGGGGAGTGGAATCGATGGCCGGGGTAGTATTTTGCCGAAGCGAACGGGAAGAGAATGGAATCGACAATCGTCGTGGAAAAAGGTACGAAAGAGGCGGGCGGAAAAAAGCGGGCAGATTGATTTTTCGCGGTAGGCCAACTAATTTGGCGAGGGAAAGAGAGGGAGGGGAGATTCCGATCGTTCGGCTGGGCCGCTCGACGATTGCCAATTGGAAAAATACTCCAATTCGATTACAATTTTTTTCGTCCGCGCAGCGAGCCACGGAAGAATTTCAAACCGCTCTCGCCTACGACGAGAAGTACATTCGTCGAGCGCGATAGATGGGCGTGGGTAGCAATGGGGATTGGGGGGGGGGGGGGGGTGGTAGAGGGACGTGAAACTAATATCGAAGCTGCAATCGTTTCTGAAAGCTTTTGAGAGTGCAATTTAAAAGCGATCTTCCCTGTTTTCGTTCCATTTACAAAGAAAATCGGAACCGCCACGCGGCGCTACGCTTGAAAAATATTTCCCGATGATCGTGCGGAAGTTATTGGGGTTGTTGCGTGTTAACGTGTCTTCTAGAAGCTGTCGAAGGAAAAGGTGTATGGGGGGGGGGTGGGGTAGTAGAAGCTGGGAACGGGTTAGTTTCATCTTTGCTCAGGAAGCAAGAACGTGTGCACGAAATAAAAGGGGCTTCTACGGTGCTTGACGTTATTTACTGTTACGTCGGCATGGAAACCCCGTTCAAAGGCAAGAGACACACGCGTCGTTCTACAATTTTCTTGCATACGAACTACATTAATGAAATTCTACCTCCGCTACCACCCCCGGTTCAACAATTAATTCTCGTTGCAAACAATAATTCGCCGTCTACCACCCCTGCCGCCTCCCACGCACAACGAATCACGTTGTTTGATCTTTATAAACACTGTTAGCGTGTGAAGGGTGTCACAAAGGATATCTTTTATTGCCAAAATCAATCTTTATGGTGTTAACACGAAAACTATCAAGCTGCTCAAAGTGACCAGGTAACAATTAACCGTAGAAATTGTAGACATTTTCTGCCGTGCATTTTTGAGAGTATTCTGCAATTTTTTTATCAAAGTAGCAATTTCAAGTAATAATTTTCTTGGTTCGCAGTGTGTTCGATTGATGTTAAGGTCTGTTGTGTAATTGGCGCGAGTAGAAAGGGACTATTTTAAGGGGATTTTGTTAAGCGATAATATTATTAATTTAAACAAGTACTGGTCACTTGTTTAAGTTGAGTCACTTAAAATGGGATAATTAATTAAGAAACAGAGAAGTTCTCTTGTTATTAATATTATTTATGCATGAACAGATATAATTTGTGAATCAACAACTCTACGTTAGTTTGACAAATTTTATACAGCAAATGTACCTTATCATTGCTCAAAAGAAACGAATGGCAAAGATAAACTAAATATTTTACTTAAATCTGATACCGATCAATGTTTTCGAACCATTGCACAGAAATTAGACACGCACTTTTTAATTGATTAATTATACTTTTAGCCTACCTAAAATCGGCCCCATTTCTTATGTAACGACCTAATAGTTCTACTGTTAAAACATACTAGCGAACACGTTCGGTAATTTTATAAGGTCGAGCAAGATTTCACCCTGTTGAATAAAAGAAAATAAAAAACGTCATGTTTTCTGGTTGTTGTACAGCTTCGGCGGCGCTTGTCGGGCCGTTTAATTCGGTTTTATTAGGGGGCCAAATCGTGATCGTTAGCGCCGACACGAGGCCGGCACGAATCGCAGGTGACTGTCTGGGTTAGGCGCACCTATATCTACGGGGTGTCAAATTAGTCACGCACGCCGCCTCCGCCCAGCGGGCCGACGATCAACGCCCGTAACCATGGCTACTGCCGCGAATTTCTCTGCACGGCGACTCCGCGTCGCTTTCCGACGCAATTGCGCACGCAATGCGGAAAAAGCGTGCAGAAAATTAATGAACGTGCCTAGCGTTGCTCATGCGCCATGTCTTTTGGGAAAATATAACCGTTCTCCTTTTTTTTTCGTCACTCTCCAAGATAACCTCGCGTTCTTGATAAACGGGCTGCGGATCTTTATGCATTTATGGAGAAAATATGCAAAAAAGCACACGGTACATCTAAGTATGAAAGGTAAACCGTACGTTAAAATATTTGGAGGGTGCAAGTAATCTATTAGAGACTATTTTGGTTCCATTCCTTTAATTCTACATAAATTGCGGATGCTTATGTGTTTGTGTAAAATTTGAATGCGCTAAGGTATATGGAATGCATATAATATCCAAAAGTATAGAAAATATTAAATGTAAAGTACATGCTATAATATTTAAAGGGTGAAACATCCCCCTATTTAGATCTTGTTTGATTAATTTGATTTATTTTTAATACGCCATTAAAATCGCAGAATATAATATACGATATTTTGAAATTATAAATTTATTCCATAAAGCTTACTCGTTTTTTGTGCGTTAAGGTGTTAATTGTTCCTTTGTTGTTAAAAAAAATTGGTTGCTATTAGTAGAATTATCGCAGTTGCTCCATGGGATCATGATAAATATATCAGTGGTTTGGTGGTAGCTAGAAACGGATATCCCCTTATCGCACCCCTCGTGGTCAACAGACCGAGAATCATAAGCTTTACGTCGCGATATTAATACCCATGCGTGGGCATCGTAAAGCTGTTTAGCGAAGGGTACACAGTGAGAATTCTTGCACCAGGTTACGTCAAACTAATGGTATTCGCATTGGTTAGACATTTGCGGACATAAATCAAAATAATGTCTTCGTGAAGTGTGTCCTTTGAGTTCCTGTTACGCGAGCGCTTTTCTACCCTTAGGGAAAGACGTGTGGTTACACGAATTATAATGATTGGGTCCCAATAATGTGACCTCAGCAACTATCAAATGAACATTAAATGACTATGAATTGCATTGTGACGAACCTCAACGCGCCTTTCTGGTCTTCAAATGACTTCGAACTAAAGGAATAGAACATAGAAACTTGTATTACCCTCTAAGTATTTCACTTTGTGCACCTTGTATCCTTTCACATATTATGTGAATTTTTTTCTTTTTAGCATATCGAATTTTCCCATAAATATATAAAAATTCGGAATATTCTTATATGTGATCTAATCCAAACTTAATCCAAACCTAACCTGAACTCCCTGAGTACTTCAACGCACGCTTCACTTTGTAAATTTTGCATCCTTTCGCGTATTATGTGGATTTTCTTCTTTTGGCGCATCGAAATTTCCCATAAATACATAGAAATCCTCACTATACTCATCAGTAGCCTCAAAGCTATATTAATAATGGCGCAGGCTATCAAAAAAGAATCATAATGGCTCGATAGCCAAGGATACCATCGGGGAAAGGAAGAGGCTCGCGGATACAAATGTTATTATACGCAAGCACCTCTGATCTTCCGCTTGAGCAACCAATGGGCTTTCTCTGTTAGCCTCCCTCCCTTCGGATCGTTTTTCTTGTGGGTGCGATGTTTCCAGGCGGAAAATAAGATAATGGCCTGGTGTTAGGCGCGAAAACGGCCCCGTCGTCCAGAGAGGAGAGAAAATGGGGCGACGGGAAATAGCAAAGATCGTGGGAGCGTGACACCTGCTGCGCCACGGACGCCGTCATGAAGGAAGGAAAAAAAATAATGCGATGGAACGCGTAGGGCAGCCTCTTTGCCTCCTCTGCTTCGGAGTTTCACGAGGAAGTGGAAACACGTCGAACGCGCCAGCGTCCGCTACTCAAGACGAGTGTCAAGTAGTAACGAACGTAATAAGTCAGACATAGTCGCGACGATTCGAGTAAAGGAGGGATTTCCTATATGCGTCAGTCGCTGGCGATTGAAAGCATAGTGCTCGTTGTACGATCGTGGAATTTCTTGTGTGTAGATTGCGGATATTTATGCAAATTTATATTTTTATTAACGAAATTAAAGAAGCGGAATTTTGAATAGTGGTTTGTTTTACTCTTCAAACAGTATGTATTTTACTTTGGATATTCTGTACATTCTTATATATTATGCTCTATCTTTAATTTCTTGCACAATTAAATTCACCACTGCAGTATTAGCCATATTAATTGATATTTTTTGTTTGACTCGCATGAGAAATAATGACCTGTGTTGTTAGAATGATTTTTATTAGAATGAATCGACAATCAATTTATTAAAATGAATCGGCAAATAATTCGTAGTAAATGTAGCTTTATTAAATACGAATAATGTACACTTTTTATAGAGTAATGTAATTGCATTGACATCCTGTTTGCAAGAAGCTGAACTTTCTTATCGCGTCTCGTTACTCTTCCCGCAACACCTATTACTTAGTCCACGTAATTTCTTTTAATTCCGCCCTTTTCGCCTAAAAACAGAGTTCGGTCACCGTTGCATGAACCCCTTCGTAGATTTCTCGGTAAGATCAACCCCGTTTTAATAAAAAGTACACGAAATTGGCAGGTTACCTTCTACTAACTTTTCTCCCGAAGAATATTTAAGTCGTCGAGGTTCCAAGCTTGTGATTTAATTACTGCTAAACTTGTAAAATAATCAACGATAGAATATAACGCGTTTTATTCGAAATATCTTCGGGTAAAAGGTGAATTTAACTCTCGGAGTAATTAACACCTTGCAATTCATTAGCGACGTATCTTTTTCCCTTCCCAATTTAAACTGTTGGAGGAGAACGGGTGGAGGGGACGTGGTTCGTTTTCACGGTAACAGACTGTCAAGACCCTTAAGTCGGCGCAGAAACACGTCCTTCGATCCTGCGGCTCGCGAGAGCATGCGAAGTGGGTAAACTCTTGCAGCGCCGTCTAACGAGTATTATAATTACTGTCGCGTAACTCAATATTGCCCCCTCGATATGCTAAACTCCCGCGGAATATAGTGTTAATAGGCGTGGAATGGCACGGGACAACACCCCGCTTCTATTAATTGCACTTCACCCTAAATGCAAATTGTTCGAAATTGAGCGAGGGCTCCCCGAATATTTGGAAACTCCATTACGGGCCAGTGTTCGTCCTTTCGTTCACACACACGCGTCGATGTGCGCTCGCGCAGAGGACGCTTTCAATTTGAGAGCAAACTAAGGAAACTTTGCAGGGATAAGACCAAGTAAACACGTTCCACATTTTTTCTCTACCCATCGTCACTCAAACAATTGTAATACTCTAACCGTTAGCGTGTTCATGTATTGGATTGCAACATAAATTCCACTCGGTTTTCTATGACGCTTTTTTAAGCACCAAAAATTCTACGAGAGAGAAACGTTTTCATTACCAAAAAAATGGAAAATGATCGTTGATCAATGTATATCATGACACGTATAGTTAATCTAACTTGCTATTGAATTTACAACGAGAAACTTCATGTTTCATGAGAAACATTACATTATTCTGGCATTTTTAAAACAATATATGCGGCGCATCGCACGAGTCCATGTGAAAAATGCGATCAACCTCCACTATAAATATTTATTTCTTTATTTTGAATCAAATAATTAGCAAAGTTAATTAATTATCCTTTCATTTCGTTGCTATTTTGTCATCGTATCAATTCGACATACGAATTACACATGAAGCTGAAAAAATGGGGAACGAATGAGGGTTAATTCAACAAAAGTTGTCATTGTAAATATTTAAAACAAAAAATTGTACGATTAAAGTAGCCTATGAATTTTCATCGGCCAAAATGGCAAAATTAGCGATGTCAGTTGCAAAACGGGGAAAAAGTTCTCATCTACGTTGAAAGACGACGAAAGGAAGAAGAAGCATGGTACACGAGTGGCAAAAGAAGACGAAGGTCCATCGTTTTCCGTAAATACGTTCTGGAGATTAGCTGTCCGAGGTTCTGAGGTCTGTGGCTCAATTAAGCACTCCGTTTAGCGCTTGACTAAAAAGGGTTGGTAGACCCTTGCTCTGCCCCCTCGAGCATCAATCATGTCAGAGCAACCCTTTTCCCGAGGGCGGTTTTGCTCCTCTATTGAGACGAAGTGTTGTGCTCAAACACAAAAACACTTCATTTGGCAGATTAGCCGTTAAACACCAGGGGTACAAACGCGCGAACGAGTCTAAGCGGGATGAGCCAGGAGAGAGAGAGAGAGAGAGAGAGAAACGACTGAAAAAAGACTGTTCTCGTCCCCCGCAATCGTAAATTACAGATGTAATTACGAGGATAATTAATTGCGGTGAAGTCAGTCCACGAGTCGGTTAACGAGTTCAGAAAGAGGACTCGGAGTGTTTGAATTCGATGGAAAGGAGACGATAAGAAGAGGGTTGCATGCATAGAAACCCCGGGACCTCTAACGATATACCGCTTGACACGCGATCATGATTAAATCTTGCTAATTGCGAACAAGAAGAAAGTTATTGTATCACTGCGTTCGGGAAATGTGCTTCGAGAAGCACAATGTTTTTGCAAGCATACTTCGATTCAAGGGAATACGTTAACCTGGCCTGACACACCACTACAGATAACATATTCTTTATTTTTCTAATACATGCTTCAAAATTCTTGAAAGAAGCAGAACTCCGCGTGAAGTATTATAGAAGAAAGACGTAAAGGAAGAATAGAATTTGACTTGAAGCACAATGTTTCTGCAAAAATACATAAATTGGGGAGAATCCATTATTATAGCATTATGCTATAGTCAACAAGTTATTTACTTTTGTAACACATATTGTAAAATTGTTAAAAGAAGCAGAACTTCACATGAAGTCTTGTTGGAAGGCGCAAAGGAAGGAAGGAAAGCTTGTATCTTAGTTGAGGCAGTGATTGTGGAAAGATACCTAAAGCGAGAAGAATCCATTATCCGTTAGAATGGATATAATTATTCATTAGAATCCATTATTCATCCAAAACTTCGCATTAAGTGTTGTAGAAGGAAAACGCAATGGAAGAAAGAAGGGTTGTTATGGCTTGGTGCACAGCGTCTCTGCAAAGATACTTAAATTGAGAAGAATCCAATATTCTAGCGTTGTGCTATAGTCAACAAATTCTTTATTTTTCGAATACATACTTTAAAATTCCCAAAGGAAGCAAAACTTCACAGGAAGTATTATAGAATGAAGATGCAAAGCAAGGAAATAATACTTTTGACTTGATGCACAGTGTTTCTATAAAGATACTTACTAAAATTGAGGATAATTGAAGAGAATTGAGCATTATGCCAATAGCGAAGCCATTATATCCATCAAATTCTTTATTTTTCTAATAGAAGCAAAACTTCGAATGAAGTATTATAGAAAGAAGACGCGAAAGGAAGGAAAGAAAGCTTTTCCCACGAACGGGGATCCAGGATCCAGTGGCAGTGGTTAGCCTGACCGCGTTTACGAGGCCAGCAAAGGGCCTTCATGTAGGGCACACGTATAGAAAATCCACGCATGTGCCTGCTCGTTTTAATATTCCATATAATGTTATGAAACCTTTGTCGGCATATGGTCCTGAGGCCAGCAATTAACAATTAGCTGGCGGTCCTTGTAATCGAATTACGAAGCCCATTGTCGGGCTCAGGTACAAACGTATTCAGTTCCACTGGTTGCCCCTCCCTTTCTCTCTCTCTCTCTCTCTTTCTCCCCCTCCTTTCCTCGCCTTCATTGGCTCGTCTCCTTTTTTTCCAGAGTGGTTTAAGATCGAATTTCTTGCCGCTGCATGCGCACCACGGTCCTCGAGCCTCCACAGGCGCATAGATGCAAAATGCAACCGTGAGGGGATCCCTTACAAAGGCAGGACCGAGCCACTCTCTCTGACGGGGATGAATGTCACTTCGTGAAAATATATCCGTTTCAGGAGTTCGAGATTTTTGCCCCGTCCCGGTGGATCGCGGCCAGGTAACCGGCTCGAGCCGAACGATGAATGCGAACCTAGAAATCGCGCCCCCGAGGGATTAGTAACACTAAACTATCCTGTGATCCGCATTAGATCCATCGATTTCCTTAGAACCGTCCAGAGACTAGATAAAAACGAACTGAGCTTTCTAGTAAACGAAGATGGTTTTACTTTGGGAAGATACTCGACCTGTTTGGACGCTGAGAATTGCTAAGAATTGGGACTCGATTAAAGTTGGACCGAAGTGTTTGGATGGCCACAATCTGCACGTTTCATCCCTTAAGGGCTTCGTTACGTATTGGCAACCAGTCTGCATTTTCATCACACATCGTATCATCCAAATCTTTGAGTTGTCAACGCTTGAATATTCTCAAAGCACCCAATTTCGAATAGTTTGGGATTCCAAACCATCCAATTCTCAATGCTTTGAATTTCCAAAGGTTAGAACTCTCAATAATTTGAATTTCCAGTGTTTTAAAGTGCCAACTCTTGACATTCTCAAAGCACTAAATTTTCAATGCTTTGAATTTCCAATCCTTCCAACTCCCAAAGCATCGAATTCTCAACGTTTCAAATTTTTAAAGCGCCGAATGTCCAAATTTTCGTATTCCCAATGCTTTGAATTCTCAAAGTTTAGAACTCTTAATGCTAAGAATTCCCAAATCTTAGGATACCTAATGTTTCACACGAGGAGCAAGTTTCACGCAAACCAGCCCTCAAAAATGATCTCCAACGCATAGAAACGGAGACTACAGAAATTATTTCGAAGGACCATTTGCCTAGCATTTAGGGTTTCTAAAAGTGTATCCGTTTGACGAATACCGTTCCATCGAACTGGCCTTTTGCAAAGGGCACGGTAAATTATCAATTCTGCGATCTCGTTCAATTAACCCCATTCGAGGGCCGCAAGAGGTTCGTTTGATCGAGATATCGCGCGGGGCCCTTTAACGAGTAACCGATGTCAAACGCAGCCAGAGACAAGAAGGAAGGAAAGGGAAGCCGTTGGGTCACTCGCGGGGGAATACACCGAATTCGAGATATATCCAGCAGAACTAACTATTAATTTGGTTCCCAGGCGGTAGTAGGAGGGCGGGCTGGATCTTCGGGGGGTTGAAACAGAGAGGGAGAGACTGAGATAGAGCGGCGGGAAAGGAGAAGGGTAGAAAGCAGGACCAGAAAGCCTCCGGGGCAACAGATTACTGTGTACGGCCTATGGATCCTCTCCCCTTCACCTTTTCCCTCCGTTACCCATCTCCTGGTCGACGTGGCTGGCCCGTGAAGTTAATAATCATCAAAAGTCACAGTGTTTGTCGAGGGCGGCCGCCCTTTGTGCGCCCACGCGTGCTCCTGACGCTAATATGACTCCAGCCGGGCTTTATTACGAGTTATTAGAGTTATTACATCGGCGACGGATTTTCACGTGCAGCCAGGCTGCACCCGGCTGCAAACCTTTCCTTTATTCAGCCGTTCTCGCGGTTTTTCCACGTTTTTACCAACGCTCCGGTTCCAATTATCGTGATCGGGCGAAGGGAGGGGGGCAGTTCTAGCTGGTAACCGTTAACATGCTTTGTGCAATCACCGTTCGGGCGATATTTTTGCCAAATTTTTGCTACGCTCGGTGATGGAATTATTTTAGAAAGAAAGAGCAAAATTAGATGATTGATATTGCCACGCTTTTATTCGTCTATGATTTTTTCGCTGACCCTCTTCTGTACATCAACTATAATAATTGAACATCTCGCGATGGAAATACCGTCAACTATTGCAAATTAGAATGAAGGATGGGGGCTAAAATATTTGTTGAGGTAATGAAAATAGACTGCTTTGTAATATTAGATTCGTCGTGTATTTTTGGAACATGGCATTACTATTGCGATACGTAAGTTAATATACCAGGTAACTTTGCAAACACGAATAAGAGTTTAAAGTAGACACTTCAAAGTACCGTTTGAAAATAAAGTCGTAAAGATTGACTGTGTTTTTTCGTGTTTAACGTTTTCTTGAAATGGAAGAAGATAAGATGCATTTTCGATACAATATGTTATGTTACTACAGTACACATAAAAGTGTAATACAAACAAAGATAGAATATATTAATGTTAATTGATCTCTATCTGTTAGAAACCTAATTAGATTATTTATTTGTAAGAAAATTGTAAAATGTGAAAGCTTATAGAACTCATTTAAACTTCGTTGACAAAAACGAAAATTCTTCAACGATAAAATGATGAAATTACTTAATACAGTTACTCACGAAATTGATCAGATAGTAATGTTATCATAAGATTATTTTATAAATAATTTTCTTAATACAATTAAATCTCGAACAAATTTAATATCAGAATATAAATTGCACATTAAGTATATATTGAAAGTTTATAATTAGCGATTACATATTGATCAATTTGTGAGTCACTGTATAGTAAAATATTGTCGAAAGAACTCAGTAAAGACAAGGTTTCGTTTCTACGCGTCCTTAAAATACGGCGAAACTTTTCGGCCAACCGAATATCCCTGTCGGTTCTCCGTAATGGCGGATAACTCGCGTCTCACCAGCAAGATAATTCTAAGTCTCTTGTATATCCAGCAAAGGGAGAGAAGTTGGTCTCGTGCGGGGTTGCGAGCATATTGCTCGGTAAATAGGTTCGCGGACAAAGGGTGCATTCAGTCGAATCCGATTCCGCGGCTGGTGAGCGAGAAAGGGAGTCCGCGAGGGTACAATGAACGCGCGGTGTCAAAATACGAGGGCCATAAGGCTAATTTGCCGAATTTCTGCGCGGCTCATTCACGCGATACGCCCTCGTGATTAGGCTAGAACCGGGCACGACCCGTTGTCTCGACAGTCTCGCATTGTGACCGACTTTTTAAAGCGAAACCACGGCCTGATGACAACCGGAGCTCCGCTATAAAGAATGTTGGCCTTTGAGTTCGCCGCAATTCGACCGCGATTCAAACCGGACGTCTAATTAACCGGGAATTTTGTAAGTTTAGAAAAAAGGAAAAAGGATGGAATGTAAGAGTACTGGACGAATGAGTTGCGACCGTATAGGATGAAGGAGTTGGTTTCGATTATTTAGGATGTAAATTGGAGGTGAATGATTAAATAGGATCTTTTTTAGTGAGAGTTATTAGGTAAATTAGGATTAGGTATTTTTGGTGTAGGTTTGAGGTGAATGATTATATAGGATTTTTTTAGTAAGTGGTATTAGGTAAATTAGGATTAGAAGATCTCTGCAATGTTTAGATCACAAAGGATAATTCTCAATAGATGAATTCCAAATTAGCATAAGTCCACTTCTTAACATTATATTTGTTGCAAATACAATTCCAATCAATTCAGAAACATTTAAGGCAACACAAAACTTAATTTCTAAGCATATCCTTTGCCGATACTCACAAGAGTCGAAAGAATTAATTAAGGATTAAAGATAATAAACAAAGAGAACATCTTCCTATTTTTTAATGAAAGGGTTACAATCAAACCACGTTTAATGGGTTTAGTTGAACCGATAGAAATCTATTTGTAAGGGTAGCTGATTACTATAGCTGAAAGAGTAAATAATACGTAGAATTATTATACTTGTTCAACCCTTAAATTATAAAATACAGTTCCTAATAATTAACTTTCCAAACGATTTTCTTAGTACACATTATATTAATACGTAAATGGGTAGTTTCGTTTAAGCAATATATACAGTTTCAATTGCCAAAGTTGATCAGGATTTTTGTTTAAGCAAGAAGGCTTAATATTCATAAGTTCGCAGAATTATTTTTGCCTCGACCAGCCCCTGCATCTTGCGTTCGATTTAAACCCCTCTTTCCTTCGAGGTCGACAGGGTCTTAATAAGAAGGATCGAATTTCAGGGCACGATTCGTGTTCTTGACACTTCCGTGTTTCTCCGATCATTGAGAAAGTCGATCGCCGGTAATCCTACTAAAAAGAGAAAAACCCGTATAAAGGAAAGTAAAAGAACAAGTTTCAGCCCCCTTGCACGTAATTACCAATGTATTATTCCCGTTGCTTCACATGGATACTTTTTCCCTCGGTTTACCTTCAAATTAACGAAAGACGTGTCATTTTGACCTGACTGTTGCAATGATCGCTTTCCCATTTAAACATTAAATAATCCCTTTAGTTTTTAATCATTTCTACTTACTCTCTTCTAGGTACGATAGAGTATAGAACATGGGAATCTTTTTAGACCAGGTAATTAAGCAATCCGAGGGTTAATTGCAATTTAATAATCCTCTGTTATCTGAAAAAAAATCACGTCCTTTTGGCCCGTATTAATAACATTTATTCTTGGTACTGGACTTGTTAAAATGAGGGAGGAGCGAACGAACGAAACGAGCACAAGTAGAACAGAAAAGCGAAGTAAAGCATGGCAACTAATTTTAAGTGTTCCGATTAAGCTGCACTTTAGACGCGATTAATATCGATTTGGTAGCCTGCACAATTCTCTCCCTCTCTCTCGCTCTCTTTCTCTCTTCGGTTAGTCAAATAACTGGAATATTCGAATATTTATTTTCGAGTCTGGTTCGCGATGCAAATAATGGGGACTCTGATCGATCGCTAAAAATATGTCGCACGGGCCGATAAAATCATTATGAAACGGAACTTTTTACTCGTCTATCTTTCAATCGCCATTTCACCTTCGATTAAACTGTCGAAGTTTTATTATACGATGGAATCCGGTTATTATAATCACGGATAGTGTTATCGATCGGCTATTATTGTAGTCGGTCGATCCCAAAACACTTTGCATAAAGTTAATTGAAAATAATCAAACTTCGGTTAGTGGCAGATATAAATTGTAACTGATAATAAATTAAGAATAATAAATTTGCATTCTACATCTTTTTACGCATTAAAGTTTCTATCAGGAAAATAATAGAATGTGCAGCGTCGGTATTCTCAGAACGACGCACATTCATTAATTGATCAGGAGCCAAACAGTGTAGACTAAGCTCAGACAAGATTGTAAGAAATCAATAATTGTGTACTTAGAGTTAAGCGGCAAGAATAAATCATTTCCTCCTTTAAAAGAAAACTCAGTTTACGGAGTCTTCGTCAGTCACACAATTTCTAGGAATATCAGCATATTCTACGTTAATAAAGGTCAACTTCCGTAGCTTTCGTTCAAGTTTTATGTAGGCGTGTATTGTCTTCTGTTTAATTGTGCATCATGCTAAATACAGTAAGCGAACGTACGTTCATGCGACCGAATATGGAAACAGTTTCATAAAAATGCATAAAGATTCTCCGTCGAGTGATCACAGTAAGCGGATTCTATTGTATTTCCATAAATTCCAGTTTCCGATCATTGATTGACTTCCTGACAAAAAAAGATCTTCAGGATCTGCGTTGAAAAGGAACGCACAACAAAATTCATTGTTCGGCAACGGGTGTGTACGAGGATCCTCTCGAAAGCGAACGATCCTATGGCGTATCTTTGGTCGTCGTACACGGAACCGTTTAGCCTCATTGTAAAAGTGAAATCGCCTCGTGTTTGGGATGTTATTTGTAGCACATTAGTATTGTATCGTACTACGCCGGGGTTAGACCGGGGCGTTGGAGTGTTTAAGGGTGATTACACGCAACGACAGGGGTGGCTTTATTGGAGGAGCTCGTCAGTGGTGCTCATCCTCTGTAGTAACACAATTCTATCGTTTCGAATCTCTCTTCAATTCTTATATGGATATAGAAATTTTCCGCAGTCAGATTCTTCGATTAAATTGTTAGACTTACGCGTAGATAAATTCTTAAACAGTGTTTTACACAAAGTATCCCCTGTTGTTAACCGATTGGAATCTATGTATTATTTAACAACGCGAATACTAAAGAAATTTACGAAGAATACTAGCTGTTCAATAGATTCTGGTTTTTACGGATTTGGTAATTCTGTCGAATTCGTAATGAACGAAGACAACATTCGCATCGCTTCTGCGTTTTCGTTATATGTTACATCATTAAAATCTTTGGATTTCCAATGCTTCGATTCCTCAAAGCGTCGAATTTCTAATACTTTGAATTTCCAAAGCTTCCTATTCTCAATGCTTTGAATTCTTGAAGTTTATAATTCCCAATGCTTATAATTTCCAAAGCTCCCAATTCTTAATGCTTAGAATTCCCAAATCTTAGAGTTCCCAATGCTTTGAATTTCCAATGTTTATAATCTTCAACGCTTTGAATTTCCGAAGCTTCCAATTCTTAATGCTTTCAATTCTCAAAGCTTAGTATTCCCAAAGCTTAGGATTCCCAAAGCTTAGAATTCCCAAAGCTTAGGATTCCCAATGTTTATAATTTCCAACGCTTTGAATTTCCAAAACTTCAAGTTTCCGTCACACGTGCAACTCCCAAACACACGAATGCTGCCTTCGATTATCGCCAAGTCTAATAATGTTACCAAATCGTTTCAAAATCCGTATCGCGTGCATCATTTACACAGGGAAAATTGTATGATTTCGATAGGAAAATACGGAAAATCGCGTTGAAAATCAAAACGGTTAGCCAAGTCGTCCTATCGGCGAACCAGCTCGTCCCGTTTAACTAGAAACCGACCACCCTCCGCCCGTTGGAATTGATTTAACTCGCACGCTGCACGAGTCACGCCGCATCGTCAATTATCCTCGAACGTATCCGCAGTGCGGATGCATAGGCACCAGACTACTAGATCGTGCTGCTGCCCTTTCTGTCGGCACGCTTCTCCGAGCGAATCGAAATGAGAACGACTGTATAGGATTGAATTTGCACGACAGTTTGACAGGGCCCCGAAGGAGAAGGGGGAAATAGTATGGGGCTAGGATAGAGAAGGGAAATGCTTGCTGGGAGGGGGGTATAAAAAGCACGCCGAATAATAGACTCCAACCCTCTCCAAACATCTCCCTTCTCTATGCATACCACGGTCACGGTGCTCTGGACCGGAATCTAGGCTTATATTCGAAACGTGTCTGCCTTTCCCTCCCCCTTGTCGTGCTCCATCCTCGATAGAGCTTTGATAAACTTGTAATACACCCGAAGGAAAATAGTTAGGCTGTTGGAAACATCGGTAGCTCTTTTAGGAATTATAGTTACAGCCCGCGAGGAGAAGATAGGTTCACTAATTTTTATTTATTTAATGGATCTTAGCTTTTACAGAATTTTCTAACTTTGCTTCAGAAGTTATATTTAACCCCATAATTATTGTATTAGTTGACAACAATTTGTCCGTAGCTTTCATGATTTTGTCAGAGAATTTTATATATATGAACAAAAAGATAGGTTCGTATGAAATAATTGAAGAAATATTTGTGTTAACATTTGTTTCTTTTATTTTGATAGCGTGTACATTTATCATGAAATTTGATACGAAATGGTTGCGAATAATGTTTTAATAACATTTTGGTTAATGTTGGTCCAACCGCCCTCAATTGCAATTTTTAATTCGTCCTTTCTAAAAAAAACTGTCTACTATTTTAGTATACACTTCTTGCAAGCAATTCCAATGTATCACTTTACCAATTTTTCTACTTTTTCTTTTGAGCAGTTCCATAGCAAATATATCAAATATTGTTAGATTCGCTTTCAATTGTTAGACATAGTGCTGGAGAATAAAAGGTTGTAAATATAAAATAAGTCGGAACGTAAACCTCTTGTACCGGTTTGTATCAATCGCGTCATCTTCTGTGACGATTAGATTTGAAGAGATGCATGTGTCGCATGGGAGAGAGTTCAGTCGTAGGGAATATCTTGTATCGGTCAGACGTGTTATCGTTATCACAGGCTTCCAATCCAATGAGTTACGGGCTCAGAAAGTCAGTTAATTATGTCTGTCTTTCGTTAGTCCCTACATTCCTGTGCACGAGTTTTGAATATTAACAGCTCAGCGATTAAGACGACACCATGTTGGGTAACCGACAAATTATATCAATGAGTTCCCTACACCAATGTTACACATATAAAAATAAGGGCAAATTCATTAAAAATTAATTCAGTACTTTAAAATGTTCCAATCCAACAAAAATACCGAAAGTTTGCACGATCAAGGGTACATGAGACGACAAGTTAGAGTAGTAAGTAAAACCGCAGACGCGTGAAACGCACCTTGATGCGTCTGTTATTCGGTAACTCTTTCAGTAAGTCGGAGGCCACCATAGTTGCCGAACAATGGACGAAATCTGTTAATACCGCCACGATGCGACAATGCGTTCGACGTGGCGTGAGCGGCTCTCGAATACCTTTTTACCGGCGCTAATCCGAATTCGTCGGCGAGGATAAAGCGCGCATCGTCCCGGAACGATGCGCTCTCGAGCAGAGAAGATGATCGGGAATAGCGGAGGGGATGAAAGAAATGGCAACAATCCAAAAGTGATTTTTGCGCCGATACGCGGACATCGTTGAAGTTGTTCGTCACCGTATGGCGATGGTGATCGTCGAAAGCTGTTACGCGGCTGCCTGAACGATGTTAGCGTCGATATTTCCCTGTAAACGACCACTCTGTTGACCGGCTCTGTTCCCCTAAACGGCACCGAGATTTTCCGGGTCCGACTGCAAAGCGCGTAAAGTGGTTTTCTGTCGAAAGTAACGGGGCTTGGCGTGAACGCGATTCCGGCCGTGTTTCGATCGCGCGAAATGGAAGGAAAAATCGTTAACGAAAATCGTGCACCCGTTGCCTTTCTGTCTTTACCGCCGCGTGTTAGATATTTTAGCTGTGTGTACCTTTTTTTGTGGGGGGCGTTTCGTCAATAGGGAACAGTGAAATCGGATGAAAGGTGAATTCGACGCTTCAGTTACGGATCGTAGAGAAATGCCGATATTTTTAGTCTCTAAATTCCGAGAGTGTTGCTTTCTAACTTTCTTTAGGTGTTTCCATAAATTTCTAAATTTCGGTACGTAAATATTGCAATATCTTCCCGGATTCGGATGTATTATATATAATATTTCTGCACATGTAGTATGTTCTACACTTATCTTTGCGTATATTTAATTTCCCTATGGATGCAATTTGATTAACCCCTTGCCCTACGAATTTTTCTGTATCTACGCACGTAACGTAAACAATTCACTGCTTCAATTTGAAAAATTACACGTTACATATATTTTTTAAACACTCGAAAGTTACAGAAGTTGAGTCAAATTTTGTTTACAAATATCGCGTATATTTATTCTACTTTGACCACAGTTTACGTCACGAGTGTGACTAGTATAAGGTATGGAATTAACAAAATGAAAGGAATGAGAGTTAAGCGGAGGCTAGTTTTACCCTTAAGATGCAATCGCTTTTACTTTACTTTTATATTGCGTATCCCAGTAAATTTCCCACAAACGCGTAAAAATCCGCAGACTACATTCCACGTAAGAGTTCCAATACTACCTACGCAACATACTTACTCGCGTACGCAAACAGCATGCGCCCATTTGCGAAACAAACAAACAAACGAGCAAATTCTCGTTGATCGCAAGTGTCGTGGCGCGGGCGTGCCTTCACACAGGCGAAGCAAACCAACGTGCAATTTTAATCTCGAAATTACTTCCATTTTATTCCAATTTTCTTGCATTTAAACCGTCTAAGCGAGTTTACCTTCGCAATATCATTGCCGAGGAGCGAGCTCTCGCGCAGTATCGAGAAACAACGTTGAGGGGGTGGCTGGATGGATGGATGGCTGGCCGAGAAAGAAGAAAGCCGAAGGATGAGGAGCGAAACGTAGAAGGTGGGCGGAGAAAGATAGGTCGGAGATGGAAAAGGTGGAAGTACCTACTCTAATAAATTTACGACCTAAAATGGTTAAGCCGCGTTAGCCCTGTTCTTTATATTTCCGCGAACGAGAGAAAGAGAGAGAGAGAGAGAGGAGGAAGAGATAAGGCATTCCGGACACCAGCGGCTCTCTTTCTTTCTACAGTAGACTGGAACGGGTGAATACAGTATTGTACACAAGACAGGCGTCGTTGTAAGGCGAAGACAGAGAAAGATTTACGAGGTGAGTGAGAGAGAGAGGAAGGAAGACGTTGGAGGGATGAAAGACGAGAAGAAGTGGATATATAAGAGAAACGAAGGGAAATTCGCTTATTTTCCCATCATTTCAACGTGGCATCTTGTCCATGGCCTTTCCTCATCCACGGAGCCAGGAAAGAAAATTGCTTCTCGTCCTCGAGAGCGGAATATCGTCCTGATGAGCCCGGGAATGCTTCGATATCCGTCTCCTTCCACCCCCTAACTCTCTCGGTACCTCTCTCGGCAGAGTCATCCTGTTAACGCGGCTGCTTTCGTCCCTTCCGCGTTTTTGGCCGTCTCTGTTTCCTTTCCCCGCCGACGACGGGACATTCAATTTGTTCGTTATTTATTATTCGAACGCGACACTTCTCGTTGCAACGGAGAACCCAGGAGGGGCGGAGATACGGCTGAAAAAGAGAGAGGGAGGGGGAAAAATAGTAGGAAGATGGGAAGAGGATTCTGGGAGTTAAATCGGGAAATTATGGAGTGGATTACATAATAAAACGAGGTGGAGTGGTACGGTGTCGTCTAGGTTGGCGTGCAACGCGACGAAAATGGAATGTAGAGAGTTTGTTTGGGAACGCACGCGCGTTCACCAGCCGCCGGAGACGGGCAGGATATTCATTGCGACGGAAGTCTTGCTAGGAAATCCGATTTCGGGATCTGCAGATTCCCGCGCGAATCCGATTCGCTTATTCGTTGTGTTCTGATCGTCGATGAAAGCCAATGGCTGTGTAAACGATAGAAATTTCTCGATAGCGGAACTCGATAACCGGTGTTGAAACAGAATACAAATGATACTCGATGTTTCTTGAAGCGAATTTAGACTTTACGCTTTCGATGTGCATCGCGAATGATGATTGGACATTTCGTCCATGGTGAACGTGGAAAATGAAAACTGGAATATTTACACCGGTTTGAAAGTTGAATTCGTTTCACTAGTTTTCCAAATATCGACGAACGCTGTTCACTGGTTTCTGGATGCGTTTGTGTTTGTCGTTAACTTTGTTGATATAAATATGAATTTGCATAAAAATTTGCAGCGCAGCTATTATCGCTGCATTATGAATGAATCATCCATGCAATTAATTAAAAGTACAGCAAGATTCTATTTCGTCCCTACTTCATTTTGGATGAAATATAGATGAAAAGAATCTTCAAACTTTTCACTGTAAAGTCTAAATTCGTCTTTACATTTTTCGAATACTCTTCCTTCAATCGTTATCCGCGTCTCTTAAAAGAATTAAACGATTCCTTGCTTTACGTGACTCCTTTAATAAAATTTATGAGAAATACTTTACAAATCATTTCCTGTTCTGTTCTATTTAGGAGATATACACCGCAAATGTTTGCTCTCTTTTATTTAGCAGAAATATTTCACAAATCTTTGCCTATTCTGTTCTATTTAGGAGAAACACTCCAGAAATTTTGTTCTATTCTATTTACGCATAATACTCTACAAGTTTCTGCTTATTCTCATAACTTCTCGAACGCTACTAAACCAATTAGGCATTCACATCCATCGCATCCCGACCAACTTACGCAAACGTGATGATGCGATTTCACGCCGGAGCCAAAAAAGGATGTCCATAGCTGACCGATCGTTCGACGTATCCCTCTTTCCTCCGCTCCACCAACCGTTCTTTATTCCCTCCGTTTACTTTCTTCCTCGCCCCCGGTACACTCGTCACGGACCACGGGGGAATAGGGCCTATCGGCGTGTCTCTGCGGCGCTGAATAATTCATAAAGCGAGAAGCCAGCAGCCGATACTTATCGCGATAGACTTTAGCGGGCTGCCAACAGCAGCCATGTTACAATAAAGAAATCAACATGGCCGACCCGTTCTTTTCGTCCCTCCTCGTGTCACGGGCTCCGGGTTCTCTGCCCTTCTTCGGTCCACCTTGGGTGAGGAGAGAGCGCCGTCACGTCGCTCACTTTCGATTTCGCCCCGCAGTTACCCTCGTTACCCTCTTGATGCCGAAGAAGGGTGGTCCCCGCGCGGACTCTCCCTACGAGCTCCCTTCTTACCTCCTTTTCTTGGCCCGTGCTGCCTCCAGGGGTGGACCGCCCCGCCCAGAGACATTTCTCTGCAACCCTCCTTTCTGGTGCCGAGCTCCTCTCCGGCAAGTAAGACGGCGAAATTGAAGAAACGAACGCCACGGATAGGAAGGATGAATGAGACGGAGAGAGGAAACGGGGAATTGAGTGGAACGGAGAAAGAGAGGAAAGGAGTTTAAGGGAAGGGAAACACAGGAGATAAAAGAGCTTTGGCAGCCACTTTTCTCGCCTGCACGCGAGACGCCCAAAGAAACCCATTTTCTGACTACTACCCCCCTTGCCTGGCAACTTCTCTCTTTCCCTTTCGAATTCGTTTCGAAAGCTTCTTGTAGGAATTTTTCGAATCATCGACTTCAACAGCGAACGTGTCGATTTTGTATGATTGCAAATTTGTACGATTAGAATGCATGGCTGTGGCGGAATGTAATCGTATTGGGACACGGTGAAATGTAAGTTGCATGAGGATTGTATGAATGTTCGATCGGCTTTCGAACTTGGCGGAAATTACAGCGAAGTTAAATTAACGTGTAATAACCGTTGGCGCGTTTTTGTGTTTCAGGTGTGGTTTCAGAATAGGCGGGCAAAATGGCGCAGGCAGGAGAAGATGGAAGCCGCCAGACTCGGCCTTAGCGAATACCATCATCCAGCCAGTATGAGGTAACGAATAGTATTAATTAACAGTTCGCTGGCGGGTCTAACTTAGGGTCGTACGGTTAGAGTAGGCGGTATTTGTAGTTGTTTTAGCACAGCCTTTAAATTTTGTTTAACCCATTAAGGACTAACGTGTTTTGGCGTAGCATTTCATTTGGAATTGTTTTCCAACCATTCATATTGTTGAATTCATTTTTCTAACGATGTTGTGAAAGTACATCTCGTGGATTTCTAGTTTTTTGCTGTTCTAGATTATGTTTAACACATTAAGGACCAACATGTTTCGATGCACCGTTTCAATTATAATTTTTACCCAGCCAATTTACATCGTTAAATTACGTTTTGCCCAATGTGTTTACGAAAAGACAATCCAGAGATCTGTAAATAATTTTTTCGTTGCCATTTCTTCTTCCACATAAGTTATACAGTTTTATATATTTTGAAGAAGCTGCAAACAAAATATTGCGTTAACGCAACGTTGATCCATAATCGATTAAAGTTGCACTTTCTTTACTATTCTAGGTTTTGTTTAAAAAAGACGTACTACTATGTTAACCGGTCTCAACTTTTGCTTTCGAAAATCATTCGACATCAAAGTGTTGATTCTTCGTTTCGTTTTGTTTTTAGTAATGAACAAATGTAATCATTTGAATATTTTTAATATTATTGCAGAAACGTAGCTGGACCGGCATTAGGTTTACCGGGAGATCCTTGGCTCACTCCTCCAGGATTATTAAGCGCTCTTCCTGGCTTCCTGGCTGCACCTCACACAGGATATCCCAGTTATTTAACATCACCTAGACGATTGCCGTCGCCGCCAAACGTTGGCGCCGTTGGAAATGCATTACCAGGTGAGATTTTCACTACGATAGTTTTTTAACGGTAGAAATGTATTTCAATGCTTGCTATGCGTCTGTAGGAACGATAAATTTATTAAACCTTTTGCTGTGGCAGATTTAAATACAAAACATGGAGAAGTTAAAATATTAGATTGCATTGCGTTGAAGAAATATTTTCAATGAATTCGTAATCTTTAAGAGGCGCCAATAGTAATAACTTTCAAACGTCTAAGATTGTTGGATAAGTAATATTTTTAGATATGCAAATTAATCGTTAGGAGACGCTTATTAGCGAGCAAATGTTTTAAATATTAATTACGATAAACAACAGCAAAGGGGTTAATTAAAACTCAAAACGCCAACGCCAATTACCGAATTATAAATTTTTACATTTCGAATCTGAAACTTCCCTGTTAGACATTAATCCTAAAATTGTAGATAGGAAGTTTAAAAAGTATTTCATTCCTGTTGGCTGGAACATTTCAAACGAAGCATTTATTGTCGACTGTACCTTTAAAATTAGTGTAGAAGAATCCCAATTAGTGCAATGAAGATATTATCTAACTCTTTGCACACCATTGGCGTTGCTATGCCAACGTGCCTAAAATTTCTTCGAAAGTTAAAATTTAAGTTATTCATTAACATTCATTTCTGTCAAAACGAACCAAATTAACACTAAATTTCTTTCTCATCAAAGTAACACCTTTAAGCTTTCACAAGAGAACCTTAAAGTGCAAATGGTTAATAAAACCTTAATGTTCCGCGCAACGGCTCCAAGCTTCGTCTTTCAAGCGTTACACTATCCAAAATTCTCCCCTAATCATTCAAAAATTCTTCCATAGCTCTCTTAAAGCTCCCCTAAGTTCTCCTATCCCGCAACGGATTAAAAAGGAGACGGAAACCAAACGGAGCTCTGTTATTTTGTTAACAGGAGGTCTCAGTGGAGCAATGGCGAGCATAGGAAGCGGAGGACACGTGCCAGCGGCGCCTCCAAGTCCGCCGGGCCACGATCCACGCACCACTAGCATCCAAGCCCTAAGAATGAGGGCCAAGGAACACGTCGAGAGCATCACCAAAGGGTTGCAAATGGTCTGAAGTTTAACGTACGACCCAAGAAGGCATTACCCAAAATACAGCCCGGCCGTGGTCACGTTTTTAACACCGCGGGCGTGACGAGAAGCGAAACTACCTTCCCTCTCTACGACTGGATCCTTGGAGGCTGGAGAAAATGTGTCCGGGTAACGGGCAGACAGATCGACAAACACGTTCTCTCGTCCCTCTTTCTACGTTCAGTGAACGACTCGCGAAGTCGTTTCTATTCTCCACTGTTGGAACGGTTTTATCGGTTATCGAACATGCCGAAGAGTACAAGAGCTCGATGAGAAAAGGGACGATTAACGCGTTCGAGTACTAATTTACCAGTGGTAATCGAGAACGAGAGGAGGACTAGTCCGGTTATTACCTAGCTGATTGATAAATCAAATTTGTTATATCGTTCTTTGATACCGGGATGAAGGAGCCGGTCGTTCGAGTTCTCGGTGAATGAAAAGAGAGAAAAAGAGAGAAGAGAGAGATGTGGAGGAGAGCAGTTCGAACGTCCCGTTCCCTTGGATGGTCAGTCTTTTGGTACCGCGTCTAGTTCACGATAATAGTGCAATAAACGAGAAGAGCAAAATGGTCAGAGACGTTTTTCGTAGTGCGTTACGGATGGACACAGTAGCTGTAAGATCCAAAGACGAGATTCTTTCCGGTTAGAGCTGCGAAGGATCCTCCCCTAACTTCCTGAACGATACAGCTCAGTAAGTAATATATTACGCATAGTTTTAACGAGATTAAAAGTGGTGGAAAATAACGTTCGAACTTAACGGCGAACACAGAGGTTCTATTTTGCGCGCGTCTAAGGAACGAGTGACGATCTGAGAAGTTTAAATATAAGCTACGCTACCCTCCTTAATATTAGAACTATCAAATCCGACAAAATGACGGGTCGCTAATTTATCAGAAAAATGATAATATATAAATTTGCAGCGATACATTTTTTTAGATTATTCCGTGATTTTCTGTACTAAATATGAATAATGATTCATTTCAGTCGCATCGTATAGGTTTTTCAATCGTTTGTCATTTTTACTTCTTTTTCTTTTCGTGTAAATAAGTTTATTTTATAGTCGTCAGTATTTTTAGTGTTAACCCTTCTTCGGACTTCCAAGTTTAATTCATAGTTTATCTTTTTCTTTAATTTTATCATCTTGTTAATACGTACAAATTAAAGGCGTAGCAGTATTCAAAATTAAGTGAGACAATACGGAACTAACCCTTTCACAATTTAATACGAGAGAAACTGAGGTACATTATTTTACATTACATAAATTATATTTTAAATTTTTCAAATAATTATACTGACATTAAAAGGTGTCAAATTTTAATTTTTACCCACAACCCGAAGAATGGTTAATTGAAACATTCCGTGTGGCAATTTTTCATGTTGCACAATATTTTAACATATTTACAATTTCGTTTTTTAAATATAGTTGCAATATATGTCCTGTATGCTTAGTAGAAACTCTGGAAAAAACCTAACTTATTTATGTTTTAATTTTTATACAGATAAATTAATTTGCTAATTTAACACTTCCGTCCATTTCTATAATTTTCCATAATAATTTCTTTATGTTCTCGTGAAACCATCTCGAAATCATTATGGATAGTCATATTTTGGATACTTTTACGTCGATTTACGTTTTCTATGTTAAAATTTCAGCAACATATTTGTAATATCGAGGCCTTATTTATTTTCATCAATTGTGAATAATTTAGTTGACCGCACAAGGTATAAAATCACAGTTTTACAGAATGCGTTGCAAGATTTCGGTCAGAACGATTAAATAAAGGAGGGTAGTACAAAGTGAGCTGTGTTAAGAGTGCGGATGATGCTTTGGACGCTACGAATTGCAAATAAAACAAAAATAGAATCGAACCAAAAGCACCTAAAGCTTAAAATTCCCCAAATTACCCATCTCACTCTTAACACGATGAACGCTGTGAAAGCGAGAGAGCTTCGAAGCACGCGTTCCGAGTACACTTTTGATACTCGGGACAAGTAAAACGAGACGAATGGAATCGCGAGAGAGGACAATCGCTGCAATCGATCAGTGGATGTCTAAATATGCAAAGTGGCTGTATCTCGACGAAATGAATTGGTACAAACCGCGAAGGGTCAGTGGCCCAAATCGAGACGATCGTTCCCCCGTGTAAACTGGTCTTGTATCCGAAACACGATTATCATAATTGATTGATAATCGCGCATCTCGGATGGAACTAGCTTGAAGCGAGCGTAGACAGAGTGAAATATCTGCTATTTTGCCGGACGGACACTTGTCACTCCGTGAATCGTCGACGTGGATCGCCATAGCAAAGAATTCTTCAGATCGACGTCGAATATTTCGCGGCGACAAATTCGCCTACTGAATTAGGCTGCGATTATAATCGATGCATGCTCGTACCGACTACGTTCTGACGAATATGTTCATGCTTGTCACTCTTGTCTGATAAAACGGATCAGACATATTTGTCAAAACACTAGTTTGAACGAACGTGGAAAAATTTGTGATTGCAAGACGAAACAAAGTAAGTTACATTGAAAAAAATTGGAAACCATGGATTAATTGGACTTTAGAACATAAAATCCATGTTTTATATCGTACAACAGTGGATAGAAATACATTTCTAGTGCTTAAAAATAGAATGCAAGTAAATAAACGTTATGGTTTTGCGAACTACGATGAACACTCTATTATACTGATATAAAAAAATTAATTCTATAATACTGTTGTGAACAGTCAAACCAATTTCTTGAATAACATAGTGTCTGATTATAAGATTCACTATACTACTTACAAATATTGCCATCGCTGTCGCAGTCGTCGCGAATATTTCGCATTGATTTGAGGGATACTTAACTGGAAAACGAACGAACAGAAATAAATACAGTGAAACCTCGCTCGTCGTATTGAATTAAAAATGCGTGTAAAAATCGTGGTCCGTGCAGTGATCGAGGTAAGCAATCAATCATAATATCTGTCTAATGTTTCCCCACTATGTATTTTGTAAACTGTTGCGATCACGCTTCTCATATTGTCAATCATCTTTTATTTTCACGCAACGAATATCATCATTCCCTTGTAGTATTGCCGAAATGCATCGAACAATGTTTTCGTGCAATGATCGAGACTGCGAAGATTGAAGTTGTATTAATTTAAGTTGCAATAACCAAGGTTGCAACGATAGAAGTTGTAACGAGTGAGGTTGCAATGGTGAAGGCTGCAGCGATTAAAATTATAACGATTGGAGTTGCAACTATTGAAATTGCAACGCTTGAAGTTGCAAACATCTTGGTTGCAATGATCGAGGTTGCAACGATTGAAGTTGTAAAGGTCGAGGTTGCAACGATCGCAACGATCGAGGTTCCACTGTAATTCGCGCGTATATGATCATTCGATTAGTTGTCAGACGTCGAGCGTCAAGTGTCCCGTGTTTTAAAGAAGCGAAATTCTTCCAGAATTTGTTAGCGAATCGCTCGAACAGAGAGCTGTATGCGACAAACCCTGAGAGACTAGATCAATATTTCTTGTAGCATAGAGGTTCGAAGTATGGAGAGAGGGAGAGAATGTGGAGGCGCATTTTGACATAAACAATATTCTGCAGTATTAGTACGTTAAGGTGAAGAATTGTGCATAAAGTTACGTAATAAACAATTACGGTATGCGAACACGGTCCCGTGGAAGAAGGCTGGCTAGATCAGTGTTTCTCAACGCGAAACAGATGGGTAATTTTGAACACTTTAGACTGCGGATTTTTATGCATTTACGGAAGATTTAAATGTGTAAAATAGTGCAAGCTACACACGATGCACAGAAATACACAAAATACACAATGTATAGTAGAAATTACAATATTTAGTGAGTGAAACAACCCCCAATTTATGTCCTCCTTCTTCATTTTTAATTTCAAAAATATGTATTTGCATAAAAATTCGCAGTCTACTTATTATATTATGAAAATTAATATTCTATAAATTAATTCGTCTTAACGTTATTCGTTACACAAGATATCTCACTATAGTAAAAAAATCACCATTATTTCTTACGCAAGCAGACTTGTTTTCTTTTGCTAATGGAGCATCGGAATGTTTGAGAGATCGATGTGCGACATAATCTAAAAAGGGTCGAGAAACACTGGGCTAGATGGACACAATCACGACGAAATAAATGGAGTTGAAGAAGAAACGATAAAGCGTTTTCATTATCAATTTTGTGTAGATAGAAACAAATATAATTCCGCGACGTTTGAATTACCTCTTGTTCCCCAATGCATTTAACACTAGATTTACGGACAGTAATTGTATAATTTAATGGGTTGCTGGAAAAATAGGTATTGCAGAGTCGAACGGATCAAAGGATAACTATTCAATGAAGATCAACGTAAATTGCTTAAAAATGATATTTATTATTCCCGTAACTTTCAGCATGAAAATTGACGGGTTCCGTAAACCTAGTGTTAACATTCGTTTCTTGCATCAAACTTTTCGATCGTTAGGCGAAATATCCTTCGAATATGAATGAGTCTGCCAGTCAGCTTCCGCACAGCGACGCGAGAAAACCAAGTAGAGGGTGAAAAAAGATCGTAGACAGTTACCCAGCCCCGAATGTCTATTTGTATATATACTTGCTCGTGATGAAATAAAATTTGATGTACATATTTAATCATACCACACGTTCGTTCGAACAGACGCGTCCTTTTGTAAAAAGTCGTGGAGAATAGATCAAATTTCACGTCTTTGCGAAAGCCCTCTCCGTCCTTTTTCCCTTCTATTTCAATCGGCTCCTTTTTCAATCAAACCGATTATTTTATTCGTATTTTTGTTGTACCTTTTTTTCTTTAAAGGATCATTCCCCTGATCAATCGTTCGGTTCAACACGCGTTAATAACGTTGGAGGAAAAAGCGAAACGAATCGAGCAGAGGTGGGTAGAAAGGAAAAAGTGAACGCGTCGATTCCACGGATTTTTAATTGTTCCGCGCGAGGCCGCGGGTATTTGTTAAAGAATTAGCATTTCAAAGAAGGATTTCAATTAGAGCTTAATTAATTTCGCGGAGAACGTCGGTCCAAGTTGGCGCCGCTCATTGTTCGCCTTACTTTCGACTTAATTGAAATCGAAGAACAGCCCGGACGAATTCGAGCAGCCGACGGATCTCTGGAAGGGGATAAAAGACGGAGGAATTATTAGAAATCAACCGATGAACCTTTCTTCGCTCGCGTGGTTATTGTTGATGGAAACTTGAAGTTGGATTCCTATTTAGCAGTTTTTGGTTTGCAAATATTTCGCCCGCAATTCCTGTAAGTTTAATTCAACAGCTTTAACTAAATTAACCAAACTGGTCAATTGACCGATTAGTAATTTATCATAAATAATTATGTAAACTTGCAACGGTGCATTTTAAAGAATATTCCATGATTTTTCGTGGAAAATATAAACGTTATCTTCTTAACTAAAGGAAATTCTGAAAAGAAAATTCAAAATGAATAAGTGGAAATAATGAACTAAAGACTAGAGTTAACATTAAATCTAAATCTAGAACTAAAGACTAGAGTTAACATTAAATCTAAATCTAGAACTAAAGACTAGAGTTAACATTAAATCTAAATCTAGAACTAAAACCAAAGTTAAAGTCTTAATCTAATATTTGTTCTGTACATTAGTGGAAGAGGACGCATTATGAATAATTTAGAGAAAGGTTCAGCAAAGCTAAAAATACAAAGAAAAGGAAATTGCAGGAATGTTAGTATAATAATCATTTAGTTGAAGAAAAACATGCCGTCTATATTAACCCTTCTTTAGATTTCAGATGTTACTTTCTTTTTAATTCTTCCGCCAAATTGATAAGTGCAAACTAACTGCTTCGCAACATACAACATTTCACGAGATAATACGAGATTACATTAAACTTTCAAGTAGTTTTAATAACACCCTCTAAAGCATAGTTTGAATTTGCATCCCCCATAATCCAAAGAAGGATTAAAGATTCCTCCGTCGCGATGCGCATCGAATGCGTCGAGCCACCGACGTTACCAACTAATAAACCGTAACAAAGCCTATTCTTGCCACTCGAAAATCGAAGCGACGAAACGCGACAATCCTGCAACCGCTGGAGGCGAGGTAAAATCATAATTAAAAAACGCGACTACCACCCCGTAATTCATTCACGGTAGCACGTCCAGGTACAAAGGACCCGTCCCGTAAAAAAAAAAAAACGCAACAAAAGAGGTCGCAAAAATCTGCAAAACTGCATAAATCGACGCGGGGTGGAACGCGGAGTGGCGCTCTGGCTGGTTATCTTTTTCGAGGGTGGCGGTAAAAAAGCGAGGGCGGGCGCGGTGACGGGGCGTGAAAGGATTCGACGTTAACAGCACCAACAACGCCGGCTAGCTGGAACAATGGTGCTGAATGGTCCCTGAACGATTAGGTATTCCAATCGTCGCGTTAGGGGTCGCTGTGAAGTGCGGCAGAGGGACTGGGAAGGGGCTGGCGGTAAGAGGGTGGCAGAACTCGCCCAATAAAATGGTAATTCCTGTTTGCAGAAGTTAACCATGCGAGCGAGCCTGGAGATTCGAGTCCATGCGTACTCCCTAACTCCAAAGACTAATAATACTCTCGGGGCCGAGAAGTGAGCTGCCGACAGTGATATAGTTGTACGGAAGAAAGCCCGTTGAAAGCGCGTACGTCCGCGTGATCTTGAATCTCCGTGATCCTTGATCCTTCGTAATAGGAATTCGACGGCGCGCACGTGAGTGCGAGCGTGAATGAACGCGGTGATGGAAAGTTGGGGAACGCGATACGCTGGAAAAATTAAGGGGTGACTCTCTAGAGAGTGGATGAAGGGGTTTTAGATTGGAAGTTTGGCGACTCCTGTCTGGATAATCGGGGTGTGATAATGGTAAATGGGGGAAATAGAAGATTTTACATTCCGTGGAATTTTAATTTTTAGTTTGAATATGTTGGAGAATTGGGGAATGCGATACACTGGGAAACTTAAGGGGTGATTTTGGATTGGATAAAGAATGTTTAGATTGGAATTTTACTAATTTCTAAGTCTGAGTAGTGGGGGTGTAATAATAGTAATGGTCAAGTGGAAGGTTTTACTCGAGATTTTACTTCCGATAGAATTTTAATTTTCAAGTTGAATGTGGTGGAGAATTGAAGAATGCGGTACGATGAAAAAGAAGGGGTAAGTACAGAATGGATGAAGAGGGATTTTGCTTTCTGTAGAATTTTAATTTACATTTTGCACGTGATAAAAAAATTGGGGGACGTGATATACTGGAAAAATTAAGGGGTAAGCGTAGAGAGTGAATGAATAGGCTTTTGATTGGAATTTTGGTGATAATATTAAGTAACCAAGAAGGTTAATGACATTTTAATCAACAAAAAGAAATGAAACACAACATGAATTAAACAATATTTTATACAGAAGGACATCTGTTATTTTTTCTCAATAAGCTAACAATGTTTCTATTCCTCTTTCACAATTAGAAGTGTTAACAAAGCCTAGAAACTACAAACTTTCTTGGTTACCTAATATTAATGAGAAAATAAAAGTATTCATTCATGTTTTTAATCGATATTTTGCTACCTGTCGAATGTTAATATTTCAAAAAGTAATTACAATTTACTTTCTAATTGTAATACAGACAATTTAACCGAACGTTCTACTAAAAATTTTCGTTTTCGTAGTATTTTAATTTTAAGGGAACAATTAGAATTTAGTTTCCGATTGTAATGCAAACAAGTAACCCACGTTTAAATTCACGCTTACTTGATCGGTCAGCAATACGTGTATATCGCGTTAAACGACATCCCAGAGATTGAAGGCGGCAAGCAATCTCTTAAGGGTTGAAATTGGCACGGAAATCGTGGCTTTATTAAATTTGTTTAGGGACAGGTAAGAGGATGGGGGTGAAAGCGGTGAAAGAGCAGGCTGGAGAACCTAGATTCTCGGCGCGCCGTCCTCGTCTGTCTAATATTGCTCGATGCTTGGCCTGCCTAACCTTATTGCCTCGACAAAGTAAAGAACCGACAAGGGACCCGAATAAGACCAGTTTAGGGCCAAGCAGATCAATGAAACACCAAACCAACGGGGCGGAATGCTCAAACAGTCCCGAAGACAATTCGGTGGCTGCGATGGAAATGGATACCGAGCCGTCGCAAACGACAGCGTTCTCTGTCTTGCAAGACAAATTCCAAGATTTTAGATCCGGCTTTAAGATTGCAATACATCGTTCGATATTTTGTAGGCTCTTTTCTTGGACGAAATAGAAGATCTATCTTGATTTCAAAATAGTATCTACAGTTTTCTTAATACTATTAATGAACGGTAAGAAAATTATAATTGGAATTGAAGTAGCTTCGATAATTGAAAGTTCAGGAGATTACCCCTTTGTCTTATTCATTTTTCAATTGTTGAGGTAGGTAGCTGTTATTTATTTCTTTATCGATAAGTCGAATATAAAACATTCAAGTATTGGACGTAACTTGTATTTGATAGTTTTCAATCTTATAATTTGATAGCATAGTTAGAGTTAAGATTATAATTGACTAGAAATATAACATGTATTTATTATATTAAATGGTGGTAAAATTTTGCGCGGTTTTCAATTACAAAATTTAAATCATCTAAATTCCCTTCAAGTTTAATTTTATTTAACGATATAATTGATAGACGAAATTTTCTTCTTATTCTACTTCGCTTATTAATTCTTTAAACAATTTGATTTGAATTCTAACATATTTCTGATAGAAAAACCATACCTAATGAGTATGCCTTTGCACGCTAAACCTTTTTTAATACACTTTCCTGATCGAATGTGTTACGTACTTCGAAAAGGGGAAATTTATTTCGATTTCGTATAAGTGAAAATTGAACTGGCAAAAATAGAATTAAAGAAAGTTAAACTTTCACTTTTGATTAAATTTACTCGTGTCTGTATAGCAGCGCCAGTGAAATGCAAAGGGTTAAATCGCAAACTCCATCGCGTGTCATATTCATCATTCCAAAGCAAGCGATTAAAAGTCTCAAGTGTTAAAACGTAGCATCAGCATTTGTCACCTGAACGTTTCTAAGATAAATTCCACTCGTCAAAGCGAGTATTACCAACCAACGACAAACAATCATCCCCCCTACTTATTTACCAGACATAAAAGAAGAAAGAATCCAAGTAGCTAAGAAACACGTATAGAGAGTGGAGAAGAAGATTTCGCTGTTCGACGGGCCCGACTCTGTTTAGCATTATTAATTAGAGCCAAAGTCATTCTAAGTTGGCAAGTACATAAGCAGAAATAATATTTACACGAGCGTTCATTAGACGTGGCAGAGAGAACGAGATGGCGCCGCAAACGGGTTGGATTCTCATTAAAATAACCTTGCCTTTCCTTTTCGCCGCTCCTCAACCCTTCGCCGCCTAACAGCAGCAGCCTCGGCTCCGAAAGAGAGCGCGACAGAGACATGATGGAAATAAAAGGAAGAACAAGCGAAAAGAATAAAATGACGGCGGAGGGGATGAACAAAGTGAACGAGCTACCAACCCTTCCTCTATCTCTCCCACTCCCCGTGTGTCGCCTCTTTTCCTCCGGCTTTTCCTCTTCTCCTGGCGTCAAGCGGAACGAAGACAACGCAGGAAAGAGAAGAATAAGGGTGGGAAGGGGTAAACTCGCGGCTGAAGTGGGGAGAATGAGTTACGGGGGTAGTTTGGCTACCACTAGGTAACTTAAATGAAAGTCGCGGTTAGCCCCTTAACGCGAAAATACGCTCAGGGAAAATTTCGTTTTTTCACCCTGATTAATGTAATACCCGACGTTGCTGCTGCCGCTGCTGGCCACGCTAATTGGTCATTCTCCACTCGCCTTTGATTCTCCTGCTACTCTAACCATCACCACCACCTGGAGCAGCCAGAGCACCCAACGAACATCGTCGTCGTCCTCGGTGTGTCTTTCTCTTGTACGCGTTACCATCGTATGAGACTGGAAAATAAATTTTCCCCGCATGGCGGATTAAAAGGTAGTGGCGCACGGGAATCCGCGTTTGAAGGAAGCGTATTGCGGACTTACTCGCGGAAATTTTCCATGCGGAACTCCGCGCGAGAAGTTAAAACGAGTTTCGCCACCGCGCGACAGAGAAGACGGTCCTTTATCAGGTTTCTATTTAAACGAGGATGATTTCCAGCTACCGTGTCGCTTACACGTATCCACCGCTGGAGAAAAGGATCAATCGCGTTTTATTCTTCTACCCTTTCTCGCAGGGAGGGATTTAGTCGAGCGGAGAGCCCACCGGTGACGGTGAAACTCTTTTAGGCTGTAAAAATGAGATTTTAATTAACCCTCCGTGAACCTATGTACCCTATTTAGTCCACGACTATTTTTTTACTGTTATAAACTTTTAAAAAATTTTAAGAAATTTTGGAACGCTTATTGAAGTCTCTATTTTAATGTAGCATCGCTGCTTGAGTGTAACGTTTGTAGATTTAATTATATTGGGATGGTCGAAAAGTTCTGTCGTATTTTAAGGACGCATAGAAATGAATAGCATATAAATGAATGCATAGAACTTTGTTTAACAATGTATTATCGAGATTGTTTAACAACCTTTTACCATATCAAATAGTTTTGTCATTTAATTGTTGAAGAATTTTTATTTTTTACAGGACAGAGCTCGTCTATTTTTTTTTCTTCTTCAATTTTCGTTCATTCAGAAAGTTTTATTAACGGTCTAAAAAATAAATTCCCACTATTCTTTCGTCGTTTGTACTGCATTTTTACGTATACAGCAATACTATAATGCATCATATTTTCTTATACTTCAAGGCTTTTATTTTCAAATGATACTTTATGACGTGATATTACTTTCAAATCTTACGATACATATTTACGTATACGACAATCAAAATAGAAAAAATGTCGCAATAGAGAGAACCACTAAATGACATTAGAAACAGAAAATTAGAAAAAGTGGACTTATCATGAAACTCTTCCCTTGTGGTCGTCAACTGGATGGAATCTGGTACTTTTGAGAACGACTCACGTTGAGGGATAAAATTTCCATCGCCGAATAAACGAGACGGGAAATCGAGCGATAATAAAATAAATAAGTATCGATGTGAACGTTCTAATTTGCGCGAAGAGTCGCATCGGATGTAATTCCGTGAATAAACGCGTGTCCTCGTGTACGATTGTGTATCGCGAGCAGGATAAAAACGCTGCATGGTCGTCGCATCGGTGGTTGTATGTTTCGCGTGTTCGGGTCACAAAAATTTAAACGACGCTTTTTCCGGGGCTGCACGGCCACGCAGCAACCATTCAACGAACGAACGAGAATATTTTTCGTTCGCGCATTCCCATTATAAATATAATCTACTTGTCTTCCATTCGACGGCAATCAAAATCTGCATTTCCACGGAATTTATCATTATAATACTACCAAATAATAATCCGTTAAAAGGCTGGCGTTGCACAAGCCGCGTGCATACCTCCCGCGAGCACGTGATTTTTCTGCTCGTACACACGTGTGTCCATCCTGCCTGTGTTCGACACCACCGCCGCCTCTTCAATTTCACCGCTCGTCGAACGTCATAAAATTGCTACGCAGCATAATAAAACGATAATAAAGTCGGCTGCGGAGGCAGCGTTGGATCGGCGCTTTAATTAAACAATTTCGCCAGGTGGATGGCCATTGGTAATTGGAAAAAAGTCCACGGAACCGGGTATCGGTATCGAAGGGCGACTTCCGGCCACGGATCACAGCGATTGGGTAGGGGTTTGGTCACGAACACACCAAAAGGGTGGGTGACGGAGGACGTGCACCAACGGGGATAGATGGTGGTGATAGGGTGGTTGGGCGAATTGTGGGTGGTGTGTGGGGGTGGGTCGGTGGAGAAGTTCCGAAATGAGTACCCGTGCAAATACGCCAGGATTGTTTCTGCCGCTAATTGCTCGGTTTTTTGCAGGGGCTTGGCCAACAATCGATTTGCATTTCAAAGGTAGTCCGGCATAAAAATAAAATGCGCCCCGTTAAAAGTTGACTGGCGGCGGCACAGAGCATTGTGTGCGTGGCCGATACTTGTATCTTCCCGATTCTACGTATATTCACGCACACGGCCGGGCCAGGCCGCTTGCGAACGACAAATTGCATAAAACTCGTGCCGGATTAAAGCCGTCGATGGAACAACGTCGATTCGCGCTTTTTCCGCTCGCCTAGCGCCGATCCGCTCGAACGCCATGATTATATACGCGAATACCATGCTTTTTCCAGTTCCCGCGGTTCTTCGGCAGCCGATTCGTTTATGGAGAACGCGCAGCAGTATTCGAAGATGAATTCCTTGAGATTTGAATGGAATTTTTGCTAATTAATTGTAATAATTGAAAATTAGAATGTAGTAACTCGGGGTGGATTAAAATTGTCGGTGGAATAATATCGTTTCGCGGTTTTTATGCCTGCTTAATTGCAGATCTGCGGCAGCACCATTATTACATTGGCGAATACGATGATTTTTCTGGTTTCCACGGCTTATTAGAACAGATTCATTTATGGGGAAAACGCAGAACAGTTAGTAAATGATTTTCTTATGATTTCTACTTAATTTTTGGTAACTAGATTGCCGATTTTTATGCAAATTTATATCGCTAAAGACACATACAAGGGAAGTGAAACTTAAATAGAAATTAGTTGCATCCTGTAAATATAATAACGTGTACTTTACTTCGGATATTTAATGTAACTACAGGTTAAAAGTTTGGGAGCACAACGCATATGGAGAAAAGAAAAAAATTAAAAATACGATAGCTTAAAAAACTCTGCAGTTAAAGATCTACGAAAATAAAAATGATTGATACTAGTTATCTAATTATTACTACAGTGCAGAATTCTATGCAATTATGGGTAATTCAAATATGCAAGAAGACATAGAACGCATGTAATATATAAAAATGTACGACATAATCAACCTAAACTATGAATCATTGTACTCTGAGAGTAAAACAATTCTCTGTTTAGATTCCATTTCTTTAATTTTGTTATTACAAATATGAAGTCTATTGACAACTAAAATATTAGTTTTAAATTAGTAAGAAAATAGAAGCTACAATTTCGATACAACTTAAGAAGTGGTTCGAAACTTTTGACCGACAGTGTATTTTTGCGTCTATTACGTATATCCTATAGTTTTTGCCGCAGTTGAATTTCTCATAAATGCATAAAAATCCGCAATCCATTCATTTCCGTTTGCAATTTAATTGCCAAAATTAAAGCTCAAAATATTATAACTCGTGCCGAATTAAAATTGTTGATGAAACAATGTCCATTCGCGCTTTTTCCGTTCGCCTAATATTTCCGTAACTAACGCACGAATCAAAATATTTTTTTTCGCGGATGATATGATTTCGAAAGACCTTCGATGTGATGACATTTGATTCATTTGTAGGAGATATAAACTGGCAAAACGATGCAATACACCCACACAGTATGCTGGATTATACGAAATATCCAAAGTAAAGTGCACGATTTAATACAGGAACTCACGAAATTGATCGAATACTTCCATTCAATATATTTCTTATTCAGCGAAAATTTAATCGCTGTCTATAAAATTTTGCGGACATATTTAAAGTACAATTTCAGTTCTTACGCTGACTTTAGTCGAGGCTTGATTAGCATACGAAAACTATATATTAGGTATACCAATGAATAATTCACTTCTTTAACTTAATTCAGCATTTACTTTTAACAAAATTAGACTCATGATCGATCTTAAATATACGTGCTACTATCTTGGTGTACTACATTTCATGGGCAAACTATAAATTCCTATTCATGAAGAAGCTTGTTCTTTCGGTAAAATAAATTCATCGAGCCATTTGAAAATACTCAATTACTTATTGGCATACCTAATATAAAATAATCATATAAAAGTGGTATCACTCGATTAATTTCGTGAATCACTGTATGTAAAGAATGAAACGAATCTCTATTGAAAACCCTGCTTCTTTAACCCTTCTTCGGAATTCCAATTTTAGTTCCACGCTTCAGCTTCCTTTTTAATTCTAGATACTATTAAATTAATAACTGCAAACCAACTGCTTTGCAGCATTAGAAATTTGATGAGATAACATAAGACGATATAAATCTTCTTGCGAAAAAACTGTGTAATGCGTTAAAGCGTTCCCAAAATACACGAAACGTATAGAAAGGGGATGGATTAATATTTTAATCTCTTTGAGGCCCATTCTAGTTTTTTCAAGTAGAAGTATTATAGTTACCAGTGATATATTAATAGAATCATTAATGGATGTAGAATATGACCAACAAATGCAGGCTTACAACTATATCGATCATATCCTTAAAAGTAATTAATTTTCTTGCGATAAAACTGTAAGACGATATAAACTCTCAAGTAATTATATTAACGTCCTCTGAAGAGTACTTAGTTTAAATTTATATGGGCCTTTGCAGCCCCCATAATTCGAAAAAGTGTTAATAGAGTGCTTATAAAGATATCTACGAATTAGTATAAAAATACCCAGCGTAGCAATGATTCACGATGAACTTTAACGCGCAAAGATTCGGAAGGGACGGATGAAGAGGTGGGTCAGAGTGCGAGATGAAATCGCAATCCCCGCAGGACGAATATTTCGTTTCCTGCGTCGCAGGGTGGCCGTACAGTATTTGATTTTACGCAGCACGCATCGGGTGGTTTCCACGAACGTTAATTATCACTGACCACCTACAGTCCCATTACATTCCAATCGACCCCTTAATCAATGCATGATTGGTGTACTAATTGATTGCTACTCCGTAATTATAACGGTGCACTGACAGACACCGGTATCGAAACCTCCATCCACCAGAGAAGTGGTTGCTTGAAACTCTATACAATGAAGCTGCTTATTGCCACGAAGCCTACAATTACTAGTAAATGTTCTCCATTAAGCATTAAATGTTACGTTAAAAAAAGCGCGCGTTTCTCGAAAAACAAATTCCATCAATCTGCAGAAACGTTTTCTTTGGAAATGTTTAAAGGATAGTGATTTTTATTAGGAAACTGATCAACGTGGAATTTTTTTAGTGTGGTGGAGAGTAGGGGCGGATGAATAAAATTGGCAAACAACAAGGGGATGATTTCACCCCTTTCTTGCACAAAGATCGTCGGAGCAGGTGCTGACGCGTTGCAGCAAAGGCTGGAACAAGAAGTTGCATCTGCTGGATGATCGATAGAACGTCGGCAAAATTTTACCACCGTCGGTAATCTTTTACTGGCATACGAATCTATAGAATGTAGATTTTACCAGCAAAAAACCCATCGATAAAATAGTCATTTGCAAATAACGGGGTATTTTTTTTAATTTGTAATTAGAACCGCGAGATATTTCACATTCGCCTTTCGTAAATTTTAGTTGCGGGTTGCGTTTGTTCGAAGCAATCGCATATAAACGACAAGCATTCTGATTGCATTGATCGAATTACTCGCAAAATAAACGAAGCAGGCCGTAAAACGCGTTATAAGGACATTAGAACTCATTAATCGCGAAATTTCCGCGCTGCCGCATATTCATTATTACATCAAACGTCCGTGCTTCCAATTATTTGAAATTATCCGTATAGAAATTAATCCTATTGACACGCGGGTAGCTCCGATCCCACTCGTTAAAACGGTTCTAATGAAACGCCTCCCATTCTCCCTCTCTCTACATCCACTATAATCGCGCTGTTTACAATTAGTAACATTAATTCGCCATGATTTCCAGTCCCGTATACGTGAGAGAGGCTCACGAATTTGTATAGAATTTCATTAAGCCAACGGTTAGCCACTCATCGAACCGTAGAACGTAACCGGTGGTCGGATTTGTACCAATTATTAGAAAATGTATATACAAGCGGCTTTGCGCGATCCACGTTCCGTTTGGCAAATATTTGATGGCTCTCCATTGGACACCTCCAACAGTCTGAATACCTTGCATATCCACGGATATTTCTATTTCCAATAAATTCAATCATTTTCCGCCACTTTTATGCAACTTATAAAAATTCACGTGATTCTATGTTTTTTAACCCTTTCGTTGCGGCCAATTCGGCCGCCGGTGTGTTCAAGCTGGGCAAAACAAAAATTTTAACACCTTGCCGTTATAATGACGTGGTACACTCGTAGTACAAACTATGGTCTAACTACGATAAAAACATGCGGTGCTTTTTAACAAACTTTAATTCTAATTAGGACTGTCAAGTATACATTATAGTGGCTACAAAAGTGATTGGCACATTACTGTATTTTTGTACGTAAATACTACTCGATTAGCTTCAATTATATTAAATTTTTCATCAGTTATCAGTACCTTTATGGTACTGCAACAATTAACTGGTAGACAATTTAATAAAGCTAAATCACATTTTGTAGTACTTAAATGCAAATGTACAGAGGTATGCGAACGGTTTTTGTTGCTATTGTATGTGTAATATTTTAGTGCTCTGCATACGACAAAGTGTTGACCTAGAAAGTAGCTAACACATCTCAATGAATAGTCTTTGAAAACCTTAACATTGAACAAATACTAAACTAAGTAATAGTCAAAGAAAATCAAAATGTATTACTATATTCAACCAGGTTTTTTAACTACTATGAAATTTCGATAGAAAACTATAATCAGCCGTAGGGTTAATGAAAGTGTTAATGAGAGAATTAAACAGTAAAACTAACGATCTCACTTCATTTGCAGGTGGAAGGTGACGGTGACTTGAAATCTAGAAAACGAAAGCACCACACTCTGAACTTTTTCTGGTACTAGGAACAATCGCGTCAACTTAGCAAAAAACGAACATTCTGCAAAAACTTCGCCAAAGGTACATATAACCAAATGTGGATTCAAGTTTCTGCCATCCTAAACTATCATATTTTTGCCTCCCCACAACTAGATGCTCATTTTAGTTGAAATAATACGATATGTAAGAAATAATTAATATTTCTTCAACTTGCGATGATCAATTACAAAATTAACCCTTTGTTCTACGATTATTTCGTTACCTACATATGCTAGTGTTAGCTTATCATTATTTTATATCATGTCACGTATACAATTTGAAGATATAGTATTATATTCTCTTCTTTTTCAGTGATATACGAAGTATGTTTACTAAAATAGAGAATAGCGAGGGTAAAATGAAACAAAAATACAAATTAGTAATAGTAATCAAATTAATAATAAAGAAACATAACTGGCCAGCCTGTAATATAGTCGAGATTATGTGTTAAGGGGTTAATAACGTCAATCTTATAACACAAACCTGAAATAAGAGTTCGAATTAATTATTATAAATAACATCCCCAATACTATCCATTTTTGATAAATCTGTACTACAATTCACAGACCAAATGTGACTCGCTATTGTAGAGCAAAGGGTTAATCAAAATCACACATTTTGCAAGTACCGTGTATAAAACAAATTCAATCAAGATTTTCCACATAAATCGCCAGCCCATAAAAGCCAGAACCCCAAACTATAGCTTACTTAGCATCAACTTAAATCCACCTCTGCAAATACCACACCTGCAACTTAAAAAATATTCTTCTCCTTCGACACCACGTGAACGAAGAAACGTTGCTAGGAGCAGATACAGAGTCATCGACACGAAGGCACGTTCGCCACAGATCAGGAGGGTGCGTGACACAGCCACGAAGCGGTCAGGACCAGCAATTCGAAGTTTTTAATAGAGATTTGCACCGCCCGGCTGGGCCAAAGAGGTCGGTATAATCGAATAGGGCCCCATTGTCTGCCCGTTCTCCGGACATAACCAACCCCCTCCGTCTCCCTGTGTCTCTCTCTCGCCTTCTCCATCGCCGGTTCTCGGATCCGCACCACCATACCCATAGAACACGAGCACAAAGACGTGTTCCCATGTATATGGATGCGACACTGCACCGGGAAGCAATGCATATTCAAAATCCAGCCGCGGGCGGCTTGCCAGGGCAACGGAGTCTCTTGTTTTGCTACAGGCATGGAGCACGAGTCCGCAAATTCGGTTACTTCATTTTGAGCCCTGACCACCCTACCACCACCTCTTTTGGCCCACCACCTAACTCCCCCCCAGCCACCCCACCTCCTTTTACCGGCACCTCCTCCACCGCCGCCACCGCCATCATCTCCTCCTCCTCCTTCACCCCCGTTCGCGTAGAACGCTACGCGTTTTAACCCCTCGGCGTATGTCCGGGGTTATGAATTTTAATAGCTTTACGCCGCGCCACGTGGGGGTGGTAGGAGAGGCCACGGGGGTGGTTAGAGGGTGCTGGCTCGTGGGCGCGAGCGAACAGAGCATGGTAAGGGGGTGGCAGAGCAGGAGGAAGAAGAGGAGGAGCAGGGTGGATGGGTGGTGCAAAAATGGCGACGAGTTTTTCGCCCGTCAAATTGTCGATAGATTAGATTAGAGAAAAAAATGCGCGCGTGTTGCGCGCCTCTGTGTGTCCTCTCTGCGCGCCGGCCGATGACAGAGATGGAAGGATCGCGGATGAATCAAGCGAAAGAAGGAGAACGCGAACAACGCTGACGTCGCTGTCCATAGGCGATTCTGACCTGTACCCGACACGTTTTTCCGACCGGTTCCCGTGCTTTTCTCTATATTCTCTGCACTCTGATTTTTTTTGAGGGGTCTGGGAACGTTGAACGATTTTTGTTTCGGCCGTCTCGTTGCTCACCGACGTGAAAAATCGTGAAATCGTTCGGTGCAACCAGAGAAAATCATTTTCTCGCTCTTCTAGAGTTGTCCCAATCCGTTCGCGAGTCACCTTTTGGTGTCATTCGTTATTTAACCCTTTTACTGGTGATTAAACTGTCGATGCGTTGCAATAGAAGACGATTCTAAGTGATACGAAACTTAAATTGCGTTTTCATAAAAAATAAACACTTCTAAAATTCGTTTCTTTAAGTCTAAACGAATCTCGTTGACTACGAGTTATCATTGGATTAATAGTTTCTACTTTCATGAATTTACGACCACAAACGAGGTAAAAATGAAAATAGTAATGAGGCCCATGAGACCTAAAGCCAGGTGCCAAAAAATGACATTGGATGAGTGCTCTATCCCGTACCTCGTCTGTGGTACGATTGACGAGCTTAACAGTAAAAAGGTTAAGAAATCGTCTGTATACTTAGCTTGCGTTGTTACGAGTTACTAGTAGTAGTATTTATTTTAGTTTCAGCCTCCTTAGCTTAGAAAATGGCCTTGGTTTACAATACCGAACTTAACCCACCCCTATCGATCCATATTAATCTAAAAGGGAACTTAATCCCATTACTAAATTATTATTGTACTGTCCTCACTCATATCATATAACTGACTTTTCTCCTTTTTTATTCTCTCCACCTACGCTAACCATTTTTACAATTCCCATAAATGTTGATCCCGACTAAAGGTACGTTTTCACGTGACATTAAAAGTCAAGGTTGTTGCCGTCGTGATACTGTATCTAGAAAATCATACCTCTTTGATTTCGTGGCATTAATGTCGCGACATCAAATCCGATGTCAAAAGAAAGCGACATCTACTTTTCTCGACCACAAAAGTCATTACATTTATTGCCATGAATGCAAAAATTACGATTTACTATCACGTAAAAATATGTCTTGTATCTTCGCATCCGTACCCGCAATTTTTCAATTTTACACAACCTTCCATTAGATGTTTTAACGTACCCCTCGTTTCCTTACTTAATTCACCATTCCTGTTTTCCTTTTCTAACGTGTACCTATTTCAAGTCTCCATATTACCACATCTCGCCTTTGCTATAAGCCTCTGACTCCCGCCTCTTCTCAATTTATTTAAATACTCTGGCCTTGTTCCAAATCGGTATATTTTATTAGCAGAATGGAATAGAATAGAATAGAACATCTTTATTGCGTTCTCTTGGGATTACAAGCGTTCCGTTTCCTTATAAATTTCATTCACACTCCTACCCCACGCTACCCCGCGTTATATCCTATTTATAACAAGTTATATTTTTCATTAGTATTTACGAAAAATTACCCGTCCTTTTATAATTATGTCATACTATCGATAGATATCTCGAAGATCGGCTTATGTTTGATCCATACGCGCATTATAGAGTCCGTGGTGGTACCACGGTGGTTTAAATCGTCAGAGAACGATTCGAAAATTTCGAGTGTCACCCAGGGGAACGGTTTGACAATAGTAGCAGCGGCCTCATCAAGTAAAATCATCGTCACCAAAACTCGCAGATGGCTAAACGTAACGCGTGCAACCCTCCTTCCCTTGTCCGGGGGCCGCCGCCACCCCCGCGCCATTTCCAGCCCGCGTCACATCCTTCCCTCCTCCAATTCAGCCGCGTAATCTACTTTTCGTTTTGACCGTGAATGTCGTTAGCACGTTATGAAACTCATTAATCTCGCAAATACTGGCCCAACAATTTCGTGCCGCGTAAACGCACCATTGAATTGCTTCCCGGCCGCTCTCTGATGGCGAAAATTCCGTAGCGCCTCTCTTTCTTTCCTTCGCCCGGTCGTCGATACTCCAGTAAACCGGCGTTTGCATTTACCCGCGGGAAGTTTCACGAGCAACGGGTAGAACAAGGGTTGCAGGGGGATGAAACAAGCATTCGCTTTCCTTACGTTGTAAAATCAGATTTAGAAATACTTAATATTGCGGTAATATTTTTGATATAAGTTTTACATGGATTAAAATTATCTTGGCTTACCTATATAGTGTAAGTTGTAGGTTCAAAATAGTACTGAATTATTAGTTAACCCCTTGCCCAACAATAGTGCCCAACTAGGTTAGGGATTAGGAAACGTTCTGATAGTCGCGCAATTATAAAGCAACAACTACTACACGCAAAATCATTTACTAAAGTGTTACTGTGCACGTATCACTTTTGAGAGCTTCTAAAATAGCTCTACGAACTTTCTAAACACCTTAATAGCATTTAGTGTAGAATACCCAGTCATCGACTCTTTCTATGATTTTGGTTATAAATAAAGGTTCTAGCTTAAAACTAATATCATTTATGATTCTTCTTATAAACCACAATCGATTATATTTTGTCTATTATTTGTCACAACAACAATTTAAGTAATTAATAATTGAAATCACAGAGAGTGTTGATTATTGGGTACTTTACCCTACCTGTCTGAATCGATTCTCTACCAAAGTTTACTTTCGAGGCAGAGAATGCGAAAGCGGCGAAAGGTTTCGCGCGATGCAGACACAAGTGCATCAGGACGAAGAAGGTGCGTGTCAAGTGGTAGCTGGTCCACCCCTGGCTTCGGGGCACTCGTCGGTAAACTTCAACGTTCTTTGCCGCGATTTCTCCGCGTCTATCTGCACAATTCAGCCGATCTCCTCTCGTTTCTCCCACCCGGCTGCTTACTCGTTCGCCTCTCTCTATTTCGAGAGGGTCTCATTTCTCTTTTAAGCCGCATACAATGCGACAAATGAACCGAATTTGCGAAACTCGGGGATCCAGCGGCGGCGGATAGTCCTCCACAACAGTCTTAGTGGCCTGGACGGGCTGATCTATAGGCGTTAGAACTAACACCATTCAAGGTGTCAAGGAAAAAAGAGGTTGCGGGCCGCAGGTACTTACGAAAAATCCCTCGAGATCTTGAAGAGTTCATTACCGGTACCTGGCTGCGCGCGGGTGTCTCTCGTCGAGGGGATATCCTTGCAGAGATGCCTCTGAATCGGACGCCACTGCTGCGGACCCATTCTCACGGTAATTCCTTCTTAAACGTGCATCTCGTTTCAACGATCCCTTATCGTGCCGCGTTGACTTCAATTCTTCGAACCGCCATGATACGCAATCTCGACGAATGATAACGTTCCCCTTCAAAGTGAAACCAAAGAAGAAGAAGAAGAGTTGATTTATCTTGAAGATGAATCTGTTACGGGTGATGTTAGGAGGGAGGGTAAACCTAGAATTACTTGGTTGGCGTTAATCGTTTGCGGACGAGGAATAAAAATACTTGAGGAACACTAAGGAACAGCACTTCAATCGCATAAGAAGGTATGGGAAAAATCGGAGATACTTCAGTCAGTGTCTGAGAATTTTTTCAGATTTTTTAGCGACACTGGTAATTTTTAATGCTAGTCTTTTATGAAAATTCTCAAGCGCTAATTATGTTCTTATTTTTATAGTTAGTTTTATAGCTATAGTAGAAGCATTTTACTATCCTAAAGGCCTATCTTAAACTGAACTCGAGCAACTAAATTAAGGTACATTCAGATCTGATCGCTGGATATTTAAAAAACATATATGTACGTGAAATATAATATAAATATAACATGGCAGGAATTTTCCTTTCAACTCAATACAACTTTGGTTTTGAATACAAAAAAGGGGTTTGCCAAGAAGGACTGCAAAGTACGCGTAACGTTTCGATAGAAAAATGTTTTAACATCGCATGAAATGATTCTATTCGCGATCGTGCACTTTCTGTAAATAGTAATGATCGAAGGAGAGGATAGTTGGGGATGGTTATCGATCGATTTGATTACAGACGATGCGAAATTGGAAGCGAGTTAGTCGCAGGTGACACGGTTATGGTTATGCCGCGATACCGAAGTTCGGTAATTTACGGGTAATACGATTAAACTGGCCGTGAGATTAGAACTTCGTAAATTGGTCGCTTCGTATGACATATGACAAGGTAAGCAGTTTACCATTACCGAGTCGTTCCTCGGCGTTTTAACGAGATTATTCCGTATTTATAAACGGTATCGCCGATTCCTGCCGAACATTTTTGCCCTTTTTAAATCCATCCCGAAAATTGGCCATTTTTGTTATCCGTTGCTCGAAATAAACCGGCAACGAACACGAAACGTACTTTAATAGGTTTTCCTTCCTGATAAACGGGAATTAGTGGATGAGTATCTGATCGAAAATGCAAGCCATTACTTATCGTGATCAGGAAATGGTAATAACGATGATCAAACAATTTCGTACGCGTCGAAAAGGAAGAAAAATATATATATTTTTTTTAGACAAAGCGTCGTGTGCGAGTAATTACGATCATTATCGGGCGAGTGCGAGCGCGGGGGCTAGTGAAACGGAAAAACATCGCGTGTGATTTATAATGTATCGAATCGTAGAACGCATGATGAGCGATTTCTTCGTTGTGTACGGGTGCGTGAACGTACGATATATTAATCATCCACGCGTTTCAACGAAAAGTTGATGGAATCATGGAATATTCATTTTGATGCAAATTCGATGACGCACGTGTGCAATCGAAAACACGATATACCTGCTCGACGATTGTAATCTCGCATCGGGCCCAAAAATATTTCGATAAATCGATCACCTTGTATACGTATATCGACAATAAATCGAGGCCACGAATTATAAACGGCATGAGTCCATTTTTTTGACGTTACGCGAGTTGCTGATAAGATTGTTTACAGCTCACTGAAACGTTTGAAGCAACATTTAAAGCGACATAAAAGTTAATCTCTGTGCCGGAGATCGGCAACCTTTTGAGAAAGGAAGGCAGGTTAAACGTACTAACTTTCAACTAGATTGCGAATTTTTATTCATTTATAGGAAATTTAGATGTACAAAAAAATAGAAAATGATGCAAGCAGTTAAGAGTATACAAGAATAAAGTCAAATACATATTATTTTATCTAGATAGTGAAACAGATCTCCGTTTCAGATTCTGTTCCTTTAATTTTATTAACACAAATCTTCAGTCTATTTATGACTAAGGAGATGTTTCTATCTAACGTAATGAAAAATTTGGAGATTGCTCAACGCTTGAGAGTTTTCACAGGTTTTCACTTTCGAGATATTGCGGCTTAAAGTTTTGAATAGGTACATTGCTAAATACCGAATTTCGGACGAATTACATTAATTTTTTTTAGCATAAAAAGCTTATTTTCGTGCATTTGTTCCAAGAAACATATAGATCCTATGTTCAGCAGCTCAGTTAATGGGTAAACTCGAATTTTTTGAAAACGTTACTCGCGTCGTATAACCTTGCAACCACAAAATTAACCCCTTGCCTTAAAAGAATCCCAAGAACTATATTTCTACCCAAAAAATGTTCAACAAATAAACAGATTACAATACGCAGAAAAACTGTGATAAAAAGGGAGCAAGGATTGTCGCAAGCTTTGATGAAAAGCTTAAAATGATACGACGTGAAACATGAAACGGAACAATTAGTATAATTAGCAGTAAGAATAATTTAATGCGTGGAGTTTTGATGAACTGGAGCACGTTGATCAATCCAGATGAAGCGGCAAGAAACGACACCGTTCGAGGTCCGATCTAGGATAAAAAATTACTATCTAAAAAATCCTCTAACGCTGGAGAAAAAAGGAAGGAGGACCTTGCCGAGCAGTTATTAGTTTTGCCAGCCGGGGAGCTTAAGTTTTAAGCCGGAAATCAATGCACCCGGTCGGACGGCTTTGTAAGCTTCCTCGTATGACGGTTTTAACGAGTGCAAGTTACGTAAAAGTGACGCCGCGCCCTGGTCGACCAAAAAATCCTCAAACATCTTCCATCCCCCTTCCGGCAACCCCTTCCTCACCCAACTATCCTGATTTTCTCCCCTCTCACCGTTCAACTCAGTTTTCTTTCGTTTTTTTACTTTTCAATTAAACTACGGCTCGATTTTGACGAACCTCTTCTCATTACGCGAAAAACGATACATACTACGATTGTTTAATTAATACATGGAATAGATTAATTTTGCAAATTGTTTTTCTATTTCAACCGTTTAACGCTTGAGTCATTGTATTGGGTCCTAATATATAAGTTCATCTTGTAATTCCTTGGTATTTTTTAAATTATACAAGAGAAAAACACTTTAGCTTTTAGAAATATAATAACTTATCTTTGAATTTGCAAATAAATGAGAACGAATGTATGTTGCAACCCAGTGCAATTATTATTAATAATTGGTGTTTTTATTCTCTTTGGACCTTGTAATTTTCTATTCTAATTAGGATTGGCAATGGTACATTGATGATTTGGGGATATCGATATTTTTATCATCGATGTTAGACGATCGATAAAATCCAAACTAAAAAGTGGTGGTTTATTTTGAATATTGAAAGTTTAACGGTGAATCTTTAAGATAATAATACAATGACGAAACCGATTGTCGGGAACCATGCTAGGCAAATTGATATTTTTGAACAATTTACCTGACGTACATCGGGATAAATGCAAGAAAGATTAAAATTAAACCCTGAAATCGAAACTTTTTGAGGCTCATTAAAAGTTCTCTATTTTAAAGATCGATGTTTCCCAATTTTTGCCATCCCTAATTCTAATTAACGTATCTCACGCATAATTGAAGAAAACACAGCGGAGTATCATCGAATTATGAATTTCCCCAATGAAGTTTGAGCACACCTTTGCCGGGTAAACCGAAGAACAATTTGATCGTTAAGGGGTTAATTAAAAAAATGGTCAAACAAATCTGCTTAAAGTATACGCGAAGCACGAATTAAAAGACCTGAGAAAATTGCCCATTTAGAGGTAATGAAGAAATCCTTTCTCCGCTGACCTCAAGCCGGGAGAATAGGGGCGTATATCGACGCGCGTCCGAGTTAATCAGCGCTAACCAAGAAAGTCCTTAAATACTTCTCTAGCCGGCTTCATCTTACCCCTGGAAGGTCTTGGCTCGCTTTTCAATTAAGCGGCGCGCCGTGTTTAATTTTCACGGAAAGATCCACCTAGCCGCGGCTGAATGGGATGCACTTTTATCGATCAGAGAAACTGGGGAGAGTTTCGCCTGCTTCCTAGACGAGCCTATAATACGTAACTTGGTATAATTTAATCAAGAGCACAGGGAGCCGCAGGCGATGTCAAATGGCACACAGCCTCCGGAACGGTGACAGATATATTAGCTGCGACTCAATAGAAACGTCCGCGTTACACATTATTCGGCCGGTAGATCTCTACGACAAACACAACATCAATTTTTCCCATGCAGCCTCCCTCCACGCGGCAGGGGTTCTCAGAGCTGGCCACAGGGGTAGTTCTCACTCTGGCCCCTTTCCTGTCTCTCGATGTCAACCCTGTGTTTGCAAGGATCTTCCCTCTGGACAAACGTGACGCACCGAAGGAATCATTGATTCCAGCCAATGTTTATCGAATTTCGCCCGTGATTGCTCCACTTTGCCAAAGACGGCGGTCTATTTGGTAACCCTTTCAGCGCTAAGCAATTTTGAGAGATCGACGCGTTTCTGGATTTATTTTCGAGCATCACGTGTACACGCGTGATCTTTCATATGAAATAGTGTTGGAACAGCGTAGACAGTTAAAGTAGGGGACTTAATATGGACAATATTAGAAATGGGACGTTATTTTAATAAAAGTATAAGTGGTTATTTAAGAAAAAAGATTTAAGTTTCCATGACATATTTTATAATAGAAGTGGTACAACTATTGTATGTAATTATAATTAATAGTGGGGGGACACATATAGATGTTAAGTGAATGTGGTTAAAAATTCTCCAATGCAATAAATAGTATCGTTAATAGTATCATTATTAATCATTGCGATGCTTCTAAGTTACACTATTCTATGATGACTGTTGAGGCATAAATATTATCGTACAAAATATCGAGTCAAACACAAAATAGAAGAGCCAGCGACGAAAATTAATACCGATGTAAATTCCACGTAGCTGTTCTATTTTAGATAACCCATGGCTCACGAAAGTCACGGTGTAAAGTAAAATTAGGTTGAAAAAGAGGAAATCCCTTCTCATCGCAGTTTTTTGATTACGCAATAATTTTTTAGATTAAAGTTACCGACGGAACGGGTTAAATATTTAAACAGTTCACTCCGCTGTAGGAAAGTTTTCCTAGCAAACGTAACGTCGTTCGTTAAGCCGCATTCGTATTAAAGATATTCCATTCGCGTGGCTGCAGTTATCCGATACAAATTCCACGTTGCTTGTAATTACTCGTGCTTACACTGTTATGATTGAAGCTCATTAGCGGACATTAAACGCGAAGTCTTTTGGGCGGAGCGGAATGAACCGCACGATACATACAGTGTATCGCGGCCACGGTTATCCGGCAGAGAGTTTGTGCAAGAAGTACCCAGATTTATATGTGGATACACATGGACATCTTCGCTTGTGTACGTATAAATGAACGATGGGAATGTGGACGTACATACGTAAGTGAAAACAGGACGAAAATGGGAAGCGCTGAACTGGTATAAACAAGGGTCGCATGCAATATTAGGGGCATTAAGTCGCCATAAAGAGCGCATTAGGGGTGCGCCCGTGCCCTCGAGGGGTAGTTTAGCGTTTAATTGTCCCACCCCGTGTATCAAAGGTTTCGATTTCTGCTTGACTACGCGCGTTATAAATCCACGTACGTTCGTCCTTTCGCACGTTTATACGCGATGCTTGGTTATTGTTGTCCTTAAGACCGAGAGCTATTTAATCTTTTATTAATAAAAAATATAACGAGTCAAAGCATTGTAGAAGATAATGGGTTAATTAAATAGGTGTATGCAAAACTTATAATCTTTTAAATGCTATGGACGTTTCTATTTCATAAACGCGGTTTTGTAGTTAAAAGTAGTTTAAAATTAATGTGTGTAGTTTCTGTCAAATTTACCGCAAAAATATGTAATGCGATGAAAAAGTTCAGGGATTTTTACAACAGATAGCATTAGAAGTGACGTAAACATGATTGTTAGCCGCTTCCTTATTATTCGAATTATTTGTTATACCAAACATTCATTATTCGTTTGGAGAACCTTTATTCACTATTTATCGTTCATCATTTTTTATCCGCATTTATCGTGAACTTTCTAAATCTTTACGGAATATAGAACGTAAACATACGTCAACTCATTTGACAACTTCCATTATAAATTACAAGTTCCTTCGATTTATTTGTTACTCGTAAATAACGAATAATTTATCTAAATTTGTTTACGAATAGCAACCAAATCAAAGTTCTTCGTTATTTAAAAGAAAGTTACCCAACACTGCTACCAAAATTCTGAAGAAACGCTTCTTATCCTCAACGCATCGAATATCCCGCTTCGGCCACCCCAATTTCCTCCATCCGAAGAACAGATCCTGGAATCACGGTACCAGGATCTTCACGAGGGACAACACACGTTTATTCGCGACGATTCGCTCGGTTTGCGACGATGACGAGTCCGTACCCGTGCAACCAAATCATATTCACTCGCGACCACATACACCCGCACACATTCTACCATACCGCCAAAGACTGTCAGAGAAATGTGCCCAGAGCATGAACATATCCCATACACGTACACGAAGGTGCACATGGACGCACACACACGCGTAACGTAGACATTATATGTGAGGGGGTACCCGAAACGTATAAGAGGAACAGGCGAATACCCAAGTTGCTATTGAACCGATTTTGAGCAAATATCACTTGAAGCAGGTCGGGGAGATTCGCGATGCCGTAGTGACGGGGTAGTTGGTGGTTGCTAGAAGAGCAAGGGAGGAAGGAGGAAACTGAAAAGGGGCTTGGAGGGGGTGGCAAAGGGACCAAGAGGTAAGGGTGCGACTGGGGGGCGGAAGGTGGGTAGGGAGACGGGCAGGACGGAGGCAGAGACAGGAGCAGAGAGCTCACAAGCCCTTCGGCAAATTTCATAACCGAACTTGTCGTATTTGCCCAGATTATTTCAATATATTCGACTCAAGCCGGGAATCTGTTTGCGAGCGAGTGTATGCGTGAATGGAACTTGCCGCGGTCGCCGCGTCCGCCTATGTGCGGTTCCGTCTATCTTCGCGCTACCCTGTGTTCCACGTCGATGAAACCACCTACGCGCGCATCCTCGCCAACTGGTACGCGTGTCGTTGATGTACTTTTTAAGGAAATTCCCGAATATCTACTCCCTTCGCATTCCACTGACAAAAGTACACCGTGGATCAAATTCGCTCGGTGGTGTGCTCTAAGATCAACGAAAAAGTCACCGAAGAATTGGCACCAGCAGGATCACCAAAGCAAGTTATTACATTTGCGATCGCTGCTTCGTGCTCTCTATCGGCGCTACGGAAAGTTTAATAACACGGTTCTATGCTGTGGGGGTTTGTTCGTACTTTGGAAGAGCTGCTCTCCCGGAGCAGGGATCATCTCCGATGAAGATTTTTTTTCGTTGATTGATCAGAAATTGACTGAAATACAATAAGACCTCGATTAACCGAACTCGAACGTTCAATTATCCGTACATCTCTTATCTGGAATTATTGTTCGATTATGTGAACTATACTGACGATAGAGGAAGGCGAATGCGCTAAATAATCTAACAATTCAGATTTCGTAAATAATATTCCTAACAATTCGGAAGCATTCATTGCAACGGGAATAAATTCTACATGTACGAAGCACAGAAGGAAAATAATAATTTGCCAACTCGGAAAGATTAGGAAGAAAGGTCACAAGTTACAAAAAAATCATTGAAACGTGAATATGTAACAATTTAACTCCTGAATGACGAGGTGGTTTTCTTCTCCACTTACGCGCAGAGAAGATATTTAGTTGCTTCAACAAATTCATTGCTCTATGCGCGTAATTTAATTAAATATTTCAAACACAGAGACTAATTGCATGTTCTCAGACACCGCCCTCTTCTGCGCGAAAAAAATTTAGAACGCTCTTCGGTCGAATACACACTCTGAACCATAAATTTATCAAAGTCAATAAATTCAACGAATCTTCCGATTTATGCACGTTTCAAATTTAATGTTCTCAGGATTATGTTATCCCATGAAGTCTTTAATGATTAACTTGTACTACTATGTACATGTAACAAAGGATTTTATACTCGTAAATAAACTATTATTATTATTATTATTATTGATTTGAAAGTACTCTTATCACGCTTATTTGGCTCCACTATATCGGTACAAAATTCGGCAGGAACTTGCGGGACGATCCAATATAATAGATTTCGTTGATCAATTTTTCAAGTACTCGAGAACTGTAATTGATCACGCGTAATTGTAATTCATTTAATTTATAATCGTATGAATCCGCGTTTCGTTGGTGCATCGTGATAGCGTGTAATATAATTCATCCAATTTGTCGGAATTTGCCCAAGTAGGCATTGATCGTTGCATGATACCGAGTGCTCGATGAATATTAATGCTCACAAGTGTAAACAGGATCTCCGTTAGACGCGGACCAAATTTATCCGAATCACGTTTTAACAGAAGAATATGAAAACAACATGATTTCGGCGATGCATTAACGGAGCTCACGCGGAAACGATCAATCGTGTTATTATTAGCGACGATTAGCCGGGATAGTTGGCAATAGACTGCTTGGTCGTTGATCCGTCAAATTGGCAGGAAATGGAGCGAAGGCTAACGCGAGCTCGTGAAGTCGCGCTAATTAAATAAAAGGAGACGAGATCGAGAGGACGACGAGTGTGTTGTCGGGCGTGCATAACGCAGCACGTGCCGACACGTGTACACGCACTTTCCCCAAGGCTCGTCCTAGCTTTTCTATAATGTATTATTAGTCCGTGGAATGCGATATATATTAGTTTGGGAGCCGTGGAGAGATTCGGGAATCAATTAAATAACAATAGCCGCTCGTTAATCCTGTGTGGAAACCGCAGACGTGACCGTTCGTTCGAAACGATCCCGCGATCATTAATTACTCCTACTTTCATCGGTTCTCCGTTTCATTGTGGTTGCTGGTTACAATATGATCTTTCGGGATATCGCTGATATGGGAAAATTCCTTGTAATTCGCTTCCAGTCGAACAAATTAACCCTGCTGTTCTCCTATGGGTCTATACGACCCGTCATTATGAAGAGTGGATTTTATTTCGTATTCTATTTTTACATATTTCTTTTTGAAATTCTCATAATCGATTAGCTGCGTGTAACGTATTAACTCGTCCTACGAAGTATCAACTTTATAGACGTAATATTCTGTTTTCTTAAAAATTCTTCAATTTCTAAGATGTCTTTTTATTTGTATCAAGAACGTCGTACTTTATGACTGCATTTACAAGAATTAAAATGTTCCTGATTAATATTAGTTCCGTTTTATTAATTTGTAGTTCTGTGTATGAAGGGGATTCCGACTAAGAAATTACTCAGTCAACGGGATAAGTCCTGTGCAAACAATAATATTCATAAAATGTCGTATTTCTGTTCGTCGCTTTACTATAAATTAAAAGGGTATAAATGTGGAAAATAGATGCGGAAAATGGCAAAGGTTAAAACCTTATATCGCACTCTATAAGAAGAAAGTATCCTTCTCTGTCTTTGTGGAAATGAACGATGAATATCTTCCGTACGAATGTAAATATTTATGAGGAATCCGGTAGCGTTCAATGGTTCTTTAATCGCGTTATCGGTGCCATTTATAATTGAACGATTGATGTTAAATTCGCAGGCAAAAATAGCCGATTCTAGGAACATTGAGCAGAGGTAGGGTTCAGAATCGAAATACATAAGTAGCCCACCTGAAATGCGAGAGAAAAAGGGGTAATAATTGACGACAGACAGCTGATTCGAGCTAAAATTAAATTCCCTCTCTCGACGACACGTTAGGCGGATAATCAGGATTCGAGGATCGCAGTAGACGGCAGCCTCCATTGTTTCATTCGATTTACACCCATGTTCCATACCCATAATACAGAACCTGCAATTTACAGGAGAATGAAAAGTTAAGCCCGTGCAGAAGGCTCAGGGGTGGCGTGCAGACAATGGGCCCTGGCTTTAAAATCTCTCCGGCAAACAAATGGGAAAGCCCGGCTCAAAACGTAATTGAGATATTGAGATCTGATTAAGATGAAATCAATAACACGGACCGGTTGCCGCATTTTGCCTCGTCCTACATTCTGTCTGTTCACGAATCTTGAATCACGATCTCCAATCGTGAGTGGGTGGGAGGGCGAGGGTGGTGGTGGTTGGAGCTCCGGAATACTTTCGATTTCTCTCGGCGAATTCGACGAGTTCAAAGAGCCGCGCTCGAGTACAAAAGGGTTTAAGGGCTGGCCGACGGAGTGTATTAAGTAAGGTTTCCAACAAAGATCTTACGCAAAAATAGGCTGATGCCGCGTAAAAGTATCCACGAAAAGGAAATTTTGCAGAAATGGACAAATGCGAATAGGTATTTAGGTTGGATGAATAGATCTGTGGTTTGTAAGTTAAGGTGGCGTGAGCCACGCTTACAAAAAATTGGAGTTTGCGCGGTTAATTGAGTTCTGAAATATGGAATTTGTGGGTTAGATTTGAGTTAGGTTTGCCTGTGCCAAAATGAGGATACATTTTTAAAGAAACGAGCGCATAATTCGATCTACAAATTTTGAAAATCGTAGGAGGATTAAAATTGCTCTCCTGTAAAGTTTAAGAAATGTTACTTATCGATAGACTGCGGATTTTTACGATAATTCAGATTTCTATCAATAAAAGTGTTTTTCACTCTATAAACAAAATAAGAAGTATTTTACTTTGGATATCCTGTATTCTTATGAATATTATGCGCTTTCTTTAAGTGTTTTTATACTCAAATTTCCCAAAAATCCATAAAAATCCTCATTGTCAATCTACTTATCACGTCCTTCGATAATTAAACCATTTGAAAACCAAATTATTTAAATTAATTTTTGGAATGTTCAACACCAATTGCGCATCTGGATCATAAAATTCAGGTACGTAAAAAAAAGTGCAGTTAATCACTTTGACTTTTGACATTCTCAATTGTGGCCTCCGATAATTGCATTCAAAGCAATAATCGACAACATCTCGAAAGTGTAAACATATGACTCGCGTTATTTCGCCTCGCAACCACAAAAGCATTCTTTTAATTCACGCGATACCAATCGAACTTTCCCAGGAAACTATAGATCCCCGATAAAATTCATAGTTCTATTAAATAAAGCCTCGTCGCGTTTCCGTGTTACCGGAAGAAACACTCGTTTATCCCTACATTACATCACTCGTGACACGAACTTCGTATCGCGAATCGTCCGTTTGATGATCCACAACTACTCGTTCAAACGAAACACGCGAAACGAAGCACGTAATAAAAAGCCAAGAGAGAGAGAGAGAGAGAGAGAGGGAGAGAAACACGGTAAAGTATCTTCTTTCGCGGTGACCAGTTAGAAAACGGTGTCGGGGTTGCTTTCTCCCCTCTCTCCTTGAAATATTTAGCACAGGCGCTAGAGAGCGGAGAGAAGCTTGTAAGCTTACACCTCTCGAGGGGTCCTTTTTTCGGGATCTCCTTTTGGGACGACTGAAATTACAATAAAAGATACTTCTGTGGCCAAACACAGCGCGAGCAGATTATTATACGGCCCACGGTACGAGGCATGCTTACCAGGAGGAGACGGTGTATATCCATATATATATACCGGGTGTCCACATCTGCCGTGGCGCCGCAGGAGGTCGGCCATAGGACCCCATTGAGGAGAAAGGCCCTCGAAAAATCTCCTTCCACGCTTCCGTGCGGACGAGCCTGTTGTACTTTGCAGTCCAGACGATCGGCAGCGCCTTTGTACCACCAATAGGAGAGACGAACTCGTTGTGGATCTACCAATCACCGAGAACCGCTCGCCACCGTGCTTCCCTGTCTCCGTGTAATCGTGTAACCGACCCCCTTTGTCGCGGCTTTTCACACCGAGAGGCGCGTACATAGCCTGGCGACGCTTCTTTTTTTATCCACCGCTGCTAATTATCCACCGAAATCCCCTTAAACGGCCATTAAACCCGCCCCTTAAACGGTCGTAAAAGCACTTTACAGCTAAACGGATACAGAGAACGTTCCGAGTTCTTGCTCGATGTCCTCTCTCGCCTTTTCTTGTCTTGCTTTCGTTCTACAACTCTCGGGAGTTTGATAATGACGCTCGGTTTCTTAACTGAACATTCTTTTAGGGGTTGAAACGGACGGTCTTCTTCTTGAGATCGATGGCCATTGGTAGCCGATATTCCTTCGATTGGATGATGTAAACGTCGCGTTAGGACGTCTTCGATTTTTTAATAGCCAGCTAAGTTTCGTCGAGGAGAAGACGATGGTTAATAACTCGGCTACGAAAGAAGAGGTTCTTATTCTTTTATTCCTTTTCTTCGGAGACACCGTTTAAAGTGTTAATTAAATGGCACAATATTTTATTGGGAATTCGTAGCTGTCGCGTAACATGTGTCTATCGTTAGATTTTTCGTTTCGTTTGATTAGCGGGTTGTATCGGTGAAGTTTTTCGTTGTATCAAGCGATGCACAATGGTAAATTCCCGATTCTAGCTGGACAACAATAAATTTTCTCGATTTTTTCTTTTATTCATCTTCCCCCTGCTGCTAACTTCGATAAATACTTTTAACCCCTTCGATATCAAAGACAACCATAATCGTCCGACGAAATTTTGCACTAGTTAAGAAATCTTGCTAAATCTAGTAATATAGTTTGACATTCCTAGGTTTGTAGTTAATTTAGTATTAATTGACTAAAAACCTAACAGGTTGCAAGTAGATGTTTCATTTTAAACTCGCGGCTGAATTTCCCTGTACACCCTTAGCATTTTGACGGTCAACTTCGCCGTAATGAAAGGATTAAATCCTCATCAGACCCATAAACAGTTACAGACAAGGACCAATTAAAACATTTTCAAAATTCCAGCTCGAAATGATTTATTTATTAACTGTGACCGCCTAATGAATATCGATAAGATTACAATAATAACAATAATCCAAACACTTCAAACGATGATGATTGCTAGCGTTATTTATGTGAAAATTATATCTATGATGTTAATCGTTTTCGTTTTTAAAATCTTCATTCTCTACTGACATCAAGTAATTAATATATAAATTTAATGTTACGATATTCATCCCTAATTCTTTATTAATAATAGAAAGATGTATAATATTTTGACAATGAAATTACAATTACCAACTGTCCAAAAATCTATAACTTATGCTACAAAAATTCTGTCCAGGTAGATTCGGCATTTTTACCACTGTGCGACATAGCAGCGTATGCTGGCACCGCTTTAATCCGTCAGAGACGGCAGCCGTACACTGTACGGACCCTAGTTTCGTTTTATGATGGATATAAAACGATAAAGAGATATTCAGAATAGAAAGAACTTTGTATTGGTGATTATGGGACTCGCAGTTAATCTCTATATTTTATAACTAGCGAACTAAATCAGTAGCATAACGGAGTTTTGTTGAAATACAAACCCTTTCTATTTGCACGAGGGGAACAGAAAACTGCGCCGTCGCTGAAAGTGAATTAAAGCGTTAATTAAGTAGCATAATGGTTTTATTGGCAATACGATATTGTCACGTAACACATATCTATCGTTAGATATTTCATTTCGCGTGATTCGGTAAAGCTTTTCGTAGAATCAGGCAACGCGGAAGCGCGTATGGTGGTACAAACAAGCGGCTGGAGAATCGGGCGACTTTTTGCTAGTTGAAGCCCGATTTTTCCAGTATGCAACATTGAAAAGAGCAAGGGAATTACGGTAATCTGAGTATGGCCGATAAAAAGTATGCACAACCGAGCGACACAGATAATCAGCTTAATGTAATGTAATATTACAGGCGAGCAGAGAGACGGGGAACGGATGGTTTATCAAAGTATACCCGCAGCCTTTCATGTCTCACGCTTTATTAGATTGCATGCTGCCCGCTGGAAATTAATAGTACGATTAATTTATGACCGTAAAATACACCAAAGTCTAGCTACTTCTTTCTCCTGAGAATTTCCCCTCGACTAAACGCTGCTAAAGAAAACCACGTGAAAGTCTTTATTGGAACGATAAAATATTAGGTCACCTCATAAATAATGTCGTTCCTTGACGTAATCTTAAGTGCAAAATATTAATACTTACTCTTGGTTTTAGTCAACGATTCATCGAATATTGCTTTCTATACTATTTCCGGTGTGAAAAATATCGATTAATTTATCAAATTGACATTACGAATAGACCTATACCTCCTTTTGGGCAATTTGATTTCGAAGGAAAAAAAGAACTCATTTTTTTCATTGACATTTAATTACTTTTGAAAGAAGTTCACCATTAATCTTTGATGAACTTGGAAAATCCAGTTTACTAATGCTGTTGATACAAAGAAATAGTACTTACGGGGGCTTAATTACATAAAATTCTTTAGTAAACTGTAGACGATGCTATCTACTTATAAGAACAGTTGAGACTTTGATGGCATTTAGAATTACATAATTTCTTTTCCTAACCCGAACCTAACCCAATCACGTGACAGCAATATTCATATTGATCAGCCAATGTAATAAATTATGATAAACCAAATCAAATTTATTACACTGACCGATTTCGTTTATCATTATTCATAATGATTGAGCATTATACATAATGCCGGTATTAATCACTTAATCCATAATATATATATATATATATATATATATATATATATATATATATATATATGCCTATCGCAGTGAAAGAGTTAACGTTGGACGACTATAGTCGCGTTAGTATTGAAAGGGTTGAAGAAATCTAAGAAACGAAATTACTTATGGAATGACCCAATATAGTTTGCTTATCACGGCCGCCTTTTGAGCGAAGAATAACGATGCTCGGTAGACTAATAATAAGATAAACTAGTTATAAACTTGTTATGGATAGGTGGAGCGCGTGTGTAGCATGATACTCGTACTTTGTTCCCCGAATCTCTGAATTTCGTCGCGTTTAGACACCATTCGCCTCGTATGGGAGACGTCGAAGAACCCCCGATGCGCGTCGCGTACGTGCATGGCTTGATGCACCTTTTATCCCGCGAAAACCACCTCATTCGAGAAAATTGATCGAGTGTGAAAGACCTCGTTCCACGATCCATTAGAATGCCGTGAGCTTTGATCTTTTCAACGAGCTGGAGCATCCGATCGGTCGGACCTCCTCTTCTTCTTCCACTCTTCTTCCTTCTATGTTTTTTTGTCACCGAAAGCGTCTTTGATGGAATCAACCTGGAACCTTTTTAAACTGGATCAGGCTACAACCTTTTAGCGCGTCTTGATTTACTCTAATAACTTCGTGCGCTCTTAATCGAGATTAATGGACCACCATTTTTATACGACACGTATTCAGCTTGATTCCTTTCGAATTGGAAGTAATATCTTCGCTGGTATTTCGGAAATAATATTTATGTTCCATATTATACGTATACGTATGTACATCTTATGTTATACAGTGGCTATAAAAACTATTTTAACGTGGTGGTTCTTTATTTGATTTCATATTTCAATCGTAATGCAATAATGTTGTCGAGCCCCATAAGAATACTATTCAATAATTGGAAACTTAATATATTTCAGCTTTATTAAGTAATACAAAAATAGAGACAATGATGTGCAAATAGCTTTTATAGCCACAATCAACGAATTAACACGAATAAGTTTGATATATTCATCATGATTGAAATGATCTCAGTCCACCCGCGCAATTAGAAAGGAGATCAAGGATCCCGAATTTTATGCTAAGAAATATGGTCGCCTTAATTCAACCAAATAGTCTACCAATCGTTAATCAGCTGAATTTTTATTCCAAGCCAATTCGTCTCGGTCTACTGTAAAGCGAAAGGCTTGCAGAGGGAAACGAGGGACTAGATTGGGAGCGGAAAAAAATATTCGTGGAGCGTGCAGGTATCCCAATTTCCAGGGGTGCAGGCGTACACAGGGTGCTCACGATATCTGGCGTAAGCCTATCGGCGTAAAAGCCATTATTGTTGGTCACCCTTGGAGGGGTTGAAAAGGCGAAAAGAGATCGGTGTCGGGGGTTGCAGGTCGTCGCCTTGCTGTGCCCAGATGCCTTCTAATGGCCTTAATGAAGTGTGTACGCACCGCGTGTATAGAGTTAGAACGCAACGACACTAATTTTTAAGCATAATCGTACACTCAGCTTCACAACGTGTGAACGAGAGCGGTTCTCAAACGTCCGCGTGGCCGGATCCCGTTTCTGCGTCTTCGCGCGGAATTTCTTACGCCACGGGTGTCCACCAACCTTCCATTGAAGTTTTTGGGAATACCTAGCTCAGAAACTTCCCTGTAATTGGCCGCCTTTTTTTTTATTATTCGCCGACTGTTTGTTCACTTTCGTATTTTGTTGGGCTGCGATGCATCTGTCGGTGTGTGAACTTGCAGCGGCCAGAAATCTCGGGAATTCTCTCAAATATTGGGTGTACAAATTAATTCTGAGCCGTCGGGATTTCGTAAGATTTAATATTTGATGGTAACAGATCGAATACAGTTTTAATATTCGACATATTCGACATTGTTACGTTTGTGAAGGAAATTGGCCACTTGGAAAACAGAAAAGTAGTGACTTCTTTGAGTATTTGTATAAGTCTTTGAGGGTGTTTCAGAAATGCATGTCAATACTTTAAGGACTGAATCTGCACACTAAAACAAGTAAAAAAACGTGATATGAACATATGTCCTACATACCTTACTTTTCCAATGATGAATGATTAAAGAAAATGTCAGAATTTCAGGCAATTAGTACCTTATTCTTGCGATTTCTGTACTACTCCAAATACATGTCAGTTACTTCAGAAGAACGAAGTTTTTTCGTAACGGTATAGAATTCGCGAGTTAAAATATCAACTGCCTTAAATTCTGTCCAATTCGTATCAATGGATATTGTTTAGAAAAACTAGACATGTTCATATGACATTTTCACTTATTTTAGTACGTGGATTCGGCTACTAAAGCATTGACCTGTATTCCTGATACACCATTTATAACGAAAATGGTAGTAATTATTCTAAGGATGAGTTTATGTAGCAATTCGCGAATTTGCAGGTGAAATTACATCAAGAAGATGGCGTTCCTGAAACAATGCAACGTATGCAGTCGAAGAAGATTAATACCTTCGAAGATGAAAAACGATCCTGTCAGATTTTGCATCCATCGGGTAAAGCGGTAAACAATAGCGGTGCAATCGTATCACGGTGGTTTTACGTTGCACACCGTATTCGTACAGCACCATTATATTATAGTCCTGCTCTCAAGTGGCTCGGTGCTCTCTAACAGCTTGCAAATGTAGATACAATTTAACCGTCACGAAGTCTCGCGAGCGAGCGGAAAAATCGTTACACCTTTCGAGGCAAAAGCTACACCACGTTTTTCGTTGTAATTAAGTTGTTGAAGCAACCAGCCCGAGGAATAATTCACCGCTATTCATTGCATATTTTTGAAGAGTGAAGAATACAACGCATTGACAGAGAAAACAGAAAATTAAATGCGAAGATAGTGGAATTTCGTAGAAAGATTCATAGAATCTCAACTCAAATATTCTTTCGTTTTGTTGCTGCACGAGATATTCTCGAGTACAAAAGAACTAGGAAAGGAAACGTGGAGGAGATAGGGACGGATATTTGTAAAGCACGAGAAGCTCGAGGACCAATCATTAGATTCCTCGAATTCGGAGCAAGCATCGGGTACTTATAGGCAGTTCTTTTCTTTTTTTATTATTAACCCTTCAATGACGACCATCATACGCCGTATGGACATCAATTTTTTTGTATGAAAATCACTGAGTAATTATTTAAGCCAGAACAACCGACCATTCGTGATTATAGCGACGTGATGTCCAGTTTTATGTTTTATGTTACGGTATCATATTGAATTAAATTATTGAAACAATCTATACATTTTTTTGAAATACGAATCTCCTAGATTGCGAGTCGTAAATGACCAACTATTGCTAGAGAAACTTTATAAATTTTGCTCGTCACCTTTTAACAAGATTCAGTTCAAAACAAAAGACACTGAACGACGCATGCCATATTACAGATTGCTTAACGTTGCCTCATTAGAACCACGCCTTTACAAACCGATTTGGACGCCACTGAAATAAGGTAAAACACGAAACGAGCAGTTGGCAGCTTATATGCAACGAAGTTTACCATGGTTAACATTATGCGCCACAATTTCTCGTAGGACAGGACAGTGCAATCAGTGGAAATCAGTTACTTAGCTGACGGTCGTTATACTCGGGGAAGAAAAGGCGACGAGAATAGGTAGTAATCTCGACGATGGAGGTTTATCACGGCAGATGGACTAATTGATGTCATTCAGGGTATCATTAATGTCGGTGTTCTTGGACGTGGTATCAGTGCAGCTAGTGATTTTCACAAGCGGAGAAATCTTTTCAGACCGTGCCACTTCTCTCGACTTCCCGCTTCTCAAGAACGGAGGAAGAGAGCGGGATGGAAAACAGGAAAAAGAAGGCGAGAGGAATAGGGAAGGAGAAGCCGAACGAATCGTGTGTGTACGTGGAAGCAGGTAAGAGAGGCGAACGGGGGATAGATGTGTTCGTGGGTGTCGAAGGCGGGAAAAGAGGGTGAGGGTGCAGGAGGGGATGGAAGTATGAAGTGAGCATATTACTATTGAGAATAAGTACCTGGCTTCGAGATGGTGGCTGTGCTCAGGGGAGACGGTGGAAGGGGTTGAAGTAACGGCACACGGGGGTGGTACGTCGGGGGTACAAATGGGGTGGTACAATGGGCACTAATGGATCTCAAGCCGCCGCGAGAGGCGCTGCTTTTAATCTAATTGTCCTTCGTAGCCGTCGCGATCGCGATCAGTGGTATTCAACTCTGATCCCTCGTCCACCCCCTTAAAACATATGATCATTACCAAAGAGAGAGGGAGAAAAGAAAGAGGAGAAGCTGGACACGCTCTTCTGCTAGGTTGGCGTTGGCAGGCGCGAATTTTTTTTCACGCCGCGAACTTATAATATGGCAATCAAATTTCGACGAATAATAAACGTTTATTAAATTCCTGTAATACAACGTTTTATTAAAAGTTCATCACATTCGGAATATTACAAGTTCGGCCGGAGGCCGAGCAATTCGCAATTTTTTTACGCGCCGTCTATGTTCGCGAAGCATCGCAAAATGAAGCTTTTTGGAACGCTTTTATTTTGTTCGCTCGTCCGGAATGTTTGATTCCCTTCGCTATACATCGCCATCAAAGAAGATTTGCAAGTTCGAATTTTTCGTATGGTTCGACACGGGGAAACGGTGTGACTTGAAGCGGAGATGGGACTATTGATTATCGATACCTTCGATATTATCGTTATGATATCGATAAGACGAGTGACAAGGCATTAGTAAGTTTCCATATGTTGAGAAGTTAGCAGGAAAATATCTTTCCATTCCAGGTACTTTTGTCCCTAGTGAGCGTTTATTTTCTAAAGCAGGGTGTATACTTTCTGAGAGGAGAAATCGATTGCAACCAAAATATATAGACATGTTATCTGCAAGTAGTTCAAATAAAAATTAATACAACATAAGTTCCTAAGATTCGTTTCTTACAAACTTAGCAGACCTATACCTATAATGTGTCAGAATTATGATGCCACGCTTAATTTGTTTATCATGTGCACTCTCGAACATAGAAAAACTGTCGCTAACCTAATGTTTATATGTAAACTGTTTAACTACACTATTGTTCTTTACCTGGTTAAACTTTTCAAATGTTACACACCGAAGAAATCTCTTAGGAACTTTGACTTTTTTTATATTGCTCCTTATCGCGTATCTCTAAACTATAAATAACTGTATTAATAAGTTATGTACGCTGGCGAATAATAGTATATAGTAAATTGTAAGCGTTGTTTTGCATACGCTTAAATATGTGATGCTATGTATTTCCTCTCTGATACCAAAGGATTATATCTGTTAATAAAGCATGATTATTATTATTACTATTATTATCATCATCACAATACTGTAACAACATTATTCTATGCCAATTTCTTATTGTCTCTACTTTTGCCTTAACGAAATTTTATCGATATTATCGATATATCAGGGTGTCAATAACATTCGGATATTATCGATATTTATCGATATCCGCATCTGTCTTTTCTCTAGCTCGAAGAAAAGAAATTTGGTTTTGTAGTCGCTTAACCCCTGGTAACTATCGATACGTAAGTGCATGATATAGGCACAGGTATAGGTGTGAATGCTTACGAATCGACACGGTGAATGAAAGCAGGGCGAAAGTGGACCCGAAGCGTTTCTTTCTCCTTCTAGTGGTTCCATTTAGCGGAACTTTACAGCATTATGCGACACGGTCGTTGAGCTAAAATGCAAGGGGGGAGGAATTTCGAAGGCATGCAAAGCGTGCTCTTTCTAATGTTCCGAATATAAAATGTCTGCGGAATATCTCGAGTGCGGTACACGTTCGTTCCTTCTCTGCCATCTCGAGCGGTTTATAGCCAAAATTCACCTCGAAATACGCAACACCGAGGCAACCGCATTGAGAAATCGATACACTATAATTTAAACAGGAAGGTTCCTAAATTCGAAACTCTTAACCCTTTGCGAGTCCGAGTTACTTTCGTCGATTCGTTACAGCTAATCCATAATCGTTTAGCCACTATCCGATGATATCGCATGGTTTGTCTTTATTTCAATATTTCAGTACGTTACTAACGAGATATTTATGCTAATGTATCTTTATAGAGTATATTTATTTATTCATTTATTTGTTGGATAGCTAAAAATACTAAATTTTATACAAAATTGAGACGCGAACAGTGAAAACAAAGGAGCGAAATTTACAAATAGCAGTAAAAGAGAAATTATTTTACAAAAGGTACGTAATACACAGAGACAGAAGAGAAGTGTAATATTATTATCGAACTGAACTCGAAATAGACCTAACTACAGAGAAATGAAATGTCGAGTTAGACTCGGCATAGGACTGCAAAGGGTTAACAGTTTTCTATCTTTTGTCTGTAAATATAATATAGGGACTACGGATTTTTATGCATTTATGGGAAATTTAAATATACACATGGGGGCGGAATGCATTTAATATGCAAAAAGATGTACAATATTCAAAGTAAACTAAGAACGATTGCATCTTAAAGGTAAAACAACCCTCCACGTAACTCGCATTCCTTTCATAGGAAAATTAAATATGCGCAAATAAGTATAAAATATACAAAATGTGCAGAAGTTCATAAAATATTCAAATTCAAAAAGATATTAGGTAGAATATTTACGGGGTAAAACTACCCCCTATTTTACTTCCATTTCTCTATTTTTATTTATAAAGAAAAATAAGTTTGCATAAAGATTCGCAGTCTAGCAACAAAATTCGTTTCATATCAAACTGATCCAGGGCAATTACAGGTATCCAGTTACGCTCGAGGCAGTTAGTTACGTACTTCAACTATCATAGACGTTCAGCTATCATACGTTCGGTTTTTGAACACTGTCAGATTTCTGCTCTAAAATCACAAATCCTAATTTGTCCACCACGGTTACCCAACCATCCCTCGTAACAATTAGCGAACCGCAAAAAAGACGCGAAAGTCCCACGGTTGTAAAACCGTACGCAACAACAAGTAAAGGAACAAAAAAGGAAGCAATGGGGGTTGGAATAACGTAATACAAAAGCAAGCCCAGGAAACAAACCACACCGTTTCCCGCAAACTCGGTGGCATTATCTGGTGGATCTTATCGGGACACAACGCGATGACGATCGTCCCGGCGCAGGTGGCGCAATAATTACTTCCCCCAGTGCTTTTGCTAGCTCGGCATTGCCACGGACCCGTTCAATAACGATAACGATAATTGTCGCGCGTCGGTGTCGTCGCACCGCGCCTCGTCCTTAGCGGAGATAAATTTCTGATAAGGCGGATAAATTGGCTGGATTGTAATTGCCGTTGTGCGTGTTACCCAGGATGAGCAAAGTATATCTGACTGACCGGGGCACGTGGGAAGGCGAACCGGCGAACACAGTGAACGGGGTGGCGCGATTAAACGCCACCGTCGATGTTTACACCGAAAGAGTCCGTGGGAATGGAATTGCCCCACGTGAAGGGCGGGGAACCACCGGGACAGCTGCCCCCATTCGATCCAGAATTCAGGAAATCGTGGCCAACGTGAAATCTTTTCGTGATTAATGACACGGAAACGATTTCGACGCGTGTTAAACCGCGTTAATCGTGTTCTCACCGAGACACGGAAAATTGGGAGTGATTTTTTCTGGTGAAAATACGTCCATTACCTTGCGTTATTCGGGGATTGTGTTCGTGACGCATTGTTAACCCCTTGATCTATTCATTTTTCGATTGCTGAGAAGTTTATGTTAGATATTTACTGCTTTAACACCGCATCTAATATGAAACATTGATATATAATACGTAATGTGGATTCTATAAACATTAATATTATAGCTTCGTTATACACTTTGAATTAACATTGTAATTTATGGGAAATGCAGAGAATGCATTTGTTGTACTTAGGCTATAATCTACTTCACGAGCTACACTCGTCGTTATAAGCTAAGGGGTTAAAAAAGGGATGGAGGGAGATAAGTCAATGGAAATATATTGAAGTATTTGTTGTTGCGTTTGGATTTAACTCAAACTTGAATTTATTTGGATCAGAAATTTATGGAATCTTAACCCTCATGCTTTCCGTGTTGCTTTTCCAATTTATATTTCGTAGATTTATAGATTGCATTGCGTGGTAATACTTATACTGAACGCTAAGCTAAATCAGTAAAATGAAATTTAAATGGGTACTTCAATTTTTCTTTTCTTAACGTAAAATGCTACATATCTAACGGTAGATTGCAGATTTTTATGCAGATTAATATTTCTTTAAAAACTCGACCGGCGGAAATTAACTTAATCCTCCAAATACAATAACCGATGCGTTACATTAGATATTTTATATAATTTTACGTATTAACTGTATCCTGCAATTTTTGTCATAATTCATAAAAATCCGCAGTCTCGTAGTAAATTATTAAAACAAGTGGCAAACTAACTTTTTAAATTGCTGAGACCCGATAAAGCCAATCTTATCAGTTACGGGTTAAATATCCGTGGCCACTGATTCGAAATCGTGGGTCAGTCAATCAGAGAGTATTTTTAATTGATCAGCTGGTAAAAAAACGGGATGATAGCTCACCATTTAGAAGATAAGTATATTGATATCGCGTCGCAATAGGGGGTTGGGGAAATAATAAATTGGTAAATCTTAGGAGTGTCATATATTTCTCTCGATGTTATTAATTAGCTACATATTTACATGAAAGAAACTATACGTGATCTATATATATATTTATATATATATGCATGTTTGCGTATAGTACATATATGATACAAAAGTTCGTTCGCTGGTAGTTCGAGTCCTCCATTTTCTAAGAAATTTCTGTTCAGTGGAGATTCTTTACGCTTTCAATCTTCTAATAAATCGACAAAATGTCAAGAGAAATTTTGTGGTTTTGAACAAAAATTACCAAGTTATTCAAAATACCTATTGCCATAGTAAAAGGTACAAAAGTCTGATAACTTCCGAAACCACGCAATTTTCCTGGAATCTGTTTATCTACCAATAACATGAATATCGTATTTCCGTGAAAGATAATCATGAATAATTACAAGAAGGCAAATCTGTGACTAAGAAAATATAGCATAAAACACTTGCAATTTGACCACGAAAAGAAAGCAGGTACTCTAAACCGTCAGAAAACCGCCAGCGGTTTCAATCACACGTTTCTCGTCAACTTAAGCCAGTACCGAAACACTCCACCACAGACTAGCTTATTACGAATCCTTCCAAAACGCGACTCGTAAAAATTCTTAAAGTTCCATCCCCAAATTCCGCAACCCTAAAACAGCACCCCCACTGTACCACTGAAGTGCCATAGTTCCACTCCCTTTTAAAGGCATCTATCAAGCTCGCTCGCCGATATCTCAAACATCGTTCAATCCAACCTCCCATCCTCCATATTTACATCTCGCAATTTCCGCGTAGTTAATTATCCACCTTGCGTAGAACTTCCTCAGCCTTTACTCTGAGCACCTCGGCGCTCTGCCTCCTGATCTCGTCGTCGGACGACGCCGAGTCCTCCTCTTTGTCGTGCTTCGAACTGAGATTCTGCGGCAGGTTCTGCACGCCAAGGTTCAGCGGATGTCCGGGTATATGACTTCCGAGCGTGTGTCCGTTCACGTTGTTATGGTTGAGGGACGAGGCCGGGTTCAAGCCGACCGGAAGGACCGTGCTCAGAGACGCCAGGTTCTGCGGAAGGGGTAGGCCGATGTATTGCGACAGGATCGCGTGCAACGGGGGTAGTTTTGGCGCGCTGGCCGGCCATGGCGGTGGGAACACCGGAGGGATGAACCAGGGAAAGGCACCCGCTGGTCCTCCCGATGGATCCGCACCTGGCACACCGCCGGCGGTTTGGAGCAGGCGGGCGTGAAGGGACAGCTCGTTGACACCTGCAATCATACCGTTTTCGCAGGGATTTTAGTTCGTTGCGAAATTTTTTGGCCGCCACGGGGTGTTGCTTGGATCGTTCAGGGGGAATTAGCATCTCGCGATCCAACTGCGTCTTTGTGCGATCGTTTGTCCAGAATCAATTGGCTGTTCAAATGTTCAGCAGAAGCGGTTCTTTCTGAATCGCGCCGGTTTGTTCTAGGGCAGATGTACCACGTACTGGCCACTTTGAGATTATCGCATAACTTCATTCAACTACATTAGAAATTATTTAACCCAAAAAATCGTTCCAGTTTGGAGCACAATATTGTTCAACGTCTCTTTTATTTATGAACAGTTTTTTATATTTGATTGTACACTTAGGACTGTTTAACTTAGTAAAGGGTACATAGCTCATTTTAAATTAGTAATTTGTATTATAGACCTCTGCAAAGTATTCGGAATTTCATAACTTTACTTAAAAGGTAGGAAACGTGGTCAACATCAAATACTTCCATACATGTTAAAAAATGAAGAGACTAAGAGGTAGGTATTTTATCTTAGGCGGATCTCGTACACGTTATTAGAGACAAGCATGTGAAATCGCACGAATACGTCTCTGTTCCGTTAAAATGTCACCACTTGCAGTCATTTATATCTGATAGCTCGTTGAACGAAGTATGGAAACACTTGAGGAAACGATAAAACTGGGGATTAATTAATGAAAAAATAAGGGCACCAAACAGTCAATTGATTTTGGACAAAGAAGCTCCCGATCTTCGTGTTTAGCAAAAAGGAATAGTTGGAAAAGTTAGCGTAGAATTTTCTGCTGACGAAGCAATTCATCCGTTTTTTCCCGAGAGTCGCATAGCACCCTTCATGAAAAATTAAACGGTCAAGCTTCCGTCTCGCATCGTTCGCGTGTGATGGTCACGATGGCCGACACTGAAATTAGATGTAATTGGCGTCGATTGCATCTACCCTCCCCAACTTTCCTTGCGACTCGCCTTCTCGCATATTAACAAACACGCTGAGCGATTCACTGCCATCGCAATCGAACTGGGAAACCGGGAAGAAATTATTCGCAGAAAGGATCTCGCACTTACCACTTTGCTCGACGTGCATGAAACTGGTGTCTCTGCCTAACACCTTCTCCTTCTTGCGCCATTTCGCGCGCCGATTTTGGAACCACACCTGAAACCAAAAAGAATGCAACTTTGAATTCACCTTGATTCAATGAATCGAGCCATAAAGACTTCAACCCATTAACACTAGAACTATCAAACTGGTCACAATGCTTCGTTCGTAATTTTTTACAATATATTCCTCGAATTTTTATTAACAGATTTTTGCAAATCTGCCATGATTTTCTATCGAGAGAACGACTAAAGACTTATTTCCATTGCACTCTATGCACACTACGGATGTTTATGCATTTATAAGAAATTTACCCACCCGAAGAAATATAGGATTCACGTAGAACACAAAACTACATAAAATATACAAAACGAAGCACACATTATTATATTGAGGAGGTGCAACTAATCTCTATTTAAAATCCATTACTCGAGCTGTGATTTTAAAAGTATGAATTTGCATAAAAGTCCGCAGCTTGATTATGACGTTGCGTATCTTGTGACCTCGTGTCTATTGCTAATTTTGACGCGGATTGTTTTTGGTATGAACAATCATGCGAAACGTATTATCATATCAAATACGTATTATCATGGGAAATCATCGAATTATTTCTTAGAAGAAAGTAGCGAAGCGACGCATGAGAACCACAGGCGGCCGTATCAGAACCAGCCAACAAAAGCTTGCTCTCGAGGTTGATTAAGCTAATTGTTAACAATTATCCTGATTTCCTCCGTACCCCTGAGTGGCAGCAACCCCTGCCCTCGTCCCTCGCCGCCCCTTCGAAAGCCCCGGCACGCCGTTACCGCTGGCCCCGTTGCCATATAAATGCTTTCGCTTTCCGCCTGAGTTGCTCTGATTTTTCGTGGCCACCGGCAGACCTCGCGAAACAGACAGAGAACGAGGGAGATTGCATTTTACATCCTGCCCCTATTGTGTAGAAAATCCAGTGCTTTTCAGTCGGCGACGTCGCCATCGATCTGATACGCGTGGATCGTTCAATGATACTTATTCCATGGCACTTGAACATTTCTCGCAATTTCTTTCAAGAATGATTGGATAAGGATCGTTTGAATTATTTGAAGATTATTGTTGCGTCCAGGTGTTGTTAACTCCGCAATAAACAGACACTTTATTTCCAAAGAAACTGTGATTGACGCGAGACAATACATTAGACATGTTCTTTTTTTCTTTTGCAGCTTCTGCCAACCACTCTACAATTGACGCGTTGTTACTTTTGGCAGCTTGATACTTTTTGATACTTTTAATACGTGCGGACTTAACAGAGGAAGGGTTAAAGGAGTGATGCAGGAAGAAAATATTGTATTAGGTCAATGCATATGTAATGTCGTTTTTGCGAAACTTAAGATTACGGAACGGATACTATCCTCTAAATTTAAGTTTAACCATTTTTCACTGGACAGAAAGTCAGAAGGAAGATCAGACAATCAGAAATTGGTAAATTTTACAAAATGTATGATAATAAAAATAAATGATTTGACGAAGAAAAGTGTATAGAATCATGTCAAACTTATCTGAATTAACTATATGCGTAGCGTTTTGAAGAATTTACTTGTGTTTACTCTTTTTTACTTTAAAAAACACGACATTTCACGTGCATCAATCTAACAATTTACGAGTGTAACGTTTAATATTCGGCGAAAGATTTGTAGGTAGAAATTAGGAATATCGTTGCGAACGCTGGGAAATCGAGAGAAGTTTTGAAAGTGACTGGGAAGGTTCAGGAGGAGTAGGAGGAGGAGAGAAAGAGGCGAACGTCGCGAGGCCGGGGCAGGAAATTCAATTGCCTAATTGCTGTTAATTATTTAATCGCTCCTGAATACCCCGCTAACGCCTAAGTGCTCGCAAACCTTGCAGCGCGTCGTTTAAGCGACCCAACGCGAACCCGAAAGTTTCAATCTCCCGGTCTCGGTCTGCACAATCTCGGTATAACGTTTCCACCACCGCGCTGTCTCCACCGCAAATTTCCTGTCCACGCTCTCTCTCTCTCTCTCTTATTTGTCGGAAAGTACCCAGCCAACATTTTTCCTACAACCCTCAAAATTCTATCCTATCCCACGCCATCCCCCACAGTCCATCTCTCTCTCTCTCTCTCTCTCTCTCTCTCTCTCTCGCTTTACCCACAACGACAGAGAAAGAAAGAAGAAAGAATTCGCTTCAATGAAATTTTCTCTTTTGTTTCGAGCGTGGTAACGATTGCGGATCCACTCAAATCGAAACACAAACGCCCGGCAGGACGAAAAAGGGAAAGCGAGAAGAGCAACGCGACGCGAGACGCGTCTGTGTTACGCGGGGAATAGGAAGCGGACAGAAACGATTCGCGATTCCATTACCATCGGGGCCGATCGACGATCGAACACGATACATCGGCCGGCCATTAATACCGAAAAATGGGTAATTTCGCATCTGGAATTGAGGGCGGCGAGGGAGGAGGAGTAGCGGAGGATTTCCTAGATTGAAATAAAGTGGCCGTGGCACCACTGCGCCGCGGCGGATCATTTAGCGGTTTTGTCGAGCGACGGCCAATTGCCGGCATTGTCGCTTGGCTGTACCACAATGGGCCAATCGGAATGCTCTCTGTCTCTTTTCAACTGCACGCCACCCTTCGACGACGACTCCATCCACGACCCTTCTCTATACTCCACACACATACACATGTACATCTATATTATATATATAGATATATATAGATATATATATATATATTCACATGCACACACACACACACAGTGCTCTTTCTCGCCCTCTTCCTCCCTCTTTCGCGATCTACCCCTTCTTCCGTCTCGCTTCGATTGACTGTTTCGCTCCGTCGGCCGGTTGTATTCTTCCTTTCCTCGTCGCGCGTACACCCGAGGGTGTCAGGATGGTTACGCTAATCGAGTAACCGATTTCCATCCATGAAAAAGTCATAATTTATGGGTCCGCCGCCAATAGTCCAACCCCTGGCGAGCTCCATCGGCGTCGTCGTCGTGTGCCGATTCCACGTCACGTAGCCAGTGCTCGTTTCGTGCACAATTAAGTGATAATACGGATGCCCCGATGGCTGATATTTATCGTGATCGTGATCGAATTAACGCCACCGAAATGCCGAAGCTTTTTTGGCGAAAAAGTGTGAGTGGATTTTATTAAAGAAGTGAATTATCTGATCTTTAGTGTAATTTTAACAACACGTTAACTTGGCGACTTGAATTTGCCGAATCTGGCACAATTTGTGTTAGTCTAATTTTCACTCGTGAATATCTTTGGAGGAAAGGTTACGGTTTCCAATTAATCCTGCAAACATTTGAACAAAGTAGCGATGCTACATTAACCCTTCTTCGGATTTCCAATTCCAACCGTATAATTTTAGTTTATTTTTATTTGCATTCCCGTGTTAATAAGTGCAATGGAGTTGCTTTAAAGCATTAACAATTTGAAGAGATAATAAAAGATTAAGTAAATTTTTAAATAACTGTATCGACATCCACCGAAGCATGCTGAGTTTAAATTTTTATGGGCCCTCCGCGGCTCTCATAATCCGAAGAAAGGTTAAAATAGAAGCTTCAATAAGCATCTTAGAATTGTTCCAGATTTTTTAAAAGATTAGAGCAGTAAAAAAATAGTCGCGGACGAAATAGACCCTGTGTGCCCACGGAGGGTTGAAAATTCGATACAAAAAGTTATAGCTGACGTCCTTTTTTATGCCAATGTATTATTATACGAACCCTATAGGGACGCTCAACGCGATACTTTTTATTGCATCTATTACAAGAAAATGCGTAGAAGCCGACAGACCAAACAGTGCCAAGTACGAGATACCTCGTAGAGAGCAATTAACGTGTTAACCCTTTCCACAATATAGCTAGAATTATAGGTAACTACTATAAATTTTTCCCTCTTCAAACTACGTAACACCTTGAGTTTTCGCAAGAATTAAAATAATGCATAATGATTACTAGTAGATCACATTAAAGAAAAAGATGTGGTGTGCAAAGGGTTAAACCATAAACGATTGATCGAAGAGCGCTTGTGAGGGGTGTAAAAAATATGTCGCTTAAAAATTGTAATTACAATTACTCATGCTAAATCTTCTCCCTTCTTTTTCCCGTGCTATTCTCTTTTTACCATTGACGTCAAAATATATGCAGCTGGTGCTCTCTCACGACTGGTTAAAAGGCACGACTGGAAAATAATTTCAAAGCAGATTACGACCCCGTACGCTCTTTACCGTTTGACTGGCTCGTATGAAATTAATCCCCGTAGCACGAGTATGATCTGGCGCGTCTTTCACGAAATTATAGACGTCGAAGAGGAGCAGCGGATTTTCGGTACAATAGTGTGTAATTAGTTGAGAGACCCACGCTGAGGTTGCGGCTCATTCAGCAACGGCTTTCCACGTTCGAATATCAAGCTTGAAATGCTCATGGCACGCATACACAACTTTAAAGACAATTTCAGCCATGTTCGGCAGGCACAATTTTATCGAGCTCGTAAGAAAGGAAGATTATGTAAAGCTTTGCTTATTTCGAGCCTCGTAAAGTTGCGAACAGAAGAGGGGAAGGGCTATCGTATACATACATATATCATTTTTTAACCCTCCACTGATATGCTACAGATTTAAATTTCATTTAACAACGGGAAACTTTAGTACGCGGTAGTTTGCAACGTTATATTCAACACGGCTTTCCTTTTATTGGATTGTTTCCGTTATTTAACGCTGGTGCAACTAAACTCGTAAAAATTACGGGTTTTTGGATTTCCTGTTTTAGATGCAATCTGTTTGCAGGAAATATTTGATTGATTCACTTGTATTATGTAAAACGAAAGAAAGAAGAAGATTAAATAATTTGTGCAATTATAGGAACAAAATTCAAAGCCATGAAGAGGCATAGGACACTTTTAAACATAAACCAAAGGCGCAACCATAATTCCATTAAGTTAAAATTAAGAGATATAAGTTGCGAACAAGCCGGAAAATAAATCAATTTTGAATAGTTTAATTCTAAGAATGAAAGAGTAAATGTGAAGAGTTAAAGATGTTGGTAACTGAAAGTTAATTTTTTTAATTAATCCAGCTACGATTCTCAGGCCGTTTTTGACCTAATTGTGTCTTTATTTTGCTAAAATATTTCTTAGCCTTGAAACAAATATAAGAAAGTTGTTATTCACATTTGAAAATTTGAGCTTCTTCTTTTATTGAGAATTATAAGACATTCCTAAAGAAGAACAGATATGATTAAATATAATAAAATGCCGAAGACCGCAGCAAGATTAATTATTATGCAAATATTAAAGAAACTAACACCAATAGCAAATGAAGCGTTTTTATTTAAAATACCCAAATGTATGAAATTTGACAGATGTGGTAAATAAAAATAGGTGTAGGTACATTCAATTTGATTTTTCGTTCTAGTGTTCAAACCTATTCTAAATTATTCATATTACTTAAATCTTCTTCTATCATCGTCTTCCACATTGAAAGGGTGAAGTAAAGAATTCATCACCTTTGAAATAATGGATTGCAAACTATCGCAACTGCTTCTCAATTCTTTTTTTAATACAGTCAATGTTAATTGATAGTTAAGAATAGTCAGAGTAATCTTTGAAGTTGAAAATCAGCTTTTAGCAAAGAGTACAGAAGCTAATCGGCTTCAGTTAAGTGATTGAACTCACCTGCACCCTAGCTTCAGACAGATCCAGTCGCATTGCAAGCTCTTCCCTGGTGAATACATCTGGATACTGCGTATTCCCGAAAGCTTTTTCGAGCTCGTGCAGCTGGTAGGTGGTAAAGGTGGTACGAGATCTTCGAACCTTGCGTGGCCGGTCCGATTCTCCCAAATTTAACCGGTCCGATTCTCCTAGATTTAAGGGATCGTGCAGGGCATCATTTATCTGGTGGTCACTCAAGTGACCGAGTTCTGTGTCTCCGACATCGCCGATAGCATCGGATGACGTTGCGTGATCTGTAATAAGGACACGAAGAATAATTCATTACGAGATAGCATCACTCGATGAATCAGGATGTATCAATAAAAGAAGCTAGACGCAACTGGCCACGAGTCTAAATTAAAACATAATTATTAACCCTTTGATACCTTAGAACCGATATAGGTATCGGCTTCGTGGATTTTCCGAGAAATATTTTAAGCCGATATTTTGGATTTCTATTTTTCATACGATTTAAACACATATCATGACGCTTTATTTTTGTCTCTTTCTCGTGTAAAATCGCATGCCTACGTTTAACAGTAAAATAAACAATAACGAGGAAATAGTTTCGTTTTTAAAAAAATATGTTAACTGTGATAAATAGCTTAAAGGACGCAGATTTCTCGAGGTATTTCTAGGCGATATCTGGGAAACTTGTGAGGTACTGTAAGAGTTAAGTTGATGTCTTACGCAACTGAAAATTCTTCATCTATTTGTTGCTGATTTATATATAATTAGATTGCTGTTACAATTTTTATGCATTTATGGGAAATTTACATATACAAGAAATTAAAGAAGAATGCAGAAAGTGAAGAATATACAGACAACCCAAAGTAAAATACATATTAAAGGGTTAATCCTTTGAGTGCTGAGCAACTTCAGAAAATTGACGCATTTCTAGATTTATTTTCACGGGTCACGTGTACGCGTAATCTTTAATATTAATATTGTTATCTTTATTAATCATTGCAATGTTTCTAAATTCATTTAAGGAACACGGTGAATAATTTGTACCGATTATTCGTTGCCTCGAAACACCGAATTTATAAACTGTATGTATAATACTTAGAATTGAGCGCACATATGCAACTTCTAACACTGAAAGAAAATATAACCATATACTTTTGTAACCAACTGTATATTACAATCCACTACTTACGCTTCCTTATCAAACACAACTATTATCGATCTTTCTTCATCGATACCCAAAAGATCACCATGGTATTCGCAATGTCCTCTTAGCTACCCACCGAATTTTATTACCCATCGTCGAACGTCGCAAAGGCGTCAAAGGCTAATGAACAGGATACACCAACGTTAATGTATTTGACGTCGTCGCTCTTAAATGGTTAACGATGCCTGATAGCCCACGAGGTGTACCGTACACAGAGAAAGAGACACGAATGGGTAGTGTTAAAGGATAGCAGATGCGTATTGAAGTTCGGATAGATACGCGTATCAAACGATCGCGCAGGCCTTCGATACTTGAATGGAAGAGAGGATCGGGGCGATTAAGCTAAATCGTCCGCGCTGCCAAAACGAAATTGACGTTTCGCTGATATACACAAGCGGTGAGGAACAGCGCGGAGAGCAACGCAAGGGGAGGTAGAGGAGGGTTGGAGATGCTGCGGGGTCGGTGTGGGTGCAATTTCATTTTTAAGCCGTGCAACGACTGGCGCCGGTATACGCCCGATACGCCGATCATGTCCGATCGGCGGATTTGCCAATTTTAAGCCTCACCCGGCGCTTCATTTTTTGTACATCCGCCTATATATGAAATATGACGCATCGATGCGAGCCTGTACATTATACGTACACGTTCGATAGTACTTAAAAACCGTTGCCGTCAGTGATTAGCAAATATCACGAGTGCATGTCGTACACTGTGTTGCCCCCCCCCCCCCCCCCCTTGTTCGACCCCCTTCTGTCACGATGCACAACCCCTTGCAACATGCGCACGTACACAGATACAAGCTCGTTTCTCTAACCCTTTCTTCTTTCTCTCTCTAACTTTGATTGCCTTTGTAGCTTTTTTTTGCATTCAATCGCCGCTCTCTATGCTTGTGTCTGTTTTGTCGTCTTTTCTATGAGCATCGACATCGGCTTAAAGAGCTCATTAGAGTGAACTGCACGCAAAATATAGACTTTTTTCTGTATACAGCTTCGCGGCCAGACGAGAAGGAGATTCTTCTGAATGCTTTAAAGGCACGTGGTATTAATACGTTAGTTGGTTCACCGGAAAGCTTATTGATAAGACGTTACAGGGAAAATTGTAATAACTCCACTGCGGATTTTTATGCGTTTATAGGAAGTTTAAATTCGTGTAAGGGCACGGAATACGCGTAATATGCAAAAATGTACCAAATATGCGAATTATAGGATTTTGAAGGTAAAATGATCCTCTTTTTATCTCACGTTTATTTATTTTTGTTAGTGAAAATATGAGTTTGCATAGAAATGCACGATCTGGTAATAATTTTATTTCAAATTTTAACTGACGACATTCCGACATTTTTGTTTGCAATGCTGATATCGTTTCTTTTTCAAAACGCTTGATCGACGCTTAACTTGTTATGCTTAAAATAAATTTCCTCGACACGTGGACTTAACACCACGAAACGAGGAAAATGTTTTTGATCGTGGAATATTGAACAATTTCTAAAAATAATAACACGTATTCCAATGATATATTGTTCTATGCATTTTATATGCAATAATACATTCTGCGATGTTTATTTGAATTTACATTTTAAGAGGAATTTTAAACAACACCGTATATTAATTTCATCAATTTCCCCACTTTTTATTTCGTGGAGTTAATCAATTTGACAAATGAGCAGCTCGCATATTGCGAATAATCAACGGTATCGGGTTTAGAAGATAATCCATCGTGTAAAACGCTAAGCGAGCTAGAAAATTCTAATTCCATTACCGTGTAACATCATCCAATTTAATAACCCACGTCGCGTTTTTATTTAATTAGACAGGACGACGCTTTTGACTTTGTCGTGGACCAGCATCGGGCACGAAATTTGATAACAGCGCGATAACGACCACCGATGTTGGCTTACAAAGTTTCAATACCTGTTTTACCCCCTTTACACCGCTTCCATCTCATCCCCTTAGACACGTTTGCTTGAACTAATTAGACGCGCATTTACTACTAGTACGTGATCACGTTAATCCTACTTTTCGGTACTGCTCTAACCGGCAGTTGTGATAGATTCAGGACGAGGCGAATCGTTCGAACCGGCACGCATGTCGACTGCGTGCACACAAAGAGGGAAAGAGACAGCTACGCTCGTGCACACGCACGTAATCGCACTAACATTTACGCAAACAACGTCCGGATAATCCATGGTGAATAAAGAGATTTTTATGTTTTCATGCTAGGACACAATGGGGCACCCACTTGATGCCTAACTCTCCGCTGCTTTTTATTAAATCTACGACCGGCCGATAGGGGTTGCGCCCGAGAGGGTGGCCCGCAAACGCAGTTCGTGGCGCGAAATTAAAGATTTATTTACCGTACCCGATGACCACATGCCCCGATCTTTTCTTCTGCCGTATATGCTCGTCCCATGAAATCATCCTTTAATTGCAATTTTCTAAATCTATAACTTGAGTTACGAAGCTTTGGGAAACTAGTATAGATAGGGCGCAGTACCCAGGAATGTCGATCTACTTTCTACGATTTTAATTATAAATTAAGATTCCAGTTTAAAATTAATGATATATTAATTGCGATTATATATTGTTTAACGTCTAACATAGGAATAATTAAAATCATAGAAAGTGTCGGTGACTGGGTGCTTTACCCTATACAGAGTTATTCGAAATAATTATGGGAGTTTCGTTATTTTTTGTTGTGCCACATATGATATAGCATCGATATTGGTACAGATATATTATCCCTTTCGCTACGGCACTCTAAAATTAGAAAAATTCTCAATGCACAGGGAAGGATTATTTATATTATTTCAATTCAATTATATTATTACTTGTATATTATTATAGAGCAAATATAAATTATAATAGATGTAATATCGTGGTACAGAGAACAAATGCATGTATTTTTAGTAAACAATTGGCAAAACGTTTTAAGGTGTATTACATACGTTCTTTATGGCGAAAGGGTTAACGAAATAAATGGTATAATATCCTTTTATATAATATGATTGCACCCAATCGGGTTTTTAAAATGTTTACATAATAAACATTTAAGTTACGGTACCATTAAAAAAGATTAATAAATTCTATTCTAACACATATTCGTTCCATTCTTATTTAATATTTTTAAAATCATTTACTTGTAAATTCAAAAATAAGTTCGATCAATTAAGTGACCGAAAAATTCCTCTCACGTAAAATTCCTGGAACTTCAAAAACGTTCTGGAAAAACGGAAGAAATATATATCACAACGTAATGCATTTAAAAAAGATTTTTTGGGTAGAGTAAAAAATCTGTGTACCGTATATTACTCCTAATGTAAAAAAACGAAGATCCCTGATTACTTTCTATCTGTCGGTGATACTTAATCGCGAACGAGTCAATTTGTAAGTAATACGGGGCGAGTGGTATCAATGGACTACTCGATACAGAGGTATTATCAGACACACTAATTATGTTAGACGACTGTACGATCGCAATCCGCAAACACATCCTGATTTCTGCACGCCACAATCGGGACAGGCCAATAATCGGTCCACCTGTATACAGTGATCATCAACTGTATTCCCACTTGTGTACCCTCGTGTATCACGAAATGTGCGTACAAATGCTCTGTGATTACTATGAATGGTAACAATTAATCAAGACAAGATGAGTGGAAAGAGAAAGAAAAATTCCTCTAGGATCATTGTTCCTTTTTAGCTACGGTCACATAGTTCAATATCTCCACAGATTCGGTTATTTTATCGTGCACAAACACATATTAGATTGGTGCATATGAAATGTCGTTTTTTTTTCGGAGTAAAAAGGTTAAACATAAGTAAATTCTTTAGAACACTACACATATATTTAGATAAATAATTTTTCCATGGTTCTATACACTTTTCCCCAATAATTTATTAGTTTAATTATTATATATTTATAGAAATCTCCTAATTCAAGATTGTTTAATCTTCCTCCTGATTTTCTGTCAGGTGAAAGATTATTAATCTTAAATTTTGCAAATCAATAGTAAATTATTCCTCTATTTATATAATTTTCCTCAAATCCAAGTTTCAAAAGCTTTTATGGTATATTTGCTAAATTTCGACATCTATAAAAAATGACTTAAATATTCCGAATGTTCATGATGTCAAAAACTGAAGTCCGCACAATTTTATTATGATACACACATATCTACATCACGATAAATTCCTTTTTCTTTAATTGACGAGTTTACAGCATTAAAAGAATAGTATCCATTCATCAATCTCAAACTTCGGAAAAAACGACACTTCATATGCACCAACCCCAAAATGTACGTAGTATTATGCAAGACGATAAAACAATTAATTCTGCAAATGATCGATTCGTCGTAGCACGAATATAATGGTCTATACACAGCACAGTGAATCGGTTAATTAACATGTTTAAGAACTGAACATGTGGCAAAGATGCAGAACGTTATGAACGCTGCTTTCAGGTGTTACCGATTAGGTAAAAAGATATCGTATCGTGTGAACCAGCTGAAAGAGTTCCGGAAAACTCGTGCCGTGTCTTCCTGGCCAAGATACACTTCGCTAGAACGGATTACAAAAGGTCCGGCTTTACGTTGAAAATCTAATAAAATCCTTAAGAGGGTTTACGGGTAATACGTTCACCGCTAAACTGCTACAAATAATCCTTTACGGAGCAAAAAATTAGAGTACCATGGGTATCTTCGCGGAAATTTAATAAGTGTAGCTTTACGCGAAGTATGATTAATCTTCCGAGGGGTTCGGGGAAGGGGTGCAATCGAGTTAAAATCGTACAATAATCTTGCATAAAGGTTCACCTGGGACAGTTCTCGTTTCGTTTTTTCAGAATTTCCCTCGTTATAATCGTTTTATACTTTTGTAATTCGAAAAGGGGAAACCGGTTCTTTGTACGCGTGTTAATATGCGCCGCGTTTTAAAGCGTCTTTTGATGTCGTGTCGGGGTGCAATGCTTATATAGAAACGGCATAATTTATCGCGAATACGACAGCGAGTAGCACGTGGCGGCGCGAAAGGGGCAGAAATTAGCGATGTTACATATATACATAATCATGGTTTCTTGAGAAATCCATTGTTGGAATATTTTAATGAAATAATTGCGTGTTCGTGCGTTTGCACGGCTCCCGCGGAAAATGGGCTCGCAAACAAGCGTGCACATGCACCGGTGTTGTGTGCGGCTCGCGTGTTGTAAGTCACATCGTAAATTTATATCGCGCTGATCGTCGCCGCAGATTCGAACCACGACCTAATTAGCCTTTTAAAATGCTCACGGCAATTAAGTAATGTACGCGTAACGAAAGAAAGGTCGCAAAAAAAAAAGAAAAAAAAACAGGAAAAAGCGGAACAGAAAATTTTTAATGCGACCATTACTACGCGTGTGTCTTTCGGTGAACTCTAGAAACGCATACGAAGAAAGAGAGAAAGAGATCGTTAGGAAGATTCGTGAATCGATAAACATTAACGATTTTAGAAATCGGTAGAACGCTATTTGCTAAATTACTATACAATTACGAAGCATATCTGATGCGTTGGTCGATGGGCTAAAATAGATAACCCACTTTGTCTCAGTTAGAAGCAAAGTTTTATTTTTTATCGCAATCGCGGCCGGATCGATGCGACAGCAATAAAATGTTAGTAAATGAGACCTTAGTTTACTTAACGATATTAGATAGTAGATAATAATGCAATATTGCTCGGCCAGTTTATTGGCGGCTTGCGGTGTTTCGTGGCAAGCAAATAGAAACCGAAAGACTATCATCCCCCCCCCCCTCAATTTTAATCGTTACAATTATTTTAGGAACAACAATGACTTCCTAACTTTATTAAGATCTAATGAAAGAGATGCAAAAGAACGATTCTAAGTTTTCAATCCGATTAAATTGTCAACCATTTGACTGCGAAAGGTGTATATATAGTGGCGTGCAAAAGTTTGCGGCCACTTGTTTAATTTTTCTGTATTGTAGATTAATACTATTTTCATTAAATAAGTGCATACAAAAGTGAATAGCGTTGGCTTTTCTTTCGACGCATTTTTCATACGATATGTAAATGAAAAATACTTAAGCTTCTTCATTTGGAAGGAAAGTTGAAAAAGCAATCTGACCAGAAACTTTTACACGCCACTAGATTTTATGTAATACAACATAAATTAATTTCCTAATTTACCATTGTACGTATAACAATATTTAAAGGTTTATTTTATTAGCATTGTAACATAATTTTATCCTTTTACGTTTCACCTTGATTAACTGTTTTATAAATGCAAATTACGCGTGTATTTCTAATTATACCAATTCTTCGTAGATTCTAATATCGCGTCGCAGTCAAAGGGTTCAGAACCAACGTTGCAACGTTAATGTAACACTTTATTTGTAATTTTATCAAAGTTTATAAGATTGTGCAACGCGTGTGGAGGAGGAAATAATAACGCGATAATTATTATACGAATCCTCGGTATGACTTTTCGCAAATATTATGTGCACCAATGAATTGCAAATTCATTCTTGTCGAATTCAGCATTTATTTTCACAATAAAATTAAACCTGCCTAAGAAAATTCCTACTAAATTGGAGACTGAATAATTATTCTCTAAAACAAATTCTTTATCTTATTTTTATATCTGGATATCATATTTTACATTTGAACTATATTTATCTAAAAAATATTCGATTACTTATTGGTACACCTAATACATTTTAAACAGCCAGAAAAAATTGCAATTGAAACGCTGCGTCAAACCACGTTGGCCGTTAACGGGTTAACCGAACTCTACGCAAGATCCAAGAATCTCGAATGCCAGGATCGACGATCACTAATTTTACTCGCAACTCTATTTCTTCCACGACAATCCTCAAAGAAGCACGAAAAGGAAAATCTTACCTTCGTCCTTCGCGTGTCCCAATATCTGATCGATGCTGTACACGTTCTTCTTTTGATTGTAAGTTTGCGCCATGCTTCTTCACTGTACAGCGTCGCCGGAAACCACTATTGCAACCGCGTCGAAGAGTAACCGGAAGCAGCGTACGGTTCACGGCAGTTCACAAATACTTTCGACGGATTTTTTCTCATCGAGGACCTCCGATCAAGGAAATCGTATTTCCCGCTGTCGACTCGCGGACAGATGGAGCTTCGTGGAACGTTCTTTTGGCGCGAGCAAGAGAAGCGGAAGGATATCGCCGGCCAAAAGGCGAAAATACGCGCGTGTGAAACCAATTGAACGAAAAACAAAAAGTTCGCTAGCGATAGAAAAATACGTGGGAGGCAGAGGAGAAACTGCGGAGCGTCGATGTTCCCCGCGACTCTCTGGCTTCGAAAAGAAAATGCGTCAATCGACGGCGCACCACGAACTGGCTCGTCGGACATGAAAGCAGCCCTTAATATCGCATACAGCCGCCCCACCTCGCAACCCCTAACACCGCCATATTAGCCTCCCCGCCAATGAGGGCGCACGCTTCTCACCCAAAGCCACCCCGTACTCGGGGGTTGAATGAGGCCTGGGCGGGGAATATTTTGCCCTTTCCGCGTAAATCCCCGGATTTTTTTCCACCTCCTCTCCTACCCCTCCCACTCCGCGTCTTTCTCCTTCTGTCCTGTTCTCTCTTCCCCCCATATCTATCTCCGTTCTTCCTACCCTTGCCACGTATGTCCGTCCCTTCGTCTGTCCTTCGTCTCCACCTTTCTCGCTCGCGCCAATTTGGTTTCGATCCAACGGCGGGATATTTCTTCTTCTCTCCTGAGAATGTCAGATTATTTACCGCGTCTTCGGATGTACGCGAATTTTTCAGCATCGCGATTAATCTTCTCCGACATGCTTAGCTGACCGATAACACAAGGTTCGAGGTTTCCCATTTTTTTTTTAGGGAAACGATGAAGGTTGAGTAAGTCTCACGGTAATGAGGAATTGGTTAAATACCTATGCGATTTTGTCGGTTGGATAGATATTAGGTATAGGGAATATGTAGTTCATTATATCTAAATGGGTTGATGTATTTGTTTCATTAAAAGATTGATTTTTCACAGTAATAAGAATGTATTGCTTGTCCAAAAGATATAGTAAGTAATAGCATGCATTTTTAAAATCAAGTAAGTATCTAACTTTGTTAACAATGAATGCTAAATTAAACAAAAATGATGGATTATTCATTGGTATACCTGATAATAGTGTTTCGCTTTGGATAATAATGGTAGAGATTTATAAACTTGTATTAGTTTGGTTATTTTATGAGTAGGAGACTTAGTGGGTCTTTATGTAAATTTATATTTTTATAAACGCCCCTGAAGACATGGTACCTAGATAGAGTTTAATTTTATGCTTAAAATATTTTAACATATACTGTATTTTGGATGCATTGTATATTTTTACGTATTATGTGCATTCTGTTCATTTTTGCATATTTAAATTCCCAATAATTGCATAAACATCTGCAGTCTATATATTACACTTTATATATTCAGATGTTTTGTATAATTAACCTTTCAGGGACGATGCAAATTTTCCTGATCCCTTCGATTTGATTATATTTTGTGCGCCACACATTACTATAATTTTAATGTAATTCAATCTGATACGATAGTCTTAAAACTCTTACAAATCAAGTTGATTACAAAATTCGGTCGCATAAGAATTTTTACAAGAATTTATTCAACAACTTCGCACATGAATGATTAATTATACTCACCCAATTTTCATAAGAATAAAAATTACTCTTATCTACGTATCAAAAATTCAATTTTGAAATACCATAGCGAAACGGTAAGGGAAGTTTCAGTTACTCGTAATTTATTACTAGACTACTGATTTGTATGCATTTATAAGAAACTTATATGTGCAAAAGAACACCGAGTATATTTGATGTGTAAAAAGAGGCACAGTATTAATAGTAAAGTAAAGATTATTCTATTTTGAAGGTGATGCAACCTTCAAATTTAAATCCCATTCCTTTAATCGTGTTAATAAAAATATGAATTTGCCTAAAGGCTAGAAGAAAGTCTATTTATTACAGAGTACAAGATTCATCGTGCAATATTGCAACCTGTTAAGATACTTCTTGCAGTAAGCACAACCTAACGGAAGCCTTAGCTAACCTGGGAAATACTGGAACCCTATGGCCTGCAATGTAATTACGAGAAACGAGATCGCCCCTCGATCATCGGCCCATTCACTAAAAGGACCGTTCGAAAATTTACTTACGATTATCCTACTTATTCTAAGACAACACCTTTCTACGCACGGCCAGTAGGGAATCAGTAGTCTAATCCTTAAGACGCGGTTCCCAAAATCCTGCCCGTGCCACTCTTCCAGATTTCATCCGTTTTGTAGAATCTCCTTTCGTAATCTGCCCTGGACAATCTAGTGTTAATCCAAAGTATGCCTGCGAAAACTTTCGCCCATTCTTTGAAAGATCACTGCTCTAATTCGCCTCGTTTGTTGAGACGAAACAACCTGTTGTTGTACTCTTAATTATATAGGGTTGCTCGCTTTAAAAGAAAATCGTTGCTGGGAAACAGGCACCGCTATACTTTCTTCGAAATTAGTCTCGGTGTATTTAAACACAAATATTTTTAGAAGTACAAGATAAGTAAAAGGAGAACGAAGAGATTCGAAAGTCTTTTGCGTACAGGGGATGAAATATTATATTTCTAAGCGTTTGAATTTTCAAACTCTTGGATTTATACACGTTCGAATTTTTATGCGCTTGAATTTCCAAAAATTTCATTTTTCAAGCTTTTCAATTTCGAGGCGTTCGAATTTCCAAGCTTTTGGTTTTTTAAACGTTTGAATTTTCAAACTCTTAAATTTCTAAGCATTCGAATTTTCAAGCGTTTCAATTTCCAAACATTCAAATTTCATATCTCTGAATTAATAGGAACATCCGTCGATTTTTTAAGTCTTTCGAACAATTATGAGCGACACTGTACCTATTGTAATTAAAGCACCACGTGGTATAAAAATGATAAGACATTTCTTTGGCAATCTAATATTTCTCTTAATTTGTTGTTTGTCTCCGGCGTGTTTGCGTGTAATTTTACAAAGTACGAGCAGCAATGGCGCACAACCTGTTAAACGAATTTAACAGACGCGTGCGTTTAACAAACTCGCGCAATTAAACGGTTAAATTTCATACAATCGGGAAAAATTTTATCGTTATTGGGACAATGCACGATTCGTCGATTGAATATTAAATTTCCGGGATTTATTTAACCAAACGGAGTATCTTCCGTCAATCACGTAAAGGTGTGGGTGTACGGTGTGTCACCCCGTTCCACCCCTTTTGTATAGTAGGCTTTATAATGCAAATAAACCATGGCAGAGGGGAACGGAGAACGCGGGTTTCACCGTGGGTCACTGCTCCGCGATTCGTCACGCTACAAACCAGATTTTTGGGAATATCACGGCACCCTATCACCCAAAAAAAAAAAAATATCTCTTACGCGGATGATTTTGAAAACAAAACGCTTTGTCGGCGAAAAACGACGTCACGTTTTTACATACATACGAAAGCAGATTACTCGAGGCAACAGAGAAACGAACAATCCATGGACGCTATTAAAAAAATAGAAAATTGAACTTGCACGCGTAAAACGTGCCGTTGGACGGCTCGAAACATTGTACCAGGATTATAATTTGAAACATCGCAAACGCAATATTTGTAAAATGATCGCCGCGCTGTGATAGGGGACGAAATTAAGTATATGTGTTTTAATCAGTTTAAATGACGATTATACCCTTCTCGAGATAGGCCCTTTTAACAATTGTCGCATTTTAATAATCTACGTATCGCGTTATACGTGTTTCCAAACTACCAATGTTATATTACAACAATTTGCATAGATATAAAAAATTAAATGGAAAAAGAATCGTTCTCGATGATAATCTATAAACCTAATGATTTTTGTATTCATTTTTTATTTTTCTTTTTCGGAGTTATGGCGGTTTTGATCTTCTTCTCAATCATACAAGACTTTTCACACGTTTTGTTACACATTAGTAAAATCACGGTCCAATTTGAACTTCGATTAATAAACTTTGTAGGATGCGTAGAAACATCTACGTTCTATCGTTTCTCTATCGTAATTGAAAAATTGCATTTTTTTTTTTAGTTGCAAGACTTTTGTAGGATATGTCAAGCAAACGTTGCAAATTCGAAGCACCATCGACGTCAAAGTGTTAGCGCTGCATTCAAGAAACGATCTGAAAGGCATCAGGTTGATCCCCGGGATAGATATTAGCAAACAGTTAATTCCTTGCAGATGTTAATTCCCTGGCATGGGAATTAACGATTCTAGAACAGTGTATAGAACGTACTAGCAAAGATAATTGGGAATCCCGATGTTGGACATTTACAGTCTTGACATTAGCAAGATTATCCGACGAGATTTTCAGCTATTAGGCAAATCATTTTACCTGAACTGTATGAAACGGGCAAATCGAGAACGCCACGGCAGATTGCAATCGCCGCTGTCAAAATGAGCACAATTTTTCTCTCCAATTCATATAAACGACTCTTCGCATTTGTTGTTGATTTTGTTTCCACCGATCGTGTATGACTGTGTGTATGATGTATAAAATATTCAATGGAGAGAGACATGGTATCAAATGAGACATCGAAAAATGGACAATTTTTTAATAAACACAAGTGAATCCGTGACACACCAGTGACATAATAACCGAACCGATTTAATACGCGAATGAAATGACCATACCATGTCCAATATTCACAGATTTGGTTATTATCGATAGCAACAACCAAATAAGTTTTTAGCCAACATCAATAGATGTAGAAGCATTTCTTAACTCATTGCTCTACAATAACGAGTCACACTTGGTCTATAAATTTTGCTATAGACTCAACAAAAATTGATTTTATTAAGGGTGAAATTTAATTTGGTCTGTAATTTTAGCATTGTCTTACAAGATCAGGGGTTATTAAATACAATTTTTCTATAATATTCAAATGATTTGAACTTAGCGTGATATGAAAGCAATGATCGATTAATGCTAGCACACGCAGACAATAAAATAATCGTAGGGCAAGGGATTTTTATGTAAATTTGTATTCTTGAAAGTCGAATTAAAACATTGAAACTTAAATAAAAATTCGTATTACCTTTTAAATATTACAATGTATCATTATATTGAATATTTTTTATATTTTTTAATATCATGTGCATTGTGTATCTTTTTGCATATTTAACCATTTCACTGCTATCAGTGTCTATAGCCATTCAAGAAATTAACGTATAGCGAATTATTGGCATATTCTGCCAACTAATTTCGTTTACCAAAGAAGTTATTAACCTCGTAAAACACCTACAATTCCTTGCTGTCTAAAGAGTAAGAAAGAATCGAAAAAAGATCACGAATTTAATGTAACGTTATTCATTATATCATCATGGCCACTTTTCCATGTTCTTCGACTAAAATCGGTCATAGAGAAAGTTTTAAACTTTACCTTCGATAAATGCATAAAACTCCACAGTGTATTAATCACCGATAAACAATTTAAATCACCACATTATCATTGCGCGTAATTCATCGCGACGAAATGGTTCTAATTGCTGACGGACGGTCAGATAAAAAGGCGAAAGGTGTACATACATACCTCGATCGACGAGAGGGATGGTTGGAGAGGGAGGCAGCTGATAACTCGTGGGTGTAATTGTTATATCACGGATCCAAGCAGGGGTGGGTACAGGATGAATAAAGAAGGAGCAACAGAAAGAGGGGCGGGAGGGGACAGGAAAGAGAGGAGGAAGGCATGCGAGGCGACGCTCTACAATAGGCAACATTAAATCTGCAAAAGAGAGGAGATTCTCTACCGCGCGCGCGACAAGGGGGTTGGCGAAGGGGATGGAATCGGGCGTAAAGGAAGCAGATACAATTCACAATAGACCCGGCGAACCGACTCGTAGATCAAACGCTACCCCCTTGGCAAGAACTACCGACGCCTACAACCGGCGCGCGTCTTCGAGTGTCAAAAGTTCGGTCCGTATATTTGCTGGATGACGGCGAAATAATTCGATTGCCCAACAGAGCAACGAGCGAAAAAAAAATCGCGAAATCTCTGTCTACCGTTTCACGCTGCGGTAACGCTGTATTTCATTAGCGTGACGAATGATGGGGGGCAAAATCGTTCTGGTAGTTTAATTCGGCTGAATATAAAAGAGATTCGTTCGCGTTTATTTCCTTGTTTTTTTTTTTCAACGTTATTTGCGATTTTTGGAGAGCTTTCGCTCTATTGAATCAACGGTAATCAACGGACGGGGAAAAAACGATTTCTTTGGTTGCGAAATTATTACGCCCTGTTACCGAACAAGAATTGAAAAATTTGCAGCGATAAGGAGGCTGCTCCATTTTTTACATATCTTTCGTCGTATGTCCTAGTTCGTATGTAGAAATGTGATGCTGCATTTGGTGTGAATAAAAATTAGCTGCAAATAATGGGTATGGTGGTATTGCAACAAACGCCATTCGTGTTTCATATGTTTGATGCAACAAAGACTTTAGGGAAAATAAGATGTGGTTTTGTAATAAACTGAAACCAGAATATGTAATATATATACAGAATACAATACATAAAATATATGTATAGAATATGATAGGTATAGAACATACAGAAGGGGAATTTTGTGAAGACGATTTACACGATAAATATAATCGCATTATTAAAATATTATTACGTCTAACCATTATAGTTTACAATTCACAATAATTACAATAAAATCTGCTCTTTTTTAAAATTTGTTTAATGGATACTTGCTACATATTTCCCTTCTATTTTCGTAGAAAACGGAGGCAGCTCTAATAGCAAAATGATATTTATTGCAAAAATACAAAAAAAAATATAGATTTGATAATCAGCGTAGAAGGTTATTAACACACATATTAGTCGACCATCAATTTATAGAACGTTTGAGACTGTACCGCATGTTTGAAGAAATCCTATCAAACTATCCAAAAGTGTAACTGTCTCCTTATCGCTGTAAACCTTTCAATTCGAGTTTGCATGTTCGTGAAGCGTCGAATAATTATTCGGAATAATTCAATAATGTGATTCACGAAGCGCTGTTCAATCATAATGATAGTAAAGCGAGGTGACAAACAGCGGAGGAGATTATTAAATGCATTAATATTACGTAACAGGGAAATGATATCGATGCTAGCGACAAAGAAGGTAACGAGCAGCAAGGAGGAATATTAAATCAATGTTAAAAGGCATCAGGAATTGCCTGTGCAATGAATGAACGGACAAATTTGCTTCTTTCATCGCGGAAAGCCGGGGTTGGGGGATAAGAATCGTTTATCTATGCGTCGTGTCGCAGTCCGGGCTTATTGGAGCGTGTAAAAACAACGAGATAATACGAGCCTCAAATTGGCCCGCGTCCTTTCTTTTTAGCGAAAAAGGGGGAACGAATTTAGCGTGGATTCTGTAAGGGAAGTCACTGTATCAAGGACGTAGTTATTATCCCTCGGGGGCACGCGCGCGTATTGTTCCCGTCGAATGAACCGGAGAACCATTGAATTTTATCAGACAAACGAGGCGAAGACTGCATGTTTAAGCAATCGACGTGGCTCGAATCGAATCGAGACAGAAGAGAGCGCAGGAAATAATCGGCGGTTTAATCTTACAATTATCGTACCACTCTTTCCATTCTCCTATCTGCTTCGTTAATTAGCTGATAAACTTCCCCATCATGCTTACAAATTACAAACTTTTCACTTGCTAAAAGAAACTACTCCGCGTTTTCCTTGAAGCGTAAGGTAATATGGAATACTTAAGTTTAAACATCTGTGAAGAATAGAGAACTTGGCCTTTGTTTACGAAACAAACGCGATAAAACGAAGAAACTAATGCAGAATCATATTTTGTTAATTAAAGATAACAATATTTAAATTATTTCAAGTTATAGTGAAAAAAGTGAAGAAAGTAAAAATTAACAATTTAAAAAAAGGGTATCGATATAGAACACCTCAGAGATTATAAGAACAAAAAGAATTGTAACGGTAGATTGCTTTTGAACTGCTAATAACAATCATATTTAATAGAGAATCACGCAATAGTGGTGCTTTTTAATCTACCTTTATTCAAATATTCAGCTATATTCCTAGCCTTCGAAAAAACTTTACACGCTACAAAAGTGAAATGCGCTTTGTTCACGTTAATAACTGCACGATTGATACATACTCATTTTTCAATATGATAACCTATTGTTTAAGGGGACTATTTTACCTAATTACCATCAGGTTTCGTCCCTTAAAACTTTGAGATCTCGCGGTCGTCCACTTTACGTGCGTTTACCATGCTTACTTTTATTCAGCGAGAAGATAATCTTTACTATACTTTTGCGTCTTCGACAAGCCAGTGTTTATCCGTACTAACGTGCACGTGTTACTTTTCTTTTTGTCGCCGATTCGAAGGAAAATCAAAAGGGGATGAGAAATCTCGACGTCGCGGAACAACGGTATCCTTTTCCAAAACTACCCCTTGCTTCCTCCTTTTTTTTATTCGTCTTTTTACTTTTTTTTGTTAACGCCCGGATCCTTTTCAAGCGATAACAACGCGGTCGAGCAGCCACGAAGAGGTCGGTGGTCGGGGGTGGACGCTCTTTCGTGGTTGTGTATCAGGGGCGTCGCGTTATTGGCCCCTGAGGCGCCACCGGGCTTTGTCGGGTGGCACGCCGCGCACCGGATAAACGGAGACCGAAGAACCGCTGACTTTTATGGGATAAACGGGGTAAAGACTACCCCTGCCTGTTTCTGTGGCCATGCACCACCACTAACAACCGCCTACGTACGTACACACCGCGAACTAGATTTGTACACGCTGTCTACAAATGAAAGAGTAGCGAAGAGAAACGGCAGGAGATTGCTGAGCTGCTGATCTCATAGAGTCACGGTTTTTTCTGTATACAAGCTGTATTATATTTAATCTCATTAGCGTGTAGTAATATGACAAATACAAAATACGTAACACGTAAGGGGAGTTTCCCTATTACCAGACGACACCTAATACCGGACAGTAGGCATATACTTGAAATACAAAACAGTTACGGATTGGTAGTACCGTGGGAACTGAAAAAACATTAAAGAGCAGAGGAGAGAATTAAAGAAGAAAACTAAGAAGATAAGTGGATTGGAAACAATAAATAAAACTAGAGCATTGATACCGAAGAACACAAATTACAAGACGGCTTTCGTGGTTTGCTTAAAGATTTGCGATGAATATTGAATTCAATATTCAAATTCAGCTCAAATTGCAAAAAATGTAATCATTGTAAATTATTTTATAGTTCTTCTAAGTTGTGTCACAAATCTTTATTTCGTTCGGCAATAGGAGCCACTCAAAGTTCCTTTGAAACCATATACCAAAGTTTAATGTTAATTTAAGATCATATCGTGATAATGCTGCTCATCTCATTCCTCTATTTTTAATCTTAATAACGTTACCTTGAAATGAAAGCAGAGTAGAAGTAATGAAGCATCATTTTTTTCATTTATTTAAAGAAAACCTTAAGTGTATAGGGGAACTCACCCTACTTGTAAGCACAGTGAAGTGACGAAGAATGGAAACGTAATGTTGCGCGATTCCAGTAAGGAGCGAGATTAAAATGTACTTACAAACCGCATAGATGGATAGATCGACAAAAAGGAAGGATAGAAGCGAGTAGATGGTGACTACGCCTCTGCTAAATAAACTAACCCCCGAGGAGGCGGAGGGAAGGATCAGTGGAGACAGAGGGGGTGGTTACTGCGCACCCCGACGCGGCTGCCGGGATTTTATTAACTTCTGCACAACGACGAAGCGCCGCACGTTTCGTTCAAGTCGGACAGAGACATAGAAAACCGAGACCTCGTCTCCGACAAACAGCCAAATAAAGAGATAGTAATTATTGTGTTTGTGCCCGGTTTATTTCTTCGTTGGCCCGTGCCCTCGTCACTCCCAGAATCTCTTCTTGGGGCGCTATCACTTTTATCCTTCCCCTCTCGATTGCTTCTTAAAAAATCACCACAATCCATCCTAATCAACCCCTATGGAAATTGTGTTTTCTTTGCCACTGAACGATGACTAGACTTCGGATCTTTATGCAAATTCAATTTACTGTAGAGCAATATAAAGGGGAGGAACTTAAATACAGACTGATTCCATCCCTTAAATATCGTAAGGTATATTTTAGTCTAGATATTTTGCATTTGATCCGCAGTCTAACTATGAGCTATTTGTAATTTCTTATTATCTAATTTTGACATCCTATTTTATTTCGTTCTTATAATACTGTGATCTTTCGTCACGTGCAGTATACTAAGGGTTACTTTAACCGTAAAATAAATGTATCTACATCTAAATCTAAAATCCCCCAGAAATTACAAGCTTGTACGAGCCTCGTTAACGATTCCCGTAACTATTAGCAGTCTCTTCTCGCATACCTACCTTTGAACGTCCCCTCTATTTTATAAAATTATGTTTGCAGTGGATCCTCCTTTTTTCGCAAACATTTAACTGCAGTCGTTAAAGTTTCTCTTTGGAGCATGGTTCAGATAAATTTCGTCGCATCCAGCAGCGCACCGGCGAAGGTGTCAATTACCGTGATACAGTCAGGCGCCACCGAAAATCTGTAACGAAGGTATGACATTAAACGGTGAGTATTGCCATGGCAGGGGGATGGTATAAACGAGGCGATCGACGGTGTAAAACGCACAAAGACAGCCACGTAGCTCGCATACACGTGGATGAGCAGGATTGGATAGAAGGACCGTGAATGAGGAACACCGGCGGAACATTCGGAAGTCCGATCAGGACCATTGGCTTTGATCCGTTACGTAGCAGTGGCTGCACGTGGCTGAATACTCCCCATAAACCCCACCACCGATCCAGAAGACACCCCACCACCGGCAAGTCGTCGTTCCTCCCTGTATTCACGGGGAATTCCAAATGATCGCGAAATAACCGCTCACTTATATCAATTCACTGACTGCTCTTTATAAAGGCGCATTCACGCGTGCCATCCACGAACGATCCAACCCCTACGCACGTTAAGGACTCTATATTTCGCCTCATCTCGCTCTCCGCCCGTTCCAGCAGCTTCCTTTCGCTGTATCCTTCTTTATTGGCCTCCTTCGTCCTTCTTCCGCAGCCCTTTTACAACGATCTCTGTCTGGTACCCACTGGTAACCCACCAAACGATCAGAGCCCTCAACACGATGGGGACCCATTCGTCGTGCGTAGGCAGGGTGACCGACCCCTATGTCTTCCTCTTCTTTTTTTTCCCCGGCCAGCTTTTAACATCGGCCTCGAGAGGAGATCGGGAATTATCTTAGTCAATTAACTTGAACGCGCACCACGCGTTCTGTCGATTATCGCGCGTTAATCGCTCGTTCAAAGGAGCTGAAAGAGGAGCAGCACTTTGTTTGCTACCCTGTGCGCATCGCGTACGGCTACGTGTTGGACGTCGTCGTTGAATCACGGCCCCGGCGAGAGCACGATTGTTGTCGACCGGAGAACGATTGACTCGTATGAAATTCTCCACTTTTTCACTCGGTCTTTTCTTTCTTTTTGTTCCCGACGCCCAGAGTTCGCGTCCTGGTTTTGAGATTAGTAACAAGGGAGATCGCGTGAACGTTGATGAACCTCGTTACGGTGACGTGGGTTTTTGGTTTTAGTATTTTAAGTTGAGACGATGTAAATTATACAATTTATCTAATGTATTAAAAAGGAATGTAATACCAGCTGCATTTACTCGTAATGTGCGTAATACAGTAGCATTTTATTAAAAGCTCTTTGAAGCAGCGCGATCTCTTCAATATTCATCACTAGACTGTGGATCATTATGCAAATTTATACTTTTATTAACTAAATTAAAGAAATGGATCCATACAAAGTGTTGCTTTATCCTTGGAAAACAATACTTTGTGCTTTACTTTGAATTCACTGTCACTGCGATTTTTCTACATCTTTCCCATCGAGTATACAATGACACACCTCGTTGCGCGACACTCGATACTCTCCTAGTAGTTGCAGAAAGAATGATAGAATTAACGAAGAGCATCGGTAGGATCGCAGCAGAACGAGACACCGATTAGCCGTATTAAAGAGGCAGCTAGGGATAGGTAGCCTCGGCGAGGAGCCTGAAAATCGACGGCGGAACGAAGAACGAGGAAATGATCGTCGCCGAAAGGATTTCTCTGGCGGTGGGTAACGGCGACGGTGGATTGGTCGGTGGCAGGATTCAGGAGACAATGGGCAGAAGGAACGAAGAGGAAATATAATTGAGCGATTTGAGACGTCGTCGAGGGAGAAAAAGAGTAGCGAAGGAACTCCGGGGACCAGGGGTGTAGGGAAGAAAAGGGGAGGAGACAGGACCGCCGCGATAAAGTATAATTATTTTCCGATAGAGTGGAAATTATTCGAGAACGAGCGACGAGTTATTGGCGATATTCATACTTTTATTAAACGGCTCTCTCTTCTTCTGCCGTCTCTCCGCTTCGTCCCGCGCGCAACCCCCGGCCACCCCTTCGACTAGCACCCTTTTTTACTTCAGCGTCGATCGGAAATGTATAGCCGGCACTCACGGCAAATTAAGCCCTCTGCTACTATTTTATTCCATTGTCCTTCCGGTCGAGGATACGCCACGATTCCGCGGCCAATCGCCGAGAATGTAATTACCCCGGATCTCTGCCTGCCGGGTTCCTCGTGATGCGAATAACAACGATATGTCTACGGTGTAATCGCTTAAATAATTAGTTCCGACGATTAATCAGGCTTTTTCGTTGTAATCGCTGCCGATTCTCGGGGATATCAGAACAGGAAATTTCATTATATCCATCTGTGCTCTGTACAACCGAGGCTGAACAATCGGAATTCGGGACTCGAAAGTCGATTCAACGGCTAATGAAGGAGAATAACGACACTTTGTTACATCGATGACGAATTAGTGGAATGGTGCTTCAATTGACAATTCTATACCTACGTAATTCTGTTCCATTGAAACGGAGTTCTTATCAATTATCCGAGTACAGTCGAATCTTGATAACTCGAATCTCAAAGGAACAGTTAAATTCTTCGTGTTGTAGAGATTTTCAGTAACAGGAGTTTAACGTATGAGAATTCGACTTACGTGATGTACAAACACGGCAAGTCGCGTCTTACGTTTTCCAACGTTCATTTGTTTGACAAAGTATGACATACGTAGCTATAATTTCGAGTTATAAAGCCAGCGATGATAAAAGTTTGATTTATAGAGGTAAAGTTCGATTTGAAGAGCTCTAGCTATTCTAAATTCGAGCGACAGAGGTAAAACTCTATCTAAATATGTTTTCGAATTGATGATACTAGCCAGATGGAGGCGAACCTATTTGAAAAAATAAATTAAAAATGTAGAGTGACAGTTTTTCGTATGAAGCTTCATTTTCGAATAAATCGATCTTACGTATATCTAATTGGAAGATATCGCTATGCTGCTCGCGTTGATATTCCGATTTATTATATTAAATAATAAGGGACATACATTGCAATGAAACTATTTTGTGATCAAGAATTTCTTCTAAAATAACAAGCCATCACATTGATGTTTACGAATACAAATGCAACTAAAGCTAGTCTATAGTGTACTCTACGAATCTTCGAGATCAATTTATTCGAAAATGAAGCTTCGTACGAAAGAATATCACTCTATATTTTCGATTTACTTCATTCCCTTTTGACTTCTATTACTAGCTCGGAAAACGCCCTGTACACGTGGCAAACAATTCGAGTTAAAGTAAGTTTCACTTCGATTGATAGAAGTGTCCAAAATGGAGTGGAATGGTATGAACAAAATTCTCTTCTCGCGGAGTGTCGAGTTATCGGGGTTCAACTGTACTATCTTCCCTTGCTTAAACCAAACTTTTCCCCGGAAGATAATTGCAATCTTAAAGAAATTTATACAACGTAACGTGCATATATTGCATGTATCTTCTGAGAAGATCGGATAGAAGAAACACCTGCCAGGATACGTTAACCCGCACGTCTATCCAGCTTCCTTCCTGCGCTATGCTATCTTACTTTATAAAAGCAGACGATCCTCGTCCTGCTGATGACACGTTGATAATGATACTCCGCAGCTATTCAAGAACGAGTAACATTGTTAACTTTGCAATAAAGCTGGGGTGATACCGTCAGCCAGGAGAACAGAGGGAAAGAGAAGGAGGAAGAGAGGGAAAGAGAGGAGATATAGAGGAAGGGTAGCGATAAAGCGACGGTGGGAGAGGGATAGGAAGACGAGCAAAAGGGAGGGAGGGGGATAAAGCGACACACAGAAAGCGAGATCTCACCCATTGTAAGGTAAGGGATGATAATAGGTTGACATCTGCACTCAGCAGCCCCCGGTTCCAGCAGCTCGTTGGAAACGCAATTAATATTCGTAATTATGCCACATCCCCACCTACGCTCCACTTTTACACCCCCTACCACCTCGCTTCATTGCTTTCTATCCTTCGCCTTCGTGTTCTACCGGTTACTTTCATAGTCCCGTCGAAGAAACGGCGACTTAACGAGATAAGTTGCAATCACTGTATTGGCAGGATATCAATTTTTTTCCATTTCGCTCGTATTTTCGTCCTCGCGACGATGAATCGAAGGGTTAGACGGCGATGTATCCAAATTTTCGAATCGATTTTAATCCAAAGGGTTGCTAATAGACTGTATAGAAAGTAGAGATCCTTATTACACTTCTATGCATTTCAGTACGTGTCATGTTAAGTACACGTGCATTAATGTATCCTTATATTAATTCGTTTACTGTTACTTTAATTTCTTTAATTAAATATTGGAGGATTGTAGTGCTGTGGAGAGGAGATAGAATAGGAAAAAGGGAGGATGTTGCGTTTCGTTCTGGGCCTGCTAGTGGACTCATCAGTAAGGCTACCTAGCAGGCCTTGCCTTTAGACACTGGGATATTGGAAGGATGGTTAAAGGCGGTATATATATGGACGAGGTAGTTGGATCGAGATGTTTTCGATAAAGTCCTATTTCGTATGTCCATCTAGTGGTGGGTGCAGGAAAGCCGCCACAGGATTAATATCGATTTACGGATCAAGACTATAGTTTCATAAATTTCCAGGTCTTGGCCTCAAAAATTAATTGAAACATATTTTGTTAAAATATCTTATTCAACGAGTAGTTACATCTATAAATTAGTATTAACGTTTTAATAGTGACACGAATCAAAATAAGCATGCATTAATGCGCGTGTAACTAAATACACGTGTATTGGAGCACGTGAAACGATTCGCGAATGCACGTATAGTTAATATGACACGTACTGAAGTACATGTAAGTGAAATATACGTGCGCACGTGTAATTTTAATACACGTTCAAAATCATGATCTCTAATAGGTAGTAAGTCTAGATTGATAACGCTACGAATTGATTTTGACGTTTCTGAGTGGAGATTTGTCTAGATTTAAATTACCTAAGTGTCTTGCGTAATTGATAACCCATTAGCAGGAAGTAATTACGTCTCCTTGACAAACGCATAAATTTGGCTAACTTAATCCGAGTTAAGGATCCAAATTAAGAATATTTAAATGACTAATGCGTTTGTATCTTTCGTGGAATATACAATTAGCACGATAGTAGGTGCACGCAAGCCAGGAAACGTTGGCGAACGTTACAAGGCACCGGACATGCGGTGTTCCCTAACCGGCCTCGTTACAAACAATAATGGAGTCAGGATTTATTTGCGGCATTGAGGTAACCCTCCATTCTTCCACCCCACTAAAAACTGTCACGTTCAGCTTACCACCTGCTGTCCGTCCTAATTGCCGACCAGGAATACGAAGAATCGATACGTCGAAGATCCTGACGATCCTAATATTCAATCGCAAGGAACATTAAATCTAACATTAATCCATTCGTCTCAGATTAAAATGCTGTCTAATTACTATACGAATCTGAATCATTTGTTTTATGAAAAATCAAAAGCGCACACATATTTTCAAAGTATTTATCATACGTACTGTAAAGCTAAAAGTATGTTTTTGTGAGGTACAGCTCAAAACAGTCTGGTAAATGCAGGGTGACGTCACATTTTGTTTCACCCTCGCTAAACTCATTTTACAGCATTAAAGACAAGTAATGGAATATCATTTTCTATGTTACTCTCTCAACGCCGTGTTGAAAACATTTTGATCGCTGAGGAACACAATTTCTTGGGCCAGATTTCTTTATATAGACAAACAATAAGCAATAAGCTTCTATTGATTACAAACTTCATAAAAATGTACAACGTTCATAGTACAAGCTGTGTCCATCATTTAAGTTCACGACTTCGCAACGACATGATTAGTTTAGCTTGTCAAACGATACGAATGGATTAACATATTGACAATCGTAGACAACAAAAGACGTTTTTCACCTTTGAAGCGTTGAGAACCGGAGAAGTCTTTCGATTTTTAATCGCTGGTAGTAGAACACCTTAATTTACTTCTTCTTCGGTCAAATTATGAACAGAATTATCTGTAGGTAAGCATGTTTTGTCGCTACTATGTTATAGTAACATCAGTTCCAAAATATTCATGTACTAATTATTTCAAAACCTAATTCTACCAAAGTAGAAGTAACTTGCAAAGTACAGCCTGCAAATTCTCAAAAGCGTTGAAAAGTGATGACTAGATACCTAATATTCGAAAATGACGGCAAATTTTTTTAGTCGGGGCTTTTGAAAACGATGGTAAAGCTTGGGATTCGCGTTGGCAATCGGCGTAGTCCATAGGCGAAACACATAATTCCATACCTAAGAGAGGCGCTCAATGGGGCGGAAATTACGCAACGGAATTTGCGACTTCTCGTCCACCGAAAGCCCGCTGTCCAAATAGAAAATGGATTAAGAGCATCGAGGTACAGTTTCGAAGCTGAGTCGCAGATATTATCGGTAATAGCGCAATTATGATAATGGTGGGTAATTCTGCACAAAATTCAGATGGAGGGAAGGAGAGAACGCGAGAAGAACTGATAGAGATAGGAGTGGGGTGGGTGTAGGGATGGGAGAAGGAGACAGCCAAGCGAACTGAGACTGCTAATGAAGGAAACAGTTAGATTCAAACGGCCTCCAATAATTATCCTGCCAGCCATCCATATTATAGTCTCGACAATGCACGAAATTGTTCACACTTCCCTTGACAGTACATCTAACGCTCCGTAGTTCCTAGATGCTGCATGCAAAGGGATGCTTCGACACAGAGACACGTTTCCCTGTGCTCTTACGCGACCGAACACATTTGTCGTGACTCGTAAGTTTCATTTAGAAGAAGAGTGGGATAGTCGATTAGGTAAAGAGTTAAAGATTTTCTCGGATTCCAACATCATTATGCCGTATGTATATCCAGTAGCAATGGTACAATCGGATTTTGGATATGCAAATCCATATAAAGGAACGTGAGACCGTTCTTGGAAACGTGGCTGCGTAGGTGCACTGGCACAGAATGGATTATAAGGTTACAGAATTGCAAAACGAGGGTAAATGGATTAGGAACCTCGTTTGACTAGTTCAAACCATTTGATCCATTGTTTCTAAAACGCTTCCTGGAATGTTGACAAGGGTCATAGGTAATAAATCACTAGATTTGTGAATCTTCAATGGGCAATTATCATTTAATGATTTTTTGAAAGGGCGGTGGGGATTAAAGCGCCAACGCGAAGAGAAGGATTGCGTTAAGCTCTGGTAGAACATTACGAGGACATTGTGATTATGAAGATTAAAATCGGAATTTTTCTAAAGGAAAATTGAATATTGCAAGTTTAGTTAAATTTCAGTATACTACGAATTCTAAAAGATTCAAACAGCTGTTTAAAGAATTATAAATATGTCAGTACATTAATTATCCATGTATAGAAAGTTACAATTTGCAAAGACAGCACATGGGATACATAATACAAGTATAAAAGTGTACCAAATATTCAGACCAAAGTGAACATTCTTATGTTGAAGGGGTGAAATTAATATTTCGATTCCATTACTTTGGCTGTATCTATAAAAATGTGAACTCACATATCTATAAAAAAAAATTATCTTTAAAAAACTGTGTTAAACTCAACCTTTCAGAGTCTTTAGCGAATCTTTTCAATATTTCTGTTACATACTAAGTAGACCACGAATTAGGGGGTGGTAAATGTTCCATTTGCCTCACCCTAGCGACACCCTTGCTTGAATCCATAAATTAGTAAGTGTACCTATAAGTAATACACTATTCTTGAATGAGTTAAAACATTTATTTTAACAAAACCTATAACCTCCTTGAAAGGTAGCATCAAACATTACAGAATAACAACAGTTACATATAAAATAGAATAAGTATCCGATTTTGTTAAAAATAAATGCTGATTTGAATAAAAAAGAGAGTGGATTATTCATTGGAACACCTAATATTTCCGAAAGCGACTCAACATTCTCTGATCCTTCTAACTGTAAGCATTCTATAGAATGCCGAAATCGTACACACCCGTAAAGGGGGTGTTATTGGTATTAAACTCGTTCCTTCCAAATCCAGCGTGCATGCAGCCGACTTGTGATTGCGGACCTCTTAGGAAATATAATCAGAGCGATGAATACGAACGTCGAACCGATCGTTGGACACGTAAATTCACGTCATCGTCGTCGTCGTCGGGGTTTAAACCTCCGTAGCCAGACACATGGCGTTCCGCGTTGATGTGTTGATATTAGTAGAGCTAATTTGATAGTTTAATCAATTTCCGTAAGCCGACGGGAGTTTAATGGTGATGTCATCATTTTCAACGGGATACAATGGGGTTAATCTCGCTCGACGAGCTAATATTCGGAGAGTTAACAGAGTTTCAAATGCAGGCAGGGCTCCCATTTGCTCTCGCATCCGCTCGCGAGCGTGCGCGTCGGGTTAGACAGAGAAAAATGTACCAGTTTGTCGATCGTTGCGTCTCATTTCTCAAAATATTCATGAATTTTGATATTTCGAAGCATAAAAGTAGTATCGATGAATCTTAAGATATTTGAAAAAAGAAAAGTATATATATATATATATATATATATATATATATATATATATATATTTATATATAAAAATAGAGAACGCGGCGATCGTTTGAAGCGTCCGCCTGTGACGAATTTTTTTCGACGATCAAACAATACTGTTCCTCGTATCATAAAACGCAACGATGACACTCGATCGCGAGGATAAAGGATCAAGTTATTTCGTGCGCGCGTCCGAAAAACAACAAGGGAAAAAGACGGGAATAAAAATGATACGAAAAAATAATACTTTTTCATAACTGATAACTAAATGAACCTCTCGTGCAGCGTGCACTTCGACCGGATATTCTATCAAAAATTTTATGTGATGACGAGGGAACACGAAATGAACGACAAAAAAAACGCAAAAAAGATGGATGGTTCATACCAGAAAAAAAATCGGGTACTTTAAAACAAAACAATGTACTCATTGAAATTCAAATATATATATATACCGAAAAAAAAACAAGAAAAAATTGGGAACGGAATAAAAATGAAGAAAAAAAAAACACGCGCGCACGCACTTACCTACAGTGAAAAAAAAACGAATGAAATCAATGCGTAATGCAGGTATCGACGATCGTATAAATGAAAAGTCAGCACGATGCCGGGGGTTCGTTTGCAAACGGACGATAAAGAATTCCCATACGATACATGGCTCGTCTCTCGCGAACCCAGGGAAAAATCAAGCTCGAATAGGCCGGCTGACTGAGGGGGTGAAAGGGGTGAGAGTGCAGGCAGAGAAGAGAGGGATGCTGGATTACCACCGGCGGAATTAAAGATTCACAGGCGTGTTTCGCAGTTTTCGTTCGAGCGGCCCTGCATGCGAATCCCCGAGCGGGCATATTAGGTGGAGGCACGCAGTTAGGCAATAACCGCTGTCAATAGAACCCGGCCTCTCCTCCTCTCCTGGAGTGGCCCCCACTCGAAAATGCTACTCGCTAAATTAGGTAGGTTATATGGGCTTCGTTTCATTTGCGAGCAAACTTTAATAAACGCTAAAATTGCGTAAAAGAGCAAGGTTTTCAGACGAGCGAATCAGGGTCGGGGGTGATCCCTCCACGTCGCCAGCCTCCGCATATACGGATAGAGAGAGTTGTGCTGGGACTGCTTCGAGGCCATCGAATCAAAATTTCTTTCTATTAGCTTGGCGCAAAAATAATTGCGGTTCATAATGATTTAGATTTTCCACCGACTTGTCTAGCTATCCTTTATCTAGCTACGATCATGCAATATACTGTTGCGAAGGGTGAAATTGACGATGCTGATTTTTGTTTACATCGTTGCTTTTGTCGTTCGATATTGTGGAGTTTAAACGTTGAAATTAGTTATGGAAAACAAGAAGAAACGTGCGCGACTTTATTAGATGAGCTTTGAGCTTTTTGGGTTCATCTTTGCGGCTCAAATTTGCTAGAGGAAACACTGTGAACTAATTTGGCACTATTCGATCTGAACACACACGTGTTCTTAACCACATCCTGCTTGCATTATTCTTTTTCTTGAATTCGTACTTATGACGTGCACTTGTAAGTTTTCTATTTCTTCAATGTAAAGTTAACTTTAATCGGTAACTTTAGCTTGTAAGTACTGGTTAGAAAATAAAGAAAACACTTAATAGAACTGTATCTATTATACCTCAACTCAATCATTTCCTTCAGTTTTTTGGTTCTCTAGTCGCGTCATTTTGTTCATTATGAAATGTACAGAAATGCATTTCCCTTAATTGCGTATGCATTTAGACATCATTTGTGAAACGTTACCGAAGAACAAGGATAGCTCTTTGTATATATAAAAAGATTTTTGTTTTAACCAGTAATTGTATTACTAATTTCTAATTTCTTGCAAATAGTTTTATGTTTGCTAAGGAAAAGTGTGAATTAAATATCTTTAAAGTGAATAAATAATTAGGAATATTCAAGTAATAACAATGTTTAGTTGAATATATGCAACCGAACTTCATTCTTGTATTGTTTAAAAAGTTAGACAAATTATTCGTGGAATTTTAATTTAGTATTCAAGTACTCGTGTAATTGCAGAGTTAAAAATGTTCAAATAATAATGTTACAGCCATCTTTTCTAGAATTTCACAAGCATCTTCACTGTTATCCGGTGAGTTATTATTCGGTAACAGGTATCTACTGTACCTTAATGCAATAACTACTAATGCGTGATCTGCAGATGGTACGTATTTCTTCCATTGACTAAGAACAGGATAGACCACTCATCCAATGCTTTTGTTTGTCACACGATTTTGGGGCTCATGAGCCCCATTACCATTTTCGTGTCACGTCCAACGTTAACGGTTAAGCATGAAATATATGTGCAGCGCTGCAAGTGATAAGAATTAAAACTATAATATCCGTAACAATTTAAATATGATTGGATATACAGTTTTATATATACGTTCGACCATTTACAATATCGGCGAATTAAAAAGCATTAACAAATCAATCTCATGGTGTATCTCGTATACTCTTTAAATTATTTTAATATTACGCTGTTACGTAACGAAATGTTTAACGTATTGTATTTATTGTTACAATAAATTCCTCAGAGCGCAAACGTATAATAAAGATATAAAAATTAATAAATCTTATCATATTGTACTAGAAAACTAGTGAAAAATTGAGAAAGGTCTCTTCTCACGCGTGATCCGAAGAAGGGGAGTCACGTGACATCTCCTCGCCTATATAAGCAGCGGAGGGGCGACGCGCACTCTTATTGTTGCAGGTGCTCCCGAAGGGATCGGATGGAATCTGTATATCACAGATTCACGTTTTAGCTAGATGATGACCAGAGATGACCACTGGGGCTAACCCATCGCCCACCACCCACCACCCACCTCCCACCTACTACTACTAATTTCTCTTAGACTCAAGATTAAATTTAACCCATTACGTTTGATACACATATATCTGTGCATGTATGATTGTATTGCAGGTGCTACCCACTAACTTTTATTACGATATTCTATTTATTTTTCATTTTATTTATGTTATTCTTCTCATATTTTATTCTGCTATCATTTTACTTTGTTTCTGTTTCGTTGTATCAACATTCTGTTCTATTAATTACGTTTGTCTTCTAATAATTTATATATTTCATTCTGTTTAAATGTTACTCTGCTTACATTTTATTCTGCTAACATTTTACTTTATTTCTCGTTTCTTGTACCTACATTCTATTCTATTAATTACTTTTGTCTTTTATTAATTTATTGCGTGGACTACTAATTTCACTTTAACAGATTAACTTCGTCACGAAGATTCAAGAATTTTAAGAAGAATTTTAACAAGAAATCAGCGAAAGAAGATTCATCGCGGGATGCGTGCGTCTAATTCTAAGTTAGAATAAGCTACGTACATTTAGTCAGAGTATTTTGTACCTCGATTACTGTGCATGCATTTTGTTCTAGGATCGCTCGACAACTTAGAGCCAAAAAGCCTTAACTTCTCTTAACATCTCTTTCAAAGTACATAATATCTTTCATCCCATTCTTGCTCGCGTTAATCAATTTGCAATCGCTCGATCCCTGCGAGATTCTCGCCACGCACTCGCTCTCAAACAGCCACGCTGTTCGAGGGTAGTCATGGACAATCGAACTGTATGCTTGGTAAGTCGTTCTGTCATACGATCTCAATCTCATTCCTAATCGCAATCGACGTTCGTTCGCGCCTCGAATCGTTGAAATCGCTTTTGAGTCGAGGTGCAGTGGTGTTTGCGATGCGAGGATCTGCAGCCCCTATCGAAGCAATTCGATAGGGGTGCAAGGCCCTGTAGGCTGGATCGTACGCATCTCTGTCTCGGGTACGCAGTGCGGCCTTCTGTTTGCTGCTGGGGTTAACGTAATGTTAACTTTCTGTAAGACGGCATCAGTGGCCATTATGTACTGCCCTCGATGTAGAGGGATTCTTGCGATCCAACTATTAGGCTGTGCTGGATCCTCTGCAAAGCAACGCAACTTCACCTCGGTCTCGAAAGCGATTTCTTTGACTCGTGTAAGTCGCGTTCGAATTTCGCTTTCGATTCGGGTGAGTGCGAGTCCCATGACAGAGCGCTCGAGTATAGAGTTTTGTTGCGCATGCAAGTGCGTTTCGTGACTCGTTGGTTCTTTCGAGAGATAGTAAATTGTGGTTGCTTTGCTCGCGATTTTTATATTTGCTTTTCATCGCCCACTTCCGGGCGAATGTTCAAAGAATTAGCGTTGCGTACAGAGTAAAGTAGAGTTTAGTTTGCCGTATTAAATTCCTCTTTGCGAGACACGAACGTTTTAACAAAGTGTCAGTAGAGTCTCTTGCTTTTCGTAATATGGCTCTAAGTTGGAAGAGCGTATCTTAGAAACAGAATACATCGGTAGGGTTACAAATAAACAAATTATTTTTCGCGCGAATATTCAGTAGCTTTAAGAAATACTTTAAGAATAATCTTCAACGGGAAGTCATTGAAAGAAGATTCATCGTGGGAGGCGTGCGTCTAATTTTAAGTACATATAAGCTACTTATATCTAGTCAATGTAAATTTTGTACAATGATCGCTGTCCAACTTGCAGCCAAAAAGCCTCAACTTCCCTTTTACAGTACATAATATCCATCATCCCATTCTTGCTCGCGCTTATCAATTTGCAATCGCTCGATCCCTTCGAGATCCTCGCACGCACTCGCTGTCAAACAAGCGCGCTGTTCGAGGGTAGTCATGCACAATCGAACTGTATGCTTGGTAAGTCGTTCTGTCATACGATCTCAATCTCATTCCTAATCGTAATCGACGTTCGTTCGCGCCTCGAAGTCGTTGAAATCTCTTTCGAGTCGAGTTGCGGTGGCGTTTGCGATGCGAGGATTATGCAACCCCTGTCGCAGGTACTCGATAGGGGGTCAGGGCCTATAGGCTGGAACGTAAGGGTTTGGTAACCCTATGTTGCAGCTGCAGTAGTTTCTAGGTAATGCTGGCTCTGTACTTTATTCCTGCCATTAGGGTTTGGGGCACTTGCGATCCGACTATTAGCCTGTGCTAGATCCTCCGCAAAGCATCGCAACTTCACCTCGATCTCGAAAGCGTTTTCTTTGACTCGTGTAAGTCGCGTTCGAATTTCGCTTACGATTCGACGTGAGTGCGAATCGCGTGATAGAGCGCGCGAGTGTAGAGTTTTGTTGCGCATGGGAGAGCGTCGCGAAGCTCGTTGGTTCTTTCGAGAGATAGTGAATTGTTTTTACTTTGCTCGCGATTTTTATATTTGCTGTTCGTAATATGGCTGTAAGTTGGAAAAGCGTATCGATACTTACATCTAGTCAAAGTAACGTGTACCTCGATTACTGTGCATGTATTTTGTTCTACGACGGCTACCCAACTTGGAGCCAAAAAGCCTTAACTTTTCTTTACAGTACACGATATCCATTCTCCACGCACTCGCTCTCAAACAGGCGCGCTGTTCGAGGGTAGTCATGCACGATCGAACTCTATGCTTGGTAAGTCGTTCTGTCATACGATTTCAATCTCATTCCGAATCGCGATCAACGTTCGTTCACGCCTCGAGTCTTTGAGATCGCTTCCGAGTCGAGTTGGAGCGGCGTTTGCAATGCGAGAACTTGCAGCCCCTATCGAAAGTGCCCGATAGGGGACCAAGGCCCTGTAGGCTGGATCGTAAGCATCTTTACCGCGGGTACGCAGTATGGCCTTCTGTTTGTCGCAGGGGATACGTCTTCCGTTCAGACGGCATCAGTGGTCGGCTACTGCCCTCAACGTTTAGTTTCTTGCAATCCGACTATTAGGCCGTGTTGGGATTAGCTTCCAAATATAGTTTTTATTGAAACGAAATAAAATAAACGTTTAATAAGAGTAAAACTAAATACAAAGCTGGTTGATGTTTCCTTGCTGAGGAAACGCAGTGAAGTGACGAAAATCGCCTGCATGAACGTGCGGCTCGTGTACAAGAATGGCCCATGCCCTAAAACGACGGTCAGGGAGGGAAAGCAAGAACCAAAAATGCATGTGTACTAATGGAGAAATTCAGCCTTCGCACCAAATGTGCAAAGGTCAGAAAGCATGCTGTCTCTCGGACACCCAGCTCCAGGTATGCCTATGCCTGCTAGTCTAAGAACGATCAAAATACCCAAACACAATTCAAAGTAAAATCAACAGGTCGCTATTTCCTCCGCAGAGCAGCGCAACTTCATCTCGGTCTCGAAAGCGATTTCGTAGACTCGTGTAAGTCGCGTTCGAATTTTGCTTTCGCTTCGGGTGAGTGCGAGTCGTATGATAGAGCGCGCGAGTATAGGGTTTTGTCGCGCATGGGAGTGCGTGTTTGCTTTGCTCGCGATTTTATCTATTTGCTTAGCGTTGCGTACAGTAAAGTAGAGCTTAGTTTCGCGCGTTATATTCCTCTTTGCAAGACACTAACTTTGTAACAAGGTGTCAGTAGAGTCTCTTATCATTCGTGCGTCGGCTCCAAGTTAGAAAAGCGTATCTTAGAAACAGAATACAACAGTAGGGTTAAGCATCGTTGTACAGTTTTGTGAACCGAAATCCATTCTATGTTGTCTTAAAGTTTCTTCGAGAAACTTTAAGGGCGTCGAATGGCTTTCGGTGGGTCTCGGCGCGTAGTCACCTCCTCGTGGTGAGACCTGGTAATTGGTATCGTTTTCCAAAGAATGAAACGGCTTTCGAAAACGATACCAAGCTAAGAACTACGCATTAACGTGTAACCTTTATATTTTAGTTTATATTTTACCTTAGACTTTCGTTTACTCGCTTCGATCTTAGATTACATCTTACAGCTACCAGTTTCCAAGAGTGATCGACTTCAGTTTCCAAATGCATATTACACGTATCTTTGACCGTGTTAATATTTTGCAGGCTGTGCATCTCTACTTTAATATTGTATTAATATCGATTAGAGAACTGTGTATCGTATGATTTAGACTGTTACGAATTTGGTCTACGTTGAAGCTTTGTTAGTTTCGTGCTCGTGTGACTCAGTTTGTCGTACGTGTAAAATATCACGCGTAATATTTCTACATGCTTTTAACATATTTTGCGGAAAGAGATGTTTATTGTACGTGCATCTTACGACGTGGCAATACACAGCAGCTATATCTGTAGGCGAATACGCCTACGCGTTCCCGAAACATACCTAAGTGTTTGTAGAAACAACGTGATTTTTATGTCACTGCTCTTTTATACGTTTCTTTCCGTTTCAGTCGCTATGACTTGCGAGTGTGGTACCGCCACGTTACAGTCTTGCGACTGCGTTAGTAAAGAGCGTGCTAAACATCTTGTATATTGTCGTACATTTGTATTTATTGTAAATATGTCGTGCTGTTATTTGTAACATAGTATTCATGTATTGAGATGTAATGTAGCGACACTGACAAAACATAGAATAGACTATCCTCATATATTCTTATACGAAATCATTAGGGTGCTACCAGGCCCCCTTGCTAAACGAAAACAGCAGCGTTTCTAAAACGATAGAATTTCTGAATAAACAATACGATAAATAACTGTCTCCGATATACGCGCCGCGATATATAATAGCTAGATTTAAAGTAACGTGCAAACACGCATATCTTCATATGTATTGCACTTCTATCATTGATTCCTACGCGTTACTCCTTACTTATTTTCACGCGCCTTTATGTCGTTGTCTGTAAAGTTAAACCACGAAGACGAGATATTATAAAAATCAGATACCCACCGCCTAAACACGAGAGGACGATACTTTTGTCACCGTCATCGGCGAGTCGACGGCGACGGCTACTGCTGCGAAAATTGCAGTGCGCGTATACGCACGTGAACAGAAAAACCAAGTCCCAAAACTGAAGTCGGCCTCATCGAGGGCAACAAGATTGTTGCTGTGGGTTTAGGCGGCGTCATTGCTATCGGGTCTACTGGTGCGAAAATCACGCTGTATAAAAAAGGATTCCTTATATACCGTCGAGCGCGGAATATGCAGAGCGACCTGGTCGTTCCTTGCCAGTGTGCGTCCGCGTTTCAAAGTGCTTGCTAGATCTCGGCTACTAGGTGTTCGATTCCGATCAAACGCGTGTCAGAATGAAGGGCTCGCTTTCTCCTACAAGACGCACGTGGTTTCATCGCAGTAGCACTTCCGGTTCGGATTTTATCAGCGATTCTTTCCTTTTTTTACATTCTTTATATAAACTTTCGAGTGCGGACCATGGTGAGCATTTCCTAGCGTTTAGCAACGGCGTGTGTACGCGTTGCGGAAAAGTAGTCATATCTCGGCTTCTGCATTTCCGATTCCGACCGGCGAGTAGTCAAAATAAAGGGCGTGAATCGCCCTACAAGACGCACGTGGTTTCATTGCAGTAGCACTTCCGGTTCGCATTTCATCAGCGATTCTTTCCTTATACTACATTCTTTATTTATAATTTCGGGAGCGGACCATGGAGAGAATTTCCCGGCTGTTCCCTGACAGTGTGCGTTCACGTTTCTGAAAAGTAGTCATATCTCGGTTTCTGTTTCTTAATATTTTGCAGGCTGTGCATTTCTACTTTAATATTGTACTAATATCAATTAGAGAACTGTGTATCATATGATTTAGACTGTTACGAATATGATCTACGTTGAAGTTTTGTTAGTTTCGTGCTCGTGTGACTTAGTTTGTCGTGCGTGTAGATAGCATTAAGTATAATAAATCATTAAATAGCATTAAGTATAGTAGAGCATTAAGTAGCATTAAATATAATACATATAAGATTTGAAATATATTAATCTATCGATGGTCTTCGTTTCGTATCGAAGGAATATTCCTTTGATCGTAATATCTATACAAATATGTATCTCGAAATTCGAATGATCTGCGTGACACGCGCCGCGCAACCGTATAGCGTTCCCCCACTCTTGGAGCTCGGCGAGCGCGGCTGGTCAGTAGTATTTCGAGTATCGTACAGGAAGGTTGCATATACATAATCGTATGGTGCGTATCCCCTCTACCTCCGTACCATTTCCCTCCATCCTGAATCTAGTAGCATTGTTTATTCAACGTCGTGTCATTTATTGCTTATTCGTAACAACAAATAACAAACGATTATTAACTTAACAATTCTCAACGTTCCGATACCTTGTTCTTTTTTCTTTTTCTTTGTTCTTAATTAACTTCCTCCCCTTCCTTGAATTACTGCTGCCTTTTATTTTAACTAATCTATTTAAAATTTGCATTCTTCTTTTTGTTACAGATACCTGGTTGGTAATTCGAGAGGCTAAAGAGGTGGATGGTAATATTTACGTTGCGCTAACACGTGGTAACATACACATGGATTCACATTTATTAATTTTTTTGTTTGTTCGTACGTTTCGTTATTTCGAGTCATTTATATTTCGTAACCAACATGAACGAAGGGAGGGCGGAATTTAGAATCATTCGTGGTTTTTCGTTATTTTTTTATTCCGTTTCATCGTGGACGTGTTGAAAAGTTGTTAACAATAGTACAGTTACTACACGTAGAGTCTTATTTCATTGTACTTCGGTCGCGAGTTTCGCTATGTAGTACATCATTGGTTTCTAAACGCGTTTCCTATTTCCACGAATCTGCTCGAGTTGTAAACACGCAAAAACTGTCGCCGGAAACGCGCCGCGTGCCTCTCGCCCCACTCCTGTATTTTCATTTCGAACCTTTATTTACGCGAGCATTTGCGAGAATTTGATGGGTAGGGGGACACGCGTCTTACGCTTAGGAAGCGCGAGTTGAACGAACTTTTCGATTCCAATTCGCGAACATTCGTAGCGTACATTTATAATACAGGCGTCACGCATACAAATCTTACAAATAGAACTCTAGTATTTTATTTCATATGAGACATTAATATCGTTTAATCACGTCAGAGCAACGGTATTCGCAAACAAACGCTCGACAAGAATAAGAATAATAGAATATATTTCTTGTGTTGCGTACTTTCTTACCCTTCCCCACTCCTACTAAATAAGCATTTCTTTCAGCACGTTGTGATCGCGCGCAATGCGATCGAATCAGTGGTTGCCGTCGAACGATATTTGATTTGCTTAAGAGCACAACTGCTCTAATTAGATTCATTTATAAAAATTACTCGCGAAAGTAGAGTCAGTGTTTGCTCGCCGAATATATTTACGCGGTTGCCTAGTCTTTTACTTCTCTTTTTTTTTATGTAAGTAATAGTATTCGGTATTAGAGTCACTCTTCGGCTGTTGGCAGACGATCTCGCTGGGCTTCTGAAGTCCGCCATGTAAGTATCTTTGCAATTAACGTTTATCTTTACGAATTAAAAGATATAGAATCTATTAAAAAATTGTAGAGTTCCACGTTGCTATTTCATTTTTGTCGAACTAAGAAATAGAGTGATTTAAAAATATAAAATTTGTTAAACTTGCACGTCTTTAATCTCAAGATTGTCAAATAATCGATAAGCAATATCTCGAAGAATAAATTGTAATCTTCTCGTTGTCTTTTCTTTGTTACAGGTCTTCCACAGATCTTCTTGTCCTTTGGGCCACAGGACATGGCATCGCAGCTTCACGGCCTCGCGACATCATTTTTCATAGCGTTCACTTCAAGGCTTCACGACTCCACGACTTCACGGCTTCGCTAGATGACGATGACAGCAGGTTGTCATCCGCCTGGCTGCAGCAGATGACAGCGTAGTTGTCTAATGGTAAGTCGCATGCACTTTAAATACCTCTGGTCACTCAATCATGCCGAGGACGAATGGTCCAAATCGGCACGGGTGACTGGTTGTATACGTAGATTTTGAATAAACGAGTACAGTGACCACGGGTATCCGATCGTATACCCGTGTATCATTTTTATTTCTTGTATGTATTGTATTTATTAGACGAGGCTAGGTCTTCTTGCGCTCGCGATTTTAAATATTTTCATATGCTAATAAAAGAATTCGAGTCAATTGTAGAGCCACTTAGTAGGAACTTCTTTTTAAATATCGATGCGCTTAAAAGTAGAGTCAACAGACATTCCACAAAGATATTTATTAAAATGGAATGCTCGTATGTTTGAGCACGTTATAGTTTTTAGTTATATTTGTGGATTTATTCATTGCACAATAGTAATGAGGAAATGTGTTTGCATTGCTATTTGAGTACACGCAGGTGTACGCGTAATATTGTGTCAGAGTTCCTTGCTTGAATCGTAATTCGCAAAAGAATTGAGCAATACATTGCTTCGCGGTTCACAGTAGCTTCAATTCGATTTAAGATACAGAGACACGGTAGATTTTTCTTTTCTCGTACAAAAACGATGCCAAATAAAATGCGCAAGAAGACATTTCGCGATGGGTAGATTTCCATATCAATGTCGCAAACTTTAACGTGATGTTATGTTAAAGTTACGACGTTTTGATAAGGGAATCGCCCAAGGGATTGCACTCAAAATTTCACGTTAAAGTCCCTTGTTCTATTTTATCATCGTATTCTTAACTTCAATTTAGAGTCTCTTGTTAAAATTTAATATTCTTAACATTAATTTAGAGTCACTTGTTCGCGTTTCTTATTCTCAGCCTCGCGTATTTAAATTCACGTTGCATTAGAGTTTTCTCGCTTTCTTGTTTTGCAAGTAACGTAGCTTCTTTTCAATGTAACGAGTAGAGTCTGTTTGCTTTAAACGCATTGAAAAAGTAGAGTCACAGTCCGTCAGCCGATTACGAATGTCGACAAGTTTTTTAGCTAGGATTTTCAGCGTCGGTTCGTGCCGTCTTGCCGGGATCCCGCTCACGTGCTCAGGTGCTACTTGAGTGAGTGAAAAGCACGTGGCACGATCATTTTTTTTTATTATTTTGATATTTGATATTTGTGTGGCGGCTGATCGTGGGTAGCGTATCGTGCGCGACGTCGTTTCCACATTGTGTGTGTGTGTGTGGTTAGGCTGTGGACTGGCGTCGTTTTTTCATAATCTTGATTAACTTTTCAGTCAATTTATTCTTTAATACAATGATACCAATAGTCTCCATTATATTTGCAATAATAGCAATGAACCATTTATTGCAAATACATCTCTCGGTTTTCGTATTGAATTCTTTGATAAATGCTTAAAGTATATCTGACAATTTTCCTATCGAATTTCATGTTTGATAAATGCTTAAAATATATATCGATTGACACGTTTGCCATCGACGTAAATTTTTTCGCGAAATGCTCGAAGTATATTCGAATATGCCTAGTTGCATACGCTTGAAATCATATAACACGCAATGGTCGCTACACACGTTAGACGATTTCAGGATTTTTTTTACTTTAGAATGTGTGTGAGATGTATGTTGAACTCGGGTGTCGGAGGCGTCCCGGGACGTTACTCTCTAGTTTAGACTTTTTCACCCGGGTCGTATGCGTGTGATCCGCTGGGTGGGGGGTGGGGTGTATGCCTGTGTTTGTGTGCCAGTTTGTCATTTTTTAAATATAGCGCTAGGTAGGTAGATAGCATACTTTCTGGTGTGTGTATTAAATATAAGTAAGTAGGGTCGGGCAGGTTGACACATGGTCTCAGGGCCGGCGCGTTGAGGGAGGGGGGGAGGAGACGCGTGTCAACCTGTTTCAGGAAATCTGATTTGACCATCGACGGCGAAGCTGATTTGACCTGAAGAATGCCAGTCACTTCCGGTCTTTGCTAACGTCGATCTTTCGAATCCGACGATCTGAAATCGCCATCGCAGTCGCGGTCGCGGTCGCGGTCGCGGTCGCGTTTGATTTCCGAAACGAACGAACTCGAGGTTCGGCCCGTCTGCACGATCGAGGATTCTTGCAATCCTTGATCGTCGATGCGCCTTCAGTCTTTCCGCGTTAAAATTTTTATTTCACCTTTATAAGTTGCTCTTTGGTTCCGAGATTAGAGAGGACCTCGAGCATAGATTTAAGTTTCAGGAGGCATTGCGCCCGAAGAAAAGAAGAGGCTCGACAAAGTGTCACGAAGAGGGCTGCAACCAATGACTATTGATTTTTTCTGTTTAAAAAAGAATGGACGGTCATTACTGTTATTACTTTGTCACTGTACTCGTTATTAGCTTTGCATACGTAGTATTTTCACTTTCCACATTGGGCAAACCGTGGTTTTTTAATTAGCGTTGCGAGAAATTAATTACGAGTTGAGTTAGTGTTGCGGGAAAGAGAAATCGCAAGTTTGACTTTAGAGTTGCGAATGAAAATTTTCACGGTTTTGTATTGGCGTTGCGAAGAAATAATTGACGCGTTTCTTTAGCGTTGCGAATTATGAAATATCGTGATTGTTGTTGGTATTCGTTATATCACGTGCTATGATTTTTTCAAGATTAATTTTGAAGCATATTTATTAATGTTGCGATAACGATGATCGCGTTTTCTTAATTTATAATAGTATTTTGAATTATAAATTTATTACTTTCCACGTAACTTTAAAGCATTGCATTTTTTAACACGAAAGTGTTTAACAGATGGGGTCGATGTTTTAAAAGTGTCCGTTACGGAAGTGACGTCACAGCTGGGTACGATATGTAATGGAAGTGACGTTACAGTTATTTAACATGATGTACTGTAATTCTAAGCATTCAAATATTTTAAAACATGTATGAAACGACCAATAAAATAATATACAGCTAAATTGTCTTCATTTATTACATCCAAAAAAGTTAAATGATTTCAGTTAAACACTTTCGTGTTCTGGAAGTGTACAGCAGTACAGTTTTTTTTCAAGCTTTTGCATCGCGAATATTTATAATAGCTTTCCTTAAATAAAAGTTATAGTTTTCATTGAATTAATTAAGAGTTAGAGTTGCGAAGTTCTTCCATCGCGATTATTTAATTTTCCAGTTAGCGTTGCGTGTTGATAAATTATCGCGTTTTTCAATTAGCGTTGCGATTATGATAAAAAGCCCAGTGTCTTCCACTGAGACAGTGGAAACCAGTTCCTGTGCTCCTGATCCTTCGACGGCAGCTGAGTAGCTGCACTTCCGTAATTATAGTTGCGTATTGAAAAATAATGGGTGCAATAATTAATATTTATTAGCGTTGCGTTGAAGAATAAATAATATATCCTGAAGTAAACGCTTTCGCGAATTTGCTATTTGCTTTTCTTTTATAATTAAAGTTAAATTGAGTAAATTAATATTTTTCAGTATAATGAAACACTTTTCGCGATTGATTCTTATTATGTTCTATTTGATAAGTAAGTTTAGTAAATTAGCGGTGCGAAAAAGAGACAATCTTCCACTCACGGGTTAATCGGATTTATAATGAGTGAATGATTACTATTGCTGGGTGACCCTTCTGGCTGCTCCATTCATTTTCATTTAGCGCCTTTTGTGGCTGCTTTTTTATTTTTCTTTCAGCACCATTTCATATTGTGTTATATTGTTTTATATTGTGCTATTCGTCAAGCATTTATCATAGAAAAATAATGTTATAAAACATATCTCTGCTATTGAAGAATATATTCCATTTGCTATCAAAGTATTTAAAGAAATCTAGATTTTTAAAAATACAGAATTTGTATAACAATATGTAAAATAAAATCATGACAATTCAGAATATAAGTGAAAGTTAAAGTATACAGAATAATGGAAGTTGAGTAGAGTATTAATTTATTGAGAATTTCATTAAAAATTCAATGAATATTTTTAGAGTCCATAGCTATACTACAATTGTTCGTTGTTGGAATTATTTTTCTTTAAAATTCGCGATCGTATTTCTTTCTTGTTTGACACTAGAGGTACGTGTCACAAATTTTCACAATTCGCCTCGCGGAAGATAAAGTTCATTCGCGATTACCGTTCATTTTCAATAAGCAAAACGTTTTGTGGTTGCAGTTAATCGTCTCGTCCTGTTAACAGCGAAAAAAACATTCGTATTCATAGTTTTCGCGTACTCGATTTTTCTTTGCAAAAATAAAGTAGAACAAATTACAGTAAAATATAAACGGCTCCAATTTTGAGTTTTTCATAAAACCTTAAATACTTTTAATACGCGATTGTTAAATAGTAGGCATAAATCGTATGATTCAATCTTTTCTTCTTTTATCTTATTATATTGAAACAAAATGCTCACTACTTCATTCATTTCAATTATTCGATGTAATTACCGTAGAGTCATCTTTATTTATGTAGAGTCTTTAATAGGATTTTCTTATATCTAACATATTTTTTCTTGTCAGCATACTAATGTAACACATAAGCTTGTTGCAAATTGCTCGATTTGCAGATGATATTCATACATGAAAGCAATTAGGTGCACTGATGGTATGATAGCGAATGCGAGCATATCAAGAAAACCAAAGTAAATTAACCCTTTAAGAGCTATGTATGCATATACATATGTATGCGTTAGCGAATGTGTCTCTATTGCATAAACGCGACGTGAATAGAAATCATCAATGTTGAAATAAACATATGTTTGGGAAAAGTGTTGGATACCAACGTAATTTATATCAGAAAATTTTGTAATTTTAATTTAATTGTTAACACCCAGTTAACAATCTTTTGGCGGAAGGTGTTGTATGCCAACGTAATCATTAGTACTATATTATTTTTAGTTAAGACAACGCGACCTTCTCATCCTCCTGCAAACACGATAAACCAAACTCCAGCAACAAACATTCCAAAATCCTTCGATAGCTGATGATTTCATCCTAGTTAGTCATCTCCGAACCTCGATCCTGCTACCTCATCGAACCCAAGATAACACCTACGTCTCTATTTTCCGAGTCTCCAAAAACAAAGTTTTCCCTTGACACGACAGAACAGTCCGAACCGTCTTAGGACGAGCAACTACGCTTGTAAAACGCGAATACACTCTGCTATACAGTGAACTTCGTCTTTATTTCGCATCGACGTTGTACTTATTACATATAATAAGCCAACAACCTCAGCGGAATACAACAAAAGTATAAATATTCTATTTAATGCTGCGTATATAAATAAATATAATAATAACTTTAATTATCACTGTATGTAAAAGTACTACTTTCAAATCAGAAGAGCTCCGCACTCAAAGGGTTAATATAAGTGAGAAGAATTAATTAACAGGTTGACTGCCGCGTTGATAATCCGTAGCCGTAGTTTATTTTCTCGATAGGATCGTGGTAATAATCACTGATTAGAGTGACGCAATTATTTAGAATTATCAAAGTAAATTGAATATCGTAGACTAAACAATTTTGAGCAACACAGGTAACTAGACAATATTGTGAAATAAAAGGTATTACGTTCAACAATTGAACATTTTTATTAATATACTGTGTTAAAATACAGTACATCTCGATTTGTGCGTGTATTTAGTTTCAGAACGAGAGTTTAATAATTTAGAAAAGTTCGGAAGTAGAAGCGATAAAAAATGCATGAAGTGAATCAAGTCGAAAAAGTATTTTGATTTTTGTTAACTCCGATAGTAATTACAAAGTATAAATGTAATATATGAGAAGCTGGCGATAGGAGTAAGAGTAGGATAAATAATAGGACAGATTAGCTTTTTATTGCAATACAATATACTAATTCTCAGATCATCGTTACAGCTTTTCAGTCTTAGAATCACTTAAAATTAAATTGTATTCGCAATAAACTCATAAATGTAGCTTAGGATTACTTAAAACTAAATCGCACGCGAAATAAATTTATAAATGGCACTTAGGATTACTTGAAACTAAAGCTCAAGCGAAATAAACTTACAAACGTACCTTAGAATTACTTAAAACTACATCGTGCGTGTAATAAACTTATAAATATAGTTTAGGATTGCTTAAAACTAATTTGCACGCGTAGTAAGTTTATCAGTATAGCTTAGAATTACTTGCTAGCATGGGATTAGTGGCTCATGTTATTAAAGTATCAATTTCTCGGCTTCTAGGCATGTTTTACAAATTCTTCTGAGCTCAAATTAAAACTGGGAGACCGGAGAATACAACACTATCAGTTTTTTAATAGTAGAGACTGTAGCTCTTTTGTTGTAACTAAACATTTTTCATTGTTTCGTAATTTGCATATTACTCCGTAAACTTCAAATAATACCGCTATAGAAATAGGTATCAATTTCTTGTTTTCTAGATGAGTTTTGCGCACATTTTAGGATTTAAATTAACTACTAGTTTTTTGACAATAGGGTTCGTAATTCTGTTATAAATAAATATTTCGCATTATTGCAAATTATTCGGAAACTACAATTGATGCCGCTATACCAATATTAATTTCTCGACTTGTAAATGTTTTTTGTAGATGTTTTTGAGCTCAAATTAAAGCTGATAGTCTCAAGCTTAACATGCAATCGCTTTTATGCCGATTTTGCGGTTGATTAATTAATTATCAAACAATTTGTGGTAACATTGTTTGAAATTTTCATAGTAGGGACATCTATCGATTAATTGAATTACTATAGGGATAGAAAAATGAAAATATCTCTTCCTACAGATGCTCAAATTGGATATTCCGAACTTTAAATTAAAATAAAGAGTCCAAAGAATTTACTACTGTCATTTTTTTCGATACAACATAATATCAATTGTTAAATTCTCTTTTTGGCAATGATTTTCAATTCACGAGCCATTCACAAACAATGGCGGATTGTAACATAGACTAGGTAAAAGAAAAAACAAATCATGCAATGTATTTTTGTGACCCGAATTCCTGTAGTTATAGCATTGACTAAGAACAGGATTGACCACTTACTCAATGTTTATCATTGTTACCCGAATTTGGGGCTCATGAACTCAAAAGCCGTTTTCATTTTTACCTTTTCGATTGTTTAAAATGTATAACTTTTGCGTTTACAATTTACATTTTCCCTGATTCTTTTGACTTTAGTCTATAGCTTTACAGATTCCCTTTTAAGTAAGAAAAAGGAAGATATTCTCGCGAAAATTTTGATATTTTTAGATGCCGGCATTTCAGAACATTAAACACAAAATCCTATAAAGTGATCAGTCTATTTTATAACTCGTCTATGGTTGTATCTATTTCATACATTATCTATGGTCAAACAACTGTCAATATTTTTTAAGGTTATAATTTTGCAGTGAATGCTGCATGAAAAAGACAGTTTTATTCAAGTAGACGACATTTATTTCGGTAGAAATGAGTCTCGTCGCGTATGGAAGTAGCGATGAAAGTACAGATGACGAAGGAAATAACCACGACGTAGGGAATGAAAATAAAGTTACGCCACAGGTTACAATTCGACAAATAAATGACAAATTATGTTTATCTGCGCCAAAACACGATACACCTGACAAAAAAGCCAATGAAAATGGCACTGAAACAGCGAAGACGAATGAATCTTCGAAAAAAATACATTTTGACAAATTACCCAAACCCAAATGTTCGATTACCGAAACAGATGATATCGTGGAAGAGGACGATCTTCCTCCGAAAAAGGAAGTCGAATTGAAACTAGAAAAACCAATAAAGAAGGATCGTGCACCGGTTAAAATAACAGTTCCTTCTTTATCCGAAGTAAGACAATATTTTTGTACATTCGTATTTATTTGCAAATATGTATTGTTGTTACTTGTTATATAGTCTCTTAAGTATTTAGTTGTAATGACATGCATGGTTCTCGAAAACTCCTCAAATTAAGTAAATAAATAGAATAAATTCTTAGTTTTACCATTGATAAAACATAGGATAGACTATTCATTGTTATATAGAATCATCTGGGTCATCTGTTTAGTGTCACGTGACATTACTAATTTAGAGTAGAATAAGACATCATTTTTAAAGCAATGCAGGTCTTTATGCAAATTAAACGTTTTGTAAACAGAAATAAAGAAATAGAATTTGAATACAGATTGGTTTCATCCCTTGAATATTATGAATATTTTGCATACTTTTGCACGTTATATGTATTATGTAATATCTTGAACATTTCAATTTGCCACAATTACATAAATAATCAATTGTTTTCGAAATAATTGATCTGTAAAATCCAGATCTATAACAGTGTCTACATATGCATGTATATCTCCATATGCATTAGATTTTTATCATTTATAATTCGAATTTTATTTATTTCTGTAATGAAAAAAATTATAATTAAGTGAAAATTTTCACTTCAACCTCAAAACGAGGAATTAGTAATTACTGTATAAGTAGCTAGTATCAATACCATAAAAAATGGAGTAATACAGAGATATGCAAATAATAGATACTATAGAGGATTAACTTTATCATCATAGATAATTGTATTGAATACAATTCTTAAAATCACCATTGTAAATCCTAAGGGGTGTAAAAACACCTCTGCTTTTTTACATGAGTGGTATTTCAGTTTGAAATTTATATTTCCTATAAATGAATGGTCTATCCTGCACTTAGCCAATGGTTCTACATTTTTCTTATCTCCTATCATATAAATTATTTTTGTTATAATTTGTAATTTATTGCAATTGTAAATTATTACAATTTTTTATTACAGTTTAAAGATGTTGAAAAGGAAAATGAGTTAAAATCCAATAAAATTAAGCCCTCAAATGTAAGTTTGTGTACACATATAAGTAGACTATGTATGAAATAACTAGACTGTGGAGTTTTATGCAAATTGGGGGTTGCTGCATTTTCTAACAGGGAAGGTTTTCCATTGTATTAATCACCGATTTCAATGCAACTTGGTGAGAAAGTAGCTTTCCAAAAAATATTTCACACGTATTTTTTATTATTTACCATCATGCATATCTAGGAGGTGACAGCAACCCTCGAAGTTGGGAATGGAAAGTACATTTTCCCCATCATCTCGAAAATTATTCGGTCTATAAATAAATTGTTTAAGCAAAAGTTGATAGCTTTCTAATGGCAAATGAACTTGTGCGAACCGTTTTCCAAAATATCTATTTGCTTAAAAAATATACTAACAATTAATATTTTTTTATTCATTTTTCTGATTACATTTTTATCCATGTTTTTTGTAACTTTGTCCACATTTTTCTGATTGGTTATAGTTTATATAGACAAAGTTACGAAAAAATAAATCGAACCCTTCCTTGTAAGTATTATAATTTTTACTATACCTTAGATATTTTGTATAATTTAAATTTCCAATAAATGCATAAAAATTCACAGTCCCCATAATAACTTGCGCAATGAACTAAACAATTTCGTAATATAATTTTAGAAGGGGACAAAACTGTTTGCACTTTTACCACCACCTAAAGGAAGCGAAGTAAAAAGCACCACTAACTTAGTACCTAGAGTTGTTAATAAAGCAGCTGTAAAACTTAATCAAACAAAAATTCAATCTACTGTAGATACACGTAAAAAAGATACAGATGTAAGAAGAGCTATAAAAGGTTCCATAGGTGTAAGTTACGACTCGAATTCCGAAGACGAAGACGACTCAACTACGAGTAACGGTAATAATTCCACGACAGATTTCTTTGCTCTAACGACGAGTAGCACTGTTTTGCCAGACATACCAGACTCGTTAAATGCTAGCACAGATTTAAGTAACATAGATTTGCAACTTAAAGATGATTCCGACAAAGATAGTTCTGATGCAGTTGTAACAGAAACCAACATTAACAATCCCGAGAAAACATTAGTTAGTAATGTTATAAATTTACCAAAGGAAGAAATATTGTTAAAAAACAAAGCGGAAGTAGGGCCAAAGTTGCCAGTACCTGAACAAGAATATAATGTAGATAGAGAAGGCAACGTGGCCTTTGATGATAAAGCTATAGAATATCTTTGTGGGAGAAGAGGAGTGAAACGAAAACCTAAAGAAATCGAAGAATTGAACGTGATCGAAATAAATGGAGAAGATATCAAACCTGATGAGAGGGAGTGGTTAGTAAAAGCGTTAACAGAAGAGCCCGTGCAAAGACCGATATCTATGCAAGGCGGCGGAGTAAGCTCCCAATCTAAAAAGAAGCACCAGATAACGTACTTGGCGCATCAAGCAAAGGCAATGGAAATGGAATTGAAGAACCAATGGGCGCAAAATAGGTTGACCAGAAAGCAGACACAATCGAAATATGGTTTTTAAATAAAGAAAAAAGGCAAAGCTGTATATATAAATATTTGCTCTTTATTATTGTACAAAAGTGACAAAATTACAAAACGTATTAGTTAACGATAATTAATGTTCGGGATCCCAGGCACGGGAAAAAAGATTCGGATATATTTTCGGATTCTCCCTTCGGATTATTGAAAACTCTGAAAATTTTGTGGATCCTGAGATAAATTCTCATCCTGGACTGAGATTCCATAAACCCCTAATACTTATAGCTAGACTGCGGATTTTTATATATTTATGGAAAATTGAAATGTTCAAAAAGACACAAAATTTATGTAATATGCAAAAATATACAGAATACTTAAAACAAAGTACAAATTATTGTATTTTGAGGGTGTAACAAGCCTCTACTTCAGCTCTATTTCTTTAACTTTGTTAATAAAAATGTGAATTTGCATAAAAATTCGCAGTCTACTTATAGCTATCATTCAAGACAATAATTTGATTTCTTTAAGAACGTTTTCTGCAAGGTTTCATACTCCTGTTGTTTAGCTTCAACCAAAGCTTTAGCTTGTAGCAAGTTTGGTGGTAAATCTCCATATTGACTAAGACACTGATTAAGGTCAGCTAATTCACCTGACATTTCTAAGTACTTATCATACTTATTTAATATCTTCTGTGGATAAAGATCTTCCACCTGCATATCCTTTAAATCAGTTTCCAACTTTTCTACAGTCTGCTGATACTCTGTTAATCTTGAAGACATTGAAATTCGGTTACAGTAAATGTCTTCTCTTTCTTTTTGGGAATTTTGGGTGAAACTTTCCAGAGAACTTACAGCTGGTTGCAAATGATTAAGTTTCTTTGAGAAAATGGAATACTTCCTGAAGAGATCATCATACAATAATGCCAACTGCTTTTCTTTGTGCTCCCTTTTCTTCTCTTCTATCTTCTTCCTTTCGCTCACTATACTTAGAGTAACATCATCAAGGTCACATAATTTTTCACATCTCAAGATCAATGCTACTTTTTGCAACCCTTCCTTGATATCATTGGGCAATGATTGTGGTTCTAAATTCAATTTATTCAACAATGGTTCGATTTCTTTCTTAAAAGCTACATTTTCCTCGCATGTTTCTAATATTCCCCTTTGTAGAAGTTGCAATAATGATTGTTCTTCCGACGAAATAGTATCTTCACGACATTTCGCGCTGTACCTCGAAGCGGTACTCGAAACAGAATCATTTTGCGAAAACGATTCCACCTGTAATCAGAGATTTACTCGTAATTAACGTTACGATTTTGTTGCATTTTTCCCACGATGTTGGCTAAAGTTCTTAAATATTATTAATAGACTGTGGATTTTTATGCATTTATGGAAAGCTTAAGTTAACAAGCAGGTGTAAAATACAATATTCCGAGTAAAGTATAAATTATCGTATTTTTAGAGTGAAACAACCCTCTATTTAGGATTAGGTTGATACATACGAAATGTCGTTTTTTGAAAGTAAAAAGCAAGTAAAGTAAGTGAATTGTTTAAAATACAATACATTTATTTAGTTCAAATAATTTTACACATAATTTTGTACACATTTTTTTGGTTTTCTAATAATTTTTATAACAATTACCAATTTTGAGATTGTTTGATCTTCCTTTCGGATCTTTCTATACAATGAAAAATTATTAATGTTAAATTTTGCAAATCAATGTTCAACTATTTCTCTATTTATAAATATTTTTCAAATCTCAGTTTCAATAGTTTTCATAGTGTATTTACTGAATTTTGATTACCATAAAGAAATGCTTAAATTTTCCGACTATTAATGACGTCAAAAGCTGAAGTTTTCATAATTTTATTATAATACACATATGTCTATATTACAACTAATTCCTCCTTCTTTAACGTGATTTATTACAATTAACCATTTTACAAAATTAAGACAGCCTTATTCCTCTCCTAATCTTAAATTTTGGAAAAACGACATTTCGTATGCACCAACCTAGTATACTTCTTTCATTTCGTTAACGACAATATGAATAATTTGCATAAAGATTCGCAGTCCAATTACCAAATTTATACCTCGCTGTTGTACTGCATATTAAACTTAAACGCTAGAATGTATATCTACCAATATCTACTAAATAATCTCATTAAGAAAAAAAAAAACCGTTGCGAATTCTGTTCCAACTGTTCCAAAATACATAAATTTCTATCGACTTGGAGATTCAGCCGCCAAATTAATGGCCTCAGTTTATATATTTAATATAATCGTATATAATACGTTATATTAATTTTTTCGGATTCGCAATAACATTTTTATTAGCAAAGGAATCGGCAAAATTTTGAAAAAGATAATCGGCGAATTTAGGATACGTTTTCACGCGGCCGCTTCGCGGCTGAATGAAACGTAATTTTTATACTAACTATTTTTATCGACCGGAAATACACATGTGCGTCGGTACTATTAGCACATTTGATGACAGCTCGCTTATATAAGTTGACAGTGGGCATGTATTTACAAATCGTTATTTAAACATCGATTTTCATCGCCTGTACGTCATGAAAATTCACACCTAAATCAAATTCCGGTAACGGCTATGCGGAAACATATGACCGTACACGAAACGCTGTTACTGTCTTTCGAGTACGCTTTCATTGACAGTTATTTGTTTTCGATGACGGTAGAGTTTATAAAATTGTGAACGAAATATACATAAATCCATTCGATACGAAAATAAAGTTCAACTAAAAAGGGTATCGGTGCCGTAGCACTGCATACTTGTTTGCGATACAGTTCCGGAACGAATATTCGAACGATATCTGTGCGGAATTGTAAAAACGATCATCGAGAAAAGTGGTGGTTAGAAAGAGCAACGATGAGCGACGATCAAGCAAATGAATTGACTGAAACTGTAGAGGTAATATCCAGTATAAATAAGGAGATTCGAATTATTTCGTAAACTCGATTAAAACACAGTAACATCATATTTACTATATGGCAATTAGATTCGAATTTTTTATTTGAGATTTGTACATTTTTGGCACTTTCACGTTGATCTTCATTTACATAAAATAAGTGTTTAATTTGTTTACGATATAATTGTTAACGTTTATATGTAAGTAGAAAGAAATAAGGATTTTATTAACATTGTGGTTGCAATGATGTTTAGAATCGTATACAGTGGCTACTAAAAGTATTCATACATGCTTACATTTTCACATTAAGCGAAATTTATAGTGGTACAGGACTATTATTAAATAATAGGACCTTGATTTATTTGAGCTCAATTAATTAATACTTAAATGGCAAAATAAATAGATTGGTGTAGAAATATTTTTTGTAGTCACTGTATGAGTATGCATAGTAACTCTTAGAGAATTTCATAATAATTTTTATTGTAGTTATCAACAAATGATATAGAGAAAATGGAAGAGGCAAAATTAAGGGCAAAATTTCCAAACACTGGACGTCCGATCAGTGGGCATTCAGCATTTCTACAAAAGAGGCTAGCTAAAGGGGTAAAGATGTAAACTTATTGTTAAAGTCTTCATGCTTAAATATTAGCTGTTACAAATTAATTCTGGGCCTTCAGGATTTTATAAGATTTAATATTTTTTCACAGAAAATCATACAAAGCCTTAATATTCAAAATTTCTAGTATCTTCACTTTGAGATGCTTAGAAACCAAACTGATTAACTACAAAAATTAATCATATTATTTTTTGAAAAATCCAACTCTAATTATGTATTTGGATAGTAAAATTCAGGTGTTTGTAAAAGAATTAATCAGTTTGTCACTTGAAAAATGGAGTAGTGATTTCCAATTGATAAAGATACACACTAAGAGTTTAAAGATAATGGCTCTGAATTAATTTATCCATCTAATAAATAGTTAGTTAAGCAGAATCCATAGAAATATTTATTAAGATAAATATGTATATATATGTAATGAAGATTGGAAGAAGCAAAATTTTCTAAATCATGCGTGAAACATTTTCAGCAAAAATATTTTGATTCTGGGGATTATCAAATGGCAAAACAAAAATATACAGCTAAACCAAAGCCAGCTGGTGTTTTGCCAACAGGTGATGCTATACCTACACCTGAAACCGTACCACAGCGAAAAACATCTATTATTCAACAAAAATTTAACACAACAAGTACTTCATAAACGGTTATAATGTCTTAAAAAGTATTGCAACTTCAGTGATATGATGCGATTATACGCAATCCGAATTTTAAAACAATCCAATATCTTTATATTTTATAGACGGTATTATTTTAAAAGTTTAGTTTTTTGTAATTTTTTCAATGCTTACCCATTATATCGGTGCGTCGATGCGTAAGATTTATTATGTTCACAGTAAATATGTATACTTTTTTAATACACTGTGGCGTGCCATAAAAGCATTTTATCAAAGTTGCACTAGAAAGTGTTTTAAGGCACCTCGACGAAAGAAAAGTGAAATTATAATGCTTTATGAGAATTTATTGCGTATCGAATATTTATAATTTTGGTCTTTGGAGAATAAACGATTTTCTGTTGTGTTTGAGTTGATTTTAGAGATAGCAATAGATTTGCATCTCATTAGATTCAGAAAGATGAATATAATATAATTTCGAGATTTGTTCTATAAATAAGCAATGAAGGAGCTAGGTATTTAAAAATACATGATCGACGAAAAAAAGAAGACAATGTAAATGTATTCACTTGTATATGCAATAGAATTTCAGGATAAGACATTATACAGATCTGCATTTCCAAAGTTGCTGTGATGCGCTTAGTAAGACTATTTTCTTATAAGATGTCAGGTTGTCATAAGAATCTGTATGTAGCATAAAACAATCTTAAATATAGCAGTTGTTTTGGTTATTGTAAACTATATTAGTAATATATTGCAATTTAAACTTACTAATATTTATTTAGTTACCTATCCATTACCTTGGTAATGAAGAGAATCTTAAAAAAATAAGCTTTTACACGTCTTATTAACTATCATTAATTATTTTTTCACACTTTTGTGTCAAAGCATATATTTTAGATATTTTTAATAAATTTATTTTGTTGTAGGAACTATAGGATATGCGTATTTAATAATAAAATTTTCCTATATTTAATAGACTAATTGATTAGAGTGACTAATATAATGGAGTAACAAAAGTGCACTTATAAGTAAAACAAATTTAATCACATATAAACTATACGTACAATCTTTATTACATTAATTGATAATTATAACTTCCCAATATAATTATTCTGAGGAATATTATAATACATGAATAAGTACATTAAAAGAAATTTGTATTCTTTTATGCAACGTTTTAAGTAAATATAATAAATTGAACAAGGACATTGATAGTTTTTAACACCTTTTACTATACATTAATTATCTATTTCGCTATATAATTTAAGTACTGAATTTTTATTAGTATATCAAATATAATTGTATGCTCGTTTAAATATGGTCATATGTAATAGCATTGAATATGCTTTGGATAAATTCAGTACTATTATATTCACATATATTTATAAATATGAATATACTTTTCACTGACATACATTTTTTATACTAATAATAATGCTGCATGCGCACACTGGTTTATAATAATTATGAAATTATTCTGTTTAATATAATTTCCACCCATAAAGGCACTTACTTTATTTTGAGAAATTTTAAACCTCCTTTTTCGTTTTTATTCTATTTTTAAGTAACAGTAATTAATTTTATTGTCATAAAAATGAACATTGTTAATGGTCAACAGCTTTGTTATGACAAATTACAAAAACTTGATACCAAAAGATATATAAGGTATATAAAATTTTCTGTTTACTTACAATATAATACATGGTAGATACTTTCTAAATACGTTATATTTATACTACGTAGGAATTTACAAAATATATATATATATATTTTGTAAATTTGTGGAACTAAATTGTGCTTCTAAAGCATATAAATAGAATTTTTTCATTTAAGTAGAGAATCCGAGTAAGAATTGTACCAACGTTTATAAATCAATATTGCATCAATATTGTACTACAGTTCTTTTTTAACTGCGTGATTTCACAATTATCGTAAGTATTAAAACATTTTTATGCGGTATAGTGGCAGCAATTTTTGTGTTTGCTTTAAAAATATTTGTCGCTTTTCGCTTTCCTGAATTAGTATAGAAGTTCAAAAAAAATATATATATATATATTTATATGTATATATATATTTACTTATACATATCTTCTATCAAATTTTCGTACATCTTATAAACAACATTCCTTTTTAGTTTAAGGGTTGGTCCTAATTCTCCGGTAGGAATTGAAAAATCGTGCGGTAGAAGTTCGAATTTCTGTACTTTTTGTGCATTACTCGTAACTTTACTGTTCACCCTTTTAATCGCTTTATCAATTTCTTCATATACCTGAAAAAAAATATAAGATTTACATATGACACGCAATAATATCAAAACGTGATTTCAAATCGGCAACATTTTTTTATTATACGCATTAATAAACTTACAAGTGAATCACGCGATTTTATAACTTCCGAAAGTTTTTTCGATTTACTTCCAATAGACTGTAACCATTTTAATGTTTCTTCCGTAAAGTCATCTTCGGGTGCACCAGTGGTAGAGTTCATTTCAGTCTAAAATACATACACAAACAAAACTTATAGAATTTTTAATAATATGAATATTGCTATTCAGGGCGCCTCAGGTTTTTTCCGTAAGACTTTATCAGTATGTTCTATGAGTATAAATAAGCAAAAAATGTTATACAAACATAGGTCGTTTAATGTTTTATTAAACAGCTGTAACAAAAATATAAAATACGAAGAGAAATATCTATTTTATTGAATCAATACAATATGGTTTCAGTTTAATGTCTTGAGAGCTTATTAATGCTGTTTTGTGTGGAAACGTGAATAACTTCAAAATTATCAACAGCCGACATTACTTTCCTACCAATTCAATATTTTTATCATAACTTTCTAATGACCTATGGTGATACAACATTTTTTGCTTATTTGTGGCTATAGAATATACTCGCCAAGTTTTGCAGGAAAAGATTGGGCCATCCTGTATATAGAAATACAGGATATATCTTACCTTTAGAGAAACTAACATAGTAAGGTACTTTCGTCTATCTCCAACTAACAGAGCATTGCTTAATGCAGGCAATTCAGCCAGTACTAGCTGCTCTATGTGAACTGGTGGTACATTCTCTCCTCCAGCAGTGATAATTAATTCTTTTATTCTTCCTGTATTCAATAAAATGAATTATTTCGATGAAAAAGTGCATCATTTTTTAAATAACATTAACACATTGATTGTCGCGGTAGATTTGATCAATCTGGCCAAAAATGTCTTATTTTTATAGATTTTTATCAATATTTAACAGCTTGATACTTCTGATGACAACACATTATTTTACGAACGTTGTACAGACTCCCAACATAATTCTTTATATTGCATTTAATACAAGACTCTTAGTTGGCAGTCAATGTGTTAAATAAAAAAAAAAAAGATAAATCTGCCAATGATCATGAAAGTGGTGTAAGCTAAAAGAAAAAAAGATTTCATATTTTTGTGATACACAAATCAACGTAACGCAAAGTAAGGGAAAAGCTGAAATTTTTAGTTTTTTGACTTACATACATCACTTTCATAATTACAAGTACAAATATGTGTGCTTAAGAAAAATATGCACCTGTAATGGATAAGAATCCGTTCGAGTCAATTATGCCTAAATCACCGCTATGTAACCATCCCTCTGAGTCCAAAGTTTCCGCCGTTTTTGTGGGCTCATTTAGATATCCCATAAAGATGTGTCTACCACGCATGCAAACCTCTCCTTCGCCGGTGCTGTCTGGATTATCTATTTTTGTGGCAAATGCAGGTAGAGGTGGACCAACAGTACCTAGTCTGAAAATTAAAGATAGACCATGAAGAAGCCTAGGATCTACATGATAAAATAAATATAGTGATATACGTATACTTTTCATAGCCACTGTATTATAATAATAATTAGATATTTACTTGGAACGTTCAGGCGTGCTCAAAGTGTGCGCGCCCGAGGATTCAGACATTCCGTACGCTTCCTGAATAGAAATATCCAAACTCAAGAAGTACTGTTTGATTTCGACGCTCAAAGGTGCGGCAGCGGTAACGCACACGGTACATCTATCCAATCCGAGTGCCGTTTTTACTTTGTTAAAAATTAGCCATTTCGCAAACGAGTAACCCCAACTTTTGCAATCGTTACCGCTCATTTTGCTCATGTTATAGCGAAGCGCTTGTGATTTTGCCCACGAAGAAATCCATGTTATAACGGCACTGTTGTTTCGCGCGACTACTTGCATTTTTTCGTAAATCTTCTCCCATACTCTGGGCACACCTATAAAGATGGTAGGTCGTGCCACGAGCAAAGTATCGATTAAGCCACCTTTAAGAGCATTTTTATTTGCAAAATATATCGTGGCTGCCACGATCATACCACAGAAAATATCTATTGTCTGAAACCGTTAAAAGGTGTACAATTATTATGCATAAAACATTTCACGAACTTTAAACCAGGGATTGAAAACTCTGTTATACTATCGTTTCCGGTTCTCGATATATAGTTATGAATAGACTGCATATTTTTATGCATTTGTAGGAAATTTAAGTTTGCAAAATACTGTACAACGCGCGTAGGATGCAAAAATATGTAATGCAAAGGAAATAAATTTTTATTCGCACTATTTACAAGAGATCTTCAAAAATCTTTCAAAATGTGCTGTTGTAAGTTTATATAATTGTTAACAGTTATTGACAGTTGGTTGTTTTTGGAACATTTTTAATCCCCGCGTTAAACAAAGATCTGCAATATTTACCTGTGCTGCAACGTGAGATAATGGTAAATAAGTGACCAAACGATCATTTTTTTGACCTAATTTAAGATTTTGAGTAATAACTCGAACATTATGTATAAGATTATCGTGACTTAACATTACACCTTTTGGATTTCCAACTGTGCCGGACTGTAAATAAAAAATAATTCATCATCTTCGAATTCGGGATGTGCGCTAAGAAAAATTAATTTTCATACCGTGTAAACCAAGGTGCAGCATTCGTTAATTGCGATTCTCTTTAGAACATCGTTCAATTTATCGTCAGGTTCATTCTCACCGATTTTTATTAATTCATCCCACTAAAAAGCAAAAATTGTCATTAAGTGCGTTTTATATTATATATTTATTAAAATGCGCGTGTTTGTCTACTATTAGAGGAAATTTGGAGTAATATATTCGATGACTTACGCTTAAAACACCTTCGTGTTGCGGCTTTCCTTCGTACTGAACGATAGCTTTTAAATCAGGTAGATTAGACTTTACTTCTAATATTTTTTCTAATTGTTTCGTGTCTTCGACAACTATTATATTTGCTCTACTATTTTCGGCACAATATTGGCATGCCTGTGGAGAATTAGTAGTGTACACCCCAACAGCGAGTCCTCTAAAAAAGATTATTAGCGATATTATTTATTATAAAACATTTAAGTAGAATAGAATTGTAGACTATTCCGAAAAATTACCCTGCGTAAATGGCACCAATATCTGAGAAGAACCATTCTGGACTATTGAATCCCAGAATGCAGACACCGTGGTATCGCTCTAGGCCCAATTTTATGAAAGCTTTTGCTACAGTCCTAACTGTCGTTTCATACTCTCTAGAAATATAAGTTAATAAAATCAATGAGTCCATAACGAAATATATTTAACACTAGAACTACCAACGGTGGCGCACTTTTAATTAAAAATACGCGAACTTGCCAAGAAAAATCGTATATCAACTTTTAGCGACTCGTTGTAAAGGGGAGATTTTCCTCTACAAAAGCAGTGCGTAAAATAAATCGCAAAAATAAAATTATTAAGGTTCGTAAAGTCATTTGAATTTCGCATACTTTTTAAAAAGGAAGACTATTTTCTGTTCTTCACTCTACTTTTCGATGTAAGAAATTTTTCGCAAAACGTCTTTACGCCTATGTAAAAGTAAAGACTTGAAGCTTTAAAACGAGCCCAAGTTGATCGTCGTACGATTTTTCTTTACAAAGTTACAGCAATTCAAAGATTGACAATTTTTCCGCCAGAATCTTTTGATCCTTTTAAATAAATCCAATTTTAAATATAATACGTTGAGTTTACAAATATCGAGTCTTGCAACGCAATAAGTAATTAGTGTAAAATGTTCACCAAATATGAATTTAGAAGCATCGTAGTGATTAATAAAGATCACAATATTCATATTTAAATATCATGTATACGCGTGATCCGCGAAAATAAATGTAGAAACGCGCTATCTCCTAAAATTACTTAGCACTCAAAGGATTAATATTCAATATTTCAATACATTAATAATAGAACGCTTACCTGTATGTATACGTTTTGCTGTTACCAGCGACATCAGGTCTTGATACCAAAGCGGGGTGATCCGGATATTTGTCAGCTATACGTGATAATAATCCAGGAACTGATATGGGAGGTACAGAATTCAAACTTTCGTAATTTAACTGTATTCGCACGCGTCCATCACGATCTGTACTCGAGGAACAATCGGCGGGTAAAACTTGATCGGGTCCTAAAAACACGATAAACGAGAAGAAATATATTTGTCAGTCGCGATTCGTTAAAGCGAGAATCATGGGTACTCACCATCGAGACCAGATTCACTGGCAGTCGCGTAAAAGAAACCTTTGTTTGTTGTCTCCTGTAATATTACGAAATGAATAGCCCCGTTATAAATATTATGCAACGTATTTTTTCATTCACCATTCTGTTAAGTGTATGCGAAAGTTTTAGTCTTTATCTTTTCAGCTTCCTTTATTTGTGTATACTATAAGTACAGTAAATTTCCGTATAACGCAAGTTGCTGCAACGCACGAAAGATATTGCGATGACTTCATATAAATCACGCTATTTTCGTATGCAGCTATCATAATACTGTAATATTAATATATATCTATCGTAATTATCGTAAAATGTCTACTCTTCTTTAATGCTTGTTATTAATTTTTATGGGCAAGAGGCTGAATTTATTTGAAATTATCCTTTTGTTAATTAAATCCAGTTCCTTTCATTGTACAGAAGTATTACGCGTATAACAATTCACTGAGCCAGGGAAATAATATCTTTATATTATATTCGGTTTCTCAGACCAAATCTGTGCACTGGAGGATTAATAAAATGTATCTGGTGGACATAAATGACCTTCTTACTTGGTATACGACGTAAAAAAAGAGGCTTGGTATAGCGAGAGTTGATAGGTAAAACGTAGAAAACGAAATTTGATATGACAATAGTCATTCCAAACGTATTATGTATTTATATTGTATTTGTATTATATTTATATTGTATTTATATTATTCGTGTTGAGCAAGGAAAATTCTCGTATAATACGACTTCATACAACACGTAATGTATTAACCCTTTTTAACTGGGAATGACGAATTAACTCGTTTTACAAATTATCAGTTTTTTAGAAGCAATAATTTATCTTTTCAGAAATTCCGAATTTTCCAAAGCATCATTATATTTGCAACCAAAACGGATTATGTTATACTTGCGTTCGTAACAAATATAGTTCTGCTAGTCGATATCAATTATTTTATATTAATTTTAATTTAATTATATTCTGTGTGTAAAGAAAATTCTGACTAATTACGCGATTAACGGGTTAATCTTGCTACGATCTTGAAGATTCTATTCAATTCAATCGCATCCTGCATTTCTTTAGAAATGCTTTATAATTGTGAGAAAAAAGAATTTCAGTATAGAGATTGACCTTAAATATATGAATATTAATAGCAACCTTTGTACGTTTATCTTTAAATTACCAAATGTTTTTGAAAAATAGGAACGCATTTGGATCGAACATGATCCAGAAATCGCAGCAGGGTTAATCTTTCTTTATTGTCTCTTATCGTGCAAATTTTTGTCAAGATTCGAATTTAGTCGCGAAAGAATAAAATTGCTTTGGAAGTAATAATGTCACAAAGCCAAGGACTAAAACTGTTACATACAGCTAACATTAATATGTATAATGGCATTACTTTTTTTCCTAAGTAAGTTAAGAGTGAATATTATTACCATTAGTTTACTGCATTTTTGTTATGACTTTTTCGACATTTGAATTTACGATTCGTTATGAAAGAATAAAATTGATTTGGAAATAACAAAGTCATAGAGTCAAGACTGTTTGCATACAGTGACTATAAAAACTATTTATACACCAGTGTATCTATTTTGCCATTTAAAAACCAATTACTTGAGCTCAACTAAATTAGGGTTCCTATTATTTAGTAGTGCTGTTGTACGACTATATCAATTTGTCATGGTGGAAATAATATATAGAACTTGATTAAAAAAGGTCCATTGGAAAATAATATATTACTAATATATTATTTTAATAATATAATAGTAATAATATACCACTAATATATTAGGTGTACAAATTAATTCAAAGCCTTTATCTTTAAACTCTTGGGATTTTCATCAATTAAAAATCGCTACTTTTCTGTTTTTCAAGTAACGAATTTACTTCGTAAATGTGAAAATGCTGAAAATTTTTAATATTAAGGATGTATTTGATTTTATTGTAAATAAATATTAAACCTTATTAAACTCCAAACGCTACAAAATTAAAATTATACACCTGATAATAGCGTTGCTATTTTTACTATGTAAATTAAGAGAGAATTTTAGTACCGTTAGTTTACCGTTTTATTTTTGTTTTTGTCGTACCTTTACGTTAACCGTGAACCCTTTTATTGCACCGTTGGTGTTTATGGGCTGCACCGCAGACATGTTCTCTGAAAAAATATGATTATTTTTTATTGGAAAAAGATAACAATCGTTGAACTTTAGATTGCGCGTAATGCGTGTCGTTATCGTGTAGTATTGTATAGATGAATCACATTGCGAGTTTTCTCATGACAATAGTCTATGAAAATATGACGATCATATTAAAAACACAGATCTTTTTATAGTCTTTGTTCTCTGAAACAGTTTATTGTGTTTTAATTGTCGGCCCGACTTCGACGCGTCCCCAGAAATTACTATATATTATATTCTTCAAGAGATAAAGGTCATCCGTGATATTTTTCTCGTGAAATGTAAATATTGTCATACTTGACGTGTTCGTGTCCGGATAATTCCGATACTTAACTTTCGATCAACAATACCGAGCCAAAAAATTTTGTGTAAAAGCTTAGCAAAGATTAAACGACTTCGGGATAAGAATGTTCTATTTATAAACGAGAATTTTGACATGCGATTGCATTTAAATGAGCTGTCAAAGTATTCATATATGTCGAAAAAATAAAGAGCATATTCATGTTCGAATTGTGCTACTGTAAATATATCTAGAGTATACAAAAGCAATACAGACATGTGCTTTGCGAATACGAGACTAGATTTAAGAATGTTCTGCAACTTGTTTTGTACCTGTTAAACATATCTATGTTGAGTAATTACACGATTACGCGACACAATTCAGTATAATACCAGGTCTTCACAGAAATAATGTCGTTTCTTGGACTTGTTTAAATAGACGGGTCCATAATTTTCTGGAGAAAAGGTCGATAAGATTCCTAAGTCGTAAGGAAGCAACGATCAATAAATCGATGATTAAAAAACAAATACAGTCGAACCTCGAAAACTCAAATCTGAAGGGAAAAGTTAAAATCAGAGCTTGAATGAAACTATTAAAATTTTTAATTAGTTCTAATATAACTTTTACTTTTAGTTTTTCGGTTTTAAGAAAACAGTTATAAATCTACTGAAACTTTATTACGTCTATTTATGCATAAACAAAACACTTTTATTTTTTCGGAAATGAGAAGAAGTTCCTATTGAACATTAACACTTGTTTCGCTTTGAAACAGTTAAAGTTGATTCAAATAAATTTACTTATTTATATTAATTCTGGTTTCGATTTCTTAAATAATGCTAAGCAAGAGAAAAATAGTAGAAGCTTTTATACTTTACTTGAAAATATCTGTTTAAAAATAAATGTTCCTTCAGAAACTTTATTAATTGAATGCAAAACAACTGTTACAATTGAACTTTTATAACAGAATGAAAGTGATAATGTAAGAAGTTAATTTAAAATAGAAAAGAAGTTAAAAGTTGAAAGCTCACTAAATAACTCTTATTTATAAAAGTTTACAGTTTCATCATCAAAATCTTCGAGTTATGGACGTTTCGTCGTTTCGATTTCGAAATCTGGGCATTCGAGTTTTAAAGATTAAAAATGTATTTAAATGTGTGGTACATAATTCGAGTTGAAGTGAGTTTTATTTCGATTTATACAAGTTTTCGAATTAAACAGGCTCGAGTTATCAAGGTCCGACTCTAATAGGTATTACTATATTGTATATACATAAAATTAACACAGGAAACGACATTATTTATGAGATGATTTAATACCATTACGAAGTCTTAAATGTTTTGAACTTTGAAAGTAAGTAAAGTGTGTTGCGTGTAATGATAATTAGATAGCGGATTTTTATGCGTTTATGGAAAATTTAATTGTGGCACAAAATACACGACGCACATGATATACAGAAATATATCAAATATCCAAAGTAAAGTGCGTATTATTATACTTAAACGATTATTTTATTACCTACTTAGACTAGCATCAGTTGATTATTGTTTTTATATCATGTCACGAAGAAATCACTTGAATATTTTAGGCAATTTTTATTCATTAGACTCCAATCTTACAATACAAAATTAAAATTAAATTTCATCCTTAACAATTAGCATTTTTGTTGGATCTGTGCCGAAATTCATCAAACAATTGTGACTCGTTATTGTAGGGCAAAGGGTTAACTGTGTTTATAAAAATTCGCAGTACATAACGATTAAAAGTGAAACAATATCTCATGCTATCGAATAGAAATTCAAAGTTGATAAACGTATGAAATTTAACGACCCAATTTTGCATCGTCTAATCAAGGAGAGTTCAAATAGTAACGGAAGGAAGTTCAACGTATGCAACAAAAGCGGTACCGTGTGTAATCGCGAATAAGAAAAGAATGTAATACAAAGAATTAATATTTTTCTACGCATGCGGCTTATTCAGTTTTGAATTTTCCCTTTGTTATCGCGTGTACACGCACGATAGTGTACGATTTATTATCACAGTTCATAGTACTTTACTTTTAATAATCACACAGCGCACCGTGACTAAGTTTTTTTATCTAGTCAGCAATGTTGAAATCGGATGATGTAGTTGTTTTTTCCCATTTTTATTAGTTCTTTTTCAATAGTAACATCGCACGATAGACGAACAAAGTGCACTTGATAGATACATTAATAATTTACCGTTCACACATTACGTAACGATAAATTATTTTCAAATACTGTATCGCATGGAAAGTATTGCGTTTGGAGACATACAGTCGGTCGCAAAAATCTACATACACACCGCTAAATTTTAAACGTTTAAAGTAATACAGGAGTTTCGATCGTTTTGACGATAAAAGTTTAGTCGTTGAATAAAGCTAGTATAATAGTTTTTGCATAATAGTTATTAATAATAGCAACGTTTTCCCGATTTGTTTAGAACAAAATGCACGTAAATCAAAAATACGATTTCATGAAAATACAGGTACAGTGTATTTTAAAGTATACAAAATTTATTGTTATAGTTAGACTGCGGATTTTTATGCAATTATGAGAAACATAAATAAACAAAAAGACACGGAATACGCGTAACATGTAAAAATGTATAAAATATTTAAACTGAAGTATAAATTATATCGTATTTTGAGGGTCATAATTGCAATAAAAATTTTCAAATAAATTTATTGCGATCATTTTCATTTAAATGAAACAAAATTATTTTTATTTAAGATAAATTATTTAAAATTAATAAATTGATATAAATAAATAGAGAAATTTTCGGTGAAATAAATAAATTTATATAAATTTTAATATAATTTTGTTAACAAAAATATGAATTTGCAAAAAGATCCGCAGTCTAGTTGTAATTGTATTCGTACTTTATAAGGTTCTCTGATACATCTGTGACGTATCCTATAATTTATTTAACATAAATAAAAATTACATTTTATGTAATTGTAGGAGCAATTTTATTCATTTTTATTATTAATCAATTCATTATTAATCAATAATGTTCCATTCATGAAACGTCTTTTGAGAATTTTCGTCTTCACTTGTGATTTTCCATTCTATGAATTTTCATGCCATTTCTATTATTCCAAAATATTTACATATTTACGTATTTCAGGAAATATTTTGGAATAATAAAAAATGGCATAAAAATTCATAGAATAGAAAATCTCAATTTTAGAAAATATTTTGTAAGAATAAAAATGGCAAGAAAATTTACACAATATAAAATTACAAGTGAAAAAGATTCCTGCAAGATGTTTCGTACAATTATAATAAATGGATATAGTTTTCTTAATTTCCTAAGGCAGCCGAATACTTTTGTAACTAACTGTATGCACATATAAACAACAACCTTAAACAGCTAATATTAGCAATCATGGATTGCAAATGATAAAATGTATTGTTGTTCAGCTTATTAACAAATTACAATAACACCGAGTCGTTCGATCCGACGATATCATGAACGTTTAAACTATTCATTGCCCCATGCCGTTGACATAACTGATTCGCAATCGTTGCAATTACGAGTTAGTATATTTAAGTATATCATAGCTGTAGGAATTTCTCTTTGCCAGCAACGATCGATTTCAATCTTCGTAATTCGAATGTTTTTTGAATCTTTCCCGATGTTTATGAACTTATTTTCTCAATTTGCAACATTCCACTGATACGCTGGTATGTAGTGCTTAATGTTATCTGTTCGTTACTCTTGACGGTTCTTTTGCACGATTATCACGATAATAACGGCTTACGTTTTCCATGTAATCTTATTTATTTATTTACACGTGACATTACGGTGGGTATGATATAGTACCTGGTCGTAATGCTAGGTAATGAATGAAATAGAAGGTTGTACGCTCGAAACAGAATTTGCAAGCAATGCTAATAACATACCCATGTAAATTAAGGCTCGTGCTTACATGTTCTATTTTTTTTTTCTATTATCGAATACCATCGATGATACGAATAATATCGCTGATAAAGCTCTCATATGTAAAGATAAAAATTACGAGAGAGTGCAAAGGACAAGTTGAAACAGATGTACTCGCAGATTTGTTACATCCCACCGATAAATGTGCAAAAAAATAAATATGTGCGTGTTTTGCGACGTATATATCACACGTAACGAAGTTTAAACCACATAATAAAGCGCGATCTTGACATTGCCACCCTTAAACAGTCAGATAATCGTCGAATCGAGAGAACTTTTCGACGAAGTATTCTGAAAATCGAATGTCCCATTGTATCGTGGATCGTTTAAACTTATTAAAACACTTAAGAAATACCTTTAAAGAGTAGAAAAACCATTTAGACGAGGTTTAAAGTTTACTAGCCTACTGGAATACCACAAGGAGACTGGTTTGACTAGCTAAAATCAATAACAGTACATCGCACCACCTGTCAGCGATAGATTTAAGCATAGAATGCTCCTACAATCGTTTATTTTCTTTTTCTTTGAATATAACACACAAAACTAAAAGGCTTACGTAAACAAGTGAAACATTAAAAGGTAGCACAATGCTGTGTGGTCGTTATAAATGAAAAAAAAAGAAAAACTGAAACTAACGTGTTCGTTCGACATGTTAATATTTTATTCTTTTACATAGTGGTTGAACACGTATTTCAAGTGCAAAAAGAACAGCTAAATTATACACACATTAATGTGTGCAGTGACGTAACACCTTATCTAGTCAACGCGGAAATGTAAAAATTGCAATCGAATCTTTGACATTAAATGATACTTTGAAAAAAACAGATTGCGGGCGTTACATAAGGAATGATAGTGTATCATTGGTTATATATAATTATATACAAATTGCAATTTCAAATCTTAATTATTATTTTTTTCTTCAAAGCGAACACATTGGTGTCATCTTTTAATGCAAGGCTTGAGAACGTGATTCGTAAAAAGATTTATATTTATTACACGTATCGCTTCCTCGAACATTTCGTAATTGAAAAAATGCCGTATACATGGATCAATTACTTTGTACAATATGTATAACATAGCAATAAAAGATGATTAGCGATGCAACGAACTCGGTACAAAAAAAAAAAGAAAAAAAAAACGGAAATTCAAAGTATTATAAATTACAAATTTGTAACGTTCGCGCATGGTGTGCAAATTTTTTCGGTAATTAAAATTTATTATATTCGCCAATTTTACTTTAATATTAAATACGACAACGCAATGAGAATTATCTAGTAAAATAGATTATTTCTAGTTATCTATCATTACCGTCATAATTTACAATTCCAGTATGTAAATTCTAATTGTTGAATAAAAATGATTACATTGTGTGAGAGAAATTAAATGAATAATGCAACAGATCACACTCGACATGAAATTTTATAGGTTCTTTTTTTTAATAAAGATACATGTTTATCGACAGCTCCGTGACAAAAATGTTCTCTTCTATTGTAATTTTCTTTCTGCTGAGTTCTACCGAGAATGGTACCGTTAAACGTCAGTTACTCATTTCAAGACAGAAAGTGGGTCTATGCGCTCGAATAAGTTGCTTCGTGAAATTACATTCAAGGAACACAATTTGTACCGATTTTTATTATCGCGTATTCGATGATAATACATGGCAACATGTGTGTTTGTACATAATTAAAATATTTGTTAAACGTCAATGATTTATTCGAAGAGAGAAAGATTGATAACTATACAAGGAAACATACGTGTTTATAAATAATTAAAATATTTTGCCAAAAAATCTGGAATAACCAACACGATAAAACATTTGGAATACTTGGCTCTTTATGTCCGTATCGTTGCAAATAAAATTATCAATTTTACGAGCGACCACAATTTATTTATGAATATTTGTTAAGTTAAATGTAGTTTTTGTGTTGACGTCAGAAACAAGTGATGCGAAATAGTTTAAGCAATACCCGTTTTGAAGTAACTGTAATTTATTCCTCTTTTTATAGTCCCATGACGCGAGATACTATAATGATATTTCGTTTTCTAAATTTCTGCATATCATTAAAATATTATGTATTTTTTTATGTCTTTCTATATACATTTAAAGAAAAAATCGCGCGACGTGTGTGCACTCGAAAAAACGAAGGAATGTGGATATCGGACAAACACATTATATTTTTCTGAAACATTCATCGAATTTGCAATGAGTCGAAATGGAATTTTATTTGCAATAACATGAAACGGAAAAAATGGATAGATACAGCGGTTCATTTCTCGTGACGCTCATCAAAATGAATCACTTAAAGTACGATTTTTAATATAAGCTACGAAAAATAAGAAAGGGTTACAAAACAAACACGTGTGCGTCGCCGTGAATACGTTTCACGATTGTAATGATGAGAGCAAGCGTTTTGTCGTACTACGATTTATGCGATCTAGAGTAAATGTCAATGATATCTAGCAACAGGTGGAATGATTGAATTTTTCCATTGACGTTGTGGTTCGTGATTGGCCGATTCTTCAGCTAATACGAACATACGATTTGAGGCAACCGAACGCGCACCAATCAGCAATTTGTATTATGTTTAAAGTAAAAGTAAGTGAATTTTCAAACTAATACTGTTTGCTTTGTTACCGAGTTTCCAATTTACACGCGAATAGAATATGGAGGTTCATTTTCATGTTACGGAGCTCGTAATATCGGCAACATTAAAATAAGATATTAGCAACGAACCGGTAAAAGTGGGGTACGAACTTACAACCCGTTACCGGTGATCACGCCACATTGGAATTCGTATAGTATTTTGAAATCAGTACCTAAAGAGGTTCCTTTTTCGCTGTTATACAATGTTTAACTTCCGGGCATACGTGAATCCGATGTACGTCATGGAACGTCGTATTCCGCGTATTCGATAAAATGCGGTCTTTAAATTTATTTGGTTAAGCGTTGCGCAATGAAATTGATCGAATTACTTCTCGAACTTACAAATATTTACACGATAGTACTTGAGTGTGAGTGTAAAATTTCGATTGAAAATTGGAGAAAATCGTGGCTTTCGCTTTAAGTAAAATGTTGCAATTAGATTTTCTTACGGAAAATCAGCGTTGAAACTTACTTACCTGGTTTGTTCTCGAATCACAAGTTTACGGTGACTTGACGGCTGTACAGTTCACAAAGTTGTATCTTTGCGTTTCTACTGGCCGATAACTCCGTACGGTATGGAAGTTCTTACGATACTGACGATAAACTACTGAGTCTGAGTTTGCCGCGCTAGTCTACAGTCAACTTGTGATCTGTTTGATACGATTGTGGTATACGAAACCGACGATAGCAAATCCCGTAGCGCGTGGCGGGGATTCAGACTTCATGTTGTATGGAAATAGGTTCCTAATCACCTATACTAGTATTTAAATCATTTTTTTGCGTGGTCTTTATTTAAATAATACCAAACGTGAAATTTTGCAACGTCAATTTATATCGATAATTCATAGACCAAGAACCTATCACTGGGCACGCAGAAAAATAATAACAAAAAAGTCTTTTAAAGCCAATACCACTAATTTCAATTCATTACCTAATATATATGAAGTATTATGCAATTTTCACGGATTCTATTTACCTAATTATAAAACTTACGCAGTCATTTTTTCAAAAGTTCAAAGTTTTCATATCCTTAACATAACATTAAAAAAATTAAAATACTCGGTACATTGTAAATATATAAATATTTTATTGACATAGAAGCTTTTTACTCAGCAGAGTTGTTAAACAAGTAGTTAGCTTTACAAATTGATACGCCTCTGCGTCTGCACGGCTCCTGAAATCGGGAATCGAGGGAAACAAAAACAATTTAATAGTTTATTGTGTTCGAAATTTGCAAAAATACATAATATTATATTTGCGCGCGCAAATCCTTCAAATAATCCACATGCGCAGAAGGCGTGTTCGGAACCATTCTAGGTTAAAGAACTTTGTTGTACGGTGCAACATTATTATTTCTAATCGCGTAAGATATCCTTTCGTACGAAATCGAATTCGTAAGTGTGGCACGTGATAATTTTATTGGGCAAACAACATGCCGGGAACTCCGATGAAAGAAGAAAACGACGCGCTACAGAAATTGCAAACAACGGAACGCCCTACGGTCGCAAACTGCGAGCCCGTTGTGCGGGAAATAACGCAAACCGATAGATTGAACAAAAAATTATTAGTATCGCTGTTAGAGAGGATGAACAAATCGAGCGGTGAGTTCGATAAATTTATGGAAAAAGGGAACACCAGTTGCGATTCCCAACATGACAGTGAATTTTAAGTAAAATATAGACACGTTTGTTACACACAAAACATAACCTACATACCATTGACCGGTAGGATTACCGTTACTATTGTACAATTATCGAGGAACGTGTACTACTCGTGGAGAAAAACGCGAAGTTGGAAAGTTTCTTGTATACTGGGACACTTACGTATATTTAAGGGCGCTTATATTTACCGTTACAAACGAAAAATTCATCGTTTCGTGTATATACGAAAGGAAGTGGGGGTACAACTTGTTGAATATGCCGACGTTGTCGAATGCTTCTGATTACGACGAAGATGAACACGACATAGTAGCCGAATATGAAAATCAAGAGTCGGACGAAGGAGATCAGGGTAACGTTCCGAGAAATGCAGCTTCGGGCTCGGAAAATGAAGGCTGCAACGAAGAGGCGGAAAACGAAGAAAGTACCGCAAGAAGAGTCGATCCATCGACATCCAAAAAACGCGTTGTAAGAAATCCTTTACCCAAATTAAATACCGAGCGATTAAAGGGTCCTAAAGGAATTCACACTATTGAAAAATATTTCGATGGCTTCAAATTTCACGACCGCGGAAACGAGAAAGTAGATTTAGATAGAGTTATGAAAAGACTGGAACACTGGGGGCATAGATTATTCCCTAAATTGCAATTTGATGATTTCCTTGTCAGATTAGAGAAACTAGGTAGCAAAAAAGATCTTCAAGTGTTTGTAAAAAAGTATAGGCTAGATATGCTTAATGAAGATAACGATATTATCGATCAGGTCAACACAGATGAAGAAGAAGATAAAGCTGAAGAGGAACCTGTTGATGAATTTGACTTGTTAATCGCGGAACAAATTAAATTGAAGCAAACTATGCAACAATCGTCGTCCAATTTATCTGTAACTAATAACGAAAATGCATTTGATAAATTATTGTCACAAGCAAATACCACCAATGCTTCTCAGTCTACAACTACTAAATCTACTGCTTCACAATTATCTGATGAAGTAAAAGAACGTATAGAAAGGAATAGACAACAAGCTATTCAAAGAAGACTAGCAAAACTTAAAGAAAAAGAAGAAGAAATTAAGAGAAGAAAGCTGGAGGAAGCTGAAGGTGTACAACCAGAAATTAACAAAAGTATCAATTTAGGGAATGAAGAGCTTGAAAATAATTCGCAAGAAATAGATAAACACCAGGAACCTTAAAGTAATACCTTAATGTAATTTGTAAGAAATCGTCAAAGAATTTTATATTATGAAGTATTAATGTAGCATTTAGGAAATAATAAATGATTTATTATTAAAATTTTTTGGATATTTATATAGGGTAGAATAAATAAGACTTAATGCAAATTGTATAATTATTTTATTTAAGTTCTACGTTTTTGTGTACTAATATATAATACATTGTTACCACGAATGAAAGCATCACCATACTTGTCTTTTAATTGACCATTTACATATTCTTCTGTTTGCTCTAATGCTATATTCATATAACCATCTAGGCAAGCCAAAACACCTGTAAAATCAAAACAATAATTCATTGGTTAATAAACTTTGCACTTAAGTATCATTTAGTTAGATTCAATCATACCAAATATTTTATTACTCAGCATAAATGTAAATATAAGGATACAGTGGTGTGCTAATACTTTTTGTAGCCATTGTAATTAGATCGCAGGTTTCTTACATATTTATGAGAAACTAAATGTGCAAAAAATTATAGAATACTTACATTATGCAAAAATATACATTAGGCATACAAATTAATTTTAAGTTTTTAGGATTTCATGAGATTTAATATTTATTAATGTTCAAAGTATTTACTTTTATTACACAAATTCGTCGCTTGAAAAATAATAAAATATTTTATTGATAAAGATACTAAAAGTTTCAACATAAAAACTCTAGATTAATTTGTACACCCAATAATATATTGAAAGTACAGTGGATGTTATAATTTTTATAAGTTTAAACAAATTTCCATTACGGGATAAATCTTTATCAAAACGCATTAATTTAAATATTTTTTATTTCGCACAAAAATACGCAATTACAATACTTCACCGAATGCAAACATTACCTCTGTAATCTACACCACTATTTAATTTTACAACAACTGGGCGTCCGTGTATTTGTTGTATAAATTGTGATAGCGCTTCTTTGCGACTCATCTATAAATATAATAACAATAATATAAACAAGCAGATATAAATGTAATAAGTAAATATTTATCGAGGATTTATTCAGAAAACTTATTTTCGAAAGAGGTTAAAAGGAATATATCTTTAAAATTATACTTTTTATTTTATAATGACAAATTTTGTACGTAGTTTAGAATTTTTACGTCCAAAACATTACTGTTACTAATACCTTAGAATATGAAAGATGTACCGTTTAACGAACAGTAGCACAGTAGTTACTCTGTGACAATAGACAATAAATGGCTAACTTTTTGCTTTTGGTGGGTTTTGATGTGTCGATTAAAACTTTCGAGAAGCAATTATGTTATATTTAAACTATAAATATAGATATATATGTTCATAATAAAAAATAAATAAATATAGCAATATTTGGATGATTCGTATTGTTACGGATATTTATATTTATTGAACATCATACTAATTTTGTTAAAAACGAAACGAACCAATCAAATTTGAAGTAATAACCATAAACCAAATTGTAATAGACCAATAAATTTCATGATCCAATACCATAAAATTATTTTTTTTCAGTATTGTACTGTATTTTACATTAAAACGATCATTGTGTAAAACTGAAAAGTGTTTGATAAAAAGTAACACATTAAATATCATTGCTACACCCGTTAATTCATTTTTAATTCATACTATTGTAATTTAATATATCGATATTTATTAACAATGAGATCGAAGTTTAATAGTGTAATTACAACATGCATATATATAATGCAATTAAATATTTCATATTATAAAACTGCAATAATTTTATAACGCTTTATTAGAACTTATTTCTTTCAAGCTTATATTTTGCACGATATATGAGGGAATTTTTAAAGAACAATTATTGATTTATATATGTAGTTATTATCATGTCTCTGTGTTTAACTTATCTTGCATAGAGAAAATTCGATTCATCATGACATGTGTGTATGTGTTCTTCTACGTTCCCATGTTGAACGTGAATGGTGTTAAATAGAGGATTCAAGTAATTGTTTTTATTTAAATGTAATTTGAAATAAATGTATATATTTTTCGAACATTCGTTTTTACCGTCGAATAAATAATCGCGTATAGTATTGTATTTCAAGGATTTTACTTGCAATTACAACTGAAGTGTATAATTATATAAATTGGTGTCTCTATCCTTATTTATAGATCGAGATACGTTGTTTCATATAAATTTGATTAATTTGCAATTATTATGGTATACTGGCTACCAAAGAAACGCTTTAAAAAGAGGTACCATTGCTATTTTTAATACTTCACCTTTTAGTCCTAGATTTATTATGCTGTCAGATTAAACATATGAATACTAACATATTTCCATAAGGTAATTTAATGAACAGTTTAAGCCAATTAAACTGTTGTCAAGTGTAATTGTTTCCATTTCTAAATTTCATAGATTTTTTGGAATTATAAAATATATTTAGTAAATATTATCAAATACCAAGTATATTTCTTACACACATTTACATTGTGGCATTATTCTTTTTTCTTGAAAGAGTTACAATTCAAAATCATTAAAAAGATAAACAATGAAAATATATATATTCTAATACAAATCAGCATTGCGACAAAAATAATTGTTAATAGCCTAAATTAAATAAAATTGAAGCTTTGAGAACTTTAACTTTCATATTATGAAATTATGTAATTTAATGGTTTCATAATTTAAGTAAATCTTTGACTATATAAGAATTCTTATCAGTATATAGTATATGTATTAAAAACCAATATATGTTTTCTTTTAAACCCGATCTACTTACAAATATGGATATAATTACAGTTTCCTAGATGTGACAAATAATGTTAGTTTTAGTCATCGTTGTGTCATTAATATGTAGTGGTAGCTCACACAGCTTGTAATAGTTAATTACATTAAAGGGGGAATTAAAAAGGTGGCTCATGTTTGATAGCTAATTAACAAATATGCAGACAACTTATCTACTATTAGCAGCAGTGTTACCTTTCGCCGTTCTTGATATTTGGTATACAAGAATGTAAGTTTTCTCATTATAGTTGTAATATATTTTTATTTATTTTTTTTCCAATTTTTATTAGAATTAAACACATTTATTAAAGCTTCAGAAAAGCCAAGAAGGTTTCCCTGTATACTTATATATATTTTCTTATAATATCATAATCTTTTTAAAACTCCCTATAAAATAATTGTACCCTTAGCACCACAATAATATTTTTAAACTTCTCTGTATGTATTAGAATAAAGGTATCCATATTCTAATACATTAAGTAACATTTTCTTTAACACATTTAACTTATTTCCAAACATTATTTAATATTACTTGTTTGATTTCTGTGCATGGCTGTATGTACATTGCCTTAAGTTTTTTTCTCTGACATTAAATGTCAGTGTTTTTTATCTTAACTTTTTTATTGTAGTATTCAAGATATATTGTAAAAGAATTAAAATATTGGAAATTATGTAAAGAAACGTTTTAAAAAGTAAAAAATAAATTTTGTAAAGATTTTAATGATATGAATAAATTATTGTACTATCAGTTTTAAAGTTACAACTATTAAATAATGTGTCATAACAATTGTTTAATTTTTAAATATATACATCAACCTCCTATGAAATTGATAAGGTATAATTTTAGAAAAATATCATATTTTTATATTTTGTTGATGGTTTGTTATAAAAAGATTATAGACCCTTTGTTTATACATTTTTATTACTAGTTAGCTTAATTTTTTACTTCAAACGCATACATCTATAACTATATTATATGTAGGTAATTTTATTGAATTATTTTATACAAAATAATGGCTGCAAAATTAAGAACTAATGATAGCATAAATCGCGTAATTTTATTATTTAAACTATTATGTTTTTATAAACGAGTTAGAAGTTTATAATGTTTTGTAAATATTAAAGATATTTACAACGAAATAAAATTTTTAATGAATAGAAACATTATGCATTGCAGATATTTATTCTGGGTAATGAAAGTATCCATCATTACCTATCTTATGATATTTGGGATTTTGCCAATCATATTTCACTATTCTTACACCATACAAAAGAAGATCTTGTTTTTAAACTTTAGTATGTACATAAATTTCAATTAATATTATGGATAAGTTTGCATAAACTTAATGTTAGTCAGGGTAATTTGATTGAAATGTAATTATCTTTTTAGTGCAATTCCCATTCAATGTAGATTTTTCAAAACCTGAGTGTGTAGGAATGAAAGGAACAAGGAACTTCTATTTGAAAACTGATCAACAAGTGAAAATAGGATTATGGTTGGTAACTTACACAGTCAGTTACAGAAGTCTGCATACACATTTAAAATTTAGAAGACTTATGTAGTCTTACAATTCATTCAGGCTAAGTAATGTATTATACTTGCAGGCAAACCCTACCTCAATCTTTAGTAAATGATTCCACTATTATAACTGACGACGATTATGAAGCTGTTTTAAGAAATTCTAAACAGCCTGTCTTTCTTTATATGCATGGTAATAGTGGTAGCAGAGCAAGTAGTCATAGATTAGAATTATACCAACTTTTCCAAAGTTTAGATTATCATGTTGTATGTTTTGACTATAGAGGTAGGTGTAAACTATTTTAGCTGTGTAACAAGCAAGATAATTATTTAAATATTTATAACTTTGACTTCCCTTAATATACATATATAGGCTATGGTGATAGTGAAGAAGCAGAACTTTCTGAAATGGGTGTAGTTAATGATAGCAAATTCGTTCTTGAATGGTTATTGAAACTAGTAAATGGTACTGCCCCTGTTTTTGTCTGGGGACATTCCTTAGGGACTGGGTATGAACTTTATATGGATTTTTATTAACACTGCCTAGATTTATGGACACTGATTGTTAGGCTGCAGATTTTCATGCGTTTATATGATTTTTAAATGTGTACAAAAATAAGCAAAAATATGTGAAATATTCAAAGTCAAATATATGTTATAATATTTAGGGGATAAAACACACTTCTATTTAAATTATTATAACAATTATATGTTTATAAATATTTGAATTTACATAAACATCTGCAGTCTACTGATTGTATAGTATTAAAAGGATTTTTTTTTTTTTTAAATTGACGGATTCCGTAAATATATCATTAATGTCGATAGCATTATAAATATCAAATTTAATTAAAAAAATAATAAATATAGTGATTTCGTGGATCACATGTCACTTTATTTTAGAGTTTCTACTCATGTATTGGCATTACTGGCAGCAGAAAATGTTCAGCCTGCAGGTTTATTCTTGGAATCACCATTTAATAACATTGCAGATGAATTAAGTGAACATCCTTTATCTCAGGTATTTTAGATTCTATGAAACATGTTTGACAATAGGGTAAATGAACATTAAATACAAAAATGGGTAAAGTAAATTATTAAATGAAAAAGAAGATAAGGAAGGTAAAAAAAGTTTTTCTATGCAAAAATACAAATTGTTCATTCATTAGTTTGTTCACTGGTATTTATTGGCTAACAATGTTTATTGATTAGTGAAATCAATATCTTTGACTTTCTAATTTAATTACTTATACTTCCTATGTCTCTTAAGTTTTTTTTCTTTATGCCTTATACAAAAGTTCAGACATTAAAGAATCATCAGAATACTCATTAATGTTATTAGTACCCGAAATTCAGCCTAGAGTCATCAATTTCTTTAAGTGTTTATTCATTGGTGCATCTACCCTATATAAAGATCACAATAATATTTAAGATTGATTAAAATCTGGATTGTCTCTAGGTGTTCAAACATTTACCATGGTTTCACTGGATAATCGTTGAACCATTTTATAATAATTATCTTCGATTCGAGTCTGATAAGCATATAGAAAAAATTCAGTGTCCTGTTATGATACTACACGCGGAAGATGATAATGTCGTTCCGTTTGCATTAGGTGAAAAAGTAAGAGTACAATTGATAAGAATGGTAATAATTAAACTTGAGCGGATCTTTATGTGAATTCCGATTTTTGCAAATAAAATTAAAGGAACGAGATTTAAATTGGAGGTTGTCTCATCCTTTAAACATTATAATTTATATTTTATTTTGAGTGTTTTTTGTATTTTTGAATACTATCTGCATTCTGTATCTTTTTACATATTCAAGTTTCTTATGAATGCATAAAGATCCGCATTGTAGTAATAATAAATGACGTAATACATGCAATATTGTTTATCAGTTACTCAAGGCAGCAATAAATTATTATGGAAATGGTACAAACCATGTTCAGATGGTAAGAATCGAGGCATCACTCCATCTTGGGCATAAATATATATGTCGTTATGAAAAATTACCTAGCCTAATTAAGTAAGTATGAATCATTGTGTGTGTTATATTACAAAATTAATGATTCACTTCATTGGTATTTACTGTCATCATTTTTGTTTGCAGCTCATTCATAGCCAAAGCACATAAAAACCAGACTGATTAAACTATTTGTACTAAGAAATTCAGTTTTTGCGTTCGACAGTATTTTACTGAATATTTAAAACTATTAACTATACAATTATATATATGTATGACCCTTTTTTATTAAACAGTTTTTACTGTTTACACCCTATATAGTACAATATCAGACAAGATATTTAAAATGAATATGTAAAATATATATTGATGCTTCATGTGTTTTCCATGGAAATACAAAAATGGTATTTATTGTACATCAGAAAATATGGCATGATATCAAAGTTGATGCTGTGATAGCTGTCTGAATGCCATCAACAGTATTTGTTACTTTATTTTTTTCGACTAACTTAATACATTTACAAATCAACGAATATTCAATCTCATTGTTATGTTAAGTTTTATTACAAAATGGAAACAAGTATTTTTATTAACAAACATTGTGCATTATTACTTGAAGTATTTTAAAGTACTCCTGTGTTAACATACTCCATGTTCTTTACATAAATAAAATAAAGGAAAATGCAATAATAAAAATAAACCTGTTCCCTCTTAATTTTTCTAAAAATTTAGAAATATTTTTTATATTTTTTGCTTACGTCATTGACAAAGTATGGAATAGACTATCAATTCCTATATAGAATCATCAAGGGCCCATCTGACGTGGCCACATAGTAACTACAGAGGCGAAACTCCGCCTACTTTGTGTATCCGTTTTTTTTCTGCGCATGCGTCACTTACGGTGTGCGCCGTGAAAGGAGTTTCAAATTTATGGTGTGCGCGTTGAAAGGAGTTGCAAAATTATGGTTACGCAATGAAGGGAGCTGCAAAAGCTGTGGTGTGCACTATGAAGAAAACCGCAAAATACTGCGCATGCGTTTGAGTATTGTGCATCATGAATTCAAAATACTGCGCATGGGTCTTCCCACGCTAAATCGATCATTTTTGTACTCGATCCCTGCGATTTGATTCAAATTGAAATATGTCATAGTATATGCGAAAAAGGGGGGGGGGGGGGTTAAGTGATCATTTTGCTGGTTTCGAAATTATTTAATTCTTCAACGACGGAGCAGTTTTCCGTTCCTCTTATGCGGATTGAAGAGATTTATGCATTTAAAGAGATTGGTAGATTATTCCAGTAATGTAATTCAATATGACGTAACTTAAAACATAGAGATTGACATCGCGTCAACATACTCGCGAATGAATAGTTCTTTTATCTTAAATAATTATTCAATTATTCTCATACAAAGAAATTAGGATCGGTACGGTGCATGGACTTTACTCCCTGAAGCTACAATCGCTATCAACTACTATGTCTATTTTATACTATATACTATTATAGTATAAGATAATATATTATAATTGTATATTGTTTTACCTTAATATTTATTTAAGTATAACAATTCTTTTCAGTTTTTAAGATTTATTTATATATACAATACAATGAAAATCATTCTCAGCAAAAATAAAGTACATGAAATTATATATAGTAGCTGTCTTTAGCAAAAATTTAGCAAAAAAGTACTAGAAAAAAATTACTTGTTCAAATATTGCCGCGCTTTTCGCTGTTTCTCCAATGCATTTCCATCCTTTTCTACCCTATAACCAATAGAAACAGATAAAGATACATCCAGCTAGAAATGTGGCAACGCTGTCTGTATGGTGTGCGGAAAACCGAGGTGAGGAACATCAAAGGTACGGACAACAAGCTTTGCCTCTGTAGTTACTCTGCGGCCAGTTGGCCTCCTGATAATTCTATGTGGGAATGGATAGTCTATTCTATACTTCATCAATGCTTATACTTACAATTAGTCAATGCTTACATCTTTTTGATTCCAAAAATTCGTTGAAAATTACCGCTTAAATAATGATTTCTTTGAAGTAGCTGTAGAGTGCGTCACAATACATTTTTCCATAAACATGCATTGTACTTACTTCAATCTAATTTTATACTTTGCGTTTCAAAGAAACACGTGCACGTTACATTTAAAAACATACAACAAAATGTTAACGAACAGTAAAACCATTTTAATTTTTTATACATACTGTGACGTAAAATTTCCGTAGATTAATAGAACGTGTACTTTAATAGAGTAATGATAAAATAAGGTTTATAAGAAAGCTCTTAACTTTATGCGTAAAAAATGATTAAAGTGGAAGAGCAGAGTATTTTGACATCAAAATCATACAAACGTGCCGAGGCAAATTTGAAAGATAAATTGAAGACAGCATTTTTGAAGCATCACCCGCATCATTTAGTACCTGGATTTAATTTGCACAGTGATTTCTCTGTAGACGATTCTGATTTAGAAAATGTCATAGAACAATATCAAGAATATCCTTATCACTGTGATCTACCAAAGCCTTTATTGCCACCTGCTAAGTTGCCTAGAATTGGTAAGGATATCTAATAAATAAATTAAGTGACAATTCGTTGAATAAATGTAACTGTATATGTTTGTAATTCTTCAAGTGTTAAACGAAGAAGATCCTGCATTAGAACTAGTTGCTCTTAAAAGTCATATGAACCATGACATAGAAAGAATGAAACAGTATTATTTAAAACACGAGAAAGGTAAATTAATACAGGGATGGCAAGTAAGTGAAATTATTTGTGAGATTTTCAATGGTATCGTAAATTTATGTTGAATAAATATTATTATAACTTGTCTTAGATATTGTACATTGTATTTATATTCAGCTAATATTATTATATAGAGTGTCTCACCTAAAGCAGGCCACCTAATTATGTTTTACATTATGTGTATATATATTAGAAACCTTAGAAAACTTACAAAATGGCACAAAAATGATGAGCTTACAGTGTAGTCAATTTGTGATTCCACTTAAGTTAAATTTGTAGAATTTTTAATTGATAATTATACCTTGTACACTGGTACTGGCACAAGGAAGAAATTGCATTAAATTTTATCTTATTTAGGCACATTGATCGAATCCTATTTGCCATTCTTAATACATAACAAGTGTTATACATTATTAATAATATGCTACACATTTTTATAGAATTGGGACTTATCCAAAAAAGGAACATAAAGTGGAATCAAACTAAAGATGCAGTTACTGCAAAAGTGCCTAAATATATAGCAGATCTAGCACAAACTATTGACAAGGATCCAGACCCTTATTTTGAAGGGGTAGGATAAATTAACAATTCTACAATTTTTATAAAAATCTAAAGGCACTATTAAAAACAATATTAAACAGTGTATAATAGAAACTGAAGTTTGTACAAATTTCTTTTAGGTTTATAATTGGTATTACACTGGTGGATCTGTAGACTATGTTCAATTACATAATATAAATATTTTACTTTTTCCATTTATGGGAGAGTTAGGTATTATTGTTATAAAATACTCTTTTTCTTTATAGTTTAGTAACATTGTAAGTTTTATTTCAATGTATTTGCAGTAAGTGTGCCTTTAGATAATGTAGAAGAATTTTTATGGAAACCATCATTGCAAACTGCAGCTAAATGCAGACTTGATAGTCCATTGTATGAATTAAAACATAATATCAATATTAATACATGTGAGTATATTTGCTCTTTTAAAATGGTACTTGAAAAAACAGAAATTTAAGTTGGGTATTATTTTAGGTATGGTTTTGGGTAGATATAAACGGCATTGCGATTTTTATATATTATCTGAACGCAATAATAGGTGTAGTATTGCTACAGTACATTCACAAACGTCGAAGGTCCCTTATATTAGTGCAGATCTAAGTTCCATAAACGTGAATCAGTATTGCTTAGTAAATGTTGAAAGACGCGTAACATTATGGGATATAACGAAGATGTAAATATGAGTTAGTTAAGGATTAACTAGATATTTTTGCGTGAATAAGAAACTTATGATTATTTACAATTTTGTAGGAAACCAATAAATTGTAATACCATATTGCAAAGCACGGTTTTAGACGATTCTTGGGGCAGTATAAAATTTCAGTCCATGGATCCGGATGTTCTCTTATTCGTAGATAGATGTTGTCTTAATTATCTTGATGTTAGGGTAAGAATAATAATAGTGGTATTTTTATAGAAAAATCTCTTATTTATCATTAGACCACAGAAATTACTAAAATAGTTGGTGAGTTGTATTTGAATAAAATAATACAAGACAATATTCAATGGCAGCTCCAAGTAACTATCATTTCATGGTCCATTAAAAATTTAACATAGTCTCAATGTTGGGCTTGATTTAACTTTAATTAATGATGAACATATTTAATATTGTAGGTCCCATTCGATCAACCGGTATTAAGGGTGTGCCCAAAATCTTATTTAGAAAAATGCGAATACCTTTCGTTAGATCTTGCTAGTAGAAACAATTTTTGTAGATATATCGGAACTTATCATAGCGTTTTAATGTGCGACAATCGTTCTCCGAAACAATGCGTCCAACAAAAATGGACACATCAATTTAAGGGACCACCGCTTATGGGTGGTATAGTAAATAGGTAAGAGATATTTTTTTTTATGAGAATGTGGAAGTGTTAATGATACATATAATATTTTAATGTACGAAATTATTTTTAGAGAGGACAAAGAGTTTGTCGTTTTGTCTAGCCAAATAGCTGGTGAAAGTACAATTATTGTGAATACTTGGACAAGTAGCGAAACTTCGCATTCGTTTAATTTTCCATATACTCCTCCTAACATTAAAGAGACATTGAACGAATCTCAAATGCAAGGAATGTGTTTGAGTCCATATTTGAGGGATAGATTCGAACTGTCTAATACGGGTTCCTTTCTTATTAAAAACAACAACCAAAATATATTTTTATTTATTCAAAATTCTATCGGTTCGTATAAAATTCTGTTGTACTTTATTTATAATTAGACTGCGAATTTTTATGCAAATTACGATCTATGCGAGCACAAGAAAACGGAACTAAAATAGAAATTCATTTCATCCTCTAAGTATCATAACGTGTATTTTACTTTTATTATTTAGTATATCTTGCATATTTCAATTTCCCATAAATGTATAAAAATCCTCAGTCTAGTCATAATAAAAACTTGTACATTTTGTGTTAAATGATGTACGTTTTTCAGGTGATATATATTATCAATGCATATCGTATAATAATGCATTAGATAAGTATTCATCTGTTAATGGCAAGTCGTGCTGCATGTTGAATGCCTGGGAAAATGCGATATCGGTACAAACAGACACTATAGTGCCACTTGCAATGTCTAATAAATCAAATATGCAACATCTTTTTGAAAGTAAGTAAATAGGAAATGAATTTAATCTCCTGAAGTTATTTAAATTATACATAGTATCCTAATGTAACAGGTTTTACAAATAAAAAGTTACGTTTAAAACATAACGAGCGTAACACGAACAGTTGTTTTGAACCTAGTTGGAAGCAGTCTCTCGAAAGATTGAATACTTATATGGATATATTGGCACCGGAACTTTTAGCCGTGTGGGAAATATGCGAAGAAGTTCCGGTGACTTTAACGGCAGCGCCTCATCAAAAAGTTTTAAGTTGGTTGGAATCCGCAGACACAAAGGCGTCAGTTTTATCGCAAGAAGAATTAGACGATGTAACACCAATTAATACGCAAGAATTAATAAGCGTGTCCCAAGAAATAGATATAACTTATTTAGACGATAGTAACGCGCTGCAAGATCTTTTACCGAAAGTTAAGATTGCGCGTTCCAAAAAGAAAGAAAATACGCGAAAAAGACGAAATATATAAGATTTTTTTAACACTAAATTTTTACGTACTTTGAGTGCATGATTTGACGGGCTTTTTTGACAGACTCATCGCAGAAAATAGAATTCAACGATGTAAGTTAGGGAGACAAAATTGTGAATGAAATGCTACGTCATAACAGGTTGATTCATAATGAGTTGACGAATTCGGGAAGGGGCAGAATGAATTACAATATGTATTCGTATGATTACGTCAATCAAAGTCGACATAAATTATTGACAATAATATTTATGATTTCCGTAACTTTGAACGTAAAATTTGAAATCCGCTAAATTGGCGGATTCCGTAAATCTAGAGTTAAATAGATGGAGTTTCTTTTTTCAAATAAATGAATAACACAAAATGTGTTTCGACATATGAATTACTTGTTTATTTATTTATAGCAAAAATTATACAATAATTACACAATATGTATCGACAAAATGAACGAACGTGTTAATGATAATTTACAAATTTTTGTATTTTACAACATTGCATTTCCTAGCGATTTAGCGGTTCCAATGAAAAGACGGTTTCCATTTTGACGTTAGGATTTTACTACTTTCTTGCTGTGCTTTATGCTCCTCTTCTTCGATTTGCATCTAGAGAAATTTCATATAGACAATTATTAGATTTAATATAAAGATATAAATGTTAAGGTAATACTTACCAGAAACTTTCGTTGATTTTCTCTAAAAGCTTGTAACGGATTATCAAACTGTCTGTAATAATTAAGAACTTCTCGTACGTCTTCCACATTTGTCGCTAATATAGCTAAAAGAACAATGACACAGTTTTATAAAGTTTCAAGGAATTGCAAATAAAATGTTGCGTTAACGCAACGTTATTCTTTAACTGGTTAATAAAAAATCGTGGAAAGAGACGCACTTTTAAGGAATGCAGCTAAATCATACAATGTTGTATCATTATCGTTACCAGTCCATTGCGGTATTCGTAAAGTGTTTTCAGGATGAAATTTTGTACTCTTTGAATTCCAGTCAACTACTACAACCTGATAATATATAAGATAAATATAACAGAAAGGCCATAGTTTTTATCAAAGATGGGAACCGAACACTTACTTTACTAAGATCACGATTAAGAGCATTTAAATCCTTAACATGGTGACCATCTACAAAACGCGTAGTATCTCTGACTAGTCTGTACATGATATACCCATTAGGATCCAAGATATCCAAGATAGGGAAAACAGTCTAAAATATCAGACATTGCGCGTTATAGTAATAAATAAATTTATTTATTCACGATTCGATTAATTAACTAGTATTACTTACCATTCCTTGCTCTGCTGTATACACTACAATTTCAAATTGTGGGGGAGCTACAGCTTCTAGAAATTGATCTACTCCAGGCCTCTTCTTAAACCTCCATCCAGTTTCATACTACACATGATTGCATTAGAAAAAATTAATAATCACGAGAAATAAATTAACCCTTATGCACTGCTATAGGTCAATTTCACTTGAAATGAAAAATGGATATTACATAATTTCTACTTGTAAAGTTATTTATCTATACACTTACTTAAAAAAAATGGTAGTATTTTAGAACTTGTTAAAATTTTCATCTTTTCACCTCTGTCATATAATGGTACTTCCAATTAGTTATCAAACTGCATAAAAAGTAGAAAGTTAAGAAAACTTGCACTTACCGAGTTATTTTCCTGTGATCTTCATATATTGTATGAAAAATGTTTGTTATTTTAGTACTGGTCCCAACAGTTTTAATATATTATCTATTTAAACAGTGCATAAGGGTAAAACACATATCGAAAAGGATGCTACTTACTGTCCAATCAGGGTGTACTAGTACATCTGTTAATTCCAGTACCAAAGTGTAAGGAGGTTGAATATAAGGGTACTTGAGTGGATCTGGAAGCAATTTATTTCTGCTAGGTTCTTGTACCATCTAAGAAAAGAACACCACTGAATTATAAATAAATCAATCATTTTTTCCATCCATTCCACATTCTTTATACCTTGGTGTAATAGTTAAACTCTCGTCTGAGCATTTTATAAATTCTTTCGTAAAACGGTAAATGAGAGTATTCGTCTTCGATAACATTTCCTTGTTCATCATACTGAGTTTTGGTCAAATTATATATCATGTAAGATAGTCCAACTGTAGTGAATACTCCCAAGAACGTGAAAGTATATTTAAGCACTCTCTGCGACTGTTCACGTTTCTCTTTTTCCTCCGCCTCTTCTTTTGCTTCTTCATTTAACTTTTTGTTGTCTAGACCATCTTGTGTTAAAGACTGTACAGTTCCTCCGGCCGATTGAATATTTGTTAAACTACCTGTTATTTTTGGCTTGTGTGCTGTCAAAGTGCACGCGATGAGGAAGAAATGTTCCCATTGATACATGTTAGCGGAGAAATGTTACAATAAACAACATGCGGCTAGCGCGTGTTTCGGCATTGCAAGGTTATATTTTTTGCATTTACTTACCTTCAGTGTTGAAATAATGTCTTTGCGCTGCTTGAACAACTGATATCCGAGCAATCGGTAGTCGAAGTGCTGAGTATACAGTCGCTGTATTTGCATTGTATATTTTATACAAATGTCGTAGGCTTTTTGTCGCAAATGCCATTACTTTAAAAACAGATCATGGGCTTTCTGGCAGATGTACGCAAAGAGCTCGTGTTCGTATTTTCTAGCATGTTAGGGACAGTCGATGTTTTAGATATCTAGTTTTCCAACACGGTCTAAAGGCAGTTCACAAGTTCCCGTTAATCCGTGCTCACACGTCGCACGAATAGGTTCGTTTCATTTGCTTCACAAACGGAACGTTTTATTAGGTATGAGAATTTCTTTATTTTATACATCAAAATCATAGATAAATCGATGATTTAATGGATGACAAATTCTATTTATTCTAGTGTATTTAGTGTTCTACGATAGAAATCAGGGATGGAAAATTATTTCTCTTAAAACTTGGAACGGTCAACGAAGGAAGGAATCGGGGCTCGCCGAATTTTGAGGTACGCGACAATATTATAGATAATTATGAATATATAACGGTATCAAATAAATATTTTATGACGTGTACAAAGAATGCTTTATGAAATTAGAAACTAGGTGATAGTTTCTTAAAAGAAATACGTAAAATCGTTCATATAGAATTGAAAGAAACGTTAGAAATGTTACATACTCAAATGATGGCGCGTGCTCGTGGCGCCAAATTAGAGCTTTAATTTGAACGAACGATTCTTTTTGTATAGTTGTTGTACGAATAATTTGTTTATAAAAACGAAGCTCTTCAATATTTTGAACACAGATATTGCACTCTAAATACCATCTTTTGCAAATCAAATGCACCCTTTTGCAAATTAAGTTGCTCTAAACAAAATGTCTTCTTAACCTTTAACTGCTACACCTATTAAAACTTACGTAACCACTATTAACCCTGGAACTGCATCCTGGGGTTATTCATGATTTTAGAAAAAATTGTTAAGTTACGTGTTCCTATAGTCGCCAATAAACAGTTCTTTCTGTTCTAAATAATTATTAATCGTTTCCATAAAAAGAAACTATAGTCTATAAGTTGTATAGAAGTCCTCGCTTAGGGGTTAATACATAACTAAATAAAATGTAGGGGTCGGCAAACCATTTTCCTTTTCTGAAGGGCCCAATATATTAGATAACGCTCAATTATTTTGTTTAAAATAACTTCATTTGCAAACGAATGAATGTGATTTGCAAAATGTTGAATTTGCAGTGCGAAAGCTGCAGAATTAGTTTGCTATTCGACATTCGTATAGTTATGTAAATAATTAGTTGGCAAGTTTTTATGCCGCTATAATTACTCGACGGCGTTATCGTATTTCGGATTAAGTAATAATTGTTTAATTGGCCGAAACAAAGCCGGGCGAACCAGGGCGCGGCAACTGAAGCCTTTTCCGGTTTAATCAACTTCAGGAAGTTTGGTAGTGGGCGGTAGTTGCCGGGTCAGTATATGCATTCTATACTAGCCAGGGGAATTTTGTGGACATCGCGTGGTCAGCCACTCTAATATTAATAGCACGGGTATGAAATTTGCTTAATCATGACTAACGGGATGACCCAATGGAATGACAATAATTTGCCGGTGTTCACTTGCCGCGTCAATCTCAAACAACGATCGCTAACGAAATTGGGAGCATTGTTAAGTGACGTTAAACCGTAGCAACATTCCGTATTACTGATAGCCAAATATTAATCATGCTGTTTTCTCTCGTTACTCCACTAAACGTGTAACAATAAAATTACCAAGTCCTTTTTAACGGTGTCTGGCTACCCGTAACGCTACAAACGCGGCGCGAAACGTTTATGTAAAAAAAGGTGGCCACGAAGCGACGCAAATTTATCGTTGAATTTTTCTGGGATTTCCCAGGGCAACGCTTAAATTTTTGTCCCCGTAATACATAAACCGTACGCATGGGATGAACCCGTCTGCTGCTTGTGTCAGCTGCTGTTAGGACCGTAATGAGAGGTGCCATAACGTTAACGGCCGAACGCATACATTCGAGCAATTACGTCGCTCCAACTAATTTCTGTCCCTGGGCAAACTTGAGGAATTCCACGCGCTACGAATACGAGACGGGGTGGGTTGCAAACGGGGGTTACCGAGGAGTTAGAGGAGGAGGCAAAGGTTACTGCTGACCATTTTGTCGGATCTCCCCGCGTTTTCACCGCTTCTATACGGTCGCGTGGCGCGTGTACACACGCGTGAGAAAAGCGTACAAACACAAAATCAACGCGCCCTTTAGCCAGCTGGGGCTACGAATGCAGCCGAGAGGGTTGTTTGTCAAGAGAATTTTCAGCGGTGAACACGCTGGCCAACGAGTAGTACGGGTTGGATTAATTCCTAACAAAAATATGTGAAATATTTTCGCGAAGCAGACAAGCGGAGCAGCACACACCAACCCCTCAATTCCAGCACACAAAAAAGCTGCCTGGATGTACCACCGTTTGTTGGACGTTGGCCCTGCACGTTTTGTGTTTTGCTTTCGGATTGCACGCCAAGGTTGTCGCGACAAATTGCCTTCGAGAGACCTATCCCTCCCTTGTATCATATTCATGTCTACTTGCACCTCCGGCTTGATCATTTTTTATTCTCGTGAATTTTCGACGTTCGGTCAATAGAAGCTTCAACACTTTAAATCTTTCTTCGCGTTTTCCCCTTTCAATTCGCATAGCATTCGATATTCGCGGATATCGATGGTAGATCTGTTAGCTTTGTGAAATCAATATTTTTGACTTTTTAATTTAATTAATTTCTATTTATATTCCTTTTAAGTTCTTTTTTTTATGTTTTATACGAAAGTTTAGACATTAAAGGATCTAATTTGAATCATCAAAATACTCATTAATGCTAGTAATCCCTGAAATTTCACCCACAGAGTGAATGAATTCCTTAAGCGTTCATTTATTCGTGTATCTATCTCGTGATGGATATTTTAATAAACAAAGTTGAACAAAAATTTGAATAAAAATGCAAGGTATTAAATTATTCTTCTGCTATTCTGAAAAAAGGATAGATACTGATATGGGTTGCTTTTGTTGCGAATCTTTTATTGATACTACAGATACGGAATTTATTGATACTATTTTATTCTTTTCCGGGTAAATGCTCAATCATTCGTATTCGTTTTCTCGACGGCAACATCGGCACGTCGACGCTTCTTAACGTCGAGATCTATAAATGTCCCCCCTCTGGTAGCATGTAAAAATGGAGGAAAGCGTCATTCCAGGCGATACTCGTGTCTCGTGCACTCGGACTCGGTGCTATTTACACGCGCTTGTACATCGTCTCGCATCGAAAGATTTCCAAACGAAATTCCTTCTCGGTGCCCGGAATAGTCGAGTCATTCAAGTTCCTGGCGACGTTCTATTCACGAGCCGGTTGCCACCCCCTTTTCTCCCCTCTGATTCATTCCTCGCTGAGTGAATCGACGACGATTTACCTTTCGAAGTGGTGTTTGATCCTTCACTGCGAGTGAAGAATAAAGATTGCGACGCGAGATTTACAATGTAAATCGACGCACAAATTTCCAACCCTCTCGGCTAATCTTTTTCTTACCGTTCCTAACGGTTCTTTATTGCCGTTCCTAATCTCTCTTAAGCGTCGATCGTAATTGGCCGTCGTAAGTTTCCAAGTACGTACACGTTCAAGTACGAATTATATGCATCGAACAAGCTCTCCGAGGGTGGAGGTAAAATGTAGAGAGAGAGAGATAGAGAGAGAGAGAGAGAGAGAGAGAGAGGCCAGTGGTGTGGAAAGAGGGTTGCGAGCGAGCAGCCGCGAAAGGGAGCATTTGGCGTAATCGAAGTATCGCGTGCCGCGGTACCTGCGGAACGATAATTCCATTACGCGAGAGAACAAACGTACCTACATACGTACCGCGAAGGCAGGACATTTTTATCGGCTACGATCTGATATTTCGTCGATCAGCGTCGAGGGTTGTTGTAAAAGCGCGTGCGTGAGATACGCGAGTAATTCTCTTCGCGTGGGAAAGCAACGTTTCCAACCGGCATAAATATAACGGCAGAGACGTACATAGAACGAGACGAACACGCTCGCGGTAGCTTCCCTCGGCTAATACAAGCTCGTAATCGTCCTGCGCCAGAATGTGTTTGTAAACTATTAATTCGTCTGTCCTGAAAAACTTCCCGATATAATTCGATGTACGAGTTCTCTTTTGCCTTTCTCTCTCCGTTTCCCATTCTTTCTTCTTTCCTCTTCTTCTTTTATCTCTCAAGTACACGTGGAATTTGCGGATCGTTATTATGATTCGCCAGGTTTTGACGCGAAAGCCAACTGAACTTTCTTAATCTGAAGTAAACCAAAGCGCGGATAATACGGCTCCTCTGGCCATTCGGGGACTTTAATAATCTAACTTTTCGCGCTACTTTCGTCCCACTTTTAACCTAAAAATTGCTTTTCTCCCTTCTTGGTTACAGAAAGGGGGTGAAGGTGAAACGAATATTTATGTGTCTTCGCGTGTGTCATCTTTTCGGCGCAGAATAATTACGGTTACTCGCAGTAACCTATGAATATGTTTGAATTTTTCTTCAATGTACCGACGAAAGCGACTAAATTTTGTGGCAAAAATTTATAATCTGCGAATATCGTGTTATGTTTTTCTCGAATTTAATTTGTATCACCAAAATAGAGAAAAGTAGGAAATCTGTTTGATGAGTTGAAATTAACGCTTTAAAATTTCAGCATCCATATACCTTTTAAATGTAACTTTGCCTGGGACTTTTTTTTACAATAGGGCGATCGAACATTAAATCCTGAACATTTTTTATAGGAAAAGTTTTTCTGTATCTCGCACCATTACTAAGCTATTTAAAAAAGAAACGAAGAACAAGTTGCATTGGAAGGACTGATTTCGCTCTTGATTTCTTAATTTATGGTGCTCGCGACGACTTTTATCTTCTCTATACCTTTGTAACGATGCGAGATAGAGCAAACCTTTACATGTAAAAAAATGTTCAATTTTGATGGTATTCTATCACTCTGTTGCGAAAGAGGTCCCAGACAAAATTGCATTTAAATAACGAAGAAAATGTTGATACATTTACGAATCGATTTCATCCTCTGAAATAAAATCCGCAGTCTCTTATTAAAATCAGAATTTTCGTGTTTGGTGAATTTCGCTGTAAGCAGTATCCGAATATTAATGCGAATAGTTGTATCTTTTGTAAACCGTGTCCTATTAATTCCAAAGAAGCAGCTTACTGCCTATCCATCAATAAGGCTGTTTCTTAGCTGCTCGTTCATCAGCGTTTCCTCTGTTGAAAAGACGCATTAAGCGATCGACTTCTTCGATACCGAAGCTCCTCTTTTATGCGGAGGATAAAGGTGGAAGATTTCATATAGATCGCCTGAATTACAAAGCTCGTGGAAGCGGTGGATGGTAATAAAAATCGGCTCTGCGTATCTGTCCGTGCACGCACCCTATCTCCTCCACTCTTCGATCTCGCCTCTCGCCACCTACTCCTGGCATTCATCGAGCAACGATCGATTACAGTGCTCTCGCGGACAATGCCATTCGGGACAGTGCGAATTTCATTCTTTCGTTTCGTACCGCGTGCAGAATTGCCGACAAAAGCTCGCCAGCAGAGCGCAATGCTTTCACCACTTGCATCGTACTCTTTCACTCTCTATCCCCTTTTCTCTTTTGTATTGCCGTTCTCTGTATTTCTCTGCATTTCTTTCTCTCTCTTTGGCTGGCGTACTAGGTCTTGCATGAATTCACATCGCGATCGTGTACGTATCTGGGAACTTATTCAGACGCGGTGTTATTGCAACGTGATCCTTTCTCATTGTTTCACCCGCGCATTCTGATATTACGCTGTAATTTATCGTACGCCAAGGCCTCCCCCGCCTCCCGGTCCTTGTTAACGAATCGATTTTAATAAAATGTATAACGCTCGAAACAACTTACGAATCGCGGCCCCATACATTTCCTTGGTCGGTAATAATCGGATAATCCGTACGATTAACACTCGCACAGCGATCATTAAAATAGTTATGTGAACGGTGGTTGCTGGATCTTTTTGGACACATATTCTTATATATTACAATAAACACATATTTTAGTTGCTGACGTGTAATAGTATCGAATGCTTGTTTCACTCACTTGTTAGGAGACGTGATGATGTTACAAGAAGGGACACACTATTGTCGCGTCACGTGCAACGCATGATTTCAGTTGACAATTGTGAAGTGAAAGAAAGAAATGACAAAAATAATTTTTCTTGATTTCATTCTCTCTTACTCTACGATTGTCAACTGAAATCACGTGATTTCACGTGGCGTGACGATAGTGTGTTCCGGCATTAATTGTCGCGAAGCGCGTAAGGAGTACCAGAAACATTGTCACAGAAAACAGGGAGAAAGGATGAATGAAAAATAGACCGCCTGGCAGATTAATCTTGCGTGAATCCGTCGAATATTTTTCCATGTTTGAGGAATCGTTACCGCAGGTGGATCTCACAGGTTAGAAGGCCCACTGTGGCTGATTCCTGTAGGGATCTTTGAGGGGTAGCGTCCTCACGGACCCGACGCTAAACCACAAATGAAGTACAAATTAAACTACTGGACTTTGTATCGCATGGTCTGAAATACCGATATATAAAAGAATCATTTTATATTCAAATATATTAAGAGAGTTAACTAAATCTTAAATTAAGTTTCCAATTTCGATATGTTCTTTTTATCTTATTAAATTAATCTAACCCTATATGGGGGAGGATTTGAGGGAGAGAGGTCGCAGATAATTTAACCCTTACACTGTAAGCATTTCTTTATTCACTTCATACTGTAAACGGGGGTGATATTGACCCCATGAGTTTTTGCGTAGGTAAAATTCTCTGAAAAAAATCTGACAGCATATTAAAACATTCTAAATTCAGGATAGAAAAGAAAAATTAAGCAACATTTTATTTAAGTGTATTATTTTTTCAATTATATGGAGTGAAAAACGAAGTGTATTGTTTCGGGCTAAAATAGAAGAGTTTACTTAGAGTATTTCAAATTCATAACAACTTTTGCGCTTATCCAATATGTTGGATGATAGGTCTATTCTGCATCTCGTCTGTACTATTCATTTTTTAAATTTAAATTTTTTCTGTACTAAATTTTCACAAGAATTTGTACCCTTTACCGCTGTATATCTATCTGCGTTACTTAGAATCTCCAATTGCATACGAAAATGGCCACATTTGTCTGGCTTGTTAAGCTGTATAGTGGTTATTTAGGATAATTGGCAGAGGACGAAAAAAATTGACAAGGCTTGACTCAAGTTTAACGATATGTTAGAGAAATTGGTGATCTTTTTTGTGCACTCAAAACTATAAAAGATCTTGGTACGCGTTTACGTATTCTTAATGCGAGTACAAAATTGTAAAAAATTGTTGGACCACTTTGGTACGTGTTTCATCAGATAAATTTCACGAAAAACGCGAGAATAAATTTGTTAAAAGGGGAACGCATTCAGCGCATATCCTTGTCGAAGGATCAGTAAAATTAATTGTCATATATTTCAGATATTTGCATAGTTAATGACGATTGGTGGGTGTGACCGATTACCGTACGTGACCCTGCGCTCCTCTGTCGGCGAATACTTAGCAAATGAAATTTTATGCGTACGCGTACACGCGTTGCTACGTGATCAAAATGTCTATATACGCATCTATTCGTTTGAAAGCTAGCAAGACTGCAACCGGACGTACCTTAATTTGCAACGTATCGTGTGTTGTATTATTAAACTGCGTATGTTTATGCAAATTCATATTTTCACAAATGACTAATAACTAAATACAGTAATTACATCGATACATAAATAATAATCATTAGCCAAGGATTGTAACTATAACTAATATTTTATAATTATTAGTCATTATTACACAAACTATTTAACTCATAACCATTAGCCATTCTTTTTCTTACATTTTGCCTAACTCTGTGCAATATGAACATTTCCTATTATACTTTTCCCACTGCAAACGCTTCTGAATCAGCTGCAATTTTTCTAAATTGCCAGCGAATTTTTTCAGCCTCGAATAAATTAAGTCTCCCTCGTAATTATTTGAAGCGATTTTCCGCGAGCACGTGAATGAAATTAATCAGAGCCAGTGCAGAAAAAGAGAAAGAAAGAAAAGGTTCAGATTCAGGTAGTCAGATTTTCAAGGCGTTTTTATTACTTCGCCGTGGCGCGCAGCGGAGAGTTTTAAGCTCAGCTTTTCCTTCAGCTAGGTAACCGTTGACTAATGGTCCATCATCGTTCACCGTTGCATTTTAAGACGAATGGCCGTGTGTCTTACTCTTGTTCCACCCGTGACAATGTGACTTTATTCATGCCGTAGCGAGCACCCATATAGCATCTATACGCGTTGTGTGTATTCCGATCGAACAATACCTTTTGCTCATCCACGCGGTGATAACTTAGACGCCGAACGATGATACGTTTCGCGCAGGACCGGATCAAAAAATATATAGACTCGGGTTTGCGAAACGGCCTGAGAAGCATTGTTCGCGATGCAGAGAATTTACTGCGGCGCCGCGATTTCGAGGAGGTGCTTGGCGCAAGAAACAGTTTCGCGTTCATTACCGCGATACGTTTCACCGGAGGACTCGAGATTGAACGACTTTTGCTCGACGCGAAAGCACCTTCGAATTTTTTATTAACTTCAGAATGATTCCCCAACGAAGTTTTATGTCTGGAACGGGTATTACTTCTAAGTTTGTCCCGCTGGATTTATGTTACGAACCGAGAAAACTGTGGAGGGAAAAATTTTTCGACGCTGCTTTATGGACGCAGATCTGTTTAATTAAGGTGACCATACGTTCCTAATTTTTCGGGACAGTCCCGAATTAATGCCCTTTGTCTCGATCTGTTTGACAGGCAATTCGGGACATGTATCTATCCCGAATTCAACTATTTTGTTCCGATTTGTCCAGAATTATAATAAAATATCTCCACACTTTATGTATATATATGTATGTATATATAGAATTGCATTATACATTACAGATCAACGTAATTGCTTTTAAAAGTAGCAGTAAGAATGATTCGAAAGATCAGATAACTTCTGATATAACATTCATAAAAGTTTCGAATCTATTCGAACTCGATTCGAGTATACTCGAAAGTGTTGTTTCTTTTCGTCAAAATCTTTACAAGGGGTTCGAATCTATCTCGTGAAGTTTCGAGCACATTTGCAATTGTTATTTTTTTTTTCTGTTAAAGTACATACTTCTAGATCACTTCGAATATACGTGCAATATACTTTATCCCATCTCTAGTACGAAATGAATCATTAAGTTATCCCAAAGAACATCGGTCGAGTTACCGTGTACATTTTTTTTTTACCACGAAAGGTAACCTCGAGGAAGAAATAGGATCATTATTTCTTCTTTATTAGCAATCATTCTCGGTGGATCCGCCACCTGACATCCTTGACAAGGGGACGTATATCAAAGACGAAAATATGTTCGTCTCTCACCCGAAGCATCGTTAGACAGGCTTAATACGCTAGTAAAACATCCGGACGGCATCACACGGTGTCGGTCCATATTAAATTCTTAGCGGGTACCGCGTGTCGGTCTTGATGTCCTTCATTAATCAATGCATTGTGGTCAGACTCAGTATGTAAGTGGGATCCAAATGTTTCGACACTGGCCCCCCTTTCTCCCCTTCTGCTGTCTCTTCCTTTTTTCCTTTTCAAGTCGGGCCCTCCGGTTTGACCATTGTGTACAATTGCGCCAACAAGCCATGAGCCATGGCGGTCGTACACACCAGCCTGGTGTATTACCGCCTCGGTACATTGTAACTTATGGGGTCCCATTATATGTAAAGCAGGACGTGTCAGGTCAACCGTACTGTTTCGTCCTCCTATTTGTTTGAGCCCATCGAATATGTAACGCTCCGGCGAGCAGTTAAGGGAATTTATGGGAAACGGGAGCGATCCGGTGTAAGGTGGTGTTTGGTGATTAGGAACAGGTGTCGATCCGATCATTGCTGTATCAGCTTTCCCTATTCTCACGCAAACGGTTGCCCAAGCCTTAAATAAGTGTCTGTCTCATTCATTCTTTTCGTTACTTTTATCGAATTAAAAATGGGAGCGATTAGTAGAATATTTGGAATTTAATCTTCTACTTTTTAAGCATTATCATTGTTTCGATATTCTGAAAATATATGCATAAAAATATGAGGCAAACCAAAGTTGCCGTGAGAGATGGAAAATGTTTGGTAGAATTCTGGCAGATGTCGTTACCAGTTCTTCAAGTAACACTTTCGTATCAAGGACCCTTTTCGAGGAAACCCTTTCGTAAGAGAATGTTAACCCTTTCTATTGCAATTTATTTGCAAGTGATATTTTGCTCAGGCAAACAGTTTAATTTTTTTTAGTTTCATAGAGCAGTGGATAACACTCTTGCACTCTTGTTGTTCAAATAATTGGTTATTAGTTCACATCTGTATTTGTTTTATGAATGTACTTTGATTGAATGCTCTTTAGAATGGATTATTAGTGCATTTCTCATTTCTGATTGGTGTAGCTCGGGGTCATTGCAGACGTGAGCATAGAAAGTTCACGACGAGCTGAATTCGTGATTTCAGTAGAATGGGTTAAAGATTCAATGGCTTAACGGCGCATAAATTGACTTTTAATAGAAAAGTATTTACCGCAGCTTCTTATTGCTCTTAGAACATCAATCTTTCGAGGCCACTTTTTGCCAGTTCGCTAATGACGAATTGCGGAGAAATTCAATGGGACGTCATTGAACGTTAGGGGTAGAAATTTTTTATTCACCTGCCTTCCTAAACGTAGTCGGAGGAGGTAGTTGTTGCAGGGTTTATGTGCACGTATGAGGCACGCCAACTGACCATTATGCAGATTTGTAATGATTAGATATATCGGTCGTTTGCCAGTAAAATGAATGCAATGTACTTTTGTAGGATCCGCTTCTCCTGCCTTCGTTCGTTCCATCATTGCTTTCCTAATTTATTATCCTGACTAACGACCCTCTCTGTCCGCGAAAATGAGGCCGCGCAGAGAAAAAAAAATGGGGGAATAGCTCGAAGAAAAGTGATCGGTTGGTGAAGTTTTCTTGAATCTTCTAGGGCAGAGCTTCTTAAACTGTGGATCGCGACCCCCAAATGGGTCGAATAATAGACTTCGAGGGGTCGCGAACACTTTAGGGTGTCAAAGAAGTTTAAGAATCTCTGTTTTAGGAGACTGAAAACTCGGGTCATGCGAATGGTTCTTTTCGTTCTTTGTCGTTTAACAGTATTGATCGAATCGAATGTAGAATTTCTGTGTTTAGAACCGGGGAGACAAATAGTTCGGGATGAAAGCGCGAGGAAACACAATGGGGAATGTATAACGATGTATCGTGTTCTGGCTTGTATCGTGTTTGGACGAGATCCAAAATGCCGTACTACAAATTTGTTATGTTTTCACGGGAGGAAATCTCTGTACAGGGGAATTTAGCATAGTATTTTAATCGTGCGTTTAAACAACGATTTTCGTACGCTTTTATACGCGTTAATAAATTCTCTTTTTAGCTAACAATGATATTAACGAGAAATACAATGAGAATGTTATCTCACGGTTTAGTATTACGTTCAATGGTGTTTGTATGTATTATTAACGTTTTCATCTACGTTCGCGATCAAGTGAGCACATCTTACGCTTCTCGGAGGTGTTGCGATTAGAAACGTTTCAGCTGGAACATGAAACGTCTGGCTAAAACGTACCGGGCTACGATGTATAATAAATCAGTTCAGGTTCCTCTCGCAGTCTTGCGACAGACGTTTCAACGTTGTTCGAGAGAGATTGCTTTGTTATTTAAGGCTATGGAAAAAAATATGTGCACCGCTGGTGGGTAATAATATACCGTGCAAAAAGATTATTTACGTTTAAGAAACGCAAAGCGCGACGCTCATCGTGACACCTTGAGAAACAGTTTGTCGAATATTAAAGCACTCTTAAATATTCATGAACGTCTTACTCGGTGGACGCTGCGGTATCGATATTTTACGGCGAACTGGTTGCGAGATAGGTTCGTATCTGGGGGAAGATTAAATAATTGCATCAGAGTCCTGCTTCGCTGTGAAAGAACCAGTATTATACTATGCTGTTAATAAACGGCAGACGGTCGTATGTTAATATTAACGTGTCTCGAATCTCGATACTATTTATGCCGATTAATTAGAGCGATTGCAATTAGCGCGACACAGGAAAGCTGGGTTGCGCGCACAGCAACCAACCATGATCTTATCGTTGCCCACGAAACCGCACTGAATACGAGAGGGTTTCTTGGACTTTCCTCCGAGGATGCCGACTTTTTTATTAGATTATGTCCCTCGATATAGCAATGCCGGTTGAGCCTAGCATTAGCATATTTCAGACTGTATAATTTATGCACCCATTACATCACAAGGGAGAACGGGGCGAAGCTAAAGGGGTGGACCTCGTACATTATATCTAGACTGAAGGGGATAGAAGACGGTCTCCCTGTATTCAGTCGTAAAGTCTTATTTATTGATTTTGTCTGTCGATTGTATGCGTATGTATATATAAGTTTGTACTATTTGAACCTAAATGTAGCGTGAACGCGATCTTAACGTGATTTATTTCGTCGAGGGAATTTTAAAATATGCTTGCCGTCGATGGTGAGCGGGATATGGAAATATTGCGAAAATAAATGAGTAAAGCATACTTGATACGGTCTACCCTCCTATAACACGGTTAATTCGTCCTGTGTTGTATAGCAGCTGTGTTAAACGACACCTTAAACTGATAGAAAACAGCGGAATGCATTCCGTTTTACAACGAAACTGTGTTATTAGAAGGTTGACTGTTTTTATAAGGGATAATTTTGTCAAGGGAATTTTAATCCTTGGAGCTTCAAAATATTTTTAACAATTATTTATAATAACCGGTAACTTCAACACACTTTTTTGGCACTTCGAAACTTGGCCTTTACAAAGTATTTGTAATAATTAATTACTAATGAAACGAACGGAATTAGTGTGTTCTTTTTGATTAAAAAAAACTCGTGGGCCGTACAAAAGGAGATGGAGGACTGCCTTACAACCACATGTTTTCGGTTCATAAGAATATTAAAATGATACAGGAAACGGTTGTAAGCTAGCGTTGATCGTCGGAGCCCTATAAATTGAACTTCACCCCTCGTTGGCAGGGATGACTGATCGATAATATAGCCCCGCGAAATATGTGTTACGAGCTGTAAATGGCAAACGGCGTAACACATTTTAATGGCGAGTTTAAACGTCAAAGGAAGAAGAGGGTAGTGGGCCAGGATAGCGAGCATGTTGGACCATATGCTGTTTCGGATTAGGAACACATATTACGCGCTAAGTGTTACTACGAACTGGAAATGGCTTAATTACTATCATTATCGGGATAATAATACGCACAGAGGAATGTAGACACCTGAAATCTCTGAAGGGAGTAACCGGGCCGGTTAAGCAACCGTTACGATAATTCTTCTTGAATGTTCAAATGATATTTTAATTGCCGCGTGACCTCCAGTGACATCGATGATTTATACTTGTGCCATTGGGGCATTAGCTGCCTTATGAATCTGCCAAACAGGTAGATAACTTAATTAATGGAACAGTTAGCTACCTCATTAAATTTAGAAGCCCGACTTTATTTCTTCTTAATCAAGATGAAGGTTTCATCCATGATGAAGTTAATTATTGCCTGCCTTTAAAGTAATTTATAAAGCTTCAACTTTTATTATTAGCGTCGAGTCCTCAGGTGACAGTAGTGATTGAGACGTTTTTCGTTTTTGTACAATTACTGTTAGATGGCAAAAGTAGGCTCGTGTGTATATTTAGAGAGTACAAAGTTCATAGTAACCAGCACTGTCTAAAATAAAATTAAATTTCATAGAGTTATGAATGCATGAAATCGTCTGATGATCATCTTCGTTGTCATATTATTTTTGTAAAGTACTGCATGATATTCGATTTGAATTTAACTCTGGTAGAAAAGACGAGCAAGCTTTTTCCGGTATTCGATATTTAATTTCATACAAATCTGAAATAAAAGATAGGATTGTCCAATGCATTGGATTGAACAGAAACTCGGTGCGTTTCCTACAGGATAATTATGTAACATTTTGCTACATAATATAACCATACCCTCGACCTACGCACTGATTGCTTCCAAAATTGTCGACGTAAGTCGATAAAGACGTAACTCGACCAGCGGAATGTAATAAAATAAAAATGAACATAAACTTTCTGTTCAACTCGATATGTGTAACGTCTTCCTGAAATGTAACTGCGTTGTGCAACGCAGGAGTGACACGGATAAAAGATGAGAAGACAGTATAGATAAGATCCTTCGCAATGAAGGATCTTTAAGCTTTCTCCACGAGCCTCGGTCGAAATATCATTCTTGAGAACGACGCGTTCGTATCTTGGGGCTGAACTGATAGCGTCCGCGATACTCGCTCGTTAGTCGCGAGCCGGAAAGTTGTTATTCGTTATTCTAATTATGCACATAATAAATTACATGCAAAACTGTCTGTCACACTCTCTCGCGTTCTGTGTTCGTCGGCCGCGTCTTCGCTCATACTCATCGATCGGTATAATTCTCCGCTTACGTACGTGCGCCTCTCTAACACGAAATGTCCAGCGAATATACCTGTACCCACCTATACTCGTTTCTACGCGTGTAGTTGTGTGTACACGTATCTGTCTGCACGCAGCAAATACACCCGAGTGGTGGTGGAATTTCTGGGAAACGCGTCCACGAACGCGATCATTAGGCCGGCACTTTCGCAATACAAACTCGAAACGAACTTACTCGGTCGTGCGAGTCGCCCCGGATAATTAGATACGCTAACTTTGCGCTAATTAAATCACTTTTTCGCTTGATTAATTAGTAGTCGAGGCAGGTATTCACAATCAGACTGCCTCTCTTCTGCAAAGGATCACGAGTGCCCTCTAGCATATGTGTGTGCTCTCGAAACTTTCGAATTTGGTATCTGGAACAACACACGATATATTTCGATAGGAGGAGGGAGTGGGGCAAATGAATCAAAGAAAGGAGGTCAATTCTGTCACCCGTTAGCACCCGTTTACGTTTCTCCTTCGATTAACGAATTCGATCGTAAAGCTCGCTATGAATAGCCCATGAAAGTGTACTCGGTTAATATCGTTGCATGTTAGGGTTGTGCAGGCGTGTTCGGTGCAGGTGCAAGATATAACAATAGAAGCTCGCTGGCGGGAGACGCTTATGAAAATTACGATATTATCTAGATCGGGATACTACGAGGGATCGGAGAACGCTGCTGCGTGTTTGAATGAATCGCCACGTGCCACCGTAATCATTTTAGAAGGCATATTTGTTTCTTTGTGTACGTTTTAATTCTACAGCGAACCCGTCCGCTTTGCATTACTCCCGCAGGGCGATCTCGCAGGTTGAAAGGCCACCGTGAGCTTAGATCTGTGGCTGATTCCTGTCGGGATCTTTGAGGGGTGGCGTCCTCACGGACCCGAAACGCTGTCTGACCAGTGATAGCAAGTGGTAGTGCTTTTAGTTGGTGTTATCGAGGGTTCACACAGGCGAGGTGTGGAATATTCGGATTTGAGGCTCCAGGAGTCGAGATGGGACTATTGATGCGACTATCGAAAAATATTGATAATATCGGAATGTTATTGATACTCTGACATATCGATAATGTCGATAGAATATCGTTAAGGCTATTCAGCAGGAGTTTATTTATTTATTTATTCATATACGTGTTTAGTAATCTTTTAGTATACAACAATAATAAAGAAAGTAAACCAAATAACAACGTTAAACATTAAAGGATTCAAAGAAATAATACTCATTAAATAAAATTCATATATCTCGCTTAACGGTATAATGTGATTCGAAAAAGAATTTGAATTCTCGTTAAAGCAAAAGTCCAAAAAATGAAAAAAAGTTTGGGCGCTTATTTACCACAATCGTTTGCAAAGGGCTAAAGAACTACATAATTACTAGTTTCTGCAACATTGAAATTCTTTTCATCATGGAAAAATGAAAATGTCCATCAATATTTGATGATCCTCGATCCATTATCGATAAGGGATACTTAACCCAAAAGAAGATAAAATTGACGACGTTTTAAAAGGGGCTGGCACATCGATGATCAGGATTATTAGATGCACGACGGGCTAAAGAAAGGCAGAAATTGTGCCACTCGAGAATGTTAATACGCCACGGTATCACACCGCCGACCTTAATCTTAAAACGATGTCACCGACGAAGCGTTCGTATATGCATCCGCTTAGCAGCCCTCAAGGCGTTTAAAAATGCAGATGGTAGCGTGCGCTATGACCTAAGAACGCCGTTAGTCAGCTGAATTTTAAAAAGGCGAACATCTTATCTGGTAGCGAAGATAGTAGCTCATTAGAGATGCTTCTTGCAACGAGCACTGAACATTCGTAGTAGGTAGCTACCGGAATGCCATTAGCTAATAAAATCAGAGTGGACCGAAAGGACCAAAGGCTTGCTGACGTATCCAATGCTTCTGCATTCTCGTGCAATTGTCTAGATAGCTGCAAAGTAGCTGGCCTGCTTCCAAAACGATTCATAGACCATTACGGGCTTCCGGATAATGTACAATTGGGTCTCTTCCCATTTTGCACCGGTTCCCGTAAGTGCTGCATAAAGGATTTAAATACAAAAATGAGGCATCGAGCCTGTAGTTAAAATTCTGGACCCGAAGTGTACTATAGCATTTGAAAGAAAGGTTTGCTTTTCGTTAATTAAACATCTTTCGCTACAAAAGGCGTGTTCTATTTGATTGTTCGGAAAATTCGTAGCATTTTTGATAATATTAACTTCGGTTGTGTAATTGGTCGAACTGAAGGGATTGTTTTTTATGAATTTTTGCTAAATATTTTTTTTCTTATTAAGAGTTTAAAGTCGTATCAAATTCATAGGTTATTAGTGACATCTTGATATTTGATTCTTTAAATTTTTGATTCTTTAATAGTGTGTACTTGAACCCTTTCGCTACGGTATCTTAAAATTGAGAACTCCAAGCATAAATAAGGATCGCTTTTATTAATATGAGAATAGTATAAATATAAATGTTTGGAGGCTGTATATGATTAATTATGGTGTACTATTGTTGTATAAATTGACAAAGAAGCAGTATTGTACTATAGAGGAAATATACGTAAGCATTTAACAAATGATTGTTCAATTTTCGAAGGCGTATACATACGTCCTTCGTAGCGAAAGGGTTAATTAGATATTTCGTATAATTTTACATATTATGCATATTCTGCACTTTTTATCATAGTCAAATTTCATCAAGCTTTCGAATTCCAAACCTTTGAATCTCAAAGCTTTAGAATTCTAACCCATTGAGTTCTCAAGGCTTTGAAGTGTTTATCAACTACATTAATTTAAATTTCTTAGTTTAACAATCGACTTGCGTTCAGAAGATAAAGAATGATTGGGCGACTATTTGCAGACAGCCGTCCGCTGAATAGCTCGATTCGGTTAGCTGATTCATCCGTCAGTTAATTATTCGCCATGTTTTGCACGGGATTAGCATACTTGTTTCTTACCATTCTATAGATATTAATTTTCCAATAAGGATTTGCAAGAAACGACAACAATAATATGTCCATTTCATTTTCCATCGGATGGAATTCAACAGATTGTCTTTAGGTGAAACGGATTAAGCCCTTGATGCTTAAAGCCTCTGCTCTGTTTCGTTCATACGTGTTACGAAAACCGTTGTTTCTGAAAATATTTTCTTGCGTACGCGAGATTGTTTCCTTTGCAAGTATATGGCACTCTACCCGTGCTCTGTATCCTATTTCGCGGTAATCCTTTCGAACTGTTTGCTCTGCAAAGTTCTTGCTTCCTGCGTTAACTGAATGTGCGTACGTCTTTAAGATCGCGAGCTTGCATGTATACTAACTTCTGCGATATAATGGGGTCTCCTAAATTAAAGAAGAACGTCGGAGAAAGTGGAATTAAATCGCGGGAAACGCGATCAAAATCGAATATCCTTGTTTTTGGAGATTTTTTCGAAGCTAGTTGTACAAAAGTTCGTACACTTATTCACTAAAGTTAAGAAACAACGTAATCATTTGCAAATTCCTGTATATTCTTCATTTTCTGAAATACATGGCATAGAATTAAAAATAGCATGAGAAGATAACATTGCATACATTAATGAACAATAAGTTATCCTGTTTGTAATTCTAATTTTTGTATCTTAGAAGGTAGAGAATATACAAGACTTGGCAAATAATTATTTTGTTTATTAACTCTCTATAGCCGGAATTTTATTTGTTTTCAAGGAGAAAAATTGCAGTTAATTATGGTTTCTCGGATTGTATTGTACGACTCAATAATTAGTATGAATAGATTGCTTGGTACCAGAGCAACGATATAGCAATAAAATTACATGGCAGAATAGAAAGCAAATAAAATAATTCTGTTAGAACGTAGTAACACGCGTATCTTACTTATAAGTCACACAGTATTATAAAGAATTAGCTTTTGTTAGTATGTGTATGCCTGATTATGGTTAGTCTCTATTTTGTCGGTGGCCCAAAATTGGACTCGGTGGAAAAATCTATAGATTTTTTCTTTCGTATCATTGAGTAGTTCCAACTTTTCCTGTACATTAATATATTATACAATGTGTATGGCGTGCCTACTTTTCTCCGAGCTTCTCAATTAGAACTTTCGTCTACTTTGTGCTTCAATTTAGGACCTCCATGTGTCGTGGAATTTACAATACAGCCAGTACAATTGAATCAGGGACACATAGAAATCTCGTGCAACATCCTACCTAGCTAGACTGAAAGCAAAGCGAGTTGAATCGATACGCGAGTCGTATAAAGTCGCCGGCCGTTACACTGGTTTTTGCGGCAACAGAAATGAGGCGTCAAATGACTAAGGCCTGGCTGTGTCTGGACCAGACTTCGCCCATTCGTTGCAGAGTTTCTTTCTGACGTCCAATTGAGTTTGTGGTTTAACTCGTTGAGCTTTGCGAACGCATCTGTGTGCTGGTGCTCGAACTCGCCGCGTTCGCTTCCGCTTAAATCGACCAGCACGGCCTCCCGGGCCAACTTTTCTCTACCCAGCAACGAAACGGAACGAAACGAAACGATGATCCGTTAGTTTGGCGTATTTTTCTCGTCAGTTGCATATGTTAACTTAAAAATGATTTACTGGGGGGAAAAAATGTCTTCGTCCGTATGATGTTGCACGAGTTACTAGAAAGTTTAACAAATTTTTAGCTATACCTGACTTGTTTAACACATTTCGTGACATATGTACTGCATCGATGGTATGCGTTAAATTTTTCGTTCAGGACACGTGTATCGTGGCATGTTTACTTAAATGCGATAGGACCTCGATTGACCGAAGTAATTAGTGGCAGGAAAAGGCGGATGTGTAATGGAATTTTTTGGATAATCGAACGATTGAATTTGTAAGTGCGTTTCATGTAAAAACTGACAATTTATTGCGTTATAATATATATAGGTATGTTTAGTTATTACATACTGTATGTACAGTGGCTACAAAAAATATTCGTACATAACTGTATCTTTACACTTAAGTACTGCTTAATCAGATTTAATCGTGGTAAATGTTCTATTGTTTAGTAATACGTTATGTGACTACATTTGCGTTCAATGATGCGAAATTTGGTATAATTAAATCTAACTAAGTGAAGCCTCTAAATTGACTGTGTTTTATTTCTTACATCTGCTTTGTTTCCGAGAAATCTTATATCATTATTGTCTGAAATTAGTGCAGATCGCTCAATAAATAGTGCTGTTTAGATCATGTTTTAAGTAGCATTAGTTTCTTGCGTTCGAACAAAACCACTGTATGTCTTTAGTTAAAACATCGAATTAATGACCTGAATGCCTGAATGAAAAGTTGAGCAAAATCACTTCGCCACGGAATGTGTTAAACCTACTTTTTCTGTTTTATATTTTCGTCGTACTTTTTGTTCTTCCTTCGTGTCGGTCCTTCGTTCGTTGTAGAAGGATCCTGCATTTAATACTCGTTTTTTTCAATTTGTTAAATAGCAATCGTTAGTATCCGATCGAGGAGGATAAGTCAAGCGCGAGATGCATATTAATAATAAAATAGGAGAGGGCCCCGTCCCACGATGTCAGTAAAGAGTCCGATACTTTTGTCCTGGCAGTTTCTTTTTAGACCTCATTACCTTTCCCTCAAACGAGTGTTCCGATAAACACTCGACGAACAAATTGCTCGTCGTTAACAAACCCCGGTCTCGGAGATAAATTATACGGAAGGAGACGAGATTCGATGAGCTCCGCAAATCGCGACAAATTTGTCAATTTTAAATGCGATTACGGATTCCCGGAATATTGCCTTCGCTGCATTGCTAATGGTAGCTTTAAGAGTGGTAGTTGCTGAGTAATTATTTTTATGAACTGTCGCGTTTCGCTCCCTTTGTCGCTATTTTATTCCGCCTCTTCTTGCAATTTCTTTATTTTCCTGAGAGACACAATTCTTTTCTTTTCAATCACCGCCTTTTTTTCTGCAACGTCCACGAGTTCTCGATTGAAACATAGTCAATGGAAAATTCGATAAAAATATTGCTAGGGGTTCAAATTAATTTGATAGCCTCTTTCATTATATTCGATAATTGTACATTTGTAAAAAGCCAAACACATTATTACGGACATTCAAACTATATATGTATTTGTATTAAAATTACCAAATGTTAGTTTTGAACATACATTATAAAATAAAGGATTAACAAAGTTTACGGACATGGATAGTATAATTTGAGGGGATTCTCTGAAAATCAGGTATATTATATATAAATACTCAAAATTACAAAGTCGGATGAAGGCGGAATAAATTGTGATATGTATTCATATCATTGCATTAATCCAAGTCAACATAAATCGCTAACAAATAGCATTCATTATTTCTGTTATTTTAAGCAAAAATTTGATTGGCATGTTGGCAATATTTTAATTTTTATTCAACTGATTCAGGTTGGCTATAAGACTAAATAACGTAATTTTCTTTATAGTTGCAAATACGGATAAATCCAGTACCACGTGACACGTTGATGGTCACAAGCTAAATGTATATATGTAAATAATATGATATTGGGCCGTAAAAGAAATTTTCGAGATGTTACACTAAAATTCAGGTGTGGCACTCAACGTGTTAAATATGTCGAGGCCGAATACTTTTGTGAGCAACTGTGGTTTATGAATTACGAGAAAATTGTCAAAGAACTCCGTAATCGATTAACTTTTCTCAGTGTTAAATAGTAGATAATTCGGGTTCCACGTAATTGGTCATTACTTAACGATGAATATACATCAGGACGTCTAGCAGTTGCATATGTTTGTTATTAAATTAGAGAGCTCGTTTGAGGCTAAGTACACAAGATTAGTTAAGTGTTTGCCGGGGTCATACGCGCATTACCGTGGTTGGCCTTCTTCGCTGAAACATTTCCCGACACGCGCGAATCCATTAATAACTCTGATTTATGTGAGAATCCCTCGTTACACGATACATAGGCGCCACCCACCACGAATTGACAGTTGCCCCTTGGGACCCCTTGCAATAACTTTCACCGGGTAAATTAACGAATGAGGTTGCAGTTTGTACTTTGGACCTCGTCTACCGGCTTCAACGGTTTGACAAGTTCCGACACATCTTTCGTTCTAAATACACGTTCCACAGCAACGATCCTTCTTAATTTTCAACTAAATTCGATCCAAAAGTTTGCTTAGGATCCCCTAGCAAATATTTTGCGGAATGACTAACTTTTAACAATTTTTAATCATTTTAATGAGCTTTCATCATCTGTAAAATTAGTTTCCACAAATTAATTCGAAAATTAGAGATACAAAAAAATTACTAAATGTTTAATTCAGTGTTTCTCAACCTTTTGTGGATCCTGCCTCACTTCAACTTCTTAAAAATTTCAATGTCCCTTTAACAAAAGAAAAAAATGTCTGCTAGTATAAAAAATAATGGTTCTTTTACTACAGTGAGGTTCTTTGTAAATTAATTGTGTATAGTGGTGATGAATGGACCTAAGTAGAGGATGGTTTTATCCTCAAAATACAATAACTTGTACTTTACTTTAAGTATTCTGTATATTTCTGCATATTACGTGCATTTCGTGCCTTTTTGCATATTTCAATTTCTCATAAAGGCATACAAATTCAGAGTCTAGTGGTGAAGGTGTCGAATGTCTTACAACTCTCCAATTGCACCCAAAATATTCAAAATTGCCTCCCTTACGTTAAGAAACACTGGGTTAATCTAAAATACGCGCATGTACATTTTTGCTTGGCTGATCCTAGGCCAAATTTCTTCTGATTTATCGATAATTTCACTAGGTTAAAGTTAATTGAGCGAAACGCGAATTCATCTATTCTATGGGATATTTCCTGCTTACAATGTCACTGAAACCAGTGAGACAAGAGTCTAGGGGGCGGGAGGAGGTCGGCCGTAAACAAATTCGAAGTATGCTCGACGGAACAGCAGGAGACGAGATTTTCGTTTGTTTACAGTCGCTTGTTTCCGCTGTTTTGTCACGCGCCGCTCCGCACACGTAGTCGCGAAAGCAGTTATCGCTGAAACTGTTGATGTTGAACAACGACTGCACCTACGACAGATTTTAGTGGCACAATTCTCCGCGAGGCGAATATACAGAGAAAGTAGAAACGCTGGTTGACGTTTCTCTATCCCATCGAGGACGTAAACGTGAACAAAAGAACATACAACTTGAGGAGTCTATGTGTAATCTCTTGCCGTGTATCCACGTGACGCAACGGGATTGTTTGGAGCGCTTTAACTGGTTTTGTAATCGATTTGGAGCATTGTTAACAGGAAGTGGACAATCTTGTTTACACGTCGAACCATGAATCAGTCTGTGAACAATTGGAACAGCAGTTTCCTCGTTTGGATATTTCACATTTCGATCACATACGCAACACTCTATCTGATATGCATCATCATATGGATAATCTATTATCATGCGTCGCTCTATATAATATGCGCATGCAAATAACCAAACAAAGGGGGAAGAAACAATGGTAAGAAGTCTCGACGAGTTTTAACGCTTTGCGGACGAAACGGAGCTATGTCTAACGAATTTTCGTGCGATTATTAACCCTTTAACGAGTTGACTGCCGTGTCAGTTTTGTATGCTATGCCTTGGGTGTCATAATAGAATTTGACATGTGTCAATACAGTACACCATAGCATTTAATTTATATGAAATATTATGTTTTGATAAAACTGTTTAACTGTTGTACGGTGCACTTTTTACTTTATAATATTGTCTAATTATCTGTATAGCTCGAAATTAGATTGCATTTTACTTTACCGGACCAAAAATGATTAAGGTTTTTTGCATAATCTGATAGGATTAAACATGTAAATTCCAAAGATAAATAATTTTTGGTCCGGCAACGTAAAGTTTAGGCCATAACATTTTATTTTAATCATTGTAAGCCTTTGGTCACTGATAATCACCGTGGCCTCACTGTTGTGAGAAAATAAGTGTTAAGGACGAGTCATGACGAATTCTTATCCAATTATTAATAATATCGTCCAACAGTGATATTAATTTGAATTTGTTGCTTAAAAAATCGGCCTATGTCCAAAAAATCAAAAGGACCTGGGCGGCTATGTGTGATACATGTCCGCAAAGGGTTAACCTGTTAGCTCCGATATTTTTTCTGTGAAAAACATGTGACAACAGATTTCGTGTTCTGTCTAGCGGAATGGATTACCGATGTTCGTATTCGGGGACGTGGCGATCATCGACGTAAGCCTGCTGTGTTCGTATCAGTCACGGAGTTTTTTTAAAATAATTTCGAAGGATACGAATAAATTTCATGTCTCGTACGCTAACGTGTTCTGAATATTTCGCAACCATTCCCCGAAATATTACATCCTGTATGGTTAACAAACAAAAGAAGACAAAAAAAAAAACGAGGAACGAACAAATGTTTCATTCGCAACAGCTCGTTGGAAAGAATGTTTCGTTACGGATTTGGGTGCTTCTGAATTTTCGTCGAACACATACTACGCACACACGTACATTTGGTCGTTCATTATTTTTCACCCCAAAAAAACGGAGGCAGGAAAAAAAAATAAATTCCACCAAACTGTTTGCCTGTATGCAGGTCCGTGGCCTGTGTCCGTGTCCGTGTTTATAGATCGCGTGTTATCATGATAGGTAATTGGCGCGTTTTCGCGATGATTTCGATCATGTTTCATTCTCGATACCGAGAACACCTGAGAAATTAATACGAGGCGACGTGCACACTTACTACATGCATACACGGGGTGGGTGCAACGGTGCACTATTAACGTAGCGTTATCGAAACGGAGATGAAACGCATCGGTTCCGAGTTCGCATTATCGCAAATACGAAGTAGAAAAATTCCCGTGCTGTGCTAGGAACGGTTCGAGTAACCCACTGCGCGGTGTTTCACTTGATTACACGGTAAATTATATCATGGGAGAAGCGTAGAATTAAAACGGAGCTCGGAGCGGTGCAGGTACTGCTTGAATTCTTTCTCACGTTCCTTCCACACAAGTTAAAGAACAAGTTCGTAAGTTGGCCGGGGAGTAGGAAAAAAAACTGTCCAATAGCTCGGTCCAAAATTAAATTCCCCCCGCGTTCTCCGTAGCTTTTTTTTTACCCAAAGTTAAATATCGAAAACTTAAACGCAGTTCAAGCAGTTTAAATATTTACTCTCCATTGATCACTCTTCGTAGAGCTTTTTTCTTACCCTACGTTTCGCGAGTCGTACGTTTAACCCCTTAACGCTATGTTTCGCTATCCCTAAACAGCGGATCTTTATGTAGATTCAGATTTTTACAAATAAAGTTAAATGAACGAGATCTAAATAGATTTTTTTTTCATCCTTTAAATTCTAAATATTATGCTACAATTTGTATCGTATATTTAATATTTCCTGTATTTTGTAATACCATTTGCATTTTGTACCTTTTTAAATATGTTAATTTCCTATAAATGCATAAAGATCCGCAGTCTATTTCTTGCTATTATTATTAACCCTTTCACTATTGAACCTTTACATGGTATGAGCATTTCTAAAAGTATGAATTATTAATCTAGGAATGATACAAGGGCAACGGGGTCCCTTTAAATCTTAAAAAGTGAGTTTATAGAGTGTTTATGTTTTCCTTATTTGTAATGGAAAGGGCTATATACTTATAACCTTTTTTTTCTACACTTTATATTACTTAGAACCACTTATTGGGTGAAGGGAAAAAGTTCGTAGTGATTTTTAAACAAAATTGAATGGTAAAATTCATATAATTGTACATAGCTTTATTCTACTATGTATTTTCCACCTTATTGCACTACATTTGGTTACCTGTTTGGTAAGTCGAAGATTCTATCCCATCAGATTTTAAACTATGAACTGACTCACCTGGTTTTTCCAAGCCAATACATTCCTTTATCATTAACCAGTGAAAAATACTACGAACTTTCTTTCCGACCCAATGGAATTGCAGCATATTATCATTTTAATGAAGCGATTAATGATCTGTGTTTCTAAATATATATTTCTCTAAATATACTCCGTATATCACTGTAAACGAAGAACACACGAAATATCGTGAAATTCAGAATTTATGCAAGGAAGTTTGCGATTATTTCGACAGCCAACTAAAGAAAAATCAAGCGGTTAAACAAGTTACACCGTAGGTAGTGGTCGTCGATCGCAAGCAGAAGTTATATTTCCTCCAGCAGACCATGAAACTCTGGTGTTAATCGTGGAAGGTGGTTTGTGCGTTTGATGGCGAAGGTGTAAGGGTGGCGTCTAGGTATTGAGGGGGGAGGGAAATTGGAGACGGCTGTTCGGAGCAGGCATACTAATTTAGTTCAGGTACTATCCCTCGTTGCCGAGTATGTACCTGATTCCCGATGATGGCGGGCGCGTGTATCACGCGTAGTAATGTGTGTCGATGTGTGATGTTGCCGAGCGTGCAGGCTAACCCCGATTTCGTGGCAATTTCCGGTTCAACTGGTGGTGCATCGTCATTGTGCAAAGGCGACTACTGGCGAGGAACGAGGAGGATTAGGAACGAGGTGGAGTAAAAGCAGGAGGGTGAGAAGAGATGATAGTTGGAGGTCTATGTAGGAAATAGATAATCATCGGACGTTTAATTACTTCCTAGGCGGTGGCGGGAATTAAGGTATTGCTAACACACAGAATACATACACGTTCGCTTCTGTAAATCGAGCATATCTGCCTATATGTTCGCCAGCTATGAAGGCGTGCTCTAACGAGTTAGGATGATACCGATGCATAATATTTTCGCTAGCTCGTTCTCTGTAATATGTTGCCACGCGGATTACCATCCTCGGCCTTTTATTAAATCCGCCTGCACTTTCGTTCCTTTATTTTAATTTCGCTGTTGTCGACGGAAGAATGTAAAAAGAGCCTTCTTTGCGCTTTAAACAGTGAGGAATTTTATATTGGACATTTCTTACATTTTTTTGCTGCTAGATATAGTTTCCGTTGTAAGATATATGTGTACAAACGATCGTTAATCCTTTAATACTCAGATTATTCTTCGGTTTATTGGTTAACACTTTGATTTTCTTAACATACAGTCAGTTACAGAAGTCTGTATACATATTTTAAGACATACTTTCGAATAATCAATGTGGAGTGAAAATTCATAAAATATAAGATTACAAATGAATAAGGTTCTTAAAAAATGTTTCATAAAGGGAGTATCATTGATTACATGAAATGTCCAGAATTTAATTTTACTTATACTAAACAAATTATAGGACGTCACACATGCATCAGAAATTCCAACAAAGCATAAATATAGTTTTGTGTACATTAATACACGTACTTACGTAGATGTTCATGAAATCGACATTTTGGTTTATGTATTTTGTTGTCAAAAAATGTTTACTATAAACATAATTAATAACTAAATTGATATTCTCTAAATGATCGAAACAGTTGTATTTCTTTTAAATATTTCAAATTTAGGAATGTATGTAGACTTCTGCAACTGACTGTATATATTTTGTTCTAAAGTATAATACATATCTCTGTTATATTTTCGTATATACACAACGTATAGTTAACATTTCGGGACAATAGTATGCAACTATGTATGTAATACAAATTTTTGGTAGAATTTAGAAGGGTAATCTCAAAATTACGCAGTCTGTCATATTTACATCGGAACAATTTCTATTACAATAATCCCTTCTCAAATTTTCGTTCTGTCGTTGAAGTTTTATCCACCAGACTAGCTTATTAAAATGTATGACCCCCATTGAGAATCACTGGTCTAGATGAATCGCCCACAAGTTCGTCCAGGCAACCTGCTTTAACACACTCGTTTCGCTTAATTTGTAGACTCTCTCGCAAGCTGGTTGTTCCGTACAAAACATTCCAGAGAAGTTTACAAAAAGCCTATGCCCACACGCTATCGTAGGACATACACATAGTTGCATAGGGCGTAAGTAGAATTTATGCCGTGTGTGGGAATGGTCCGATCGGTTTACATATTGCAGTTTTAAACTCCCTTTCCCGTCGATTTATAGTTTCCCGTGCATGAAATTGGGAATTAGCGGCAGTTTAGCCGACGTCGTAGCTCACCAGCTCGCGCAACACACCCCGACGTGATCTTTAAATATTGCCCCAAGTTCGAATGTCTTAATAATTTTTCTAAGGATTCGCGGAGCAATTAATTTTTCCGCGGTAGCAGACGCGAATCTTGTGTTCTTTCGTAGTACATTGCAATTTACATACGCAAATTCTGCTTACTACACGTGGAACGTTTTAAATATCCAGAGGCAACTGAATACGTGATTCCTTTAAGATCGATTCGGAGCGAGGGAATTTCGGGGGAGAAGAATTTGAAGATATTTTGTACCGTTCCCCTTTTTTTTATGTTTCATATTGTATGGATCAGCCATATTCAGCTTTTTTTCTTTCTCGGGCCACACATACAGGGTGTCACAGGTTCTTCCGCAAAACTATTAGGTTGTTGCATATGGAATAGCCAATTTTATATTGTAGTTTAAAGTTTTTCATTCCTGAGTTAAGTAAAAGAAGAACTAAATGATACGTATTTTATATGAATATAAAGCATGAAGATTCCTGAATTTACTTTAATTGATGAATTATCAATTGTTACAAAATAATATGGTTGGTGGTGAACCAAAATAAAGAATTGATAAAAATCAAATAGGAATAATCTTCTAATAGCAGTTTAAATTATATCATAATTCAGAGGGAGCTCTCCGTAATATTAAATATTGATGCAATTCAAATATATCGCCATCACTAATATACTGACAAAGTTTCGCGGAAAAAGTCTGGGACACCTTGTATATGTTTGTAACATTATACAGATCGTAACATAGTGCGTTATACATCATAATGTAACAATTTAAGCCATGAAACTCGAAACTTAAATGTAACCAAGCGCTCGATTAAAAATTAGTGCGATATTTGATTTCGAGATTCATGCGGCCTGCAAGTTGCAGGTTGAGTATGATTGGTATGGATCGTTGAATAATTTTATTATAGCCGTTGTAAAACTATGAATAATATTTAATTAACTATAAATACTCTCGGCTAGCGTGGATTTCACGATTGCAAATGCATCTTAGTTCCTTCTCATTGGCTGCTTTCTTTATTCGAAGCCTTAATTTGCTGCAAATTTTTCCCACTTTAATTATCGACGGATGTATTCAAAATTTACGAGCATACAAACGTAGATGGGGACGTATGAACGTGTAACCCGTAGTATGGCAGCCGCACAAGAGTGTGTTGGACAGAAATGAGTAAGGCAGTGAATGTAGGGTGACTGGGATAATTATTTCCGCGGTTGGTCGCCTGCCCTATTTAACCTATAAAATTTGCATGTACGGTTCTGCGCCATGGCCCTCGAATGTGTGCGCGTCCTATTCGCTTGGCGTTTCAATAAAAAGCCTTTGGATTTGCGTCGCGGAACGTTCTAGGAAATTTTTATCCCGTTATTGCATGTCCACGGGTCACCGTTTCCGCGCTAAATATACTTAAAAAATGAGCAAGCGCTCTTGTGACTCGACGTATTTACAACGACATGGATTTAGACACGCTTTATTACCGGTAATAACCAATACATGACCCGAAATGAATCAGAAAGTCTACTGGATAATTAAATTTTCTGTTTGCAACCAGAAAAAAATTGTGTAAGAATATTTTGTAACAGTATAATTAATTGAGGCATTCGTGATAGCTACAATGCCTGTCAAATTTTTGAACTTTATATATTTATTTTAACCATCGTTGTAATTATAATCATACATTAGCATAAAAATATATTTCATTTCGTTATATGAAATGTATGTGATTATTTTTAAAAAACCATAACTCTACATTTGTAAATGAATGAAGAATATCCTCCGTCGTATGTGTTCGGAATATTTCGAATTCTAAAGTGTCGCAACAAAGGGATTACATATTAGAAACTACTAATTGAATTTTCATTATTTGAATTCAAGCATTGCGACCTGTACGAACGAAAATTATCGTAGAAAGTTGGGGCCAAAATCTACTTGTTCCACCCTCGTAAGGTATACCCCGGTGAGTGTTTCGGATGAAAATTTAGTCGAACTTTTGCAAGCCAGTTGGTACATTCTACACTCGCGTGAATTTTCATCCCCTCCCCCCTCGTTCCTCGTTGCCGTGGCTTCCATTCTCGTTTCTGACAGGCAGGATGCCTAAGTGAACGAAGGTCTTTGCATTTTGCGGACGCGAGGCGAGCGCGCGACGGCTTTACCCGATTTTAATAATAATGTGATAATGCGTTTCGGGCTTATGGTCTCGTGCACCTTAATTGCGAATTCTAAGTCCATTTTGGCGAGCGGTCATCCTCCGTGTAAATAATTCAGGGCGCACATGCGACCGAGCTAGGCCGCTTCTGCATGAATGTATGCGAGCTGTAACTAGTTTACTGATTATTAAATGGCCCGGTCCTCTTCATCTACGATGCGCACAACCCTTTCAGCGCCCGACACGCGCTCCGATGTCCGCGTATTCCACCAAGTGGCCGAATACATTTACGACATACTTTCCATAATCTTCCCGTTTGATATCACTTCGGAAATTCCACGCTCACCCCCTGTGTTTCGCGTTCGCTGCTCAGTTCCCCCTTCCAGTGTTACGGAATACTACACGATTTCCTAAACTTTGAATGCTTGCATGCTTTTAAAAGTACGTGAATATTTCAAGCCTTTCAGTACTGCGAAAATTTCCAACCTTTGCCATGATTCTAGAAAAATTCTTCCACACTCGATTCAACGAGTTCTTATGAATCCTTATACGAACCTCGGTAAAAAGTTTTCTGTCAAACGCGATAATATGGAGGCAACTAAAAATGCTAAGGTTTTGAGATACGAAATGTTACTCTACAAACAGTAATAAAAAACATATGGGTAAATTAAATAAATTTAATATGAAATAAGTGAGAAAAGAAAAAGAGTAGAAAAGGAAACAGGAAGGAAATAGTATTCAGTCTTCTTCTTCATCTACAAAGAGACAAATGATACTCCATTTAATATTTATATTACCTAATATTTTCTACTATCTTTATGTCCACATATCGAGGCATTCATACTATAAAATTTCTGCAATCTATAGATGCAATTTCTATCCACGTTAATTTTCCCATTCCTCCAGCCGCATTTTCATTAACTAATTTTCCTCCGTGTAGTCTACAAATTTTTCATCAGCTTTTATATTTACACGATAGCACTTTGCAGTACAAGAACCTTAGCGTTTCAGCTAATTTTATATTATCGCGTTTGACCGAAAACTTTTTGCCAAGGGTAGTTAGAAGGGTTATAAAGCCACAGCCTAGAAATATAATTTAGCAGCCTAGCGCCACATGATTTATGGACGCGTTCAGACGCGTATAATTTCCGAGCCACTTCTACAACGAACTGATAAAGTCCCTTCGGTCGACAAAGTGTTAACGACGACACCGTTTCGCACTAGTGCGCTCTCATCGCGAATTCATCCGACGAGCTCCCTCAAGATGTTCATTTAGGGGATCAATTACCTTCTGGCTAATTTTGTATTCGTATCGCGTCTAACGGCGTCTTTTCAAGGAACGAGGGTCGAATCGTTCGAATTCTAACCACCCTTGGATTTTAAACGAAATCGTGAAGGTAAATTCGCGGATTTCCCGCGATTGTCCTTTCCTCTCTAATCTCGTCTAATCGATACGAAAGTCTCGCGCTTACTCAGTGTCACAGGCAGCAGCCCTGACGACACACAGGGAACTTTCGATAAGAGCGAAGCACCGCTCTATACACACGCCCTCCTCGCTTTCTGCTGTTCCCTGCAGCGCGTAAATTTGTTAAAGTTCCGCTCTCGCGACGTTGCCCACCCCTTGCAACCCCCAACGCCGTTCCCCGATTCAGATTGCGCCCGCCGAATCTCCGTTCTTCGAATACTTCGTGGTGGCACAGCTTCGCGACGCCCCTTTGAACTTCCACCAGCCTCTTTCCTAAGTTAATCTAAGTCCGTCACTTCGGCGCGCCGCCGCCTTGAAAGCTGCCACGTGAAAGGGTACAGTTTCCCGGCACTCTTTCTCCGTCAATCGGGGTCTTCACGGTCTTATGCAACTACGGTGTTTCGTAAAAGATTACTTTCTTGTCTTTTTTTTTTTTTTCTTTCGGTTTCCTTTTTTGCCGAATTTCTTAGAACTTTTTTAAGATTTTTATCGCGCGGGTATAAAGTGTTTCAGAGGGATGGCGACGTTTAATCGATACACCGTATGCTCAACAGGTCAGAGTTTTTAGTTAGTTATTTAGCGATGGGTTAACACTTTGCGGTCCACGGTTCATTTAAGATGCTTGACTAATGTATCTCCAATGTTTAAAGGCGTAGTACGTACTTAGTTACGAGAGAAGGGAATTGCGGAAGGTATAAATTAGCTTAGGAAAATAGAAGAAAGACGGTAGAGTTAGAAAGCAAATGAAAATAGAAAGAGGATAGAGTACAGTAGATGTAAGTTAGATAAGCGAAATTTGTAATAATATGCAATGAAATGTAAGTTATGTATGTTAAGATTTGTCATGTACATATGTATAAACCAAAGTCTATTTCAAAACCAAAGGGGTTGAAATAAAGATCTACTGTTACTGCTACGCACTCAGCCACGATTATTTGGTCTATTTTCTTTTTATATAAATATTGATATCGATAACCTATTAAAGCTGGCGTCTTCGAAAAACATCTATAACAAAGTACAATTTTTCTTTAATTATTGACACTTTGTAATGCGTTAATGACGCGTAACGATGGTACAGCTACACGTTATCACTTCTATTTTAGATTCTTTTATGGATGGCTCATATTTGGACCACACTTCCAAAAATGAAGAATTTCACTTTTACTTCAAATTTGGAATTCGTCGCCTAAACATTACTTTTGTCCAGCATATTTCAATTCTACATGGGAAAGCTAACATGTTAATATACACTGATATGTAGAAGTTTAAATACCTTCAACATGTTCGACACTAAACGCTAAAATAAAAGTTGTAGTCCACATTTAGATCACTTACTCTAATTCGTGAATAAATCATTTTCGAATACAGGTTCACGTGCATTATTTTCATCGATCGAATCACCAACATATTTAAACATCCTGTTATTCGTAAATCGCAATATCCGTGATATTAATGAGCGACAATGGTTATTCAAAAGCAAAGAAGCAATGTCCGTTCTCGATAAGAACATCGAACCCGAATCGAAGCGATGTCAAACTATCCACTTGTAGAAGAGTCTTTAATATAAAGTTGAACGCAGAGGGATGACTATGAAAATAGTCCCGCTGGGTCTCTCGAAGAGACATTTTTAGGCGGAAATTGTATGCCAATCCCGGAGAAGACAATTACACGTGCAGTCGGATCAAAATGGTATCTTTGCGTGTCGCGCCGATCGATAGTCTATCAAAGCGGTTAAGGTACCTCTTTTCAATCAGTTTTCCATTTGCATCCACGTCGCTTTTATGCAATAGTGCAGATTACTTTTTCAAGTGGTCCATTTGCCGCGGATAAAAGGCTGCGATCCTTTTGGGAATGAATATCCCAGTTGGCCAAATACAATATTTCACCGCAGATATTTAGCTGTTCACTTATTTATTTAACAGTAGCTAGTGTTTCTAAAATATTCCATTTATTACGTCTACTAAATATTGATCCGTTCCACGAAGGATTATTTCTAAAATAGAAAGTTTTTTCGTTCGGTATTTTATTCAGCGCGTGACGATCTTTTATTTTTTAACTGCCGCCGCCGCGCTGCGCCGGCTTAAGCTGCAATTACGTTTAAGTGGAGTGAAATTCCTGTTTTTTGGTAGCTTACGGTATTAGCCGTACTAACGTAACGATGTTTCTTTTCGCTTAGCTACTACCTAGGGCTTACAATCGGCCTATCGAAGTGGCGAACGGCCGGAGGGTCGTTTCCAATCAGATGTGGCTAATTAAAGACCAATCGTTTCCCATTATGTACCTCCTCCTTCTATTTGTGTACGCTCTCAGCTTAGTGATGTAGTTTCTCCGATCGATCGTTCATCGATTCGCACTTATCCTCAAATTACTCGAATATCGCGGTCGTTTTAACTCTATCGCTTCGGATCCTTGGAACGGAGAATTAAAAGCATAGACACAGGCACAGTTCTTCTTTTTTATACGTAGGATTAACGTCGTGTTAACTGCATGGTTGTTAGTAAACTGCGAATTTTTTTGCAAATTGTATTTTTATAAACCCAGCTAAAGAAATGGAAGCCAAATGGAAATGTATTTCATCCCCTAATCGGTGCGATGAAAGATTACTTTGGATATTCTGTATATTTTGGCATATTATATTATTCTATATTTTTTTTACACATTTAAATATTTCATAAATGCATAAAAATTCACAGAATAGTTATTAGAGACAGGAACAGTTCCATTACATTATTTGACTCATAATCGTTGTTTCATGAAGGGATTCAAGTAGAGTATATCTATCTCTCATCGTTATCAAGATTTTTCTTTAGGGGATTTCATATGTTGTACTTACTTCGGAGTGCATTATAATTATATATCGGACATACTAAAATTAAGTGATGAATACTATTGGTATGAACACTATAAACATTTCACAAATTATATTTTGTAACGTTAACTAGTTATTACTATAATACTGTGCCAAACATAGGAAAATGAAATAATAGAATTAATTTGATCTTGATGATCCTCTGTCTTGCATATTGAAACAGAAATTGCAATTGAAACTAAACTTTATCCTAGGTACAGTGTGTCTTTATTCTACTTATTGTTAAATTATAATGTTCATCACGAGTGTAGCTCGTTGTTATATGGTAAGGGGTTAATCAAGGATTGCCCTATTTTTTAAAGCGTATATATACGCCTTTCGCAGCGAAAGGGTTAAAATAAGTATCCACTAGGAAACGTAACATAAATCTGTGCCGTGGCAGGAATTATTTATGGGGTGGTTGAATATCGTACGAATTCAAGATATTTCCCGCTGCAATTTTACTTTCTAAATCGCGCTGCCTCGAATCTCTTCAACGTTAATTTCCCTGCCATCCATCGGATTCCTTGAGTAGACGAAGGTCGACAACGACAGAATTCCAACGGGAAGCAACGTGAGAAGCTGCTCGCGTCTTCGCAGTCGCGGCTCACTGTCCGCTTTCGTGCATTATGCAACCGACACAGAGATCTCGTGAAAGTTTTATCGAGCGTGCGTGATCTTTTTAGCTGTGTCCGTAGGAATGCAACGAACGTGTGTATCGGAAAAACGGTTAAGTGCCTCGTTCTCCTTCTGCATTCGACGAATTTCGAGCTTCGTTGCTCGCGACATTCAAACATAATTCCACGAAATTTATTGTTAACCCTTCGGGGATGGCGTCATTCTTCCATGCATCCGACTCTATATACCACTACTCATCTTATTACTCATTTATTTCTTTATTTAAACGAGTATTTGTCGATTTGTCCGATGTCCATTAACGCGTCATTAACATCGAATACTATTATCGGTTAATACTAGGTTTACGAACATTGATTGTATAATTTGACAGGTTTCTTTTTTTTTTGTTGACAGGACTCATTTGACAGGATTGTATAATTTGTGTCTAAATATTCGAAATTAAAAAGTTACGGGAGGGGGCAGGAAGTAAATTAGGATACGTATTCATATCATTACATCAATTGAAGTCAATGTAAATTGCTGAAAAATAATATTTACGGTTCCTGTAACTTTAGGCATGAAACCTGATATTCGTCAAATTAATCATCTCCGTAAATCTAGTGTTAATACCGCTGTTGGGCAAAACAGTTGTGAAGCAAAACTATTGTCGGGGAAATCTGAAGTCGATAAAATATTATTGGACAAATCTGTTTCGATGATTTCAATGAGACTCACTCGTCAAATGGCTCGTGACAGTTGTCCGAACATCTACCCTAATTCCGCTAGAAAAATTCTCCCGCAATTTGTCCAAACGATATTCCTCAAGTTTTCCCCGATTTTGCGAGTGAACTTCACCTGCCTTACGAGTGTTGCGCGGCGACTTGTTAGATATAGGACACGGTGCGGCCTTGCCGTGGCCAAGAGTCGGCCGGTCAAGCCACGTCACGTCAGGAGAGGGTGCTCTCGCGACGTTAATTATGCGGCGGTGTAATTAAATAGGAGGTAATTGAGGGACGTGGAAGGTATTATTGAAGTTTCTGATGGCAGCGGGGCAGACTCGGGGGTTCCGGTTATTTGTGTGTGCGGCTACGTTTACGGCTGCAGGTATGCGTACACGTAAAGTTGTGCGTACACCAACTACTTCACGTGTGTACGTGCGTGCACTTGTCTGTGCGTATGCGTATACGTGTGTTAGACTACAGTTGAAAGGGGATGGTAGTGGAGAACGCTGACGCTGACATGCGCGGTCAGTCGTTGGAGGCTGCGGAAAGGGGTTGGTCGACTCATGCATATGCTAATCATATTCGGAGATGCACTGGCTTCTAGGCAGAGATGAGCACCGGCCAATTCCACCTCACCATCGACTACTCTATCCCTCTTGTACGCGTACCTACTCATACGTGCGTGTACCCTACGTACACAATCACGCGTGTCCGTGCGCTTCTTCTTTTCTCCCCTTTTCGCTGGAATGTCGCTGGATTGCAAGGTGGATTAAATTAAACGGACCGTTGATGATCGTAGCTTAGGCGTTTAAGCAAAAAAAAGGTTTCGTTTCTAGGCTTTCCGCTTGGCATTTTCTATTTTGCAATGGGGGGGGGGGGGGGGGGGTACAGCTGAATTAGGTATTATTAGGTTGCTGCGAAAGTTACGTTCGTTGATGTTTGGAAAAAAATTGTTTCTTGGAGATGCACAATTTTTAACACCATTTGCGACGATCATTCATTCACCTAAAAGCTGTATAATTTCCTCCTCTCAAAAATTCTTACATTTATTGTTACAGGAAGAGTGTCTCAACTCTTTTGCAGTTTAATATTTACGAGAGAGACTCGAGTGAGTTGTCCAATATGGTAATATTAAATTTGATATTCTAAATTATTAGGTTGTTGCATATGAAATGTCAGGAGATTCTTACATGTACGTATTATAAAAACGACTGAAACTGAGATTTCAAAACAGTTATATAAACAAGGGAATAATTGAAGATTGATTTGCAAGATTTCGGACTAATAATTTTTCACTAGACAGAAAGTGAGGAGGAAGATCCAACGAATCTTGTAAGTGATGATTTTTATAAATGTATAATAAGGAAACCAGTTAATTGTTGGAGAAATGTATATAGAATCAAGTAAAAATTATTTTAATTAAATGTATGTATAGTGTTTCGTAAAATTTGCTTACGTTTGACATTTTAACTTGGAAGAAAGGACACTTCATATGCACCAATCTAATATATTATACGCAATATTACTATGAAAAAGTGTCACCTGCAAGCAGTCCGAAATAATGTTTCTTCCGTATTTGGCAATCAAAAATGCAGAAAATGTTACGCAATAGGTGAGAGAAATTGCTTATATGTCGTCTTTTTACCATTATTCGTCATTTTATTGCACTGTGAAAGGGTTAAAATACACCACTGTGACTTTTTTCCTTCGAGTCCCCCATTTATCGGAACGAGCGGTTATGTTGTTAGAAGTAAGAGATAAACGACAAATTCGCGCTTCGCTTGATAATACATGGCACGCGTTTATAACGCAATAGCGGCTGTTTCGTTTTCATCAAATTTGAACACATCGACGTACTCTCTTGATTGCAAATCGCAATTTGGCGATTGCAAATTTACGCCTACCTGTTATCTAGCCGAATAGGATCGAGTCATAGATATTTCACGCAGCAGCACGTGAATAGCGCGATACCTTAGCGTTAAATATTCCATAAATTATTGGCGATGTGTGTTCGCGGTACATGAAGCGTATTGCGAAAGCCGTGAAATTTTGTTGAAATCGGCCGGCTTGCCAAGTCTCGCGCGATTCCCTCGTTAGATGTTCTTAACGCGAAGCCTCTTAAAAATGATTTCCACGATGCAACGATTTTACGAGTTTATCGTCCTCGATCTCGAAGCTGTCTCTTTCAGAGTTGCCTATAAAGATTTGTGTCGGGGCGCAACCAATTCATCTTCGTCTACCCGAGACACGTTTCACTTTTAAGACGTTTGCAGGCTCGCGACCTTTTGGCCACCTACGGTCCCATCTGTCCCCATTGGCCTGCCAATTATCGACACGTTAGCCCTGCTAGATGTGTGTTTTTGAAACGTCGTTACTCGCTAAGAGAAATACCAAAGCCCCCTTCGTCTCTCGGTTAGGTCCGTTTCCCTTTATACGTGTCTCGCATCGACGGCGCGGCGTGGCTCTCGTTAGAAATGGAGTTTCTCAAAGATCAATCTCGACTGCTACTCCAAAGCGATTGTGGCAACGCGTGCCTTTTGATTTCAAGCTGGTCCGCGACGCGCTCCTGTCGTTTGAAGTGAAATACAGTAGAATTCCGATTGTCCGGAATGGCACATTTGTCCTGCCGTCGATAATTATGTTAGGTGGTGGAAGAAGTTCATGTGGATTTATACTGCGATAAAATTCCTTCAAACGTAATTTTGTTTAACAATGTAAAAGATGATCACGATTATAACTATTATTATAATTTAGATTATAGCTATTGCTACAGTAGTTTTGGTAAACGTTATAAAAATTCAATTTCAATATATCTTTGATAGAAAAACCTGATAATTTATATTACAAGATTTATTAGGTGGCTTAAATTCCCTTCAAATGTAATTTTATGTAACAGCGTAAACAATAGACATGATTCTTTTTATGATATCTCCAATATTAATTAATAAATATTCAATTTGAATCCATTTCCGATAACCAAACCGCATCAATTTTTTCCGGTACGTAACATAATTTCTACTTGACTTTGAATATTTTGTGTACCTTTGAGTGTTACTTGCATATTATATCTTTTTGCATATCTGATTTTCAGAGATTTTTACAGTCATTCACAAAATTGATCGAATACTTGCATTCACTATATGTATATTTTACTCGATTAAAATGCAATCGGAAACTATGAAACTTTGACCATGTACTTAATGTGCAATCTGTATTCTTGCATTAACCTTCTTCGAGATTTAATCATATGTTACTAAAAAAAAACTACTTACAAAATAATCTTTACTAACGTTTACCATTTGATCAATATTGTGAATCACTGTTTATTCTGTGCGTTCTATATCTATATACATTATTCTTGTTAATGAATGTATTACCGTATCATCTACAATTTTTCTTTTAAATTACATTTCTTTCATCGCTTCATAATTACTTGGCATATTTGATTATCCCAGCACTGTCTCAGTCTCGAGTATGTCGGGTAATCGGAATTCTACTGTACATCGAAGCAATCGCTGTTAGGGTGCAGATCCAGCGATCGTTTATCACGAGTATCGCCACGGGAGATGTTCTTGAAATTAGATCCTTTAGAGTATTATTCGAGGATCGATTTCCCTTTGGCTCCTAGACACCTAGACGCCGCGCCGCCACCTGTTTTCCAACATTGCCAGACGTATTTTTTGCGAGCACTGTTATTCGTTTTTCTAGAGCGGAAAGTTCTCGAATGCGTAGATTCCTCGCGAGGAAAAGGAAGAGGGGCTTATATTTATTCATAGCATACGAATTGGTACACAAATTTTCTCAAGCCCGAACGATAATATAATTACTTGGGATGTGCACGTAGTACGAAACAGTTGCGGTACGTGTAGCTAACTTTTATGACGTATCAGCTCGCCTAGAAGTTGCATCGAAATGTTTTGCTGCAAACGAAACGCGAGATACCGGTTGAATCGCGCGCATGTCTGTGTATGTGTTCGCGAAATTGTGCTAGCAAATAATAATTTTGCGATAAATTCAACTTGATGTATAGTCGACAATTTATCCAAACATTTTGCAAAATCTGACGCTTCTGAATTGCTTTCTTCGTGTAGGGCAAGTGTAGGCATTTCTGCTAAATTTATAGAATTAACATTTATTCAATATATATATACGTGAATGAAAAGAACCCAAGGAATTTTCTAAATGTTTGCTATTGATAGTTAACACGTTGATTGCCACGCAAGATTTATATGTTTCTTTCTTAGGACCATGATAGAATTTAACATGTTTCAATGTAGAATACTGTAATATTTAATTTGTGTCAAATATTATGGTTTAATGGACACGTTTAATTGTCGAATAGCACACTTTGCATTTCATAATATTGTCCAGTTATTTGTGTTATTCAAACTTTTTTAGTTGACGATATTTATTTTAATTTAATCATTTGGAATTCCTGCTGCAGTTTTCGACATTTTACCGCATTCAATCGCATTCTTTATTATTTAAGCAAATTTTATAACTATGAGAAAAGAAATCTTCAAGATAGTAGTTCAAACTTAAATTTATAAATGTGTTAATAACAATTATGTTTTATTTGTTTCACAGCTGTGAAATGTTTTAGAAATTGAAGATCACGATTAGGTCGAAAATGACCCGAAGACTGCAGCAGGGTTAATCACCAATTTATTTAAAAATCTTTTAAATCCTTCTAGAGCGATTAACGTATGCAGTAATTCCTGCATGGGAATGGTTTCTTTATGTTACGTTTTTTAACAAAATTTGTGCTCTCAGAGATTCTCTTTTTTTACGAGAGTACAGGTAAATATCCAAGTTAAAGAACGATAATTAAATATGAAAGAAAGAAAGAAGAGTAGAAGAAAACAATTTATTCGCGCGAAGGTTTTATTTTCTCTGTCAAAGTTCGCCTTGGTTGAAAAACCGCAGTAATACCCACACTTATCCTGCTTGCAATTTACCGAATTACCGATAAGAAGACGAAGGGCGATATAATGATAGCTCTCTTAATTGCGATCGGGTAATCCAATGGATTAAATTATCTACGAACGGCCCACGGCGATCTACGTTGCTGCTGCTCTTTCAATCATGGGAATGTAGTGTAACGAAAAAAAAAGGCGAACATGGAACTTCGCAGATTCTTATTCTGTACGCAATAGTACCGCGTTTAAATTTATCGTACCGAACAGAGTCGACACGCGAGCTTCATCGTCGAACCGGTCTCATTTCTCGTCAGATTGCGACCATGCAACACCATGTGTCGAAGTAACGACACTCTTCTTATTGTTGCTTTTCCACTAGTAGACAGCTTATTTGAATGCACGGTCGCTGACGTTGCTTTCGATTAAAACCGCGTTGCTTAAGACCAATTAATTGATGCGTAAATCTTAGCAATTTATAGAACTTGCCGCGACGTTTCACTACCTATTTTCTTACTATTACTTTGCGATAGGAGGAGAAGGAGTTGTCACTAGATACGTATGATTACAGCAATTACGTTTTACGTTATGTCCGAGCTTCGTAGTTAATAGTAATTTGTTAGACTATTCATTACGAACTGCATTAATAGCTCCACTTACATTCTCTCAAAGTTGCGTCGCTTCCTTATCTCGTTTCTTTCAACGACGTCATATGTTGGTTCGAAAACGTAATTTTACGAGACGTGTGCATAATTTCGTCAAGATATCAACGTGTATAAATGTAACATTGCTTATGTAGATTTAAATCGTAAACTAGATTGCAAAAATTGGTAGAGATTACAATTCCTACGAGTGAAAATAGACCAAATGCTAGACAAATATTAGGTTTTGCTTTATGTACAATTAGTCTTATAGTTAAAGATTATGACGTAGAAAACATCAGAGACAGAAGCGCAAAACAACACATATACGTATATGCATGAAGTCCACTCCGTTGATGCAGTTTATCCCATTTGCATACGTGTTTGATGGCTGGTGTTGATATTACTGATGCTTCTAATGTACCACTATACATCGATCATATTAAACATTATTATACTGATTCATAAAAGGTATAAGTGGTACATCTGTACATATGTATAACACTATCTTTTGTTGTGATTATTATACGCAATTTTTCAGTGGAACAGAAAGTCTCCGATTAATATACTTGGTCACGTATTGCAAACAGTTTATCGTCTGTTTTGATTTGTTAGCGTATTATTTTTGCCACGCGTGTCGTGCCTTACTCTGTATTCCTTTTGAACTGGTGTTATACAGCCAGTTATTATGCGTTTGATTATTTCTTGTTGCGAAGTACATCATTGTTATTATAATATTGTACTAAATGAAATTTGATAAGACTGTTACGCGAGAAGACGCAAACGCATCGTTGCACGGGCATTTTTCACGGAACGTTTGCTTGGAAGAGGCTTCGGAATCGTGAAACCGGGCTTATTTCTCATCAGATTGGTTTCTCGTGTAGCGAGGTTGGACCCCGGTGCACAATCGCCTCGCTCTCGTTCTCGTTCTCGTCGTCATTTTTGCAATGGCCAATAGCTCATTTGAATGCGCCGCGGTTCCGTGCATCGTCGCGGCGGACGTTAACGATTCTTTTGTTTTACGTATACGCCCGTGGACTTGTCTCAAAGTCAGTCAGCAGTTGAGAGGCAGAGGGACTTGATTTAAAGCCGGCACGATATCTCGGAGAATCGCACTGCGCTTAACGAGCGCTGGCCCACGTGTGTGCGTACGCGACAGACTCGTTCGATCGGCCTCTTCCAACTCTTCTTTCCCTTTCACTGGTGGCTATTTTCAAAAATACCCCGCTATTACCCCAATGGCGAAGTGCACGGTGCGTGGACATTGTGCAGGAATGTGGGTCGAGCCCTTTTACTCGTGTAGCAACTTGGCTTCGATTTCCATCGGGTAATATCGATTCTTCGGCTAGCCTATTTCCCAGTGGCGAGACCCGGTAAGGAGAATTTCGAAAAATATTATGTCGCATTCCGAGAAATTTTTAAAGCGTACGCTTAACTTAAATATATACACATGAAATAGTCAAATTAGGGAAGATATTTCGATACTCGGAGGATGAAACTATCCTCTATTTAGCTTCCACTTTCTTATTATTCTATACAAATTTCAATATTAATTTTCGTTTCAAATATGTATAAGTAATGTTACATTTATATAGACGAGTTGATCTAAATATGGGATAGTTAAAGTACGGGTCTTATTAAGTGCTGCCCCGTGTCAGGAACGGTGCAGAACTACGACTAAAAAATAAATAAAGTTGTACAGAAGAAATAGTAACAATTGTTTGTTGTATTAACGTGTTCTGTTGCAAACAGTGTCAATGTTCCAATAATTATCTGTTGAAGTAAGAATTCATTTGCTAAGAGCATTATGTTACTAACATTGAGGGCTTCCTTTACCCAGTTTCAATATGCAGAATAGTTTCCCGAAAAAAACAATAGCTTTCATTTTGTGGTCCATATTCGGACTTTCAAAAAAATGAAAACTAATCTAATAACGTATAATATAATAATTTGGATATCCATGTTGCACTCGTTGAGGGATAGTTGATCCCGTACCTCGTGTGTGTTGGAACATTACCTATAACAAAATTTCTTGGCTTGTAATGGGCTGATCACGATGCTCCTTGGCTTAAATTAAAGGGAAAAGTCCCGAGAATATTATCCTACAGTCTTTTGCAACTAGTCCTTGCAGTTCATTTGTTATAAACAAATATATATAGCGTCATCGTAGATTACTGAGAAAGTACCTGAAGAAAAATATTAATTTCTCAGCTTCTGGACGACCGATTTCAATGCCGCTTGGCTTAAATTAAAAGAGAATGTCCCAGGAATGTCATCCTCTTACCAATTTGCCGATACACATTGCGATTAATTTGTTATAAACAAATCTTTCCTATTTTTTGCAGCTACTCAGAGACTATACTTGGGAAGGCCTTAAAGGTGTATTGATAGCATTCCTTGGACTTTTCCCTTTTAATGTGAGCCAAGGAGCATTGAAATCGCATGTCTAGGAGACGAGAAATTAATATCTTTCTTCAGATACTTTCTGAGTAATCTACCATGACGCGATATATTTGTTTATGACAAATGAAGTGCAAGGTCAAGTTGCAAAAGGCTGTAGGATAATATTATTGGGACCTTCCACTTTAATTTGTGCCAAGAGTCATTAAAATCGAACGTCTAGGAGTTGAGAAATTAATATTTTTCTTCGGATACTGACTGAGTAATCTACCATGACGCGATATATTTGTTTATGACAAATGAAGTACAAGGGCTAGTTGCAAAAGACTGTAGGCTAATATTCTCGAGACTTTCCCCTTTAATTTAAGCCAAGGAGCATCGAAATTGGTCCACTAAAAGCCGAGAAATTTAGTTATAGGTGATGTTCCAACACAGACGAGGTACAGGATTAACTATCCCTCAACGTATGCAACATTGATATCCAAATTATTATATTATACGTTATCAGATAGTCGTATCAAAGTAGAGGAAATCCTATTTTATAGAGAAAACTTCAAGGAATACGATAGTATTTTTTTCGGAATTTTTGAAATCGCAACCTTCAACCTTAATTCTCTACATAAGAGTTTGTTTATAATTTGCAGTAAAAAAACAAACTTCTTCAACTTAAAATAAATTTATCCGAATAGGCCGTACCTTTACGATTAAATCGAAAACAGAAGTGAAGTTCGTATCTTCAATAGTTTCGGAGTTAAAAATACTTTTATGAAGGTACTTGTCGTGAAAATCGCTAAAGTTTGCAAACTTCAATGGCCTGTAATTTTTAAACAATTTCATTATTGGCAATATGATGGGTTAAAACCATCATTAATGTCGCATGGTCTACGACATATTTGAATTTGAACAAAATCCCAGACTTCGAGAGAAAGAAGTGATCGATTTGGCGTGGAATGACCCAGCCCGTATTTGGACCACTTTAACATTATCCGTGATTACAATAACCGGATTCCACTGTATAACGTTTCCACGGTGTTTCAAAAGTTTTGATCGAGAGTGTACATAACTCTGGACCCCCTGGGTGGAAAATTTGATCGTCGGAAGATAGGCGAATCTATCGGTTGGAGAGAATACGAGGAATCGGTAGAAGAGGGCGCGACGATGTCGCGAGATCGCCGTCCAGCTCGGTCCTATCTCGATTTATACTTTCCATATATTATCCCCACGACGTCCGTCGTAAAACGATACTCTACCTGTGCTGTTTGTCCGGCGAATGAACACATTGCCATGGCTGACAAAGGCTCATGGTGTGCATGTAGCCACCACTAAACGCATTACGTTTCCTGTCGCGCCTTCTAGCACCTATCCGAGAGTCCCTTTTCACCACCAATCTTTCTCCTGTCGCGAACGCAAATACGCGTAAACGCCTGTAACTATCCGTATCCATACGCTTCTGTTTCCTTTCTCTGTAGACGAATGGGAGACGAGACAGGATATCGTTGATATTGGAATAATAAACGAACCGTGACGATATGTTTGCTTCTGGTCCCTCGTGGCGCGAACATTTTTATATTGTTTATCCGGAAGGAAGTTGATAGCAACGGGGTGGGAAAATGGGGGGTTGCTTTACTTTACGGGAAAAATAGTTCGCCTGTGGGGACAGATTCATCTACAGCCTCTGTCCCTAGTGTTTGCTTTCGAAGATAAAATTAGATTTCTTCTTCGGGGTGGTACACGAATTGATAAGCTATTTAGAATATTAGATAAACGTCGATACGATGGTAAATAAAAATGGACGATAAATTAGGAGAAGGTGGATTGTAAAAGTTAAGCAATTGCTATTTTATGTTAGGTGAGTTCGGAAGTACTATTGATTGTTTTTTGGTTTCAAATAAATTCCGATAGATTTAACTCAATTCAATTTAATTGAACTTAATTTTATTTTATTGACGGGACGAAAACCTTCGTTGAGGAGTTGGTCCAAATATAAGTTAGTCAAAGTATTTAGCGCTTATTAAGTACATACTACCTTGTTTCGGGAATAGCGCATAGTTACGATTGAAAAGAAAACGAAATTGTAGAAATAGTAACCATCGTTTATTGTATTAACGTGTACTATTATTTTGTTCATAGATGAATTTGTTTCACTGTTTCAATAATGATCCGTTGAAGTAAGGATTAATTTGCTGAGAGCACTATATTTCTGACGATAAGAGATTTTTTCACCTAGTTTCAATAAAAGGAACAGTTTTCACTTTTACCTTACATTTGTAATAAATACTAAAATAAAAGTGGCAATCCATATTTAGACCATCTCCTTTACGAATTATATATTTAACGTTCAATTTTTGTAGAACGTTTCCAGCGAGGGTCTGTATTTATCGTTGAAATTTTCAATGGGTATCTGAAATCCGGAAGTCTTTGACGATGAAAATTTCGCTTTTCGAAGGTATTTAATAGCCGATCGTAATCGAGAAAGCGAGGAATTTAATCGGTTCGTTATATGGTACATCTATGTCCTACGTGTTCGGTGGCGCCGTAATTAAATTATCGGTACTTGATATATCTTCCTTTTCCGAGAGATTCAACGATACGCGGGCCAAAAGTTCACTGAAGTGCTCTCGACGTACGGTTTCCTCGTATCGTGCTTTGAAACGTGTCAATTTTCAAATTGATCACAGCTCGAGTGCCTTTAGGCGGCCTAATGAAACTAATTCCTTGATTGCTGTCTGATGCAATATCCGTTCGTTAACGTTGATTCCTGAATTCCTATGTTCCTCTAGGATTTTCGAACACAGACACGTCGTGGAAAGTGCTACGTGCTTGCTCAGCACCCTGTAATTTCATTTCGCGACAGACTTACCGCCATTTTATTGGAACTCTTCTCTATCGCACAAAAGCGTCGTCCTTTAAATATATCTATCCGACTAATTGTAAGTACGTAAAAATTATGTTGTTACCCTCGCGCACTGTTCGAATATTTGTTACGGTAAAACTGTCGGGAATGGTATTAAAATAGCACGCATTTCTTATCGTAACCTAATGAATCTTTTAAGAATAACTTCCATGTGTAAAGACACATATTATACCATTAACTTATGATATGAAATGTGTGTGTATTTTACAAAGAATTATTTAACGTCGTTATTTAATGCACCAGGATTAAACTCTGCCATGAGACAAAAATAGTAAACAAGCTTCGTAAAAGAATGCCAGAGTTTCCGGTCAAAGGGTAATTTTATTATATCAGCGAGATGAAGAACGGCTGAACATGAAAGCTGTTTGCACCAATTGCATTATATTTTACAAATTATGAAATATCGTATGATTCATTTATTCGTAGGGAGAATTTTATTAACGTAAAGTAGTACCCCCACTTTACGCCCTTATGAAATTCTCCAATGATGAAATGATGAAAGTGTCTGACATGGTAAAAGATTGTCAAACAAACTGGGTAATAATGGATCTAATAAAGTTCTGTTTCTACGTGTTCTTAAAGTATGATAAAATTTTGTTGGTTAACCTGATATATTCGACAAAATCAAATATAAACTGGTATCGCAAACCTACGAATAAAATGCAAAAATCCTGTTCGCCGAAAGAGCACGTTAAAGGGGCGATTTACAACAGGGCGGTATTTTTCACAGAGATCGTACAAAAAGAACGCGTAGAAATGGGTACATGATTAAGAAAAGCCCGATCGCATTCGAATCTTGCTGTCGCGGCGCGATCCCCGGAGGCTGTTCGTTTGTATGCAGGGGACCCGTGTGTCCTTGACGACTTGAATGTATGACTGGGCATTGTTAGCGGTGTCTCATCAGTTGTATGTGAAATTCACGCAAAAGTATGATCTTTAAGTGGCTGTGGTGGCTCGTAAAATTCCCAGACGTCGAAGGGTTCTTTTCCTCTTTGTCCATGGTTTCTTCTTTGTCTTGATAAAAATAATTCCACCACTTTTATTTGTGGTCCATATTCTGCCAGCTTCAAGGTAATGCACGCCTAACGCAGTGGTTGTGAACTATAATAATAACTTTTCTATTGATTAAAAATCGACGTTTTAACATAGCGCATCTCTGTTTTTAAATCCTTCCATTTCTTGGAATACGTAGCGATTCCAAATTTTTGGACGGTTGCCTAAATCATAAAAAGTAAAGGAGAAAAAACATCCAGATTTGTAGTAAATTTATTCAGCAACAGTTTTGTTAATTATTAACCCTATATAGGTAAATGGTTCAGGCGGGAGTAAAATTTTTCAACTAGCCATCTCTGGCACGCGTGCCATAAGTTCTCCCTACCAGTGATCTAGGGAATTCCCATTACGAGATACATAGTTTCGCTTCGATATACCTAGAATTCAAAGGATTAATCGGGTCCAGAGTTCCGAGATCTCTAATGGTAATCGATCTGGCGTTTCGAATCATTTGCATCGTTAAAATGGCAACGTGTACGTTCCGCGTGTAGTAGCTTACGTAGTGGCTGTTCGATATCACGAAATCTCAGCCGAAAGCACGAAAAGGTGACGAGGTCTACGTGCCTCGGACCTTCGGTTTGTCCGCATTTGGGAGTCGTTAGTAGGATCTCCAGCGAGAGGAAGGGTCCTCTCTTTCTCTTTCCCTTTCTCCCGGAGTTTCAAGCCAAGGGATCGCTCATTTTGGAAAAGCCTTAATGCAATCTAGTCTCGGATCAGTGCATGGGTATAACATGCCCCTCTGGGCGTTCAATGGCCCGTCGCCGTTGCTGTCGTCGTCGTCTTCGTCGTCTTCTCCCTCCTCCTTATACCTTTCTCCTTCTTCTCTTCGTCCTTCTTCGTTCAACGCTTCTATCTATTGTCGTCTCCTTCTCGAACGTTCCCCTCTTCGTCGTTCTCTATGTCGCGTTGTCCTCGTCTTATTCGTCGTCGTCGTCGTTGTCTCCGCAGCACTCGCCCGTTTGACAGAAGCCGATGCATTCCGCACGACATCGCGACTGTCCTACTGCGTCTCGTCTCCCCTTATTTATTGCCGCGGGATCACGAGCGAGCCGGGCAAACGGATCGATGGCCAGAACGGGTAGGTAGCGGAGAACGGCGCACACGGACCCCGAGACATTTGGCATGTGCGTATTCAAATCCGTCCCGGGACGACTCCGTCCCCTAACTCACGATACGACAGAAAAACGGAAAGGATACGCTCTCGCTGATCCTTCAGCGAAACTCTGTGACGTTGATTGAATTAAAAATAATCGCGAGCCCGATCCGCTCTTGACGATCCACCGCCATCGTGGACGGATCCACCTCCAACCCCCTTTGCAACCCCTCCCTGTGCTAAGGATCATGCCGATAGTCATGATGCGCCATTTGCAGGGCTTAATTAGGTGACGTTCGTGAGAAACTGGCCCCGTGTGTTCCGAGATGAAAAAATCGTGATCGCAAGACGATTACGTGGGTAGAATAAAAATCGTGGCCGTAGCTCGCCTCTTCCGAGGGATCCGATTCCATTCGTGCTTCTTTGCATAACCCTTTCTCCTTCACCTCTCGTTTAATTGTGAAATTGGGGGAGGACTTTTGGGGTACATATTTAATTACCGTTGCCTTCCTTTCCGTTTTGTCCTCCACTTGTTAACGTTTTTCTACATTTCGGTTGGTTCAGTGTTCGTCGTTCTTTTTCGTTTCGGAGAAACTAACATATACAGAGGTTTTGGCTTTCGATACGTGGTTGGGCTTTGTATCGATCGATACACGTGTAGGATACGCGCGAAACGTCAGTTTCTTTCTGGTAAGCGTTAAACATTCGCCGCGGTAACGGAGCGCGGTCTCGACTACTCCACCTCGTTTCCGGTGGTTATGTTCTCGAGAGGAAAGCTACGGGGGCTAGCAGCCAGAGCTCACGGTGAGAGAGGAACACGAGAGAATGCGAAGTCTCGAGGGTGCGTTTCGTGGAACTTGATGCCGGCGAATAGTTCGTCGACTGTCGCTTTCGTCTGCTTCGTAGAAATTCACCTCGGTTCTCTGAAAACGTGAAACCGAGCTTTTAGGGCACGCTTTGGATGAACTATCGTAAATTATATAGCTTATGGTAGGTACAGTACCCAGTAATCGACAGTGTAACCGAGTCACCAAAGCTTTCAATCATTTGAATTATAAATTAAGGTTCTAGTCTAAAATTAATGTCATCTGTGACTTTTCTTATAAACTACGATCTAGTACTTCTGATCTTAATAAATGAAACGCGAAATATTGATTTATTCTTAATTGTATTTAATATTAAGTTGTTGGGAAAGTTCGTAGCAATATTTGAGGCATCCAAAGTCAATGCAGAATAACGAATATGCTTCATATTATTGAGTAACGTTGTATATAATATTCATTCGAGTAGTAGATGTATTGATTTGATTGAGATTTAGGTGTATATCTTCGTAGAACTTTTTTTAAAATATTTTTCATCCGTCTCGAAAATGAGTTCCTCCCAGCAATTCTTCTGCACCTCTGATGTATTCAGTTTTTTTTATCATTAATCAAATTTTCTTTGCAAATAACTAATATAAATGATCATTCAAAAAATCTCAGTCAAGATTTAACTATCTCTTCCGATAGTTCGTCGACTTATAAAGCTAAGGGCTGTCTCGTTAAAAAATGACGCCTTTTTCAATCAATTTTGGATGCGTCCAATCAGGCACCGCATTTATTCGAATTAAATTCGTAAGAAACCATTTTTCTCCAGTTCCACGATACGCGAGAGAATTTAATGCCAATACTGTTAAATACGCTACGAATTTTCTGAATAACTTAATATAGTATTTAATTTGTTATCCGGATCATTTCTCAATCAACGATATTCCTTTGAGCACTACAATGAAATACCAATATAGACAAATTAATTTACTATAATCTTCGTAAGTGTGAGCATGATAACTTAATTCTGAACATCAACCAGAGACCGGTATTAAAAAATCGGTGCCTTTCTAAGGAATTAAATTATTATCATTTTATACGGGTGAAAAATCCCTTTGGTATATACATAAATTAATACAATGATTAGTCGTAGGAAGCTAAGAGTTGTTGGACGCTTCGCCTAAAAATAGAAACAGAACTAAATTATTACACATCAAATATATTCTACTAACTTTTCTTTCCCAGTTGATACGTTAATGAGAATATTAAATAGTAAATTACAGTTATAAAATTATGCAAACGCTATATTTCTATGCAACGAACAAACAACACGGTCATTGATCGAGGTGTTATAATAAAGGAAAGGGATGCGCGTTGCTCGCTTTTAAGCAGAACTTTGGAGGCATTGTACGGCAGCGTACAGTTGTTTCCGGAAGCATATTTGCGGTTAAGAGATTTTCCAGGAACCGCCGTATCATTCATTCATTAAAGTTTACCTGTCGCTGCCGCACACAGATTTGATTAATTACCTAGAAGCGTAAGTTGTTCCCCGTGCCAATTCGACCGCCAGACGGTGTGTGTAACTCAGCATTCGATCGTAAATTGAAGCTGAACTTCATTTCAGCAGCCGTAGTTACTACAATTCCAGTGGCTTTCCCCGTGTATCCCTCCCACAAAAGCACGCCTCCACGTCTGTTCGATAATTTAATAACGACGAAGGCTGTGTTCAACCAATTCACGCAGACAGGTCGAATTTTATCGCGCCAGAAACTACCCCTTATCCTATAAAATCTTTGCGTCGTCTTCAAACCGTCTGACACGATAATTAAATTCATATTTTACATTAGGACGTTTGTACAATTGCGATGCATTGCAATTCAAGTTCGCGCATTTATTTTAGGTACACCGAATTAAATCGTTTGAAAGTCGCTGTATCTTTTTTCCCCCTCAAAGCTTATTCAACGAGAAATGTACGAAGATGCAAACTTTTCTAATGGCTCACTTCCCATTATGTAATAAAGAGTGCAATTAATATGTCTAAGTACATAATTAGCATGCAAAAATATAGGTGCATATTCTGTTCTTAACCACTCCTATTTGCTGATCAATCTTTTAAACTTATTTGATTATAAAAATGCATAATAACACGTGTAAATATTTATATAGCATGTAGTAGTACCGCTGGCAAAAAGTTTTCGATCAAACCTGAAAACGTGAAACTAAGAATACTACAATTTTTAAGATACGAAATATTGCTCCACAAATAAAAAAACATATGAGGAGATTGAATAAATATAATATTAAGTAAATAGGGAAAGGAGAATAATTAAAATAATCGTTTACTATCACAAAAAAAAACGACGAGGAGAATAAATCTACTTAATAGTAAAACGATACTTTACCTAATATTTAGGTATTTGCTAGATAAAAATAGGTTACATATTGTAGTTAATCTTAAGGGGGGAAGGGTTGAAGAATTTTACGCTGACTTTCAACTACGCGGCTAGTTGAGGAAAATACATATTTTCACAAGCGTTAATAGTACGGTACCTATCGCTTAACTTACAATTTTACCTAATTATCGCCGGACATTGATCAGCTGTGTTTGATTTCCTTAATTAAAGGCGCGTCGCGTCGTTAATCTGCATAGCTGAGAACCATTTCGATTAAATTGAACCAGTTACAATTCAACCCGCGGCGTTAATGATAGTTATTAAAGCAGCGCTGCGCGGTGCGGCGGCGTTTCCCTGTACGCCAGATTTTTCCCGCGTTAATCTCGTTATCTCGATCAGGGATCTTTGCAGGATTTTTCCTTCGGCCGCCATACCAGGATTGATAATTCAATTAGACGGCTCACACAGTTGATTTAACTGCCGGGTCTTTCTGTACTACCGTTCTAGCATTGGGATTCACAATTCAATTAGAAGTTAAACGCCGGCAGGTCTGTACAAGGTATCCGAGTTACCCCCTGCAAGTCTGCTATGTGTACCTACCTCTGTCCTTCACCTCTATCCTTCTCCTTCTTTCCAGCAGATTTATTTGGTTCTCTTTCTTTCCGCCTGCGTTCGTTAGTAGTCTTATCTTTCTCTCTCTCTCTCTCTCTCTCTCTCTCTCTCTCTCTCTCTCTCTCTCTTTCCACCCTGGATGAAGTTCCTTCTTGGTGTTCTACTCGCTGCTGTCCCTTCCTTTAACACCGTCAAGGGTGAGGCCATCTCATAATCTTGCTGCGTATGTCTTCGTTCCAGCCTAATAAAGTATGCAGCCTGAATAAGCAATGAGGCGCGGTGTCACTCGTGAAACTAACTCTTTAATAATCGTGCGTCACTCTGATCGTTCTTCGGCTCCTTTCTCCTCGTTTTTCTAGCCTAGAGCTTTGCCCAGCTTCCAGCGGATATTCCGCTCTTCGTGAATACAGTCGAATATCACGTAATCCTTGATCGATTTTATAATACACTTTTCTTCGTGGTGCTGATGGGATTGAATTATTGCCGACATTTTTAACACTTTTGGTTGGTAAACGTGAGCAGCTTTTAGCAATTTCGTAAGGGTTACATGTGAAACGTATATATATAGGTAGTATATTTAATAATAATTTATTTAATATATTATTATTGATATATGGGTAATAACCCATTAGTGTACAAAATCATACGGGTTTTCACTGTCGATATTTATAGTATGAATAATAAAAGATGCAGTAATTATTAGAATTAAAATAGATATACATATGTATATTGCAACAAATCTAGTTTAAGTTTAACGTACACACTTTGCACTTAAAAGTCGAGATAGAAATGTGGAAGAGATCTAAATGTGAGCAATAACAGTTCGCAATGTTACAGATCCTGTTATATAATATAAATAATTTTCAAGGGGTTAAATAAAATAATTAAACAGTGGTTTTCTACGCATTTATGGAAAATGTACGCTGATAAAAACAAGGTTTACATTATATAAAAAGGATATGTAAAATATATAATGTGAAGCACACATTATTATATTTAGGGAGTAAAACTAATTTCTACTTAAGCTCCATTCCCCTGATCGTGATTATAAAAATATGCATTTGCATAAAAATTCGCAGTTTTATAATAACACATATTTTGGCGTTTAATGATTTCATCACAATGAGGTTGAATTAACAGAAAAGCAAAGCCGTATGTTAGTAAATATGAATCATTTACAAAGGGTTGAATATAATAATACATATTGAAGTGTTTAAGGCTTTCATAACGATGGGGCTGAATTAAGGGAAAAGTGTTTAAAATAGCTTGTTCTGTTGGAAAATGCATGAGTAATTTTCGGAAGGTTAAATACAAAACGCATTCAGGTCTTCAATATTTTTTTTTGCAGGGCGCTCTTAAATTTTCTGTGTGAGATTAAAGGGTTAAGATTGTACTTAACGACCATCGTGGCCGATAGTAATTACGTCGTATTTTAGTGGACTCCCCACGTGTCTAAATGTCGAATGCATTTTCCATACTCATCGCACTAAATAACCGCAGAATTTGCCCATCTTCTGGGCGTGTTCATTGATTTATGAACTGTTTGCGGTGGTGCGATTCTCTTTTTTTTTGCATCGGAAATGAAATATGTTAGATGTACAAAAATTAACTCGCAGTCTTTATCTTTAAACTCTTGTTATCTTTGTCTATACGGCATCGCTACTTTGCTATTATCGACGTGCGGTTCTTTTATAGAATACGAAAATACATACATACAATAATGCAAATTCCATCGTTCCAGGTACATTCAACTGTACAATCAAATTTAATAACGAATATGTTTCTTTCGCGTTCCTCCGTTGAAATTACAATGAAATTTTTGCCATAATAATTACCGCCTTTTTTCGTTCGTATTTCGCGTCAAAAGCACAAAGCTCGCGCTTTTCAAGTGAAAAGGAACACACGTCGCGCAGGTTAGTGGTAACTAAACGAGAGAGAAGTAAAAGAGGTGAACTAAAAAAGCACTTTTCAGCGCAACCAAATTGTAAGGAACACTTGATGCGCCTTGTTCGTTTAACCACTTAACTCTCAAATTATTCTTCAGTTTGCAGGTCAGAAGTGACCAAATTCTATCGCAAAAATTCATAATTTGAGGACGTTGTATCAGGTTTCCTTCGTTTTTAATGATTACTCATGAGTGGACCGCTTAAATGCGATAATTAACCCTTTGCACTTCAAACTTTTTCTAATAATATGATACAACGGCAACTCCATAATACACAATACGCTTTTCTGATTCTTGTGAGAACTTAATTTGCTATATATTTCGAAAAGAAGAAATTTGCTATGATTTTGAAGAAACGAACATTGAATTGACGAATATAGAATAGACGAAACTTAAACGTTAACTTTTGATAGAATTTACGCGTGTCTCTATTTTAACAAAGAACTAGTACAAGTTTTGCATCTCGCCTCGGTATTCAATTATCGTCATTAATCGGAACGTTCTTAAAATTTTATTAACGAATAAAAATTCAATACACTAGAAGCCTGGAAAAACTACTTTCAAGAATTCATTTCTGAGAATGATGAAAACACTTTCAGAAATGGGATTATGAAATCTCCTTTGCAAGAAACCAAATATTGCAAAATGATAATTGTGCACCTATTGCCAACAAGCGTTTCTCAAAGTATCGCTATGATCTTTCCGAATAACCTAATACATATTTTAGCCTACCAACTGCCCCTTAATTGTCATCACCGCAAATAGCAATGCGCTAAATACTTCCTTTCTTGCTGGCAACGATCGCCTATACTATAACTTGTTTTCTCTGCCACATAGATAACTATAAAACGTTACCAAATACGTCGAGCTTGGCTTTGTAGCATTGCCAATGGGTTATAGACTAGAGAATAATAAACGCACACTTCTTGCCCTCGATTCGAGGTAGCACGCGCCGATCGCGTTAATCGTGCGTGAAAATACCAGTCTTTACCGCTCGCTTACAAGGTCCACCTGTCCAATTATTAAAGAGCCGATATAGCCTACACACCTGGACATTTTTGCGACCAACGGGGTTACCCCGGCTGAACTAGAACCGGCGACGCTGTATAAGATATGTGTATGCGGTGTGGCGGCTTTTGTTACACCGTGAGAAATGGTCGTTGCAAGTGTCTTGTTTTATACGCGAGACGGAGGCGAACCGGTAGGGAGAAAAGGCAAAGAACTTTGCTTGATTTACGTATACACGCGAGAGCACATTTGCCAGTTCAACGACCGTCTATCAGCGAGTTTACGTAATACTGAAAATAGTACGAACATTCAGAGTATTTACGTAATGCTGATTAGTAGACTGGGGATGTTCAGGTAAACGCATGTTTTTGTGGAAGAAAAATATAGAAATGGGGTGGAAACAGATTATTAGGTGCGACAATGAATAAGCAGCTTCTTTTGGTCAATTTAACATTTATTTTTGGCTGCATTAGAAACTTACTTGAACTTAACTCTTTCGCTACGAAGGATGTGTACATGTTATCGACTAAGTGAATAATACGGGCATTATTTATAATCATAATTATTTATAAAAGCTGGGCATTATAAATAATGACAAACGAAATTGGTCAGTGTAACAAATTTCATGTAACTTATGATAATTTATTACATTGGCTGATTAGTATGAATACTGCTATCATGTGGTCGGATTAGAATCAGGTTAGAAAAGGAAATGATGCAATTCTAAATGCCATTAAAGTCCCAATTATTCTAATAAATAATTAGCATCGTTTACGAAAGAATTTTAAGGAGTTAGTAGTCTGGATTTTCCCAGTTCACCGATTACACTGAACTTGAATTGACCAGTATTTTATGTGCATATCGGTAAGCAATGCGTTAATATTGAGATAGCAAAGAAAAAGGGGTGGAAAAAAACTACCGACCACGAAGTAGTTCGTCATACGTAGAAAGTAATCTGTTAGAATATGCGTCGTTGATCAATGCCAGCACGGTATCGGTGTGGTGTGTAACGCGAAAAACATCGGTAGTTCGGGTTACCACGAGGAAGAAGGGATGAAAGTGAAGGGAGAGCAGGGCCGAAAAGGTTAGCCCTGTTGGATCGCGTTCGGTTTCAGGGAAATGTATTATCGATTTGCCTGCGCATCGATATCGACAGGTATTGTTCGCGCCATCAGACACATACGGGTTGGTTTTTGCTTTTTTATGTCACCGACGCGTGGCGATCTGCGCGAAAATATTGCTCTAACGATGGCTTTTTGGGGACCGGGCACACGTTTTCGCCATGGCGAGAGCAGAAGCGATCAGACGCTTGGGAACACACAGGGTCAGGGGAAAAACGATAGACGATAGATCCCAGAGAGAGGTAAAATCTGATGCGTGGACAAATCGTTAAACGCGAGCTATGATGACAAAGTACGATGAACGAGAGTCGAACGATAGCGTCAGGGATGAACGATGCGTCGACGTCGCCGCGTGAAACGCGCCGAGTTCGCCTCGATTCTCGTCGCTGTATTTTTTTTTTTTTTTTTTTACTCCCTTTCCGATTCTTTTTTTCACCCCCTCCCGCTTGCCTTCGTTTTGTTTCGTTTCGTTTCGTCGTTGTGCCTCTTTTTTGTTTTTCACGTTTTTCATTTCTAAACGCATCCTTTCGAAACGTTCGAACGCATTTTTTTTCTCTGACAGAACGGACGCGTCTCGCGCAGATCACACTTGTCGCTGTTCGAAAAAAAAAGAAAAAAAAGGAAACAAAAAGTGGGAAAAAAAGTGAAAAAAGAGAGAGCAGATATGTATGCATAGGATCGTTGATAAATCCTGCTGTGCAGCTTATATTTACTTTTCGATTGGCACTGTTCGTTGCTCGAAGTTGCTGTTTCGCGAATTGTCGCGTTAAACGGAGAATAGATGTGTGTAACTCGCTGTTACAATTTTTTTTTCCTTTTATTTTTACACTGTCCCGGAAGAAAGGTGTGCATACAAAGCGTTTCAGCATTGTGAAACGATGGTAACGATTTTTATACGTGTGTATTGATAAAGCTACAGTTTCGAATAAATATAAAACACAAAAGTTTACGGTTGAAGTTTCCCTTTTGAAATTTAAATCCGAGAATAACTATTATTAACCCCTTTGCGTTTATTCGCGATAACATAAAACTACTTCTCTAATAAATTTCACGTGTTATCGTTTACATCGTCAGAGAGAGACAAGTACCCATCCTTTCATCATCGTAGAATAACTGGCACGAAATTTTTGTCTCTTATTGTTTATTCATTTATTAATTTATAGACGGGTATAAAATTTTCTTTGGACATACAAAAAAGAAGTGGGTACATTAAACCCTTGCTCTACGATTATTTTATCAGCTACTTAGGCTAGCATTAATCGATCACTATTTTTACATTACGTCACGTAGAAATGATTTAATCATTATAGGTAATCTTTATTTAATAATTTCCCATCTTATGACATGAAGTTAAGTATTATAGTTCAAATTAAACTTCTTCCTTAATCCTAGACATTTTTGTTAAATCAGTACCATAAAACATAAAACGAGTGTGACTCGTTATTATAGGCGAAAGGGTTAAATAATTGTTTACCCGTTGAGTGCGAAGTCCGATAAAATACTTATGTAAATATTTTAATTGTATTTAATATGAAAATGAAATATTTTTATTTTTCCCAAACATATGCTTATCTCAAATATTGATAATTTTTATTTTTATCGCATTTATGATATAGAAACATTTGCTGAACGCATACACGCATTCATAGTCCACGCTGATAAATTTCAATAAACGCATATATGCGTCCATAGCACTCAAAGGGTTAAAACAGTCGTAGAAAGACGTACGGAAAAACAAAAGAAAATAATCAAAAGGGGAATACTTCTGATTAAATATTAATACATCTAGATATACAGTCATGTTAGGCCATCTAATTATCTTCTATATTATGAAGTGTATTTTTCATCTTTACTGCATTCAAAATACGTGCTGCTTTCAAATTCTTGGCTGGTAACGTAATTCCGTGGTACTCTTAAGAAGATCTAGCAAACTTCTTTTGTTTTCCTTGTTTACTACTCGTGGTAAAAAGTTATCGATCAAACACAAAAATACGAAACCATGTAAAAACATTAAGGTTTCCAAGATGCAAAATGCTATTGCATAGATATAGATGCTAATGGAGAATTTATAGACTATACGGAGCAAAAAAATTAATTGATGGAAAGTAGTGCAAAAATAAAAGAATGCTTCGAGAAGTAATGCAATCTTAGTTAGTCGCTACTTAATTTTCAATGAAAAATGTTGCCTCGAAACACGTAACATTTGTCACTGTTTTCAATGGAATTTTTCTCCAAAAATTGGATTGAATTTTGAGTACGCATCGTGGAACAATTGGAGAACCACTGGTGATGACTCCGCCCAAGTTGCCCACGTAAATCCACGAGGCGAGATATGCAATAAAATCAGATAGAGTATCGATAGCAGCCATGAGACGGTTATTGCAATTGGCTACCCCGAATCAAAATCTACTGGCTTTCAAAAACTAATGACATCCCAAAAAAATGCGCGGCGCGCGTGCGCCGCGGTTCGGGATTTAAATCGGTGGTGCAATCAATACGATTGAAATTTCGCGTCAATTACTCAACGAGAGAATCGATCGGAAATTGCCAAAGAAAAAAAGAAAAAGAACCGAATCAACGCAAACCCAAATAATAGTCAACCGCTTGGTGATGTTCGGCTCTCGGATGTTTAATTTAATTTATTAACCATAATGTAGAACCGTAAAAAAAGGTTTGCGTGTGGCTAGCTGGTCGATGCTACAAAACGGAAGCTTGAGAGAACGATAAATTACAAAATTCGACGTACTAAATTTCAATTTGAAAATTCCGCGTGTTCCTTCTGGTGAGAATCGTCAGCAGCGGACATTGTAAATATGTTCTGTTCCTTTTGTTCCATTTAAAGTTGTTGATGTGTGGTTGCATGGAAGCGAAAGGAGGCACTCGTAAACCGAAACGTAAATTTTCGGCGTTTAAAGGAGAGGAGGGCGAACAATCGATTATTACTTTGTGCTTACGTAGGATACCCTGGGCGGAACGATAAAGCACAAATGACCCTCGTGAAACGGCACCTTTTAAGCAGCCATAACTCTTTTCCCTCCCTTAATTTGCGAATAGATAATTCGTTGGTGGCAGGCCAGGCCAAGAATTAGCGGACAACCGTGACTCCCTGCGTAAAATGACTTATCGTCACCATCGGCTGCGAGACGTTCTCAATGTAGATTTATAGAATTTTTTTACGGTCAATTTGTTGGTCAATTTCTGCGCATCCGCAACGCGTATAGAACCATCGCGAGCTTTCTAACTGTAATCCTTGCGCGGAATGTATTGTATATTCGCTGGTCGTCGTAAATTCACAAAGACGAATTAGAGCGCGCAACACCCGACGACGAGTTACACACCGCTTTGCGCATTAATTTCTTTAAGCCGTGCTCCTAGCAACTACCGCTCTTATACCCAGCATCGCAACGAGTTTAAACAGCAACACTTGGTATATCGTTGATTGTTCTCGACGTTGTTGAATCCCACAAAAGGAATTTCTTCTCTTATAGCCAAAGAACGAATCGACGAGTTGATGAGCGCCGCCACTTACCTTCTCGAATGGTGGATTTCTCTGAAGCTGCTAACCCCATTAGCGTCTTTCATCAGTTCTCAGCGAGGGATACCTTGTTCCTAGAAAGCTGTTATCGTTACAAAGACTTCTTAACAATTAAACGAGCGCGGCGAGAAATTAAAGTGCCATCTACAATATACTGGACGTTTCTTCTTTTTGCCACCACGCTGCATAAGATCGTAACTGTGCGTCATCTTTTCGACTACATACATACAAACGGATTCCTGTCGAATTGAGAAAAGGATCTCCGAGAAAAGTGGTAAAATTGTTTAGCCCGCGTCCGATACACGTGGACAATAACGAAAGAAAAATAAGGTATATACGTACAGGGACGAAGTACGCGCAGGTTTCTCTGCCGGTCAGACAGAGGAAAGGGGGAGCTGAAAACAGGTTCGTACATTCTAAAAGGACGGCGTGATTCGACTGCGTGGCCAGTGTCGCGTCTCGATCCCCCGAAATCGGGAGCCGGTGTAAGGGACCGGGCCTTTATAATGAAGCGATAGAATGCGAAAAATTCGCTAGCTCGACAAGCGGACGCGCGTTCGAGCATTTTCGAGCGCATTGTAAAAAGGAGTTGGCTCTCTCGTCGCCGCGTAGCAGCTCTCTCTGACGCCGGTGAAGAAACGATTGAAGAGAGTAGAGAGGGGCTGAATCTGGAAGATTGGAGGCGAGCAGGAAGGTAGGACGAGGATGACGAATTGCGTGGAAGCCACAGGAGAGCCCGAGGCTCCTCCGTGGAGGCATTCATAGAAGACGATTTGCGGACTGGGTTCTGAATCTTTGGTACCTTTTTACCCTTTTCCCTTCGCCGGCATCGGGTGAGAGTAGGAGATGATGGGGAGGACGACGGCAGGGATGGAAGAGAATGGACAGTAGGAGGGAGAAGGTGAGGTAAAAGGGGGTCGGAAGGACCGGGGGGGTGTTATTAGCGAGTCGACCCTGGCGGCTGCCACGACGGACCACACACATCGTCGCATCGCGAACGAAGAAACGGGAAGAGACGCGGAGAAAGGAAAGAAGCAGGTCGACAGAGAGAAGCGAAATGGAAGGCAGAGAAGCGAAGAAAGAGATAGGTGAACTATACTTGAAGGAGGAAGATGGACACAGAGGTGAAACCTTTGCTGGGACCGACTTCGACGTCTCCTCTACCCCCATATCCATTGCGTGCATCAATTGGACCTTCTTTCCTCCTTTCTTTCTTTCTTCTTTCCTTCCTTCCTTTCTTTCTTCCTTCCTTCCTTCCTTCCTTCCTTCCTTCCTTCCTTCCTTTCTTCCTTCCTTTCTTCCTTCCTTCCTTCCTTCCTTCCTTCCTTCCTTCCTTCCTTCGATCGCTTTTCGTCCGTTTTGTCCAAGCGCGAGCTACCATTATGCACTCTCTTCACGGACGCCCGTTACGTTTTATGTCTTTATCCCCGCGCCAGTGTGACGATTGAGATGAAAGTGCCGACGACACCGAAGTCTTCTATGACTCTACCCTCATCTTAGTATACCGGTTACGTATTCTGTAATTGCGGGGAGAATGGGCATCGATGGCCGATAATGGCACCCCCGCGAAACGCTTTCTGCGTTTTAACGTCTTTGAATTAAAATTATCGTTCTATCGGAGGATGAGCAAGCAGAAAGTGGGGCACTATCGCGATAAGGAGACTCGAGCTGAATTGAGATAATTCGCGAAGATATCGAGGCGATGCGAAATTAAAAATACTTGAAGAAAGGAAAAATTGGGGAAGATTACTTGAGAAGCGTAAAATGTGAAGAGTAAAGCAAATCGTGAAATACGCGATGTGAAATCTACAGGAGATGTCCTGATCCGGCAGAAAATTTGCTGAAACTTGGCGAATTTCAAATATAATGCAATGAAATTTAGGGATAATAGATTTTCGCAATATATAAATGGAATTTCTTTCCACGATAATTTTATTACTTTTCGGAGTTGATTTTATTTTTAGCCACATTTTTTCTATTAAATTTTATGACTATACAGAGGCAATTTGCACAACAAAAATCTTAGCGTTTTCAGCTACGTTTGTATTATCACGTTTGATCGAAAACATTTTATCAGGGGTTGTACATTTCACGCGAAAACGTTTCTGCGTTCAACGCGGTACAATTAGTTTCAGCTTCGATTATTATTTGTTCGCGCACGCAAAACTATCAGGCTTAAAATCGTTTTACGACGAGATCACTAAAAAATCAAAGCTGGCGTGCGCCGTATAAAACCGGATCAACGTTATGGTCGTCCAGAGTTATCCATGATTATATTGCGCTATCTAATGTGTGGCTGCTGTGTGTGACTTTGAGAAACAAGGCTCACCCCAGTTTCCCAAAGAGAGCAAGATACGTCGCGGACGTCGTTACCAGTTCGAGTTCTGTTAAAGGATCTCGCGAGCCATGTCCTATCTGCCATTATCGGGGATTAACGTCACACGGTGAGGTTTAAGCCCGATTTTAATTGCACACCGATGTTTTCGGAACGCTGCTGCAAAAAAGCTGTTTACCCATACTTGGGACACCGGTGAACCGGTTTATCGGTCGAAGTTGAAAAGATGTCACTCGGCTTTATACAGTATTCCACAGGCGCGCCTTGGACACACCTCGAAAGCTTGTGTCTTTACTACCGTTATCGAGGATTAACATCCACTTTGGGTAAACACGATTCAAATTAGGCGGCCATCATTTATAACTTGCTTCGATGTCTGAGCTGACTTCTGTGCGTTTTAAGCATTCCAATCCGTTTAACTGTTTGCGGTCGAAGTTCGAGATATTTCTGGCAAAGCAGGAAAAAAGATTATTATTATAAAAAGTAATATTAGAAAAAATATTACTCTTTATAAGAGTAGAATAATCCACGTAAGTGGAATGAATTAATTTAAGTAAATAGAATTTATTTAAGTTAAGAAAATAGTTGACTCTTTAGGTTGAATTTCAGGGATTAATAGCATTAATGAATATTCTGCTGATTCAAATTAGATTAATGTCTAAACATTCATATAAGACTAAAAGTCCAAAGTAGTACAAAAAGCCTAAACTATTAATTTCACCAGTGAATGATTTAAAAATGGTTATCGATACATTGGTAAACTATTAAACAGGTATCGATACATTTGCGTAAATATTAATGAGATATCAATTCTCTCTGATACTCACGTCTTTGATATGTATCTACGATGGATCGAAAGGGCATAGCCGGATAAGGGGGTCAAAAGTGCCCTTAAACCAAATTAGACTTGTGATGCACCATTCGATAGGGTATCCAAAAAAACCCCTTCACACAAAGTTTCAACCCTCTAGCTCGATCTGGGGGGTAGTAATGGCGAAAAAACGAAATATCAGTTTTTGGCATATTTCTCCCACTTAGTGGCGAGTAAAAATTCTAAAAAAAATCTGGCATATTAAGTATATTGTGCCACATGTTCGAGAATTTTTTCGTATTTTTTTTATGTAAAGCTTGGGTACGAAAGATGAAAAACCCCCAAAAAATCAGAAAAATGCAGATTTCATAGTGAACTAGGAAGAGCACCACTTTTATATTTTGACCGTAACAACATTATAACATAACTATTATCTTCAAAAAGTTTCATATTTTTTTGAAATCAGCAACATACTCGGAAAAATGAAAAACCGATTCTGTCGACGTATTTTGCACGAAAAACTAGTTTTTACATTGAATATTTGTATCCTCTTTATTCAGTATGTATATTAAATGTTTCTAAACATTTCTGCATTCGTCCAAATGGTGTACAATGGAAAGAAATTGAATTAATTCAATTAATTGATTTTTTACCGTGTCCGAGATCATGTGGAACAGGTAAAGAATTTCCAACAAGTTCGGTGGCGGAGTGGTCTAGGGCGCAGTTTTAGTTGTGGAACCGCTGCGTACTTTTTTGGTGTCAGTTCGAATCTCGCCTAAGATCATTTTTTTTTATTACATTAACGATTTTTTTTTATCCTAACTGTATAATATATGTAAATAGTATGTATCGTAAAACATTTTACAAACATCTCAACAATATTTTAACTCCAAACATACATATAAATAATTAAATAATAATTGCGAGCCACTTTTAATTCCATTGTTTATCTAACCTCGTATTCTCTGAGTTAAACTTAGGTAAGCTTTAAAAATCTCTGTAACAACGATAAGTGAAGGGAAAGAAATTCTTCCTCATTCAAAGATTTATTTTTTGCATTTCCTATCATCTTTTCAATACACAAGACTTACTAACAGGCAATGCGTCGAAAGAATATAAGTATTTGCCATCGTATATTATTAATAATGTTATGAAGGTGATGTTTATGACGCGGATAATTGGAATCATTTAAGAGATAATGGACGAAGACAACAATGTCCTTTGTTTGAAGGATACAAACAATATTGTTCCATATGAAGTCAGATCGCGCTACATTAATAGCAAATCTTACCGGTGCTTTATTCATTATAAATCAAATTCAATTGGATTTTCGGCAATAGAACGCTACTGTTGTGAATGTGCAAATAGTAATCGTACCATAGGATGCTGCTTACACGTAGCAACAATAATTTATTACTTATCGCACGCACGGTACCTATCCACAATTGTCAGACCTACTGAAATATTATGTAAAATATTTAACAAAGGAAATATAATACCAGTGATTAATGACAATAATGACGAAGACTGAAGATACTACATGCGGTTCTTGTTCCAAACTGCGAAAAAATAGAGATAATTATCTTTAATACAAAACCGATTATATACAAGCAGAAAAGGATAAGCAATTTATTAACCAACAGAACATGCGAAAACAGAAATGGTGAAAAGAAGAAGTGCTTAGGATGTATCGTCTTTGCTGCAAATCACACACATTTAGTAAAGATAAGTATCTTTAATACAAAATTGATAAATGTAGCAATTGAAAGTGCCTCACAATTGTTACTTAATTATTTATATGTATGTTTGGAGTTAAAATATTGTTGAGATGTTTGTAAAATGTTTTACGATACATACTATTTACATATATTATACAGTTAGGATAAAAAAAATCGTTAATGTAATAAAAAAAAAATGATCTTAGGCGAGATTCGAACTGACACCAAAAAAGTACGCAGCGGTTCCACAACTAAAACTGCGCCCTAGACCACTCCGCCACCGAACTTGTTGGAAATTCTTTACCTGTTCCACATGATCTCGGACACGGTAAAAAATCAATTAATTGAATTAATTCAATTTCTTTCCATTGTACACCATTTGGACGAATGCAGAAATGTTTAGAAACATTTAATATACATACTGAATAAAGAGGATACAAATATTCAATGTAAAAACTAGTTTTTCGTGCAAAATACGTCGACAGAATCGGTTTTTCATTTTTCCGAGTATGTTGCTGATTTCAAAAAAATATGAAACTTTTTGAAGATAATAGTTATGTTATAATGTTGTTACGGTCAAAATATAAAAGTGGTGCTCTTCCTAGTTCACTATGAAATCTGCATTTTTCTGATTTTTTGGGGGTTTTTCATCTTTCGTACCCAAGCTTTACATAAAAAAAATACGAAAAAATTCTCGAACATGTGGCACAATATACTTAATATGCCAGATTTTTTTTAGAATTTTTACTCGCCACTAAGTGGGAGAAATATGCCAAAAACTGATATTTCGTTTTTTCGCCATTACTACCCCCCAGATCGAGCTAGAGGGTTGAAACTTTGTGTGAAGGGGTTTTTTGGATACCCTATCGAATGGTGCATCACAAGTCTAATTTGGTTTAAGGGCACTTTTGACCCCCTTATCCGGCTATGCCCTTTACAAGTTAGTATCGAAAGAATCGATATAGGTGTCAATTCTAACACTAGTCAATATCCATTATTATTTTTATTATTATTTTATTCATAAACGGGACAAAACCCATTAGTTGATATTGCTGATTGAACGTGTGCGGTAGTTACAATATTCTTGAAATTGATCTGCGAAATATGTATGTACATCCATTAGACGATGCGTGTTCATTTACCGGTGTATTTTTCCTAGATCTCGAAAAACCGCGTTGTTAGAACTCTCCCTTAGAAACTTGCGTGTAGAAACTCGCGCGTATCGTATTTCTCGCTATCCAGGGGGGGGGGGGGGGCAGGGCCCTTTTAATTCCGCGTGTAAGACATTGTCCGCTTTAATTACCTACTCTTCGTCGTCGATGGTGGCCAAGGGCCACGAAAGGAGCCGCGCGGAGAGAACGTTCCGTCTTCCTCACGCCCTTTCCTACGTGCGTCGCCTTCCTGTCTGTACCACCAGCCTCCACAGAGAGAGAATGGACGAGATTATATTGCGGCTTATGCCCCGAGACGATCCCTCTTTCTTCGCCACAGACTTTAGCACAGAGAGGGAACAAATTACTTAGTAATACTCCTCGGCCGAAAATTTCGCACAATCTGTGGTTTTGCAACGCGCACAGGGCCTCGCCGCGGTGTCGTACAAACGAATGCTCTGCGGTCGCTCCGTGTTACCTTTTCGAGAAGCCACGAGGAAGATCTTACGACACGTGGTATACAGTGTGTTCCGACTAAAACAAGCCACTTAATTGTCTTCTGTAGTGGAACTTTGATCGTAGCATTGCACGAAAATCTAGCCTGTTGCATTTCGGCAATGCTTGGTGGGAATGGCGATGATTAAATGCTTGGTGATGAATTGGATGTGGATTTTTATGCTAACTCATAATTTTACACGCGTCGTTAAAAGAGTGAGACTTTAATAAAGATCTATTTTACCCTTCATTTATTATAACATTCCGTGCCTTTTTACCCATTTAAATTACCCATAAATGCATAAAATTCCGCGTTGTAGTAATAATTCTTGACTCTATTTTAACCATTTAAGGACCAACCTTGCATCAGTATAACGTTTCAGTTGTAATTCCTTTAGACTTCGTAAACTTGTAGAATTTAAGTAGAGGAAGTAGTAATGTAAAAAAAAAAAAATTGTCACTTTCTGTTCGATGATTGCAGTGTTAAAACGTAAAGTTCAACCATGTAAATCGATTGAAAAATAGCCAATGAAATGTTGCGTTAGATAGTACTGGCCTTTATAGTGTTAAAGAATCACCAATGAAGTTATTATCTAACCTAATAGAAGGGTTGTAGAAGTATTTAAAGTTTCTACGTCTCTGTGCCAAAATGGCGAATAGATATTTTTTGATGATTTATGTACATTACTTAAACGATGAAGCGTTATGTTAATGAAAAGGCCGCGGCAGAGAAAAGTGCGCTAATGTTTTGTACACATTTTGAATGAGGATCTCCGTCACTTGGACGCGGTCGTTAATATTCAACAGCGGCGGGCGGTGCAGTTTCCATTGTAAAAATCGTACAGGGCTCGCGTCATGCGAATCGTATCTCTTGTTTGGTTGATGATGGAAAAAAGTGTCGGCAGGAAAAAATTGAATACCATAAGAAGGATTATGTCCCTACGACCTCATTTTTCTCCTAAGTGCAGCTGCACTTTGCAGGTGCATCGTTTAGGTTATCATTTTTTTCCTTCGCCAACCAGGACTCTGTCTCGTCTCACCGCACGAATATCACCGGGTTTTTTATTCCGCATCATACCGTGTTACGTTACATTCATCAAAAGAGACCTGCCCCTTTCAACAAATTTATGCTACGTTTGTCATCTTAATGGAAAAAACCAGTTCAGCGATACACACCAAATTTGTCACTTAGCAAACGTTCAATCTCTCGCTTTGCAACGTTTCAAACAAATATAGTAGGCTATCCACTGGAGGTACAAATAATTAGCTATCTAAATTAATTCGAGGCTATATTAACCCTTTGACTGTTAACTCTTTGCGGACGAGTGTCTACAAATAGCCGCCTAATCATTTTTTAGGTTTCGCGGACGCACGTCGATATTAAAGCAGAAAATTTAAATTAATATCGTTAATAAACGTTTCAGAGTTTTGGGAATGTAATGGTCTGGAATTCAGAAGCTTGGAAATTTAAAGGCTTGGAATTCAAAATCAAAATACTCCCTTAAGTGTTATTAATCATCGTCCGCAAAGGGTTAATTAAAACAACGATACGATGCAATTGCAGACGATTCGAAGTGATACGCGACTTAGACAAGAAAGTACAGATTCTATTCGTTTCGATGACAAATAAAAAAAAAACATAAACGCACTTGGTATAAATTCGCTCGGGCGAAATTAAAAGAAACGTAGGATACTTGAACTACAATTTTCGTCAGGGGATAAAAATAGGTTCTTTATTAGAGCCGACCAGTTTTAAAGACTTCTACTCGCGCCAGTCAATTATGGTATTATTTTTGCGCGTTAGTAGTCTGAAGGGACAGAGCGAATTCGCAATAAGGAGAAGCATCCCTGGATTGGCAGAGATACGCGGCTTTTATCCGACTTTATCCCCGAAAGTTCGCCGGGGCCATAAAGCGTGCGCGCGGGCCGAGTTAAATCAAATTCGTTCCGCGAAACGGTTCTCCCTGGGAAGCGTTTCACGCACGCAAACGAGATTCCGCGGCGACATTCCCAATCATTCTTCGCGCACAGTGCACCATTCACGGGGTTATAAGGCCGCTTCTTCGTATCGCGAACACATGCTTGCGGCGCGAGACGTTTCTCCGTGAGGGGAAGTTCTTCAACAGGGAAAAGAATAAAAAAGGGAATGCGCAAGATGCACATCCGAGGGAAGGGAAGAACGAAGTCGCACAGCGCGGTGCGGCGATGCGGCGGTATAAATTATTAAGCACGCTTTTAACGATTTTTCAAGCAACAATTCTGATTAACCGTGAAGGGACGGTTCGATAATTTGCGGTCACATTTAAATCATGGTTTGCTGTGTCGGGGAAGAGGAAGAGCAGGCTAAGTGCACCGAGTTTTATCGTTATTATGAGCGTGAGAAGAAGTGGTGGAAAAGAAGAAGAAGAAGAAGAAGAAGATCGAAAAGTACGAGAGCTTTCGCTATCGCCAGTCCAATAAATATCAGCGAGGGCAGCAAAGTAGGTGCCTAATCCCCTATAACTCCAGCTGGTTCGTATCTCGCTTCGAAAGTATTTGGAAGTTGAAGGAGCGCCGAATAGTTTCCAAGAAGCAGCCGGCACACCGTAGGAAGAGGAGATCGCCGGTTGTGCAAAGACAGAAATGCAAGCGGGTGAAAAAGTGCCGTCCTTGCGGTCGTTTCGCGGTGCGAACAGTTCTTTTGGATATTAGTTAACGTTTGCCCGTTCCATCGGTTGGATTTCGATTCGATGTTCGCCATTTGGGGCCATAGGGCGAGCGAAGTGCCGCGAGGTCACACGCGTAACATATATACACGCGTGGATGGGTTGGAAGCGTGGAGGGCAGCGATGTGCGCCGCGCCGCGCCGTTCTGGCAGATGCTGGCGGTGGTCTGCCAATGGTCCCGCAATATTTCATAATTAGCCGTGATGCCCGTACGTCGTGGAATACACACGCGTGTTTATCCGTGTACACACGCGGCTATTGGATCTCCGTACACGGGGCCGTGTTCACTCGCGCCCTCCGTCATGCTACGCCACGATGTTGTGCCTACACATCCCCGATTAAATGCCGTATTAACTCCGGGGCCCTTCATATTTTAGGCCCGCGTATGGACGAGAGACCGCGAGAGAAACACTCTTTCTGTGGGGGAGGACGCGAAGGGAGAAGGTATTTTCGGTTCTGGGACGGGGCAAGGAGCGAGGATTCTACGGATAGCCTGTTCGCGAAAAGGGGTTAAGACATGGGGGAAATAAAACGACTCGAAGAAATGAAGAGGGGAACAGAAGTGTAGAAGAGGGGGAGAAGCATTTGGAATGAGCGTAAAGTTAAAGAAGAAGAGGAAGAAGAAGAAGATGTAAAGGAGAGAGAGAGAAGGGATGAGAAAGATAAAGAGAAGGGAGATGAGAGGGGGAGGAAACATCTCACGTCTCAAGGCATCGTCAAGTGATTTACGCGCACGAATGTGGCGTAGGTACGATAATTAAGCGAGGAGCCGCTTGGGCCCCGATCGCGGCGGAGCAGCTTTTCACTCTGCTCCATTCGACCGCGTGGGCGGTCTCTCGGGGCTTCGTCCAAATTTGACACGCGTATCATAACCCTTCCGACTTAGTTCCTTCGCCTTCCATGTGCGTGCGTATAAGCGTACCTGTACGTGCCGCAGCGAGCACATTCGCCGATTTCAGCCGAGAGCTACGACCACCAGCTTCAACTTTCAGACCTGCTCGAATTGGGATAGCGTTATTAAGTTATACTAGTCGGCAAGCTTATGCGCTCAGCTAGTGAGAATTTGTCTATACCAGCAGAAATAGATAGACAGATAGAGAAATACTTTATTGTTAAAGCTGCCAATTGTCCCAAGTCACGCATAAACACAAGTCTCGAAAATATCCCGCGTTTTATACAATTTGTCGTAATTATCCTGCTTGTTAAGAAATTAAGATCTTAATGCTTTAGTACGTCGTAGAATTAGTAGTACTCTATGCATATGCGTTAACATATTTTGCACTGTTCAGCACGCGGTTTTAGGAATAGAATCCATTCCTAAGTTCGTGGTATGGCATACATATGTAGGACCAGAATTTACTACATCCCATTGGTTGCTGCTACATGATAGGCGTTTATGTTAGTATACAAATAATTCCAGAAAACAATTTAACACATTCCAAGTATCACAGACACGACGTTTCATATGCATCAACCTAATATATTAAATATTCCGTTGAGATTATATTTCGAAATATATTAGATTTTTCTGGATTTTCGAGTGAGGGGTTGTAGATGACTATTAACAGAAATACTGTTTTAGATTTCAGTAGAATTCAGAAGAATCCCTTCGCGTTACACAATTACCAGCAATTGTGCGTAGAAAAATGTTGTCAATTAATTCTCGGAGGATCAGAATGGAAACACAAGCATAGTTTGTTATCGTACGCTTCGGGACCACGATGTCTCGTACTAAAAGCGGCTTGATTAAAAGCGCCGCGTGGAAAGTAAAATATGAACACGAGTTTCGTCGTGAAATTCATGTTACCGGTTAACTGGAGTGGAACTTTGCAAGATAAATGATCGCGCGGCTCGTGAAGCGAAATCCTGATTGAAATTGGATCAAACGGGACAAACAATCGATCCTGACGCCATTTTGCCCAGGCGAACTTTCGTCCGTTGACGTGTTACTTTTTTCCCCCCCCTCTATCATTCTTCTCCGTCTTTTTTCGGCGTCGAAGTGCAAAGGGTGGCACTGTATTTATGAGAACGTCCGATAGTTCGCGGAGCTTCGCTTCCATTTGCAATTGGATCAAGCAAGACAAACGATCGATCGTCTCTGCCGGTGCTTTACGAGTACGCCAGCGATCAATGTCGTGTCACTGTTCATCGTGGATACGCGGTATAATTCGGATCCGACCACCCGATGAATCAATGACGTTATCCGGCGTGCATGCACGCCCTCGGTATTTGCAACGTTAATGCTCAACTAGATCGAGGACACAACGTTTGCCCGCCGACGACTAGGTTTGGAAAGAGAAGACGGATGAACGCGGAGAACGGTCACGTGGGGTGGTCCGTGTGTCTATGCAGTCGTTTTTATACCTATCGACTATGGCCGTTACCTCTTGGCTTGATACACGGGCTAGGAATTCGCGAAATCCGAATGCAACTGGCAAATTGCTGTCCAAGAATCCGACGGTGGAATTCCATTGAACGAAATGCCATCACCGTGTTCTTACCTGGACGCGAAGGAATGGAAGGATCCGATTTCGGGCCCTACCAATCCCCCGAATCTGGGACACATGTGTTGCCCCATCAGCAGCGTTTACTATAACAAACTTTCGCATACCGTGCCTGCAATTGAAGAATGGAAATAAGAAAGGCTGAAGGTGGGGCATTTTTTCAACAAAATATTTTTTCCCATAAACATGTTGTTTATATAAATGTTCATATTAGGAAATATGGAATGAAGCATTATCACAGGAATCAATATAGGTTTTGGCATTACGTATTTAATTTGGGTTTTATGTTACACGATCGGTTTCCTAAATTAGGCGGAATGTGCCAACGAATACAATCACAGTTCGTCTAAATGAAGAGAGAAATTGGAAAATCATGCACGGAATTACCACCCTTTAAGATTAACAACCGAATATCGAAAGAAAAAGCTGATGATGTTAGAAAAATGTTGGCTTATTTGGACAACGATGATTTATCGATATTCTAGGCAAATCTGCCTAAGTTATTAGTCGTAACTAACAAAGAATATTTGTATTGGCGCATTCAGATAAATTATTTATTTTGTACGTTCAATAACGCGAATGACAATTTATGATTAAACGGTGGTTTTGTGAGAAGGGGATGAAGCTACTTATCAAAGTAAACGAGTGGCTGAATAAATGCTTCTTGGGATACCTACAGTAATGTCTTTTAGTTGGAGCGATAATACTCGGCATTTGGATCTTGCTCCCTCCCTCTCTTCGCATTGTCTTTCTCGCTTTCGCTTAAAGCGCACGAGGTACCTCGACGGTAAATCCTTCGACCTCTTCAGGGTTGAGTGCTATGGAGAGTTGTCTACGGATTAGAGCTCTATAAGGACTTGGTCAAAGTGGGCTCAAAGTAAAGGGCACTTGAAGAATACACGCAATGTTTAAAGGGCAATGAGAAAAATAAGAAGGATGAAGGGTACGCCGGTTACGGAACGAAGAGAAAACCTTCCACGAAGTTTTTCAGACAGACGAAATACATATTATTTACGAAATATCTTTTGGTAGAAGTATAATGCATTCGATAAGTGCAGAAGTTTGAATTGTTTTTCGATAGATAGCGCGATAAACCGTGTCTCGTCTTTTTTAAGGAAAAATTATTTAAAGAGTTCTTTTATGATAGGGAAATCTAACTGTGATCAATAGACCGCGGATTTTTATGCAAATACATATGTTTATAAATTAGTTTGAAGAAATAGGACCTGAATTGGGCTTGCTTCATCTTCTAAGTATATTAAGCAGTAATTTAGTTAATAAAAATAAATAATAGTTTAAATGCACGTCATATAATTAATCGGTAACTGAATAAAGAACCCCGAGGGAAAAAGTATTCCGTCCACAGCGAGCGTTCAAACATAGAGTGCCCCACAGTCAAAGGGTTAAATGAATGATTGTTGACAATAAAAAACAGTCTATCCACTTATGATCGAAACCATCAAGAATTCTACACGCATCCAATATAACCGATAGTCGGTTAGAAGACAAAAGAAAGAAGGCCCTCGAAACACAACTAATCTACCCCCGTTTCGAACGATCGAATTCTTAAAAGCTGAAGCTGCTCTCTGGCATTCACCCTTATCGGGCCACCCCGCGTCATTAGAGATGCACGCCGGTGAAACACTGCGTTACCATTAAGGAAATTCGTGCACGATGTAGGATAGCAATCAAAGCGTAAAGTGACCGATACCAGGCAGCGGGAAACGCGGTCGGTTTGCCGTGTAGCCTCTACTTCAGCCGCGATATTTCAGTGGCGCGGCTGACAAATGAGCGGCAATTGCTACTTGGTACAGCGGCGGCGGCGGCGGCGGCGGCGGTGCACGAGCAACCCGGCAACAACTTTCTAGTGCACCCAACCACCTCCACCACCAGCACTGCCACCAGTATCGGCGAAGGCAAATGATTTACCCCGTAATACCGATAGCTTGTATGATCGATACGAGCATTAATGCCGGCCGGATGTACCGGCGCACGTTGCCGTTGCGCGACGCACGTCCAATGTATTTCTCTCGGCATTACACGCGGCATTGATGCCCGATACGCGAAGGGAACTCTCACCGGCGGCATAAGCAGCAACGGGATTGATGTTTGTACGTGTACACGCGACTATCGCTACACAAGAGTCATGTATATTTACGTAGCTTCAGCTCGTTAGCTGGTTTTCGTACGATCCTGAATCGCACGCATCAAATGTCGGCTAATCTATGTTATTCTCCTGATTTATCAGCCCTCTGTTCCACTATCGCGCACCACGTGACCTGGGTTCATCGAATCTAAGGCGAAATCCGTTCTGGAAAGGCCAAGCTTCGAGTGAGAAAGACGTTTTATGAATTAATATGTTTGATGAAAACGCTTCTTCTATTTTAAGTCCTTAAGCTACGATGATTTTATTGCTTACGTACGTATGCTATTATTAGCTAATCACTACTTTCTTATTGCGTTACGTACACGTTATTTGAAAATTATAGGTAATTTTTATTTAGGAACCCGCAATATTATAATACAAAGCTGAAGTTATCGTTTGAATTAAATTTCCTCGTCAGCAGTATCCATTTTTGTCGAATCTATACCATAATTCATAGAACGAGTGCGACTCGTTATTGTAGTGGAAGGGGTTAAAGACATAAGCAGTAACGAGTAACCAGTTTTTAAGTTTATATAATTAACAAAATCACACTACGAATTACCAGAAGAAACTAATAAAAATAAAGTAAAAAAAAAATAAAAAAAAATACTGGTGCGATTATTTTACGCACCTAGAAAGTTTCTATTTTTAGTTAGCGTCTGTACACTTGTGAAAAGTTGACAATATTGGTAACGGGATTGGTAACGAAGTATAAAGCTTCGACGTGGTTTATAGATTTGGTCTTTCGCATATTTGCGCAATGAAAATTTAACGTAAACGTGGCACGAGGATGAAAAAAAAGAAACGACAGCTAATCTACAGTGATCCCCGATTTATCGAGTTTCTCGCGATCGCGTATTCTCAACTTTTGGATTCAATTTATAACGAAGTTAGCAAGCTGATAAGTATAATAAAATACAGAGCATCGTTTTCATCGCAGAAATTTAATTGCGAGCTAGCGAACCTCGATGTCCCCGATTTACAGTTCCTCCGAGCTGTCAAACATATAAAATTTCAACGGTCGCTATAAATAAACAACGCGCATGCACCTTGCAATATGGGGGATAATCAAATTTAATGTTTCCGTGGTGTGGACGTGCAAATTGTCTTAAATATACAGCATCGCGCAGCGTCATGAAAGTTTGACGCTCCGAAACTCGAGTTTTGCTATCTGGGAAACTCTGTTATTCGGGTGAAAGGTGGTGGAAAAAAATCCATTTATTTTTGGGGATCGTCATGCATATTTGAAATTGTCCGATATTTTGCCTAAGCAAAACAGAGCTGCGTTATTGACGTATTGCGGTAGCAAAACCGGTTTCCGGGCCGTGGTTCGTCGGACGGCCGGGTCACAAGTAAAATTATTCCCGTCATTAAACTGACGTCCCGGCGCCCTGGAGATGAGGGCGCAGCGTTTACCGGTTTTATGAGCACTTGCATTTTACTGGTTTAATCTCTGTGCGCTGCTGCGAAGGCGGTGCTTCGCTATACCTATCCAGCCACCTACTTTTAGATCCTCCAATCCTACGTATTTGTATTCATTTCTTGAAATCTTCATCAAACCACTAATTGACTCGTTTCCCTCGTTCCTTCTTCCGTACATCTTCTTCTTCTACTTGATTTAATGAGAAATTCTTTAGCTGTGTTTGCGTCTTTAAGTGTCGGCGAAGATATCGCATCCTTATTACTCGTGTGGATTAACAATTGTACATTTACCGGTAATTTGGTGAAACTTTCAATCGTAACCGGTTAATCAGGATTTTGCGAGATTTTTTAAGGTATTAAAGAGACCTGAATAAATATTGATATTTAAGATATTTAACTTTTTATTAATATTTACCGTAAATTTTATAATGTTCCATCATTGCCTGCTGCGTTTCACTAATGGATCGTGAATCTTCGTGCAACTTTGCATTTCTCTCTCCAAAATTATAGAAATAATATCATCGATATTCGCATCTTTATCGCAAAAATTAAGGAAACGCGTCGAAATTCGCAATAATTAAACCTATACAAAATGCATATACTATATACGCACTCTATTATTATATTTACTTGATTTAATTACCGGTTAAAAAGAGTCAAATTAGCGCTAAAATTATGATGCTATTTTTCGAAATTTAACCAGTAAACCGATAAACCAATGTACCATTAGTTTCCATTAGTTTCGGAATGCTGTCGGAATAAATATCGCGACACCGCGAATCCTCATTATATTAAAATACAGAAAATTTCAAAGTTTTCAGGCGAAGTGACACTTTTTTTATATTGGCAATTTCTCCGTCAACTTTGGACGAAATTAAGCAGGTTCGTTCTCCAGAGGAGGGGCAATTTTTTTGCATGAATTCAGGAGAAATCAACTTCTCTCCCCTGGTTTAATTATGCACGAGCAATCTGCTTGGCTGTTATTCGAGACGCGACGGAAAGTTGTCTCGCGGTATGTATTCCGAGGAACGTCACCTCCTCCTCACTTTTGTTCCCGTCGTTTCTGCCTTCCCGTCGCATCCGGAGGCCCCGGTGATTGCACGACGGAAGCGTTTCCTTTATTTTCCAAACTTCTAACAGCCACGATGCTCCGTCTCGACCTTTCGCCCCATGCCACCCCGGAAGCATTATAATTTTTCTCCGCCAAAGTTGTTCTTCATGGGAAAACTTAGACATCGAAACTTCACTTTTATTATTATAAAAATGCTTGTTTAGATTTCTTTTTCAATCTCTTTCCTTCGACGAACGTATTCTAAGTGAGACTAAACGCGTGATACCACTGAGGTAATGTGCTATATGAACCGTTCACAGGCTAAACTGATTAACTCCACTTTTTAATTTTGTACAATTTTAGTGTCGAAGCACTTGATTGATACGTTCTATGAAATATTCTTATGTGTTGGTTTGGTGAATGTCCGAAATGAAAAGATTTACAAGATACTTTTAGACTTTTACCATTTGACAATGGTAAATGCTAGGATTAACCCTTTGACAGTATGATGTATAATAAAAAATGCGCACACAATTTGCGTGTGCAAAATAATTACTTGAGAATAAATTAACCCGAAGTTTAAAATAATCCAATGTTACATCACTGTTGAACCTTTAAATATTGTTATAGGTATGATGATAAATTAGGAAATATATAATACTATATAAAATCTACTAAAATCTACTATTATCTATATACTAGATAAAATCTATTTACTAAATCTACTGGACGTATAAATACGCCTTTCGCAGTCAAAGGGTTAAATGGTAAAATCTATGATTTACCAATTTTCAGGCTTTCACAGTATCATATATACGTCCAGTAGATTTTATACAATACAATATAAATTAATTTCCATCGTATAACAGTATTTGAAAATTTATTTTAACAGCAATGTGACAGTTTGTTATTTTACACTTCACATTAATTATTTTGTAGATATAAACTATGCGTGCGTTTCTAATTATACCAATTCTTCGTAGTGGCGACGATCACTCAAAGGGTTAAATAAAAATTGCCTGTAATATTCAAATGATTCGTATGTGACTCGATGCGAAAATAGTGATCGGCTAATGCTAGCCTTCGCAGGTAACAAAATAATCGTAGGACAAGGGATTAAAAGGTTGCTGAGCGATTTCTTACTACAATCTCGAGTCTCGAATCTAGTCGTGTACACGGAGTTTAGCTGTGCGTAATGTCGTAGGAACACAGGGCAACTGTAAAAGCATCCGTGGCGAGGTATGGTCGTCAGAGATAGTTTTACGACACGGCTGCTCCGATAGCACGTACAAACGACGAGATGCAACGTGATGCATCAGCAACGCCGGGGAAAATCAAAACGCGAAACTACTACATTGCTTCCATTTTATGCTGAACCTACGTCACAGACCTTTCATGGGGCAAATAGCTGCTTTTTTAAATTATGCTTGCGAAACATACAGTGATTACAAAAAGTATCTGTACGCGATTGTATTTAGTTTGATATTTAAGTATTAGCTTCTTCTATTAGGAAAATTAGTGTTGTTTTTTACAGTATCATTATGAGATTGGAGAAGAATTATTTCTTACTAATTCTCATTCAACAGTGAAATTCGTAGCTCGGACAATTAAGAAGAAACGTCGCTTTATTATCTGACAAAGAGTGTAAACACTTCTAAAGTATTTTAATATACAAAATGTAAAAGCAAGTGCAAAAGTTATACATTTTAGACGATCGAAACGGTAAAAATGGAGATAGTAAAGAGGTCTCGAGACCCTCAAATCATGCGGTAAAAATTACATTTGATGATAGGTCTATTTTGTACCTCGCCTGTGTTTGTATCATTTTAATGGTAAATTATCAATCGGTCATTTCGACTGGCTGGGTAATTTTTGTGTTAGGAATGAATTCTGCTAGGGAAAACTATAGTGTTCTTATGGTTGCTCCTTTGATTTCAACACCGACACTTTGCCAATGTAGGGTGCGCAATGTAAGGAGATAGGGAAAGGGTGAAAGAGGCCTAAGGACTTGCCCGCATAGCTGGGCGCACTTTAAGAAGCAAGAACGGCTCGTAGAACAATAGCACTTGGGGCCTCGAGTGCGTTACCTATTCTTCTGATCAGTAGGATATTATACGTCGAGGGAACGGGACCCCATTGCCGGATACCATAAAGTAGCGGGAAAAGATCTTGTGCGTAGAATGAATTTCGCACACGTAAGTTAACCCTTTCGCTACGGTATCTTAAAATTTAGAACTCAAAGCATAAATAATGATCGCTTTTATTAACATTAGAATAGTATAAATATAAAGATTTGGAGGCTGTGTGTATGATTAATTACGGTGTAGTATTATTGTGTTAGATTCCTAATTTACTGTTTATTGAGAAATCTTACACTAAGTACTTAGATTCTAAACTCGTTGCGAAACTTCGACGCTGTACTATTTCTGATATAATAATGCTCGTCAAAAATGAGTTGTTGTTCCTTTTAAAGGTTCGTTTTGAAGATGGTGGGGATAAGGAGAAGGAATGGTAAGAATTCTAGGACTAAGGGTCAGGCGTGATTCAGGGGTAATGAGTAATGGATTCAAGGGTCGGATGCGTAATTGTGTACAAAGGATGCGACAGAATTTGGAGACAACTTATCTAACTAGACGTGATACATAAAATTGCTTACTATCTAGGAGCGATATCCAACAGTTGCATGAATTGATAAAGAAGCAATATTGTACTATAGCGAAACTATATGTACATATACTTCTAACAAATAATTTTTCAATTTCTTAAGGCGTATATATACGTCCTTCGTAGCGGAAGGGTTAATAATGACAAAATAAAAGCTTTATTAAAATCGGTTCGGCTACAACAGTTCAAAAACTTGCACACGAATTAAGTGTAAGAAAAACAGTTGCAACTACTTAAGAGAAATTTGAGCAGTAAAGATGCTGTAAAAACCGCAATTTATTTCCGGGCAACCTAATAGTTAGTAATTATCTGAAAAGGGTTACTTTTGTTCGCACGTATTATTCCGATATTTTATCCCCGTCTATCATATTCCTCCGTGAATAGCGTAGTGTTTAATTCGTGAATGGAAGCTTGGAGATTTCCATGGCGTGAGAAAGCAAACGCGGCGCGAACGGGGACGAAGAATGCACGTGCATATTTATTGCGGTCACGGGACCCGACAATCCGTAATGCGCTTCTGAATCTCGGCCGCCTACGTTCAAACCGCAGCCGCCGCGCAGATTGTCTCGGAAATCGCATCACTGGATGTACGTTAGTATCGAAGTTGACCGATTTTGGCGCTTTATGGAGTGTGGAGTGGAGAAAATTACGCCCATTATCCCATCGTGCATGCCAAAGTATATCAAAATTGAACCACAGTTCTTTTTTCCGTATGCAATTAACCATTTGACGTGAGGCTTAGTATCTCTTGCTGACCACGTTTAGACGCAATTCAATCCTTTGCGGACGGATGTCGCGAACAGTCGTCCAATTTCTTTGAATTTTTTCGACACACGCTCCACTTTTTAAAAGCAACATATTCTAATTACTATCATTAGTAGACACTATTGTTTGCCATATATCATATTTATTATATATATATTATGTATGTATATTATAACGGGACTTAAATAGGGGATTATTTTTCAGTGTAAATATTATATAATAATTTCCATTGTTCTTCGAATACTTTTGATATTTTTATAGGTTGCGTGCAATCTGCACTTTCTTGCAGATTTAAGTCTCCTATAAATGCATAAAAATCCGCAGTCTAATCATCATATCAATCTGACAATGAGTCTCGTAGAAACGCTTTAATCTCCCTTTGATTCGAATCGGCTCCATAAAGTGTCTACCAGTTTTCAAGCGAACATTCGTTATGCTATTGTCGAACGATAACGAAAGGATACCGTTGTCGCTAAGTAGAAACCCTTACGTAACGATCTGTGAGGCAACGTTCAAGAACAGGTTCCACAGGCCGGGTCAGGATCGCCAGTTAAGTTGTATACGTAGTCGGAACATTTTGTACGACATGTCGCTTGTTCTTGTTCCATTCCCCCGATTCCGATAATTTGGATAATTCTTTTGGCCCAGCTCCATTCCGCTGCCTCCCTCTTTGTAGTCGGCCTTCGTAGGCTGCATAATGCACACGATAGCGAATGTGCTAACGATCCGTTAAGTTCGACGGCTAATTAGATCAGCCGGTCGGATGTAACTAATACGAACGAACGAATGCAAATGATACTTAACGAACGACTTCTCGGCCGTTCGGCACCGGGCAAACGAAAATAAAAACCGCCTGACTGGAGTTTTTTCGATTACCGATTGGATTCGATCGTAGCCCCGCGGTCAAATGAACCCCGCATTTCGATTAGGTGCTTCGCGAGAGGTTTTATGCATGCATTGTGGTCGGGGCACAGTCCTCCGTAAAAGTTTCTACCCATCGCATCGTCGTCGTCGCCGTATAAATCCGACACGCTCGTATACAAACTCGAACGAATTTGTCTCTCGCATTCGTGACCTCTTTTATTTCCATTTTATTGTCCTCGCTCGTTTCATTTTATTCTTATGCCCGTTCGCACCATAGAATCTTATTTTATCGTGACTTTTGATTCATTGAAGGATCGGAAGGCGTTTTTTTTTTAGAGACACGGTGAAAGGCGCGTGTTAACGTAACTCACGGTATTATAAATTCGCGATGGAACTAGTTTTAGAGAAAAAGAGTCGAAGAGAATTTAGGCGGAGGATAGAGTTGGAATTATTTGTTGACTTAGGAAGTTCCAGGATAGTTGTAGTCAAGAAAATAAGACGTATAAGTTCACGGAATTTTAAGTTTAGGGAGGAATTTTCTTGGCTATAAAGGAAATGAACAAATAGAATCATTGATTAATGTGGCATATACGTAATTGATTAAATTTACTTTTGAATCTAGAAATAAATTATCTGGAAGACACAACTAAAACGGGAGGAATATATGTTGCAAGCCAATATAACGCAATTTTTGTCATTCACCGAAGTCGCGGCGACTTCAAAGACCGTAGAAAAACCGAGTATAATCGAAACCGCGCGTACTTCAAAACCACGTACTTCGATGGACAACTGCAACACTGCTTTATAGAGTTGCAGGACCGTGTAGCAGACTACGATTTCCTATATACTATTTACAACATGTAGTATAAAGGGTGAACCAATAAAAATTATCACCCTGAATATTTCTACAGCTATGGGAATTAAAAAATTGTCGAGTATAGGTTATTAAATTTACTATCGTTGGAATTATACCACAGCCTCTTGTATACTGATTAAATTTTGTTTGAAGTTTTCCTTCTATTTCAATCTCTTCAAAATGCATCCCGTATAGTATGAAACTTTTTAAACTTGAAACTACGTTTACTGAATTGTTGAATCAGTGAAAAAGTAATAAATACGAATTCGAATGGTGAGATCGGTTATCGATCCACAAATTAGCTTGCACGAATTTTCATTCAAAAACCATTGACAGTTTAATTGCATAATTGTCGTTCGTTGAATATTTCCCGCTTGCTAATTGAGTCGTCGCGTCGCATCCTTTATCTTAAACACCGGAGTAACTAAAATTTGTACCACGGCGAATTTGCAAATTCGCCAAGGAAAAAATGCCCTCATCGTGTCTTAAATAACGATTCTTTCGAAGCTTATTGGGCTTAACTGGTTCGTTATCTGGAATCGATCGGTTTAAATGGTCCCGACGAATTGATATGACCACGCTCGGGTCCGCGTAATGAGTACAATTAAAGCAGTTGTAAAGGTGGATTGTATTTTAGGTGTACCCGCTATAGCCAAAGTCATTATGTCTCGCCGGCTGACAGCTACATATGTATAAATGCTCAATTTGCGCTGCAGCGCGCGAAACATTAATCTTATTATTTTAATTACAAAGGATCGAGGGAGGGGAGCTGCACGTTCGATGATGCCTTATAAATATAGATGTCGAGCGCGGCTTTTTGACCATGTACAGTCCGCGAAAGTAGTTCTTCCTTCACTTTTTTCTTCGCCTTCGTTACTTGTCCTTTCACAGTCCCATCCTTTCTTCTTGCGGTGCGTGTTCTTCTCTTTACGGTCTCCGCATGTGTGAGTGTGTAAATATATTTGGAGGAGGGGAAATTGCTTCGTTAAAAATACCATCAATCTTTACGTTGTATAAATACTTTTCATTTTGTAGCCTCTTATTGTTAGATACATCGTAGGATTAGAGATTCTGATTATCAAATGCAAATCTAAAATTTACGAGATCTGAAATTCGTCGATGCGAAACGTTAACCTCTTGGCCTACGATAACCAGTTACATTCGTTGTATGAATTATGTCACAGATTCAACAAAAATGCGTATTATACATGCAGTTTAACTTGAACTTTAATTTTAGCTTTTTATAATAACATTGGAGGTTAATAAATAAAAATTACCTACAATATTCAAACGATTTGTTTGTGACACGATATAAAAATAGTAATCAACTAACGCTAGCATAAATGGGTAATAAAATAATCGTAAGGTAAGAGGTTAATCCTTTGTCTTGTAATCTAAATGAACAGACTGCCGGATTTGTGTGCAAATTCATATTTTTGTAAGTATAGTAAAGTAAACTTGGAGAAACGGGACTTAAATAGGGAATTATCTTTCAGTGTAAAAATATTATATAATAAAGGGTTAATACTTTACATCTAACACAATGTTAGAGCGTAGAACAAATGTAGCTATGGAAAGAAAATTGTAATGTTAAAGAATGTTAACCCTTACACTGTAAACATATTTGATTCAACTCATACTGTAAACGAGGATCATATTAATCCCATAAGTTCTTAAATGTTCAAATGATTAAAAGCATCTAAAAAATTCTGGTAGCATCTTCAAACATTCTAGATTGAAGATGAAAAGTAAAAATTGAGCAACAATTTATGTAACTATATTATTTCTTCAATGATATGGAGTGAAACACGAAGTATATGGTTTCGGATTAAAAACGCTGGGGTCAATTTGACCCCGGTTTTCAGTGCAAGGGTTAATTATGTAAAGGTTGAGGGATCTTCTGAAAAGGTTCTCAAATCGATATCGATGCCGAATGGTAAAACTGCAATTGAACGTTTACGTTAAAGATAGCCGGCAATTAATTCGGTAGGCCGTTCCGGCTGGCATGCAACTCTTCAACGGTAACCGATAAATCTTACGTTGACATGGTGTTTCGCGGGCTGAAAGCAATCCGGCTTCGTTAATTTATACCAATCACGAGGAACGCGCGTACAAAGAGGCCGTAATAGCGTTCCGAGCTTATTCCATGCGGAATTTATTTATTACTATCGGAGTTCCACGCGTTTGAAGTGCCGACATTCGGCATTGCCTTGTACTCTTTGCGTATTACAACCAGAACTTTTCCGAAGGACCGCTATGTTAGCTGTTTACTTTCTAAATTCTTCTAATGACAATCCTATACCGTCAGGAACACGTGTCTCTTGTGAACAGATTACGTACGTGCAGAACAATACCGATCGAATAGATCAGACCAACGTTCCTCCACAAAATAGGAAATCTCTTTGCAGTTGATCGATGTACCGTTGTTCGATCGAGCAAAAGCGATACTTCCAAGCTTCAAGCCTCGTCGTTAGACCGTGGATGTTTATGCAAGCTCGTATATTGGGCTGCCAAAAGTTCTCGGGCAATGGGTAATTTTATTATTAGGTGTACCAGTGAATAATTCACTTTTTCCTGATTTATCATCTTAGTTACTGCAGTATTGATTGATTTTTTAAATTAAAATTGATCAACTTACATTTTGAACGAATCCATAAGTGGGCGCCAATTAACAGAGAACGGGGTGGCATTATATTCTAAGTATAAACTATAGTTTTTACGTTTTTATTATTAAAGAGTAGTGGATTATTCATTGGTATGCCTAATATATTAGTTAGTTGCATATCAAGACCTGATTTTATATAATTCAATGTTTTTCAGCTATGAAGCATGCTGACTTTAACATTATTAATAGATCGTCGCGTGTTTGAAACAGAAATAGCAGAGAGCAACAATAAAGTGAACCATGAATAAAAGTTAAACTCGAATGTTTTTCCAGATTGCTTTATTATTAATATTATGTATGCGTGGCGAGGTATAATTTGTGCATGAACGATTCGACGTTGGTTTGAAAAATTCGATACTGAAAATATAAACTTTGATAATGTACCTTACAATCGCCTGAAAGTGTTACTCGAACCCGATGCGTTCATCAGCGTGTACAAAAATTACAAGCACCTTTTTTAATCAATTACTGTGTTAGATAACTTTAGGCTAGATGAAATCATTTATCTAAATGTTCAATAAATGCATAAAGATCCGCCATCTACTAACAGCTGTTGATCGAAACGTGTCTCGAACGTGGCAAGTAGTCGCGAATGAAAGCTTAGGTTCATTCGGTGATCATTATTCTCTTGGTTTTTAATTATCCACGGGAAAGAAAGCGTGCACTTTTAATATTTTAACGAACTATTTTGGTCCGCGGTTGGTAATTAAGATTGATGGCGAGTTCGAATGCGTAATTGCGCCGGACGGGGGCTTTCCTTTTTTTCTTTCGCGTGCGGCGCACTTCATCAATCAAATATTCTTCCCCCCGCCCTTCTATTCTTTTTTCCTTTTTTCCCCCTTTACTTCGTTTTCTTCGAGCTTCTCCGTTCTTTCTCTTTCTCGACCACTAGTGGCACGCATTCCGGGCAAGATTCACGCATCTGCCGACGTGAACGGAGCCAGATGGGTCGCATTGTGAATGCGCGAGGGCGTAGCCGAGTGCGTTTTGCACGCACCATCTCATTGTACCTCGAGCAAAAAACCCGTGGAACGATATAAAAGCGAACCTTTCTGCGCCACGGAGAATCCCGGCCAGAAGCGGATTAGAGGAGGGTTTTGACACACGCGGCTCCTTGGGTTTTGCGCACGAGTATACCTTGCTAATGGCGAACAGCGTCGCATTACACGGCTGTGCGAACTCCTCTCGCGAGTCCTTTCAAAGGCGACGAATAATTCTCAATTTTACCTACGTGGAACATTATCCTGTGTCATCCGGTTTTTTGACTTTCGCCTCATATTAGGTTGTTGCGTATCAAATGGCCGATTTTACGTAGCCTAAACTTTATCACCCTTTAATTATTAATTAACTCAGCTACATTTCCGTGAGTCATTTTTCACCCAATCAAGTTTTTCAGTTGTTGTGGAATTTCTTCGGTCTAAAGACCTTTTCACACGGTTCGGTTTTTGTCGTCCGGTTCTAAAAAAAAATAAATGAAATGTCATATAGCTGGCTTCAACAAAGATCGCAATATTCATTTTTCATCGAATGACGAAAGACGGACGGCGAAAACTAGACATTGTGAAAAGGTTTCAAGGCAAGTGTAGAGAAATTGCTAATGATATTATTACGCGTGCAAAACAGTTACTTGTGACTAAATTAACCTGAAGTTTAAAATAATAAAAGTTTAGATTACTGTTTACTTGAACCTTCAAATATTGTTATTGAACGATCAGTTAGGAAATTAATCTACATATATTCTATTAAACAAAATTTATAGGGTGTTTCGCAGTCAAAGGGTTGAAATAGTTATTAACACTTCTCTGATTGCAAGCTGTTCATTCTCGAGCCTTTTCTCGTTGCTAGATTCCACGTACGTTTCGTTTTATCATTTGGCAGTTGACACTAGTCGTATAGAATCTCTGCCTATAGATTAACGTGGCCTCAAAAGAGCATAAACCAAGTATTAAGCATGAAAGAGAAGCTGTGGCTTGGAAGCGAAGCGGGATGAAGCCACTTGCCAGCGGTATCAAAGTCGGCGCAGGAGCATTGTGCGCGCGTTTGTCTAGGATCGTTCGCGGCGTCTTTTAAAGTACGGCGCATCGGCTTCTCGCAATAAATTAGCATTGTTCGGACTGGCAAAGGAACGAGAGAAACAGAGAAGGGGGGAAAAAGAGGAGAGGACAATTCTCGGTGGTGCGCGTTCCGCACCTGTTACCTTTTTTAGAGACACGAGAGCAGGGAAACGTGGTAGCGAGAGACGAAGAGGGAATGTTTCTTAACTCGCGAACGAAGCTAAGGGAAGAAGAACAAAGCGAGCAAAGGCGGGCTGAGAGGAAAGCGTGGACGTACGGAGAATATGCAGCGACGCTGACTTAATCTGGAGGCCTGCGGGTTAAGCCAGTCCCGGATACACAATGCTGGCCACCCGGTTTCCGCTCTAGTTAGTACGTAGAACCCGTAAACAGAATGACAACCGAGCCCTAGACGCCAGGCCTCGAGTCTTACGTTTCTACTTGTTAGCTGGCTTGCGCGAAAAAGCTCAGACACCAGGGGAAAAAGGCGGCAATCATCTGATTTTGCTTTGGTTATTCCTGGCGAAGGGCGAATTTGTTTCGCGATACATGAGATCAGTCATGGGATTGATAATGAGACACGTTTGATACCATTGATACGTTTATGTTTAGAATTGATACTTGCATATCAATCTCATGTTTTGCAAACGATTTGAGATGTATCGAAACAATTAACCAGCGTATCGATACGTATCAATTATATAATGCTTGATACATATTATATTATACAATGCGATTCAAACGAAATCTGTATCGTGAAACATGTAATAACAGAAGTCAGTGATCATCCTCTACTGTCGATTATATCATTTCTGCTTATTGTAATTACATTCGTTGTCGCGTTTCTGTTTCTTTCGACCGTGTAACGGTATTTTTATGGTGGTTGGGGGTAATCTTATTATCATAGATATCAGACGTCGATTTCGCTTTATTTTTCAAGGCTAAAAATTATACTAGTAGCGGTCAATCGTGATTCGTTAAACGCGTAGGGTGAATTTTCGGCGGCGCGTGCGGAGAATAAATCACCAGAGGTTTACGTCGTAGTTTATTGACGTCATAGTCCTCGATGGCTTCTGAATTTTACATCGGCTTCTCTGATACGTTTCCTTGATAGGGAACATTGTCCGCCAACCCCGTGTCATCGTAGAAAATTACACCCCTGAATCTTCTGAAGACACCTGAAAAAGAAAAAGAAGTCTAAGAAACGCAGAAAAATTTGATGTGTATTCACATTTTAGTTTTCATATTTCCCTTTTAACGGTTGCCACAGTTTTACACAGTTGTGCTTAGTTCTTGTCGATATTTATATTCCCCTCTGTTGCGCTAGAACAGCGATTCCCAACTTATTTTTGTCGAGAATCCCTTCTCGTCTTAATAAAAAATGTTGGAACCCTGACAATTTTTAATCGTTATAAATAAAACCGTAAATAAAAATTGTTATCCAAAGATAACACTAGAACAACGCTATCACTGTGTCTACCAGGTAAAACACTTTACGCCTTTCTCTTCTCAAGAATAATAAGAATCATGAAAGGATATTGCTTTGCAATTGTTGAAGACATATAGCAAAGATCGCTGAATAAATTGAAGACTGTAGATTCCGGAAATGTTTTGAAAACTGGAAAATGGATTGAAAATAAATGTGTTTGGTTCAATGAAGAGAGCAACATAAATACATTGAAAACGACATAAATAAATAAATTGACCGATAAGTGATTCATCATAAATAATTGTATAAACTTGCAGCTGTGCATTTTTGAAAATATTCTATGATTTTCTTTACAAAATATAAATACAGATTTACTTCACTTGCAACGTATATCTTTTTCAAGTATCTATCGTTTTTATTTTTTTTTTATACAAATAGGTATACTTTAGTCGTTGGTAGTTTTAGCGATAAACACATGCTTTAGCAGATAGATAAAAGTTGTACGAACTTATTGATCGAACCTTGTACATTAGGATACATCACTAGACTCAATGGATTTTATTCTGATACTCTAGGGTTTTGTGGAATACAAGTTGGGTACCTCTGCGGTAGAGAAACTCGATACTCGAAATATTTTTACAAACCAGCAGCGTACAATAAATTGAATGTCTATTTTTCCGCAATTACAGGCGACACGGTTGTTCTATATGTATATTTTCTCGTTTGTACGGACGTACGTTCCGTATTTGGTTGATGACAGAAAAAAATAGGAAGGTTTACACTGTGGTAGTCGCATTTCAGCTACACAAATAACGCGTTATCCCCGACCCATGAAATTTTCGCATGGAAATCAATAATCGAATAATACCGCAAGCCGAGGGAAATTAGTTCTCCCCAAATTTCGTGTAATCTCAGGGGCTTCAGTTCTAATATGTAAATCCTGTGACATAACGACCGGTTCGTTTTAGCGGTCTCCGATTACCGCTCTTACTACTGGATTTCGTAGCAGAATGCTTCCGTTTTAACCGATCACGCAAAGTCACCACTAATTACTCTTTTCTCTCGCAATCGATTAATAAATTTTGGAATAATTTTAAAACCGGTAGTGCATGTATGGAATTGCCTGGAATTTACGTAAGTTATTTAATTTAATTTAATTTAATTCAATTTAACTGGTAAAACCTGTTTTTATGTAAATGATATGTAAAGACGTACGCGATCGATAAGAAAATAAAAATGAAATCCAACAAAGTAATGCCGAATATAATAAAATAAGTTAGCAGAATTATAGCAGAGTTGTCAGTCAATGATTGTTATAATGCAATGTTCTGTAAAGTATATGTTTTAAATACGATAATATTCGAGAGGATATAATTAATTCTGATTATTAGACTGCGGATTTTGATGCATTTATGTGGCAAAAAATACACAGTGCACATAATACGCACAAATGTATAAAATATCGAAAGTAAAGTGCGTATTATTATACTTAGTTAGATGGTGAAACAACCCTTCAATTAAATTCCGCTTTTTAATTACGTTTTTAGAGATATGAATCTGCATGAAAATCAGCGGTGTAATGAGATTATACTTCGTCGAATTTCATATACAGTGAGCCTCTAAAGTGCCAATAATTTTGTGACTTATTATACTTTTATAAGTAAAATTAGTTACTCGTTTTTTATATTTTTTATATTTTTGTTTGATAATAGATAGGATTAGAAAAGTAGAAATATTTTACCCGACACACGAATGTCACGTCGTGCGGTTTTCCCTTCCCGCCGCGCAATTAATTTCCTTTACATGGCTGACCACAAACCATCCTCATCCACTAACACTGTGTATTATCTTGACGTGAATTTCTCCATCGCGCGGCGCGGACAGTGCGCCCATGAAATAGGTTTCAAATTGAAACTCCGAACACGTGCTTTCCTAATTCGTTTTATTTATATTCGATTACACGGTGCTTAAAAATATCCGAACAAATCTAATCGGCGCCTAATTAATCAACATTTCCATGAACCAAATAATTGATATCCCTGTTCCAATCGGATCACTTTAATATCATCGATACGTGAAACGTATCCACAACATTAATAATAAACACCTAACCCTTAACTACTACATCTATCACAACTTATGCAATTATTATTAGTTGTAGGAGACCGCGTGTATTATCATCGATAAATTTTAAACTTTCGTATGCAAAGGGTTAAAATTACATCTTGTAGCTGCAACCCCTTCAATTTATCTTTCTATTCCGATTCGGAAGATCGATCGATCGCTATCGAGCGCGAAGCGGAAGAACCGTGTCAAATATTCACGCGTGTGCACAAGCGTACACACGTTTGTACGTACACACGTTTGATTCCGTATTCGAACATCAGCAGAATATCCTCAGAGGCGGCCTGCTTGACGATGTATCTCGTCTCTGAAAAGGCCTCCTTTCCGTTTCCGCTCGCAGCACAAGAGAAAGATCGGTTCTTCGGCCGCGAGAGAGAAAATGCGCTTTCCTTTCGAGTTCTTACATTTGAATGAAGCTAGAAAGATAAGAGGAAGGAATGAGGGAAACGGCGACGAAGCCAGCGCACACATACACAGCCGCGTTTCGAATTCGTTGGCGCGAACTACCGTAGTTCGTACCCCTTCGTTCCCACCCTTGTGTGTCCTCCACCCCTTTCCTGCAGATCTTTTTCTTTCACTTTTCAAGCCCAGGAGACTGGCTCAGTCGTTGATTTATTTATTTCCTCGTGTTTCGCGCTTTCGACTCGGCTCGTTCTCTCTGTGTTCATCGTCGCTTCGTTGTTTCCCTTCTTCGCCCATTTCGTTCGATTTCCTAGCGTTCCGTTTTGGCGTCGCCTGTGTCTTGACGACGATGTCGGAATCGTCTCGACTTTGACGTCGCCCAGGAGCCGCCGATTTCCGGCAATTGGCTCCGGCGCGGGGCCACGCTCAAGTGCAGTATTCAAAGATTTCACTTCTTCCTTCCACTGGAAAAACTCCTCCTTTCTTTTCTAGTTTTCCCTTAGCCGCTTTTGTGTGTTCGTTCCTTTTTTTTTTTCTTCCCGATGGAGCGTCGTTCGAAAGAACTTGTTCCATTAAGGCGGTATTCGCTCGAAAGTGTCCGAAAAATGGACAGCTTTTACGAATTTTGTACTTCCGTATGAAAACGTTTACTATTTTCTTGTATAGAAATTTCACCGAATTCTATACGGTCACAATAATTGTATTAACACTAGAACTATCAACAACTATACTTATTTGTACCAACGAAATAAAAATGGTAGACATTTACAGAACCCATGTGATTGAAGCATAATAAATCTCCATTTATATTTTGTACAGAAAAACACGGAATATCCTAAAAGTGCATACACTGTTGCAAATTTAAATAATTTTTATGCTAAATTTGTAACGAGACACTTTGAAAAGTTTCAAAAACGAATGAAGTTATAAATTTGCAACTACATTCAATGTGTTGACTTCGCTGTTGAACCAATATGAAGATTGTTTTATGTGGTATTACATTTCTAAATATTTCTTCTTCATATTTCATGTATTTAAAATTTGCATAATTATTATGCGAACAAGAATATTTTTCAAATGTCGTATATTCATCCATTCTTTCACTGTAAATCGATGAAGTAGAAATGCAAAAATTCAATGAGGAGAATAGAAAAGGGTCAAGTGGATAAATAAAATGAAATAAAAGATATCGTTATTGGGTGTTAATGAATGTTGTAAACGGGTCAGTTTGAATGTTTCCGCGACGCGTGGTCGGTTTAGCGGACCGGTTAAAAGGAAAAATGGAGCTATCGATCGCGAAGGATTCTTGTAAGAGCTAAAGGAATTCCTCCCTGGTCGTACGCGCTCGCGTACTATTTTCCCTCTGCTTTTATTTCCCCTCTTACTTTTGGGATTGAATTTTAACGTCGACAGAGTCGTCGATTTCCGGAAACGATCTTGGCAAAGGATCGTGCCAACCTGCAGTCTCCGAGGAATCGATCGTTAGCTTTGATCTTATTGCCTCACGTTCTCCAGCCTCTTTTGTGCTTTCCACATTTCTTCCTTTTCTCAGAGCTCTCGTCGAAAATTTTATAATAAGATACATAAATCGCTTCGTTCTTTCTTCCCCGAAATTACGTCAAACATTTCTTTATACATTCGACGAATTAAGCGGCACCAAATATTATGTACGTATTTATCGATTCCTGTAAAATTAGATAACTATTAATCCTTCGCATTCTGTTGGTATTGCTATGGAGATACGCATAAATTTCCCCCAAAGTCAACATTTAAAATTTTTGTAGGAATAAGTAGATTATAGCTTAGGACAGTAAGTTTTAAGGGGTGGCGATTTTTGGGGAGAAATTTCTCACTTCGGATTTATCGCGGATTTTACTGTGCTGAGGTTCACATTTGATAAAAAAAGGAAATGTAGTGGAATACTACAAACATGATACATAACAAAATTACTGAAAAATAATACTTATGACCACTTTCGTTAAGCATGCAATTTAAAATGCGTCAAATTGACGCGTTCCGTAAACCTAATGTTAATCTGCCACAAGAGTAGCTCCACTTATGATTACACTTTAATCCAATCGATAAGAGACTCGTGAATCTGCAGTGGATCGTTTCTAAATTTCAATTCACCACGATTTAAACTCTACAACGAGCGCGGTGGAATCGCAGTTGCAAATGCAAATTCGTGTACCCTCCTTCGCCCCGAATCGAGGGTTCTTCTGCACGAAATGCCCGTGGTGGATCGATTATACCGCGTTGCGAAGAAAATAATAGCCGTCAGGATCGCGTTCGAAAACGCATTAATCGCGGCTAAACACGACGCGTTACGTACGTACCTTCTCGGCAACGGCTCGGTGGGGGCGATAGGTGATTTAATAAGGCTATATTTTGTATTGATTCATAAATACATCTCGCAAGAGCGAGAGCACGCGGGTACCATTAAGCGATTGATCGCCGTGCAATTTGTAATCAATAAATCTGGAGAACGACCTCACCGCGGTGTAGCGCCTCGACGCGCCGAGGAAACCGGAATGAGAGATTTTTCCGGCCCGAGAGCACAACCTGCTCGTTATTTTGCAACGACCAAAAGGGAAAAGAAGTGTTTACAAAACAGCCTGGTTATTTGCGAAAATGTTTCTTATACAGTTTCTGAGTTATTTTTCGAACGAGATGATTCATTTAACCCTTTGAACGTTGCGATTCGTCACCAGCGTTTCTAAAACGATGGGAATTAGGGTAGATGTAGCAATTACTGCCACTTTAAGGTTCGCGCGTAACTTTATTTAACTATTTTAGACCGTATTTAATCCAAAAATCTTTCCAGTTTGGAGCATAATATTGTTCAACCGCTCTGTTACTTATGAACATTTTTTTATGTGCTGAATATAACGAATTAATTACTACGTAATTGAAAATGTACAACAAAGTCCAATGTCCCTACTACAGTCACTTTAAAAGTTCTCATTTAAATAGAAACACGTTTTACATATATTAGCCATTCTGTTCGTATAACAAATATCAGACGTATTGTAAAAGTATCACCTTTACCGAATTATGATACGTCGCATACTTTATAATTACATTGGTCACGTTTTAATGTTCAACAGTACATTTACCTCCTAATATTTCATTTTAAATGTTAAGTGCAAACGAATATGCAATGTCTATGTGTTGTTATGTAAACCGAAGTCCAAATTTAGTATCAAGGTTTGCTTATTTACGATACTTCGTACATTACTTTGCTATTAAATAAACGAATTAAAGTGTCGTCTATAGGGGCACTGACAGTAATTGGGACATCTACCCTATTTTTCTGAAAGCTATATTCCCTGCAAGTTTGATCAAATTTAGAAATTCTCGCTTCGAGATGTTTATACTTATACTTATCTGCACTACACTATCGATGATTATACTTTGACTGGAAATTTTTGCCAGCCACTGCATATATCACGCGTACATTATAACAGTTCCGCAAGGTTGATTTTACGACGAATTCTTTATCTGGCGGAGGCAACAAGCGTATTTGTAACAGATAATTTGTCGGCAATAAAGAATGCAGATGAAAGGCATCGTACATATAGAGTGTAACGTTGTTTGTGTCATCTACGACAAAGTCATACCACGGCGTGGTGTATCAGTGCACACAGAACATACTTATTTCCTGTAATACGCTTGTTCACACACGGCCGCGTCTCTTGTTTGCTTGCAACAGCAAGATTGCATCTTCTTGCTGGGAACGCCGTCAAAATTTCCTTTTTTTCTGTCTGGCGAGTATTCCAGCGGGTTGAAGGTTTTCCCGCGTACATTATTTCATATAGTTCGTTTATTAATATAATAATAACATTACTCTGTTGAGTGATCCATTTCAGAGTGCAAATGGATATTTCTAGAAAATAATATAGAAAAAGATGAGCAGATAGGAATTGTTTTATTTAATTATTCGAACTTAATGGAAAGAGATTTATAGATGGTATTGTAGCATGTAAGAATATTATGTTACAAATGTTCTTTGTAATATACAGTCACTCACGAAATTGATCGAATGTCTTCGTTTACTGTATTTGTTGTTTAATCAATATTTCAAGGGAAATTTGGATTTTTATATTTACTTCCGGATTCTTTCAATGTTTGTTTCTGGTTCGATAGAATTACGAGTTTTCACACTTTGCTTAATTTCATCTTGAATGTTACAATGTTTACATGATTCGTGCGTATATTTACTCCATTTGATAGCCAATTGTTTTAAGAAAGTCATGTTCTAAATAATCCTATAATAATGTTGCTATTCGATCAATTTTTTTAATAATTCAGGTTAATAATTCAGACTCGTTCTAAAAATACTAAGTTCGTCAATTTCATTCTATATAAAATTCTAACGTTTAGTTGTACATTATATTAGCAATTACATATTATATGGTTTATATATCGGGAAATTTGCTCATTACTGAATAAATAATTAACTAAATTTCGTTTTGTTATATTTTGTCACCAAATGACAGTTTAGCAAACGAAAAATGATTACCCTCAAAACTTGACTTTTGACACTTTCAGCTTCTTTTATTTGCACTTTTCATTTAGAGAATTCCAAACTCGAATGAAATTTGTTAGCACGTATTTAGTATCTATGACACGCACAGAGCTGGAGAAGATCTGATAGTCGATCATTCCGATAAACGAAATTCGGATAATGATCAACGTTCCACGGTGCATACATACGAATCGAATCGAAACAAAAACATCATGTCCGATGCATCGGGATCGCGTGTATACCATATCCGTGCCATAAATCCCAGCTCGTATCAGATAGTACAGTAGTTGAAATCCGGAACATTAATCGAGAGTAATTAAGCGGCCATGTACTTGCATTACGTCGGCTCCATATGCTTCGGAACGGTATAGTTTCGTACCAATTGAGATCTGCGTCGTGACGATGCGCACTGCGGTTAATAAAAGCCTTGCATAATCGATAATCCGTTATTACGTTTATGACAATGAACGCAGCGCAGCGCAGGGAAGATATCCGCACCGCAAGAAAGCCGCGCGTGTATGTTGTGCGGCTGGAAATCCTCGTTTCGAACTGCGGAACGAGGAACACGTCGTGGAGAGCGTGCTTTTCATAGATCGTACGGGTAGATTTTAATATTTCTCGAGCGGACGGGCGGCGGGTAAGTTCGATCGAGATCGGGGGCTTCCATCGAGAAGAAATCCGGGTGAATCTATGAAAAATCGTCTCGGTTATGGCAGGCGGTTCCATACGAGTCACGTGAATATAAACGCAGACACGAGGAGAGACAGTCTTCGAAGCGGCGCGGCGCTCGCGACACAGTATTCGCGTGTAGGAACGTATAAGGACGCGCGTGTACGCCGAGTAAACACATCTCTTCGGGGTCGACGTTCAAGGGATCGTGCATGGAACGAGTCGTGAGCAGCCTAGAGCCGACACGACGCTGGAATTTCTCGACAAATAGGCGAATATGCACATAAATACATAACAAAGCCCCGTGACGGGTACCTCGAATCGCATAAGGACGCCGACGGACGAAAGGAGACGACAACTAGAACGACGACAACGACAAACGAAGAGGAGGAAGACGGGGAAGAGGAAGAGGAGAAATAGCAAACGAGAAGAGAAGAAAAGAAAAGGCGCTTCTCAGGGAACCGGCCGTGATTCCACGAGAACGAATGTCACGCGTGCTGTCCAAGACTTGCACTAACTCGATATAACTCACTTTATTACCGGTACGTTCTCTGGAAAATGAATTATTGAAAACGTGCCCCGTGAGACGCTACCAGGGAACACCGTGTGTCTACCTTAAGCCACTCGGTGAACCATTAGTAGCACGTTAAGACGCTTGATCGTTGAATATCGCCGTCACACGTATACTGTCTGTATCTACTTAGAAATTAAGCGCGATAACGTCGCGTGAAATCGAAGAGCCCGGTGGAATAACCGGTCAGCTAATTTTATAACTGATAACGTATCAATCCTATCTATACCAGTCTATAAATTTCCATCTCCAATCGAGTATTAACAAAGACGTGGGTATCAAAATGTATCGATATTTTTTTAGTTATTCATTTGGTTCAGTTTACGGGTCGAGGCCCTTTTTGTATGAAACTTATTACTGTACTAACAGTAAGAGGGCTTGATTTTGCTTTTTTCCCCTTGCTGTGAAGGGAAAAGGAGAAAAGAAAAGAATTATTGGGCAAATCTGAAGTCGATGAAATGTCGGGTAAATATGTGTTTCGATAATTTCAATGGAACTCCAGTAAGAAAAAAACAATAAAATGCAGGTAATGAACGAAAGACACAAAGTCAGTCGTTAAAGTCTACATACACCTCTAAATTTCAAATGTTAAAAGAAGTACAAGAATCTCGATAAGTTGAACAGTAGTGGTTCACATATTAATATATACTTATGCTTCGTTAAATTCTCTGATCTATCTGTGACGTTCTATAATTTATTTAGCATAAATCATACTTTGTATACTTTTAGGAACAATTTTATTCGTGTAATCAAAATGTTTACTATGAACGTTAGTCATTTGTAATTTTATATTTTACCAATTTTCACCACATCTTGATTATTTTAAATATCGTCCTAAAATATATTAATATTAAAAACTTACAATGTGTATGTAGACTTTTACGACTGATTGCAAGCGTGTCATTGAAAATCCTACGCTTTTCCATTGCTCAATGACAAATTTCGTTCGATCAATGGAGGGGAATAGGAAAGGGGGTTAATATCGATTGTTACGGGCTAGAATTGGGGAACGTGGATGAAGCCGCAGCCAAGATTGAGGAGAATGTCGCGGATTTAGCGCGGTATGACGATCACGTCTGTAATCAATTGTACGCATAGTCGCGGCCATTGGTTTGCCCTAGCATTTCGCAATATTCGCGTCTATGCCCCCACTGTATTCGCGGTGTGCCCCGTGTACTACGTGTCTGTGTGTACGCGAGTGTGTATATGCAGCATGCGAAAAATTAATTCCGTACATGATTTGCATATACACTCTGTTAGCAATACGTGTCCCTTAACGAACTACGTGAGCACGCCAGCTTTACGATGCGCGGCTAGATTAAAAAGTAAATATAATTTTTCGCTGCTTATAAGGGCCCGTCCTTTGTTCGTTGGTTTATCAATCACCGGTAGCATCGTCGATCCTTTTTCGATTCAGTTATTTCACCGAATCACGCTGGCTTTAACCCTTTCGCAGTTTAGTACGAGAAAGATTCGAGCAACCTGGCGAATACGGTACGATAAATTGCAGAACTTAAGTAATGTTACACATCGGGTAATTATTAAGATGGATTACGTATGAATTGGTGAAATTGTTTATTGTTTTGTATCGGGTAATCAAAGCACGGAAAATGTTGCAGTAGAGAATATAGATGTTCTTTGCAAAGTCTTTCTTCTGTTATTCGTCATTTTGGTACGCTGTGAAAAGCTTAATCTTTTATTCGAACAACTTATACGAGAATATAAAGTTGCTCTTAATATACGGTGAAATGAAAATATTTATCTTCTCTATCGAATAAAAACACTAAAAATCGTGTAAGTGAAATTAATATCATAACAGCAAAAAGTTGAAATGAGATAGGAATACTAATAACAGAGGAAATGATAATAAGAAATTTTAGTATTATTCTTTTATTAATATGTGTTACTAAACATTAAAATTCCTTGTGGACTTATCATATTATTTAACTTCTCAAGTTATTTCGCTGTACATATATTATAAAAATGCTTGTATCTCGAAATTTATGAAGAATTTCTCCCTTTCGCGTTGCATAATTGAAATACTCGATTTTAACTATCAAAGAATTCAAATGATCTACCAAATGATCAATTCTTCCTCTGTAGTCTTCGTATAGTATCGAAACGAGCGGCTTGGAAATTCTCTGTTCGAGAGATTGCTCGAATCTTCGAATATAGCAAAAGAGAAAGATAAGAGAATCTTTCAATAGGTTATACGTTGTCGGAGGAGTGCTATTTGTCTCTAGCCGGATGAGCGTACACGAAATCGCGGCTCACCGGACGTATTACGCACGATTATGATGATTATTTTCCTTAATGTATAGCTGGCAGTGGCCGGGCCATGTTATTAATACAGGGGAAAGCATGGACACCCTGCTGAGGTCCTCACGATACACCATGGGCAAGGCCCTGACCTCGGGGCCTCACCATCGGGTCCAAGGAATGGTTCATGGGTTCCTACGTGCGGCATCACACACGGCAAAAGCCGCTCGTGGTTTTCATTGTTCCTCGATTCGATTTCGCGAGCCAACTCGCTATCAAACGAAACATCAGCGCCATTTCTTTTCAATGACACAGGAATTCCGTGACCGGTTCGTTATTATTCAGATTTCCAAAAGGATCTTTATAATTATACGAAAGTAAAATATTTGCAAAGGAACGATCAAAGGATTGAAATCAATTCAATCGTGATACTATTACCAGAATCTGTTAACATAGACAAACAAAACAATAATGTTTTATAATGCATTATAATGCATAAGCATGTTGGTATTGATTTCTTCTAAGGTTCAGTTAACATGTTTAGAAGCTCTATTGGCAGGACCTTCATTTAGGATAACTCTTAGTCATACCTCTATCTCGTTTGCTTTCGTTACTTTAGGAAGAAACTTGGGTTAAGTTTTAGTTTTAGTACTAGATTTAGATTTAACACTCAATTGGAATTGTTGGCTCTTAAACGATGTATTCGACTCCATTTTCATTTTATAACCCCTTCAATAATTAATAATGTTATGTTTCCTTTTTATGCGTAACTCATATAATTGGTAATCTCGTTGCTATTAAAAATATGCATCATTCCGACGGAACATTATAAAATATCACCTATGTAATTAACACCTTCGCTGCCGAGCGAGTTATTTACAATCTATTCCCTCACGTCAAGTTAATTTAACGGATATATTACAACTACGAGTAGCTGGCGACTAAAAACAAATCCCCAACTACGAGTTCACCCGTATTCGACAGAGAACGTGTTAATATAACACCATACGAATTGAGGGTTAATGTTAACTCCATTCTTTAGTTTATTATTTTTAATTTCTTTTGCACTAATCGACTCTCTTGCAATCCGTATAATAATAATAATTCAATGGCTAAGAAAGTAGTATTGAAAAAGCATTCAAGGTTACAATAGCAATGTTATCTCGATGCCACTCGGTGTTACATTGAGAACCCCTGTAGTAGTTGATATGGTTATCTGAAAAATCTTCTTTACACAATCGTACGTTTCGCGGAACGATTCCCCTTTCGCATGGTACAAAGTGTTTACAGGAGTAATTCCATTTATGAACAGCCGCGGTGGTATTTGTTATTTAACGTTCGGTCAGGTGTAAATGTAGATAATCGTAAATCGGTTCGAACTCATTGCGTTGTCTGGATCGTACGGTCAGAACGGACTGAGTTCGAGAATCGAACGAGTAGAAGGACGACGCGTATGGCCAGGGTTGCGAGACCATAAGGGGGATGATGGAAATGATATAAGTTTACATAGAGGTAGGTATGTTAATGCACGACATAAATAAGGAGGCACATTCGGTGCCTAATAGGACGCTAATTGTGATTATATACAACATAGCCGCGCGGATGCAGCCTGAATTTTATATACCTATATAACATTTATTGCTGGCCGTCCGACCGGTCGAGTGTGAACGAGCAAAAATCCGCAACGCTCGGGAATTTATAGTAATGAAAGGATGGAGATTTATCGGGCGTTATTGCTTTACAAATGATCCGATATCCTGGTCCGCTCTGCTGGTACTTATAATGGTTAATTCGTGCAAGCAGGATCTTTCCGACACCAGCCGTTCAGACCTCCTCGCCATTATACCGCGACTATAACGCCAACGAGGTCTCTTTCATTCTCCATTTTACGTTTATTAATTGCCAACGGGTATATATATATATATATAGAGAGAGATTTTTTTTTGTCGTCCATAGCTGTTCGAATTAATCTCTTCGGGCTTCGTTGACGGCACGAATCAGTAACACACTGGCAGAATGATTGGATTATGCTTCTTTGAAAATGATGTTGAGTTTAAATAGGAGGATCAGTGAAATGTTTCATATTACGAATCCAATTTATTAGATTTCTGCTTAGAGGAAGCGATCCAAATATGGGTTAGGTTTTAAATATGGGCTAGTTAAAGTATAGGGTTTATTAAGTGCTGTCCCGTGACGAATAAGGTTCTGCAGAAGAAATAGTAACCATCGTTTGTTGTATTGTCTTGTTCTGTTGCGAACAGTGTCATCGTCACGAATTTCGCGATAGGGTAAATCACCCACGTACTATCACTGTTCCTATAACTGCCACTTGAATTTGTTTATTTAATAGCAAAGTAATGTATAGTATAAAGAATCGTAAGTAAACAAATTTTCGTACTAAATTTGGACTTCGGTTTACGTAACAACACATAGACATTGTATATTCATTTACATTTAAGATTTATAAATAAATATTAGGAGGTAAATGTTCTGTTGAACATTCAAACGTGACCAATATAATTATAAAGAATGGATCGTGTCATAATTCAGTAAGGCAATACGTTTACTATATATTTTATATCTGTTACACAAACTAACGTGTCAATATATGTAAAACGTGTTTCTATTTAAATGAAATGTTTTCAAGTGACAGTACGAAGGACATTGGATTTTGTTGTACATGTTCAATTACGTAGTAATGAATTTATTATATTGAACATATAAAAAAAATGTTCATAAATAAAAGAGCGGTTGAACAATATTATGCTCCAAACTGGAATAATCTTTATGTTAAATACGTTCCAAAATAGTTAAATAAAATTACGCGACAATCTTAAAGTAGCAGTAATTGAGTACATTTACCCTAGTAAAGGTTTTCACAGGTATGTTTGTTTCAAGGTTGTCGCGATTTTTTCGAAAGCATTAGGTTGTTCGGAAAATTCGTAGCGCCTTTAATAATATCCACTTCTGTTGCGTAGTTCGTGAATCGGTAGGAGATTATTTTGTATAAGCCTTAGTTAAATAATAGTTGAATGTCTGGTATTAAGTAATAGGGGTATTCTTTTTCTTTATTTAGGAAACGTTTATTAACCTCTTGCCTTATAATAACGAGTGTAGTTCGCGAAGCAGATTATTGCCTAAATGCATGCACGTAATAAGCAAAAATATACACAATATACAAAGTATAATAAAAGTAACAATATTTAAAGGGTGAAACGGCTACCTATTTACGCCCTCCTTCTTTATTATTAAATTTAAATATCCGAATTTGCATAACAACTCAGGTCAAAATCGGTCGCGTTGATTGGGATAGATTCAGACTTGAACGCGTGGTTATGAAAAATTAAAGGAAATATAGGAGATTAGTTTGTGGTAGATTTACTCTGGCAACTGTTAGCGTGTGAATCGAGCGAAGATGGAAGAAAGGAAAGAGGCAGAATGTAGAGATAGGAAGTTCTTTTGTAACTGCAGAAGAGGGAAGGAAGCCGAGTAGACCGAATCTAAGAGCGCTTTTAAATCAGCGTAACCCAACGAATTGCTTGCGGCGTTCACCTGTGGTAATGGCTGCATAAACTGCCGACTCCGGTTCCCGTCGGTCCTTTTTCCATCCCACCCAGAGTTATTCGGTCGTACGCCTTTCTCCCTTTCTTTCCTACCATCCTCACCACCTGTATTTTAATTTATCCGTGTCCACTCATTCACGGAACAGCTAACGTTTTCAACTATGTGTTTCAAATATGATACCGTCCCATTTAATCGAATAAAAAGTCCCTTTCGAATGTATCCCTTAAAAGTAACCCCTTTACCCCTTGTAGTATTAATTTTTCAATTGCTGACATGTTTAAGTTGGATATTTATTGCTTTGACACTGTGTTGAATATAAAATTGATTTAATTTGATGTATCATTAGTTAGATCAAAAGACAGTATTCTTTTGTTTTATTTGACAATCTTTCTAATCATGGGATAGTAGGATTACAGTATTTCTTTGCGTTTGGATGGCTTGGGAAATTTCTTATAAATATTAGGTTTTAATATAAATTTGTTAGGTTTCCCTGGGACGTTTCTCAAGTCCCAGAAATTTTACATAATTATATTATTTTTCATATTTATGGCTACTTTAAATCTAATTCAAAAATATAAATTTGACACTGCATAAAAGTCCGCAGACTAATTATCACTTTTACATTTCATCGCTTGTTTAGATGATACTGTACAATACACTGTACTGTACTGACTTAGAGAATACTGTACAATTTGTATCTTGCAATCACTGGTACTACAATTATTCATAATCCACAACAGAATCACGCAATCTACTACATTTGTCCAGATTCCAAAAAACTACGAAGCTCGATATCTTTCATTTCACACGTTGATAAACCGAAGTCTCACGCACTAACGATATCACCGATAATACACGGAACATCTATTCGATTTCGGCGTTGCTAAAAAGCGAATAGTGGCGAGGTAAGGACATAAAAATACGGCAGTGCAGTAATAAAATGAGCACAAAAGATTATTTACGCTGGCTGCACTTACATCCAATAAAGAACAAGTATCGGACGACATCAGCGTGAATCCAATATGTTCTCCTGTGTTGGATACAAACGTGCATTGGCCGCGAATACAAATAACGCGAGAGAACGGAGCCTTTTAAACCGTCTAGGCTCCGAGAAAAATTGATATTCCTGCCTGTGCGTCCCGGTGCGTCCTCCTTAAAATGTAATAAAGCTTATTTAATCTGGTATATACCAACCACGGGTTTAAAAGCATGACGGATTTATCAGAGCGGGAAGCTTGAAAATCAACGTTGGAAACAATGTGCAACCGTGTGGGGTGAGGGTGTTCCGCGAGCATAGTCGAAAAAAAGTTTGAACAATTTATTCCGACTAATTTGCAACGATTACCGCCGCCGGAAGGGATGAAATTACCCGCAAATTGCGGGAAAATTACATCATCGTTGCAATTTGTCGGGGAACCTAAGGAAATTGTACCCGTAATTGAGCATCTCTGTTTTCTTTTTTTTTTTTTTTAATTAAAATGTTACTTTGCTACGACGGCGAATCTACCTGCCTAACATGGAAAGATAATGTTCGGCGTAAAAATTAAAGGCCTTAAGAATAAATAGGAATAGGGTGGATACCTATCCGGGAATTGAAAAGGCTCCAAAAGTAACTGTTAAGTCTGTACGTTGTATGGGCATATAAGAAAGTATAAATTGTTAAATCAGTGACGACAGACGGGCAACGAAAATTGTTTAGATGTTAAGAGGCATGTTTCAGGATTACTTATGCTTTTCCAATTTATAATAAAAGGGAACAGAATTTGTAAATCGGTTTTTGGAATCGATTGCAATTGCATCTCATCGATACTCAAAGGGTTAATAAATATACAGGAATTCAGGAATACAGAAAATATTGGAAGTAAAATAATACAAATTATAATATTTAAAGGGTGAAACAATCCTTTATTTAGATCTCTTTTTCAACCCTTTCATTGTTAATTAAAATAACAATGTGCTGCACTTAACAGCGGGTCTAAGTAGTATAAAATTCACGAAACAAAGTTTATAAATTCTGTTTGCCTTTTGGTATCAAATAAGAGAGATATATACATTCTTAAAATTCGTCTTTTAAGATCTGAACAGAGTTGCTCGTGTGTCGTCACTGGACTAGTAGTATCTACTTTCAGAAGTACACGTATCACGATTATTAATGGTCTAATTGATTGCAGGCAGCTTTTATCAAGTGTAAATTTTTATGCTCATTTAAGATCCTTCAGGTTTACTCGCACTTTCATCCCAAATATTTATACATCTCATTTCCTTAATTCCGACACTATTGCCTTATTATCACTACTGTTCTCCATCTATTGACTCCTTTAACCTATCTTTCGAAAAATTTCGAGGTCAGATATCCAATCTTTTGCAATTTTGCAATTCACGCACGAGGAACAAATACGAGGAACTGTAGATCAGTGGCTTTATTGTCCATAACTGAAGGAGTAACTGAATAAATGATTACGGGTTCAACAGTGAAAGGGTTAACATTATTTGCAAAAGTCAGAATTTGCATAAAGATCCGCAGTGCACCTAATAACGATTTTATCACGTTACGAGTTTTCTTCCATTCCAACGAATCGCGAGGCACGTTTGCCTGATTTACCCCGGGTGTACTTATCAAGAAAAAACGAAAAATATTGCCCAACGCAACGTACAATTAAGCATTCGTGTTAGTTGCCGAGCCAGATTTCCGTCATTATTCGTCTACGTAATTATGCACCTTCCCTCCCTCTTTCTGTTCACGTACAGTACGTTTCTTTTGCCGGTACGCACGGTCCCGGTTGCATGCTGATTTCCCGGGGATCCCATTGTTCGACTAAACGTGATGCTTCTTCGCTTGCAGCCGAATTTACGAAGCCCTCGAATTTTCCATTCACGGTGTTCAGAGAAAGGCGCGCGTGTACCATTGAAAGAACCGTAGAATTTAATTCTCTGCCCCGGTAGAGAAATACTCTATTATCGGCGGAAAACGATGGCGCGGAATTTCATATGATCCGTTCGCTTGACTGACTACCAATATCGCGACGTCTTTCGACGTATGGATAAAACGACGCGACTAGAACGAGATCAGACGGCATAAGCATAAAAGCGTGGAAAGATACAGTGGTTCAAAGTAAAACTTGAACATTTTAAATGCTGTAATCTGTGCTTTAACTATTTCGTATATTTTCATATATCATATGCAATCTGTACATATTTGCAAATTTTAATTTGCCATAAATGCATAAAGATCCACAGTCTACGTATACATAATATCATAATCGGACTCTAATTGCTCGCACTGTGAAATCAGTGGAAGAGAGAGGGAAGTTAAATAAAAAGGAGGAGAAAGAACGGGTTGGGTAAAAAGGCAACCGGTTTTTGACGATGTCACAGTCGGAGTATTCAATATTAAATATTTTCATTCGTGGCAATGAAGAAGAAGAAGGAGGAGGAGGACGAGGCGGAAAAAAGCGATCATAATATCCGACGATGGTGCATACGCGAAACAGGGAAGGAACGATGCACGGTTTTATCAGGGAAACATTTTTTTCTGCCTGGTGAAAAATTACGCTTTTTACGGTTTTAGTCCCGTATGTAATTACCATTACTTTCATGAATATGGTGATAATATAAGAAACGGGCGGCGCGACAAAAAACTACTTTAATGCATTTAATTAAGTCGTGGCATTTTATCCTGGCATTTTTACAGGAGCCACGCGGCGGAGAGAATTTTAAAATGCTATCGGGAGGGCCGATATATCGCCCACTGGCCGTGTGGAACACACTTGAAAATACGTCGTAATGCCCCCGTCAAATATGGGAAGCGGACAGAGAGAGGAAGAAAGAAGGGAAGATGGCGAGAAGATATCGAGATCGTCAACGAAAAAAGGAAGAAGAAAAAAGGGTGAGTAACCTTACGATCAAAGCTTCTCTCTCTGTGCTCACCTTCGTGTAACATATAAACTGTTAGTCGTCCTGAGTCCCGGACGTTTTCACCAGTCGCGCAAATAAGTCGACCGACGAAAAATAGAGCCATATTTCTGGGGGCAGCTGCGCCTGCACCGTCTCCACGGAGATCCTAATAAGAACCGCATAAAGCTTAGAAATTAATGTCGTCTACCAATCTCCTCCTCTCTCTCTCTCTCTCTCTCTCTCTCTCTCTCTCTCTCCTTGCATTTTCTTACGTCTGGACATTGGCAATTGCTTGCCACTCTCTACGACCTTTTTTCTCACCCTCTTGTTTGAGAAACCACCTGGACTGACGTAACCGGACCCCATTGATTTATGACGAGGGAATATCACGCGTACCTTTTTTTCCGCTGCTAAATTGTTTCTCGGTGAATCGTGATTTTTTCTCTCCGATCTGACACTAGAATCATTCGAGGTGTACTTATTGTACGAAAGGAATTAAAACGATAGGTACTTAAAGAGATATAATACCCAGGGCGAGTTTCGCAACTTGATTACTTCAATGATTTGTTAAAGAAAAAAAATGTTATCAAGAGAAGCATATACTATCATAAATAGCTTTTTGTTAGTTTAACTTTTTATTGAGACATTTTTTCCTGTAACGAATAGTAGCTACGCGAGTTGTCGAGGTGATCGAGTTGCGAGACTCACCTTGTATAATGCGAGGCAAACGAAACTTCATTCTATAGACCATTATGGAAAGTTTATTCGTAATTTATGGGATATACCCATGAGTGTACAATGCTATTGCTGTTAAAAGGAGAACACACGTCCTAATTTTTAGCTTCGATTGTGGCAAAGATACAAATACACTGTAACACCAAACTATCAATTAGAATTGAAACTGTTTCTCACGTCCTTTTAACGTGCAATAATTTTTCTCTTTAAAATAATTTATATATATATATATACATATATATATATATATACATATATATATATACATATATATATATATACATATATATGTATATGCTTTAGGTCTATTGTCGGTTTATAACAAACCAGAAGCAGTAACGGTCGTATATCTTATACGTACCATTTTTCTTACTGCGTGGAAATAGAATTGATAGTCCCACGATTCGTTTCGCCTTTCGAAATGCGTGTTCGTAACTCCATCCTTTTTTTCATTCGGTTTATCTTTGCAAATTTACATTCGCAGTCTTTCGTGTTTCATACATATTCAATGGAACTAACCGTGAATATAGAATGTATTTCAGGAATCGTTGCACACCGTTCACGTTACATTTTCGCGTATAATTACATAAGCCAGCTGCCATAATGATAAAAGAGATTGCATTATCGCCGGACTCCAGGCCAACATTTCCATCGATCAAATTCCTTCCGGCCCGTGAGCGCGGTTATTTAACGGGAAAATGTAATAAATTGTAGACCCTATCTCGCTCTCTCTTCTTTGCCTCGTAACGACATCGTGCATCCGCTAAACTATACGATGCCTTCTTGTATATGTAGAAGCCAAAGGTTTTCACCGGGCGTCTTAAAATGCAACGAGAAAAGCAAAAAAAAGAATCACTGTGGAACGACAGATTCTTCCGGTTGGTCGATCGAATGGGAAATCGGAAACTAATTTATGCCACGAAGAAGTCTACCCTTCGCAGAATATGTGTTGCTCGATTATAAACAGTTTCGCTGGCCGTGAAGTATGATTTAACTATTGCTGTCAGCGTGTCATGCATCGTTTGTCATGATGATTAATTCGCTCCCACTCGATATCCCTTTCATCGATTTTCTTGCTCGCTTTCTACTCGATATACTTTCGATAATTAATCATTTGCTCTCCTACCGGTTGAACATTGTTGGCCATCGTTTAATTCGTGAACCAGGCCTCTGCAAAGACTCTCAGATTTCTCCTTTTGCTTACTCTCTATTCTAGTTTAACCCTTCAACGACGACGCCGCGGTTTTCTGTTACAAGATAAGAAACGTTACTTACAAATAGTTAAAGAAAGCAGTCAACAGAGTCATAAAAATGACTGCATTATAATAACTTGGTAACAAGGTCATATCGAGCAGATATTTATACGAATTTTTTTTCTTATCTTAGAGTACTGAATTCACCTCTCGAGTTATGTCCACATGTTTCGAAACAACCTGTATATTTAATCATTCCATTTTTCGATAATCGGTCATTCGGATAACCGACGTTTTACTGTTGCCATTAATCGTTTTATACTAATCGTAAAAAGAAACTGTGGTCGCTGTGGAGTTAAATTTAAATTGACGTACAATTGTGCTGTACAACTGTTAGATAGAATTATACAATAACTAACTTGAATATAAACAAGAGAGGAGGGAATTTTCCTGGGTCAGACGTCATTAGTTGGCAAACAGTTCGCCAAGATTAATATCATGGTATCGTAGAATCGAAGATAGTGGATGGGTCAGCAGCTAGTCTCACGTTTCATACAAAGGGACAGCAACGGAGTTGAAGTTACCAAACAATAGAGGGTACGGTGCGCTTAGTATCTACTAAAGTGAAACAAACTTATAATTAGTTATGGGAGCTTGTACCGAGATTGATGCCCCTACTTGCATTCGCAGCTATGAGTTGCACGAACTGAGTAATATTCTACACTTGCCAAGTTTATTCTGCAAACTCCTTGGCTCCTTGAATCATCTTTGATACGTTATGAACAATCTGTTTTTCGAATTTCACGATACCTTACAATGGAGCTTCATTTATGCGAACTCGCCAGGGGACAAGTGGTTCGTGTAATCAGGTCGTTGGAGGCGGATTTAGGTTTGGGCTATAAGTAGGCTATTGCCTAAGGCGGCGGTTTTTAGCGAAAAATTCGCTTTAGGCTTTTTTATGTACTGTATAAAATCAGGCAATTTGTTAGACTGCGGATTTTTATTCAAATTCATATTTTTATCGACAAAATTAGAGGAATGGAAGATCAATGGATAACTTTAACGTCTACGCACAATAATTTATTTATTACTTTGCATAGTAAATGAAGAAAGACCCGCAGCCTATCGATATTTGATATCTCTTTTTATTAACGTCTAAAATAGAGGGGTTTTCATGAGTTTCAAGAAACTCTGATTTTATTCATATTAATTTGCTTAGTATGGTTCCTAGAAATCGATTTCTTCGTTGTGTGCACAAAACAGTAGACTGTGTGACTAATTTGACAAATTTTAAACAAAAATCGATGGACGATGTTCCATTTATCGTAAAGACTCAGCGCTGAACGTTCAATATTCAAAATAAACCTTCACTTTTTAGTTTCGATACTATCGATCGTCTAATATTTTATATCGATGGTTTCGATGCAACCATTTCGATTTCAAAACATCGATGCATCGTTGCGATCTCTACTCGTAACTCGAGTTCCGATAAACGTAGTTCTACTGTACTTTCGGTAGGATAATTTTCGACTAGTAGGGTTAAAAGGATTGAGAAACCCTGATACTTATACGGAAAGATGAAGCACCCACAGCTGCATGCTTAACCGAAAGGGTGCGGGCGAAGGGATACGGGGCTCCATAAAAAAAAAACGTACGAGCAGGATCGTATGCATTTTTAAGAGCACTAACCCTGTCGATGGTTCTTACCGAGACTTACTGCTCAGACTTCGCTTTTTATAGGCGCTTCCGTGCATTCCGGCGAGGGTGCATGATTCGATAGGGAGTTAGGTCAGTGGGTCGTATCACGGAAGAACGGCAAGATGGCTTCGATTTTACTGAATTATGTGTGATCAATCGCGTTCCCTTGATCCATTGCCTTTTTATAGCCAATAAAATAGAAATAATTCGGTTGGGATCGGTGCGTTCTTTTTTATGCGAAACCATGAAACAATATTATCCACGTACGCTTCCGTCCATGAGTAAGATAAACGTTGGTAGTATGGAACACTGGATTTTAAAATCTTGCGAAAAATTGACGAATGTATCCTTGTTTTGATAAAATCAAGGCGTTGGGAGAAAGAAACTAATGTATAATCATATTTAATTGGCTAAGTGTGAAACAATTTAAATAATTTGAAATTAAAGTGAATAGAAAGCTTAAGTTTTAATTTTTGAGGAAAGTTACGCGTGTCGCCATAACGGCACCAGTGCAAAGGATTAATTATTTTCGATTCAGCTTCAACAGTTAGAACCACATGTTTTTGATATAATCAACAAATTCGAAAATATTCCAGCTTCCAGTCTTAGGTGATTTACCCTGTATATTTCCTGTACTTCCAATAACGCGAATGTGTCGAAATACTTGTGAAGCGGGTAGCGTATATGTCGGAAATTCGAAGCGAATTTCGAATCGATTTGTCAAATTACAGGTTATGAATTTATGAAATCGATAATTAAATTTACTCCTTTAATGTATCTATCCGTTTAGAGCATTCCTGTGTTAATCAGCAGGATATGAAACGTATATTTATGAGTTCAGTATGCGTTTTAATGCATATTAAAATACACGCAAATATTGTGAGCGAAACGCATGCGCCGCATTGTTCGATAAAAGCGGAATCAACGAAGCACGATAGCTTCGTAACGAGATTTATTCGCCGATAATTACTTGTTCGATTTTACTGATCGGGGTTTTTGCATAACAACGAAGGTAGTAAGTTAGAGAAAATCCCCTCCCTTAAGTCTCCCTGTGAGTGTGTGTGTGTGTATACGTTGAACAAAGAGATTACTTTGATAACCACTTGGGTGATTGCTGGGTATTCAACGCGCAACTAGCGAACTATTAATTAAAAGAGCCTTCGGTAGAAGTTAACAGGGATCCTTTAAGTAATTTTGTAATTCGGCCGTTGCACAAAGCGACGGGGGATGGTTTTAATATCGTAGCTGAATAGAAATTTCACTGTTTCTAACTCCCTCGCCCGTGATGGCCTTGTCTTCGGCACAATAACGATTCTCCCTGGCGCGGCAATGGCAATTACCGGACGCAAACTTGTACAGTTTTTTAATTAACATGCAATCTCGCTGGATAAATAAGGAAATATATACCGCGATGGCGTTGGAGAAAGCAATTACCTACTACTAATTAACTAAATAAATGAAGAAATGCGTACTTTAAATTATATCACCTATGTACTATTATTAGGCCTTCGAAATGGTTATAACATTAATTCCGGTTCTTAACCCTTTGCCTTATAACTACGAGTTACATTCGTGGAGTCAAGTATGTTCCAAATAGGATAAATATACGCAATATTTTAAACAAAATTTGATTTCCTCCTTCAACTTCTCTTAAATCTTTAAAAATTAGTGTAACAGATACACAACGCATAATACTTCAATATCTTGCATTTGGCACAAAGTTAAAGTTGTACATTGTTTGCATTAACTTGCGTAGCTGTAGAAAAATTCATAACGCAAAGATTTAACACTTTCACGTTCATCGCAATTAATTCCTCCTTTTGTAACAGGATTTACACGACATTTTACACGTACGAACCTAATAATGTAAGGAACCAGTGCGATACAGGTAACCATTTCTTTCAATCAAAAACGTCGAACACCCATTCGACGCGATTTTTTTTCGTTCCCAAAATTATACCAAAAAACTACGCAGTCTTTGTACGAAAAAAGTGATGGAAAAGAAAAGGTAGTAACTCGACCTTGACAAGTTATAGCACACTGAGGGGCGGCAGCAACCGCTCCATTTGTTAAACGAGCAGTTTCCTTCGCCTCTCTCCTCCATTTTTCCTTTTTTTTTCCCTCATCTCAGCTGGTAGGCACACACATGCTAGGCTCTACGAGGTCACGGCCCCTTGACCTAATTAGACATTTCCCCGGAGGGTATAGCCTCGGTTCAAGGATATTGCGCGGATGTGTGCACCGAGCTTTTCATTACTTCGGCGCGGTGGCGAGATTCGCGGAGCGGCACACTAAATATAGCGGTTTATTGCCGCGGTCGTGCAGGCGATAAAATTCGCGGTGGGTGGTGGTGATGGCGGTGGTGGTTGGTGTGCTGTTGCTGGTGCTTTCTGGAAGAACGAATGGTTATATAGACGTGCAGGGAGCTGGGATCTGGCGTCTAGCGCAGACAGATATATATATACGTAATACAGCTAGCAAGAGTGTAAGAGTAAGAGGAAGAGCGAGCTAGCGAGTTACACTTTCCTCAGATTTCCATCTCAGCGGTGTTTCATTTCGATAGACGATATAACGGGCTGCGGTTCGCCTCGTGTACAGATGCAGATCGCGATGCTACAGGCAAGGTTTGAACATAGAACATGCAGAAGTTCACGCAGGATACCGCCGCTAGTTTATACTGTTACCTCCCAAGAATCGCTTATTTGTGGAAACAAAATACAGACAGTGTTTGCTTCCTGCAGAAGTTTAATATAATAATTCGCTGTCTAAAGTACGTGGTTGAATTCGATCGATAGTTTGTTCCACTGGTTCCCAACTGGTGGGTTCGCGACCCACAAAGGAAAGGGCTGACTAAAGTATGAAATAACTGGGTAACGAAATATTCGAAACTGATATTAGGTAAGAACGTTAACGACAACCTAATATTAACATCTCGTCGGAATTCATTGAGAGATCAAATGTTCGAAAAATGAATTCTGTTTAACGTAAACAAAGTGAATCGGTAACTCTCATAGATTATTTTAGCGTAATATTTACGCAATCGGATAATTAATTAAATCAATTCGTATCGTGAAAACATTCTCCTTATTTATCCAAATTATTATTTACTTGGCTTTCGAAAGCTTCGAATCATAAAAGCAGCACAAAGTTTCGAATTCTCAAAGTCGAACTCGAACTCTTTTTAACGCCGTTGAGTTTCGAGGTCTCGAGCATTCCATCGCTACAAAAAAAAACATAGGCTTCAACTTCTGTAGGAAACGCGTATCGCAGTAGCGGCGCTGACGTATTGGAAAGGGTAAAACAAAAAAATGCTGGAAAGAAGAAGACGAGGCAGGATAGAGAATGTTAACTATATTTTACGGATATTATCCGTCGCCTGTAAATTATGTGTTACGTCATTTAACAAGGCATCTGACGATGCTACAGCACGTTCCACGGACTGTTTTAAGAATTTATGGTTAAGTGAAAAAGTCGAGAACGATCAGCGAAAGGAATAAATTAACTTTTTCCACGGCGCGGGTAATTTAAAATGAAATTAATACTGATCAGAGAGAGAGAGAGCGAGGACGAGGCATGCAGCATTTTCCGGATGATTAGGAATAGTATGCAAGGAATCTAATTGCAACGCGCGAACATCAAACTGCGCGCGGTGCACGCGGCAGCAGTAATGACGTGCATCGTAAGGGGCTTTGAACTCGTTAAACGCGGCCGAGCTCGTAAATTGTTATTCACACTCCTCGTTTCGTATCGATGGTTTGAATGTGTCATAATTACGATTCGTGCGAGCTCCATTAGCCGTGTATTATTTTTGTGCGGGCAAAACGATGGATGGAATGGTCGCGACGCCGCGCCGAGCCGCGCCGATGCTAACACGACGGCCATACTTTTACGTAGCAATTTAACGATTTAAATATATGCGGATCGGGAGGTAGCAATTCGAATTAAAATTTATCGTCCGCTTTGAGTCGCGGCGTTATAAATCCTGTGCTTGATCCGCTCTTAAACTGTCGATTCGTTTGATGAATCACGCTGCGCGTGAATCCAGTCGCTTTAAATTTCGTTCGATTAAAAAGACTGCACACCCCTTGTTTTTTTGTTCAATTGATCTCTGCCGTGTCCATTTTATCTTCTATTGTATTAAACGTTCCAAGGGTGAACCGATGAGTGAACACTTAACACTAATCGTATCGATATTTTATATATGTGTATTATAGTTATTCGATAAATCTTTCTGTGCGAAGAAAGAAGCATAAAGAAAAGCAAAACCTTAGAAATTGGTTAATAGGACAATATAAGGATTTTTACATATATTAGCGAATTAGTTTGTGCAACAGATAAAGGATAAATAGTAAAATTATCATCTTTATTGCATTACACAAATCTCCCTACTTTCTACTTATATTAATCGTGTGTTCAATGCTCAAACATCGCATTCACTATTTAAAATATTAAATATAAGGAAATATGCAATGTCCATGTTTCGTTACGTAAAAATGAAGTCCAACTTTAGCATTGACATTTTAGTGATCATGATTCTTCATACCTTATTTCGTTATTAAATAAAACACTGAAGGTGACAGTTATAGGGACACTGAGAGTAATTAGGACACCTACACCAACCGTTGTTAACATTTATAAGTTTAAGTTTCAATTTTTATTTTCGAGATTTATTTCCTTATAATTATGGAACTATTCTAGAGGATAAAGAATGTGACTAAATTTAATAAAACCTCGAAGACCGCAGCAAGATTAATTCATTTTTGTATTTCATGTTCGTTCATTGGTGCATCTACTTTATAATTCGCGTACGACTGTTTGATGTTAATTGATTGTCAATAGACGGGACTCTTTATCGCGTACATACGTCTATAGTTCGAAAGTGTCCGTCGAAACGCGCTACCATTTCGCGCTTCTTTTTCCATTTTATATCAATCGGCATTTCACGATAGTCTCGATTTCCTTGGTCTTGTGTTAGCGAGGAGTACTCGCGCATCAGCGCATAGTTATTTCATCGTAAATAGATGGCACTCGAGCCTGTAAAACGATATATTAACGCCGATCCATTGCAGTAAATCCACGACGATAACTCGACTTAACCTTAACGGCTGTTCCCGCGAAGTGGCATCGTTCTTCCTGTCCCTTCGATGTTCGTTTACGACCTTACCGCCATTTTATTCGTTGGGAAACACTCGGGACCGATGAAAAAAACTGCCGTAAATCGATGATCACTAATTTTCTTAGGCGATATATCGCCAGTTCGACTGCGAACAAAAGAAATTTCTACGATCCTTGAGTCTCATTACGAAACTTTTGCTTTTTATCCCCTTCGCCATCTGTGATTTTCATCACCTTTTTAATGACACTCTTCACCACCTCCTTAACCTCCTCTTATTAATTGTAACTAGTTGTAAGATTACTGTAAACGTTTCATTGAATATTATACAATTATAACTTCTATTTGAATGCAACATACAGGCAGAGCGTCGGTTATCCGAATTAATTGAGGGACAAATCCGTTGCGATAATCGGTTTGAAAGAATTAACCCTTATACAATAAAAACATTTTTATATTGTCTAATGAAATTCCATACTCGTCAAAGGGTTAATGGTATTTGCTGCATTGATACGGGTCCATATTTAGTTCCATTAGTGTCGTTATAAATGATAGATCATATAATTCGAGTCGCGATGCAAACGGGTTAAATTAGACAGCATGTGAACACATACCCGAAACATTCGTGCTGTTTTACTCGAATTCCGAGACCCTTTCGAGACACTTTCTTCCTGTCTTGATACATTTCAAAGGCGATCAGTTTCTTCAGAAGTATTCTCATCTTTCCATACGGCCCGATACACATAGTAAATTAAACGATAAAACTCCGCGTCACGGAGAAACACTGTTGTGTCTCGTTACGAACGTTTATGAAACCACAGGCGACATCGACCCATTAATATATTTTACTGACGACCGTACGTTCCATGGGCGAGCGTATTCGCGTGAAAAAACGAATAGAATCGCAAGAAGCTGCATCGTGGTACAGGGAGTGGGAATGGCAGCCCTATCCTCGCGTTTGAAATACGATTGCGACGCTGATATAAAGCATGTCACGGGAGCAGGGGCCTTTACAGCGTACTAAAACCACAGGATCGAGGATGATCCAAAGGATAAAGATTCGGCCAGAGACACACCGACTGGACACGAAGATACCCGATCCTTCCACCTTGTACACACATGGGACCAGCTGATTGTTTGACGTCGTCGTGATATCATTTCCTGTCGCAACGCTCACGTTGCCAGATGCTACGAGTTTAGATTTTGCCTTACGCAGTTAGATGTTCTGTGTAATTCTATATTGCACGGTTAACCCTCTTATAACACGGTTTCGATATAAGATATTCACTCTACTTTTACAGGTAAAGCATCGAACATTTTTTTTTTTTTTTTTGATGGGAATTTTAACGTCGCACCAACAATTAAGTTGAGATGGTATCATTAAATTATACTATTTGGTCGGCAATTTTGGTTTCTTTAATGAACTCAAGCAGATCAAGAATCTTGTTGGTTTCGATGTTAACTTTAATTATGGTTCCTATTTTGTATTTTTTACGATAGACATTGAATTTAGGACGATGGGGAATTTAGGATGACGAGGAATTTAGGAATTAGGAGATATACGGAACCCGTTAATTTGACAAATTTCGACCGTTAAAAAAATCATAAATATTATTTTCTAGCTATTTATGTTGATTTTAATTGATGCAATAGTATGAACACATATCGTAATTTATTTCGTCCTGTTCAGAATTTTTAACTTTGTGTACTTGTGTATAATATATCTACTTTTTAGAAAACCCGTGAAATTACACTATCAGTGTCCATAAATCTAATGTTAAGTACCAGAAAAAGTTCTTGAAACTTTCCTGGCAGAACTGTTTGATCCGAAGTAATTTGACACTGTTCCCTTTTATACAAAGTTTGATACTTAATGCAAGAAAATGCGCATTCCTTACCCATCGGTAAGCAACTTCCTAGCTAATTTCTGGTTCATTTTCGTCATTTTCTCGTCTGGTATCATTCAGTTCGCCTAGAATCGGTCGAGGTTCGTTCATTCGAGGTTCATAATTCCTGAAAAGTTCATAACTTTGGCGAAGTGAGCGGTGGAAGGCGGTAAACGTCAGGGCGCAAACTTCGCGCCATTAATATAAAGTCGACGCTCGTTTATACGCGCCAGCGACGTATGTAGTTCCCGCGTAGAGATAATAACGCGAACCACGTCAGCCACGCGATTAAATGTCCACCACGTTGTCGTATTTTTGGTCGTGTCTTATGAATTTCAAGAACGAAACAACACGTGTGTTTTATTCTCGTTTTCAGAACCCCGAGGGACCCTTTTAATCTGCGAGTATCTTGCTGAAAGAGATTAGTTAATTAACGATGCAAAGGACACTTCAATAGGAGTTTCTGGATGTTTTTAAGTTGTACAGGGTGTCCTAAATTTTTTTCGTAGAACTTTGTCCATATATTGGGGCAGAAATAATTCCTCCGCATTTTAACCTCTTGCCCTACTATTATTTGGTTACCAACTTAGACTACCATTACTTGACTACTATTTTTGTATCATGTCACATACAAATCGTTTGAATATTGTACACAATTTTTCTTTAATAACATCCAATCTTGTAATACAGAATTAAAATTAGTGTTCAAACTAAATTTTATCGTTAGTTATAGGCATGTTTTTTTAACCTGTGTCATAATTCATAGAACGAGTGTAACTCGTTGTTGTAGGGCAAAGGGTTTAGTTCAAGATTGCAACATTAAGAATCGTATTGGAAATATCTGGTAGAAAGCAGTAAGACATTTCTATGAAAAGGTCAAAGCAAAAACACATGGAAAAATTATTGCATCTATTATCCCATGTTAACAATTTCTCCCAAATTGTAATAATCGCAATGTTAACCCCTTTTTCTACATTTTCTACATATACTGGCATTAGCTGATTACTGATCCCATATCGTATCACGTATTTGAATATTGTGGACAATATTTGTTTAACACGATTGGATTAACACGATTCGATATTAATTCGAAATTTATTATATAATTTCCTATAAATGAGTAGTCTATCCTGTACTTAGTCAATGTTTAAAGTAAAGCACAAATTGGTTTACTTAGATGGTTAAAAGGATCTTCGTTACGCTTCTATTTATTCAACAGTGTCTTTAAAAATCTGAAATCACATAAAAATCCGCAGTCTAATTATAATATACCTCGAACGAATTTATTACTCACCCTAATAAAATTCCCAAGTTTCGCCAACCCTTTAACCTTTGTAATAATTCCATCTTTTACAATTTAATCTGCGAAGTCGGCTCGTGAGAGGCGAGTGACGAGACATCAAGCCCTCGTCGAATTACCGCTGCGATCCGTCTCCCTGATCGTGTTCGTAATTTCATCCACAATAAGTCGTAGGATTGTCGGCGGTGCTTACGCTGGCATAAAGTTCAAGTCAACGCAACGGGGGCAAGGGGGAGCACATTTCCTTTTTCCAGGTCCATGGAGAACCTTGCGCTTGTAGGGACGTAGCAGCACGTGCCGGGGATGTCGGTTTTCTCGGCTGCTTGGCGGAATAAAGAGAAAGTATTAGCTCGGCCGTAGCGTCGCGACGACCAGGATTAATCCAGAAATTTAATTAACAAAACCGTAAGCGCTCTTTCCCTCGGTCTCGCGCTCAGTTCTCCCTGCCGCTGCTGTGTTGCCTTTACAGCTTTACGCTTCCATTCGCCGGAAGTAAAAATAAGATCCGCGACGAATTCTCCTTGCTTCCGTTAGCGATCAAAATCGTTTACCTTGTAAATCTGTTTCCACCGAGGAAAACACGTGTCGCTGGATGTCGGTCATACCGAAAAATCTTCCTCGATGCGACGTGAAATCGGCCGCCCCGTAAATTCGTCGTATCTGACTTACTTTACGATTGCTATAATAAAAGCGGTGACGGATGCTACAAATTATTATAGGTGTCGGAACACGTTTATAATTCTCTCGTCTTTTTGCAACCCAGTACATATTTTACTCTTAGGGCTAAGTATGTAATCGAAATAGAGCAAATTGGGGTATAAGTAGGATTTCCACTTGAGAATCTCTCGAGAAATTTTACAGTTTCGTATTTCTCATTTCTCGAGAAACTGAGTCTATTATTATAATTAGTATTTATTTTCGAAAGTGAGTTTCAGTTAGGTCTAATTATTATGTATGTTGCAGTTTATAATAAATATTATCAACGCACGTGGAAGTGAAATTTGCGATCGTTGTACGACAACGAATTTTTTCTAATTGTTTGCATACTTAAATTTTCCACAGATGCATAAAAATCTGCAATCTAAATTACGATCAATTTTTCCGATACTTCCAAATGTGTATTTCCCAACCTTGCTTGCTTACTTTCGGAGCTTCTTCTCACATCAATTTATGTATCGCAATTTTAACGTCACATTACAAAAAGAAAAAAGAAAAATGACAAGCTTTTTTGACCGACCTGATACAATAGAAGTGGAATATTCAGATTAAAAAGCGAGCTCGTTGCGTAACTATGTAAACGAGCGCATCAGTAAATCACTCTGCCTCTCTTTCTCTTTCCACCCTCCGTCCTTCATGGCTTTCTAAAAAATCGAACCTTTAACAAAACAAAAAGGAAAGAGAAAAAAAGCCCTCGTCCTCCCTGATTCTTCCAATCGTAGGAGCGTTGATTTATCGCGGCAATCTTCGGAAAGCAAACACGAGGATTGCGCGCGATGCGCGCAAATGAGTAAAGCGTTTCGCGGCCGCGAGATCTGTAACGAAGAATAATTGAAATGGCGTGAGAGCGAGGGTATCAAGCGGGAAAAACCCTCTCTCCCTGTTCTCCTACGGGCGAACACGCGTCCGTATCGGGGAATCCCCGACGTATATCTCGCGTTACGCTGCTCCTAACGATTTTTCGATATCGGTAAGCGATGCGTTTTTATTCCCGCCGCGATAGAAACGTCCGAACGTTGCAGACAATCTGCCGGATAACGCGTAACTGTGTGCTCCCCTCAGGAAAATAGTCAGTCGAATTTTATGCCTGCCGCCTGTACTCCAAGCAAGCAACTTTATGAAAACATTTATGAAGTCGTAGGTATATCGGGGGGAAAAGGAAAAACTATGGGATGGAAAATATTCTACGAAAAGAGTGCAGCTATGCCCTAATCCAACGATGGATAGACAGTGGCTAGATTGTGTTTCACTGCCAGCAGTCGTTTATTTAATCCCTTGCATTGCAGACTATTTTAACAGTCTAATTTACCATGAATTTCATCACATTTTTGCGGGACTTTATTTTAAAGAGGAGAAATAATATTAATAATAAAGGAATTTTCACTGCATTGTAGCTTAAATTCAATCTTAAAGAGCATTTTAAGAAGAACATTCGAATTTCACTTGTATGCATAGTTCATTTTATTTAATTATTTGCTATTTCTTCTTAAAACAATTCAGCAACCTTTAAGCTTTATATTTGTGTACAGTAAACGTCATTTAACGGTGCTTTTAATTAATTAATGACTACAAATCTTTGAGCTACATAAACTCGACCATTTCATTTGCAACAACCTAATATTTCGTCGCGAAAACGTGGCGGTGTAGGACGTTAATAATTATGAAAAGTCCATGATCCCCCTCTTTCCCTGTGTTGGGAGAAATGTGCCGTGGCGACCTTGGGTGTCAGCTTCATTACGGGCGGAGTGCTCGTCGGAAGGATTTAAATCTGGGGTCGCCTTAAATCAGGAAGGATCCTGGACAAATCAGATCGTCGTTCACAGCGACGTCGTCGTCGTCGTCGTCGTCGTAGTCGTTGGCCGTTCTACTCGTCGTCATCCGTCGTTCCTTCCCTTCCGTTTACGCGTCGACGAGAAGGAGGCTTGACATTAATAGTCTCGCGGCGGATAAGCCGTTTTTGAAATGACGTTCGAAGGGAATAATACATGGAGGGTCACTTCTCGGGCTCGGGCTCGTCTCCACCCCAGTAGAACGGACGTCCCTTTTCAAATAACGCATTCGAAGTCCTTTCCTTTTCGGCAAACTGAAGGACCCTTCACCAAGAGACTTCCACCCTTACCGTCTCACACTCCGCTGTATCGGCTGTGTGCGTATAAATGTGGCTGCCCGTGACGTACAGGGTGTTCTGGAAATAAAAGATGCTTCCAGAAGATTAATAGAGATGATCCTGTGTGTTTATGGTTCTTTTATATGGAAGCTTATTATAAGATACTCGGTTATCCGGACCGAGCCACAAAATTAGTTACAATGGACTCCTGCACCGCGCGAGGAATACACGGACTTACAAAATTGACCGAGCGATACCGCTGTTATGTAATTATTTTGTATGCGACGATAATCTTGCAACTATTTCAAGTGCGAGTCTCATTTAGTTAATCGTTGGAACATTTTGCAATCTCCCTGAAAATGACAGCCGATATTTGCGCTGGCTTCGAGTTACAAGGGGACGCTACGTTGAGTCTACCTTTGGTGCTTTTAGAAAACGCGCCGCCCTGCGTTCACCGCTAGCCTTAAAAACTCGCGTCAATTACTTTTTTAATTATAACACGGCCCTCAAAGGGTGTATTAATTGAATTTTGTTAGTAGACTTACTTTGTGTGTAAATAATTTCTTTTAAACGTGTACATTCTCAACACGGTAACTATCAACGTGGCCCCTTTGGTTGGCGAAATATAATGGAATCTTGCTGGAGCACCTTGTACATAAATATTGAGCCGCACACGTGTGTCCCCATGTCGGTTTCTCTCTTTTCGATCTCGCGCGGACAACCCTTCTCATGCAACCCCTTCCCTGTCATTCCTTGTCTCCCCACCCACGATTTTGTCTCCGTTAACTGCCTCAATTAAATCTTTGTTACGAGCAATTTGAGCCCTACGATTTTTGGGAAAGGGGACAGAGGGTGTCTGGTACAGAAGCCTAACGACGTAAACAAGATCTTTTAACAATGCTACCTTCGAATGAAATTTAATCATGGACGTTACACTCTTGATGAATTCTGCCACATATGTGTACGTTTAAGCATAGTAACTGTTGGATTCGTGTAGTTACACATACATGTAAATATATACGAAAATTAAATCTTCTAGAAGATATAGATCAGGGGTGGTTCTGAGAAGCACATTTGTTAGCCTTTTCTTTTGGCCATCTGCATATCGTCACATCGACAGTGGCAGGAAAAGCACGGGGATTGAAACAAAAAACTAGGCGAATTTCGCTTATTTACGTGGACGAACGAAATTTATGCCGGTCAGGAAATGGTGTTCGTTTTCACGTCGATCTATCTTTCGCGAGAGGCGTGGCGTGGCGTGGCGAGGCTGGCCACTTTCATCGCGTTCCGATCAATCATACCCCCCTGGTTTACAAATAATGATGTTTAGCCCCGTGTAACAAAGCAGGAACCGCGGAGAGGCATTGAATTACACACTTGTACAGAATTGCGAAAACACGTAATGACGCGAGCCTCGCACGACTGAGTAAATTATTTCGCAACGCGGCAAACGCGTTGTTTTATGCGTCGTGGTATTTTCAAATCGAATTTCCCTTTGTTCGGTTGTATAGGCCGCCGTTACGATAACGCGATTACAATTCACGCAAGCTAATGCCCTCCCCTCATCCCCCCTCCCCACTCCGTATACCTTGGCCCCTGTTTTTCGATGCGTCTCGCGTTACGCTCATGCAGGTCAATGATAATTTCCAGCCGCATATCCCATAATTGAATTTATGTAAACGTATCAATCGTATTGTTATTTAAAATTAACGCGCGTATCGGTATATCGGTGGCTTTGAACGATTCCGAGTTTCCAATTTCGATGCCAGCTACAGCGTTTCTCTAAGGGATGTGTGCGAGAGGTCCACGGGTAGGCAACGATATCGATATACAGTTAGCCGAATTAATATTCGAACAAAACTTACAGCGAAATTTATAAAACGCGAAAGGCCTAATTTTAATGAAAGTTCGGAAGCACGATTGTAGAGCATAAGGGTGCATTCACGCACCATGTATTAATTATCATCGACAACCACCAAGTTTCAAACATAGAAACGACAGTGTAATAAATAAATCGTATACCTAGGTAATATGCAAACATTATTATATATTTTCTTTTCTTTTCGTTCACATGAATGTACATATTTGCATAAAACATACGATAAGTATACGTTAATATGGTTTGATATGAAGTCAGATCCCTCAAATTTCAGCACGTTTTCATCTTTTGAATGCAACTTTGCTTTAGTAATCTGAACGCTTGGAAATTCAAATGCTTAGAAATGTAGAAGCTTCGAAACTTGCATGTTTCCGAATTCAAAAGCTTAGGAATCTAAATGCTTGGAAATCGAAAAGTTTGGAAATTTAAACGCCCGAAAATCCAGAAGCTTGGAAATTCCAATGCTTAGAATTCTAATGCCTTGGAAATTGAAACGCTTGAGAATCCAAAATCATGGAAATTCGAACGCTTGGTGATTCAAACTATATTCGACCAATCGGTCATTCGGATAATCGACATTTTACCGTATTTCGAAAAAGCAATTGCTGAAATTATCACGATGGAAAATCTATTTTTTACGATAGCCTGACAGGCAAAAGCACGCGATTGTTTTGGAAATAGCTGCGTGCTGCGTACGACGCGGTGCACATACGCTGTAACACGTATATAGAAATCGATAAGTTTACGCAGTGAACCACGTCACTCGAGGTGATAGGCAGCGCTTCAGGGACTTTACGATGAGAAATCGAAAACGATGGACCGCGTTCAACCGCAGCCTCGTGGCAGACGAACGTTTATGATAATTGATAATTAATAGTATTATGAAAACACAGAACCGCTGGTTGGTTCGCACGATAAGCTAACGGTCCAACAAGTTGCATGACACTGCAATCGAGAATGCAAACGATGAATACGCTGCGAGAAGCGAAAACGGTACTGTTAATTAACAGTTGCAGCTAATTTAATTTCGCCAGAAAAGGCTCTCCCTCCATAAATTCATAAGCACCGTAATATCTTTCAGAAGCGTTTACAATATAAACGCAAAGCAAAGATTCAATCTTTAACCCTTTTTAGGCCATGAATAATAACAGTTAAGAGAGTATTTTGGTTTTGAATTCCAAGCCTTTAAATTTCCAAGCTTTCGAGTTCCAGGCCATCAAATTTCCACGACTTTGTTTATTAACGATATTGATTTAAATTTTTTGCTTTAACAGTCAAGGTGCGTCCACAAAACTCACAAAATGATTCGGCGGCTATTTGCAAACATTCGTCCGCAAAGAGTTAAACCCACCCTCATTTGTAATCACGATTCACATTCGCGATGAATATTGCGATCTAAACGCAATAAAGATAGATACCGCGATGCATTTGCAATGGAGTTTGACTATAACTTTTGTTTCAATTTCAATAGTCATTATGGGGCGAGTTAATTATCACGGAAATGAAATTCAAAGATCCGATTGTAGTTATGAATATGTATCACTTTAAAGTGATTTAATGCGAGCATAAAGTAGAGCTAGGGACACTCTCAGAATAGACGTCACACGTTATACATAGTTTAATAATCTTCCGCGGCGTTTTGTAAATTGCGATCAATTATTTTGAAAGAAATGTTTATTATAAAACGGTTTGACGCGAATGCAAAGTAGAGCTTCAACATTTTAACGTGCAACTTACTCTGTAATTACGTAATTATAGAGGTGGTTGCATGAAATATGACCACGATAATTATTTTCACCAAGAAGTTTAACGCGGAGATTGAACATTTTCAGATGCGCTTTGCTATAACTTAATAATTATACAGGATGTTTCGTGAAACGTACGCCACGTTAATTATTTTCAGAAAAATATTTAAACAAGATAGACGCATCGATGAATGAACACTTAAGGAAATCATTGGCTCTTTAATTTAATCATGGAAAATTTAACCCTTTGCGTCCTTATGAGAACTTCAGCGTTACATATTTCGGAAAGGGGAAAATTTCTCTCTAATTTGTCTAGTTTGAAAAGAAATTACAATTAAATGAGTGAAAATGAACATAAAACTTGTTGGGGAAATTAAAATTTGTTGCCATCTAAGAGCCAACGGAGTGTAAAAGGTTAAATGTGCAAAACGACATAGAGAGACGTGGAAATGAAAAAATCCGTAATACACTAATAATCTAATGTAAAATTAACAAAGTATATTATATTATTTCTTTTAATTTCACACACATATATATAATATAGACATATGGTTCTATTTTTTTAGTTTTGGTAGCTAAAAGCAAACATACGCTTTTGTGGAATCTTGGGCATAAATTATAGAACGACCTGTGCCTCGTTATTAATGGATAATTGGCCCATTTATTGCGTGTGCTCATTTACCGGCGCATCCACGCCATTTTCTATTAGTTAGAAAGAGTTGTATCGTAAAGCAATTTGACGCGAGATCGAGAATCGATTCAGACACGCTTCAAATTATCCTTTTCCCCGTGGCTTTTCGTACGGCCATGGCCAATCTACAACAATTCCCGGCCAATCGATTCCTTGCGTCTTTGCAAATTAGCCAGACTGCGGTACGTCGCAGGGAGGCATGCTAATTTTTTGCCTGGCAAACGTTCGGATTCCGGTCACGTATCATGGCCGCGGTTGCCCGCCGCTAACGAATTGAAAACTGGTAATTAAAGTTACCGTGACTTCTGATCGCGCGATTTCGAGCGCGCTCGCGGCCGACTGCACATTTGTTACTGACAGTTCTTGCGACCGGATCATCGGCCAGCGAATTACACCCGTTGGTTTCGGCTCTTGGTACCGTGAACGCCCATTCGAAACTCCCTCCCCTTGCCGCCCCTTGCTACAAAGTTGTTGTACGCAAGAAGAAGATACAAAGTTTCGACTGCACGAATTCGATTATAAACGAGATCCTTTGGGAAATAAAAGAAATTCGCTGTAAAAGAGATTTGCGGCGTTCGAAGTTTCGTAGTTTCATCTTCGGTTCGCTTCCGAAACTACCCGAGATAGTTTCGCGTTATAACGCAAAGATTTGACGCGAAAGAAAGACGGGTGTCGTTTATTTAACTTGCTAAAAGCTAGTGGTAGGTATGATGCTACACCTGGCGAAAAGTTTTCGGTAGAATACGATAATATGGAAGCAACTGAAAACTATAAAGACTAAGATTTTTGGGATGCGAAATTCTACTCTACGAATAAAAATCATATGGGAAAATTGAATAAATTGAATAATGATGATATGTAACAGGTGAGAAAAGAAACAGAATAGAAATGAGATAGAGAGGAAAGGGTAGCATAAATATTGGAAAAGGTATTCGATATCATAAATTCAAGAATGAGATGAACAATACTTCACTTAATATTTATATTGCCTAACACTTTCTTCTATTTTTATGTTCACGTATGATTGTTTTGATACGTTGTGGCATTGATACTATGAATTTTCTGCTATTTGTGCAAATCAAATTCACCTTCTTCAATAATGAATCCCGTTGAAGAACTTTCTTTCAAAAATTTAATTCTGTGCAAGAAATATTTTCGGTGATGTCAAATTTCGCATTTCATTGAGAAACAATAAAATTGCTTTGGACTTTGGAATCAATAAAAATTAAATTTATTAATGTTAGCTTATTTATATATAATTCTCCATACATATTTAAATCTTATAATATTTTTACATGTTGGTATACCTTTAACATTTACTCATTTCAAAAATTATGTTACTTTCTTTAACGAGTTTACGTGGTTTTCCATTGTTAGTGGGATTTTATTCAAAAGATTTAATTACAGACGAGTTTCTTTTTCATAAATTGAATATATCAAGATACAATTATTGTTAATACTTTGCGAGGGCTTGGGAAACTTGTAATTAGCCACAGACACACGAAGATAATATTTTTCTCTATACCAGCTATCATTCACGTTACTTTCCCAATGCTGTGCGCGATTATCCATAAGTTTCGTTCGTTAAGCGTCTCCTCTGTTTTCTATCTTTCGGAAGACATTTCCAATTGTAAATTTGCGAGATAGCCAACGGACGTTGCTAGAGTATTGCGAACAGAACGAAGCACTAATTGCACGCGGAACTTTTAGGTACAGATATTAGGCTCGTAAATACTTCTGTTTATCCGCAGCCATTCGCGTTTATTGCTTAATTGCAAGACGAAGAGGAATCGAATCCGTTTCTTGCCACTACTTCCGTTTCACTTATCATCCAACTTTATTTTCTTTTCAACCATCTGGGTTGTTACTTTGTAACACGATGTTAATGGTTTTGCGAGACACGTGTTAAGCTGACTTGAATGACACCTGTGAGTGTTCTTCTCAGCTTTAACAACGTGTCGTTTATTTGTCCAACCGATCTGTCAAGCGATCTCTAAAAAGTTACAGTACAAAAATCGAGCAGATAAACGCGAGGACCAAGTAAGGCACGATCGAGCCAGTTCGTGACAAGAAAACGCATACTCGGCCGATAATGGAGGGTTAAAAAAGTTCCAAACGACTGAGAATTAATTGCCAGTGACGAGGAGAAATTTTTTAATTGATATCGCCTAATTATTACTCGACAAAGTTGCTATCGAGGGCGTGGTTAAGTTTTTGGCTACCGCGTTGCATACCCTGTGTCCGTTAAATTACCCGTGCGCGTATCAAAAGCCACAGATTGATCTCCGATGAAAACAGAGCGAAATCCTGCGCGCAGGTGAGATACCACGATCCGAGAAGGGTAAAGAGAAATGAGTAAGTGGAAAAAGACAGGTTAGCAGCGAAGAGAGCATTGCTGAGAGGCCAAGAAAAGGGCCACCACGGATTCGCTTTTGTGCTCGCGTCACATTAAAGAGTCACGCATTCAGCAGCAGGAGGGACTTCGACCCTTCCGTCGTTTAATTGTTACTTAGTTTTAATTGCCGTCGGCTGTGTTTTGCATAAGTGGCCTCGCAGGCCCGTTTGTTTTTGCGCTTGACGGCTGAACGAAGAAAAGGCAGCGACGGGGAACCTGAATCTTCGCGCCTGCCTTGCGTGGACGTGGATTAAATTGAATTAATTTCGGCCTCGCTGAGGCCTCGGGGCCAAATAATTAATTACCGCCTTACATGACGGCTGATAAGTAAATCTTTTTAAGCGCAGGATTTGCGTGCGATTGGGCGACGATTAAAGGCTTTATCGTCCGCGCTGTGGGACGCCTAACAACATGCCAATGATACACATTATTTTGAGAATAAAAAGAAGATACTCGGCATGGATTTTGTTTGTGAAATATTAGTGTATTGGAAAATAGCCGGTATATTTTAATAAGTTCTAGAGCGAACGTTAGGAAAAGCCTTGATTAAAAATATACGATTTGTTTGACACTAGAATTATACCAAGCAATCAAAGTGACTGGTTACAATTTTACCATAAAAATTATAATTGCAATGGTGCATTTTTTTTTATTGATATAAGAATGAATTTTTAAATTATGATTTATTGTTGTTCAATCATATGGGCTTTCCAAATGTCTACCATTTTTATTTCTTTGGTTTAAATAAGTATACTTTAGTCGTCGGTAGTTCTAGGGTTAATTAACCCTTTAGATACTAAACTGTTCTGTATTTTCCATACAAAATTATATTATTATTAAACTGCGAATTTTTATGCATGTATGTCTAGAATACAGCAAAATATAGTACAGATATATGGTTTAGTGATACAAAGTACTTTTGAAAAAAATATGGTACATTACAGACTGTTTGAATTTCAGTCAAACTTTGTATCATAACTCGAAAACGAAAAGCTTCCCCAAGATGTGGCTTATACCATTTAAAGAGCATAAAATAAGCTTCTTATACTGAATTCTTCGTTATAATTTGAAGATCATTCTATTGAGTGTTGTATTTTCCACCAACATAAGCATATACTTCTGTCCATAAATCATTTGATACTTGTTAGTTTTTAACAAAATGTTTACTGAATTAAAGTTCCACTAACCTCTTAAAAAGACAGTATCATTTAATCTCCTTTCTGAAATAAATAATTAGCGAACAACAACTTCGTTTTCTAACCATAACATCAATATTTCTTTACTCCTCAACAGTGAACCGAACAATATTAAACTATAATATTCGTTTATTTATGCAAATAAATCGTTGCTATCTAGTAATGGAAACGAGTAATAGTTTTCATTTGTACTGGCGAATCCCCTCTAAATAAATAAATAAAATACTCAAATAACTATCATCAATTTTGTTCCGATTTTGTTGGAAACAATACTTTTCATAGAACACACTTGACACGTGTTTTATTGGCTGTGATTAGCGATCCTATGGGGAGTGAAACGACATTCTATTTCGAGGTATCTTCGAACGAATCTGCTTCGAGCGCGTTAATTAACGATTAATACGCACGAAGGAATGAATAAAGTAGGAGAGATAATAATAGAGATCTATGTATAGAGGCAACCGGTTACCCTATATAGAAGATACAAAATGACAAACAGCGTTTCGCGGAATAAATTTTTCATTTGCCAGACGGATATTACCCTCTTTCGTTTTCCAAAGCATAAATATTCGCCAGCGTACCGTCTGCTACTGTGAATTTGTACTTGCTCACGGTGCTATCTGCTAATCGATAGATTTGAAAGTCATGGCGCGCCGGCCATTTGAATTTCAGATTCAAGATCGGGAGCAATATGACAACCTTAGTGGTAGTTTAGTCTCAAACGTTCGGTTAAGGTAGAAGAGGAAAAGGGAGGTGCAAAAAAGGGACAACGAAAAGACGAAGAAGAAAGAAGAAGTTTTCGCAGATTAATACAGTTCTTTTTTCCCTGTACACCGGTGGACGAAAAAGAGGCGAAGAAGGGGAGGAAACCGCCGTATATCATACGCCGGTTCTACTAATGACTCTGAAAGTTGATGCTACCGTGTGGAAGAAAGCTTCGAGGTCATCAAAAACGGACGCGGGCGAAAGTATCGTTGAAATCAAGAAGCGGGTCGGTTCGATTAAGAGAGGAGATGAAGAAGACGAAGAAGAAGAGGCGGAGGAGAAAGAAAGAGAAAGGGTGGCGCGGATAGGGGAAGATTGAGCGCACAAAAGAAGGATTTTGCATGTCTGATTACTTACGGTAAAGGGTCTTTGTGACTTGGAAGTTCCTTCGCTGAAAAACCATTGACGTTCTAGAATGGTTTTATCAGTCGATCGGAGAATCCTATTTCTTCCTCTTCTTTTCTTTTCCCCATTTTTCCTTTTTTAATCTTTCGCGAAAACGCGGGAGGGGGGCAAACATCGCGTTTGCGATTCCGTGCGTTACCGATTCCCCTTGACGATATTCGTGTAATGAACCGCGTAATAGCGCACACGTTTTTTCTTTTTTACCCATTGTTTCGAGAAACGGTGAAAAGATCAAGACAAGCTTCTCGAAGAAGAATAATGTAAGAAAATTTAGTTAACCCTTTGGCAGACAATAACGAGTCACTCTCGTGACATGAATTATGGTGTCGGTTCAACAAAAAGGGACTCTAATAGCAACAAAGTTAAATTTTAACTTGATTTTCTGGTTTCAGTTCGTAAAATTGAAAAATAATTAATTAAAAATGATATATAACATTTTAATAGTTTGCATATAATACTGTATAAAGCTAATGAACAACTTAGGTGGTATGTATCAATATTAAAAAAATGGTGTGGTAAGAGTTTAATCGATTGACATGAGTTACTGGAAAAACCTTGTCGGATTCTGTTTCTTTTAATGAACTTGTATGACCCTAAATAAAGCTGAATAAAAATAACTTTCATACAGTGGCTGAAAGTAAAAGTCGGGTAGTTACATTTTCATGTTATAGGAAGCGATTGATAAGCATTTGAATTTCCAAGCTTTTGGATTCCCAAGCGTTTACATTTCTAAGGTTTTGACTTTCGAAGCGTTTGGATTACTAAGCTTTTGGACCCCGAAGCCATTGCATTTCCAAACTTTCCAATTTCAAGCTTTTGTATCAACGGGAGCGTCCATCGACTTTTGAAATCGTTCGCATAATTACGAGCGGTTTTTCTTTGAGCCACTGTAGCTGGCGAGCAGAAAACGTTCGCGCGGCGCCTTTTTGTTCAAGTCTCTCAAGAGCGAAGGTTTCTTTTTTCTTTCAAAGAAAGGCAAAATTTATTATCTATACGGTTTGCACGGGAAAAAAGGTAACGATTGAGAGAAGAAGTAGGGGTAGTTGGTAAGCGCAATGATCGCAAGGTTAGCTGGTGCGTACAGAACGTTCGCGCGGTTCCTTTTTGCTCTCGTCTCTCAAGTAAAGGAATGAAGGGGGATGTGCAAAAGGTAGAGAGGACGAGAAAAAGGCGTCAGCCGTGAGAGGGCACATCAGTGGGACCCATGAAATAATAATGGTATATATAAAGTGTAATTTAGCTAAACGTATGCAGCGTTGTATTGAAGCTCGGCTTCGAACTCAGGGCTGTGCCTAGTCGCGCTACTTTCAACGCCCTATGCTTGCACTTTCTTTGCCAATTCATTGCACGCGTATCACACATGGGATATAAACGTGACGTAACTGAAAGAGGTACATTTTTCAAGAGAAGTCAAAATCTGTAAGTGAACTTATGAACAAATTATTTATTAAACTGAAAGTATTTGATTAAATTGTAGGCCACAGAAACAGCTATCAAAAGTTACTCTCAACATTTGTCACTCTTAACCCTTGAAATCCCTTTTTTTTCGAGTTATGGCGTGTTTGATGCTTTGCTCAATCACACAAGACTAAATTATTTTGAGTTACGATGCGTTTGATGATTTCTTATAAATTTAAACTCGAATTCATAAAATCGTTAGGATGCGCAGACGCGTTTATATTCTAATATATCTAATATATTCTATAGTTTATGCTCTATTCTATATACTATATTCCAATGTTTATATTAACGTTGCGACTAAAAATTGCATTTCTCGAGTTGCGATACTTTTGTAGCCCATGTGCTATACGATTGCGTGGATCAACGGCAACCATTTTTGTCCGCACGTTTCTTGCATCCTGCAATAATTCTAGCGAACAATAGACAGTTGGTAGGTGGTGCGAGTTCTAACGAGATTAGTCGGTACTCGGTAATTGAGCGATTGCTCGTGAACAAGAATAAGAGTTATCCGGCTTCGGATCGTCTTCGAGCAACCAGTTCGACCTGTACCGCGTATCGCGAACAATAGACGCGGCCACGTATAATACTATCATAAATTCTATTATCTTTACCACCGCTATTTGTCATTATCCTCGAAGAGGCAGACCGAAGCTCGAACACAAATGCCACCGACGAGATGATAATACAACCACCTTGATCTTCTTATTCTTATTCGGGGCGGTTCTACTCGCGTTTCTTCTGGAAAAATCGTCCTTCTTCATCGTCCCTCGAAACAGTTCGTGAAATTTACTTCCCAAAGAAGAGAAGGAAAGGGGAGGGGCGGATGGTCTGACACGCCACGAAATTACACGACCCGTCCATTCAGAAAACTAAACACGCGTGAAATCCGAATCGTGCGGAATCGCCGGAGCGTGCGCGGCTGGTAACGCGAAATTCCTCGACGCAACCGGTGCCCCGCGAAGAAGTGACATTTTCGGAGTCTGATGGGCCCATCCCTGAGTTATGCCACGAGATGGATAGCCTGGGGCCCGCGGTGAGTAAATTACAAGGTAAGACGGAACGCCGACTGCCCTCCTGCTCCTCTTCCCCTGCACTCTTCTTCTTTTCGTTCGCGCTCTTTCCCCTCTTCGTCCGCTCGTCTTCGTTGCTCTTGTTCGATCCTCGAGCACGGTACCTACTCTACCTTCATCGGACCGACTGGCAAGGGGCCTCACGGCCCCGAACATCCCACGAGCATCCGACACTTTGGGCCTTGCTATGATACACCTTTGGCGTGGCTACCGTACTGCGAGATACTCGCTGCCTTCTTTCCTCATCCTGCCTACCTCCTCACCCTACTCCTTTCCGGATGCCCTCTTCCTTCTGCATTCTACCTTCCTCATCGTCTCAATTTTTTCTCCCCTTTCTTTTTTTACCTTTATATCCCTCCCTCTCCCCCCCTCCCTTTCCCTTCCTTTCCTTTTCATCTCTCTTTCTCTGTTTCGTCCCTGATCGCGCGTGCTTCCTTTTGCTCCGTTTTCTCGTTGCTCGCGTCGTCGTTTAAATCTCCCGATCCTTCGACTACCTCTGCTATGCGCTACTACTCTTTTTATTCTTCGTTTGTTTGGCAAGCTTGCTGCTCTTTTTTTGTTTTTGTTCCCTTGTCCCCCCGCTTGGAATTCTATTATCGTTATCGTTGCGGATAAGTGCTAGGCTTTTATCCGCGAGATATAGTAACGCGGGGTTAAATTCGAATAGGTTTCGAGTGTACGAGTTTGCGATTCTTGCATTGTAGGTAGCGATTTTGGTACGAGTGTTGGGTTTGAGCTCGAAATTCTGGTTTTGTCGACAAGGGAAGGGAATAGATTGGTTAAAGTTGCTTAATCCTTAACTACCATTGTCGGTCCCCGAGACTTTGTAGATTAAAATTTGCCAGCATGCAAATTTGTAACTTTTATGCTGCTGTTTCTATTGAACTTAATGAGGAATTGGTTGTCCCTATTTATATGCTCGCAACTGTACGTGAAATATTCGCGTACACGCGTACTTTTAATATACGTTGAAAACCGTGACCTCCACTTTATAGGCGTAAGGGAATATTTTATTTTCGTTTGACCGAGTTAGCAGTTTTACGGAAAAATAATTTTCTCCATTGGGGAAGCTCTGCGTTCGCATGCACGGGCGTTTGTTAGAGCAACGAAGGGGCCCTCGAAGTTGCCGCTTGAAAATTGTAATTCCAAGATATGAGTGGGTGCAGCGGTAGACGCGAAGATATGTACGAATCTGTACGTGGAAATTGCGACGATGCAAATCTCGTTTCTGGCACGTAGTTGAGCGGCGTAAAGGGCTTAGTGTGGCGGCGCGGTTGACTGGTGCGAATGCAATTAACCCTTAACTGGTAATGTGAAATTTTGATGCAGTTGCGTATAATTTGGTTAATTAAGGAACTCGTTTATTTATGAAGTGGCAGAGTGATGTGGGAAAACAGGAGCACGGTTAAAGCGGACATTCGCGAGATCCGAATCCGCTCTACTAACCCCTGTCGCTGCGTTTTAAATAGATCTATTTTATTTTAGCGAACCAGTTATCCCGCGCGGAATAGTTTTTTTCCCCTAGTTAACCCATTTTTCATTCGATCCCGTTGAATGGAAAAGTTAATGGAATCGAGTCGCTTATGTGTGTGTATGTATCGAATTTCGATAGTTTTAATAACCGTTTGCTTGATAATCAAATTTTCAATTGTTTTGCGATGAAAAGAGGCTTTTAACGATTCCCGAAGGATACGGTCGATTTGCGTATTGTAAACTCTTTAATCGTGTATGGTTGTTTCTTAAGAATCTACGAGTTATCTTACTTCTCTTACTTATCTGGCGATTAGTCCAAAGTATTGTGAATCCTTCGTAAGGATAAAAATCTCATTTTTTCATTGCGTATCTTCGCTTAAAGGTTTCAGGATTTTCGCTGTTTTAAATAAATCTCAGTTTAGTCTTAACTGAAATTAATATTTGCGCACACTTGTTAGTAAAATAGTTTAGCGAATTGCTACCAGGTTTGAAAGAAATATAATTATTTTCGTACTAGATGATTGAACTTTAAAAATGTTCCATGAAATTCATATCAAATTAACAAAGAATTTGATCGTTTATTTATCGAATTAATTGAACCAGAGGAGATTTTTTCAATTTCTATGAAATTGTATGAAACTCCTCGTCAATTTTGCTTTGTCCAGCAAAGTATTAAAGGAATAATATTCTGCTATATCATTCAGCAATTAAAAAATTGTTACCAAGTTTGAAGAAAATATAATCATTCTCCTATGATTTCTTCAATTTCACCGAGATTGTCTAAAACTTGTCATCAGTTTTGCTTTGTTACTCATCTCGTCAGATCGAACTAAAATAATTCTCCAATTGCAATCCTACGTTGCTCGAATCTCTCTGCTCGTCTTCTCTCACTTATTTACCGATCAATCGCCGATTAAGCTGCAAATGGAACGGCAATCGCGCCGTACGGTCTACATGTACGATGAAAAAAATGTGGCAATAATTAATGACCACTGCTAGCCGATATCGACAACATATGTGACCGCCATCGAGGCAAATCTGTGGCGACACATGCGTGGAAAATCCGCTGCACCATTCGAGAGATGCGTGACATCTGTCCTCACTTTGCCCGTTCTAATGCACGCATTACACGATTCGACAACGTTATGGTTAATGTCTTCATGTCGCCCACCCTTCGATGCCTCGTGTTTGAACATCGCCGAATATCTGCTGAAAATCACGAGCCAGTTAATCCAATAATCCCTCGTATGTAGTATAAATTAATTTTTTTTTTTTGAGCGTGCAGCATAATATAATTAGGTGTGCTTGTTTAGAATAATTATTCGAAAGATTATTAAACCTCTTTAATTAACCCCTTAACATACAGTAAGCATACATTTGCATAAAGATACGCAGTCTGCTATTTACTTAAGAGAAATTTGGAAAGTAAAGAAGCTGTAAATATCCCAATTTATTTCTGGGCAACCTAATAATTAGACTGTGGATTTTTATGCAAATGCAGTTCAAGAAATGACACTCTAATAGAGGTTTTTGTTTTACCCTCTAAACTTTATGAATTCCTTTGAATATTTCATGTACACTCTACGTGTATATTCAGAATCATCCCAAAATTGCAATTTTCTGAATCTATATCGAGCGAAGGTTTAAAATATAGGAAAGTTAAGTTATTAAGCTTTGAAAAGCTAATATAGATAGTGTACACTCAGGAGTCGACACTTTCTACGATTTTAATTATAAATTAAGATTCTTGTTTAAAATAACTGCTAATACCTACTACGTGTATTGCACAATGTTTTGCAAACTTCAATTCCCCATGAACACATAAGAATCTTCACAGTCTAGTACTAACAAACTGAAATGATTTAGAGGAGCTGTAAATAGTATTTGCAAAATTGCGAACACTTAACGGCCGGGGAAAATAGTTTTCATACAGTGTGCGTGGTGTATTCCACAGATTTTTCCGTCGATTAGGGATGCATTGGTGTCGGGAAAGGTGGAAGCTCTCCGCGGAGGATGTCCCTCGTCTGCACGGTTGGTTTACGCGAACAGGAAGGAACTGCGATAAGAGTGTTCGCCGAAAGCCGTTTCCGTTCCGAGGGACAACGCAGGAAATCGTTGCAGAGCGAACAAAAAGGAAGGCTAATGAGTCGCTGCCTCGGCCATTCCTCATGCTCGCGCGGGAAATTATTTGCCATTCCTGATAAGTAGAACATTCGTGTCTACGCGAAAGGCAACGCAGAAAAACGCGCAGCCTATTCATCGTGCAAACTAGAAACCCTAATGAAGGCATACACATCTTCCAGCCTAAAGAAAATGGACGACGTAGATTACGTTATTCATTTCTCTCCGACCAACTTAACGAAATTATGATCACGCGTACAGACGGGATGAAATGTATTTGCGAGTACAGTGCAGCCTCCCGTGTTCGAACCTTTATTATCCGAATGTTTCAACCCAGTGATTTCCAAGCAATTAGTAGATTACGGATATTTATGCAAATTCGTAACTTGTACAAACTTAATTAAAGAAATGGGACTTTAATAGAGATTTGTTTCACCCTATAAATATATAATAATATGTAACATACCTTATATATTACATTTTACTTTATATATTATATACTTCAACAAACTGTTAATTTTCCGAATCTCTATGCAACTGTTTGCCTTGCAATAAGGAAACGCACTCGTGGTATGAGTTATGGTGTAGATTCAACAAAAACAGATACTATTTATGAGAAAGTTTAACTTGATCTGGAACTTTAATTCTACGAGGATCATTCAACAAGTAAAAGACAGACAATCGTTATCTCAATACTGTTCGATGCATAAAATTCACAATTTACCTATTTTTTCGACATAACCCAGCCCTATTGTCGAAAGAATTGAAATTTATTAATGTTAATAGTTAGTCTTGCTCTTCCGCGGAAAGACAAAAATTGAGAAGAGTTACGAACGCTTGGATTGCATGATTCAACGAAATATAGACGCACGTTCGCCAAGGAATATACGAGTTTATCTTTCAATCTGCGAGCATTTCAGCGAGGATTCGATTCGCAACAAAGGGGAGAAACTTGCGAGGCCGCTTAAAATAATTCAGAGTTGCAGAGTTAGGTTTGTGTGCGCGTGTATCGGCGGCCGAATGAATTTATTTGCTCAAACTTCACCGACTCGCTCGGACGGCACGTATTTCGACGCCCACAAGTGGGCGCGAGTACGCGGCATTACAGGCTGCACCTCGCTTCGCCGAAGGTCACAAATTCCAATAGCTCTTGTGCGGTTTGTACCGATGCTGGAGATCGCCGCGGGTTTATGAATCATTCGTGCAGCTTTCCAAACGTTCCAGCCATCGTTGCGAGCCCTTCGTTTCGTTTTGCGTTGTTTCCCGCCGCGTTGCGTTCCTCCGAAAGAATTCAGTCGCCGATAATTGCGCCGTGTACCTGCCACCATTTTTACCGCTACCGTTTTGCAATTTTAATCGCTGTACTTGTCATTGCAAGACAAAACGACGCTAGTCACATTTTTAATGTATTGCAGTTTATGTATTAATCGAGCTCTGAAGATCTTTAGAGTAGGCTGGAAGAGAGCCTATAGACGCTGAAACAAATTACGATGATGTAATAACATCGGTATCGACTTTTATATACGTCACACAATCTACAATATCAGTTTGTACTTTGCTATCAACGGTAAGAGAAACATTTGTGGCTTGCGTCGATGCCTGCATTGTTTGTAAGTCGTTTAAACTTGTTAGTAATAATAAGTGATCATCACATATTTATGACTATAATAGACAGCATATAGGGATTGCTTACAAGAAGTTTATTCAAAAATAGTAGGTAATTTTTAACAAAATAGGTATTGAACATTGCAATTGAAGGTGGTTAGGCAAACATTGAGCAAAATCTTATTAAAGAATTGTACGACATCACTCTAATCCAAAGTTTTGACAATTTAATCCCGATCAATTTAATTTAACAACATAGTAGATACACACACTATTAAAATAAAAGAAATTAACGTTTCTTTAATTATTTCATACGAAGCTATCTTTCTGTTACGTTAAAAGTATCCATATTTATAAAATTCTCTTACAATAATATAGAAGCGAGGAACAAGTTACTCTTATCAATAAATATGATACTTATGATCTTAAATATAGCTTCGGAAACAAAGATAGAGAATCGTGTGAAGGCTAAGAAGCGTTAAATTAATAAAAATTATTAAACCTATCTTTCTGTCGCGGACTATAAATTCTGTTATTATTCTAATTTCTGTGGCCAGGAGACGCGATACAAAGGGTCTACGAATTCCGTAAAGTAAAGTGGTCGAATGTTTAGACAAGGTTTTTAAAAAGCGTGTGTAGGTACGTTCCCCGAATGATTTGCATTACACGAAAGCTGTGCGTGTGCTTGTGTACGTTTGGGGGTCGGACGTTTTTTCACAGCAGCGGCTTGAAACGCGAAGAGAGACGGTTTATTTCAATTCAATATGATTGGAATGCCCGGGTAAACTGTGTGAAGTACGTACGGCAACAGCGTGGCTTGCGGTTACGTTTATACACGGTTGAAGAAGGGACAGAAGAGATACAAGGCACACGACAGAAGGCAGATTCGGCAGTGTCAGCATGATAGTGCAACGATGACCATGCATGTTGCGTTCCGATTACCAGTCGTGTGTTCCTGTACACAAGAAAAGTGAGGTCATTTTTCTAATTCGATAAAATCCCTGGCATCCATCAAATTGCCTGTTGACGAATCCGCTTGCATTTCTCTTTCGTTTCATCTATCATCGACAATTCCAGGGGTTGAAAATCTGCTTTCGGATGGGCCGTGATTCGAAAATACTTTTTACAAAGGATGACAATTGCATTCGTTTCATTGCTGAACAATTTCGTATACAGGGCGAGTCAACAAAGCTGCTATTTGAAGTAACTCGTTTTGACAAAAATAGACTTCTTGGTATGTTGGAAAATATAAGCCACCGAACGATTGAAATGTATTTATTCGACGAGCCCCATCAAATGCAATGCAATTTGTATAAAACAAATAACGAGTTATTTCTGATAGCAGCTCTTGCTGACCCACCCTGTATTTTTATACTACTGAACATAATGCAAACGATTCCTTTATTCTTTCTTCATTCCTCTGTAAATTGAGTCGTAAATGTCAGAAACGATTCTTCCACGAATATTATCGGTTATCAGGTAACTTGTCATTATTTGCAACATGACAAACTAGATAACGTTTCATACTAGTTTTCTAGATACTTCGGTATTTCAAATTATCAACAGTATTCGAAACATGCTACACTTCCTCTATTTCTCGTACGAGTATAGAAAAGTACGTACAGTATTTTTTTGGACCAGTCATCCTCTTTGTCGTTTACGGATAGACATCTCGTTAGCGAGGAACAAAGTGTCCTTTCAAAGAAAATTGTTTCGTGAAAAGGGCCGAATCATGCTTCGCTCCGGATACTCTTTCGACGGTCACAGCTGTGTAGGGTTGGTAAAAAATATTTAATAACTTTAGTCGCGATGAATAGCCACGGGAGGTCCCACGATTCGACGGTTTCAATTACTTGACATCACTTTGTACCCTTACGACCGGTGCTACGTTCTTTCTGATAGACTGCCTTTTGTCCAGGATGAGAAAGAAACGCGGCGTCGCGTGAAGCGGAAGGACGCAGATTGGCCAGCGTCCGGTATTTTATTCGACAAGTCGCTGGAAAGTTAGCCAAGCGTAACACGGCTAACCTCCGACTCTTGGTCCATCAAAAAGCGAATATTTCGGTGGAAACGCGTTCCACTCGTTCGAAATCGAAAACCCTTAGGCTTGAAATATTCACAATTTTGTGTGGCTATATTTTTAAAGTATGAATCGCTTTATCAAACCAAAAAATCATTGTCCTGTTTTTTGAAGGCAAATCTTTTATTTACTTTATAAATGGGCAATAATAATAATAGTAGTTATTATTAATCTGTTTCAGTAATTCACGGGTGAAAAGGAAACTTTTCGTTTGCATACACTTACGATGGACAAATTTGGATGACGGGTGAGTGATGTTCACAATTATTTAAATTATATAGACGCGATTTTGAACGTATGTCAAGCCCAGCGTAAAATGTTACATTTTCGTAAAAAAATAATGGGTATCTGGGTTTAATTTCACAAGTGACGTGCACACATGATCTTTAATACTACATACTATTGACATTTTGCTAATTATTATAGAGTTTCTAAATTCATATCTGGTAAAATTTTTTTACTGATTATTTGTTACTTTAAGAGACTCGAATTAGTAAACTCTCTATTATCGTATTCAAAGGGTTAATGGTACTTTTGAAAACAGCATTCAAAATAATCGAGATTACTTTTAACCCTTTCAGTACATGCACGGTTTATCTGGGATATCATAAATAATTCGCGTTACTTAAAATAATACATAATTATATCAATATATAATAAAATATTGAAGAAATATAAATTTAGAAATAATGCTACGAATACTGAAGACGACATTAATACAACTACATGAAAAACATCTATACCCATTACTAAGTAACAAAAATAAGTTCAGGGATCCTAAAATAGCTTATTATTGAATCTATATTCGATTTCAATAGACAAACCTTCAATTTTATCATTCGCGCGCCTAAAGTGTTACCAAAAATTGATCAAACCCCGAACTATCGAAATCCCCTTGCCTCTTCCCAATAAATAAAACTTTTATCACCTATTCGCGATCTCCGTCCGCCGATAAAAAAAAAGAGGAAAAAATTGGAACAAGTATCGTTAAATTACTTTTCCATTCGGTAATTGCGCAGGACTGATTTATCGCGTTGAAAAAAAAACCAATGGGGGTGCCGGTAAACATAGTTGGTCGGCTGATAAACGCGCGCACCAAGGGGAGGGTTATTGCGGGCTTGCCAATAAAATAGTTGTTCCGCGGGAATGAATGGCTTCGACCGCAAAGTTAACTATTGGTCGGAGTGTCCCCCGCACGGAAACTATCAGCGAACAATTCTACAACCACCTCTCTAGCAATGGTAGCCACGAGAAGGACGAAGGCTAGCGTCGTTCGAGGAGGATGACGACGGTTCGTTGGCTTTCAAGTGGCTAGGAGGGACCTTGCGGAAAGAGAAAGGAAGAGCAAGCGAAATCGGAAGGGTGCAGGGGTGAGTGCACAAGGGGGATGAAGGAACGGTTAGGAGGGTAGAGCCCTATTATCGGGAAATTAAAGGCAGTAACTCATCTTGGGACGACTTCTATTAGACTTTCCCTTGGCCTGGCCGGTCGATATTACTTTCGATATGAACGAGCTACTAAATTAATATCCACAATGCACTGGCAATTATGAACGGCCCTTATACTTCGTCTACCGCTTCTCCCTTGTCGCTTTGTCCCGATTCGACGGCCTCACGATGGTACACCGGTGCGTAAATGGCCACGCAAGCATCTGCGATATTCGGACGATACGAGACGATAGTGTATCGAGTACGTCTCGCGGAATGTTAACGCTTTACTTACTGGAAACTTAGGGTAGACGTGCCAATTAAATACCACTTTAAGGTTATCGCGTAACTTTATTTAACTATGTTGAGTATAGCGAATTAATTAGTAATTAATTGAAAATATACGACAAAGTCTAAAGTCCCTATTACAGTCACCCGAAAAGATGTCATTTAAATAGAAACAACTTTTTACATATATTAGCAATTCAAGTTGTGTAAACGTATTGCCTTTACTGAACTATGACAATTCCCATACTTTATAATACGTGCAATGAAATTTTTTGTTCACCTTTGGCCAGTAAAATGATGAATATTATTAATATTTGAGCATTAAGGTGTTAACTGCCTCCAAACTTATAACACAAAGCTAAAGTTAGAGTTCAAATGAAATGTCATCCTTAATGATGGGCGTTTTTGTTGAACTTGTGGCGTAATTCATAAAGCGAATATGACTCGTCGCTGTAGTATAAGGATTTAATTTTGGGCTTCGAGTGTCGCGTACGATAGAAATTCCTCGTAACATGTGCTTGCCCACAGAAAATATAAAGGCAAACGGTTGCGCGAAAAATAGATAATCAGTCTCATACCGGGATTGCGAAACTATTAAGAGAAATGCGTTCGGTAGTAGATTTTGTGCGCCGCCTGCGCGACGAAGTCGTTCCCGACGGATATTATCGGGCCATTAGTACAAGAGCATAAATATGCTGGGGTCGGACCCTGAACATCATCGCAAGCCAACGATAGGACGTTAACGACGCCCTTCGTGGTCGCTGATGAAACATACGTCTGACCTTCGGAAACAATTAAAGACAATGCCTTGAACGTGAATCATGCTACTACGAAATAGACACATTCCTGCTTTGGAGGATTTAATAAATCCTCTGCAGTCATCTAAATTGAACGCAACATAATTTAAACTTTAAACGAACGAATGCCACGAAACTCGAAATGGCAAAGGTGGAGCAACGTTTACCAGGCTAATGCGATTGCTAGACTTTTTTCGGATTCCTGGCGAAACTCGTGAAAGCAAGAGGCGGTCTGGCTTTAATTCCCTTTCCACTTTGCCGCGTTTCCAGAGTCGTCGCGTCGTAGCCCAGGGTTCGAGTAAACAAGGACGCAGTCGGATTACCGAAATGGGATTGGCGACGTCGCCTACCTGCGTGGCAATGTGCAAAAGCCGTATAACGGGGCGAACAATTAGACAAAGTCGGACTAATGGTCGACTACGGTTTGAAACACCCGTTGAAATCGCATCACACACCAAAAATATATTTTAAACTCCGCCGGCTAAGGCCAATTACACGTAATTTACTTCCAGTTATCAGCGGGGGAAACTCGGACAAAACCGGGTATCTAGGCAAAACCGAGACGTTCTATTACAGTTGTACGTAAAATAAAATATACGTAGAGTAAAAAGGGGGGCGACTATGCAAGCTGTACCGGAAATCGTGATACAACCGTGAAAGAGGGTCGAGGGATTTTACATGTAAAAATAAGTGGAAAAAATAGAATAAACTTCTCCCATTTAAGGCTTCGTTTTCGAGAAAATTGATCATGAGATTCCATCAAATGTGCGTTGATTAAACCACAACTTTCTTTGATATACAGTCCCGAATATTTGTTATTTCTATTAAGCACTGATTACAAGAGGAATATATTAATAAATTTAAGAAGTCACCATGTTTCCCAAGTTCGTATTACACTACGCGATATTAAAGAACTTTGTGGCTGTGGAGTTGAACATGAAAAAATAATGAAAACTATTCCGCATGTATAGTTATATATCTCATATCAAAGCCTCATATGCAATATTTTAATCCGACTGAAAATTTTCATGTTTCCTAGAGAGAGCCGTGATTAATCCCAACGAATCCCAATCGCAATTTTATTTTTACATTAACCCTTTGAGCGCGGAGCTCTTCTATTTCAAAAGTAGGTCTTTTATATAAGGTGATGATTAAAGTTACTATTGTACTTATTCATTTACGCAGCCTTCAATAGAATATTTATACTTCTCTCAAGCATGTACTTATCTCAAACATTGATCATCTTTATTCACGTAGCGTTTATGAAACGAAAATATTCGCTAACGCGTATATGGGACCATAGCACTCAAAGAGTTAATAACGTCAAAGATACAAGATTTTATCCTCATCATCCCAATTTTACCCCGATTTCCTCGCACGTTTCGCCATGCATTTCGCAACCCTCAACAACGCCACCCCCTTTTATTCGATCTCCGCGTTTCTATTTCTTGCCTTTGCGTTAACAGTTAAGCCCCATTCTCTCATCCACTGTCTTCCACCGTTTTCACTTAGCACTCTGTCCTGTGTGACTCTGTCTCCGTGTTTCGTGCGGAGGACGCAACGATGTTAGCTCACCTTCCTAATCGTTTTAACTCACCTACACACACGCACACCCGTTCGCACTACATCCATGCCAACCGAAAATCATTACAACGGCGCGAAACTGTTCGTTTTCGCCAGGTTTGCGTTTGCACGTTCGCGCGTTTGCACAAGCCCCCGTCTCACGCGACGCTGTGCGAGCTTTTGTCGCTTCTACAACTGTACTTCTCTCTGTGTACATATATACCGGGAAGCTTGTCTGGATGTGCGAGGAGACGCGCGAACGCGCCTCCTAAGGGTGGTTGGCTGGTTCTGTATGGAACGGTGGAAAGCGCCGTTCCTGCAGCCCTTTCTCCGTACGGTCCTTTTATCACGCCGAAGTTCCGGAAGCTACCGAGCTCCACGACGACGACGGCGTAACGAGTTGCCGGCGTCGCCGGTGTCGCAACGGCGCGGCGTCAAGTATCGCGTGCACGGGATAGAGATTGAAAATTATACAGTTTGCTGACACGAACCGCGTACTTGTGTGCGTTGTATAGCCAATATGGGATGAAAGTATGTTTGTTTTCGAACATAATATTTCGGAAAATCAGGCTGCGAGCTGATGGAATTTCGCGCTTATACGGAAGAACTCTCCAAGTGATCGAGCTGTATTACGCGTAACGCGCTTCTGTAGAATAGAGCTATAATACGTCGTCGCTAGTGTTACCTTCCACGAACCATATGGGGCTATGATTTTCAAACTGCTGGAAGATTTATAAAGTACACCCAAGTGGTCTCGGTTTTTGCGTAGCTGTGCAATTCTTAACAAAATGAATGTAATACGTGCATAATTATAATGTATCCTATTGAAACAAGTGAAGTCGCCGTGGCGGTCAACGTGTTCAATTATCTACCTACTAACCAGTACTAAACTTCTACGAATGTTTCGTCTATTCACTTTCGTTCTCGATTACTCACTGCATACATCATACCGCGCGCGCGCGCGCGAGCCATAAATAAAAACATAATGCTATCGATTACAATTGCTCGCTACGGTTGGTCGATCGCGATCGCCAATGAGAACTATCGATTTCCCTCGGCAGGATAGCCTAAGCTTACTCCTCCTGTCGGCGCATAATTTTCAACAAGCGCGAGGCCGGATCGCTCGTTTCTTCATTGGACGGCGCGTAACGAGAACGTATCGGGGGCGAAGAGGCAAACAATGGCCCGGGCATTTACATCGATTTCATTTCTCCTCGTTTCGGGGATGATTTTGCGCGCGGCGATGGTAACATATTGGTCAGGACGGTCGTCTAATATCGAGGCACGCGCTCCGAGATGGATGTTCGCGTTCACACGGCTGCATATGCCCGATCTCATCGATTCGTCATGATCAGCGGCTACTTCACAGCGTGTTTCCCTCGAGTATGCTATTCGCTCGCTTTTCTGCCACAGGAAAATGCATCGTTGATTAAATCTATTTTGGGTAATCGACGATACATGACCGATAGGTCCATGCCGGAGAACGAATCGTGAAAACGGAGGAAATATGGCGCGGTGTTAGGGGAGACAAGGGTGCCCAGTCACCCTTCGATTTTCTTTACCACCTTCGCCTTTTTTTGCCTTATTTGTTCTGGCTGGACTGTTATTTTTGCTGACTGGTACTGTTGGTGATATTCAAATATTCAATACCGAAACTCTCGATGGGAGGTATCGAAACGTATCAATATTTTAGGTACTTAGTATTTATTTATTCATTTATTTATGTAATTAACATTCGGATGAAAGTGAAACCTTCTTCTGATTAGTTATATATATATATTTTAATTACCAAAGATAGTGTCCTATAATTTCGTCCAAGCGAACGTGTATTCGTTTGATTTCACGTGGATATTTGTTGTTATATTTGTTTAATTTACGAAGGTATCCGTTAACAGTAAATAGTTTTATTTCACATGCTACGCCCATTAATATAAATATAAAATTAAGCCCTGATCTCAGAAATTTTCAACATGTCTTAAAATTTTGTCCACAAGTATACACCTATATACATTATTATAGATTTGAATTTTAGAGATCACTTATGTCGAAAACAATTGCGTATCACAATATTTAGTTACAATTCCGTTGTTATCTTCATCTACTTTAAATTATTATAGTAATGTCGCATGTAACGCTAAAATGGTAAGGAGTTCAGGTAGACCCCTAATCCTTTTATATAACAATAGTCTATCCTATGCTTCGTCAATGGTTTTATCAGCCGTACTTTTATTTTAATCCGATTTGCCTCGGTCTACTATATTTGTACCAGTTTCAGCTCCCCAGAGGGAAGGTTTGACAAAGGAGAAGTTAGAATGACATGTAAAATAGAATCCGGGACGCGATATTTCTCCGGGCGGAAGCTGCTGTTTGTTAGATTCCCTTAGGAAAGGTAAACAAATGCAGCATTGTTACAACAGCGGATTATTCTTCGTATTTAATGCACGCTATCTTCGGCCAAAGTTTTCATTGTTCCCCGACGTTGAATCATTCGGAACTGGTGTTCTTCCCCACTTTCCTGAGTAGATACCAAGTTGCCGGCAATAACGGGTCCGCCCAATGAAACGATCATACTCGCCAAGGTGAGGCTTGTAGCTGTTGAGTTTCTTGCATTTCTTCTTTCGCTCTTGCTGCTCCTTTTCAATCCTTACGGGGAACTATTAACGCCTACTGCAGAGGTAACGGTTCTCCCTGCTCCTTTCGAATGCTCGTCGAACTTCCAATCGAATTTTAGAAGATTAACCCCTTGACATAAAATCACGTATCACACGGGAACAAATACTTGCGATATATGTAATAAAATTTAATGTACCCCTTTAATTTCCTTTGGAGCTTTTAAAATTCCTGTAGTAAATACAGATACCGTATAATATTTTAATATTTCGTAGCTCGCACATTGTTAAAGTAATATTGTTATTATTGCCATACAATATTTAGACGCTTGTTATTATAATAATATTAAACTATTTTGAGCATCAAGATCCTATTTGATTTTTCATGAACAGGCACTAAATTTTGTGAAAAGGCAGCGAATTTATTTATACACCTGATTGTACTTTAATTTCATGAAAAAGCAGTTCGCTGAAACGTGGTTCGTTGTAAGGTGCCTCATTGTAACGGGATTTGTATGTTCTTCCTACGATTAATTAAATTTTTATTGTAGTAAAAGTTGCAGTTTGATGCAACAAATGTTTGCGTACCGATTCTGCAGCTATCGATAGATTGGCTAATTAAAAGTTTGACTGATATCATAGATATCCGATTTATTCTCTCTCTGCTTCTATTCCGACCGTTCCTGTTGTGCGTACCTGTGAATGTTTTCTATCGACAAGAATGCATCCCTGGTTCTGGCACGCATCCACCCCGTTATCCCGGATTGACTGTACTGTTCGTTCGAATCGTCGACAATCCGTTGTGTCGCTAAAACTCGCCATACGGAATAGGCTCGAAGATAGAAGGGCACTCGTCACCGGTTCTCAAACAATAGCACGCGAATTCTGCAAAACTGTGAGTTGTAAAACCATTATGAGTTGCAGAAATTATTTTCCGCTTCCATCGTTAAAGAATCCAAATTTCTTGCATTAACACTTACACTGTAAACGTTTTTTGATTCACCTCATGCTGTAAACGGGGACCATATTAAATTTCAGTTTTTAAATGGATAAAAGTCTGTCGAAAAATTGCGGTAGCATCTTTAAACTTTTTAAATTGGTACTTATTTAAGTACATTATTTTATCTGTTAAGTATAGACCTTAATTTAGCTGTTCAAGTTGAGTTTAAGAAAAGCTTTAGGGGTAGCAAAATGCTTCTATTATAATTATAAAACTAACTATAACAATATAAACACAGTCACGTGAAGAATTCAATAGAGAATTGGATTTTCAAAATTGTTTAAAATTTAGTTCTGTGATTAAAAAATCTGAAAAAGTTTCAACACTATATCTCACTGATTGTGAGTAAAGTATCTCCGATTTTCTTATAACTGTTTATGCGGTAGATCAAAGAAAATGGAGCTTAAACTGTGAATTACCTGATTCTACCTGCAACTACCCTAATAATAAGTACAGGGGGTTGAAGCATATTTGAAAATGTTTGCCTTGGAAGACTTATTTATTAACACGTCGCAAATTGAATTCCATTTAATGATAGTCTTATCTATACCTCTTCGATATAAAATTCGGCACGAACTTTCCGTTCAACCGAATATTTGATAGGTCGATTTGAGAACCTTTAGACTAGGTGACGGCGAAGGAGGATTGCCAGCATTATGGTGGTCGTCTGGCATAGGTACATATCTGAATCCGAGAGTTACGATGATCAGCTCGATACGAACAATGTGGCATGACCTGGCAGTGATGCAGTTAGATCATCCCGTATTACCCTCTGGGCGCAGTGATTCTCGAGCGCCGTCTTAGTGGTTGTTTTGCATGCGCACACGTGGTGATACTCCGTTAATAGTAAATGTAGCGTTCGCCTGCATGCATATGGATATCGCACTCCAGGCTGTGGCTAAGACTTCATAGATCAAGGCAACGGGTAATAGCTTTTGAAGCATAAATTGAATGTTTGATATATTTTATTATCCAACGTTCAGGTTAGTTCGTTGAACAATCCAGTTCAAACATATTTCCAATATCAAAATGTACACTCTGTTGTGTATTGGAATGGGATAATTAATCCCTTGGCTTACAATGACGAGTCACACTCGTGGCACGAATTATAGATAGACTTATTTAAGATAAGTTCTGCTTGCTCATACGATGTTCCATTTATTTTAGCCTTACTTTCTCTTCAGAAGATTAAGAATCACTAAATATAAATTATGCAGAATATTTTAATAGTTTGAACAAATTCTGAGAACTGTAAGTCGATAATGATAGCTTACATAAGTGCAATAATAAGAAATTTGTAGGACAAGGGGTTAATCGATACCATAAAACAAAGTAATTACAGTTGGGAGGCTTCGTTAGGAGTAGATTGCGGATGTTTATAATTTTGTTGGAAATTTAAGGGCGCAGGAAAGTGCAGGATGCACTTTAATCTGCAAAATTATACAGAGGGAATATCATTAGCACTGTACTTAATAAAACACAATTACTATGATCATATGGGGAAGTTTTAAAACAGATTTGAAAATGTGTATAAAAGTTACAAGAATTTATTGTAAATGTTCACTTCGTAGAGGTGTCCTTCGAAATCATATCTATGCTTAAATATGTATTATTATGAACACATCAACATTATCACTTACTAGATTCGAACGAAAGCAAAAATGCAAGTACAATTGAAATGAAAACTTGAAATTGAAAATGTAACTTACAGTAACAATGCACATTTTAGAATAAGAGTGTAGTAATATGAAGAATGATAGAAACTCTTTGAATTGCACTCTTCTAAACAACATATTTCTTTTAGAAACATACAATATAAAGTGCAATTTATTTCATATATCAAGGAAAAATTGGATAGCTCTAGTATTATCGTATAGATACTTACCGTGTACTTGTTCAAACTTCAAACAAGTGATAAGTTCGAAGTGTTCATGATAATTCGATCACCCACTGTATAATTTATCTGATCGCTTATACGAATACAATTATAACGCAAAGATGCGGTACGCACGGATAAAGTAGATGCGCGCATGCAGATTTGGGTCTTCTCTAGGCGTACACAGAGGACGAGCAAAGTGCAATGGATACTCTGGCGAGCGAAACGATGTTGCAGTGTTGGTTGACACGTGTCGTAAGCCGATCCTTGCTAGAATGCAGAACCATTATCTTGTACAGGCACGTATCACGTGTACAGTCGTGGCTGGACATCTAGATTCGCAGGTATATACGGTACGGGCACAATTACTGTTGCCAGTTTGACACGTATCGACTTTATGCTTCGCTGAAAACGATCGTGCCAGATCTTGTTTATAGTGCCGTTACCTTAGCGCAACGATATGTCGTGCGATCGTAAGTGTTGCGGACAGCCTCCTTACCTTGCCGTGGCGCTTGGTCAGGATTAATCGTGGGAAAGCTATTTCGCTAATTAAGTTAACATTCGTTCCTCCGAGCGCGCGTTGCGTTACGCGAAAATCGATCCTACGATTGGCAAGACTTTTCGACGGCAATTCAATGGAGAGAAATATCGTGGGGCAATGCAAATTGCGTTGAAAGCTAGCTTGCTTGTTGCTGTAACAATTGTTATCGGCGAAACAGCTTTCCCAGGCAAATTGTTTAGTGTAGTTTTCTTCCGCTAATTGGAAGCCCGCTCGTGTTAAAGGTTGTAACTGTTATACGTGGTTAATAGGTTGTTGACAGTTTCAATCGAAGGCTAAACTAAATAGCTGGTTAATAGTAACTATTCTTCGACAATGCGTTCAACGTTATATAATAGGGAGCTGTTAGGTGTTTCAACGATCCACTTTATCTTTGTTTTATTATTAGGATAAAAATGGTTCAGATAGGAAATAAATGGCTTCTGATGGTGAACGCGTTTTCGACGTCAAAGTTAATATCATTTTATACTATTTCAGAGCAGCAGGTAATCGAATATTCAGATTACAATATTTCCTAAACTATTGGTCTTTGACTTAAATAGGATAACACTTTTGTTTTAGGGAAAGTACATTTTTCTATTCAGCAAATAGTTTACGAGTAATTCGCATTTATTGGTTAAAATTGAATAGCCTGTGTATGAATTTTGAATCATTGGAATGATTAGTAAGAGTGATGATACTAATATTAAAGAACATATTAGGTGTACCAATGAATAATCCACCTTTTTATTCAAATCAATATTTATCTTGAACAAAATCAAATGCTTATTTTATTTTACATGTAATTCTTGTCATTTTGTAATAACGTCATCTCTCGAGGAAGTTACAGGTGTCTAGTTGAATTTTTGACAAAATGAATTTGTTAACTCGTTTGAAAATAGTGAATTAAATACTGGCACACCTAATATTCATGCATTATTTATAAAGTCCTGAAGTGGTGCAATTTCTCTGGCCACTACAGTAATTTGAGTAACTCTATGTAGCTAATAAGCAGCCTGCTAATGTTTATGCATTTATGGGAAATTTAACAGTGGAAAAAAATACAGAATGCACATAACATGCAAATATGTATATGTTATCCAAAGTGAAGTACAAGTTAGAATAATCAGAGTATGAAACAACCCCCAATTTGGATCCCATTCCTTTGGTGTTATTTGCAAATGTGTGAGTTTGCATAAAGATTCGCAGTCTACTAATAAGTATATAACTAATATATATATATATATAGTATAAATAAGTATATAATTAATATATAACTAACTCCCTTATTCAAGAGAGGCGATTTTTCGTAATCAATATTCGTCATTCACCGATACGGTGCGCGAGAATTCTCGTACAATCGCAAAATGAAAAATAACAGTGCGGCGTGTATCGGATCGAAGGAATGTAAATTACAGTGTCACTGTGAAGCGTCAACTTCGGCCACCGCGTTCACCGAGACACCATATTCGATGCCACAAACACTGGTTAGGGTCACCGAGGGTTGGTTTCCAGCAGAGGTAGGGGCAAATTGCCCCGGATGTACCGCACCCGGTACAGCGTGTTTTTTTTTACAAATTGCCCGCGAATAACCTTCAATTCTCGGCGGCGACGGCGGCGGCGCGAGCGTTAAAAATTTCACCTGCACCGCTAGAACTATCGTTTCAATTTTGCTCGGTTTTTATTCCGTTCCGTGGCAATTCCGAGTTACTGTCAACTCGGCCAATTTTTATTCGTTGAATTTTTTTATCCCCTCCCCACCTCTCCCACTTCTGCTGCTAAAAATACACGCGAACCGGTATTGTTTAACACTTTCGAGGCGCAATTTCGCTCGATAAACTTTGACCACGTTCAGGGAAACAACACGATGGGGGATGGTCTTTTCATTTTTCTCTACATCATCGCTTTTTATATTTACATAAGGGAACGGGATAAATGGTTGCGGATGATTCGCACAATTCTTTACCGGATGCTGATGTTTAATTGTACTGTTCCGTTTGGGTCTATATGACCCGATATGAAGATTATGTTTTACTTGGTGTTATCTTTCTATATATTTCTTGTTGGTATTCAATGTATTTGAAATTTTTCTAAGTTTCATACAAACAATAATATTCCTGAAGTGTTGGATATTCGTTCATCGTTTTAGTGTAAATCGAAAAAGTATGAATATGAAAAGTAAGCATGGAGGGTTAATCGTGCAGAAAAGTGTAGAATGCTTATGTTAGGTTGCTCGAAAAATTCTTAGCATGTTTAATGAGTATTGTCTATTATTGTTTTGCTGTATATACGATGGAATTCGAATGTAATTATTAGACTGTGAATTTTGAATCATTTCTAGAGTAATAAGAATTACAATAAGAATTGAGACGAACTGAATGAGCTCAAAACAATAAGTAATCCACTCTGCATAATTTTCTCATTCTTTTAAAGTTTCCTGTATCTCCGCAATTAGAGTTCATCGATTCGAAACTTATATAATATAAACCACGTTGTAAACGGACTTGCAATAGTTCGCGAATAAATAAATAAATAATAAAAAAAACGTAATAATTTCGTAAGAAAATCGCGATTACAATTTTCTAACTAGAACCCAGTCAGCCGAATCTCTAACGACGTGGTTGGAGGCTTCTGTCCTTACAGTGGCAACGGATGCGTCTACTCTCTATTGGCGTCATAGAAATGGTTGAGTTAGGTAGGTAGAGACAAGCAAATGGGCACGCGCACCAGGGGTGAACTCTGACTCACCCTTCGCAGTACAGGGATGTAGTCTGCAGCCACCCCCAATGGCTTTGCTGCCCCGAGCTACGCACGCAATTACCATCCCTGATTGGATTAGGCAGCGTCTTGATTTGAGCCCAGCGTCGACAATCTCACCCAACCGTGTCTGCCTTGTCTCCTAGAGCTACTGGAACTTACCCCGGAAATAATCGAATGCAGACATAACCATCATTTTTTTCCTTCCTCTATAAAGTATACTTGGAAAAATTCCTTCCTTTCCTTGGAAACACGTATTGGTATACGTAGTATAATTTGTTTATGCAACCGGACTATAAATAACGAAGAAGATATTAGAGAAGAGGGAAAGGAAACTCCTGTATGCAATTTAAACTGTTAAGGATGAGGAGAGGATAGCAATTCCGGTTAAATCTTGTATTTAATCACCGCGAGGTTGGTGGGTCGAGTGGCTGACAAGCGTCATTCATCTACGCGACCCCCTTTCATCGACGTAATCAGAAATAAACAGAACTCTCCCCTTTCTTCGGTCAAAATAGAGCGCCGAGGGGTGGCTCACGAATTATTCAAAACGTCTTCGTGAGTGCGCTATCAATTCAATTTAAATCGTCGACCTCGTTCCACGGGGTTGTTTCTAATCCTCTTCACTGACGTTGTTTGATTCGTGGAATTGTATTTTTTTTCGAGGCACGAATTGTAAGGGTTAATCAGTGTTAGGTTATTTAGAAAGTTTCAAGACAGGACTGTTTCTAATACTATCAATATCTGTTGCGTGATTGCTGCAATTGGAAGGAGATTAGTTTTCACGAAGTTTTGTTAATAATAACGATCTTGACACATTATTTACCGGGAGTAGATTAACAGGCCTTTTGTTCTTCATATTGTCAATTAATAATTAATGGACAATAGTCAAAGTAAATGGCAACTTTTTGCATTAGACGACACTTAACGAATGACAGTGGCTACCAAAAGTATTTCCACACTAGCGTATTTAATTAAGTAATCAAAACGTCTAATAATAATAACCTGTTCTATTATTCCTACCAGTTTCTCTAGTTTATAATACATTCGTTCCTTGACAGTACTAATATAAAACAACGTCTCAAAACTGAATCTTATTTCCTTCAACTTCAAGGCTACATTAAACACGATAAATACAAACAATCATTAAGATTTCTTGTCTATTAACAGATCTTGCTTACGTCCGCAAAATTACTTACGTATTGCAATTCAAGTACTACATTGTAGAAACACGGCAAGACTTTTAGACTAACCTAATAGAATACAGGGATTACGATCCACAAAAGGTGCTTATGGTATCGGTTATTTGTGAGCAGAGCGAAATTTTGTTGGCGAAAATCGGATAACGCAGTGTCGAGGCGGAAAGTGAGCAAGGGAGGAAAACGGAACGGGCGTCGTGCGTCACATACTGATAGAAGAGAAAGACGAATGGTGGAGCGGAGTGGCTAGACCCCAAATCTGTTCGGGATTTGGCAGGACCAGAACTTAAAACGAGGCTCACGTTCCCTATTGGTAAAGGACGATGGGCACACTTCTCTGGCAGCCGCCTAGAGCGGTCAGAAATGTACTCACGTACGAATTCCTTTTCTCTTTCCTCTTGGGGGATTGCCGGGCTACTTTTGATTCGCCTTATATTCCTGCGTTTATTGATTGATCGGGACGTCAAATTGCTTTCCACCTCTCGCTAGACGTGCTTCTGTCAGCCTCTCTTCTCTACTATATCTCTTTATCCACACTTTCCTTTGCTATACCCTCTATTTTTAAAAATACTGCTCCTTTTTGCTTGACCCTTAGAGTACCAAACACTTTCCTCTTGCGAGAAACATGTTCTATACGATACGCGTTTAATCGCAGTTTAAATCAGCGTGATTAACCCTTTGAGCGCAATAAACGCATATATGCGGCCAATTTTAAACATAATACGTAGAGTTTACATATTCGAGTCTTTCAACACGATAAATGGTTAGTGTGAAATGTTCGCCAAATATGAATTTAGTAACATCGTAGTGATTAATAAGGATCGTAATGTTCATAGTAAATATCATATATGCGCGTGATCGGTGAAAATGAATATAGGAACGCGTCAATCTCCTAAAATTACTTGGCGCTCGAAGGGTTAAATTGGAAATTTATATTACAATTCATTTACTGTAAATTGCATCACAGTTACACAATAATGCATTTTCCATAATTAATACTATAACTATATTATTATTACCCACTTATTTATTTCCTACAAATAATATTATAATCACACTTTAATTATCCCCTAATTTCACTCAATGTAATTTCTGCAGAAGGATACGCTGACATTTGACTCTAACTCTGTATCATATTTAGCTATCCTACCACAGAAATATGGAAGCCGCGAATTACAAAGAGACGTCATAATGAAAAATCCAGATATGAACCGGTAGACACTTTTTCTGGTCACCGTAGCCAGGGAAATGTATAAAGTCGACTCGTCTCCTTCATCAGAATCTCCACTGAGAACTTCAGCATCGGTATTAAGTATGGAATCGTTTTATCATTTCGATTGGCGCGAAGAAAAGAGATTCGATGGTTATTCTTACGCGAGCCAGAGATGGAAATGGGGTCCGGCCAGTAAGAGAGGTGACCGAGAGAGGCGCATTATTACCATAAAATAATGAAAAAGGATCTAGCTGCATTACGGACCGTAGCCCATTATGTAGGGTGGCCCGTGATCTTTCTTTGTGGAGTCCGAGGTATGCATGCCTCACTGGACAGATAGATAGTCCCTCAATGACGGAGCAGGACCGATATCGTCCTTTCGTGTAGGGCGATACCGCCTTTATATACGCATCCATCTCTTTCAAAGAAATATCGCCTCTCACCAACGCACGCGGCTTTGTTATTAAGCTTACCGTTCTCTCATTTTTCTCTATCGTTTCCCACAAGTGGTTTCAATCGCGTGGTGGTAAAAATAAAAACCACGAATTTTAAGGAAATAGCAATAATTTCTACTTTTTACGTGTTCCTTATCATAGTGATAGGTTTTATTGTAGTTCTTGTTATTAGACTGCGGATTTTTATGGAGATTCGTTTCTCCATAATGAAAAATAAAGATGTGGAAGTTAAATAGAGGATGGTTTTATTCTTTATATATTATAATATCTTTTCCAATTTGACTATCTTATATATTCTTGTACGCTGCGTATATTGTGTACTTTTTTAGCTACTCGATTGTGCAACCAATGTGAAAATTACATTTTATTTTAAATTATATTTCTAAATATTTCTTCTTGATACTCAATGCACTTGAAATTTGTATAAATTCCATACAAACAAGCATATTCCCGAATCGCCCTAAATATTCGTCCATCCTTTCACTGTAAATTAAATACAAATATAAATGTGAAAATTAAGTAAGAAGAACACAGAGCAGGTTTAATCAACGTGTTACGCATCCTCATTAAAACAGTCTCTTAATTGCTGGCACCCGTATACAAATACTCTCAGCTAAAGCCATGTATCGCTCGATATTTGCGTGTTTGCAACACAGAGAACAAGCATCTCTCGATATCAGTGATAATCGTTTTAGTCACAGAGAGATAGGCTACGAAGCATTGAAGCGTCGATGCAGCGGCAAACACGATACGGCAAGCAGCGTAAACGTCGATCGAGCGGACGTGCAGAAGCCGGTCTGGCTGCACTTGGAATAATCACGTTTCCGTCAGAACTCGATGACCGGGTAAAAGCCTACTTCCCTCAATCCCAGGACCTTAACTTCGTATATATCCATCCCGGCGGAAGAGAGCAACTCGGTAGCGACGTGTATCTTGGCAGAGGGGGCACACACAGAGATAGACTGACACAGGGGGGGGACACCAGAGAGTGGCGACTTTGCACACGTAGGAGGAACTGGAGAAATCGAATTCCAGTGGGTCGGTGTGGGAACCGGGCGTCGTAGCCGCGCGTAATCTCCGGTTTCGTGGAAAATGAAGCGGCGGCCGAAAGCGGCAGGCGAATTCCACGCCGCCGGTAAATCGACTTCGCCGGATAACGAGCCCAGCCGAATAATTTCTCTGCTCTGGCACATTGAAAAGGCGGCAACGAATCTACCCCGTTCAAGCATCCGCGGCGTAATTGTATCACTAGCGAAGACGTTGCACGCTTACGTCGAATTACACCACGGTTAACCGCGGTACGAATTAACCGCGCGTTGATGTTGCGTTCTTGCCTTTGCGAAAAATCGACAGGTTAAAGGTTCGTTTATACGATGGAGGAGCATGAGCCGACCGCGAGTCATTTGGTACGTTGCTGGGAAGGAGTGAAACAAATGTATTGTCAATTAACCCTTTGCGGACGGGACAATATAATATTAATCTAATTTTCGTTGAATTATTAACCATTTGAGAAAGGGATTTAATAAATTCTTGTCTAATTATCAACAGCAGCGTCTTTAAATGACGTTAAGTTAAATTCGCAGCACTAAAAATTGATATTATGTCGAAGAAATCAAAAAACTTGGGCGACGATTTGCGACACTCGTCCGCAAAGGGTTAACCCAAGTCACGCTTGTTCTATGAATTATTGTTTTCATTTGTTTCAAGACTAGGGTAGATGTTCCAATTACTGTCAATGTCCCTATAACCGACACCTCGATTATTTTATTTAATAGCAAAGTAATGTACGAAGAATCGTAAGTAAGCAAATTTTTTTTGGTTAACATTAAAACGTGACCAATGTAATTAGAATGTATGGGACGTGTCATAATTCAGTGAAGACGATACGTTTACTATACATCTTATATCTGTTACACAAATGGAAGTGCAAATGCATGTAAAAATTGTTTTTACTGAAATGATAACTTTTCAAGTGACAGTAATAGGGACACTGGGCGTTGTTGTACATTTTCGATTACGTAGTAATTAGTTCATTATATTCAACATATAAAAACGGGTCATAAATAAAAGGGTTGTTCAACAATATTATGTTCCAAACTGGAACAATTTTTAGGTTAAATACGTTCTAAAATAATTAAATAAAGTTATGCGCGAACGTTAAAGTGACAGTAATTGGTACATCTACCCTAGGCTGCGAATCTTTAAGCAAGTTCATATTTTTCTTAACAAAATTGAAGAGATATGGGTAGTTGGAAAAGGGGAAAGTAGAGAGCACTGGATGAAATGCTGCAGCAGAACTTAACATCTGCGCTTTATTGTCTCTTAGGTCGAATAACACGCGTTATTTGGCGTGAGACAAATGCTTAAATCGAGGGATAGCGAACTGAGGGTTCCACGAACTCGTATATTTCTTCTCTACCAGTGAAGTGTTTCGCCTCATAAAAGCGAAACTGTCTCACCCCTTCGACTCTTCCTTTTACTTTCTGCTTTCCTGTCGCGATCGCGACCGGCTTCCTTTTGCCATCAATTTCGCCGCGTGCCGATCTCGAGGATTCGATAAATTGTTACGCAGCTAGTTTACTTTCGATCGTGGGCTAGTATCACCAAACGCGGAATAATCCGTGAGCAGCAGTGAATCTATATCTAAACGTTGTAGCGTATGTTTAACAGAATCACTTAGAAAAGAAACAGTTTTTCAATGTTTACAACGTATCGCGGTGTACAGATCATTTTAACCAATATCATACAAAATAAAAGTAACTATTCCTACTAAGAATGTTGTATCATATTCAGTTAAACTTATTCGCTTCGGTGATATGGGTCAGGTCATATAATTCAAGCTGAGATGCAAAGGAATTAAAATGTTAAGAGGGCCAGGTAGCTTCGAATGATTCTATATAAGTATGCATAGCCTATTCTATGCTTTGTCGATGATACTAGTCTCATTCCTGAGTGTTCCAGTGACACGTGACAGGGCTGATTCCCAAGGGTATTCCTTTGCATCCAGCAGACCGCAAAGTCTCACCCAGTTGGCGACGCCTATAGAGACGTCTGTCCTAGTGTTCTCCTTCGGGGGTTGGCTCGCTCCTAAGCAATAAACGCTGATATAGGCCGAAGAGTGAGTGCGTGCTGGGTGGCTCGCGTGTCGAGGGTGTCGTGCGGTCATGCGATACCACTTTTCGCCGGGGGTAACATTATTGAACATTACGTTTATAGATTTGTCGCAGCTGACCGTGCTTCGTAAGCGTGCTTAGCGTATACGAACCGTATAATACAAAATCATTTATGCTTCGCGGTAATACTTGTGTGTATGTTTGCTTCTTTTAACGTGGCCTAGGTGTGCCGAAAAATCGGTACTCTTAGATTCTTTTGCGCATTCGCGCTGTTATTGAGTAAGGAAATTAGTGGAAATTTGTCACTGATTATCCGGTTCGGGGTTGTTTCACAACACATTCCGTTGGAAGCGTGCTTCGAGGCGTACGTTTACGGCGTGCGTGATACACGATCATTCACCGCGCGGCTTCAATTACCGGCTATTAAGAATCAAGTGTTAGAAACGGCAAATCGATTTGACGTGGACAAGGCGTGTGTGTCGCGAGCGGCCGAATCACGATACAGGTTCCTTCTGTTCGTTTTTCGAGCGATGATTGATAAGCGGGAAATACGTGAACGCGGTTAAACAGCCATCTCCAATTACAAGTTGCTCGCCATCGCGAAACCACGGACAGTTACTTGGAATTTCTCGTTTGCGCTAAACTTTCTTTTTTATTCGCTTTCAAAAGTAAATGATAGCTTGATGGATAAGTTGATGAATTTTTTGTGGAACTTTTACTTGGTTCAATTCCAAGCTGCAGCATCGTAAAGCTATTAAATTATGGATAGACTTTGATTTCGAAAACTGTTTTAGTTAAGAGGATGTGTTAATATTGGGAACTTTACGACTTTAAAGAAACACCGATTAATAGTATATAAAATAGTAGATTGTCCTTCGATACGAAGTAACACATTGCATTTGAGAACTTCAATAAAAGATCGATGCTTTTGAATTTTTTAATAATTGCTTCAGCAAATGCAAGAAGTCTGAAGAAATTCTCAGAACGAAAGAAATCGAATGTTAACTACAAAACATGTTCAGGTCTAAAACCACCCTAATAGAAAGGACTTTCTTTCAGAAGATTCGCTAATTTAACTGCACCCGTTCGGCAGAAAATTTGACACGAATTTATAGGATGACCTGATACTTCATCTGTCTTCTATAAAAACATGTTAATTATATCTATTAGATCATATCAAATCATTTATTATTTATTCTATTAATTAGATTAGATACAAGCAAATTGCACAAATATTCGCAGTCAATTCATCCTTGATCTAAAGCATTCAATTTCGAATTTTCTTCCGCTGCAACGATACGTAAACCCTTTCAAACAATGGCATTATCTGTTTACCTGACGAAATCTTATTGTTAGTCACGAGAGAGGCCGTAAGCTATGGTAGGTAACACATCGATAAGATTTTGAGGCGGCCAAGCGCGTGTTGGGGGAGCCGGGATCTATCGATTATTATCAGTGCATCTTGGATAGCTCTAAATCAAACACACGGCTTGATTGAAGTGCACTCGGTTGAAAGGGGTAAAGGGTGCGAGAGGTAAGAGGCCTCCACAGAGTCTCTCATCATCGGGGATTAAACTGTTATTGCAAACTTTCCGCGGGTGTTACTGGCGTCGACATCGTCGTTCTCGTCGACGTCGTAGACGACGCGGCGCGACGGCATATTGAGCGTCGCGAAATTAAAATACAGGACGAAAGTTTACACATTGGATAACGCGCGCGCTCGGCAGCCGTCAATATTGAAATCCGGAAATTGTGACAGCCGTCCGCTTGTTCCACATCCAACCTCCTACTGATTCAACCCCTTCCAAAACCTCACGGTTTTTCCACGCTTCGTGCGTCGCCTCTCTCTACCTATATTGTACTGATTTCGACTGATTTCAGGATTTTTGACTCACCACCAACGCGGAATCCGTTGTCACGAGATCAAGTTAGGCGACGTGAAACATTTGTTTCTCGCCGCATCCACGCAGCCTGGGAATTGTGCGCGGGAACACGCGCGAGCGATGCAAATAATCCAATATTTTCAATTTCGACTGTGCGCGTCCCCGCTCGCCGCGGCGAAACAATTTGCGCCCGTGTTTTGCTTTCCTCCTCTGCCCGTATTTTCCCATTTCTCTTTCCTTCCATTTGCCACCCATCTTTGCTTCGTGGAACGCGCGGGACAAAGCGGGAGAACGAGTGGATAATTCGGCAGCGATGAATTAATTTTAATTGGCATTGCGAGCAATACAGCACAAATGCTTTTTCCTCCTTAAAAAAATTCGTGTGTAACTAAAAGTGATGATCGTTGAAGAACGCTTGAGACACATTGTTGGTTGTTCTTTGTTATTAGAAATGCGAAAAGGGCTCGAATCGCACGAGAAACGTAGTGTGAGTTTAATCGAGACATTAGTGCATTAGAAAAATCGATACCGTGATACTTGTCCGCTCCATTTGCTGTACTTTGCAGTCAATGAGTGATGCTTCAGGTTAAATGCAACGTTAAGTTAAATTTAGACTTTATACTTTGCATGTGCATTGCGGATAATTCATTTATAATAAACATAAGGGATGAAAACTGGAGTATTTACACCAGTTCAACAGTTGAATTAATTTCACTAGCTTTCAACATGTCATGTTTTCAAGTTGAATGCAATTAAGCTGTGCAAACATATTCAAACAGATGATTTTTTCAATTTTGTCCAAACATTCGAGCTATTTGGACAACCAAATACTTGACTTAGTTCGAAAGAACAAGTTTCCATCTTGCTTTGAATTTTGAAATCCACGCGAACATTTCAAGCATTCAAACAGTCCTACTTTAGATATTAAATATTTGTTAATTATTCGAAACGAGTGAGAAAAAAAATCGTATCTGTAACTCGTATAATATCAGAGAAATGGAACTCGCGCTGTTTTGGAATTTCCAGCTTCGATTCGCCGTTTACACGCCGCATCTTCACCTAAATCATTTTTTTCGTCCGCTGCTGTTTGTTCGGCTGAGTGGAAAGAAGTGTACCCGCCACCACAGTCATTCCATAAAAATCGAATGGAGGACAGTAATCGAACGATCAATCGAATCCTCCACGCTTCACCGTCCTCCTCTCCGGGTTTTCAACGGCAATAGTCTTTATTCCTGCTCGCAGAAGAGAGAGTCCACTCGGTGCCGAGTGGAAAAAGGCGGCTCGAACAAAGTGGGGTGGCACAAGGGTGCCACCCAGGGGTCGGGGGTCAAAGAGGGAGAATGGTGAGATAGGTAAGCTTTGGATTGCGTTTCTACGAACCCGTGAAATCCCACAGTTTATTTCTACTCGACGAACGACTCAAGCAAAGACAGTTCGCAGCGCGATAAAACCTGCTCCTTCACCCTTCGACGCAGCCACCGACTAATGGAAGGTGTCGATAGGGCTCGCGGGGGTCGAAGTTTACATAGGAGGGTGGGTTGAAACAGGGGCGAGAGTCGAACGACAGAGAAACACCGAGAGAAAGCTGAAGCTTGAAGCTCTGCGTAGGCAAGAAGAGGAAAGGAGAGAGAGAGGGAGAGAGAGAGAGGGAGATAGATGAGGACCGAAAGCACACGGGGGAGAGAAGATAGAGAGAAAGGGCAACTCCAATCTCAACGTGGCAGGATGACTAGCCTCTGCGCCATGTTGGATTTCATTTTCATTTCTCCCGTAGGATCAGGGCGCTTGCGCCAAGCTCCTGGTGTGCATTCTCTCTCTGTGTTCGCTAGAGGATGCACAGTGGATGTCGACGGTGTGCCGATCATCCTGAACGGTGTGCGTCGGTTGGCAACGTGGAACGTGGAAAGTGGAAAGCATCAGTGCTCGGCCGTACAGCCGTTGGGAAGGGTGGTCTAACGCAGAATCGCTCTCGAATTCACCAAGAATCTCTGAGTGCGCCTACACGCCGGGGCCCCTCTGTTTACGTATGCAAATGAGTACGGATCAATGCCGTTAATTAGGATTCTCGATCCCGCTCCCTTCGCCTTCTGTTCTGCTCCTTCCAAGGATATCCATCCGTCTGTCCGCCTATCTGTCTGCCTGATTGTCAGGATCCACTGTATTCTCTCCCTCGGTCTGTTTCTTCGCTCACCCTGATTCGACCTGCCACCTATCGCTTTCGACTTCAGCCTGCGAGCTTCTATCTCAATTTAGCGACCGTGGTTATCCTATACGCCTACGATAAGCTTATAATGCGCTGCATGCACCAGGCCTCGCATAGCCCAACCACCATAATCGTACGCGATGGTGTATAATCATACGTGCCAAGCTTCTCTTCCTTCTCGCATTCTTCAAACTTCACCGCCTCGTTACGTTGTTTCTTTTTTTTTTGTGTGTATTTCTTCTTCGATAGTCTCGGTTGCATTTCCTGGTGAATTCTTACAGGTCCCCCTATTTCGAGATCATCTATTCTCTCTCCGAGTTCTTTACGACTATTATACTACTTTGTGTTCTTAGGAATTTTTTCAAACACACACCAACGCTTTGCTCGCCTCTTCCTGTCTCGCGTCTCTTCGCCCTCTCCTAGCATCGATTTACTTTCCAGCCTCTTCAACTTTCCTCGAGATTCTTCGGATTGTTCCTTGCTTCCCTCCAAGCTGGATATTCTTCGTTCTTTCTAATTTCTACGATATTTGTCTTTCCCCACCCGGTTTCCTCTCGTCGTCTTTCTTTTGCGCATCCTGGCCTTTCCCTCTACTAGTTTCTTGTTTACCGTTCATCAACGAACATACCTACTTTCTACTTTACAGAAATTTCTTCTGCAACCTCGTTTTCAGGAAAGAAAATTGTGAATCCTCTTTGAAGGATTTCATCTATCGTTCTCGAACGTGGCCAAGCTTTTTCTTATTATTACGGTGCGCCGATAAGTAATCAATTATTTTTAAATAGATCCACGAATTTAGTTTGTCAAATGAAGACAGTTTCTATTAAACAGGAATCTTTTTATTATTATTACTATTATTATTATTAAAGCAGTTTTAAGCTCTATAAAGAGATTATTTTGCAATACCAGATACATAAATATGCAGAGGTTGATTTTATTACAAAATTTGATACAATCATTAATTAACTATAGGATAGACCACTTATTTATAGGAAACATTATAAATAGCGTGATTGGTCAGACTTGGACCAAACTTATATAAAAGCACACAATGTTCATAAATATCGAAAACATCCAAAATGAAGCACACTGCGGATTTTTATGCATTTATTAAAAATTTAAATGTGCAAAAAAGTGTATAAGGCGTATGATGCACAGAGTTAATACAAAATATCCAAAGTATAGTAGAAATTATGATACTTAGATGATGAAGCAACTCCTAATTTAGGTTCTACTTCTTCAAACTCATTTATAAACATATGAATTTGTATAAAAGTGTATCTAGCAATAACTGGACTCCGGATCTTTGTACAATTATGCAAATTTAAACGTGCAGAAACGTACAATGTACAAGAGTATAGAAAATATTCAAAGCAAAGTGCTTCTGATAATATTAGATAATATTAACCCTTAACTACTATTGTCTATTCATCTCTATTTTACTTTCTGCATACTTTTCAATTATAGTATAATGTTATATTACTAAAATCGAACCTAAAAAAATATAGATAAATGATTAATTATTAGCGGTCTTCCAGACGTAAATTTTAATAAGTGTATTAGTTAAGGATTAACTTAGTTTAGCTCGCGCACCATAGATTGAGAATCGCTGATCTAAATCCAATTTGTAAACAGATTTTACGCGCAACATCCGTCGTTGCGCAGTTACTTCCGGGGTGTTTCGGCTTACGCGTATTTTTCTCCAAGCGCCACTCTCATGAATAGTTTCTTAGTTGGCACCCTCCGAACAAAGACATTATACCTGGCGGAGACGTGATTATGGTCATTAGCCGGTGGACATCCTGTTGCTCCTCTGCCGACATAATTTCCGCGACACTGTGCCGACCACGAACGAAAACGTCGTGTCGTCGCTGCTTTTATAATGTTCTGCTAGATTGTCGGCAAGCAACGTTTCACGAATGCCGGCGGCTATCATTTCGAAAGATTACAAAATCATGCACTGTACCAGCCGTATTATTATAATCGTTGCTCGATCTCTTTACAACCTTACGTTGCCGTATTGAAATTGACACTCGGTAATTTTCTTCCGCGAGCCCTTTTCGAATTAACGCGTTAACTGGCAGACACTTTTCATTAAAAATGCCCCAACTCGGCGAGAAAAAATCGTTGCAAACGAGAAACTGTCATCTACAAATGCAATGTAAAATGAATGACAGAGAAGAATGATTAATTATTAATTTCTTATACTTTTACAGTGAAAGACTACCTTCGGTTTTTCACTCCACTCTTCGATGCAAGAAAATATTTTCATAACGTTTATTCAGTTATGTGAAAGTAGACACTTCTAAGTTTTAAAATTAGCCCAAATTGTAGCAGTTCAAAGATTGACAATCTTTCCATCAAAATTTTTTGACCCTTTAATTTGGCTCACGAATGTATTTGTTATCTTATAAAAAGATTACGGTAACGTGCTAAAGTTGTACAAAATAATTCGTAAAATATAAAAATATAGACAGTTTGTATAAATATCTATATATATACTTCTTTAATACTTTTCTGTTGGATTCCAAGTGTGTTCCGTTTCTTCTTCTGACAATTCTATCGTCTTAAATCCTATTTATTATCTATCGCTACACAATTCACAGTTTATACTTTGGTTAGGAGCTTAAATTGCACTAGGTACTAATCTACTTAAACATATTTAATCTACACACTATAACACAAACTAATTTGATTTCACTTTAATCTTAACATGGTAGTACGACAAAATATACATATCCTTAGCATTTTATCTCTCAATTACATACAATGCACTTAAACAATTTGCATTGCCTCTGCATAATTGTAACATTCCGAAACATTAAATCGAGATATTCGCGATATCGTTATAATCGCAACAAACGAGCGATACGTTTAATATCCGAGTGTCGCAATAAATATTTCCCGTACCGAAAGCTTTTATCGCGGGAAACTAAATTTATTATGCAAAATCGTGTGATACGTACAATTTACTCTACACACTCATGCAGCACGCAAAAATGAGTTTCTCCGCGGCCTTTTACTTTTACAATGGGGAATAAAAAATTTGCAAAAATCTCCAGCAATAAATGATAACAGCGACAACGCGGGGTTTATCGCGAGCAAAGTGCAAAGCTCCAAAGAGGAAGCGGAAATAATCCGCAGCCGACCAGAGTAGAGAAACGCGAGCGCGCGGTTCGTAAGCAAATATAATTAGGTATTCTCTTTATTGATATTTCGCGTGTACGCGGCGCATTTAAATGTACTTACAATAGCCGACGTTGCTTTCGTTCTTCTGTGCACGAGGCGTAGAGGCAACGAAGAGGGACAATCGGGGCGAAGCGAGCGCGAGTAGAATTATCGCCCCGACGCCAGCGGAGTTAGCAACGAAATTAATGGGCGTGTAACATTGTCGAGGAAAAGTCCCTTCCATTGTGAGAGAGGGCCGCCGTTGCTAGATGAGTTTCAGTAGCAATGAAAATCATCGCGGCCGCCGGGGCTTGGTAATTAAAAGGTAATGAGCTCACGGTTATGCAGATTGCGGCGAAGTTGACGCGCAGCCAGAGGTTATATCGCGAGGGGCTTCCCATTGCATTTATCATACTTGCTTCGCTGCGTTATTGATCGAAATATACACACAAGTGCCGGCAAAGAATTGTACGCCGCGTTTGGTGGATTTTTCTATCGCCGTACCGGAAGCGGATCGGAAAGGGGTTGCTTATTTCGAGTCGTGCCATTCATTTCAGGTAGTTCCACTCACTTTGGACGGCTTTATTCTTCTCGAACCGCTCGAATTAACAGTGAAACTACCAAAGAGGTCCGAAAGACTTGTTTGCAATTTCTCATAAAAATTGTAGGAACTTACATCGATGCACTTTTACAAATTTGCTGTAATTTTAGATGAAGGGGAGGAATAAAGATTTATTTCTGTGGCATTTTGTATTGTTTCAAGTATCTGTTGCTAATTTCTTCGACATAAATAGATAAACTTTAACTTCTGATAGTTCTAGTATTAATTCGAGTTACTCAGCTCGTTTATTCGAGCTTTTCCCAGTTCTAAAGTTAGGTATAGTCAGCCACGAAAACTTTCATTTTAAATAACGAATACAAAATACCGAACAAGTTTAATTTACATGCGTATCATACGTCACTAAAACTAAGCAAATTATTGGTTATTTGTGAATAGCAAATAAATCGATGTTATTCGTTATTTAGAATGAAATTTACCCAACACTGTACAGATTACATTGTTCTATAAAGATTTAGAAAATTGATAAACCCGAATACAGAGTGAATAAAAGTTCTCCAAACGAATACCGAATAATTGATATAACAAACAAACTAAAAATTAATTATTTATTCGTCATTCTTATTCAAATAATATTTAATCCAAATGATAAACGTATTTTAAATAATATTAGATAAACACATTTCACCTGAATGACCCAACATTGCTGTGAAGTTACATATTAAATTATTAACCTTGTATTAGATACAAAATTCAATATAATTACTTACAGTGTGTATAAAAGAACTTGAGGCCAGAACTCGTACAGCAAGCTAATAATTCGGATAATCGACGTTCGGCTGTATTTAAACCCTAAGGTAAGAACATCTGCCACGATTCAACGGTAGACACACGGCGAACAAGGTCCCCCGTATAAATATCTGAAAAACTCCATCTCGATGTCGCAATAAATCGTGCGCGGCAGAGATTGAAAGAGCAGAGCCGCCACCCCCTGGACGATAGCCGGAAGATGGGTTTCGGTTGGATGTAACTGAAAATCCGCGCTGCGAAGGATATCCTTTTTAATAAAACAGTCATACATTCGATTTATCGTGGTCGGTGTCCATCTCGGAGCTCACTATTTTCCACTTTAGGCGGACACGTATGCGTATGTATATAGGTGGGTGCTGCCAGGGATACGCGTCGGGAGATCGTGATTTGTCGACTACGCGACCGCATATTTACGGTTCGCTTGACCGGCCGCACCGGCTCCGCACAGGCCTCTATTTTCTGAATTTCACATTTCCCGAGGCATTTGCAAAGGGATATCGAGTTCCGTTTCTACCGCGAAGTCTGACGGGGGCCGAGGGCTACCGCACTTCAGCCTCTAAGTCGATAAGGGCTTTGATATGCTAAGTCCGAACGAACGATCTGGCTAGAGATGCGTGAACCGACCACGCACATCTTCACAATTGGAATTCGAGGACGCGACGCGACGCCACATCCACCACACCAAATTGTACATCCTATCTCTCGGAGCTGGACCACCCCTCCGCCACTCGAGATGAAAATCGAGAGGCTTCTGGCGGCATCGGCTAATCGAAAATACTCGAGGAGACCCTTAAAACGGGTCCCTTTGGAGAAGCCATGGTTGAGAAAATGTCTACACCTCCCCTCCCCTAAATCATTATCAGTAGAATTTACTCGAGCCGAGCTAAGATTGGAGAAGGAATTTTCTTAGTTTCGAATTTCCTCTCAATTAAATCACTGTCTTCCATGGTAATAAATAACGCCGCTGTCTGGCCAGCGAATCTTGGGCTCGCTGGTGCATCAATCAGATACGTCGAGGGTGGAAAGTAGAATGGATCGAAAGGAAAGGATTGCTATTGCTAGATTTTAATGCGTTACTTATCAGCTGGGAACTAAGCGGATGCGTATAAATAGACCGGTTAATTTTAGCTTGGATTCTTAGGCATTAATCTTGGCTGGCTTTGGTTATGATATTATAGAGATGTGCGAAGTAAAATAAGAATTTAAAAACATCGTTTGGTGTGTTGATTGAATTGTTATTAATAGACTGCGGGTTTTATGTAAATTCGTATTCTTATAAATAAGTTTGAAGAAGAAAGATCTAAATAGTAGGATGGGGAATCATATCTAACCTTATAATCGTATATATTTGTAAATGGGGTAACAAAATCTATCACTGCTCAAAATCTCAATGAAATCGGTGACCCGAAGCTCCTGTATTCTCCTCGTCAGCCTAAACGAATAAAATGCAAACAAAAGAACCCAAAAACATAACACATACCCTTATCATTGTGTCAGAGGAATTCTGCCTTTTTCTCGTTGCATCCAGTGTATTCCGTCCTCGATGCCAGGGAATCTTATTCGGTCGTTAAACCCAAACCTCCTTTCGCAACCCCTTTTTTCTGCCCGCTTCACGCTTGTTAATTTACGAATTCACCTCGCACCTGCGTGTTCTCTGTTCAGGTGGAACATGGCAACGCATGTATAGGCAAATAAAAGGTGTGTTCCCCATGGCACGAGACGAGCCACCGTCCGCTTATGTTTGATCGTCTGCGGAAGCACGCGGAATCGAGCGGTCGGCAGCTGCGTGACGCGTCGGTGTTTGCGAGGAACGGACAGCAAAGGTACGTAGAACGAGAATACAATCTCGCTGGCGAGATACACTTGTCGGCGGGAGAAACAGGGCCAGGTACCAGTAGCGAACGCTTCTGTCCTGGGATCCGCGTTAGGAGCAGGTCCCGAGCCGTTCGAGCATGAAGAACTCACTGAACCATATTTAGCGCTATCGTGTTGTATTAAGGCTCGTCGAGGGGCGCCGCTCGATAAGACACGACGTGTTAAAAGTTTCGAATGATACGTCTACACGGCGCACGTATAATACGCGCTCGCACGCGAGTAAATAAAAGCAATGTACGGGGCGAGGTGTTCGATTCGTGGCTAGGGACCCAAACACAGCCGTCCCGGCTTCGCTTGTGGGAATTTTTTCGCTCGAACCGGGATCTGTCCAGACGTTGATACGATACAAATATCCTGGTTGAATAATTTTAAGCGTACCGTGGATGCAAAAAGTATTTGTGCTTGGGTAGATTTTTTCGATTAGGCGCCTTTTAACCCTTATACTGTTAATTGGGGACGAATTTACTTGTGCGTTTTTAATCCAAAATCATACACTTCATTTTTCAGTAAATATAATTGAAAAAATAATATATTTAAGTAAATTGTTGCTGAACTTTTTTCCTTATCTCAATTTACAATGTCTGAAGATGTTACCAGAACTTTTTCAGAGTTTTTTTGGAGACTTTTACCCACTCCAAAATTCTTCATAATATTCTATATAACTCTTTAGATGTTTTTATAGGGAATAATGTATACTTTCAAGTCAATCGAATGAATAATTTCTGAGATCTGCTACGTTATATAAGTCCATCATTCTTTAAGTTAAAGTAATAAATCTTGCACAAAAATAAGGGTGAGATATTGCTTAACCCTGAACTACTACGCTAATAATAATAATTATTTAAATTATAATATAATGTTCACGTACCGAAATCGCACCTGGAAAATAGAGACAAATAAGTAATAATTATAATTAGCGGTCTTACAGACGTAAGTTTCAATAGGTGTAGTAGTTATAGGTTAAGAACCACTGGATTAAATGATTCTGATTTTGCACGAAAATCCGGACTCCAGTTATTAATAAACGAAAATTCATAAAGAAATAATCTCTTTGCAACTCCACAAATTACACAGCCGAAGTTGAAACATTAACTGAAAATACTTCGTTACTCTACTTAATACTTTATCTCAGGAAAGAAACTTAAAGTTTACCTACTTTTATAGGCCGCCTGAACGGTGTAACCCCTTAATTTGAAATTCGTACGATTGGAAAAGGAGGAAAGAATGATTTTACATGGGTTCGCGTGAACCTATTCGCCGCGTTTGAATGGAAGGTCGATGTCGTTCGTTGTGCGTCGCGTATGACGAGACGCATGAATTTAATATTTCGTCGGGAACGGGAATTTGTAAGATTGAAATTGCAGCCGCAGCAATTTTCATCACCGGAATACCGTGAAGTGTATTTGGCCTAGATTAAAAGCGAGGCGTAGGGAGTTGGTTTGCCCGCCACACACGAGCCCGCACTGCGGTTTATGCTCGCATTTTCGTCTACTCGTATACGAGCACTTACTCTTTCATTACGTTCCAAACGCCACCCCTAAACGGGCTCGTGAATTCGTTAAAGATTTCGCGTTTCGAAAATTCAGATATTCATACGAATTGTTCGTGTGTTTTCTCGTTTTGGGGAAAAAAAGGAACCTTAAAAAAGCAAATCAAAAACAGCACGGAATTGCTTTGCATATGGTTGAATATAATAGTCTTTTTGTTTAACCCTTTGAGTGCTATGCACGCATATACGCGGCCAATTTTGAATGCGATATTTCCGAACAATGATCAGTGCAATATGTTCACAAAATATGAATTGGGAATCTTTGCAATAATTAATGCGTCATTCGTGAAATTTAATCCAGAAATTCGCCGATTTTCCAAAATTAATTAGCACTGCAACGGTTAAGGGGAATCATTGTTTCTTCCAAATACTGAAACGAATCAAATGTCTGAATAAAATTGCTTTACAAAATTTTTAAACAACATATAAGAATGGAAAGAAAAGGATTTCTTAAAATTTCTTATTATATTGAGTTGGAAAGAAAGTTCGTAGCGTTTCTTAAACAAAGTTTCATATAATTTGTACACTATTTTATTCCATTATGTATTTGCCACTTTGCTGCACTATTTTCTGCTATTTATTTGGTAACTCCAACAGATTCCATCCATTCAGAAATTTGCGTCTGTTTAAACATTCATCTGGTCCACCTGATTTTTGCAAGCTAATAAATTTTGTCAACAACGCCGATTGAAAAACGCTATGAAATTTCTTTCCAAACGAATATATTTCACTGTTATCACTGTTCTCCGTTTGTTTAAATTTAGTATAATTTATTTCAATTGGGTATTGGATAATTACGGAAGTGCGGGAAAAGGTGAACACGTCGATGTTGATTCGATTCTTGCCCAAAAACAACGCGAGACTCGCGCCGGTGTCGGTTAAATAAATTCACGACGAACAAACCGCCGGTCCACCCTGTCCCATCCCCGATATATACATTTTACAAATTAAACTCATCGATATTATCACTTCGCGTGAAATTAACGATTCGGCATTCCGTCTCGGCGACGGCAATTAATTTGTTTTCGTATTTCAGCCGATTTAATTATACTTTATTACGCGGTTTTAATACAATATCACGCTGTAATTAAATTCACGGGGGCCGAGAGTATCCCATAAAATTATTTATACCCCGTACGCTTAAGTTGCGGAATATTTGAGAATGGTTGACAGTAATTTCCACCGCCGCCGACTGATTCGCGAAAGCTCCATTTTATTCGCCCCCATTTCTCGTATTTTTCATATTTTCGCTGCTCTTTATACGGTGGAAAGGAAGTCGGTCAAAACTCCAGGCAGTTACTAAAACGCTCGGAAAACACACGCGGGAGGAGGAACAAGCGAATCCCCGTTAAGTTTGACCGTTCGCAACTACAATGACCGTGGAACAAGAGTTGCTCGAGCCGGGGTAAAAAAAAGAAGGAGAAGAAAAAAAGAAGTGGGAGGAAAAGAAAAGGTCGGGGGTAACACGATACGACATATTCATCATAATCCATAACGTGGAACACCTCGAGCATTCACGACCCGTCAAAAGTCCTCAAAGAAAATCCTACAGGAAGCCCCTTTAGGGGCCATTATTATTTTTGCCGACGAAGGCCAACCGCGTGCTCCAATGGCTCCGCTGTTTTTCTATTATTCTTATGAATCTAGGAAGCCGAGGGCTTAAGAATAATTATTACGTCTTAAATCCTTCTGTTTCTCCCCCTCCTCCTTTCCTCTGTCTATTAGGATACACAAGCCTTCTGTACTGTACACTCGATATCTGATATGGGATCACAGAGTGAAATCGGAGATGTTTTTCTAAAAAGCAATTACGTTTGGTTCTTGTGGAAAACGGGAGGTCGAGGGTTAACCTTTTAACTACTGTGCGCCACTATAGTGGCTTCTCGCCGACGATTCCATATAGATTTCACGTTTTCAACATAGATGAAACCATTGACTAACGAGATGTGGAGGATAGACCAATTATATATAGGAAATATAAATTGCGTGCCTAGTTAGGCTTGGACCAAAGTTATATAAAAAATAATTGTACCAAAATTGATTAAATCGGATGATTGAAGTAGTACAAAACGAAGAGATGTCTACTCGTTATTAACATTCGGAAAAGTGATACTTTTGATTAGTTTTGTATATTTCTTTAATTACCGAAGATGGTGACTCATAATACTGTCAAAGTGAAATTGTATTCGTTTGATTTTTTTATTATTAAGCTTCCAAATCTTGGGTGAGATTTATTCGCTATACATTCGTTAAGTACAGTAGTAATAATACATAAATCGGATATTTGTTGTAATATTTGTTTAATTTACGAAGGTATTGGTTCACGGTAAATGGTTTTATTTCACATGTGATGCTCTTTAATATAAATACGAAATTAAGTCCTCATCAAAAATTCATTTTTGTATTACCGAAAGTATGCTAATTATTTGATATTATGAATATAGTTTCTCACCATGAGAGAAACAAACATATTAACGTAAGCTTCATCATAGTTTTATCGATAATTACATTAGCTTTTCAATAAGCAAGAATGCTATGGGTCGGAAAAGACCCGAAGACAGCAGTTTAATAAAATGTAAAATTCCTCAGAACGATTCTAATCTATCGTCTGCATTATTAGACCACAGCCGTCCATATGCGTTGAAAAGTTTCTTCTCGCAGCAATTGCGCAAACTCGGCAATTTTTCTCGTGTGTTTCGACGTGACTATAGCCAGGCGAAAGTTGCCCCGCGACATCGCGTAATCCAAGATGCTTCAAAGATCATCGCGTCTTCTGCATGAAACCTGGATAATATGAAAAAGAAACGCCACTCGCAAAAGCAAGTTTTGTAAGGTTCACGTATGCCGCTGGCGTGTGCGTGATTACGTCGACGGAATATTAATTCATTAGATTTAATTAGCCGATTAGTGGATGTCGACTTGGCGCCGCGTTAACCGAGTCACGTAGACGAGTTAAACCGTACCTTCGACGCAACTACGACTCCAATTAAACGACGTATCAGCAAGTGTCACTGATAAAGCGCTAGCGCGATTGTATTACAACACTGTATTATATTACGTATTATTAGAAAGGGTGAGAGGCAAAAAACGAGGAATGCCATGAATCAGTTTTACAGTGGAGCCTCCTGTATTCGAACTAATAGGAAGTGGGGATGTTCAATTCTGAATCGATTTTTTTTCCGATTCCGATACGGATCAATTTTTTCAGTCACGAATCGATCTTCGATCCATCGAGTGTCTTGAATTTATTCAATCATTAACTAAATGCAACCCCAGTCATATTTTTTCAACTTCGAATAAAGAATATTTCTGTCAATTTAGTCTTAAGATAAGAACCGTTCTAGATATCTATTTCTAGATATTAAAATTGAAATATAATCAATTTAATTCTGAATATCTGCAAGCAATCAGACTCACCGTGGTCCCCCTTTCCCGTTTTCCATTTTTTTACGAACAAAAGCGTCGCGTCGCGGCTTTCAGCGCGTTATCAGGCTTTCGTCTGCCAGGCCACTTCTTTCTAGGAAGCTACTTCGTCCCATCCCACTCGTAGTTGCTTTAATTCTGCATATTTTGCCCGTACATTTCGCGTGTCATATTCTATAGCCGTATACTCACGCAATTCCCATATATTTCATCCTTTTACGATGATTTTGATAAAGAAATAAAGCGATGGCCATGCCTATCTTATTCAAATAATAATAATAATAATGATAACAATGTCTTCTTAATTTTATTCAATATAAGCGGACAGAATCCATTGATATACAAAATATGTCGATACAGTTAGGATTTATAAGATAGGTTTCACAATTGAGTTAAACTGCAACAAGTTAACGAGTTAATTAAACGTAATGTTTAAACAACTAAAAAATATTACGGACACGGTTTTTAAATATATGTGAAGTTGTACCGAAAAAATATAAAGATGTATGATAGAGATTAGCAGTTATACAAATTTTGTCTAATGGGTTGGTAGATTCAAAGCGTTGGGTAAAAACATGCGATCCGGTCTAATTGTAAGACTTCTCAATGGTGCATGAAAGCTTACGTATGCTGTTAGAATTTTACGTGAAATAGGTAATGCTGTTAATAATTTTATAAATGTATGACAAATATTTCTCAAAAAATAACATCATCACAAGACGAACGAATTTATTACTCATCAAAATAATATTGTAACATTTACGAATCAGTGATATTTGGATACTCGAATATTCACCGATGTATTCAATTTACAATCGTAATGAATTAACAGTACGTTAATTTGCAAGGAGCACTCGCTACGTTTTCGATGGTGTAGAACTGTAACAACCCCTAAATTACAATTAAATTATTCGCCGGGCATTGGATATCGATCTGTAATTATTGTAACAGGCATGGAGTTTGAATGAGGAATTTTTCGTTCTAGAAATGGTATCGATTTCAATCATCAATGGCTTCCTCTCTGACGTTCTATTACGAGGGGGGCAAAAGACAAAGGCGAGGCAAAGTGAAAACGACGACGACTTATCTTCCTTGCAAATTCCTTTCTTTCCTCTCTTTTTCCTTCACCGGATTCGTTAATTATTCTTCTGTCGGTTTCATCGGAGATATTATTCAAATTTCTTGCACGGTGAGCAATCGAAGATCGAAAAGGAAGATTCGAAGGGGTAGTTTCTTCCTTGTGACACTTCTCCTTGTCGGCTAATTGGGATGGCCCTCTAATTGACGCGTAGAACTCGTCTTCTTTTTTCCTCCTCGTCGCGTATCAGTGGCGTCTTTGTAATCTCGTTGAATCTAGCCTCCGCTTCAGAACTGTCGGAGAGTTTCTTTGTTTTCTGTCTCGATCCAGCGTAGCGCAGCGGAGCCTGATTTACATCACAACGAGTTACTCCGTTTGCGCGCTTTACACGCTCATTCATCGGGCTGGCAAAGTTTTGCGTGCTCGCTGATACATTATTTATCGACTTGGCGAGTTCAAATGTAACTGCAGGAAATTGCCAGTGCTAGCGCAACCGAATTTCGATGATCGATGGCGTTTGAAAGGGTTCTCGGCGTTTCGCGTGCGTGGGTGTGGGTGTGCTGCGCGCCTTAAAATTATCCTCGTTATTCGCCGCGTTAGGCTTCCATTACCCGCTCAACGATTTCCAATTAATCCCGTTTGACGGCGTTCGGGCAAAATTATTTTTAACGATACTCCACTACAAAATATTTCCACGTAAATTGATTCGAATAATATAAACAAACAGAGATTAGTAGACAGCGTTGGGGAAGAGGATTAAATTTCGAAAAATTCAATTAAAAACGGAGCGCGGTAAGCGGAGAGGTTGTTAATTAAAAACTGCACGCGAAAATTTCGAATTATAAATATCTGTGCGCGCGGTGTCTGTAATCAATTTTCAAATAAAAGACTCGGGAATGGCCACGCGTACGTATAATGCAATAGGCGCGAGTTGAACGTATGCATATATACGCCTTCAAGAATTGGACAGATATTTATTAAAAGCATACGTATATTTTTCCTATAATACAATATAATTTCTAATATCATTCGTACACGAATATTACGGTACAATTAGTTATGTAGAGTACCCAAATATTTATACCTATATTATTTCCGTATTAATAAATGCCACCCTTACCTACGCTTTTTGTTTTCAGTACCAAGCAGTTCAGAAAAATTCAAAATTAATATTCGAATTTGGAATTTCTTACAAAAGTTTGCACGCCACTCTAATTAATCCTTTCTCCGTCGATTAGAACGACGATCTGCTGCGATCGTAGACGATTCCGAGTAGCACAAAACTTAGCAAAAGCGTTCATAGATTGTATGCATTTCCATTGCAGATAAGGAAAATATAAGTACTCTTGGAACCTGGTTTTTAAGATGTCTTTGTTTAACTATTTTAGAAATTATTTAACCTAAAAATCGTTCCTGTTTGCAGCATAATATTATTCAACGTCCCTTTTATATATGAACATTTTTTTATTTGTTGAATATAATGAATTAATTGCTAATTAATTGAAAATGTACTACAGAATCGAATATCCCTATTACCGTCACTTGGAAATAATTCTTTTTTTCTATTTTCACACCACTAAATTTACGATCAATTCCAGTAGGAAATTTTTAGCAAATATGTTGCCTATAAACGATAACATTAGTAGTATAAGTGAACACACAGGTTGAATTAGCCTACCTAATAACGAACAAAATCCTGGAACGAATTAATTCGCTTCAGGATATACCACTGTACTAAATTAACATCTACTCGATGAATCACGGAAGTGTCCGTCTTAATTAATCGAATTAAATTAGCACGGAGTCGAATTAATTTACATCCCTCTTCTCCCACTTTGCTTTTTACCTTTCCATTTCCTTTTACTTTTTTCCCTGTGCCCCGTGTCCCGTTTTGCCCGTCGTCTTACTAATTAATGCATCATAATGACACCGAATGCGGCCGACTACGTCAACGGGATCGGCAGGATTCTAGTTAACGAAGATCGTTAACGCCCGCTGAAAACGAGCCGCGCTGACAACTCTTGCAAATTGCACCGCGGAACAATATCGAGCCGGGTCACGTCGAATACGGCTAGCACAGATTGCCAGGCATTTTCCACCAAGATAAACGTCACTCGCGCCCATAACTTTTGCCTTAACAATAATATTCGCTTGTAGCACGTATTCACCGGGTTGAACCGGGGAAGAAAGGAATCGTGAGCTCGTCCAGGATTGAATTACTTGAATAATGGCGATCTATCCTTCATTAAATTAGTCTCGCCGCTAATTTATTACACTGGTAACACGAGAACGCGATTCTTCCATAGCTTTTGCGCGTTAAACGGGTAAATACTTACATCCGGTAGACGCTTATGCATGTACATATTAGGTCATCGCATGAGTTCGTGGGGAATTTTATACCGAAATCGTACAGCCAAATAAGAAGAGCAGGTATTAGACCTATAAATTAGTTCTCGCTGTTAAATTCAACCCTTTGACTGCGAAAGGTGTTCATATACGCTTTAAATACGTCTACAAATATCTATGCATGGCATATCTTAAAATTTTGAATAATTACGTACATTAATATACAATACGTACATTATTTATATATATATATATATATATATATATATATAATATTACACACTATACTACTGTAGTGTTAGATATAAGAATATATATAATTTATTAGGATTAAAGATTATATAAGGTTACAATACTGTGTCTAAACTAAAACGCAACTACTCTCTCTCGACTCGTAACAACACCCTTCACTCTCTTTACAATTCTGCCTCTTTTCGTCAGAGAAAAAAACCCTTGCTGGCCCTTTTCTTTTTCTCCCACCACGCTCTTAGAAGCATCGGCGACGCATCGGCCGATCGACCGGTCGTTGGGTCTGGCTTTTGTCTGTCAACGCTCTATCTCTTTTACGACACTCTTCCTGTTCTTAAAACTAAAGTCCTACAAAACTATGATACTACACTACATATTATATTATATAATTATAATGTAACTACTATTGTAGACCCGTAGGCTTAATTATATGGTCGCGTAGCGAATGTAAGAGGGTGAGAGCCTGCCGTAGCAACAATAAAACCCAAGGAACCAGTACTTGTTAATTTTGCAGCTGGTCAGCACGCGAACCCATGATTTGGGATAGTTGTAATTTCGTTATTTTCGCATGTGATTTCAAAGTCGAGGCGATCCTTGGATTTTATTGCTGGCTGCCGAGTTCCGGGTAGGTAACGGGAAAGACGGAATGACCGTTGACGGGGAAGTGGGAAATTCTAAGGGGTAACATACCCCTTAGCTCTCTCCATCGGGACTCTTCCCCACCATTCGAAAATAGAAAATATTAAATGGTACGCCGGTCAACGAAAGGTCTGTCTGCGTCTATCGCTCGTCGAAAGAAAAGTAACGTTAAACGAATTGAATTGTATCTTCCTCGCCTCCCCGAGTTTCGGTCTACACTATTAACTCGTTCGCTACTAAAGACTGACATATACGTCGTGAAAAATTGGGCAATCGTTACATAGAAATATACGTATTCGTTTTCTGTAACACGATACTACTTTTACTATAGTTCATACTTAGACTACCGTAATTAATTCTTCGAAATATGCAGATATTTATAGACATACTGCTTCTTTAATAATAAAAATAATCCCCATCTGTGCATTGAGAATATTTTCAATTTTAGCGTGCGCTAGGGAAAGGGTTAAGAGTCGTTCACACTTAGTCGTAACATATGTCAAGAAATCTTACAATACAAATAATCGGGATCTCTTTCGATCGCTAGTGGTTGACCTTCTTTGTAACAAAATCGAATAATATACGAAAGAGGGGTGATGGGGGGTGTTTTACCGATAGCGAAAGGATCCATCTCCCTCGACGAAAGTAGAACGTAAAGCTGCGAAATGTAATTATGAGGACCGTAATGGTCACGGGGGCGCTTTCAATGAATTCTTTATTTGCCGGCGTCGAAAGGGTGGATTTTCGTTGAATTTATAATCCAATGTCTCTGGTGGTTGAACCCTCTTCTTACTCGCGGTTTCAAGTACCATAAGACGTGTCGCCTTTGATTTTTTCCATTTCCTTGCGGTTATAATTAGCAGCCATTAGGTTTTTATTTTTGTACCGATTAATTTCGCGATCACAATTCGTGGAATTAAAAATGGGTTATCTTTACCTCATCGACAATTATTTCATCGATAACCATTTCATCGACAATTATTTCACTGACGCGATGTCATCGACACCGAAGTTTACCGATAATTTGTCTCATCGACAGAATAATATCGCCGACAATCGTTTCACCGATAGTGTTTTCATCGACACTTATTGTTAGTTTTGCCGATAATTTTTAGTTATCGATACCTATTTACATGATTATCCCCATATTCATTTCCTTGTATAAAAGAAATAGCGATGCAAACGATATCGTAAATCATAAATTATTGTTATGCACTCACAGTTTCATTTTATTAATATTAACCACCTCAGCGTTGATTAAAATGGCGACGCGCTGCAATTGCAAACGGTTCCACATAGCATAAAATGTAACAATAGAATCCTAACTTTACGAATCCTTTGCCTTTTCATTAACAATCTTGAAAAACCTGCTTTTTAACATCTAAACAATTTTTAATGTCCATGTATCATCTGGCTTAACAATTTATACTATTCCATAGCGCATAACAGTGAAAGGGATAATATTTATAAATTTGCATAAAGACCTGCAACATCATAATTACGAAGTAACGAACGAATTAAAACTAGAAAATTCATAAAAGGTTAAAAATCGATCAATTTAGCTTCTAAGAGGCACAGTACTGTTAATTCATCCCCCCGTACGTATAATGAGCGAAGAAAATTACATGGAAAGATCGCACAAGTAATATACGAAGATTACCACCTGGAATATGTTTCGGGAATACGTTCCACGCGATAAGACGTTCAAGGAGAATGAGCCAATCGCGGTGGAACACTTTTGGAGCGGCGTGCGCGAGTACAAGAATAAAGAACGAGATGGCGAACAGGACGAGGGCAATAGACTATGAAAATGTTGGGAGGTCGAACGATAAACGTCACCACGATGGCTGTACAGTACGATAATTGTACGATAACTTTTACGATGGGTTTGCACCATGCAAGCACCCTTACACGTGAGAAACCGTGTCCCAGGATCATGCGGATCGGGTATCGTCTTACGCGGATACGTTTAATTAAGCCATGCACCGCGGCCAAGAAACATACCATCCTGCTACGTCCGATCGTCTCTTGCATTTTCCTGCTAAAGAATCGCCAAAGTGAACGTTTATATTTATGCGCGAAAGAAATGATGTCAAAGATGCGTTCTCAAAATAAAGAAGAAACGAGAACAATTTGTAGGCATGAACTGCAATATACCTGTTTGCAAGATACCATAAGTTATCCTAATCATTTTATAGTGCAAGGTTGTCATATGTACAGTGGCGGGCATAAAAATAAGGAAACACTTTACATACGTAAATTCAAGTGATCGTAGCATTCCAAATTTTGTTTCTATTTCTTTCTGTAATGTATCATTAAACAATACGTAGATTAACTGGGCAATTTTCACCGACGAGGTACTAATAGGTTAAACGTTAAATTGATCTTTTTAGCTAATAATGAAAGATTATCGTTACGTTTATATATATACTTGGAATATAATCGTTTTAAGCAAGATTGTTTTGATTGGTCGATAGTGTAATAAAATATTACTTTTACGTTCAGAATTGTTTATTTCGTTCCACTGTATCTTGTAATTAATATATATCATCAAACGATTTATTACGTTCATCCACTTTTTACGAATCGAGTCAGGTTACGCAACAAAGCTATGGGTACGAATGGGTTAACCCTATCAATTTGAAAAGAAAGCCAACTAAAATCAACCTGGAAAAGATCGTGCGGGAAAGGGTTGAAGCCATTAATTGTTTCAGAGATAGCTAACCAAAAGTTAGATTTTGTAGAACGGAGAAACTAATGAAAAGTTGAACGAAGCAGAACGATAAGTTAACGCGAAGAGAAGGGAAGTTCAAGGATGAATTGACACTAGTTGGATGGCGCACAGTTCGATCATTCTTCAACAGCGAAGGCAGCAGCTCTCTCACTTAAGCACCCTCGCCTCGAAACCGATCCGGGGCGATAGCATAGGGACTTCCGACGTCCATTACAGTCCACGCGAGTGGCCACACACCTGTGCCCGCAGAGGATCTTCCCGAGATCCAGGATGTTTCGTCTGGGGATACGTGGCGCGCGGCCCCGGGCGCTTCTGACAGACGATACGATAAATCAACAGTTTCTCTTCTCTTCTCTTCTGGTATCTGGACGGTGCACTTTCCAGAGGAACTCGGACTATCCGAGAGGCAACCTACCGTGGGGTGACACGGGTGAGATGGACGGGCAGGAAACCAAAATTACGCCCGCTTTATACTGCCGCTGCCTCTATGGATCTAATTTATTGTCTTTAAACGCAGATCCTCGGCAGCCCGTAGGCAGCTAGATCTTCTCTTTCTCATTCTTTCTTTTTCTTGTAGGCTATGTAAAATCACGTATGCGTAAGCGTGTATACACTACCGTTCGCGGAACGGTGAAACTCGGCGAAAAAGATCGTACAACGTTGGGGGATCGTTGAAGAAGAGGAAGCATTGTTCCGTAACCCCTTGCGCTACGATTATTTTATTACCTATGCACGCTAGCGTTAACTAATCACTGCTTTCATGTAATGTTCCGTGCAAAAGTAATTGAATTTTATGGGATATTTTTATTGAATAATCCTGAATATTACAATACAAAGCTAACATCAGAGTTTAAATCTAATTTCATTGTTAATGGCGCCCATTTGCGTTGAATTTGCACCATAACTCATAAGTGTGACTCGTTATTGTAGTGCAAGGGTAACGTTCAACGGCACATTTACCTCCTAATACTTATTTTTCAATATTAAGTGTAAACGAATACACAATGTCTATGCGCTGTTACGTGAACCAAAGCCCAAATGTAGTATCAAATTTTGTTTATTTACGATTCTTCGCACATCACTTTGCTATTAAATAAAATAATTAAAGCGTCGGTTATAGGAACATTGGCAATAATTGGCACATGCTCGCCACTGCATTTGTGTATTTGTACACAACAAGTTTCCCGCGCTCTGTACCCGCAATTAAACGCGCCAGGAAGCGGTGGAAGAATAACGCGAGTTCGTTTAGGATTCGCCTGTAGCGACGAACGATTTCGTCGGTGGATCAGGCCGGAGATCTCTTTCCAAATGCAATGTAGATCTGACGTGGATAAGGAGAACCGTTCGATATAAACAGCCGCCTTTTACGTGTACCTCGTTGCACCACGATATCGAAACGCCATGGGAAGATTCGCCTCTTTTAACCGACTCGAATGCGGCCCTGGATACGTCAATCACTCGCGAGTATCTGCGACCAGTATCGATCCTAACGTTTCCGCGGTAATGTATGTTAATTATAGCCGTTGCGGTGCATTTATCTTAATTAGCATTTTGCTTTCCACTTTGCGCGAAAGGTACAGAGATGCACATGCGAATAGTTGAGTTTTGAATTACTGCCTTAACCCGTTAATCGAGCAATATTTTGGTTAGCATCTTCTTTATGCGCAAAGACAGAAAAATCATAACCATAACCATTACTTTATTTCTAATTGTAAGAAAAACGAAATTGCATTAAGATCTACGATTTAATTATAATATCTATCCTGTAATAGATAAAAATACTCGCAACTTTACTTATCGCAAAGCGTTATCCACTGTAACTCGTAGAAACTCAAAATTCGCCCGCGTAATTGTGTCACACCGAAAATTCAATTTTTTTGCGCCATCACGTTTTAACGAGCCAGGCGAATCGCGATAAAATTTGCACCACGTATAGGCAGTATCCTAATTGACTTGATCACTTGACATGGCACGCCACCAGTTATCAAATGGAGCTGTCGGCTCGAAGTATAATTTGATTTATATGTAATTACCGAGACCTCCATTATTTCCACGTGACGCGGATCAAACTCGAATTAGCTTAATCATAATCGAATAGCGGCCGCTTTCAGGATGCCCGTGAGCGATTAGTCGACGCTCCTTTGACGGATGATTCCGGCTCTTTAATTATCCCTGTTTAATCGAACACTTTTAATACGCCTCGTCATAGGCCCACGGCTTGTCAACGTTCTTCTTCCCTATTGATTCCTTTCATCCTTGACACGCGTATATTCGAACAACTGCTGCGGACGTTCATCCTTTATCTTGTCTCTGTTTCACAAACAGAAGTTTGTTCAGCGTCGCTGTGCAACTTGGGACAAACATTCACAGTTAGTCGTTAGTTCGGACGTAGAAACGGTTAAGTAGAAGTACTAACGAAAAAGGACATCTAATTGAGTTTCTTTGCATTACAGATTTTACGCGATTTTCAAAAGTTCAAAAGTTCGTTCAAAAATTGTAACACTTTGTAATAGAAAACTTTGTTAACTCTTTGACTGCGGCACGATATTCGCATGATCGATACGAATCATTGCGCAGTATTTTTGTAATCAAACATGCAGATATAGCTTAAATCTGCAAAATAGTTACTCGTGGATAAATTAATGAGAAGTTTAAAATAATTAAATATTAGATTGTTGTACAAATAAACCTCAATATTTTTATGTAATGATAAATTATTTGTAGATACCAATAGACGTTTGGCGCGAATACATACGCCTTTCGCAGTTAAAGGGTTAATAGTAGAATCGATAGATAATTCTAACACGTTTTTAGAGCTTTGGTGAGAATTTAAAGTATGGAAATATATATGTATATATAAGTATGGATATGAAACGGCCGATGGAAATACGATAACCGAAAAGATAACAATTTTCCATGATTTCTATTTCTGTTTGTTGGAATGTTTCGGCACTAATTTGCTGGAAAAGATGCAATAAGCATGCAGAACGGTTATCGTAGGCAATCGCGTTCAAGTTTAAGTTTCCTTGGATAATTGATTCGATGTCCCCGGGATCGGGGCGAACAACACGAAGCTCGCCGCAATTGTCCATTTCCGGGATCTCGCTGTAACGTTTCGTCCAAGAAAATTATGCCGGGGGTGAAAGTCACAGGCCAATCCAGGATCCAAACGACCGTGCTGAACGGTTATGGCCGACATCGAAATACCGTTGCGAATATCAGTAGCCTCCTTAGATCTTCGATTCCCATACTGCTTTCTTCCTCTCTTCTTTTTTCACTTCCCGAACACACGGATTTTATTCTCCACGATACAAACGTATCTGAATTCCATTTCAATCTTTTATCGACTGCGAGACAAAGTATGGGCCTTTTATTATTTTCATTTTGCGCCGAAGACAAATTGATCCGAATCTATTTTTAAATTTAGAAAAATAAATGGGGAAAATTTGAAGTGTGTAAATCTAAATTGGACACTCGGAATACAAATGATCAAATTTAATCTGAAACTCAAAGAAGGATGGCCAAATTTTGTATTATCCGGAATCTAAATTATTTTAACGAGGAATTGTTTTTGACATCCCCAAGATGTATAAATCCGTCCTTGTCTACTGCAAATACGATTGGAAAATTATGAAAAAATGTAATTGAAGTGCAAAATGCGTGAAGCATTTTTTATATCTTCTTACATCTTTAGCTATACAATGGCTACAAAAAGTATTTGCACATCACTATGTTTACTTTCGCAATTAAGTATTAATTATATTAAGTCCAAATATATTAAATTTCTTATCATAGAATTGTAGTATCGCGCCGAGCCGTATCGTCTTGTATAGCCGAAAAAGGAAACTGTGCCGCCGGGGCGGCGATCGAACCTAGATGATCTTCGGGTCACTAATCGATCGCGTTAACCACGCCACAGTCCCACTGGGCCTTTGCTGTGTGTCTAACGTCCTTATTTGGCATATACTGTCTTTCTCTTCTTCTATTGGGTTTATAAGGGTCCACCATCCTACGGAATAGTACTTTTCCACGACTATATGAATTTATCGCTTTGCAATTGAAAGACACAATCTAATAAAAAAATCTCTTTGTTGAAACATTGAAGTATGCGCGAATGCTTTTTCTAATCACTGTTTATTCAAGTTTAATCATTGAACTTTTTCCAAATTCAATCCTTCTTACATTTGATTAATACCGCAGTGAATTTGCATAAAAATGCGCAGTCTAATCTTCAGTTACAGCGGCGTGTCTACCGTGGTACCAAAACTTTGCAGTAGCAGCTGTTTACAATCGACGATTCCTGTTTCGTCGCGGTTAATTCATTTAGCTGTTGAACGGCACGGCGAGCGCGAATCGAGTTAATATCGGGTATATCGCCGGGTCTGATCGTCGGTTATCTCTCTCTTCGTTATCGGGCCACAGAAAAAAAGAGTACTCTGTTACCATGGTAGTCAAATCGATTACTGATTGGCAGGTAATGCGCGTGTAATACGTCGACCGGCATCCGCCACCCTTTCGTTTCGACGTGTACACTTGTTGAGCCGAAAATTGCCGAAGGATACGCGTTTAGTACATTCGTTCTGCACCGTCGCAACACCCAATTAAATCTAGCTGCAACAAAAATACCAGAGGTCCGGCAATTTCTTCATTTTAAAGCTCCTATGAAGTTTAATTAAATAAACACCATTTTAACCCTTTCGATGCGGCTTTAAATGATGTAACTACATAACTTTTCTACGATACTTGTGATGTTATACAAGGTTGATCACGTAATGAGTTATTGTTAATGTAATATATAATAAAATATCGACAGGAGTTTTTCTCTGAAAACTGAAACTAAAAATCGAGTTAACATTTAACTTTGTTGCAAGTAGAATCACTTATCATTGAATCAACGCAATAATTCATCTCACGAGTATAACTCGTTATTGTATGCCAATGGGTTAAAAAGATGCAGAATTAATGATAATAATACGCGGCTCTGAAAACAGACGAATGATTTCCGCATAAAACTTATGTTCTAATTGTGCAGCAAATATATTATGAATTCTATAGGTTCATAGAATAAAGAACTCCTTTAAGTGTATGTATATATGTATATACTTTTGCGAAATTACCATCGAATTAGTCTCGAATCATCAGACTTCTAAGCGTAGCCGACTCGCAATTAGCCTGAGACGTATTGGAGGATCGGTTTGCGCAATTGCAGCCCAGGAATCAGCGTGCAACACGCTTCTATATGAAGCGGATATTTTTGCTAATCGAGCTCTCGCGGCGATTTCTATCGAAGTAGGAATACGAATACGCGAGCACTCTGCGAAAATTGTACTTTCTCCCGGCATGCACGAACGATTCACCATGTATCACTCGCAAGGTGTGAGATTTGCATCGGTGATTACGGATGATCGTACTCTTCCGGGAAAAGTTGCCGCACCGGCTCCTTCGCGTCTCCTCGTAACGTTCAGACCATCTCTCATCGTAGGCATTAGAGAAAGTTTCCATTCTCGCGTAATCGCGAATGTTTTCTTATTCCGTCGCTATATATAATTTTCTACCCCTTTGTTATCGTAATTTCGCATAACTCGTTGCGTATTAAACACCAAAGATAGTAGTAGAAAGCTATAGCAAAAGTATAAAGTTAAAGTTATAAGACGATTACTGTTTTTGTTTATATTTTGTTTTATTTATTTTTGTTACTCAAGTCCGTTTGTTTGATTTTTATTTCGGTACTCTTAGTATAAAGTAGTTTTAGTAGCTTTCATCCGAGGAACACATGTAAAATGAATACTGAAATGTAATTGTAAGGAAGTCCGTTGAAACCCGAGAGGAAAGAACTATGTAAAAATAATAATAATAATAATAATAATAATAATAATAATAATAACTCGTTGCGTCGAATACTTTATCAGGCACACGCATTGAACCTTAGAGCGTTACTTTCTTATATTAACCCTTTGCAGACGGGATTCGTACACGGTACTTTAGTATCGAAGTTGTACGAATAGGGTAAACGTAGGTAATATGGAACTGCACGTAATATGGAACTTTGTAAAATCTCGATAATTACAAAATAATCCAGTCCTTAACCCTTTGACAGCGAAAGGCGTGTATATACGCCCAGTACCTAGATTTAGTTTAATTTCTTAAATTACCATTATAGAATAATATTTGGACTCTAATAGCGATATAATATTCTATTATTCTAAACTTCAGGTTAATTTATTCACAAGCAACTATTTCGCGTACGTCTGGTTATATTAATGCACCGTAGCAATGATTAGGCGAACATCTTGCCGCAATCAAAGGGTTAATTGGTTAATTTTCAAGCAGAATTCAATGGAAGATATCCGGTTATTTAAAATTCTACCGATTGAAAAGAAAGTCGCTTTCTGATTGTCTACGTTACAGCGTAATTTCGCGAAGAGCAAAAGAGGGCGTTTTTAAATTGATACAGTCTGTTCAGCCGCGGAAACGCGGCGGCCTTTTATTATGCACGAGGCCGTCTGAAATGGCGGGCAGACCGCGTAAGTTTGTCCCGCTGCCGGCATACAGCCATAAACGTTCGCAGTCGCAATTTTTAGCGCCGCTATTCGCGGCCATGTAGTTTCGTTACATTAACGGCACGCTGTCGCGGGCACTTTGTTTCCTCAAATGAAGAAATTTCCCGCACGCGCGAGTAGGATTGAAATGGCTGAATGCAGCATCGTTTCGTGTCTAATTTTGCTTTACACTATTTTAAACCTACCAGAAAACGTCCCACCGTGAAATTGTACAATTTCGCGTTATTTTTGGTCCACGGTTGGTATTTCTATTTCTATTGCATTTTGTTCACTTTTATATTGCTTTTACTTGTTTTATTTTATTTTACGCGACTCTAAATATGGCGAAGGATCGTTAAGGACTGCGAGAAGGTACTGAAAGTTGCTCGCAATAATTGGTGCACGGGGCTGACGTACAATCTCCAGCGAAATAGACGAGGATTCTTCTTGTTGAAGCATTTATAAGCGCATAAGACACTTCAGGAGAAGCTTATTTTAATAACAAGGTCTTTAATATCGAGAAACGCGGCCCGATCCCATGTCGCAGCCTTTCCATTTCGTGGATTTCACTCATTAGCTGTACGCAGGGTTAAAAGTGCCTCCTTAATTATGTGTCGATCCTTTTGCAAATGGGGAAATAAACAGAAACCTGCTTTATAAGACAATTATAGAAACGTGAATTATCAAGAATTTAACATTCGAACACTCCGTGTACCACTTTCATTTATTATTATAAGCAAATATTCACTTTCTTCGTTAGAGTTGTCTGTTGAATTCGACGTGATAAATTTTTATTTTTACATAATTCTCAGCCACTCCTTCTTCCAATAACTATGAAATGGATAAAAAATGTTATGGTTTCATCTCAATTGTGCGATCATTACGAGAACTGGATATGTGACACGGAATTTTAAGATTCAAAGTGACGTTGCTATCATAGTCAAATTCTTACTGTATGCTATTTTTCAGTTAGACCATAATGTCACATACATTTGTAATCCTATTGCTTTTGCAATATTAAAAATGACTTCCATCCGTGCATTGAGAATGTTTCTAATTTTCGAACGCCGTAGCGAAAGGGTTAAACGAACTGGTATCCCAAATACGCTGCGTTTCCCCTATTTTTTCTCTGTCTTTGCTATCAAAAATTCGTACAAAATAGGGCTCTCAACAAAGTTGTCCCCGTTTATAATTAGCAGAACACCTGTACGCGGCAGTCGGAAACGTCGGTCGAAATGGCGAACGTGCGATTAAGGTTGCTCCTTTTTCAATTCCCACCGGTTGGTGCCAGTCACGCAGCGCTCTCGGACTCTCTGCCCGGGATGGTCTGTTTCGCAGACAGTTGCCCCGAGATAATAATGCTAATTACAAGTGAGGACGTCGCGAGGGAGCCCCGATGCGATATTTAAAAAAAACTTTAATTCCATTTACATGCCGTCCCTTCCAGGAATCCGAGATTCGGTTGCACTCTACTACCACTCTATGCTTCTCGCGATACCCTGCCCTTTTACCACATATTTCTCCGTTCCTCCCCTCCCACCCCCTTTCCAACGCTTTCGCCTTATTTTTTAACTCTCTTTATTCGACCGTCTCGGATAGCCGAAGAAATGAAATTCGACAATTTACATTCCGTAAAATTTTTACCTGGAATTTTGTTGCATTGAGTATCGTCCACTATATCGCGAACCATTAAACATTTTTCTCGAAGGATTCCAAAGGTCTTAATCGACGTACGTCGATTCGCGACGATTCGAGTATATTTGTTAAACCATTAACCGCGGATGACGAGTTTACTCGTCATTGGGGAATGCTTCTCCTTCACGCGTGACGAGTTAACTCGCCACGTGTAGTCCCGTTCATAAATCACTGGACGCTTGTTCATTTTCAATGGAACGCTTGTTGAATTAGACTCTTAGTAGCGTCTTCGAAATACAGCGCCAATTAATACTGTTTCTGTTGTAAGTAATCAACGAATATTGGCCTCGTTTCGTAATCGTAACATCGATTTTCCTTTATTCCTTCATTCGTTGCTTTCATCATCGGATATGTTATAGAGATACGCGTTTTGTTATTTTTGCCCGTTTCTATATTTAGGGGATAAAATCATCCCTTAAAGTTTATAAGATGAGTTGCCAAAAATTTGTTTCCTCGAATGAGTTAACCCTTCAGAGACGGGATCCGTACGCGGTACGGATCTTGGTATCGTTCCTCGCGTTCGAAGTTATTACACAAATCTACTTTACGAATTCTTATGCAACCAAATCTTGTATCAAATTTTAGTTTGAAGGAGTTTCAAAACTTATCTTATGAAATTAATCGATTCAGATCATAGTATCGTATGTAATGCCATATAGGGTCGGATGCATCGAAAAAATAGCGTTGTCCCTGAAGGGTTAAGAAGAAGAATTGATTTTTATAATAACTTCCAAGCCTTGATTCGCACTCGTTCGAACCGAACTCTTAATTCCCGCGTGCCGCGCAAAACCGCGTGCAATCGGAAGCTCTAGCGAGTTATTTTTAAATCTCATCCCGTATTCCGCAGGAAAAACGAAATAAGAAAATCTTGAACAGGCACGACTGATTAAGCTGTACTCCGGTCGTGCTGTACTTTCCATTTCTAGAAGCTGTCCCGTTCCCTTTTTCATTTCTTTCCTTCATTTGCGTAAGACTTTAGAAACGCCTGGTTAACTCGAACTTGTTATTCTTGCCAGAGGTACAAAGACTAATGAGTAAAGGCTGAGCACTTTCCACTTTTTCATCCTGTCCCAACCTTTCCTTCTTCTCCCTTTCCCACTCATTTTCATCTCTTTTTTTCTTCCCGTTTCTATTTACTTCTACCCCAACTGGCTTCGTTTCTCCTCTTCGTCCGCATTCGGGCGATTGCTTTCGCTGATAACGAAAAGCATAAATTATTTTCCATTGTAGAAAGCCCTCGAACCGGGCACATCCAACTAAGGCTGTTGAGATCTCATCCAACGACTGTCTGGTTCGTTGAATTTTTAACGAATCGACGAAAAATGATCCGTCAATGGATTTCAATATTAAACCCGAGGCCTTACGAATCCTTTCTGTAGTTACGCGTGTTAACGAAAACAATTCGCTGCTTTAACTTTACACCAGATGCAAAATATTAAAATATTACGCGTTACGTGTATTCGTTATACTACTTTTTAAAGATGTAAGAGAAATTAGTGGAGTCATATTAAACTTTGTTATAAATATTGTGAATATTTATTCTATTTAGACAGTTACATAATTCTGAAATAAAGTGGTTTCAACACGTAGAACCTAAAACTTAAATTTGCAAATATTGGCAACAATTTCGCTGCCATTGTTTCAAAACTAGGAAATATTTTAGAAAAATAAGACCACAATTGGGTGGAAAATAACTCGAGGGATGCATCAGGTTTAAAGGGAATTTTAAAGAAGAACGCGTATTTAATAATATTCAATTTCTTTACTTTTCCTTTCGCGGAATCCATCGATTTGGCAATCGAGCCGAAATTCCAAAATTACTCAACACCAAAAGGGTTAAAATGTCAAATGAGAGAAAAGAACTCCCCCATTATGCCACCTGTTTCTCATAAACGAACAATTTAGCGTACAGTCGACGAGAATCGTGAAGGAATCGTGGGAGCCTTTGCGTTTATGGAGATTCGGAGTCACTTGAAAGCCTTTAGGCTATTGCCTACGATATCCATCGATGTTTATCTAGATTCGAGTTACACGTTTCGCAATATCTTCGTCGTCTCTCCCATTTTTACCCCATCGTGTACCGCTTAACATTGATTGCATCGCGTGCAATATAATTCACTTCGTTCATTGAGATCGTCGTTCACGGAGAGAAATGAGAATTTGTTCGGTGAAAATGTCGTTTGCGCCACCGAAGCGACGCGACGCGCCTATCATTACGGCGTTTCGCAATTATATCCTCCATTGTAGGTGGCAAGGGGAGGGATGGCACGTTCAGATTGTCCTGCTCTGCGGAAAAAATTAGCGGTAACGACTTTGCGTTCCGACTTGTTGAACTTTAGGCGTGCTTGTGTAAAGAGATTACGCGAGATGGAAAGTGAAACTGTGGAAGAGTTCCCCGCACAGAGACGCCACCACTCTTTAATATTCCCCATGCTTTCCTTTCTTACACTTTGCCTTGAAATTCTAGTTGGATCGCGAAGAAAGCATTGCGTGTTTTATTTAATGATACAGGTGGGAGAAGATTTATAAATGTGGAAGCGATATCGATATGTATAGCTTTGAGCAAGCTTTATGAACCCTTTTACTGCGACACTTGGAAGCTAAAAGCTTTCTCGATGCACAGACGAGGATCATTGGGGAGCTTTTTGGAAAAGGGGTCCATAAGACAAAACGGTAGATCGGGAAAATTTTAATATATAACATTTTAAAACATAATCCTACGTTTTAATTGGTACAATAATGGAAAAATGTTTTGGGCGTACATGGATTATGGGGGCATGAGGATTGATTAAAGATAATTTTCTCTAAAAGGTCCTATAAATATATGGACCCCTTTTCTAGAAAGCTTCTCAGTTTTTATCGATATAGAAACGATTTGAGTATTAATGGCTCATTAATACATCTTCTAAAAAACTGTATTACATAAAAATACAAATCTAATGGGGTTCAAAATAAAGGAATTTTCATTAGTCTAAAGACACGATAGAGTCATGCAAACTCGAACGCAACGGAAGGGTTAAAATAATGATTTCCCCGGTCGCGAATGCGCGTTTCATCGTTGAAGGTGTCACTTGACGAGGCTGTAAACTGCTCGCGATCCTAGGAGGTCTCGGTAAATCACGATACGGGGGATCATTTAGAGTCGGTCGGCTTGCCTCGCCCTGATAACCAGCTACCCACGCATTACCCCTTGTCCACGTTACATTCTTTCTATAAATTAGCCTGTCCGGATCTCTTAACCGGTCACTGCTCTAACCCTAATGACGCCTTTTAACCACGCCAAGATTACTCCAAGTTATCGCGCACGTTTATCTTCACAGTAGATTCACTCGAAAACTATCAGGCCTCATCCCGTCTATGAAAGTTTCTTCCGCTCAATAAAATACTCTAATCGTCCGATTATTATTTATCCTACCAGCTGTTGCGGTCTCCGAAATAATTACAACCGCGGACAATTATTACTTCTCGCAAGTGCGCGTAAGTGTAATTGCTAATGAATACTTTCGCGCGAAAGGGAAGCAAGAGAAAACCAAGGGAACGGAACCAACCCGTAACGTTTCTTTTCACCAGCTTCTATTCTCTCTACGTTTCCTCGATGCGGATGTTTCCAGATAGCGGCAAACGATTCCACTCCTTTCTTCGCGCGGTGAATTGCCAGGAATGTTATATTACTTACGATATACCTCGGTTGTACGAAGGATGTGCGGCAAGCGAGAACTCGGACGAAAGTAGGGGATCCTTTTTATTCATGAAAAAAGCAACTGCCAGAGGATCTGCACGCGCGAAAGATAATACAGACACTTCCTAGAGCAATTTCATTTTCGGTACATCCTCGCCGCAGGACAGCCCAGCTTAATCGGTTTTCGTCCGCGAGGAACCCCTCGACCATACTCGGGAATAAAAAGGAGTTCACTCTCCTCCCCGTCGCCTCCTTTTCTCTCTCATCCTCTACGTTTCCTTTTCTTCACCCTCGCCTGTACTTACTGCGGATGCAGCACTTTTAACGGTGGACCATTTCGTCACGAGGAGGAAGACGGGAGGTGAACAATCGAAGGAAAGTTAAGACGTACATTCGTGCCTCGACGCTGACCATAAAGGCGGCCATTCACCGTAGGGATATTATACGAGAACGGGGCGAAACGTTCTCTCGTCCACTTGTATTGGGCACTTTTTCACCAAAGCAGAAACATGCAAGGTGCGATCCGAAATTCTCGAGGATTTTTGCCGGAAATCGATGGCAATGTGATTTACGGTAATAACTTTTTATATATTTTTTGTTATATTTTGTTGAACTTAGGCTTTGATACGCGCAACGATAATAAATTTAATTTAGACCTGTGTTCTTTAATACACCTTTTAATACACTGGCACAAGCTATTGCTTCGGCGGCTTATTTGAACGCACTGAAGACGCGTTGAACAATACAGTAACAGAATCTGACGAACGATCACGCAAACACCCAGACGTACATGTACACGTAAACTTTACATACAGGAACACAAGATGTCGCGATTAGTATACAGATAATGACGATCCTACATATATTTTAGTTTATACATGAGAATGTTATCTTGCATTTGATGTGATAAAAAAAGTTGCTGCGAGTAACGCGGATCTTTATGCAAATTCATATGTTTGAAATTAAAAATGAAGGCAGATGACATAAATAAAGGGTTGCTTTGCTCTTTAAATATTGCAATTTCTACTATACTTGGCATATTTTGTATATTATTGAGTTTAAAGTATATTTCGCACTATTTCGCATATTTATTTCATTTCACAGCATTTATTTCTATTTCACAGCATATCGTTAGTAATAAGCATGGAAATACTTCAACAGATGCTATTCGTGTTTCATATGATTGGTGCAATAAAGACACGCTAGGGCTTACGAATAAGACGTGACTTTATAATAAACTCAAATTCGAATAAGCAATATATATTACGTAAAATAGAATATATGGGTAGAATAGACCAGGAATAGCCAGATGGCGAATTTTACAAAGAACATTAATTATTAAACCTCGAAAGGGTTAAGATGTTTATGCGCCTAATACCTCATTTGCATCGAACGCCTCAATTTTGCTGGACACGAGAGGGCTGCTAGGGAAACGAAGAAAAAGAAACCGTGCACGAGGCAACATTCTATATATATAGACAGGAGGGATCACTCTGTCGAGAAGCGAAAGGATCCTCAACGAAGTCCATCACGCCGGTTGAATGGCGCGTGAAATTCGTACGAGGCTATTTGGCTAATGGACAGATAAAGGGCCTCGTTGACAATCTTTGGCATTTTCAATCCTTTAATGCACGTCATAAGACACTGATAACGCTGCCAGAGGGAGGCGAGGATCCTTGAGGACCAGACTTGGTCGTTCGTAGGCTTCTTTTCAAGCTTCGCAAGTGGACGTAGACGTACACACGCGTATCCTTCGGATATACGTATAAGTTTGCGCCATTCCCTTCGAGCAATCTCCGGAGGTACTACCAAGGCTGGACAATAACTTAGATAAGGGTCCAAAGGTCCTCTTTAATACCGCGATTTTTCAAAGCGGCCGCATGAGAAAGCTCGCTGCGAGTCTGAATTGCGTTCAGCTTCTTTCTTTTTCATTCCTCGACACTAGGATACATTTTACTCGCAAGTTCTTCACAGCGCGTAGTTAGATACTTTGACCAGAGCTCTAGTTGTTACGCGAAACTATTAGGATTCACCCGTTTCCTAGCATTTTCAACAGTAGTTGGACAAATCCCGAGACACGTTTTTGAATATGAATACGTACATATCAATTCCTGTATACCTTGATATGGTATAAAACGCGTATCAAAATACTTTGTAATTAGTTTTGGTGAATATGTAAGAAAATGAACAAGAAATGAACGAGCTTCGATATGGATTAAACACAGAAATTGATTCCTAACTTTTGCTCTGCAGTGTATGCATCCATAGCATTCGAATGTTTAATAAGCAAACTAGACTTTTTCGCAAAAGCAAATTACAACTCGCGCAAAACATAATTGATATCGATCTTTCTTGGCCGGCGTTAATAATAATAATTTCACACCGAACCGTGAACATGTTAATCAAATATACCTTTATTCGATTAACCTAAATTATCTTCATCTCCATATTCGCAAGGCTACTATTATCTTCTCCGTGTTGCGTGCCGCGGTCTCCGCTATCCAGAAGCGATGGCAAATCATTATGAATTTTCCTCACCTGACGTGTCAATCCAGAATCGCGAGAAGGCACGCAGGATGTAGCAAATGGAGGGAAGAAAAGCAAAGCGCCGATACGGTGAGGCAGCGGTTAGAAGGGAAAAGAAGGACGAGTCGAAAGACGAAGAGAGGTCAGCAGCGGAGAACGATGAGATGTAGGAAGAAAGGAGAGGACCCTGGGTTCTGGAGAGGGTTTCAGTATGGGCATGCACGATGCACGTAGCGAGATAACTGGTTTCGCGGAGCCTGCTATCATGGCACTCTAATTACCAGCCATTACACCCGGCGAACCCCTCTGAATTGTTGCGTTCTCTACCTACACTAGTACTAACCACTCGACCACCGAGACCGGTGTGCCCTGACCGCAGCTTTAAATGCAGAATTAATATACCGGCCGGCACTCATTTTGCGCCGGCGATGTTGCACGTGGTTTTCTTTCGCCCCTCGTCCCGTTCCTCTCTGTCCCACTGCTGTCCACCGCCGTGTAACCCTTTCGCACTTTATACCACTCTAGGCATCTCCTTCGAGTTTCCTTCGATAGCATTTCCTTTCGATGACGAATGCTTAATTAATTAGATTTAACCCCCTCGCTATGGGAAATTTTACCAGCGTACGAAGCATACTAGGAAATCGTAAGGGTATTGAATTGTGTTGCGTTCAATTCGTATTCTTCCCACGGCTCTTTCGTATTATTCTGTATTGAGTGAATGATAACATTATTACAGGATTATTTAAAATATGATTTTCTTGAAACAATTGACTCTCAAATGGAGTAACTATGAAAATCCAAATATGTTTGCAAAGCTGTACAATCAACCATTGCATTTTAATCGAACAACAAATATAGAGAACGAAGGCATTCGATCAATTTCGCAAGCCACTGTAGAGTGCATACAATATATGGATATCGTAGTTAAAGGGTTAAACTCGCAAAAGATGAACGATCGCAATTAGATAGTGTATTTCTCGGAAATTGTTCATTTGCATACGACTTCAATAAATCTGAAACTGCTTTTCACTCAGTGGCGCAACGTGTTTATTCATTTATTTCAACATAGGGTGAGCACCCAATTTACAAAAAGAACGTATTAATAACAATGGTAATAATGTCATCGAAATAGATTAAATCGAAAATACTAAGAAGATGTTTATTTCAATTTTAAATGATTTGATTATGGTCCAATTACAATAGAACATACTGTACATATCAATGAATTTTAAGTTCAATTCAAACTGCAACTTCAATTTGCAACATTGAGAATTTACCAAATACAAACACGAATTCTTCATAATATTTCAATGTTTCGCAATTTTACACGATGCAAATTAATAAACAGTCAGCGTTACAGTGTCTTTGAAAGATTCGTTAAACAAGGGGTTAGCTTCTGTTATTCGACCAGAAAGTAGCCCACTGTAAACGTAGCTTAAGCCTTATACACCGTAACAAAAAGTTTCAAAGCCACGCGTCCCAGCGAGCGCAGAATTTTTTCCTTCAATCGCCGGTTTGATTTTCGCCGGTAAAATATTCTCCAGGCCGCGCCACGCATTCTCGATCGAAACTCTCGAATGTACACGCGTTTACACGAGCCGGCGTCGTTTTTTATCAGTCGTTTCGTTCCACGCGTCGCAGTCAAAGTGTTAAATTGGGGTATGTTTGCTCCCTTTGGCACGCTCGGTCGGAGAGTCTAGGAAATCGTACGTTAATTTCCTTCTTTTGCCCTCTTCCCACCCGTCCCCCGTTCTTCTCTTTTTTTCTTCGCGGTTCCCCTTGTACGTGTACGCGCGCGTGTATATACGTGTGCGCACGCCTCTCTCCTAGTCATCCGTTCGCCACAGGGGAAATTGGTTTTTTCCATTGCACGGCGACGAGCTGGCACGAAAACACGCGGATACAGCCAGCCAAGTCGAAGTAGCCTTTTTTCCAAACAGGAACCTCGATTATACTCCAGGGGAATGCAAGTGCACCGTTTAATCGCAAAAGAAGCGCAATTTGTCGATCCTCCCCCCCCCCCCCCCCCCATTAAATTGTTTCGCTTTTTCTCTGAATCGTTCACGCGTTACGCTTGAAACCGCTGCAACATGTCCCGACTTTCTCTGAATTATCTGATTGGAAATCCTGCCTCCGCAAATGGTCACACATTACAACGCTCGCTCATTGAGACATTCTATAAACGTAGACAGACATGCACAAGATGTATCTTGCGCAATCCTTTAACCATCTAATGATATATCATTTCTAACTTCTGCAACAAGAATTCAATCGAATCGCGCACCGGAGGAGAGGCTTCCCTTCTCTCCGTATCCAACGCCGCATCCTAACATCCATTGAAATCGCGACCATATATCTGTGCCTTCGCGTCACGCTATCTCGTGTTTCATAAATAATATATTAGGTGTACAAATTAATTCTGCGCCTTTGCGTTTGAAGCGTTCGAGATTTTGTTCACTTTAAATCAGCATCTGCTTTATTAACTCTTTCACTACAATGGACGTATACATACGGCCTCCAAAACTGGACAATTATTTGTTAAAATACATTTGTACTCTTTTCTTAAATCAGAGTAATATTTTTATTACCGTTAGCACGTAGTGAATTTTAATTGACACTAAATATCTAAATATTTGCACAAAATAATATAAACATGTTTGCACTATTCCTAAATTAATAAAAAATACCCTTATCAATGCATCGGAAACGCTGTTCAATTTTAAGGTGCCGTAGCGAAAGGGTTCAAGCGGACATTGGTTAAAATGGATAGGGATTGAGGTATGAAATGACTTAGAGCATTAAAAATTGTCTTTGATTTTCAACGAGTGCACATTGGATTTTGTGCAACGGCACGGAATTAATTTGCGCACCTAATAATAGAATTCCATTTATCCGAATTTTATTGATTCGAACGAAGTGGCTGCTCGATGTTCGATTTACCAAAGTTACGGGCTTTTAGTATGATTAGATTGTAGATTATGGGAAATTTGAATGTGTAAAATGGCACAGAATCCATGCAATATGCAAAAATGTACAAAATATTCTGGTTCCATTTCTTTAATTTTGCTAATAGAAATATGAATTTGCATAAAGATCCGCAGTTTAATTATTACGAGCGTCATTCCAATTATATGGCAATTTCACTTGTATTGGTGATCAAAAAATGGATACGGAATAATAGCAATAATAATTTACCGTATTCTTGCGCACAGAGACCCAATAATCGCATAAGAATAAGTATAACAAGAATTTGGCGGGACGTGTCAGATATCCTAAGTTATTACTACTTACAATCCAAATAAGTAGAATGAGACCGTATAACAGAATTTCTGCATTTAACTTGTTCGGTTAGTAAATGAAGTTCTACTATTTCTTAAGCTATGTCCTCAATAAAGCATCAACAAGGAACATTTTGTTGCCTCTTATTATTACTGAATATTCTAAAATGTTTGCAACTAATAGCAATTTACAAAAACATTTCGTCCACACTGAAGCTTTTCAAGAAGCATGAAACATTAAGAAAACACCGTTCACTGATGCTTCAGCGAGAGTAAAACTTAACTAATCAAGTACTAATAATTAGTATACGAATCCACTTTATAGATTTTTAATTTAAAAGAGATTCTTTGCTCTCAAATGTTTCACCGGCACATATAATTTAAGAAACTCCAAGATCGCAGGACGCACAATAAGATTATCGACAACTTTAAATGTTTATTAAACAATTTACCAGACAATGGTGGAGCACCTGTCGAAAGACATCTTTTAGAAAATTTCACGTATCAATCTGAGCCTGCGAGATTAACGGTGAATTGGGAAGCCAGTAAATCTTCTATGCCGTTCGACACACACTCGACGGCCATTAGATTCACGGATCAAAGGCGATTGGAACGCTTTCTGTTCTCCTTTAAAGCCTCGGGAGTATCGTACGACGATCATTCACGAGCATGTGTATCCTCCGGTCGAACGTGCGGCCGCATTGACGTGTTCCGCGGACAAGCGTATATTCGCCGCATGTTTCATGCTCATTGGTTCCCCTTTCACATGAACTTTGTGCCGCGCCAGCTCGGTCTCGTCCTCGTTTAGCCACACGCTGCAAACCATAAGCTACGAGGTACGTATATACGCGCTCGCTAACGTTTCTATTCCATTTACGGACGGATAATTAGTTCGAGGCAAGCGGTCGCCGCCGTTGCGCGTTGATCTTTTACCGAGCAAGTCGACTTTGTCGATTCGAGAGCCGCGATTTCACTCGGTTCACGTGGCCTGATCTCTCCTATCGATGCTCGATTCGTAATTTATTGCCCGGTGCAACTTGCCTCAGCTTCTTATGTAGATACCGCCCTCCCGACGATCCAATGATACGTCGAAAGTTTTGATAATGTATTGGGAAAAGTGGAAGCCGATTCATGCAAATGGGGAGAGATGCCCTCGCGTGTTCCTTTCATTAACTCTGATTAGAGTAACTTAACGATGGCGTGCAAATTACTTACATTCGACATCGGTCATGGGAAATAATAGCCGCGACAAATTTTCGGAGAAACTCGATTCGTGGAGATAGGAAAAAATCACCGATGCAATAAAGTAGATTGATAAAAATCGGATCCAACTTGGAACGTACTTTTAGTTGCAGAAGTCTAAGTACAGATCTAAATTTTAACACTCTGCACACCAAAATATTTTTAGTAGTATGATCTAGCGGTACTATGGTTGCTGCGAGAATTTAAAACGTTACATATTTCAGGAATTACATATTCGATAATTATTATATATGTGAGAATGGAACTGACGAAACGAAATAAGAATCGTAAATCTTGACTCTTGATGATATTTATGTGTGTCTCCATAACACCGTCAACGGAGTGCAAAGGGTTAAATAACTAATAATTAGACTGCGGATCTTTATGCAGATTCATATTTTTACTAACGAAATTAATGAATCGAAACTGAAATAGAGGGTTGTTTCGTCATTTAAATGTTTTAATTTCTACTGTACTTCGAATATTTTGTACATTTTTACATGTTCCGTGCATTACGTGCATCTTTGTATATACCATCAGAATATATAATACATAAACATAAAACGAATCATTAATCTAGAGCTCGAATAGAAACGAAACCTAAATTTAAAATTTAATCCCCTGTACTTATAATATCTATATATTTCTAGATATATCTATATTTATAAATTTTGATTGCGTAAAAAGCCGAGGTTTTTTACTCCCCATTATATTCAATAACCTTCTATCCATGTATTAAATATAATTATACGTTTGATCATATCACGAAGGTAAATGAAATTTGAGTTATAGAAGATTAAATGATTGAAGTCCAATACGTATGAAGATATATACTTCTATACACGTTATTATAAATCTAGCTATTATAGATCGTTTATATCGGAAACAATTAATTATCGCAGTATTCATTTACAATTTCCGTTGTTTTGAAAACGCCGTTGTTTTATTTTAGTAAGGGGTTCAAGTAGCCCCCTAATAATAAGAATGAATAGACTATTCTATGCTTCGTCAATGCTGTAAGCATACGCAAGGAATACGGATGATGTCTGAAACCGCAACCGTATCGAATAGGTGGAAGCATTTGTCTGCGAAAATATTCCCCGCTTAGAGAACAAGGCTACAAAGGATGACGTAAATTTCGCGCTAGGAGCATTCCTAGAATAGAATTTTACAGCGTTAACGCGGAGTCAAAGTGTAAAATATGGACGCGCGAAAGAGGTTCAAACGTTTTACAATAAAACAGTGGAACAATGAAGTAACAGAGGCATATATTTGCGAGTATTGAAAGGCGCGCGGCGTGTACCGTATTAAGAAAGCAGGTCCACTTCGTAAAAGCCATTGTACAACAAAATACGTATCGTGAAACACAAGGAGGTCCGTGTATTTATGATTGTGCCGCGGCGCGGCGGCGCACCAAGTGACACACGTTAACAATCCAACTGACGATTTGCAGCGTGTACTCTACCCACGCTGTCTACGAACCGCATCGAATATCTATTGTCACGCCATACGTAACCGGTTACGTAGGAATTGAAACTCTTTTAATTCCGTTTCTACTCGCGTTACTGTGCGACACGGGCGAGGAAAAGGAAAAGTATTCTCTAACGAACATTGGGGAAGAAATATCTACGATGTGCATACAATGACCCTGTCGTATTTAAACGGAAGAAACGCTCATTGAAACGCTCCGCGCCGGTGTTAGAATGTTAATCGGTCCGACTTCCTTTATTAAATTTTTCCTATTTAAATGAAATATTTTCAATGCAAATCACTGGGAGGTTTGCGGGTGGAAAGCGAGTAGATGATTATTCCACGAAGCGGAATTCGTGGAAAGTAACGCTTGAAATATATAACGATGATTTGTTCTCGGATGCTATTGCGCCAGTTTTACACATGCTGATCAACGTAAAACGGAAGCTGTCCAACGAGGCGTGAGTATGAGCCAATTTGCAGTTGATTTTGTCGGCTTCCGCGAAGAAATGGCCGAATGCTCGCAACGTATTTATTGTTTCGACTCGCTGTAAATCAGCCGCCGTTACGATGTCATTACATCATGTACAAGCGTTTCTTCTTCGATAGATCCTTACGTGTGAGTACGTGTGCGTGCATAGGAGACGCCCATGGAAAGCTCACGTGGTAACACCCACGCGACATACTCGTCTGCTTTTCAATGCTTCATTTTGTGTCGCCGAACGACCTTTAAACGCTTGCTTCGACGACTTCGTGCGTCTTCATTACTCGAGAACTAGGCGCGATCTTCATTTTACCTGTACTTCGCGTACTTTACTGTTAACAGCAACAGTGACTTCGCCTACGCAACTACAAATCGAATAATCTTACGTAATGTGCAAGTGCAATAATAGGAGTGTTCTTTGTTTACGCAACGTGTTCCGATAATGTACAACCGCAAAGTGGGCGATTCTACATAAAAAATATGCGGAAAATATACAATAACATTTTTTCATACGAAGCTTTGCTTTCATGAAAATTGATTTTGAGTATTTTGTTTTGGGTTTTATTTGCACCAATGAGCGATGCCAATTTTAAGATAAGGATTATTAACATTTGCTTTCAAAGCTCGTAAATTTTTCAGCGCGCGTAAAAAAGTTCAATACAATGCATACGAGTAAATTAGAACGCTGGCTTTCAAATGATAAAATGTCGTACAACAATAAAATAAATGAAATTCTTTATTATTTTCGCAATAGGTAAATTTCCCATAAATGCATAAAGAATCGCACAAAGTGTAGTCATAAGATAGCTAACTGTACAACGAAAAGCCTTTCTTTTTGCCTCGCCGCGAAAATAAAATCTAAGCTGTTATTCCTCGCTGAAGATCGCTGCAAGAATTTCCATTTAGAAATTACATAGATACAACTTTCATTCGGCTAATCGCGTTACCCGTTTCCGCTTTTATTTTCCGCGCGATCGAAATGAATTCCAAGTGGCGCGATCTCGTAGAACACAGTAGCGTAGCGACGGCCAATCAATGTAAACTAGTTCATTTTCTGTATTAAGATAGCAGTAGAACGGCTGCGGCCGATTCTCGGCAAATAGCCGCGAAGTGGTAGCGGTTTAACTGTATCGATCGGCTAGCGGTACTCGGGTCGATTTTGCCGGGATTGTTTAATAAAACTAAAAGCACGTGGAACGGTGCGATTTATGGTAATTTACGGGGCGATTTGATGATAGAAAATGAGGGAACGGTGGTCGGTTGTACGCGAGAAACGTGGAATTAGAATGAAAGAAGACGCGTGAAAGTACAGCGGCCGGTAATAGTAACCAGTTTAGATAAAGAAGGAGAGATAGAAGCGAGGAAATGGAGTATAGGAAAAATACGAGATTGGTATTCAGCGGCACCCACTCGTGTAACAGGTATACTAAGGTACAAACGTAATTACCACGTACATACACACAGGCTTCGGGTACTCGGTCTCATAGAAACGCGCCATGCCTAATCCAATTAAATAGCCAATCAGATGGCCGATACGGAGCGGTTAATTAACGGCACATTCTTATGCATGTAGCCGGCAATCTTGTTAGGTCATATACGCTACGTACACTCGATGTTCGGACCTACTTATCGTTATACAAAGTGTCACAACAACTCAACTATGGGAAATGTAGAGTGGATGGCGAAGGAAAGTTTGAAGCGCAAAGGAAATGAAAAAAACTGCATCGTTTTGTAAAGAAGAACTACAGTTTACGATAGGAATTAATTTTTCGTGAATATCTACAGGATGTCTTAGGTTGCGTTTCTTGCGTTGGTATACTGCTAATTAAACGTTCTAATATATTTATCAGAACAGCGTGTGATTTTTACTATTCAGTTACCTACAGTGATTTTTTATTCAGATGAGAATTTAGAAATATGTGGTCAATTAAAATGTTTGCAATTGTTTTATTTCGATATACAATTGTCTTTGATCTCTCGAATTGCTTTATACTATTAAGTCGTCGCATAAGTTCGTGTCAAATTTCATACCAAAAGATCTATTTTTTACATTATTGTATAAAGTTAGATTTGAAAGAAATTGGTCAAATACTTACATTCACTACGTTCCTTGTTCAATCAAAACGCAATCGCAAACGATGAAACTTTGAACATTAATATCCAATCTGTAGTCTCACGTTAATCTTGTTTGATACTTAATTGTTCTAAAAAACCAACTCATAAAATAATCTTACAATACCGTTACCATTTGATCAATTTCGTTAAAAATCGAATTGTTACATTTACCAAAACTACTGTAACAACAGTAATGTTACGAGAACATCGTGGCCATATTTTGCATCGTTAAATAAACTTACATGCGAAAGAAGTTTAGCTAGCATAAAGTTTATAGTATGAATTCGCGCGAACATTTTTCACCATCTAGTAATCTAAAATAAAATCAAATTAAATTACAAAGTGCGAGCCGTGCGTAATGGCGAATAGCTTACTGGTCAAAGACAGTCGGAATTAGCTCACATCGAGGGTTTATCTACTTAATCTACCTGCGATCCAGCGCGCCTATAAATACTTCGTTTCGTAGCCGGGGGTCAGACGTCTTGCATTCATCTCGCGATCGGTTACAAGCGCGTTCATACGCACGCCTACGCTGAAAATCGTTATTCATCGGCGGTAATTGCGCAAACTTCGCCTCTGCTCGATCAGCCAATAACCGAGAGACCGAAGGGAGAACCAACGTTATCAGTCACGTTATCGGTGGAGACCGATTTCGATTCGCGTTCGATTCCGTCCATTTGTAACTGTAATCGTGCATCCAGCCATTGATGATCGTTTGCTTCCAACCCTCTTCTCCTATTTGAAAATTGCCACATTAATTTTCCCTCCCTCTCGTACGTACGCGGTTTTATTGCGTACTTGACGCAGAGACAAATGTTTCATAGAGGTATCGTTAAAAGATCGGGTAATTGGAGGGCGAAGAAACGCGCGACTTAGGGGAAAATAATAACCTTGCTACTTTGTAGCCCATTAGGTCTCGTTAACGATTGCCTGTCGAGGGATAATTATTTATACCCCGGGCCCCGGTAATCGTGGCTAACTGAAAAAAGTATTTGTTAGCCATGGCGAACGGCGGCGTGAGTTACAGGCCCGCTGATATTTGCGCTGTTGCTGTATTGCCGCTTTTACGCCCGCTGATATTTATGTGTATCGCGCCATGCATCATATCGCTTCGGCCCCGTATTGTATTTATGGCGGGTGCAGGAAAAATGGCACAATTAACAGTTCCGAAACGGGGCGCGCAGCTGCTACAAAAACTATCCCGTTCGAAATTCATTTTACAATATCCTGATTAACGTCTGCGATAATTCCATGCTATCTTCTGCCGCGAATTAAAAGCTGTTCCGAGGCAAAGGCGTAGCCGAAGTGTACGCTCCTCTCGATAAACCACCGGACACTTATGATTGGTAACTTTAAGATAACAGTGACTTTATGATACGCTTACATTGCGAAGGTAACGATTACCCGTTCGTATTATAAGGGAGATTAAATTAAATTAAATTGTTTCTTTTTCGCAAGTTTCACCTTAGAGAACGGTTTCCAGGTGCCCTTTATTTATTTGTTTGACAGGCAAAAGTAGAAACCTTTTTCTACATTAATTATATGAAAATAATTTGCGATCGCCAACAGTATATTGAAAATACGTAGTCAGTCCTAAGTGTACTAAATGTACCAAACAAATGTTACTTTACTGATGTCGAATAAATTGGAGGCTCTCACAATCTCTCAAACATAAATGCGAAGCGTGTACCATTTATTTAATTTCTTTAAGCGAAAGATACAAATTTGTTAAATATTCGGTGACAAACAAAATACGTTTATATCTCAAAAACGGAAAGTTTCCAGGTATATGTTAATATAATCTTTTCTCATCTTTAGGAAGTGTTGAATACAACGTCAAAGTTTGGCCACCTATTTCTGTAACACCCTATGTATATAATATCTTTCTTAAATATTGATAAATGTTTAGAACTTATATATACGCCTTTCGCAGTGAAACGGTTAAAATGCAATTCAATATGTGTCGCATAAAACGTGTTTCTCACGAGACAGGAAACATTTGGTCCTAACTAAATAAAAAAGGGTGGAATAATCAACAGCTGCGACGATCTTCAAACGTCACCGACTCCACCGATCGTTTGTCAAAAGTAGTCGGATGATTTAGCGAAAAATCAATGCCCTGGAGGCATGGCGGCGATTTAAATAACGCGATCGGCAGAAGGAAATACGGAGGGATGGTAGCGCGATAGTCGTAAGAACGCGAGTGTCTTTGGCATTACCGGCGCAGTCAGTTACTATAATACGGTTGCGCGCTTATAAACGCAAGCTGTGACATCGAAATGGAGCGTACGAGGCATTCTTAGCAGGATCGTTCGCCTCGTTGCTCGAGTTCGAGCTTCGAGGTTGTTCGCGCCGTCTGGAAGCAATCCAAAAGTAGGTATTACAATTTATGAACGAGTTCGAAGGGGAGGAGGATCTCCCTTGAGAATCGTTCTGACAATTGTCCTATCTTACGCAGTGCGTAAAGTCCGCATTGTCTGAGAACGGCTGCCGAAGCATGCTAGGAATGGAGATTCAAATACTTCGGGAAACGCGTATCGCGTGCAAGATTTACGTAATTGCCGCTGGTGAAAAGAACAGACCTCTGAATTAGTCACAATGGCGATTGTTGGGTTTCTTATTGGATCAGTAGAATGATTCTTTACTCCGCTGTACATTTTTAACCCTTTGCGGTAGGAAGCTTTTTCGAAACTGTTTTGTTCTACCAACTTGGTAATTAAAAACTATGTAGGGTGCAAAAATATACGTAATATTCGAAGTATAGTACAAATTGCTGCATTGTGAGAGTGAAACCACTTTCCATGTAAATTCCATATCTTTAATTTTGTTAATGAATATACGAATTTCCATAAAGATCCGCAGTGCGCGTTTATGTATATTTAGCCCTTTGCACTCAAAGAGCAGAATTTTCTCAAAAGTCAGCATCTAAGATTTTTATTTACTTTCGCCGGTTCAGTTCACATTTCTTTCAAAGGAAAGCAAATTGAAGGCAACTTTTCCCCTTTCCGAAATATGCAATATTTGAAATACTCACAAGAGCCTAGAATTACCGCTAATTCATAGTATTAAATTTCCCATAAATATCCCCATAAGCATCCGCAATCTATTCATTACCCTAACGCCTACGCGATTCGTCTATTTACCATTCACTCTATTATTCAAAGAAAATTCTTCCAAACGACCAACGACTATTAATCCCGTCTGAGTTCAACCATCATAGAATACTAGATTGTTAAACTCGTACGCATTTTGCCAGTTCTACAGCCAAGCGTTCGTAACAACGAACAATCGAAGGTGTAACGCAATATTGTTAGCAGTTTTCGCGGAGGCGGGTTATCCGGCCATAAAAGGCTGGATGCTTATGAGACGAAAGTCGGGCGAGGCCTGTCTGAGAATTATTGACGACGTTTCTTTGGAAGCTGTATCGAAAATATGGACCGGCCACGCAAATACGAGAAGAGAGGCGAGGATCCTGCAGAAATCCGCATCCGCGAAGGTCTTAGCGGTTGAATAATGTAACGAGCATCGGGCTGAATGATTTAAAAGTAAAAGTCCTGAGCGACGTCACCGAAGGGTAGAAAAAGGGGCGGAGGGGAAAGGGGAGAGTGAGGATGGTTCGAGGGGCGAGAAACCGAAAAGTTTTATGTTATTCCATGCTGTTGAGGAGGGGACACAGGCCCTTTGGGGTGCGAGTAAGAGATTAACATGGAAAGTTTCAACGTTGCTGAAGTTTGCATCAGGGTAGGGCAAATGAGCCAACGTCATTCTTTCGCCTGAATGGAAATGGAAAAGCTCCCAGTGCTCGTGGATCGAGATACACCGTGTCAGCTTTATTTCCACCTTGAATTCCCAATGTTTTAGTATGATCTACCAAAAATTCTTCCCTCCAAATGCGAACACTGTGCGACGCCGCTAGCTCAAAAGTCTCAGCACACCTGCTGCTTTCGACGGAGGTAAATTATGAAATGTTGGAATATTGGAACAAACGAGCCAGTCCAGATGATGGATATTTAGATTTTATGGTTTAAATAGGAGCTGTTTACGAGAAACGTTCCGAAGAGTTTCATTTTAACCCATTCACTGCGGGGAGTATTAAACATCTTACCCTGCGTGTCACTCAGAAAGAAAATTAAAGGAAACAAGATTTCTGTTTGCAAATTTCGATTATAAAAAAATTGTCATTAATATGTGTAACTCCTAGCCCCAATTTAATAGTAAAGGTTTGCGTTTTCCAAACCGAGAAGACACTTTTAAAGGATATAATTCGGTCTGCAAATTTCGAAGGCCATACCAGGGTTAATAGAATTATTAACAAACCATTAGAATATTTAAATCACGTTCCACGATACCTTCCAATCGTTACCTGATTGTTTTTAAATTTGAAGAAGATATAGCGGTTGTTTCATGATTTTTTAAGGGAGACATACGATTTTCTCGTTTGTCCAGCTTATTAATTTGCCAGAACGAGCTCGTATAATATAAACATCCCTAACGAGACCTTTTCCTCTAAGAAAATTGATGACCACACATAAGATTTTTTCGCGTCCTCACCTGTCTTCTACAAGTGTAATGCTATTAAATATTTGCCATTAACGTTTATCACGATAAATCTATTCATTTCTTTGTACATTAATAGCTTATTACCCGCGCAAGAATAAATAACTAAACAAATAAATAAACTAAATAAATGATGCACTTAAGGAAAATTGTCGTCTGACCTTGTCGAATGCGTATCGTTTAAGTACCCCTTTTAGAGGCAATGATTCGTAGAATTCTGAAGGTTACAAGTAGCGAATATCATAAATCACATCTAAGAGCTATTTACTTACCGCCTGCGGCGATTCATGATTTTCCTCATCGAAATCACCTATCGCAACTATCAGTCGTGCGGCCAGACAACGAGTACCTACCTACTGCGTTTCACTAAAGCATTTTACAAACATTCATCCGCATTCCTGCCCCACGCCAATCGTCCTTCACCGTTCGATATAGCTTCCACGTCGTCTGATGGCAATAAAAAAAATTGAATTGTCACCAGTATTCCCGAGCGTATTGGATAAAAAGCTGCAACCGACTAACGAACTATTCGCGTCAGAGAAATTACCCCTTTATCCCTTTCGATGTCAGTTCTGGGTCAGCATGGTGCATTACGCTTTCCCGTTGGACATTAATAACCCATAAATAGCGGTCGTATATGCGCGGAGACCATTGTAGGGCCGAGGAGACCTAGGTCGATGGTGCACATGCACACGTGCACGTGTTACAACGAAGAATTCATTTCACTGGTTCACTTAGGGATAAGGAATGGGGTCCTGACCTGGCCGACCGTTTCACGCCTAACACGCCGCGACGCAGATACGGCCTTATAATAATAAATATCGCAATTGCTTGTGCATTGCTTTCGCCGGTAGTCACGAGACCACTCCCAGAGTCGTTTGTCAGGATCAAACTATTCCTTATATCGATCAGAGATCCTTCCTACAATCAGTTAGACGGTGTGCTTCTGAAGAAATGGAATCGGTGTACGATAGGTTGAAAAAAAATTTATATAATGGGTTCTTAATAATTTTGCTCCTATCACCTCCTTCTATCTAAAGCATTTAATTTAACTAAAAAGGAACAATTCACTTACCTGATTTATTTAATATCATATAATATAATTTAATTTTATATATTAGGTGACGGAAAAGGTTTGTACGGATTCATATTGTAAAACCTAAGTGAATTAAAATTCCTTCGAAAGTACCGAATTTTATTTAGCAACGTAAAAGATGGTCACAGTGTTCTTAAAACACTATTATTGCAACAGTAGTTCTGGTAAGTGTTATAAGAATTTGATTCAAATGCATTTCTGATAACACCTATTTTGCTATAAGCTTTACGCTTTACACCCTATGATTTATGTTAGAAGATTTAAGTATACCAAGCGTTCTTTATATGTAATTTTGTTTAACAATGTAAAAAAATATCTAGATTTGTCAAGCAGCTGATTTTTTGTTAGACTTTACACTTCGATTGCAGAACGATAAATTTATATACGCGCATAAAGGTATTATGTAACGATAGAAAATTAAATATATTTGGCCTTAATTTATTGATACTTAAATACAAAAATAATTGCAGCGATGTGGAAATCCTTTTCAGATCCACTGTATTCCTGACTTTCATAAGTATAAAATTCAATATATTTTGAGCGCAATTAATTAATACTTAAACGCGAAAATAAATACAGGTGATGTGGAAATACTTTTTTGCAACCACTGTAAATATTTCTAATTTTCATAAGAATATAACCTAACGTATTGTTTCCTGCGTAATTGTTTATGCTCTGCGCGATAAAGGTGTACACAGAGGAAAACCTTTGATTACCCTACATTTCGAAATATTTATCACACAGGAGTGCATATTACTCTCAGATAGACCTTCAACCCTTTACAGTTCGCGTGCACGTTGCAACCCGAATGGACACGAGGATAATAGCGGCGAAGCATTGTAAATTTTATCGTTTCGCTGATAATAATAAAAGAGTTTCCCTTCTGACAGAGGATTCCAGGCACCGCGAATGTTCGCCTTTACCGTAAGAGAAATTTATCGCCAAACATAAACAGGAATAATTAGAAATAAAATAACGATCGACAATGGAATACGACTCGACCAGCGATTATAGCTGTGTGCCATAAATTGTGACGGTTTTAACCTGTATGGCAACAAGGTTGCAAATTAGAATGCTACTGAAACATTCGCTATTCGAAGACACGTAGTGATATCTACCGACATTAATCAGACGCGCTGTTCTTTCCAATCTGTTTCCACTTATTCTTCATGCCTAATTTACGATGCAATGATTGCAGTGAAACACTACATATTTTACAGTCTATGTAGTTTTACGAGTTTACGTGTTGCACTTTATATGTCATTGTGAATGCTTGAACTGGAATTTTTAATATATTTATGGTACTTTATAGAGATTATTGGGAGAGATTTTGTGCCGAGAAATTCATCCGTGTCTTACTCGTAACGTCACCTACATTCTTTTAAGTAAGTACCTATTATGCTGTCTTCTATGTTGCCATTATTTTAGTTTACTATTACGTTAGTGTTACTTTAACTGTTATCCCTTTATTGTTATTCTAACTATTTTATCTTTACTATTAAACCTTGTTCTGTTATTCGAATAAAATATTATTCCAAGAACTTATTCGAATAAAATGTTATTCAAAAAATGTATTCGAATGATTCCTAACTCTGCTTCGTGTGCGTTACTCTAAAATATTTTTCTACACACGTTATTAGGTATTATTTATAACTTTTGCTGAGAGATCAAACCGATTGCAAGAGGCAAGTACCGCCCCTTTGCATTTCCTCGTGTATCCGATATCTCATTGATACATTGATAATCTAGGTCCACAGAGCAGACTGAATGCATACGATCTCGTTAAGGCTGTTAAAATAGGTTAATGATCTCTAAATGGAAAACTGTGTCACGAGCGTTCGAATGATGGCGGCCGATAACACGATACATTCGCGATCAGAACCACGGATCGACGACAAATACGTCTCGTCGAACTTTCAATAGATTTTTATCGCGCCACGTAGTTACGCGGGAGGAAAGGGTTCGATTAGACGTCGACAGGCAGAATTCAATCGTTCGGTCGAGTCAAGCTACACACACGACCGACAACTTTTTTTATTACAGCAGCCAGTCATGCGTGCGATACTGCAGGGCATACGTGCTCGATTGAAATGAGTTAAATATTGAAGGTACGTTCGCTATCGGGTCACGAAAAAAGTGTTTGCCAGAGAAAAAATCCGAAAAGAGACCTAAATTATTATATTTCTTATTTAATCATTTGACAGTCTGCTAACCTATTTTATACGTAAGCAGATTATACACGCGAAAACTTTGTGCTGCAGTTGTAAAGTTATGTAAACAACGTTATAGAAAATTATGTAAAATTGTATAAAGTCATATACATTTGTAGCGACACATTTTTTAGAGCAACCCGTGATTTTCTGTGTAACGTATGAATAAAGATTCACCTCATTTGCATCATGTATGTTTCTCCAATCGTGTATTAAAAAATGCTGTCATTTTCTTCTTAGTCATAGTAGAATTTGTATTATTATTACCATATAATACACTTTAATTAACAATACCAAATATTTAAATATTTCCACGCATACTACTTCTAAATTAATTAAAATTACTCGAATTTGTGTATCCGAGGCGTGTTTAAATTTTAAGGCGCTGTAGCGAAATGGTTAATACATTGTTAACGTAATTTTGCGTTCCACTAATTGGCTGATCGAAGGCTAAATTACGAAGGAAAACGAGCGAAGATTTCTGTCTGAAATTGAGGATAATAGAGTCTAGGCAGGACTAATTTACAGAGAATCAATTTACATAGAGGAATATTTGCAGGATATTCGCCGAGAGAATAATGTAACTTGATGAGTTGTTTATATTCATTATATCATAGCGTTATTTATATTACGTAGGCAGCGGTTTAAACGCAGTATCAAATAATTCAGTCACTGCGGGTAATTGCATACGAGCTGCATCATGTTGTAACGCGATAATATAACTCGTTGTTACAACTTCACAGCTGACCTATAATCGTTGAATTTTTCGATAGCTGTAGATTTTTATGCAAATTCATATTTCTATTGTGGGGTGTGAGATAAGGGTGTTTGGGCAGTATGAAAATCGGATCGAGTGAAATATCAATGAGGAGTGTTTGGGTTATGTGATAGTCGGATCGTGTGAGGTGTGAATAAAGAGTGTTTGGACCGTCTGACAGTTCTCTGAAATAAGAATGCATGTGGGTACGAATCGGTGATTGAATGTGATTGTGTATGAGTGAGTTTTAAGAAAGCAAGAGTGTCGCGAGGATGGAAGGAAAATGAGTTGAGTTGCGTAAGAATATTGAGAGAGTGAAGACGACCGAAGAGAACCGTGCGAGAAATCTGCGAGAAAAAACTGTATTTTATTTCTTTTTACTTTTCCATATTAAATATTCCTTCAGAATAACTGTGGTTAATCCTTGTTGTTGAAAATCCCTACACTATTAACAAAGTGGAGGAAATGGAACCTAAATGAAGGGTTGCGTTTCACTCTGAAAATACAATAATTTGTACTTTACTTCGACTATCTCGTATATTTTTGCATATTACGTGCATTTTGTGCCTTTCTGTTCATTTAAACTTCCCACGAATGCAGAAAAATACGCAGTCTACTTATAATAATTTTGTACTAAATTCCTTTATCCATTTTGAGATATAAGCACGGATTAAATATAAAAATCTAATTATGAAAATTATTATTAGACTGCGGATCTTTATTCAAATTTACTTTTCTATGAATGAAAATAGAAAAGTGGAATATATATATATATATATATATATATATATTTATTTATATATATATATAAAATCATGTAAAAATTTTTTTAATTGAACATAAATGTGTAATATTTCGAAGTTACATCGAAAGGCGATATTTCATATGCTCCAATCTAATATAGCAAATACAGATTGGTTTCGGCCTCTAAACATTGCAAGGTGCATTTTATTTTACCTATGTTGCATACTTTTGCACATCGCGTCTATTTTACAATTTTGTGCATCTTTAAGATTCCCATAAATGCACAAACATTCACAGTCTAATTATTATACGTTGATCCAACGGCACGGAATGAAAAAAACGCAATTAGAAGAGTTCAAATTATCCGCAAGTAAAACAGTTGTTAGACTTAAAAAGGGAAAAGAAGCAACATCCTAATTGGAAGAACAATTTTCACGATACCGCGCTCTACAATCTTTCCGCAGCAATTTCTCTTTTGCCGAGGATCCCTACTGAATCCTCCGCGTTTCGTGAGGAAACATCGTTCGCGCGAAACTGATCTTTCGATTGCAACGAAACATTATTTTTGCCGGATACTCGCTTAGTACGATACACACGTATGACCAACGTTTTACCGTCCAGAGTGTCGTAATCGCGTTTTCGCGTGTTACCTAACGAATCTACTTCCTTTTCAAGCGTTCAATTCGTAGCTCGACGATGTTCTTCGGAGATACGGCGAGGGCGTCGTTTTCTCCCTGCTGCTTTCCCTGTGAAATCTCAAACTCGTAGAAGACGCCCAGAAGACAGCTTCGAGCATCGTTATCGCCTACCCACGAATTATTCATTGTCGCGTTAGACAATAGAGATTACTTTATCTTCAACGATGCGAGAGGGCCCATTGCGCCACGTACTTTCGCCGTAAAAGACGAGCCAGAGTCTCGAAGTCTCCGTTGGCGTTGGCCAATCGTAATTTATACCTTGACTGGATTGCCTAATATGTGAACCGTTTGCCTATCGACTCGTCCACTCACCAAACCAATATCCTAAATGACGAATCTTATTTAGGAGGCGTTGAAGCGCACAATCTTTTATTATTATTTACTATTATCGATGGGTATAAATTCTTAGGTGTACGTAAGAAATGGAATGTCCCGCAATTGAATAAATTAAGGATAAAACGTGAAATTAGTTTTAACCGCATGTTTATTCAATGATGTAAACGATGTTCGTTCATCCATCAACTTTTTCAATCATTTCTTTAGACAGCATTTAAGGCGATTAATATGGAATCTTCGTTATCAATTTGGTGCTTGATTTTTATTATAATATTCGTAATATTTTGTATCTTTGTTTGTTTATTTTCTTCTTTTTTATGTTTCGTATTTAAATTCTGACAGAAATCATTCGCATTTAGACATAAGTGATTGAAACTGTTGTAATGACAAGACTGCGGATTTGTATGCAAATTAATTTCTTTACAAGCAGAAATAAAGAAGCGAAAGCTAAATTAGTGATAGTTTCACCCTCTAACCATTAAAATATATCCTTCAATTTGATTATTTTATGTGGTTTTGCACACTGCGTATATTATATACTTCTTTCTATTATATTAAATGCTACTCATCAACGTATACGACACATTTTCCAAAAACGAAAAAGATTAGAGAACTTTAAGTTACATAAAATCAGCCATTTTATATGCAACCACTTAACACTTGAATCCAACAGAAAATCTAATGTTCCTAGTATTTACGAAAACGTTTCAAACGATTAGAAAGAGGGCACGTATTCGGAACTCACATTAAGAACAACAATGTGCAGATGTACGTAAATAGCAGAAAGTAAACGTTTCATTGACAAAGAGTGATTTATGCAACGAGTATCCCATTTTACTTCCAGGAAGTTCCAAAGCTCTTCACCCTGCGCCTATCCCGTCCCCTTTTTCTTTTCGAGACAACATTCCAGACACCCATTCCCGATACTAAGCATACCAAAATTCAACCGCAAATATCCGCGGTTTGATGAGTCGTATCCGAAGAAGTTCGGGCGTAAATCACGGCCATAAATGCCAAAGTATCGGTGGGTCGGTGTGTTCCTTGGGAAGCGACATTAAGCGTGACGGCGTGTCTTGGAGCGATTGGAAAACTCTACCCGGGGAATTTTAACCGCCGCGCCGATGAAAGTGCCTCCGTGTGTCTCTCCCTTAGGAAAACGAATACGTGGATCGCGCCGCGAGTACGAGCTGTAGAAAATGTCGCTATACCCCTTTACTTGCCGTACGCGAAACCCATAAAATCCATCTATGCTGTGTACCACGCACGCGCGTAAATACGTGTACGTATGCACGTAAGTTGAGAAAAAGTGTCGTTGAACTCTACGGATGGGAAATACGTAATGGAAAAATCTCGTCGGACTTTCACATGATTGCGTCGCGGTGGACCGACGTTTAGGAGCGATTACAGAGAGACACAGTGTGCAAACGCGTATATATGCATACGGCCAGTGCGTTTTCCCAGACACTCCTTGTTCACTTAGCCAAGATCTGATAGCGGCTAACTACAATCGGAGTTTTCTCCGATCGCCGCTATTATTTACTATATAACGTGTGTAGGCGAGCGTGCTCGCGCGAGTCCGCATGCCGGCTGTCGATGTATGCCGAACAGATTAAACGGATATACAGGTAAGACACGAAGTACGCTCGAACGCGACCGTACAGCCTCATGAGGTCAGCATTACGACACATTGGATCAACCGCATGCCTTTTCAGCTTTGTAAGGCTCATTCATCTTGGGGGCCGGGTCCCTGCCTCTCCAATCTCACCGTGATTATGTATTACATTAATATGTAAGTCGACCTACCCACGTACGGGGATATTATATTCATCCGAATTCAGAGTACGTAGCCCTTAATACCCAGCTACCCCCATTTCGGAATTTCGGAGCAACCAATCTACGGAGAATCGGAATAGAAACAACCATTAGATGACGTTTCTGGATCCTTCAATTGTGTTTACTTGACGTTTAGTTTGGCATCGTATTTGGTAGTGGAAAAGGCTCGTGTGACTTTTCTATCATATATCTATTCGAATCTGGTTTTTATTTATTTATTTATTATTATTAACGGGTCTCCATTATATACAATTGGTACTATAGAATTGTTACAAAAATAACAATTTTATGCTATAAGACCGTATAAAATAGCGTGCAAGTTAAAGACGAAGATGATCTTATAAACTAAAATAAACTGAAATAGGATACATTGGTTAGGCTGAGTTAGAGAATATTAATCTTTTTTCTAATATATGTATTTATAGTATCTATTTGACAAAACTATTATGTAGCAATTGTGGTGCCGTTCGAAAATTCTCATAGATGATAAAAATTAGTCTAGATCACGTAAATCTTATAATACAAGTCGTCTGGATTTCTTATTGAAAGAATAATCAAATCGTGTTTTTATACGAAACATCGCAAAACTATTGTAGCAGTGGTAATTGGAAATTTCTGTCCGTTTTTCACATGGTTAAATGAAATTACATTTGGACGGAATTTAGACCACTTAAATTTTGTAGTATAATTATAATAATATTAAAAAATACATAATATAAACATGTGTGTACCATTTTAAACGTACATTTAATTTCTTTTGGGCCAATTATAAATTTTAAGCTACACTACAACAAAAATAGTCATTTTAATTATCTAAAATTAGTGATGTTTTGAAGCATGCAAATATCAACTATTGGCGTAAATATAATGTGCTTTTATAACGCGATTCGACGTAGAGAGATCATTTTTGGCGTATAAATTAATTTTAACCCACAGGAGGTACACTTTCGAATTGGTAATTTAGAATAAATTACTGTAATATGATATTGCTTATGTTACAACAAATAAACATTGTTGCATATATTCGGTATTATTTTGCATATATTTTGCATGCATTTTGCATATTGCATTACATGTTTCGACATATAATACACTTGCATACAGTTCCGTTATCTGTTAATTAAAATTAATCCATCTTTAGCAACGCTTAATTCTATCTACAAAGATGATTCTGATTAACCTTGCAACGTTTCCTGAATCATAATTTCAACCCAATTGTGTTTCTACTTTAGTAAAATGTTTCTTGATTTTGATACAAATGTAAAGGAATTCTAATTAATATGTGTGTAATTTTAAGTTTCAATTTTTATATTAGAAGCTTTTTGCGTCTAAATTATAATTTGCTTCTAAAGAAAGAATTTCAAAACGATTGAATTGTAAAATTCGAAGCAAAATTTTGAAGATTATTGCAGGGTTAAAGAATTTCCGTATTAACAGATAAAACAATAAGTTGTCTCGTTACCGCGATAATCGGATAATTAAAACAATCGATAGATAAATTCCCACGATAAATAATTAAATTCTTACCCGTCGATTATTCGCGAACACAATAAATATTCGACGCGTTTATTGGATCTGAAAATTACAAAAATGCGCCGCGATTTGCATCGGAATAGAGGGACGGGATATTTTCGAAATATTTGCCCTTTTGTTGAGTTCAATAACTTATTTCACGGGTCAATTTCGATGCAGCCTTCCGCATTAAGTTGGCAGGAGCTAATAATTAATCACGCAATTCGATGCGATCCCGCCACACCCCCCCGCCCCACCCTTGTTTGCAGCGCGCTTAGCATTTCCGCGTTTGATAATGACGTTAAAATCATCCGATGCGTGCCGACGATTTAGCATAATTTGCTCGAAACTGCTGATAACCGGAGTAATGATTTTCAATTCGAACGCGATATTGTTATACCTATCGTATGGATTCTCCCAGCTTCTACGCAACCAGCCACTTTTATCCAACTGAAATTACAGCTTATTAATAAATAATCACGCGTAATCGGATTTCTCGAATTTACAAATTTCATTACACTCGAAATGCGCGAATGTAAAATTTGATCATGCTACCCTCTCTTTTACGATTCCGCGATTTTATTCGTTTCGATTCGATCAAAACGTAGGTAATAGTCCGTGCAACGTTAAAACGTGCGCGCGCGCGTGTGCGTTAAAACGAAATCGATAGTATCGGCGATTATAATATCGGGAAAGATTAAATCTGCTTATACGATATAAAGATTCTTATTTTCTTTTACGTACGTCGTGAAGTTTTAATGGCAACGTTCGCGCAGAGGGGGTTTTCCTATTACCGGACAGCATCTAATAGCGAAGAGTAGTTGTGTACTTAAAATCCGAAAGATTTACAGATCGATGATACCGTGAAAAGTGAGAAAAAAATATCGAAAATAATGGAAGAGAATCTGGAGAAGAAAGATTAAGGAAATAAGTGGAAAGAAGAAAGAAAAAAATTCGAGCACTGATACAGAAGTTTAGAAAATTTACGATTAGGGTGCGGATTTTTATGCAGGATTAAAGTGAAACCTTGACCAAGTTTTGTTTAATCGTTTAATATTAGAACTACCAAAATAGTCAACATGACTCATTCATAATGTCTCATAAAAATTGTATAATACACAGATACATTTTTGCAAATTTGCTGTTATTAATCATCGCAATTACGTCCTAATTTCATTGGAGCTATAGTTGTGCACCTGTAAAAATTAATATTACTGTCACATTTTGTCCCATTAATTTTATCTCTGTTATCAGTTCTTTTTGGCCTCGTTTGCGAAATAGGTTTAATTTTTAATTTACGTAATTTCGATTTACTCCATTATCTTCATACAGTAATTTGCTATTAAATAAAACAATTAAAGTGTCGGTTACAGGGACACTCAAAGCAGTTGGAACACCTACCCTAGATCATATTATTAAACAAGCGTTGGAGCGCAAAGAGTTAAGGTTGCACGAAGATCCGCAGTCTAGTAATAAAACATTCCAGCATCCCTACATCACGCTTCTCAATACACTCGGATTCATACTCGTCTCTGGAAGCATCGCATAAAATCCGCCAAAAATTCTATATACATCCAAGATTATCGAAACACTCGCCTCCAACAGCCATAAAGCTTACAAAACTTTACTACACAGCGTCGAGCTTAAACTTATGAATCGCTAGCGACAGAGGCCGAGTAAAGGAAGCTTCCAAAGAAATATACAGATTTTTCTCATTACACCAAAGCACACTATCACTCGCTGTAATCGTCTCCGTCTGCCTCTTTCTTGGCTACAAGAAACCGGCAGGGGTTCGTCGCGCGCAGAATTTTTCGCATGGTGCTGCACCGGGATCGCGTTTAAATGGCGGATTTTCTCGAGGACGTCACGCGTGCATAGCAAAAAATAATATTTACGGTCGCATACAATGTTCGAGGGCCCCTCGGCCCGTTCTTTTATTTGCCATAACTCAGGTCACGTGGCATGGCCGGGGGGGGGGGGGGGCAGGGAGGAGGGCGAGGAAGAAGATGAACACGAAGAGGACCACGAAGTAAGAAGGAGGAAGGAAAAAGCAACGAAACAGCGCCCTCGCTGGAACGTACCGGGCCCTTCCTTCCTTTCCCAAAGTGATTTATTCCGTTTGGTGGCCGCGAGCATGCCGCGGCCATTCAAACTTGGCAATTTTTGCCCGGGCTAATCTGAAGAAGCATGAGCGTTTAACGCGCGCTAAGATGTTATTAATCACTGGCGGCAGTGTAACGTGTAGGAAGACGAAAACGTCCACGAGAGGGGAACTGTGCGAGCACGGAACAGGTAAAAGGGGCTGTTTAGAGTGGACTTTTACACGAGGTACCCCGGGGCGATTGCTATCCAACGGCTTGTATATTCCCCGGTGTATCGCGGCACCGCGTGTTAAAACTGCGATTTCGCTAGAATTGAAATAATTCAAGTCCTCGAGGGGACGCGGTGCGTTTCACTCGCTTTAACTCGCTTCCAACCGTTTCCCGTCCCGTTTCTTTGAACCGCGAGCACGGAAGCATTCCGCGCGCGCGTTCCAGAAGCGGGCTCCGTGAGGATTCCGATGCTCGATGCAAAACTAACGAGCAACGAGGTAATTCCGCTTGCGAAGATTAACGATCTCTCTGTTGCGAACCTTCCGGGAGATCTTCCTGAACGTTGCGCCGCGTAAGTGTGAAATTTCCTTCCTACTCGCTATTTACAATTTGCAATTTTGTTTGCAGCAAGCATTCGGCAAATCGAGATACTAGTAACATTGACCGAGTACAGGATAGACTAATCGTTTATAGATAGATAAATCTTTGTTTCAGGTGGCATTGCTACGAAATGAATTTGGTTTACAACAGTTTTGTCCTTATTGCACTCACTCTTTCCATTTTCACCTCGTATTTTGTCTATATCTTATTACGTGACGTAAAATTGAATATACCTTACGAAACGTATAATTACCGTATAATATATTCTGCATTTAGAAGCAACGTATAGAAACTCTGGAACCCCAAAATACCCAACCATAACCAATCCTTGTATTTTATAATTGTTCACCTTTATGGGAAAGTAGCTTATGTATTACGTAATTATTCTCCAACTGGTTGGGTTAAGCTTTTAAACATTGGTAACACAATAACATTATAAATTGCACACCTGGACAGACTTGTACCAAAAAAGTAGTAGAAAATAAAGAGGGGTCTACTCTATATTAATATTCGAAGAAAAGTGATACTTGTAATTAACTCTGCATACTGTTTTAATTACCAAAGGTAGCCTCTTATAATTTTGCTCAAGTGAAATTGTATTCGTTTGATGTAAATTAGGTATCTGTTTAATATACGAAGCTATTGGTTAACGATAAATGGTTTTATTTCACGCGTGACACTCTTTAATATAAATATAAAATTAAGCCCTTGTCTAAGAAATTGTCAAAGTGTCTTATAATTTTGTCCTCATAAATTTAATATACGTGCTTTTGTGGACAGGCAGAAAAATTCCTACTAAATAAATTCATTAGTTGAAAATAGTGGATTACTTATTGGTAGACCTAATATGGAAGTGATCGTAAACTTTTGAACGATAGTATAGACTTTGCACGCGAACATATTGGTAAATACCAATCATGAAGATATTACGGCCAAGTATGCGGTAAGCGGGATCAAAAGGGTATCGCGTAATCTTTAATGACTTCAATAATAATCTTCATTCGGTTTCTAGGCTGTACAATTGCTCGCTTCGTTTTCGATCAGCCGTTCTTCCTTCACGCATCACCAAACCAGAAAAGAATAATGAACTCTATCCATTAATTTTTCCCTCCGCCGTAATAAAGTATTGTACGTGTATCAAGAAACGCGATATTTTATGGCAATAAATCATCGTCCAGTCTGTCTGCAATCCAAGCCGATGCAATCTTCGAAAGTTCACGTTTATATAAATAAACGTGCATAGGGTAAGGAGAAATTTAGAAAGTGGCACGGGTTGCCCTATCCGTTGGATTTCTAAATGCTTTTCAACAATTGCAACAATTTTCACTTGTTCCCGTAAAATAAAAAGATTAATTCAAAATGGGTCATTTTGAGCACTTTGGTAGTCCGAGTATTTTACTTATGGCGCTTAAAGTCTCGGAATGTTATTTTGTGTCCACTTAAGGGAAAATGATGATGCTGCACTTTTTCCTGTTCTATTTACGTTCATTTATTTAGCAAAGTAATGTGAAACATTTATATGTATCTCATTGAGAAAATAATAAATTAGTGTAAGACGTAATGCAAGAGAAAACCAAAAGTATTTCATGGTTTCAAATACCATTGGATATTAAGTGTCCTAGGGTTAATTCTACTCTTCATTCAGATCTATTTCTCACATAAAAGGAGCAAATTAGCTATTGTACATTTCCCATCACCTTCCACGCATCTTTCAGAGCGAAAGCATTAAACAGATTGCATTTTCACTGGATTTCCTCAAAGATTCCATTTCCCCCTGCCTTATCTTATCAGAATCGACCTGCCTCATAAGAGAAGCGTACTCTCGTTCCACAAAGAACCACGTTCGTCCCAGTTTCCGTGATCGCTCCATGCACCGTCCCACAATTAGAGCCACGTCTCTCGTTACACAAGCGCTACCTTCAACTTCATCAGCGTAAAGGATTACGCGCTCGCGAATCCCCGTCAATTTTTGCCCAGACAATGCAATGGTGCACCGCGTGTGATGAATTCGTAACGGTTTATCGACGAGATGCTCAGAGTCGCGAGGATTCAGACGCTCGAAGAAGGAAGTCACGACATGGGGTTATTAAGGAGGAACCATGGAGTAGCGCACGTTTATCCAACGAACTCGTTAACATTATCTTGAACGGCGTTGCACGGTGCGTGCGGGAGCCCATCTCGAATCCAGAGATTCCCCTAACGAATTTCCTGCCCCCAGGAAGCTCGATCGTAAATCACTCGCCACTCGAGGCAACCTAGTAATGCCCTTTAGACCTTAGGTTCCTTTTTAACGAGTTGCACTAGAGAGCTAGCCTATGTCTGGTGCTTTCGATGTCCGTGGGGCACTAACGTTGCCTCCGCAAGATTGCAAACCTTGCCACGTCTCGCACCTACAGAGCAGACCTACTTCCATAATCGCGTAATCTGCCGGGCCGTTTATCACAGACGCAATAATTCTCTCTCGCGTGTCGTGTGTACGCTCAAGGTGTTTGCTGTTCCGACTATCACGGCCTGTCGCTTAACGTCGATCCTCGTTGCTCGATGATAATTGCAACGTTGCCTCGTCCCTTTGTACCGGAATATACAGTTAAACATTTGTCATTCGAATCTAAAGGGATGGGGGCAAAAAGAGTCGAATTATAGAGATTTTGTCTTGTCGAAGTTGAAGTTGTTGATTAGACAAAGTTCATTAGAGAAAAATTCGAATTGCAGAGAAGTTGTACGAGGATAATACTTTTTCAAATCTTAAGGACTCAAAGGGATGGAAATTATGCTGCACAGAGATACAACAGTTCAAATTATAGTGGATAGCGGAGGTAAAATTTCGAGTTACGGAGGTGTATTTCGATTTGCGGAGCTTGAGCTTCTTTGAGTTCGAATTGTAGAGGTAAAACGTGATGCATTTACCTAGGTAGAATTATAGGAGGTTTATATTTCGAATTGCAGAGGTTTCATAGCCGAGCGCTTATTATAAAGGATGAAATTTAATTTCAACTCTAATTTTACCATTGTATTATAAGATTGGAGGTTGTTAAATAAAAATTGTTTAAAATATTCAAACGATTTGTTCGTAACATGATATAAAAATAATGATCAATAAACGTTAGCATAAATGGGTAACAAAATAATCGTAGGGCAAAGGGTTAACTCCTTTAGACTTGAAACAATTGTATGCTAACGGGTGTTTATCTACGCAGCAACCCTTTAAACGTTCCTTTCGAATTCACCCTTCGAAGAACTATGGCTTCGCAGCAGACATGCTTGCAATGGAAAGTGAGAAATGGCGGGTGTAACGAAGAGAAGCGAGAAGTTTAAAGGTTTTTTCGCGGGCGGCGGTGGCAGATGAAACTGGCGGGAATAAATTTCTCAGTAAATTCATGATCGAGCTGCCTTGAACAATTTTCTTCTTTGGTTCGTCCGTCGGTGAGACGTTCGCCCATATATTTTGTACTCGCGAAACCTTCTCCTCTTCTATTCCCTTTTCTTCCTCTTTGGCTTTGATTGTCTCTCGCGTAGAAGAATGCGAAGTCACCTATATAAATATTAATAGTATAAGGGAATTACACACGTGAAACGAGCAATCGCGTTTTATTGACCAGAGGCAGTCACACGCGTGAAAATTCCAGTTGCAATTTTGCCCGACATTATGCGACGCACGTCTCGCGCATTATTTAAAATACACGATCTCTGCAACGGGCCTGGAATAATGACAAATGCATTTTTCGGACAATTTCGCCGAGTAATTTCCAACAAATTCCGGTACGTGCTATTTTTCCATTGATTTTCTTTTTATATATTATCGCGCGAAAGATTCTGTGTTATTCATAACAGATTTCCGCATTCTACCCGCTTAACGTATAATTAATAAAGAAAAATGCTTGGCCGTTGCGTCGAACCGAGTTATTTTTGTCACGCATTACCGAAATAATAATATAACACTTAGGGTAAATGACTAACCCAACTACTGCCACCCGAATGATCAACTATGACTTCGTTGCACTATTTTTTATTATTTATTTGTCAAAATCACGTGTCTTTTTCCCTGTCTGTTACGATCCAGTGTCTCTACCGTAAGAAACAAAATAATAAGACTCTTGAAACCCCTATTTTTGTTTACAAATTCAATAATTTAACGAAAACAACGGCCGAGCTAATACTACCATCCTTAATTTAATCACTGGCAACACATTTACCGTCACTTGTCAAACATCGAATTAAACTAGCTGAACAATGGTTACGTATATTCCTCGTATATAGTAAGCAGCACTGGTGATGGTAACGGTACAGACGTTCGTTTCCAACAACAAATACTGCCATGACGGTACGTATAAAATGCGTAAATTGTTTGTACCAGTTACCGTCACTCGAATACTAATAAAAAATAATTCAATAAATCGTTAAACTACCATTGTTCGTACATTCTACGAAGCTTATTGAACCTAAAAAAATGATCTTTCCTTGTATTTGTAACTCAACTATTGCGATAAAAACCTTCTCTTTGGTACCATAACTTTCTCTTTGATAGTAGAACAGTCGTCGTCCTTGCCTTTTTAATCGACACGCGTTCTTTTATCATTTTATATAAAAGAGTGATACAGAATGTTAAGCGTTGCTTTATTTTATTACATTCACTGGACTCAGAATTCAATGTTAGATTTTTTCCCATGTATAACATTTTAGGGTTTACTTGGTATTTTAGACAAAATAACTTACAGTGACAGAGATTGGGTAGGCGACGGTTCATATGTACTTAATTTGAACGTCTAGGAAGGAATTACATATTCTCTTTGTATCATCTATATATTGGTAAAATGAAAATGTTGCATAAAATAATTGGGACCATTTTAACTGTGAGGTAATAATTATTTTAGTTAGAAATATATGTATAGTTATAGTAACAAAAGTAATAATAATCACGGAAAATTTGGAAATTAAAGATAATACCGGTAATAATAACATATAATATATAATAATAATACGAAGAAAAAAAGGAAAACGTGGTATAGCACAATCAATAATTTTCCTATGTTTGTGAAATATTTGAAAATATAGTACAGCAAATAGAAAAATCCGACACTGAGGGATAAGAAATGTTTTTTTTCCTAGAGGAGGAAGAAAGAATTCTAAAAATTATGATAATAGAGGAGAATTTGTCTAAAATGTTATCTCAGTAGAGCCACCGGTTTCTTTGACAGTAAAGCAAACTTGAGCTACGAACTCGGTAACCTATACATATAACTGAATTGTTTGCTCTAAACATTGTGTGTCTACTTCGCAAACAACGCCGCTACTTGTCAACTTATGCGTCAAAGCTACTTGCTGTGTTTCTTTAGAAAGATCTAAAATTTGTCATCGTTTGCAACTTCGATTCAAAAACGTTTTATAATATCCACACACTTTAACGCATTCGCTATTATTGACGCACAAAATATTGGATCGGGCGCTGTTAACACACTCCTTGAGTTTTCTGTGTTTCACGAAGCACCTACAGAATTATTACAAATGTAAATTAATTCTCAGGCTCACTTGACTCCTTTCTCTTATATGGTTTAGATTATTGCCAACTATAGCTTAATTGCTTCTAATGTTTCACCAATTTATATGTATATATGTCTTTGTGTTACAATATCGGAAGTTGTTAAACAAATATTGCCTACAATATTCAAATTATTTGCACGTGACACGACGCGAAACCAGTGATCAGCATTAACAAAATAAACAATAGGACAAGGGGTTAACCGTAGCAAAGGTTAAAAATGGAGAGGAAGAAATTCTTCCTCTCGTATTCGAATTATATCAACGAACACAGTAATGTGTACACAATGTGCGTGGAATATTGTGCAACGAAAATGGACCTACTTGCTTGGATAGCGAGGATGTTGTTCGAAAAGCCAATTATTAAGGTATACTGCTCGCTGCATCTCGCAGTGACTAAAGAGAATGCCATCGTTATTGCAGGTGCACCGCATTACCGGATAAAGTTTTGTCTGCGGGGCGTCGATGAAACGACGTAAGCTCGTCGAGCAGTAATTGTACGGGCCCACGGTGGTGGCTGCACCGGTTTCATATCCCATCCCGCCGGAAGTAGAACGCACATCCGCCCGCCGATAGCCCGACTCCTCGTTAAGATGTTTCTCGCCTGGCTCTCGAAATTCGCGGGAGCACGGCGCCATAAATTTTCGGAAATTTCGCTGGCGCCAAATTCCTGCCAACCCTCTTTCGTCCCGCGCCTCCCAATTAGCGCTCGATTATCGTCGATGGAAAACACGCTCGTCGTCGAACGACCGCTCGTTACGATTAACGACGCCGGCGGAACGCGTTTCCTCGATGCCCTGCGACCGCGCTCTCTCCTGTCTCTCGGATTGGTTTACGAATTTGCTAATGTGTTTTGGGAAGCGGGATTATAAAGCATCGGGCGAAAATTTTAAGCTTCTTTCGTTTTGCAGATGATTTTACGAAACAGGGTAGATGTATCAATTACTGTCGGTGTCCCTGTAAACGACACTTTAATTATTTTACTTAATAGCAAAGTAATGCACGAAGAATCGTAAACATCCACTGTCTAATAATAACCAATATTGTTTTGTTAAGTGTGCAAATTAATTCGCTACTTTCTTAACCATTTGAGCGCTAATAAATAATAATAATAATAATAACTTAGAACACGTAGTACTTTTTGTGCTTTTGCACGATACTGTAAAGTCTCAGTAGTCCCGTTTTTTTTGTTTGTTGAATTTCTCTGGTTTGCAAATTACCCACTGATTTTGATTACTTACGTAGTTTCAGATTCGTGGAGCATCTACTTCGTTTGTAGATTGTGAGAAGTTAATTGAGGAATCTGGAAGAAACTCATTAGCCATCGATACGTCATCCATTTTCCACGGAGTGCAATTAAAAAGCCGGAACGGGGATAATTCAGGGGTAGTTTCTCCGGTGTGGGGACGAGATGGTGCGAAATCCTTTTTCCTTCTTCGTCGGTAGACCTGCAAGAAGTATCTGACATTAGCCCTCGTTAGTCTTGATCGTGGCCACTTACGTAAATCACCCCGGGAATTCCACATTTGCTCGGTGTCACAACCCCCTCCCCTTGCCTCTTCTCATCCCTTTGCTTTCGCTCACAAGAAGGTAAATGTACGCGAGATTACGGTCCCCGTGAAATTTATTCTATTAATTAAGTTTACTCCTGGTGCCTTGTTCCTTCCCTCGGCGGACCCACTGAGACACGGTCACTTCCGGTCTCGTGTAAACCAGAAACAGACGCTCCGTGCTTGACGAACATCTCGTCGAAGCATCTCTAATTTTCATTATCTTCGTTGGACGTCTATTTAAACAATTTTTGTGTTCGTTGCTTCGGTGTATATACACCTCGCAAAAGCTTTCGAATGTTTTTACACCTCACAACAAAAAGTTTGGAATATTTTTGCACCTCGCAAAAAGTTTGGAATAGTTTTGCACCTCGCAAAAAGTTTGGAAAAGTTTTGCACCTCGCAAAAAGTTCGGAATATTTTTATACCCAACGAAACGTGTGGAATATCACGAATATGACTTTATCAATTATTAATCAATTTGTTAATGATTAATATATCACGATTAATAGGGAATTAGAACTTTGTCTGCAGACTTGGGCAAATGACAGTTTTCTAAGCTGACACATTTCTTCATTCCCCTTGTTCCTTAATTCTTACATTCCTTAAAATGCGTAACGATTCCAAACTTTAGGCCAGTGGTGTATCTTGCCTAACAAAAAAAAATATTCCAACCCTTTATTGACGCGTGTAATATATGCAACACAGAAGAAGGAGTTGCGTAGAACACGGTTCTCTTTAGATAGCGGGAAAAATCGCGGTGTCTATCCATCATCGTGTCGTTTGGTCTGTCTAAAGGAAAATATGACGTGACGTGGAACCGCGGAGGAGGGCACACGTCGACGTCGAACAGCGTATCGACTCGGCACGGCTGGTTACGTGATGTTCATTAGCGAGCGCGACTCGTAAAAGCGAAACGACTTGACATTTAACAAGGAATCGATGAAAAGATAAGTCCTCGTGCATCGCACGAAAGCGCTAACTGGCCACCGTCTCATTCTCCCCCTTTTACTTCGGCCGCGATACACACGCGGCTTTCGTCGTTTCGATATCACAAACTGACGGAGAAATCAGCAGAAATTACGTGACCCTTATCTCTTATCGCTTGTACTACAAGAATGTAGAACGATTAGATGTGAATATTCGCTGGGGGGGTTCCTTATGATGGAGCAACCATCTTATCCCCTCGTTTTAATGCCACCAAACGTTAATAAAATGCTATTTCCCCTCGTAAAGAAACGCTTTCGGGATATCTAGTGTCGGAAACGAGTTCCCTTGTATACTATCACGTGAATTTTGTAAATTACTTTACCGGGACAAATTAATTCATGACTGCCCTTTTACCAGCAAGTTTAATGTTTCTTTAGGTAGAAACAAATCGAATAGAATTTCAACTACCGGCTGGTATCACTGGATCACGAGATCATAGATGATCCTTTATAACTTCAGTTTTCTTTTAATACTCTTTATAATTAACGATAATATTAGGCGTACATATTAATCCTCAGCGTTTGGAATTTCATAAGATTTAATATTTATTTACAGAAAAATCAGAGGCAGTTTTAATATTCAAGATTGTCAGCATTTTCACATTTATGAAGCAAATTCGTCACTTGGGAAATAGTAATTGATAAAGATACCAAGAGTTTCAAGATAAAGGCTCTGAATTAATTTCTACACCCAATGTTTGTATCACAAATTTTAGACTATCTATTTCTTTAATTTTCTTAATAAAAAATATGAATTTGCCTAAAGATCCGCAGTTTAATAATTACGCGAAAAAGAACCTTTAAAGATGGTCACCTCAAACGAACCTGATTTCCATTTACAAAATGTACTCAAAGCTAGAGTATACCAACGAAATGATATACTGAGTATGCTGTATAAATACTCAAAACATACAAAAATCTTCGTAAATAACAAGAGACGTTAACTAATGTTACGCTCCGTGCTGGAACGATTTTTGGGTTACTTAACACCCAAAGTAATTAAATGAAGTTGAGCGCTCAGCTTAAAGTGGCATTAATTGGGACATCAACCCTCTTTTATCGAAGGTCGTATCTACGGTCGAATGGTCCGCGAATCTTTATAACTGATTCTATCAGGCAGTGGTCGCGTGCGGTTGACAGATATCTTCAAAGGGGTGGGACATTTTTCATTTTCCCGTTACGAAGTGACTCCTCCGGTGGTATGTACTTTCAGAATTCGTCCTCGAGTTGTTCGTCCTACGACCCAACGACAGTCCTCTTAGCCTCTTCTCCGCCGTGCCTTCGCGTCTATAAATAAAGGGATGCGAAGAGCCGCTGGCTTGTCGTCAGAGTCATTAAGGGTAGTGCTTCGGTTTCACTTGGAAACACACGAACCACCTGCTCGTGTCTTCGTGTACACGCGATGTTAAATCTGTGTGTGCGTGCGTTTGTATCAGTGTGAACGCATGCGTAGCTGCACATGCGTGTGCAAAGGAATAAGAGAGGAAGAGGGTGAACTGGAAGCAAGACTATCGATGCAAAGGGTTGAGGACTACTTGCCAGTGGCGTAGAACTTCAACTCGAATCTTTCTTATCTTACACGTTCGCTGCGGATGTTTATGCAAAATCGTGGCTCTTTTGGGCAGACATACTTAACCCTTTGGAGTTTGCAGTTTTCTCTACAGAGATATGTATGCATAATTTATTTTGTATCCTATCTAAAATCCTTGTAATCCTATTCTTGTTCTTATAATCTTTGTAATCCTATTCTTGTTCTTATAATCTTTGTAATTCTATTTGAATCTAATTTTTATTATAGGCTCCTATATAAAAAAGAGGATATGGAGAAAGGGTGTTACTAAAATTTGGAAGCGAGTGAAGGCGAATAACAATTTGATATTGGACTATGTTATAAGGATAACTTAAGGTTCATTGCCAAAGTATACTGCAACTATTTGTAAGTAACAACAGAGAATTTTGAAAGATTACGAGTGATTTTTTCTATAATCAGTGTAAATGAAGATTAACCCCAGAAAGGGGTTAATTGTCTTTCTACTATAGAATCACACGATTAGTGAAAGATATTCAAACGCTACTGCTTTCAGAATATAGACCATAGTCTGAGGCATTAGCAAGACGTTGAAATACCCGAGGAAACTCGCGACGCGACGGATGACACGCCTTTTTGTATATTTGTTCGTTGCTGGCATTGTGCACGGCCGCGCGAACAGCCTCGTCTTCATTATGCGATGCCCAAACGTTAGAAAATTGCAACCACCATGAGGGTTGGTAGTCTGAAAGCATGCTAAAAATTATGCGTGCGCCTCGTTTGTTCTCGCGATTGAAGGGATGGCGCACCCTTGTCTTTAGGTCGTTACGCGTGTGACACGGTTTGAGGGTTGTTCCTTCTGTTCTGTTCTCTCTTTTTCTGCGTTGCCTTTTTGTTGGCTGTTCCGTGTGAAAATTACAGTTCACCTTCTATCGTAAAAAAAACCCCATTAACCAAATGTATCTCCGCATATACTCTTGAATCTCGTTGTTCTTTCTGCGAAACTTTTGTCGGACAGCGGAGGTTAATTTATAATCTTCGTCATATCTTAGATGCTTAGGTATCAGGTCTATAAGTTTATGATTAATTTGGATACAGGTCTTTTACGATATCAGATCTGAAAGACAGATATCTGGTATGGAAATTGTACAATATGATAATTAAAGTAAAAACTATTGAATACAAATTAAATATAGGTATCAGTTTATTCTTTTACTTTACTGGAAGAAAAAAAATATTGATAGGGGTTGCTTTGTCATAAATAGACTGCAGAAGTTTATGCAAATGCATAGTTTAGAAACACGTATTAAACAAATGGAACTTTAATGGTTTCATCATTAGAGGATGACAAAAATATACCTTTTTATTTTGCAAATTTGTAAGTTGCTTATTTTGCATAGAAAGAACTTAAAAGACATCCGTGTATTTTCAATTGGCAATTTAGAATAAGTCAAAATGAAGCTTAGGTAGACGTCGTCTTAATTTTGTTTAATGTAAAACCAAAGATATCTGAAGTTACAAAACAGAGATATTCTTGAATATTCCTTTTATGGATACGGGATACTAATGCTTCTCTTTTTTCGTTCTTTTTAAAGGGGAATAAAATACAAAGTGTCTAAAATTATGCGCAAAGCTGAAGGTAAAGATTGAGTAAAATAAAGGAAGGTAAGGGGAGGAGTGCTGTTAATTGAGATAATGGAGATTCAGCCGTGTGATGCGCCTCTTAAAGCATTGTAAAATATTGTACACTTTAAACGCAACGCGGAAACACGTGGATTGCGCGATTTCGAAATAATTAAAGCAGGTAACTCGTGAAAGTTGCAAGGATGCAAGCTACGTCAAGAGTTTACAGTGCAATAAATTTCTTTTTAATTGTTTTATACTGCCTTCTGGCCGAGTGTTCGTAAATTCGCGCTCGCCGAACACTTTCATCCTCGCAGCAAACGAATTAAAATGACCATCGTAAACCGGTGAAGCAGTCAAACGCAGTTGTTGCGTTTGCTAACTTTCCTAACCATCCGTCAAAATTGTAAAATAAGCAATTCCGCGTCCTTCTTAAAATTTCCAAGCTAAATATTAGATCGCTCAATAAGTAACGTCATTTACTACGTTTCTTTGAGCAACTATATTCCAAAATTTCTTAAGAAATCGGCAACTTTATGGCATGCAGTGTTTAACGAATCTGTGATTAAAAGCAAATGCAAGTTAACTCGTCATTTAGGTTGCCAATATTTCAGACTTAATAATTGATTTACTCAAGAAATCCACGTTTCTTTTTTTAATGTATGGGTCCATTTGTATCGAAGCACATTATACTATTTACGTTTACACGAACGAACCAAACTAATTTAGCCTAAGTACTCTTTAACTTCCACCCCTAAAAATAGTCTTATTAAGGAACGACTCATTGAATGTAGTTGAACTATTAATTTTTTAGAAGCAATACTTTGTTCTCTCAAAAATTCCTAACTATCCAATGCAGCATTATATTTGCACGAAGAACACGTTATTTTATACTTGCATTCGTAACAATTAAAATTCCCCTAACCAATATCGACTCCCTTTTATTAGTTTTCGATTCTACATACAAGGAAGATTGTGAATAAGAAATTACCCAATTAACAGGTTAATTGAAGGAACGACATTACTTATGGGATGATTTAATACTTTTATTAAGTCCAATTTATTTATTGGGAAATAGAGTGCAGTTTTTTCGGTTTCTATATTTTTTCAATTTGCAAAACCGCAATTTATTTCCGGATAACCTAATACGTGAAGGACTCCATCTTTCTTCGCGAAGGTCAAATTCATCAGCTAAAGAAGCTATCGCGCAAATTATAATACTGTTTCGCAGGCAATTTGATCGTTGTTTGTATTCTTTTCTTCTCAAGTTTCATCCCTCTGATTATCCGGCGCCCCCGTGGTAGAATCACGTTCGTCGCGACACGGATCCATTTACGCGACAAAATTCATGCGAAATTGCGTGTGATTTTCACAGCACTTCCGTCAATTTGCAAAATACGACGAAGGAGGGATCTAAGGAACTCGGGGAAAAACTCCGGGAACCGTCGCCGAATCGTGAATTACGTAATGGTAATAATCCTCCTGGATGTCACAAAAATATACATTTATATATTCGTGTATGTATATATTTACGTATTTATATAATTATATATATATATATATATATATATATATATATATATTCTTATTCATTTTTTGCCAAGTTTGACCAAGTTTTATGAATTCATATTAATTTCTTAGTTTGCATTCTCACCACTTTTTCAAAATTTCCAAATCAATTTAAAACAATCTTACAACGAATGAATCTTACAAGGAACGATTAACCAACACGAAACGATACAATCGACTGTATAAAGTTTATGTACAATGCATCAAATTTAAACGTAATAAGTAGACTGTGGCCTTTTATGCAATTTCATATATTTGTAAGTAAGTTTAATGAAACAGGATCTAAATTGAGGGTTGCTTTACCCTATAGGTATCATCATTTCTAGTATAGCTTGGTTAATTTATATAATTTTACGGACCATATGCCTTCTGTCCCCAATATATTCCAAGCTTTTGGCCAGTAGTGTGTATTGATATTGATATAATGCACAAGACTTTGGAACGAATTAGTTAATTATGGGACAGTCAACTGTATTCATAATGTTTGACCAGCTGTTTGGATACGTTTTCGAATTCCGGTCCCCTTGTGTACGTTAACCGTCAAATATGTAGCGTTTATTGACCGGCAAAATGTTTTTAGATCATGTCGCGACCATTTATAACCGTGTCCACATTAATACCGAAACTGCGACTATTTCATACCGCAGTGCACATTTGGCCCACGGAAGGGTTGGTCTAATCACTTTTTAACTACATTAGCACCGGTAACTGCGCCCCCTTTTCCTCCCCCTGGCAAACCTCGGGGCAACTTTCCGGCGGGGACCCTCGTTGCATCAAAAATAGATTACATCGCGTTCATATCTGAATTCATTTTCTTCAAAGCCTCTTCGTTCCTCTAACGACACGCGTCGCGGCGAAACGTCGCCACGAAAGCTCGATTTTCCTGATAATTCCGCGAAGATAAGCGAAAATAGCGCGCAAAATTTGCATTTCTCCACGTGCTTATTCTTTCTTCTATAACGGTTAAATGTTTAGAAAAACCGCGGGTATTTTTCTTGTTAATTGAACCGGTCATTTGCCAAGCCGATTAGCTCCACGAAACAAAAAGCAGGGAAATTGATAAATTAATATACAGTGGTAGCCACTGTATATTTACATTTAAGCACCGCTTACGTTAGATTCAATCGTACCAAATTTTTTGTCGTTGAACACGTAAATGCAGTCACATAAGGTATTATTAAGCGACAGAAAATTTCCCACTGTTAAATCTGATTAAGCAGTGTTCTTTTTTAAAGTTCCTTCTAAAATATAAATTATTCAGCTGTAGAAAATATGCCATTAATTTTGCGACCAAGACCAATGCAACAAATTATTACGCTTTGTCCTTCCACGATTGTAAATCATAACTTTGATGTTCTGTTTAACAGTTTTATTAGCTAAAAGCCTGGATTATACGTTTGCAGGTGAGAAATACAGGAAGTCACTTTACTATCTCCTTATTTCTCATATTCCTCGCGAAGTTGATCAAATGGTAACATCATTATAAGATTACTTTATAAGCAGCGTTTTGACTAAAATTAAGTCTCGAAGAAGATTAATGTAAGAATACAGATTGTACATTAACACAGCAGAGTTAAATCTGCAATGTTCCTGCAGCGCAGCCGAAGGGTTAATGTTAGCGTCAACTACCCCCTTATTTCGAAAGAATTTCAGGAACATTGCTCACGTCAACGGCTCGCGTCAGATTTCTTCTGTACTTTCGAACCGCGGAGTCCAGGGACGCGCAAACAAAGTTAAAAATTGTTCCTTTGTCAGGCGACGTACCCCATGACAGGTCGAACCAAATGATAAATCAACGAGCGCGTCCAAGTAAGTGTTTCTTTATCTTCCCTTCAGCTGCTTCCAGCGAGAAGAAAGAAAATTATCCGTGTGGCTACGAAGTGAAATGTTCGGGGCGAAAACGTCCCGGGCAAGAGAAATGGAGAAAACCGAAGTGTGTGCGTTCTAAACGATACCAGACCCAGGCAAGACAATCTTGCCACATGCCTTTCTGTCCACTAATAGACTGCACGTCAAGTCTTTTTCCACGACTCTCTTTTTCCCTTTATCCCTTCCTTTTTTTCCTCTTTCTCTCTCTCTCTCTCTCTCTCTCTCACATTCTTTCTTATCCTTCACCCACGACCCATTCACTGGCATCGACGATGGATAACCTGGAACCTTAACAGCCGTTTAATTTGTGTCTGGCTCCACGTTTTTGCCGCGAGGAAGTAAGCTTTCTGCGGAATAAAACACACACCCTCGTGTCTGTGCACGTCCGCAGGGTGTTCTCGCCTGTATTTCGGATTTCTTTCGCGGTCCGCCCGTCTTTCTACGGTAAGAAAGGGCTACTAATGTCTGGGGGCTTCTTCGCCGTGACATACTCTACGATGACGCTAACAAATTGCTTTAAACTTTTTCAACGCGGACCAACGGCAAGCTTCATGCCCAGGTCAAGGATTTTGCTTCCACTTTCAATGGTTTGTAACGTGACGTCTGTCAGAACGAACGGTAGTACCACGACATTTGTCATCTTAACTTTTCCTCCGTCCAACCGGCTGACAGTAGCTGTGTATTATTTTAACACGCGCTTTTACACGGGAAATTTTGGAACTTCGGTTCGGATCAGAGATCGGGTGAAACATAATTTTTAGATTGTATTATACGGCGAAACTCGCAACCCGATAGTTTGCGAAATTCTTGGAACTCGAGACTTTTGGAATCCCAAACATGCTTAGTTTCCTCTTTTTGTTTCTAAGAATTAAGATCTTAACGGTCTCTATTTTCCTTTCCGCGTGACTTACAAGCTTGTTACTCTGGATACTTTTAAATTACAGTATAATATTAAGCTATTGAAATCGAACTTGTTCACACCTTCATTATCGACGTGCAAAACAAGAACAATTAATTTTGATTGTTTATTCGTTATTTTTATGTCAGTGACAACACAATAAATATAAGCGATCTCACAGACCGCTAAAACTGGTTGCGTAAGTTTTAATAGGCGTAGTAGTTAAGAGTCAATCTTCAATTTGCTTCCCGTTGCAATATACTTCGATGGATATTACCTAACAATATTATGCAATTTTGAATTGGACCAGTTTCCAACAGCACTCGACTGTTCCCAATACGATGACCGTATTTATCGGTGTAAACGCGATTTTAATCCAAAATTTCGGTAACGTGGCAACGACTGCATTCGTAGTTCGCAACTAGACACCTAGATTTCATCAATTACAGGTGTGAAGGACGGACACTCCCGGTTGTAGCCAACGTTTCACGAGATCAGAAATAATGACGTTTGGTCCGTCGGCCGCGTGTTACATTTGCATAAACTGTCTTCGAGGGAGGCGGGGCGTCAGGCGAAAAGTCGAATAATTCATTCGGTGAAACGCGAGAGGATCAGACGCTGGGTTCCATGAGGGAGCGCTGTCTCGCGCGACATTTCGTAATTTCTAGACAGCGGTTGGGAAGATCTAATTTCCTAGTCTGCCATTCATGGCGCGAGAATACCGTGCAAGCTTTCGTGACTGGTGCGGACACAGACGGTTACGGATAGTTTCAAGGATCCATTTAAATCCTGGACGTGTTGCTGATACCTACCAAAAATATCATTCATCAGCCCCCCCGGTGTCCGCAAAGCGGAACACTCGCTGGCCACTCGCCTCGCAATCTCGCTCTCTCTTCATTTTTTTCTTTAGTCCCTCTGGCCGGGTACCGTTGAAGTAAATTAGATTTTCAATTTGCCCCGGCACACGATCGCCGTGCAACGAACACACGCTCCGCCAAATCCAAGACTTTTCCGTTGATGGTCTTTTAAATTACAACACTGGCCAATTTGTCCGCGGAGCTGGGGATTTGGAAAGCTCTCCAGTCTTTGTCTTTCGCGTGACGTAAACCTTTGCGCCTTCTCATCGACGCGTACAGTGGTTGGAAAAAGTATTCGTACGCCACATAGACTTCTGAATACTTTTGACGATACCTTTTTCTTACGCAGCGATAAATTCAAACCCTGATATGTCTTGAATACATTTGCGATTGGTAACTAAAACTTTACACGCTATTAACGCTTTGAGCGCTAAGTAATTTTATGAGATTTGGCACGTTTCTAGATTTGTTTTCACGAATCACGCGGGTACGGGATATTTAATATGAATATTGTGATCTTTATTAATCACTATGATGCTTCTAAATTCATATTTTGTGAGCATTTTACCCTAATTATTTATTGTGTTGACAGAATCGAATTTGTAAACTCCACGTATTATATGTAAAATTGGCCACATATGTGCGTTCATAGCGCTCAAAGGGTTAACCCTTTTGCTACGGCACTCTAAAATCTCTCAATACATAGATAGAGAATATTTATGTTATTGCAAAAGTAATACGGTTATAACGCGTATTAATTCGTGTAATTAATTATGATACAACAATTATAGTCAAAGTAATATTGTATTGCAGAAAATGTGTACGTATATTTTTAGTAAAAGATTGCCTAATTTTTGGGGAAGCAGATATATACGCCCTTCGTAACGAAAGGGTTAATGTACAAACGTATGTTAATTAGCCTTCGCCCTAAAAAAGATATTTTTAATACAAGTTAAGGCTTTGTAGTGTGTGAATATTGTTTTCGCTCACTGAACGAACATTGCAATCCATTTCTTTTTCCTTTAATTGCTTTGCCCGATCAATTTTGCACTAATTTTAATACAGTAATTACAACAATACGAATATAATTCTCAGCGATGTTATTTTGCTTTGCTGGTTCAGCGAAACTGCAGTAATCCAGAATTTTGGGACGCGAAAAGGGAATTATTTTTACGCGTGACAAAGCGAATCCTGCTATTCGTTTAACAGGATTACCACAGGTGGAACGATGCGGCCTCGAAACGCGAGTTACGCTACTTTTAAGTATCATAACTTTATAGGATACAAGCGCAGCAGGAATCACGATTATACGAAAATCATGCGTGACTACATCTTATCGTTGCAAGCCAGAAAGATTATAAACGATCTATGCTTCCTACGTAAAATCGTAAGCGGGTTTGTGAACAGCCCTAGCATTACCAGAACCATTAACTTTAATACTCCGATGCCTTTACTCGGAGCTCCAGTATTATTCAGACTTCGACTCTAATTATTTCCAATCAACAATATGGATCCGATCAACAGCATTATCTTCCAGCCTAACACGTATAGTAGTAGCGTTGACTTCGTTGCACGAAATTCAGCTGCTTCAATCAACAATTAATAGTTAAAATGTGCTCAAGCTATACAACATACTGAGAGCGAACTCAACATTTTCAAAAATGGTTTTTGCTGTATTAACCCCTTGCCTTACAAATTTCACAAGGATCATATTTGGTAGAGTTAGCTATCTATTATTATAATATCGTATCGCATTCAAAACACTGAAATGTACGTAATCTATGCTTAAGTACCCAATATTGCAAACTGAAATTATAGATAAAATTGAAATAGAAGTTTGTTGAAAAGTATCAGATTATCAATCAGATTATAATTTCCACCACGAGCGTAACTCGTTATCGTAAGCCAAAGGGGTTAATCGCTTTGGCCTCTGAACGGCTCGAATAACGTTGTAAAACATTAGCGAAACGATGGAGCGAAAGACCGGGCAAAAAGTCGTTGCACATTAACATAGCAGTTCGGAAACCAGTTGTTCCTTCACGACATGCTGTCTAGTCTCTACTAAATCTTACGAATTCCGAGATTCAAGGGAACTGGAGAACCGCCGCGCCGCGCGGCGCGCCGTCCGCTCGTTCTCGAACGAAGGAAGGTCGATTTATATGGCTCGATACAATGATGCAATAACGCGGAGCAATATATATGCATTCGAGGGACTGGAAATTCGAAATGTAACCGGTTCGAGCGGCTCTTAGAAATGCCGGACACGTAAAAGCCAGGACCCGTAGGGTTTACCGGCTGTACCGCGAATATGTATGCCGTACGAGCAACCGTGTACGGCAAATCGCGATCCCTGGATACGTACGTATTATCCGTATAACCTCTAACGTCGATTGTGGCTTATGATATTACGTACTCTCCATTACGACACGTATACACCGGCCAGGCCGTTCACGAACACGGTGAACGTAGGGTCCGCAGCGATGTAACGAGTAAATTGCTACATCGTTACATTTTCCTTCATGCTTCTGGCTCCGCGCGATCGATGTGGCGGCCGTTTATTATTTCGTTAATTGTGGTAACAGGCAGCTGACGGTAAGAATAACGCGTTCCAAACCCCGCTGTTCACTTTTAATGAACGTACGTATACGCGTGTACGCGCATTGCGAACATCCGGCTTGTAGGTGCACTTACGGTTGCGCGATTAGAAATGTACATAGGTAATTAATTGAAACAGCGTAACGCGGTAACACGGTGGCACAGTTAAATCGCTATAACAATCAATTTGGTTTGCTGTAACTTTCAAGCCGTTCCCTTACAGTCTTTTTGCATCTTACATTTCTATACACTAAGTTACGCTGCACTGTAGACTTTTTATGTTCATTATATTCTGTTCTCTTGTAGATATCAAAGAACTTACGTCCGTTAATAAAGTAAACTGAACTAAACATCGTTCAGTCAAAGATTTCACAATTGTGAAATTGTTGCGATAGTTGTTTTCGTTATCATCATCAGTTTACGTGGTGAATATTGGGATACATGAGAGACATGTTAAAATTAAAGGCTGTGGGACTTAGGATAGAAGTCACGTACAATAATTTTAGCAGGCTCTCGTATTTGCTTAGCTTGAATTCGCATCGCGAAGAAAACTTTAAGTCGCATAAACGCGGTTATTTCATATGCAACGACCTAATACAATTAAACTACAAAGCAAGAAGTATCGAATGTCTATCGAAGTGTAGCAGATTCAAAGATACCAAGAGAAATTCTCAGGAGGAGCTTGTATGTCACATATGTAGGGAAGCTAAATCAGTAATTAGGTCTCGTTAAATTGCCTAATTTAGGGGTATGTAGGTTATCTTTGGGTGGCATCTAGTGTTCGGTTAAGCACGACGTCAATGATCTATAGCGGTATCTAAGATCTATTCGCGGAGGATACCGATGGATTGTCAAATGATTGCGCAATACTACCCACTGGTCATAATTATTCGAACGACTTCAAAGGTTGAAGAATCCAAACGCTTGACGGTGATTGCAAACTGATAACACGATTTTGAATTGAAAAATTCTGAAGTGGAAAAGCAAGCGTTCTAAACGAACCAAATAACTCATAATAATTCTTTAATAAACATGTGTTGAATTTGCCGGAGCTTCGTTTAACCCTTCGAGTGAGGATCAATTAACTACATAAACTGTTAACTAATGTTACCATTATATAAATCTCTATTATTATAGTCATTTATTTACGCAACATTAAATAAAATGTTTGTACGTCTTCGAAGCATGTGTTTATTTCAAATGCGTCCATAATCTACGCCGATAATTTTCATCGAACGCGCTATATGTATATGCGTTCATAGCATTCAAATTGTTAATTAATAAAATTCAATGTTAACTATGTTGTAGTAGTTGTTATTCTATCCTTAAATTCACTATTTCACGTGCAACCCAATGAAGCTATTGGAAATTCGATTTCAAATGTTCGTTGAGTTCACTTTTGCCACTATCAGCATCTCGAATCGTGATCCAGTATTCCTTTGAGCAACATATACGTCATCATTGCTCGCACAGTGCACGCAGAATCCTTTTCCCATTTATTTTACTTTTATATTTGCTGCTTCTTCGCGCAGGTCTCCTTCGGACGGTCGCAAATTATTCGCCTCGCGACTAATTTAATAAGCAGTCAGTGAGTTTCGCGTATCTCCGATCGCGTTGCTTAAATATTTCTTTAGAAACTCTCCTCTTTCGCTCGTTTCTTTCACACGCGCCGTTTTTCTCCCTGTTCTTCTCTTTTTTTCTTTCTTTGCCTTTTTATGTGAAACACTGTTGCGCGTGTCACGTCGCGACAAAAAGGACCCGCGTGAATTTATACGGAGACATCCGGCTGCGAAAAAGCTTAATCGAAAAATTACTCGTCCGTGCGCATACTAAGCGAATGTAGATTGCGCGAGAGCCAATAATTCAACAGTGAAAAGACCAAGTGTTGCACGACACGGAATGCAAGATTGGACAAGGTTTTCCTTTGAAACAACTTTGTGCGACGCGTGATTCATCTTTCGTAGAATCCGTTTCTTCCTTGCGTTAGTCTCCTCTGCGTCGGTTCTTGTCACAATAATTACGCGTTTAGATTTCGCTGATTAACAGCTGATTACTAGCCTAGTATCTATCTCCTAAATTGAGAAGCTACAATAAATGGCTCATTTTAAAACACGGACATTTTCATACTTTAAGAATGATAAGCGTTTGAAATTCCAAGCTTTCGTATTTCTGAGCGTTTGAAATACCAAGATATTGCATTTCCAAGCGTTTACATTTCTAAGCTTTTGAATTTCGACGCGTTTGAATTTCCAAGCTTTTGTATTTATATAGTATTTGAAATTCCAAGCTTTTGTATTTCGAAGCGTTTAAATTTGCAAGCTTTTGTATTTCCAAGCGTCTGAAATTCCAAGTTTTTGAATGTTTAAGCGTTTAAAGATTTATAACCTTTGGATTCCCAAACATTCGCATTTCCAAGCTTTCGGATTTTCAAGCATTTAAACTCCCAACCCATCAGATTTCTAAACTTTCTAATTTCCAGCTTTCATATTAACCCTGAGCATTAGTATAATTAAAACTTTTTGGCCAAACCGATAAAACCATGTAAACCAATAGGTTTCGCCCATCTACAAATGAACAAATAAATATCGAAGCATTGTTAGGAGTTGAAAAATCTACGAGAAGACACGGCGAAATAAATTGATGCATTGTCAACGGTTTGTTCGCAGTGCAACCTAGTCCCGAAATGGAAATTCCCTTGTGAATCGTTGGCGCTGGCCAGCCCTTTACTTGCAACGTGCCGTAATGAATGTCCTGGTGCATACAGCATCGTGACCTCTCCGGACAGGCGCGAGCCGATAAACTGGATCCCTCGATCATCGGTGAGGATTTATTGCATCGTCGTGGAGGCGCGCAAAGGGCCGCGATCTTCGCGTGTGAGCGATGTTCCTTCCTTCGATGCGATTCCAACACCGCTTATTTACAACCCCGCTTTCTCCAGGGACAAACGAATTGTCTCGTCACCGCTAAAGGTACCGTGGCTCCGTGTTCACGTGCACACAAAAGGCACCACATGTGAATAGATCTGCGAGATTTCCAGGGATCGTAGTTTAAACGTGATGGGGATCTTTCGGCCTGAGATATCGAATTGTAAATAGATAGGGTATATGTACAAATTACTGCCACTTTAAGTTTATCGCGTAACTTTGTTTAACTATTTTGGAAATTGTTCAACCTACAAATCGTTCTAGCTTGGAGCATAATATTGTTCAACCGCTCTTTTATTTATGAACATTTTTTTTTTATATGTTCAGTACAATGAATTCATTACTACGTAATTGAAAATGTACAACAAAGTCCAATGTCCTTCGTACTGTCATTTGAAATCTTTTCATTTAAACAGAAACACGTTTTACATATATTAACACGTCAGTTTTTGTAATAGGTATAAGATATATAGTAAACGTATCGCCTTACTGAATTATGACATGTCCGATATTTTATAATTATATTGGTCACGTTTTAATGTTCAACAGCACATTTACCTCCTCATATATATTTATAAATATTAACCCTTTGCGGACGAGAAGTAGTAACACTTGTGAGAGTACTTTAGTTTTTAATTCCACGACTTTGAGTTTTCACGCTTTTGAGTTCCAAACCATTTAATTTCCAACGATTTCAAATGTTTGTTATTACGTTAAGTATTCATTGCAGTAAGTTTTGTGCTTTAATAGTCGACATGGGTTCGGAAAGCCAAAAAATGATTAGGCGACTATTTGTCGACGCTCGTCCGCAAAGGGTTAAGTGTAAATGAATATACGATGTCTATGTGTTGTTACGTAAACCGAAGTCGAAATTTAGTATGGAAATTTCATTACTTACGATTCTTTATACGTTACTTTGCTATTAAATAAACGAATTCAAGTAGCAGTTATAGGAACAGTGACAGTACGTGGGTCATTTACCTTAGGTGACTCGGTAACTTGGTGTAGATTCAGCGAAGATAGAATAATCTTATCAAGACTGAGAACTGGGCACTCGAGAATCACCCACGAATATTTGCTACGAAAATCGGACCAACTAATTTGCAACCTTTGCAGCCAACTAATTGCGTTTATTGTGTGAATGCAAAAGATTTACTTTACAGAGAAGAAAATGTGAATCCTATTTAGAAGCATGGATAGCTTCAAAGGAGAACTCGAATTAGTGATGGGACTAAGACACATTTGATACTTTTGATACGTTTATGTTTAGAATTGATATTTGTGTATGAATCCTATGTATAGTACGTTTGCAAACGATTTGAGATGTATTATAACAATTAACCATCGTATCGATACGCATCAATTGCATTATGTTTGATACCTATTTGAATGTAATCACGAAAACCCGAATACGCTTCAAACAAAATCTGTATGCTGAAACGTAATAGTATAAGCCAGTGATGATCAACCTTTTATCTTCTACTGTCAATTATATTATTTCTATCATACTTATTATTTATATCGAAATTCGCCAACCATTCCAAAAATTAATTCATAGATTCATGTAGCTGTGAATGAGAAAAATATTTTCTTTTTACTATTGAAATTAGTTAAACAATTAGTGCCACAGATTCATCATCATTGATATATACTTTCCTTTGTCTTATTGATATCTCCATGAGTACCATATATTTGTTTTGGCCCAATACTTCATGAGATGGCATCAAACATATTTTACAAATACCACGTACAAATTATTATGATTCGCGTTTAATACCATGTCAGAGTATTTGTCAATTGATATGAATTGGTGTTTACAAGTATGTCTTTGAATTTGTTCCACCGCTAACCAATGAAATCAAGCGCGGGACTCTTTTCCAAATAACAATCGCACAGCGACGCTGATGCGGCGTACGCGATCGCGTCTACTATCGCGTGATGGGCGAGGTTCGGGGGAAATAAATTCGTAGATCGATAGTAGAACCTCTATGTTCCCTGCGCGTCACTTTTATCGATCAAGGGCGTCTGTCGCGAGGACCGCGAAGGAAAAGAGGTGGCTGCTCGGGGGTAACGCGAACGTGCAACAAAGAAAGGCGATTCGGATGTTGTTGAATGTAAATGCAAGTGTGCAATGAGCCGAAGGATGAGGCTGCAAAAAGAGAAGGAGACGGGAAAGCGCGACAGAAAAGGGCGGGAAGGAAGAAGAGAGCGCGTGAAAGCGGAGAGCGCAGGGAACGATGATATTTGATTTATATCCGTCGTGGGCCGCGGGCCGCAAAAGAAATGATTGTAACTAAGATTTATTTCAAGCTCTTTACTGTCACAACACCGACTTACCGGGGGTAATATCCCAACCCAGTCGGGCCCGTTTCGCGCTAAGTACAAGCTCGTTGGATAAAAGTCCATTATTGAATGGGGACCAGTTCCTCCGAAGGCGAGGGCGATTATTTAATGCCATCGAGTCGAGTGTTAAATTGGAATAGATTGCCCGGTGAATTTTCTCTCTTCTCCACTCTCTCTCTCTCTCTCTCTCTCTCTCTCTCTCTCTTTTTTTTTATCTCTGTGCTCGTCTTGTGTCTTTGTTGCCTACGCTGCCTATCCTTCACTCATTTTCTTAGTCTACGCAACTAAAGATAGATACACGTTGATATCACGTCGCGTGATAACGGAAATGTAATATTATAAATATGTACAGTCGCATAGGAGTTCGTCCACTTACTGTATTTGTCACAGTATATAATTCAGCAGAAGAAAGTACACAGCTGCATGGAACTTAAATGGACAGGACAGAAATTATCCTTTGTAACGTTGTGCAACATAAAAGTCATATATCCATATATTTAAAGTTTCGTTTTATCGTATTTGCATAGCACTGTACCAGTACGTTTTATTTTTTTACCATTGCATCGATGCCAGGCTGACATACAGTAATTATTAATTCCCCCGTTTTAGATTGAAATAAAAGGTTCGATTTTTATCCTGAAAGGAAATCAAATTCGGATTATAGAGGGTTAAGAAAGAATAAGCTAACGTTCCTAGAAATTGTTAACTTCAATGGTATTTACGTATTTTTACTTCTTATTATACACAACAAGTGCAATAAGTGGACGAATACTTATGCCTGTATTCTTATGATTTGTGTATTATTTATGACTTCCGACTGTATATAATATTTTACCGCTTTTTGTAAACGAACTTATCTTAGAACATTTTGAATAACTTAGTAAACGTGCCCCTACTTTAATTCTGACTCTGTATGCTCATCCCACGAATCGGAATCGTTAATAGCCGATGGCAAGGTTCGATCGTATCGGAAAGGAGAAGCAAAAGTTCGCCGATCCGAGACGCAAACGCATTTTCTTACTTCGGAAGAAGGAAGAAGAGGAGATTCGTGGCTACGCTGTGTAACTAGGTGTAGTTAGGACGGAGGAATTTGCCAAGGAGAAGTAGCTCGAAATTATCACTAATTCTCCGGCTAATCTTTCGCTGGTTAGTTCACCGAAGTTTTGTAATAGTTTGAAAGTTAGGTGCTTCCCGCGTCGAAGCTGGGAGACGCCGCGGATGCCGGAAGTTACCTCGCGGCACTGTGAACGATTTTCCACGGTACTTTTTTCCAATAGTTGCGAACCGACGCGCGTATTTAAATCTGTCGCGGTGAAAGGGTTAAAGTTTTCCTTCTACTGCTGGTATTTCGTCAATTGTGGGATTGTGAAACGAACCGACTATTCCTCGCTCGAGCGAATTTGCGTGTTGCGTTTACGCTCTGGTATCTGAGACAATAGCCGACAGCATTCGGGAAGACGAAGATTGTTTTACCTCGTATCGGTAACCAAATATTTAGAATATTCATAGCAAGAATCGTGTCAAAGCTCGCGACGTCTTTGGACGCTCGGGGAGCTGGCCATAGTTTCGTGTATTTAGAACTCGCCTGTGTGTACCAAACCAATTGCGTGCAAGCATTTCTATGTACAGTTGGAACACTTTAAACACTTGGCATAAAACCACCAGTCACACTCGTGACGCAGATTATAAATAAAATAGAACAAATATTTGCGATATTTATTAATCTATCCCTTAAATTTCCTTTGAAATTTTTATAAGTACTATAACAAATACAAGTACCGCATACTATTATAATATTTCGTATCTGGCATAGTCTTAAAGTACGTAATAACTTTTGTTACTACGCGCAACTACTGAAAAAATCGTGGGCAAGGGGTTAACCCTTCACACTCGAAAGATTTTTGGAATATTCGATAAGTTTAGTCGAAATGTTATCCCAATGAAATATGTCCAACTCTGCTTAACAGTACTTAATTTCAAACTCTCTCTTATTATTCTTTTCTCTCGCTATTGTCGTATACTAAAGGGCTGATATAAATCCGTGAATAAATGAATAAATACTAGGCGTACATATAAGTGATCCATTATTTTCAAATGGGTTGGTGAATTTATTTTATCAAATGATTTAAATGATAAAGCGCGTGTATATAAATGAAATATAAAATATTACGCAACAACAATGATTACATTTAATATAAGATAGGTGCTTGACTTTTTTGTGAAAATAAATATTGAGTGTAACCAGCAAAATGAATTATTTATTGGTATACCTAAAACAGCGAATAATTACTGGAAAGAGAATTGAACAAAAAATAAGTTACCAATGAAAACGATTAATGTAAGTATTTTAACCCTTTCGCTACGAAGCACACACACACACCCACACACGCGCGCGCGCGCGCACACACACACACACACACACACACACACACATATATATACGCTTTCATAAATTGGGTCAAGATTGACATTTAACAAAACTGATCTTACAACACATTTTACCTTACATTTTGCATTCGCGCGGCGCGATAAAAATGTTGATATACGATAAGATAATAAAAAAAACGTTGAAATTTGTATACGTGCACCCAATTTGCATGCAATCGATCCTTCTCGAGTCATCGAGCACGGAGTGAACCAGGGAACAGGAAAATCGTGGCCGAAGTAGGCTTCGTTTCCCTCGTGCCTCGATTCGATCATAAAATTGCATTAAAAGGCACTCTGGCCAGGCGACTCGATTTTCTGGCACAAATGACAGCACTCCGGCATCGTTCTTCGCCCGCCGCCGCTATTAGCTCTGCTAATTTTCAATTACCCGTCTCGCCGAACGATATTTGCAAGCCACAGTCTATCTCGAACGCCCACCTGCAACAATTTACGAGGCTAATGTGTCTCGTCCGCCGCTGGAAAAGAAGAGAAACGACGCGAAAGGTGATTCACGAGGTGATCTTTATTGTTACCACGATATAATAGCCGTGTGAAATTATCACCGAATATATTTTAGATTCATTGCTCGCGTTAAAGATTCGATTACTCTACCACTCTAATTATTGTCTACATCTTACGCGGACGCGATTATTTATTACTACCCTGTGGATGTTTGTGCAAATTTATAGTATCTTTGCAACCACAGTTAAAGGAATGAGACCAAAATTTATATTAAGTGTACGATTTATGTATTGTAACAAGAACCTTATTTTAGATATTTGGTGTCCAGACTGCGAATTTTTATAGGAATTCTGAATATTGTAGGACAAATTTAAAAATACCCACAATATGCAAAAATGTATAAAAAATCGAAGGTACAGTAGATATTCAGAGTATTTTAGATTACTATTATAGATAGATAACTTTATATATAGTATCTTTTAGGGGATGAATCGAATATCTGTTAATCTCTTATTTTTTTTTAATAAATGCGTTTGTAAAATTCTAAATTTTCATAAAAATTCTACCGATATCTTTTTACACATCGTGTGCTTTTTTGCATATTTAAATCCATATTTAAATATACCTATTATAAAATAATTTTATCTTCTATTGGTATTTCGAAATTTCGTCTCTTTACTTTTACTGCTCGCGGTCATTAAATTCGTATAAAATTGTGTATTTTTACTCATCCAAAAAAGAACTAAATAAATAAATAAATGCATAAAGATCTGCAGTCATTGATTTGTATAAGTTAAAGTATTGGGTGCTTGCAAAAGTTTCGATGAATTCGATCATAATTGGACACATTGCGTAATTTTACTATGATGTTTATATTATACATTATATTAGTATATCTGATACAAATTGGATTGCCAAAGCTCAAACCACTATGATGGCTTTCCTACCCCCTAAACGCTAAGAGTCAATATTCGCGACAATTCTTTTACGCTTTAATCCGTACGATTCTAGCCGGAGGAAGCGTCTCGTCAGCGTTTGTTCATTATCGAAGTTTGTTAGCGCAAAAGTGCGTCGACGGGAAATAGAGATAAACGTCGTTTCCCTCGCCGTCCGTTCGTCCCCTGAAATTTCCACACCCCCGCATTATCGCGACGCGACACGACAACCCGACAAACCAACAAGGGTTAACCTAATTATTTAGCTGCCGAACTCCTTGACTGCGGGGGTGAAAACGTTGCTATTCCGTTCGCGCGCGTAGGGCAGAGACCGAGAAAGAGCGGACGGCATGGAAGCAGGGACGCGAAACAGAGAAAGCAAAAGGAAATCGTGAATCTCTATAAGGGTGAGAAAATAAAGACTTATACCTCCGTCCAGGAATATGTGGACGTTTTGTTAATTGAGATAGGGTAGATGTCCCAATTACTGTCAGTGTCCCTATAATCGTCACTTTAATTATTTTATCTAAAAGCGAAGGACGGTATGGAGAATCGAGACTAGAAAAATTTCGATGCTAAATTTGGACTTCATTTTTATGTAACAATACATGAACGTTGCATATATACATATATTCATATTTAATATCGAAAAATAAATAAATGTGACAATGTGAGCATAAAACGCGACTAATGTACTGTAAGTAGAAAGTATGGGAATATGGATAATGCAGTAAATGCGATGATTTTACGATTTATCTTCTATCTTCTATCCATTTAAGGGACAACTTTTTAAATGACAGTAAGAGTGACATTGGACGTTGTTATATATTTTCAATGAATTAGTAATTAATACATCATATTTCACAGCATTATAAATAAAAGAGATGTTAGCTAATGTTGGGCTCCATACTGGAAAGATTGTTAGATGAAATAACTCCTAAAATAATTAAATGAAGTTCCGCGATAAGCTTAAAGTTAATTGGGACATCTCCCCTCTATCTACTCGAGACGCGCGGGTAATTATGCGAGCATAGTCTTCGAAACAGAGAATACCTGGTTCCCTATACGCGCCGACTGATGATCGTAAAAGTCAGGGCATAGCTCTTCCGTGAAATCCCTAAAGTTATTACGCTTGATGGACCCTGCGAAAGCCTTCGACATTTCTTAGGAATGGTCAATCAATAATTGTCCGGGCCCACGTGTCCGTATAAAGCGAATCCAAGCGGGTAACACCTGGTCCTCGTTCATCTTGGCGCATGTGCGCTCCTGAATATTTTCGAGGGAAGCTACAAGTGCCCTGTTAATTACCAACTCGCGAACTAGAGAACTGTAGTTACAGAATTCTATTGCCATGACACGATGCTTATGGTGTAGCAACGCTATGACTTTAATCTTTTATCTTTCTATTTACTTGCAGTGGCTCGCGAAAATATTCGAACGCTTACCGCAGGAAAATTATAATATTGGGAGTTATTAGACAATAATTTCGGGAGTTACTAAATAATAATATTGGTGAGTTATTAGATAATAATATTAGGAGTTATTAAATAATATTATTTGGAGTTATTAAATAATAATGTTAGTCAGATCTGTCAACTAGTGCGAAGTTTCAACAGCCAACTATAGCCTTATCTTTAGTATCGAACAGGTCAACATGGATGCTCGGGATTTTAAAAGCGGTTTCTAGATTGACTCGCTGCTATAGACCTACTTATTGAATCCAGCCGAACGAGCTTCGTAGTAACTGGTGCATTTTAATAGTCTCGTCGTTTGTTATCCTTTTATGCATTCGTTTATCGATCGGCATTAACGAGGGAAAATTAAGCGGCCTCCGACTGACAAGTAAAGGGGGCAGATGGGGGGTAGAAGCGGGGAGAAAGAATAAGAGGATGCAAACGGGAGGTTCGCAGCTTGGAAAATTTTAAGTTGCATGGGCAGCTCGGCCCCTCCCGGCACACGGTTATGAAGTTGGAAGCTGCAGCTTCGCATCTGGCGCCACATGGCCCTTCTCTTGCCCCCCCCCCCCCCCCCCTCGCACAAAGCGCACGCTGATGCCCAACTTTCCTCATTTGCCATAATCTATGACCCCCCATTAAGGACCGGGCCTAGCGGCGGCTTACTAAGGACCAGGCAACACGGATCTCTGTGCAAGATGTCTCCGGTAACAACGAAGAAATTAGCGGAAACTCGAATTGCGTGGCCTCCGGTTGCAATCGGCAGCTCCAGGAGAAAGATAGCGACAATATGCCGGGTAGGAGGACGATTATCGGGGTTGCGCACCGTCACGCGCGTGCTTTCGATCTCTTTTAACCCCCATGCCTTGTAACAACGAATTACACTCGTGGTGCGAACTATAGTCTAATTGCAATAAAAACACAGCGTACCGTTTCCAACGTTTAATTCAAATTATACCTACAGTTCCAATTTGTAAGATTGAACACTACCAAGTGCAAATTACGTATAATATTTTAGTGTTTTGCATTCGACACAGTGTTAAAGTAGAAAATAGCTAACGTCCCAATGGATAACGTTAATATTATCTAGACAAGAGGTTAACATTATCTACTTATGCTAGCGTTAGCTGATAACTGTTTTCATACCACGTCACTTGCAAATCATTTGCATATTATAAGTAATTATTATTTAACACGTAGTATGATAAATATTAGCTACAGAACTTATGCTATTCAATGGATCCGTGGGTCAAAAGCGTGATGTATAAATGTTGTAATTTTACGAGAGGCAAATCCTTTAGCTGCTGGAGAAAGATTAAAAACGAGCGTCGGTCCACACGATACATGGATAATTCATAAAACTTACATACGTCTATATTTACAAACTCATTATTTTAGAGACCATAGCGAAACGGAACGAATATATTCCAAACCTAATGAAATAAATTCTCTTTATCAGAACAACGCTATAAAAGCATAGCGGGAGCAACCGAAACTCTGCATTTCCAAAATATTTTCTACGCACTTCTTTCTGTCGGAAAAAAGATTTTTAACGGGGGAAAGGGGTGGAATATTCTGGTTTCTTTTGAATGAAGATTCGTAATAATCAACGTTTTCCATGGTAAAACGGGTGCGGCGACTTTTGAGTGAATTTGTTCTCGAAGCCGGGGATAAAAAGAGAACGCACGAAGAAGAAGAATCCAATCTCGAGATCTCGGAATGTTATACATTCCCCCGTTTTCTGTTCGGAACGCTTGATTTCTCCACGAGAATTCGAATCAATCCCGAGTCGGGCGAGTCGAGTACGATCCGGATTTTATTCATGCAGGTGCGTTTGTACACATCCAAGTAATAAACCTGTCGCTCGCGAAGTAAATCAATGTAGCTCCCTCCTACCAGGACGTCCCTCTTGCGATCGGGAGATGGCAAAGGCCACATCGATTTTGGCGCGAGATTAAAGTTGGTAGTTTCAGGGATGTCGGAATGGAAGAACCAATTTCCACTTATCCGTGGCGAGATGTAAAGCGTGCAATTTCACCTGGTAAGTCGAACGCGAGATTTATAGCGTGCATTGCCGCCAAGCGGAGCGAAGTTTTTCTCAGCAAACCATTTTCCGAAACGATAACGCGTATAAAATATTTTCTCCCGGTAAATTTCTCCCCATTGCAATTAGCGTTTCACCTTGAGGATTTCTCGAGAAATTTTCTCATTTCTTGTTTCTCATTTCTCGAGAGACTATATCTATTGTTATAAATAGCTGATTATAGTTTGACAATTCTTTATGTTAGGGCTATCGTCTCAGATTTCGATGATTTTTAAATATGTTGTGAAGGACATCATTTTTAACGACTTTTTTCTATGCTTGTTAGAGGTGCTCGACCGTGGTTTCTGAGATATTAAAATCAGAATTAAATTAAAAACATGAAAATACAAAGTTGCGTACAGGAAATTAAGTATACAATACCAAAAAGAAATACAAAAAAAAGGGGAAAAAGAAAATATTACATATTAAAGGAAAGTACACATCAAATAAGAATCTCTATTTTCAACCCCTGCACTTTATCCCCCCTCACGCTTCCAAATAATCGAACCCTGCAAAAATTCTCTTACAAAAGCGTGCATGGAGTCTAGAAGAAGATGCATCGCACCTTTAATTTCATTTATTCACGCTTCCACGGCGGCAGGAGGCAGAAAACGGGGAAGCAGGCTACACGAGCAATTTGCCTGCATCACGAGCAGTAGCGGACGGTATCTATTAGACGTATATCAATATAGAATCTCGCAGAAATCGCGGGCTAATGGGCATATCGGCATGCACACAGCATATGGCTGCGATGAAACGTCTCGTCTCGTCTCGTCTCGTCGCGTCCGATGAGAACGAACCTTATACAGAGAAAGAGGGGAATAGAGAGTGAGAGAGGTCAGACCTCCAGAAGAGATCATGATGGAGGAACGTACAACCATAGCCACGCAAGTAAGTACGTGGCCTTTGTACGGGTGCTTAGAAGCATGAAGGCTCGCATAGACATTATTGCATTATCCGTGTAAATGCGCCCGACGCGGTTACGAGTGTGCGTGCCTTATTATAAGAGCGCGTACACCCCGATGCTGCACTTGCGCATCGCCGAGAAATAACTTCCATGAACCACACCTTGGTAATCGACGTAGTACTTCATAGAAGCATAAACGATACCTGCAGATGTACTTCATGGCGGGGCGATGCGGTTTACGGGCCTCGGTTCAGGCAAACTTCCAGCCAACTACGGACATGGGATGCTGCTGATGGAAGATTAGGATAATGGGATTTTAAAGTCATTCTTCTTTTCTCTTGCACTTGCTTTCTGTAATAGTTTCGATACGCGTGTTTCAAGACCCGGTGACTGGCAATCGATATTAACCCGATCGTCGACGCTTTCTCTGCGAATTCTATCCTATTTATTTATTTATTTATTTCATGTTTCAACGGGATAAACTCTTTTATTTTGTTAATAAACAGGATGAAACCCATTAATTGACATAGGTTATTGAACGCGTGGGGTAGTTACAATATTTTGAAAATTGATCTGCGAAATACATCTACGGAAAGGCCAAATAGGTTAATTATTTGACAGTAATGTAATTTGTAAATTATAAATTTCTAATTATTTCCTCTTTTTCCTTGTCTTCTTTTTGTTACTTTGATGATCCACTCTATTATTACTAGACAACGGATTTTTATGTATTTATGAGATATTTAAGTGTGCAAAAAGGTTCAGGATACAAGTGGCATTTATTAGGTGTACCAATAAGAAGTTTAAAATAATTTTAAAAGAGTTCATGAATTTATTTTAGCAAAAGAATAAGCTTCCTTTCGAATAGAAACTTATAGCTTGCCCGAAAAATACAGTAAATAATAGCAATTATATTTAAGATCGAGTATCTTCTTTTGTTAAAAAATAAATACTGAATGAAACAGAAGAAGTGGATTATTAATTTGTACACCTAATATAAATATAGAAAGTATTGAAAATAAAATATAAATTATATTAAGAGGGTTAAACGCTTCGCTACTTATAACTCACCCTTTAGTTTTACGTATAAAGGTATGAATTTGCATAAAATTCCGTAGTCCAATTACTCCCGTTACTATCATCATCGTTACCATTATTTCTACTATCATTATCATTATTATTCTTACAATTGTCATTGCAACTCGCGAGTGCTACTTTCGAAGACGTCTCTGAGTTATAGCTATTCTCTGTGCCGCGTAAAGTGCTTCTCCGCTTTTACACAAAGTATTCAAAATAGTTGTTTTACACCGTTTCGTATAAGGAATGCCCACAATATCCATAATATTCAGTAACGTGGATGTATGACGTTTACTATAATACTCGCAGCGGTGGGAAAGAGTTTGTTTCACCATGCAATATAAATCTAGTAGGAAGTAGAAGCGTTCGAGTCTTCGGTTCATAAAGTAAAGTCCCGCATTTCTCATTTCTCTCTTCGAGCTACTTGTCGCTTAGAGGAGCGATAATCTAAACATGATGCATATCGTATCGGCCTGTGGCGGTTTCCACATACATACCGAGGACCGATATATTGGTCCACTGGCAGTAAAAGGGTTAATCGGGTTATCTGTGCATGCAACGAGGCGTATTTTCGTCGAAAGCCTCCACTGAATATTAGCTGAATATTCATTTCTCAATTCAATTCAATTTAATAACGGGTTAGGTGAAGAACCCTTCGATTAAAATATAGATAAAACTAATTATACGTCGTAGGCGAACGTAGTTTTTAATATCTAGCTCAAACTTGTTATTGGAACTAAAGAAAATCAATTTTATTACAGTATTTGTTGACACATATGAAAATCCTATTCAGACAATTAAATTTACCGTAAACAGTGCTATGCTGTTCCTCTTGTAAAATAATTATTGACGATAAAAACAGTCCCTTCGATTTTTGCTTTCAATTCATCACGTTTATCAGTTTTTCCATCCAAATACACCCTTGATTTAATGCAACCCTAGTAAAAAAAGATGTAAGTAAAGGTATAGTTCAATTAGTACTACAATAGTGCCCTAAACACAACACAACTATCAGTATTACTTTCTATCTGTATCTCGAACACGAAGACGAATCAATCCACGGTACGTGTTACACTTTTCTGCTTAGATTTGTCACCGTGAAATATCCTGTGCACGGGAATTGCAAAATATGGAAGTGAATTTCTTGCGAGCAAACGAATTAAAGTACTCGATAGTCGAGGATGAGAATTGTCATCGAGTTTGTCGGGTAATTCATACGCGTCTCGGCAAAATTGGTCGACAGACGGTGACTTCTCGTTAGAAACGATCTCGCGTGGATGTTGTCGTTGGCATGACGCGAGTGCGATACTGCGATTTAACGGCCGTACGTCGCTCCGTCGGCCGATCGTACTGCAATTTTTGTCTTGCCCGATCGAAATGCCAATTTCATTCGGCACGGAGTGATTGGCTCTCTATACACGCGGCCGGCGATCAGAGGAATCGAGGAATTTTCACGTGAATTTTCTGTTTTTCGCCTGGCCACATGTCACTGTCAGGGCCACTCTCGCGAGGCCTGACGATACGGCACTGGCAGCCATTGACCGTGACGGATGAAACACGAAATTGGGGGGTTGATGCGCGCCGAGGACCTCGCGCTCCCTGCAAGGACCTTGCACGTACGCAAATTAAGCTGTCGCGCGCATTGCGCTATCACTGCTTTGTGAAATAATATATTTAATAGAGATCGTTTGTTACGTTGTTTATTATATTGGCCGGTATTTTATTGTATTCAGTTGACGTTATTTACTTTATTGATTTAGTTTGTTGCAAAGTGGAGAGAGAAAAATTATAGCACAGTAGATTTTATTACGTCAAGTCTTTACGCCGGTTTCATTTGAACGCGAGCTGTTATAGTCTTGGGATATTCCAGATTACAGTAGTCAATAGTAATTGTACAGACGTCGCGTGATTAGCGTAATTAGGTTTACGCAGAATGTCAGTCACTGACTTGTCGACAATCTTACCGTAATTTCGTATTCAACATAGTTTATAGTGTCGGGTGAGTGGACATAAAAGGTATAGATAATAAGGGATGTAAAAGAGAAAAAATAATAATAGGAATATGGATGTAATGAGAGAATTATGTTAAGGAAACGTACCTCTTTGTATTCCTATGTGGAAAACGAATAAAGTATTACTACTTACTATTACTCCTGCTATCTTTAATAGAATTGAGTTGAAGCTACGGATCGACGATACAAGTATCAATACACGTAGAGAGAGTTCGCCTATTGCCGAACAGTAGCCATATATTTGAAATCCAAAATAATTGCAGATCGGTAATACCGCGAAAATTGAAGAAAAACATTAAAATAAAAAGTTTCCAATTTTTTCCACAATACAAAAGTATTGCAATTATGTTCTTATAGCATCTTTAAACTGGAACTAACTATATTTACAAATCGATAAATTCTGCATCTCTCTAATGTCTCTCAGACTACGCGTCCGTGATTACAGGTTTCACAAATTATTATTAAAAATTAATCGACCAGCGTTGTTACACCCACACTGCAAGCTCCGAATCGTTTAGCAGGATCATTCGCGAAATGGAGCAATCTTATCAAAACGCAGCTTCTCATCGGCTGTGAAAATCATTGAAGCATGCTGAGAATAGAAAAGCCAGTGGAGAGAGATAGGAGATGGGGGTGGGAAGATGATCCCCAAACGCCCCAAGGAATCGCGGTAGCTGGTTGCTTGCCGATTGGCCCGCGACACGTTGATTCGAGACGTTTTCGCGACTTTTCATCGTAACACTTTGCTCGGGCAAACGCGGTTCTATGTGCGGCGAGGAGTTAAAGAGAACTTCGCGCCCAGAGGCAATCTGCCCGAGGAGATTTCAAATTTCGTCCCGTGCCACGGGACCCACCACTGTCCCCCCCCCCCCCCCTGCTCCTCCATCGCTACGTTGTGAAATCCGTTTCCTCGGAGAATCGAGACACGACTGCCGTCAGTCGATTCGACCTATCGATCGGTCCGCGAAGAAGAGACTGGTGAATCTTCCACCGCCGCCAACAAGACCCTGCATTGCAGCATCGTCGTAAACCATATTTTACAATTCCTTCGGGCATCTATCGCTTCGGTGCTGCTTTTTTGCTCCACGATATGCTCCATTTTTGTGGCACATTCCATCCACGCAAAAGTTGCGTCTCGTTATCGAGAGTCTTCTTCGACTAATATAATTCTGCGGAAATGGCGACGACAACGCGATGGGGTAGACGATAGGCGAAGCCAATTAGTTATTGATAGACTGCGGATTTTTAATCAGTTATTTTTTTATTTATTAAATGGATATTTATTTAGTGTTTATACGTAACAATGAACACTTTATTTACCGGAAGCCTATTAACCGATTTTTTGAAAAACCTTGAAATTAACTCTCTTTTATATCTTACATCTGCTTTGTTTCCGAAAAATCTTATATTGTTGCTGTTTGATATAAGCGCAACTAATAGAAATAAATAATGTTGGTTAGATCATGTTCTAAGTGGTGCTAATTTTCCGCGTTCGAACAAAGCGATCATTGGTGCTCATACATTCTATTCGTTAAGCGGTAGATAAAGTGTTAATTGTAGGAGAGTTGTAACATCTAATCTAATTGTAAGAAGGAATTGACGTTTGAAACTATCGAACGATGAAGAGTTATCCGCATCAGAGTTAGGGGTTAAATTAACCCAGTTCTCTGTAATTTCTCATAAAGAATGCTCCACGGAAAAGAATACAGAATTTCGTAATCTCTCGAATTTCTTTCAACGCAATACACATCCAAGGTTCGCACAGTTTTTCCCACGATTTGCGGTTGACGTTAACAGCAAGATCCGTCTTGAGTGGAGGGAAAGTAGGAACAGTTTCGCGAGAAACGCGGCTAACTGTTCCGCGCTGCGCAGCTTCAATTAAGGAGACTTCCAATTATCCGTTATTTAAACGAGGTCCTCCTTCCGTTTTGTCCTTCAACGCAGCCGAATAGAAACGCCAGGCGAAACAAGGGCGACGCGATGGTGGCGGAGGGTGCCGCGCGGAATTCTAAGATAATGATACGTTTCCAATTTCTGCGCAACGAACATCTCTCATTCCCCCTCCCCTGCAAACCCTATCGCCATTAGCCGGATTAACTGCGCCATGATTTCCAGCAAGCCGACTCAACTTTTTACCGTTCCATCGACGAACGTCGCTAACAGTCGCAGAACAGAGGAACGAACGGGTGAAACGAGAGGGCGGAGAGGGTAGCGTGCGACTGACAAAAGCGATTTATTTGTTGCAGCAGCCCTGGTACACGGGAAATCGGGTCCCGCATTAACTCTCGCGAAAGAGACGAGAACGACAGAGAGAAGGAAGCGGACGTGAAACGGAAGCAGAAGGGTGGTTCTGTGCGAAATCTTGGCTAATTCTTCTCTAGCCCTGTCGACGATCCCCGCGGCGCTTCAATTAACAGCACTGGCAATTATCTGTTATTTAAATGAGGCCCGAGACGTAGTCTTTGTGTCCAAGACCTCGCCGACGTGGATTTCTTCCACGACGAAACACAGAGATCGTCGAAAGGGTAAAATTCTGACAGCTCCGCGAACGCTCATTGGCGAGAGCAAAGGGTGGCCTCATAGTTGGTATCTTTTCTCATCTGTAACACGGTTCCCACCGTCTTCTTCTTGGCGTCGTCGACCTCTGCGCCATGATATCCTTCTTGTCGAACAAATCGAACCAACTCCGTGCGGTAAAATAATGGTTAACTTCAAATTGATGCAAAGTAAAACGAACAGAATATTTATTTATGAGGTGTTACCTCTTTGTAGTCAAGAAACAAGTTTAGTTATCGGCGATAAGAATCTTTACTAAACTTTTGACCAGTGACTTGTATATTTTTATTGACTTCGTAAATGGTGTAGATTTTTTAAGGCGCGATGCAATTTCATTGGCCATTGCCACTAAAAAAGTAAATCCAGGTACGGAGAGCATAATTCCGACAGTGGAAGGTTGGCGAAGGTATGAATTTTTAATAAAATCACCCACGGCAGACGCGTCACCCTTTCCAGGGGACACCTTCCTCGCTGTGGCTTTTAGCGCAACGCTAACTCACGATGGGACTGAATTTTCTTCCATTTTTTGCCCTCTTCTACGTTCCTTTTCCAGTTCTTTTTTTCTTCTTTTAATAAATAGTCGAGGATTTGAGGCGGGCAAAATTTGTACAGATTGAAACGTGGCTGGATCCAACCAGAAGGGGAGAAAATCGTTCGCCACTTTAGGGGATGTTCCGAATGATACTCGGAGTGAAATCCACGCCGGAATATCTCAGTAACCTAGCCTAACCTTAGGCTTTTTCTCTTTCCGCACTTTAGCGCGACCCTTGTCTTAGCGGGTCGAGGATGATCGATTCCGCTAGCGTTCGGTATTATTGCTGACATTTCGTTATCGTGGTCGGACATCTGTCGACAACGAGACAATCGCCTTTCTTCCGAATCACCAGCATTTTGCTTTGAGAACATTTTCAACGAGAAACGTTTAAGCGGAACTTTACGATTCGTCATCATTTTAGTATCAGATTAATCTTTAAGTGCTACAATGACATGCAAATACTAGGTCATCTCATAAGTAATGTCGTGAACTACAAGATATTTCTTTAATCCCTTGTCTTATTAGTTTTTCAACTGCTGTGAAATTTATGTTCGTTGTTTATTGCCTTAACACCGTGCCAAAGATAGAATGTAGAAATATTATACGTAATTTGTATTTGATGAACCTGAATTTTATAGTTCGATGATACAATTAGGGTTAAAATTATAATTTATTAGAATTCGCGTATAATTATGTCACGTGGTCCATAAAATGTTTCACGAACCAAACTCGTCATCGTGAGACAAAGGATTAACCCTTTGACGACTGTTCCAATTTTTGCACTATTATTTAGATTTTATAATTACGAAGACGGTCTTATAATAGTTGTAATGTTTAGCCGCAACGCAACGTTCAATGTAACCCGATGCAAAATCTGTCATCGCAGAGCAGCGTCGCATGAAAAATGTAACCGGAGAAGAAGAAGTAGAATTGCATTGCGGCGTATCGAAATCGATCATCCACGCATCCTCGGGGCACAAAAGGAAAGAATACGCAATAAATTCCGGTTAAAAAAGGATCTCTAGGGGGGGTGGTCGATTGAAACGGAGTAATAGAGGAAAGAGTGGGTATTGTCGAAAACTTAGGCATCCATGTACGTCCCATATGGCATCGAAATGACGCACCAAGGTAGGGAACCGTCGAAGCAGGCGCCTCGCAACTTCGAATCCATGTTTTCACCCCCTTCTGCATCCCTTGCTTCCCCAACCACGCCGTCACGCGTTGCATTGTGCGACACGCATTGCGCTCTTCTCGCTATTAACGTGCTCGTTCAGCTCGACGAGTGGCCCGTCGTTCCTTTTGAATGATTGAGAGCTAAGACAACGCGACAGATTTCACGTGGAGGAGTCCAAGGATTGGTCCTTGTGCACAGCTTGTTCCAACGCTTTATAATGAGACTCTTTCTACGCGGACGCGCTGATAAATCCTCGTCAGGGGTTGAAATCGGGTTACTGGTTTGACTTTTAGTACGTGGGTGAATATTGACGCTAGTTTTACGGCCTTTTTATATTACGTACAATACCTATTTTTACCAGAATAGGTCAAATCACATATTTGCATTTGGATACAGATAACTGTGAAAATGAATGTTCGAAATAACGAAAAATGATTTTTATCGGTTTTTATCATAAAACGCCTTACGTTTTAAGTAATGATAATTAATAAATAAGAAGATTGGATTGTTGAATTACACACTTTTGGAAACACGAAAATATTATACCACAATGTTTGATAACATGTCAATTACCAATATCATAAAATTAATTCAAATGTATCAATTTAAAAATAAATGGACTTCAGCCACTCTTAAACTAAGGCGCTCATATATTTAAGTTTGCTGAATTTTATCTTACTTGCATATCACTACTGTCTTACTCCATTTTTTCTTTATCGTTAAATTTACTATTAAAATAATAATTACATCTATTGGAAGCTTGAAACGTTGCTTTTGTTTCCAACGGAAAATTGGAATTAAGATATTATCACAGAGGATGGAATCTTGTGGCCAGCCATGCTGATCCAAAGATACCTTCTGTCCATACACGACGAAATGAATTTATATACCTACAAGATATCATTGTTTTTCTCGATAACAAATTCCTCGTGCTTATCCCCTAATAGAACGTCGATTCGGCTCGAGCAAATCCACAATCGCGAATTACTTGGAACGTTCTTGAAATACCGAATCCTCCAACCACCCCAATAGATTTTGTTTCAGCGATTTAGGGAGAGCCTTTCGGCGAGTTCCGCGAATCTCAATCAATATCTCGATCGGAAGACGTCTATAAAATAAAGCTTCGGCACGAGTCGGCGACGCATCGTCATCAAAGAGCAGTTCGAACTTCCCCTTTGCCCCTGCTGTCTGTGGGGAGAGAAAACTGGTGGGGTGAACGATATCATAAAGGGTAGGAATCGGAGCAGTCGCGGAGCGGGTAAGGAAAAAGATCCCCCGTTCGTTACAGTCTTCTCAGATGTAATCTTTAAGATGAGATCGCGCTGAGTCCATGAATCGTCGAGCGAAGAGTGGACTCACAACTTTCCTCTTTTCCTTTTATTCTCCTTTCTGTCTTCTTCTTCTTCCGAGGGAGCAAAGAGGGAAAAAATTCGTCGATTTCGCGTAATGGCTGAAGTTAATCCTCATCCGACGCAAATGGACTTTTTACTTGTCACGTGTTTGATACAGATTGCGTATATAAAATCTTTCTCGCACTCTCCCTCCTCCCCTCTCTCTCTCTCTCTCTCTTTTTCTTTCTTTTCTAGCTTCCTCTTGCAGGTAATCTCGTTCATTTTTATTTTCCATTTCGATGATTTCTCGTTCCATAACAAGATCTCGAAGAGTTCTGGAAGGAATCGTGCCAATTATATTCCACGTAGTGACCCGTTTGCTTTTCGCAGAGATGATACGTGCCAATTAGAGTCGATTGAAAACGGAGGACCTCTTCCAATTACACGAACCGTCACAGACGGGCTGAAAGAGAGGGGTTACGTCGTTCAAAGTGGTTCCCCCTAGCTTCGTTCTTCCAACATCCGCCAACTTCACGCTTCTTCTTCCTTCCATTTTTCTCCTAGTTCGTGTCACTGATCGCCTTATCTAAACTGGTTCTACCCGGGTGCGCGGGCGATACCGTAAAATTGAAGAGTGTGTAATTCAAGCTGCGCCCGGATTCGATTTGGAAGCGACGACACTGCGCGTCCTAGAAACGGAGACTGATGCGCGGGAAATAGCGTTCCTTCAATAAGATCGAACCTTCGACAGCAGTCTTCCGTTGAATGACGTCTTCCTTTATTAATTGTTTCGATATTCACTGTCCAGCTTTCCGATTAAATTACTTATTCCAATGGAAACTGAAGCATTAGTTTAACTCTTTCCCTATGACGAATGTGTATATATTTAAAAACCGGACCATAATTTATTCAAACGCGACCATTCTTTGTTTTACGTCGCGTTAATATTTAACTTGCTATTCGTTCATGCGATTACATGAATTTTGATGACGAGTTAAACAAAATATATATGACCGTGTTGTTCTATTCAAATATTAATACGGTAATGAACTATATAACAAAATATTGATAAACGATGTTACTTGTTGAATTTTATGACTATTACCAAATGAGAACTTCGTACATATACAAGTATAGAAAAATGTTCACTCGTGAACATTTGAAATTAAATACCCAATCGGAAACGGAATGCAATAGAGGGTCAAGTCATAAACAGCCACAGTTATTCCATAATAATTTTATCCAGCAAGGAATCAGCATTTTTTCCAATACCATAGCAGAAGGGTTCAAGAAAAAACAATTCCTTCTATATTATCAATTCCAATTTCCTTGTTATACCTCTCATAACTCTTATCCGACAAACAAACTCCCACTCAATTATCCTCTTACAATTCCACTTGACGAAAGGTAATTTCACCCACCCGCCAGTATTTTTCAATGCGAGACTTGAAAAAGATAAATTTGGTCTCGCGATAACCAGTCGTCATTTTGCAAAACGTCGGCGCGCAAGAACGCAACGCAGCTTTCCTCATCCCCTGGTTCGAGCATCTAATTAACAACGTCGCGGAACAAGTGTGCATAATGAACGTTTCAAGTGCTCGTCGGCCGCGTAACCCTTTTGAATGGTCGTTTACGCCTTGCGCGTACGCGCAATTAGCGCACGCATTTAAACGGAGTGGCTTAGATTCGTCTTCATTCCGTTTCGAGGCAACAGGACAGCAGAAAGCCGAGCGATACTGCGGAACCTCGAACGAGCCTTCTTTTTCCCGGCCACGGTAATTGCGATCTACTTGCGAACAATGCCTTTATCGCTTCCACGCCATCCCTAATTGCAACATTATAGCGCGACTCGCACACACACGCGTAAATTACGCGTACCTTTTTCACCCTTCGTAAAACTGTCGCGCACTGTTCCGACAAAGTTGCTGCGAGCTTCAACAGACGCCTTTTTACGCCGTTGCAACACAGGAAATTATGTAATGTGAAACACAGAGCGGTGGCGCTTATTGCGTATAGAAATTTAATAGGGATTAAATAATCGCTTAAATAGTAGACAAGTGCAATAGTTGCGATGGATTTTACTGTTAGGTGTACAAATTATTATTTATTATAATTCTTTGTCTTACGGGTCGGGATGACCTTCAGTTACGCTACATCTTCCTTACGTTACTTTGTTGCACTTGTGCAGCTTATTATACACTTACATTACGCTTGTATTCTAACAATAATAATTTATAAACATTTGGACAATATTCAAAGTGAAGTGAAAATTATTGTATTGCGAGGGTGAAGCAACCTTCCATTTCAATTTCATTCCTTTAATTTTGTTAATAAAAATAAACGAATTTGCAGTCTAAGAGTCTGGAAAATCCATGGAACTCCAAATTAACAGTTTCAAACCAGATATGACCACTAATTCCGCAAAAGTTTCAGATACAGTGCGCAACTAACTTTGATGTTTCTTTCATTCCACCTGATTTGGAAAGAAGCTACCGGTGGAAGTTTCGCGTAAGAGTGATCCACTTTCGAACTCGCTTGGATGATTACGTCAGTCGAGATAGGATTACCAGTAGGGAAACGTAGGCAATTGCTACGAAAGGGGTGAGCATGATTGAAAGGAAAGGGAAGGAACCCCTGGCGATCTCGTTGCGCGCTCTTTACTACCGAAGCGTAGAATAAACGTAGATAATATGGAACAGAAAGTTTAGTTTAGTTTATTCAATTTACGGGATATACTCATTGGAATACTTATTCATTTCATTTGAAGTCAGAGATAGGAAAGAAATTATTTAACGTGTGATAATACCAAATAACGAAGAATTGATTAAACCGATCGATTAGCTTGATCCTTAACAACTTGCGCTGAAATAACGTATTATACACATCGATTATTAATTATTAAATCTACTAAAACTAGTAGTCAAATAGTATTTCATTTAACGCAGAAACAAATTACTATTTCGAAATAAGCGTATGTAACATAGTTGAAAGAACCCTAATTGAAATTTTGCAAAATCGTTCGATTATTCGAAATCAGAAGGGTTCTTTGACGTCTCAACCCGTATTACACTTTCACCGCGTTGCTTTACAGAAAAATGTTTAAACAACGTACACGTGTGATTAACGAGCAGCTTCCAAAGAGGGAAGCTCGTGTTTCTAGCAGCCTAAGAGTATTTTCGAATGCGCGTACGTATGTTACAACACCTGGACATCGTAGATTTCGAATTTAGCTAAAATATAAACTGCAAGTTTTTCCCGGCAACTCGCAAACACACATCCGTTACGTGTGTGCGTCTAAAAGTTTCACGAGCAAAATTAGCTGTTATTAAATTTGCATTTACCTCATACCGCGCGTGTTAGCCGGTATATTTTCTCAAAAAACACATCGCTATTTGGATGACACTTGCAATCTTGCTTGAATAACACCGAGGATATTCCCGATTCTCGTCTCCTCCACTCTCGTAACTTTATTTAGCCGAACATTAAAAGAAAAAAAAAAAAAGAAAGAAGGAATTTCCCGTCGAGGCCAATGAGTTGTCAATTTCGCGGCCGTCCTTTGCGATTTCTTTCTCGTTCGCAGAGAAAAAGCAAACACGTAGAGCCGCGCGCGGTATCATAACACGTATCTTCGACGCGCAGTGTCCAGGAAAAGAGCGAAAAGAACGTTACTTTCGGACAACGTTTCACGGTGTCACGCATTTCGTTTCGAGTGCCTCGTCAGCCAACGTCCGAGCTTTCAGGAAAGTTTGTTATTTTTAAGACCGCATCCAACCGGGGCCCAGTCCAATATTTGCTAAGCGCGTTTGTTGGCTGTCTTTAATCCATCGCGCTACCCTCTGGCCACCGGATATCACTCAGACCGTTCTCTAATGCCGAAACGTGTCGAGAATTCTCGTTTATTAACGGGAAAACCATTCGACTCTGACATCGGCCGCGTATCGTGTTTCGAAATCCTTTTGAAACTTTTGCTTCCGTCGATGTGTTTCATCTAGAGTGTTCCAGAACGCTTTGACGGCGTTCGGTGCTCTCAATTTTTTCAAATGTTTCAGATGTTAGTCATTTTTAGGTGAGATATTGAGTGCAATGCATCTTGACCCGAGTAAAATTGTTTTTGTGAATTTCGCCATAATCATATTCCATGCGTATGTGTGTGGAGTTTTAGAATACGCGTTTAAAGTTTGATCATCGGTTGTCGATATTTTAAAATGCACTACTGAAATCGTATTTATTATTAATAATATTCTTTATGCTATATATCATATAGTTACATGCTTTACGCATATAATGTTCTTTTGCTTAAACTTTATCGAACTGCGGATATTCATGCAAATTCGTGTCTTTTCAAGCAACGTTAATGGAATGGATGATAAACAGAGATTTTCTTCATCTTCCAAATATCATAAGTTGTACTTTACTGCAAATATTTTGTTTTTAAATCTTTAAATCTAAGTTTCCCACAAATGCATAGAGCCCCGTAATCTATGTACATCATTTGTCTACGAAAATATTCAGTAATATCTGTTTATGTACGTCCTATGTTTTACCGAATATTACTATTTCAAATAACCGCATTCTAGTCGCAATTTTCCTTTAAAATATTTAAATCCATAAAAATATAAGCTTGGAACTGGCCTAAAAGGAACACAATAGATGGACAATGATGAACAAAAATGTTAAAATTAATTACTCAACGCGTCGATACTTTGGAGAATTCGTAACGTTCGAATCGCATTAAACCCGTAAATAATAACGCCGTGAAAGACGTTCTTTTCCAAAGATCATTAATATCCTCCTCCACTCATATTTTACTCGCGAAAAACGAATCAACGACCCCCGCCCACGCTGCTTCGACGGTTTCCAATTAAAATAGACGAGGATTTCGAAACGATGAGTTGAAAAGGGGTGGCGTTCGATTTAACTTGCGGCAAAGTGGCGCGTCTTTGCAATCGTTTCCGGCGCACAGGTCACACACACACACGCCCACACACAGAGAGAGAGAGAGAAAAAAAAGATTGCATTCAGCGTATCGACTTCGGTCTATAGTTTGCGCCTGGTAAATCCTAAAAACTACTTGGCGCCGGTATTTTGCGAGCGAGTTTCCGCACCGGAAGTTGTAACGAAGTTGTAAATGGCCTGTCGTAGAGAAAGTTCCGACGTGTCGGCCGTCTACGATGTAACGAATGCAATTTCGTTTCGCTCCGGCGAAGTGGCGCGTAAGTCAAGAAATTGCTTGCCACTTGAAGCTGTGTCTAACGCCTGATTCCAAACGTATTTAGAATACACCGTTTACACGCTTCTGTTTGAGTCTACTAGAAAACATCGGGTTGTAACATAAGTTCGTGCGGTTCTTACGGAACGTTTTCCAGGATCCAAAAATTCCTATGCGAGCGGAACTATTTGGCTACGCGAGAAAAAGGGAAAAGTAACTCGACCAAATTGGCAAATACATGGATAGTCGATTAAATATATTTCTGGAATTACAAGTAAATTCGGTTTAGAATCATAAATGATGGAATTCTAACCTACGTAATATAAAGATATACAGTTACTCGCAAAATTGAGCCTACACCTTCAAACTCAGTGAAAAAGATGGCTAAGAAATGGTTACGTTTCAATGTGCCCAAATTATTAAACTCAGTCATCCGTTCTAAATCTGATTGAACATATCTTGGAAAGCATGAAATCCAAAATGATAAATTATACGGTAACAAATAGAGAAGATTTCAAAATGAAATTACGAAAAGGAGGACATTATTTCACCTTCTTTATACAAAATTAATTACGTCTATGCTATGAAGATTAAAAGTGGTTAACAAAATAGTAATCTACATGTATCATATGTGTATAATAATGAAAATATCGATGAGTACGTCCACGTTTGTGTCAGCAAAAAAGTTATATCTTTACGTTTTTCATTAAGTACATATAAATAATTTATTTTATCTCAGGAAATTTGTACGTATTATCCGTTAGAATATTTGAACGAAGTACAAATATATTGCATTTCTACTTTTGAATATGTGTGTATATTCTCTTTTCAGCTATTTTGCATTGGCAACATAGGGGTACGCTCAATTTTGTGAGCAACGTATTGGGTGCGTGCAAAAGTTGCGATGGCGTCGACGATAAATAATTGTATTGTAATTGTAAACACGTATAATTAAAGTACAATGAATCTTCATTTCTATTTTGTACGAAAAATCACAGAATATTCCAAAAAATGTATCGTTGGAAATTTACATTCTTTTTATGGTACATTTGCAATCGGTCATTTAGATTACCTTGGTAGTTCTAGCGTTAATTACAAAATTGCGGATGCTCGTGCAGTTACGAGAAATATAAATACACAAAAAGGCAGAGAATTCACGTACCGTGCAAAAGCATATAAAATGTGTAGAGTGAAATGCATACTATTGTATATTGAGTGTGAAGCAACACTTTAATTTTAGTAATCAAAATATGAAGTTGCTTAACGATCCGTGGTCTATTAATTAGTATTTCAATACACGTGTAACAGTGTAAGTAATTCAAATTAAAGAAGCTACTTTAATATTTACACAGTGAAATTACCTCCTATTTAGATTCAGCTTCTTTATTTCTGCTTATAAAGAAATGAATTCTCAGTCTGCGCGTAACATTAAGAATTTGCGCTAGCCGCTAGCTTAACTTTTCCCCTGCCTCGAAGCTTGCATAATCGAACTCGGTGGATGGCCGGCGTTTTTGAAAAATTCAGTTAACAGTGGAGACGAAGGAGCGAGAGGGTCCTCGAGGAAGCGTTTCATAATAATTTTAAAGCCGCTGAACCAGTTAATTTCTGAGTGCTTCGAACCGTTAAACGCGATTATGTTGCATCCCCTCTGCCGCTTCTCTTACCCTCGGCTGCGACTCGACGCTTCGCGACTGAATATTCCGCGACGATAAAAATTGAATACTCCTCCGCGAAGCCTGGATGGCAAAGATAGGCACGTAATTGCGAGAACCATTCAATGTTAAATCGTAATACATACGCGCGCGCTTTCCTGATTGACACTATTCCTGCTACCGATGAAAAGCGCTGCTAACTCACGCCAATTTCACGGCTAAATTAACAGTAATGGAAAGATTCGCCATCAATGAAAAGAATATTTTGCGAAACGAATGGAGAAACTTTGCTTGCCATTGTCTCCTCGGTATTCGCGGATTTATTAACGTAACATAAAGAAAACATGGGCGAAAGGATTTATTTGTTTCATTATTATTGGATTGGCTAAAAAGTTTTCCTGTATTTTAAAGATGCTTATGAAACAATTGTACTTACTTTCTATCTTTTTGAATAATTTTATGCTATATTGGACACACTTTTCATCATTCCGTTCTTGAATAATTTTACATTTCTTTTTCAACGAAGTACCCGTTTAAATGAAATTTTTAACTTTCACATAAATATTTATATAAATATGTAAATAAAAAGGTGATGAAAAAGAAACGGAATAAACTAAGTAAACTAAAAGAAGAAATACGGTTAGTGGACTACCTATTTGCGGTGTGAAAAAGAAATGTGAAAACCCGTTGAAGAATTATAGAAAGTGTATCGATTAAACTGGGTAACAAATTATTATGCACTGATGGTATCGGAAGTGGCGCATGCATTGAAATTTTTCGGGCGATTGGCCGTTCCGGGGACGAATTTGGAGACCGGCACGAAGACAAAGCGGCGGCAATGATATTTTGAAATCGCGTTGCGGTCCGTTGCTCGGTCGTTTGCGTAATTATAACTGAATAAGCCAATAACTCACGGAATAATAACGATCGGGAATTAAAATTTGGAAACCAATTTATTCGTTGTGGCCTGAAATTATTACCGCGTTAATTAGAGGACTAATGAATTCTGTACGATTACAATTACATTTCGTTGCTTGCAATTGCCGAGTCGACGCGGCAGTCTATAACAATCATTTATTTGTCAAATTGGTCCCCGCTATTGCCTCGCGACCAACGAGAGGAACCTGGTTAAACAGCAAGTATTTATCGGCCTGGGGATGATAAGTTTTTGTTTGAACAGATAAAGGTTCCATGTTCATGCAGCTGCATGGGAATTTGCAAAGCGCCGCTTCAGTATAAAATACGGCAGTCTGCAATACTTTCAGCGTGATATTTATATTAGATTGCTCAGGTGAATTCGTTGTTAATTGATTTTGTGTACATCCGTGATTAATAGACTGTAAATATTTGTTCAAATTGCAATATTTAATAGAAATTTCTTTCGCCTCTCTGAATATCGTATGTTTCGAATAATTACATTTCATATTCATTTTCACATTTATATTTCACTGCACCGTAAATACATATATGTAGATATCCGCAATCCGACAATGAAATATACCACGCGCATCAAATTTTAAAAGCGCACGTTTGATTGAAACAACGACACGTGTCTAAGAAAACTGCGAAACTGATTAAGGGTGGATTCTTGTGCAACAGGTTTGAAAAATTCCGTTTGCTAGATAAATCAATAGTTGGTAGAGTGTGCGATCAAATTATTTGGAGCACTTTAAAATAATCACTTGTTTGAAGTTGCAACAAGTCGAATTCGTCGAATTTAATGAGTGATAATGTTAAAGCGTTCATAATAATTTGATCACCTACTGTGTATGTAATAATATTCCCCTAATTTTGCTGTCGAATTTTTATTACGCATTATTAAAATCGTGGCAATAGTTTTTGTACCAAAAGCAATGTAGTTTTAAGCGTATTTTAATTTCCGTTCTTCTTCTAGTTTAATGAATGATAATGATAAAGTGTCCATAATAATTTAATCACCTATTATACATGTAATAATATACAGCTAAATTAAAATATCCTATCTCTCATTTTTTCATTTTCAACACGCACGGAAGTATTTAAAGTCCAACGTGTTTCTCTATCTTTCGAGTAAAGTTCTAAAATGCCAAATATAATACCTTGTAGAAACACTATAATTCATTTGTCCTAATTCGTCGTCGACGAATCGCGCGTATGCAGAAGTAGCAAAGTTGAGAAAGTTGCAAAAGTCGAGGAAGCGTTCGGTTGGCCTTTCAGAGAGGCTCGTATTTTATAGCTTATGAATTTATCCGATTTAATGCTTCTTAACAATTTCCCTGCTAAGAATCCAGGTAAAACATGTCTTCGTTGTTGAACATCGGGAGTTCACAAACTTGAACGCAAAATACTCGCTCGACTAGCGGCGTGACCGTCGGTCGAAAGTTCTCTCGCGAATTAGGGTAAGACCAGCTTACAAACTGAGATAGCTTAGAAACTTCTAAGAGGATCCAAAGAATAATTGTACTTTCCATTTCGTGTCGTGTTAGAGCTCCGTTCTCCGTTTGAAATCTACGGAGCAGCGATTCGACGATAGCTTGTATATTTTAGTTAACGTTGCACCCAGGTGGCATTGTTACGCGACAAACGGAAATCGCGCTGCTGCTTGAATCCTCAAACATCTTTACGCCGGTTCCTTTCCGACGTAGAAGACGTAGAAGAAGAAGAAGAAGAAGAAGAAGAAGTAGTAGAAGTTTCCAGGGTGGAAATCCAATTTTCTGTTCGACGGTGCATTTTATAATCTCCAATGGAAAGAAGAGGGAAGGAGAAGGAATAGAGAGGAGGATCGTGATTACGGAAACGCAACGATGGCCGGACGGAAGCAAGCTGGCCAGATTAATTCGGAGGTCGTTCAATTTTCCAGCAAGAAGAAGGTTATCCGGGACGCAGGAAGTGGAAACGCGGCCAGGGAAAATGAGCTAGATAGCCACTTAACAATGAATAATGTTTGCCAAAGAAATTGCGGCGAATTTTGAAATAAGTTTAATTAGCTTCTTCGTTGGGGGCAGGCGAAAGGCGTCGCCGAAAGCTGGATCCTTCCGGGGTGGATAATTGAAAAAAATTTTCGGGATTAAGGAGCCATTGTACACCCCCACTCGGTGCTCTCTGTTCACTGACGATCTTGAATAGCAGCTTTTGCCACCGGCTGGCTAAAGATATTATATAGTCACTGTACGCCGCGGACTAAACTGCCTCCTTCACAAAGGATTATTAATTGACTTCTGTCTCGCGTATCAGAGGGCTCCAGACGCTCCGAGGATCCTTAATTATATCCTTGAAAACGGAAGATCTTTACTATCGTCTGAGATTAGAACGCTGCGCCCAGATCACAGAGATACAGAATAAATCTATCGTCTTGTGAGACTTCGTGTCACACGTGGTGTGAAACACCGATATCCAGGATGGATGTACCAATTACTGCCACTTTAAGGTTCGCGCGTAACTTTACTTAACTATTTTAGAATGTATTTGACATAAATATCGTTCCAGTTTGGAGCATAATATCGTTCAATCACTCTTGTATTTATGAACATTTTTTGTGTATGTTCAATATAATAAATTCATTACCACGTAATTGAAAATGTACAACAAAGTCCAATGTCCTTCGTGCTGTCACTTGAAAATTTTTCATTTAAATAGAAACACGTTTTCTATATATTAACACGTCAGTTTGTGTAACAGATATAAGATATATAGTAAACGTGTAGCCTTACTGAATTATCACACGTTCCATACTTTATAATTATATTGGTCGCGTTTTAATGTTCAACATCACATTTACCTCCTAATATTTAGTTCTAAATATTAAGTGTAAATGAATATACAATGTCTATATGTTGTTGCGTAAACCGAAGTCCAAATTTAGTACGAAAATTTGTTTACTTGCAATTCTTTATACATTACTTTGCTATTAAATAAACGAATTCAAGTGGCAGTTATAGGAACATTGACGGTAATTGGGTCATCGATTCTATTTGGTTGTTGCATATGAAACGACTGATTTTATGGATGGATATAGGGCATTGAAAAGCACCTAAAAAATGCCACAGCAGACCCCAAGCCCGACACCAGGCGCTTCATTTATTTACAAAAAACATATACAAAAGAAGCACCCACAAGGATGGATAGGGACTGATTTTATGTAGCTCTCAGTTTTGTTGTCATTGATTAATTAAAAGTAACATTGAATGCCATTTACTGTACACAAATATAAAGTTTAGGGGTTGTCCCAATTACCGGCACTTTAAGCTTGTCGTGCAACTTTATTTAATTATTTTAGAAAGTATTCAACCTGATAATCGGTCCGATTTGAAGCACAACTCGTCTCGTATGGCTCGACGTCAGAGCTCCGAAATAGAAGCAACCCCATAAGAACATCCTCGTAGTCCGACCGAATTGCAACGATCAATAAACGATAATCGTACGTGTTCGTTATACGCATTCTTGGCGATTCGCAATCGCGAATGATGGCGTTATAGTCAATACTACCGACTGAATGTGCACACACAACAGAGAACCGTCGCGCTCCAATTGCTTTTACTTTCCCTTCCCCTTGCGCCCGGTTTCTTCATCCCCTTTCTTTCTCGCGGCTGTGCGCGCCTTCGCTTTCGATGCAAATTTTTACCCCGAAGCGTGGTATTAAGAGAGGCGCGGAGTGAATAGCATCCTTTAATATCGGGAACAGTTGCTCGATCACGCTTTTCCACTGCGGATTCGCGCCACCGCCAAAGAGGACGACTATATTCTGCGTGTATCAGCGTGTTCCCTCGCGGCGTGTTGTTGACTTTACGAGCTTAAACGCGGAATCTTGATGAGCACGGTGGATTCGCGAAAGGGGCTTCGTGGATCCTCGAGCCTCGTGGCGACCACGTTGCTCGTCACGCCGCTAATATCGACCCTTGCGTTACTACGTCGCACGGAAAGGGAAAGGGCCACACGGAAAAGGGATCGCAAAGGGGCTAGAGAGAGAGAGAGAGGGAGAGAGAGAGAGAGGGAAAGAGAGACAGAATCGCGAGAACGCTGGATTAATCTTTTGAAAAAGTCCCGGCAAATCGACAGCAAATTTTGGAGAGGAAGGAAGGAGAGGCAATAAATCCTAAATATAAAATTTGAACTTCGTGTTATGTTTATTAATAAACTATGGAAATTTAAAGATATAGGGTACATGTACCAATTACTGGCTTACTTATCGCGTGACTTTGTTTAACTATTTTAGAAATCATTTAACCTAAAGATCGTTCCAGTTTGGAGTATCATATTGTTGAACGTCTCTTTATTTGTGAACACTTTTTTGTATGTTGAATATAACGAATTAATTACTAATTAATTAAAAACATACGAGAAAGTCTAATGTCCCTATTACTGTCACTTGAAAAGTTGTTATTTAAATAGAAACAATTTTTACATATCATGCGCAAAGTTTTTTTATTAATATTTCGAAGACTATTAGACACCGAAGCTACAATTTTATATCTAGGACCTATTCTTCTTTTCTACCTTCTTCTTTGCAAACGCTGGCCCCTTCACAGAGAGGGAAAAATTGCGGTTCGAGGGCGTATTTCGATTCGACGGACGCGCGTAAAGCGCGCAGTTAGCTTTTCACGCGGACAGATTTTGGAGCAGGCCACTGCGTGCCACTCGGCCGCCAGAAACTCGTTCCTGGCTGAAATTAATATTTACAATCTGTCGTCCATAACCGTGGACGTTTTATCGCAAATTGACGCCAGAGTATTGGCAATATTTGACGCAGTACCCGTGGCCGATGCGTCGGTTAATCTCAATTACACGGTTACAGGCCGACTATCCGCTCCAATCATTGAGCTTAACGATCTTTCTTTTTTTTTTCCCCCTACCCGTTTTAACGCTAGATTTATAGAACCCGTCAACTTGACGGATTGTTTCAAGTTAGAGAAACTATAAACGTAATCGAATCTCTATAAATCGAAATGAATCTCACTTTAACTGGAATTAGTCACCACATATTTATACGTATTTTTTTTAGAATAGCCATATTTCTACAAGGCGAAGCATACTTTCTGTTAACTAACTGTTCCCTTTAATTATAGAATAGGAATCGATATGAAGTTTGTTCTACACATCAGTGAAATTCATTTAACACTGTTTCTGTATCACATATGATACACGACATAGGAAACGTATTAAAGTGTGAAACTACATGACAACATTTAATACATCCCTAGTAGTTTTTTATATCGTAATTGCAATCATATATACCGAGCCTTCAACACAAAGCACCCAACTAAGTAACATTTCAGCAAATACCAATCGGTTCTACGGTTTATCCACCGATACACTGTTGAATTCCAAACAATAGAACTGAACGCAGCAGCGAACTCTTCAATTATGAGAACGATTCTTGTAGTGGGCATTTTTTTGTAATTTCCGCGAGCCACTTTGCACGCGTTTCACGTTTTCCAGTGTACTGAAAACTCGCGTTCTCTCATCCGTAAACCGTATTAACTCACCCCTAAAAGTTCTTAACCCTACTATATAAAAAATATTAGGACCAAGTAATCTACCCGTCCATTTGAATGCATGGTTTGCGAAAAACACTGCGCCGAACTCGAGACGTAACCTACGCGTAGGCTTGATAAAAGTTACAGAATATGCGGGGGGTCGAGCGACAAATAAACGAACGCGGGGCAGAAAATAAGAGAAAAAATTGTCGCCTGGTAAAAGCTAGCACGGTACGTTAGGTTTTTTCGTGCGTCGCGACGACGACGTCGTCTCCGCGTTCGCAGTATGAGGTTGAATTGTTTCCGAAAAAACAATGCGTTGCAATCACAATTGCGCGCCGCGACGCGCCGCGTCGCTCGACACTCGTTACCAAACTTCTAACGTAATCGTAGGAACGCATAAAGAGAACTGCGAGCAGGTGTCAAACGCCTGCGAAAAAAAACATAAATTCGCGTGCAATCCTTATATACGCGTTACGCGTACCAATTGAAATGTATCGCGACGTGCTATCCGACGAAAGTTTTATTTTATTGTAGTTCAATACAAGCGAGCGAGTAGCTCTCGTTGTGAATAGAATTGGACACGTCAGAGTTACACATTCACACGTATTTTTTAGATGTTCCTGTCGGTTTTAAGGGCTTGCTATAGATGAATGTAACTTGAACTCTATCAATGGTAGAACATAATACATATAATGAAATAAATGGGGAAAGGAAGATGATATAATTAATGATTTACTATCAAAAGGGAAACGGAGAGGAAAGTAAATGTACTTATTAATAATACGATATTTTACCTAATATTTTCTAATATTTCTACGTGCACATATGTGTACTTTGATGTATTGTAGGATTGATGCTACGAGATTTTCACAACCACCAAATGGAATTTAGTGATACACCCTCTGCATGTTAATGAATTTTAATTTTAATTCTAATTGTAGCTTCCGTTTGCGAGATCGAAGATTTCCAAATAAATACAAAATAAAAACAAAACTCTTTACGATACTTCAACGTTTCGAATTTTTCACGGTGTAAGATAGTAAATAGCGTTGCAGCGGATAGTCTTTGAAAAATTGGTAAGGCAAGGGATTAATTAAGACATCGCCTCTTTTCATTCGATTGGTTGTCGCAAGGTACCGCAACATTTTTCTCGATAGATCGCTCCGGACTACGGCGGCATTTCCGTAACGAGCGATTTTTTTTTTACTTCGCGAGTCATTGTTTCTCAGGAAATAATCAAGAGCATCCTAAGAAAGGAACGGGGACAGGAGATGGTGGTCCATTCATTTCAATCCCCATCGGAATATTCTTTGAAACAAGAAATGACGGCCAGTATCGTTGGGATAAATTGGCAGGGAGACGTCTTGCTTATTCCACGATAACACACAGAGCGACACAATGAACGTATCCACTCTCCTTCGCGAGGATTTTCTTCTGAAAGGCATCTCTCCCCGATCGAGCCTGTCTCTGTTTGTACAGGCCAACTCATAAATATCGGCCGAATCAGCGATCGTGAACGGAAAGCTAAACGTTTTCCCCACTGCGACAGCTTTGCGACACGTTTCTATCGGTTAAGAAATACACATTGGGCGCGCGCAAAGGTTTCGATGGATTCGACTATAAGTGATCGTATATTATTATTAGACTGCAGATTTGCTATGTTTATGGGAAATTTAATAACAAGATGTACATAATATTGGGTTGGCCAAATAGTCTTTACATGTTTTACACAGACAGATGAGAACAAAATTTGATGAAACAACGTATTCTCTATTTGCTTTCAATAATTATTTTTCACGTTACATTTCATTTACAATTTCTTCATTCTGTCTGTACAAAATTGTTCCAATATAAGTTACAAATTTTACAAAATTTGTCTCTTTAACTCGTCGACGACCCTAATTTCTTTTTATTATAATTGTTTAAGGCGGAAAAACCATTCATTCGTAATGTCAATATTTATGTCTTAAATTACATCATACTGAATAAAATTACTGCAATAATCTATCAATTGTTTTTAAACCTATGAACCTCCTAAATTCGCATAACAAGAACACAAAGCCGTTTCTTCAACGAATGGTTAAGAAAAAGGACAGTTTCATTACCGAAAGAAAAAATAAATCGATTAATAGGATCATTTGATCTAAATTTCTGCGAAGTCTAGCATTTTGTTGAATCTTCTTGCCGAACGCTCTTCGCTGGATTCGCCGCATATCGGTAAGCTGATGAAAAACCTTACTAAACTCGCAGCCGCTCCTTAAAATAGAATTTACCGTGTTTTAAGAACGCGCGGTGTTGCTTAAATTTTCCTAAGACATTTCCTGTTTTCGTGGACCGTGTTTCGCAACGTTCTTTACGCGCCGGTATAAACACAATTTCCAGCAAGCCTCGGCTTACTATAACCCTCGCCGCGCATCCTCGGCCCACTTTATATGCATGCGCGCTACTTCCTCAGACTCGTCTCGTGGGACGTTGCAAGACACAGCAATTTCTGTCGGATCTACAACTTGTATCTTTCCGCGTTACAGCTTTAATTTTGACCGCATTACCAAAACGCCTGGCCCTTCCACCGAGCTTTTCTACAAGATTTTGCGTCTTATTCCGCTGTTTGAAACAAAACGAAACGAAAACTAAATTCACGTTCTTCAACTACGAAGGTGTCAGGGAAAATAGAGTAAACGTTGGTAATATGAAACGCATGATTTCAAAAGCTTGACAAAAATACCTACAGAAATTTGTCCTTTTCAATCAAACTAACGCGACCAGACGAAGAAACTAATACGCATAGCGATGTTTAAATTGTTCAGCGTGAAACTGTTCGAATGATTTAATATTATAGTGAAATGACTAACAGAAGTAAAATTTGGCAGCTTCTAAAGCCATATTTTTTCTTATATTATATACAGCTTACTTCCACTGAAATAATTAACTACATTGGAATTCGCTTAATATGATTAGTTTGATACTTACAATTTTGGATAGCAATAATCGATTGTTACCGTTACGCGAACGATAACATTTTTTATTATTGAACTCACTTTATTACAAACAGTTATGACAAGACTATGGAACACCAAAAAACGAGAAAAATACTTTTGGCCATGGAATAATGAATAATTGATAAAAATAATAATGCCTACTCTAAGGATACATTTCTTTATGCGTTCCATATGTCGTTAGATGAAAGCTTCGTCTCTAACATTTAATTCAACAATGTTTATTTGAATTTCAATTGCAAGGGTAATTTAAGAAAAAAGAGTGTACATTACTGTTCGTTTTGTGGAGATAATCAACTTGGTAAATAGGCGACTCATATATGTAAAGATGTACCGAAAAAATCTAAAGAAATACGATACCGATTAGCACCAATACAAATTCCACTTGCTGTGTTGTTGAATCCCAATTATCGAGATTTCACAAACTTCCATATTACGTATCGTTCCATGTTACCAACCCTTACTCCGAGTTCGGTCCGTGATAAATCAGACACGCGATAGCAACGGTAACCTGCGTCCAACGTCCTAATTTTCATCGGGTTAGGACAGACCAGTCGGAATGGAATGGTTTTTCAACGCGAGCACGTGACGTTTTACACATTCACGAATATCTTGTGTCGTGACGGCGGCCAATTTTTTAACATTATCGCCAACGATAAAAGTAATACTTGCCAACGAAAGTCGCTGGCGGAGCTGTACGAAACCGAAAGGTGGTACCTTCTTGTCTGCGCGATGTGTATAAATAAAACTAATCTAGAGCACGGCCATAAAACATAGGCTTAATGCAATTTGCGGTTTAACAGGATCGAGACAGATTAGAAGAATAATGCCTTCTGCCGGCCCTTCGCCTTCTTTCGCGATCCTTTCCTCTCCTTTTTTTTCCAACTGCTCTCCTTCTTTCTCCTTTCGCTGTTGCACTTATACCGACTCCCCCTTCTCCGTTGTTTCTCGCGAAAATAATTGTTATTTATAGCGTAGGCGCGATGAATTTATTAACAACTGGCACGTGAATGCATGCCTCATACGGCTCCCACCGGTAATGGCGAATGGCATGAAACTTCTTAATGAGAAAGTACGTCTTTATAGAGCAATATAACGCGCCATATGCGCCAGAAATATTGTTGCACCTGATGCTTTCGACGTACTCGAAACGCTTCGAATTACGCGTTACGACTCACCAGTAATAATCTGCGAGTCAACTTAATTCGCTATTCGTAGGCTAAGGAGACTCACGATCAAAGTTTTCACGCCTACGCGCTGCTGTAGAGTAGGGTTTCTTAATCTTTTTGGGGTGGCGACACACTTTAAAACTAGCTAGATCTTCGCAACACACCGTAATTGTTGGAAATAAACTCTGCGCTCGATGTAATCGATATGTAATATCAGTAGAGGCAACGCGCTGCAGGAAACCAATACTGATAACTAGTACGCGAATCATATTTCTCAAAATATTGAATATCTTTACCACAAATGAAATTTTAATGAAATTCTCGCGACACATTTGAAACACTGTTGCAGAGACGAATACTAAAATTCATTCAAAATTAATAAAATAATTTTTCTCCAATCCTAGAATACACAAACGAATTTTTGATACTGACGCTATAGTAAGTGATACGAACTTTCCGATTAAGCCAATAGAATCATTCCGTTGTTAATATTCTACTCTATCTCTTTAAAATCGTTTCGACGTCATTTTTCGCACCCTGGTAACATCGTTTCGCCTAACAAGACCGAAAACGCAAGCAATATCCTTTAATATCCATAATCTACTGATTATTCAGTCCTTCATAGAATACAATACTAAAATGAATTTGATCGTGGTGGCGGATTAAAAAAAAAATGATGAAATAGGGGAGACAGACACGAAAGAGATAAGTTGGAGATGTTGCATCGGAGAAGAAGGACGAGCATCTTGGGCAGAAGTATCGCAATAAAAGAGACCGCGGTATGTCCGTGGCGCGATATTAAAAGTTCCAACTCGACGTTAATGAAATTGTTCCGAGGTGTATCTCGCGTTAGCATCGCCCCTTGTCTACGTGTCACCTCCATCCCCTTGACTGTTGGCCTCTTTAACCGCTCCACACTTTTTTCTCAATTTTTTCCCTCATTTATGTTATGCTTTCCCTTCCTCCACCCTTCGTTTTTTTTTGTATTACAAAGGAAACGCGTGCACGGAGGATGTTAATCACGGTTGACGCGTTTTACGTGGGCGGTCAGGCGAGTGGATGTAAATTCGTCACGGAATCGAGACCGGCTAAATCGCGTCCAGTTCCAGGAAATTTCGCCATGGATTATCTAGTCGCTATCACTGTCGCGCGTTGTATCCGCAATTTGACACGTTTGCCTTTCTTGTAGAAGAAGCAAAGCGTATTTGAAATACTGTTGGTAATTTGGATTATCGAGGTTTTGAATATATACATATATAAAAGCTACTAACGTTATCTAGTTTTTTGTGCTGCGAATAATTAGAGCGAATCAAACGTTGACCAATAATATTCCTGGAAAATCGTTTCTGATATTTGCGACTTTTATAGAGGAATAATGAAACGTAATTTCGTCGCGTTGCAAGTCAATTTTAAGACTTAGTATTAATATTTACCTAAAATGGTTATACCTATTACTGTGATTTTTGTTCCTTATTAGATCATCAGAGAAAATAATTTTATTATCTACTTGTTTTTATTGGAATATCGATATTCCAAATTACTTGTGCCGTAGCCAAATCGATACTTTATGTTATTTTTCAGTTAATCCAAAATTTTGTTCCTTATTAGATCATCAGAGAAAATAATTTTAATATCTACTTGTTTTTATTGGAATATCGATATTCCAAAATACCTGCACTGTATCCAAATCCTTACTTTATGACATTATTCAGTTAGTTCAAAATTTCAAGTGATTTCTGCCTTCCATTCATACTGAGAATTTAAAATATAAAAGTTTAGTAGTTTCCCCATGGTGCGATGCACTTTTATTTGCTTTCATCCGCTGTCCTAATAAACGATTTTATCACTGCCTCAAATTACTCCCATTTCCGTTTAATTAAAGAATTTAAAGCAATACCGATGGCAGATCGGTTTGCCAAGATAGCGTTATTTGTCAAACAATGGGAATAATTTAAGGGGTGATCGAAGATCGAATATTTGGAAACAATTGAAATTCGGGCGTAGCCTGGACCAGGAGATTGGTTTGCATAGTGTAAACGTATATTCGATGCAAATTGAGAATTTAATATCCTCCAGGAATAATACGTCATAAACATTTAATTAAGCTTCGACTAGTTCGCGTAACGTAATAAATATAGTGTGATCATGCTTGTCGGTTCATTAAACGCGGAACGTTATGGTCACCGTTTAATAGTTTATCGCTGGCACCGGGCTACAGGCTGGGGTTATTCTCGCGGCTCATACAAACACAATTCGATTTGATTAATTATATCGATTCGCTAGGAAACTTCGCTAAAATGACCTGGCCTGCGTGTGAAAAACGGCTGCAGATTACATGTACAATTTATAATTTGCAAAACAGTTCAACGTAAACGAATATCCCACTGTCTTCGTCAACTCTATAAATGCCAAATTACTCTGACAAAATTACCCCCTATAAACTCACTAAAATTGTTTAAATCGATTTTCTAAAGTATCGAATATCGAAACCAAAAAGGAACAAATTGAAGACTATTCGCGATGTCGGAATAATGTCTATTTTGAAATTCTACGGGGATGCAGCAAAATATTCCAATGTGTTCATCAATTCTACAAATACTAAACTATTTATACTAAATTGCCGTCTAAAATCTCTCTAACACTTTTCATTAATATTTTATTAATTATGGGGGATGCAGTAGCCCCATAATTCGAAGGGGCAAAGTTAAACGAATATTCCAGTGTCTTCATCAATCCTTTGATATTTTTCAAACCATTTTCCAGAAATATCAAACTTTGAAGCTGCAGAAGAAGAAATCAAAGACTACTCGCGATGTGGAAATAATTTCCGATCACTTTATCGCGAATTCTCGAAATTCGAGGCATTTCTACTCGCGAACCTGTTTGCTACGCGTTTTACAAAGAAAGTTCCTCCCCTCCTATCTTTATACCCCCTTCCACATCCCCTTCCCTTGTGTGGATGAAGCTTCAATGAAATTCCAGCTTAGTCGTGAAACGGTGCACAAAGTAAAATTACACGAAGCGTCGAACACACGCGAGCACTTAATTCTCTGCCTTCACTCGTAACACGATCCAGTTACATTGTGCCAGCGTAAACTTCACGCTGCTCCGAGACGCAAAAACACGGGAACCTGAACCATGCATTACCGGGCCCCACATGGAGCAGTTTACTTATAAAATTTTCAAAGACTTATCGATCCTTTTCCAATCCCATATTCGCGAAAAGCCACCGAAAATTTGGCTATACCTCGATCGTTACGCTGGCACGAAGCAAAACTCGGACACTTATTGTATTTCCATGCTTTACGAAGCGATTGATAACATGAGGCTTCGCGACACGCCGTAATTATTAAAAAGAAACTCTGCACTTAACAAAATAACCATGTAATAGTAAAGGCAACGCTGTGCAGATAACCAATACCGATAACTAGTACACGAATCATATTTTACAAGGTATCGAATATTTGAAAAAGAAAAGATATAAAAAAATATAAAAATATTTATAGCGGAAGTTTTAAGGGTTAAGATGCATGTACTTACATATTCACATTCGTTGACAACGTGGTCGAAATTCTGGATGGTTCACATACAACACAAACACACGCGAATCACATAACCGTTCCGAAGCAACGCGTATTAAGAAAACAAAATATGTACAACATAAGTGGATCCTTCGCGCACCCTCGTTTAAATGACACTGACGAGTTTCTGCTTCGAGCAATTGTCCCCACTCTTTTCCAAAATTTCAAGGAGAATATTGTTGATGTATGACTTATATAGGGGAGAGTGGGACAACTATGATCGTCTAAACAAACATTCAATTGAAATGAAATCTGAGTAAGAAACAAGTGAATCTAGCACTTATAATTATAGTTAAACTAATCATTTATTAACCCTTTGCACTCTGAGTCGCCAAAATTTTTCTCTGTCTCCATGTTTAATATGCCTATTGTGAAATAATGTCATCTTAGTTGCACTACATTTTTCATTGAAAATTATACTATTATTTATATAATCATTACTATAAAATACAATTTCTTTGCATCAATACTTTACGTTACACGACAATATTTAACAGCAATGCTCTTTCTTTGATAAAGTGACATTTACATGATTGTTATCCCATAAAATGGAAGCGTATTCGCGTTCATACAACGCAGACATAGTGAAGAAAAAGAAAGCCACAATGAAAAGGTTAAACTACCAACTTTCCTCTGATTGTATTCGAGTTCAGTCTGTAAACGATCGAAGCCGCGCTTCTTCCGCGGAACTTTTTGTCAACAACAAACGGTTCCTTAGCCAAACGATACCAACAAGTTTTTGCTCCTAGCAGCTGTCCCCACTTCTTTCCAAGAATTCTAAACAATTCTAGGGCTGTGTTTTAGTATCGTACAGCAGCAAAATCGTTCGTTTGTTCAACCGACCGATATTGATCCTTTAATTTCAAACATTTCGACACGACCATAGAATATCTTGTGTTTGTTTTTTATCGTGTTGATCGATTGGTCGAGTTCGTCGCTGTGCAGCATTAATTAGGACGCAGCTTAAGTAGCGCGTTGTTGTCGATGCCAGGTGATGAACAGGAAAACATCGGCAGGAATATATCAATCGGAATATGTCGATGCCGAACGAGAAACAGTAAATCCTGCAATATGCCAGAGTTCACGTTTTCCTCGCGATTGCAAATCGTTCTGGCGGATGTGTCGCTTTGATCTGCCGCGTTTCCAGCCTCGAGAGTAATTAAAGCAGCCAACAGAATTAGCTTGAAATTCGGGACGAACCTCGTGGCCCGAGGCCAGCCGGTCTAATTGACCTATTTTCGCGGTAATAGATCATCAGCCAGGGTTGGGATATCCATTACACGCTGTGAGACGGAAAGAACAGCTACCGCGAAACCTCGGTTAACTCCGCGATAAGCTCGTTATGAATGCGCTGCACCGTTGATTTTCTATTAACGGTGTTGTTTAATTTCCAGTTAATTGTCTCGTTAACTGCCCCGGAAACCGACACCGCCCCCTTCCTCTGCCTCTTCGTGAATTTTTCACCCAGCTTATTCTCCCTGATCTTCGCTCAGCGCTTGGAATTTTCGGGGAAACTAGGGTAAATGCGCCAGTAAATGAACGCGCACGTACACACTTACACCAATGAATGGGCATTAAATATAAAAACGAGCGAAACGAGGGATTAAAAGAAGCGAATGTTTAAATTTTGATTTGTGGTAATTCCTTGTTTCGTATTCGACAATTTCCGTACGTTGCATAAGGCGAATTCTGGCACGAAACATCGCCATAAAATTAAAAAAATACTTGTTACGCTTATTTATATACGACTAAGCGTTTGTTTAATGTTTGTTATAAGGCCGATCATTAACATCCTTTTATATGGAATGAAAATATGCACGTATTTGATATAAGAATTAATCTGACATAAAGTTTGTCCCGTATGTATAGATCTCGTATTTCTAACCTATCTAATATTTCCAGCTTCTCCTCTATCGAAAGGGTTAAGGTTAATACGTGTTTCATAGCGAAAGGGTTAAACGTAGGAGTTTCATCGGCGATTCTCTTTCATCCTATAAAATACCTGCACGTTAATTTCGTTTGTACAGGCGAAGAATGTTCCAATTTCCAAAAGCCTCAACAAGTCGTATCCACAGTATATCCATAATCATTAGCAAAGCTAACGGGCCAATTTGATACACCGTGGAACAGCGTCTACGCGGAAACAGTTCAGGGAAACCGAGTGGATCGAGCTTCTAACGACGCTTAATAAACCGAGAGTACGGGCATTTTGTCCGTTTACTCGTACATAGATAGTCGCTAGTCGCACGTATTGCAACGAGCGTAGATTTCGCCGCTCGGAAATCGCCGAAATTTATTAAAATTGCCATGGAGACGGCGATCCTCTTAGCCAAAACGGGATATTGTCTCAGATTGCGCGACCGTCCTTGCACTCCCGGTCCTCTATCTCTTTGCTCCTTTTCCTCCGCCGGCTTCCACCCTGCGAAGAGAAGGGGGGGAGGGGGAGAGGAGAAAAAAAGGTGCAAACGAATTTCAGCCGAGCGCGCATAAATATTCAGCGCATTAAGCATCGTACTTACGGATTCGCGGTTAAAAGCCTCTATATTTAATACGCATAAATCGAGCGGGTTGGCTGAAAGGAAGAGAGGGCTGCTCTTCCACTTAAAGGAAATCACAGTGGAATTCACTCGGCTGATTCGAAAACACTTCTTCTTTGACGCATTTACTGCGTGTCTACGTTTCAAACACGGCCAGTCACAACACTGGTAAGTTTTACTTTGTTACAAAAATAATTGGAAAATTTTGCAAAACACGGCCAACGTTCCAAGGGTGCGAAGAGATGATCCCCCTTCGCCCGAGGGTGGTGAATCACTCTCCATTTTAAAACTGATAAACCGATGTACTTTTGCGGAATACGCAAAATATCGATGCACATCTTCTTCTTCCATTTATAGCTTAGGGTAAACCAGGCACCGTGTGTTCTAGTCAGAAGTGTGCACCACTGGTGGAAAGTTAAAATAGGTGATATTACGATGCTGCTTCGTGTTGTTGAGCAGTGGCATCATAGCGACGATCAGACGAAAAATTTATAAACACGAATTGAGAAAGCAAGAATGAAAAATTTATCTTATATTCTATTCTCTTGTAATAGAATAATTATATTCTGGTATTCTATATTCATTATCATTCAATACAAAAATATTAGGCTGCCATAGACTACAACATTACCTTGACTTAAAAAACCACTTTGCAAACACCACATTCTATACGTGTCAAACACAAGGCCAATTTTTTTAAACTCGAATGCAACAAGAATGCATCGTCTAAAGGTATTCTTCTTCGAATCGCATAGCAAGATAGCTAAAATTTCACTATTTTGTCCGAAGTTACGACAATTGTACAGTCACGTGTTAACTTAATTAGGTTGGTTTTCCGATACCCTAAACGGAACGAGAAAATGAAACAATGGACCAGTCAATTTTCCTGAAAAGCCAAGAATCACCTTGCGTAGACCGAATAAAATATGAGATTCGTAAAATACGAATAATATCAAATTCAAGCTCAACCTCAATACGGCAAAATAATCGTCCGAAGCTCAACGCTATTCATCATCGATAATCAGCGATCAGGCGAGAAGAGCGGTAAGAACGCGCAGCCATTCCGAGACGGTGAAACGAGCAACCCGTCACCCAGGGTGCAGTTGACGTTGACCCCTATCGCGGGAGATGTCCTTACGGATTAAACGCGTTTCTCAAAAGCACGACGCCGGCGTCGCGAGTCTCCGCCGCCAGCCACGGGCAAGGAATCATAGGGACGAGAAAGGCGAGCGCAGGAGGAGACTGAAAATAACCGGCATGGTACAGAACGCTGAGGAAGATGACGAAGAAACCGAGCAAGGACCGTTTGATGATACAATCGAGGAAACCTGATACCCTGAGGTCTTAACTGCAGGGGCAGCTACTTCCACGGAGCTGGAATCTCGCGTCTGGTAGATGTATGCGTAAACGGGCATACGTATGGCCCTGTTCGAGAGAACGGAGACCGTGAATCGGTACTAGATCCGCGATCCCCACGATCCTTATCTGTCCGTTACGGCGCACCGCGTTTCCTTTCGTCGGACACCGGCAGGTCTTCTTCCAGCAGCAGCGTACCTCTTTGTTCGCCACTCCTTAGGCGGACCACGGTTTCGCGGAAACCTTACCGAACGCACGTATCGTGTCTTTCTTTTGCTTTTATTTGCCGGGAACTTTTTTGGCATTCGCCTTCCTTATTTCAAGTTTTTACCAGTTGAAAATGTGGCACCGTAGGTGGTCTATGATTATTGCCGGTAAGGTTATGGGAGATTTATCTCGATTGAGTTTTCTGGAGAAAATGTTAACGACTGGATTCTTGAGAAACACGCTTCTCCAGTTTCGAAACACTATAGACAAGATTTAACAGGGGTTTCGTAGACGAAGAGTGGATTGATAAATAAAATTTGTGCGACGTTGTAAGAACAGACAGTAATTGTTTGTATTTGAAAGTCACTGAAAAGCTAACACGAATTTTTATCAAAATTTTTTACAAGTTTCGACTAAATAACCCTGCAAATTTTAAGCTACTTTCGGACCTTTAGTTTTCTTTTACTTTTGTACGTTTCTCAATTTTCAATCTTTCGTTGGTTATTTAATTATCGATGCCTGGCACGTCTGACATCGACGTTGCACTCTAACAAAACTTTCACTTGAAGTTCTTGCGTATTTATTACGGTATGTTGTTCTCGCGTCGGTTAAGTATTTCACATCCATTTTGTCGTTTATGCCGCGTGCAAAGGAAGCGAATTACCGAGCGGAAAAATGCGGGGGCGCATTAAGCCGTGTCAGAAGACGAAAGGGGTCACGCTTGCTCCGTGCAAGTAGCAAGAACTTAACGACCAAACGTATTTTCAAGCGGGACAATTATCGTGCAAAACTTTCGCCCCATCCCGCTGCCAGGACGGTCCCTTTTCTCTTGCAAATCTTTGTCAAACCACGTCGCACCCTTTCTTCCTTCCCTGCATCCTCGATGCCCTTCTTCTTACTTCCCCACCTCACGTTCTACCGATTCAGCACTCGCCGAAGTAATTAACACTTTAATTGCTATCGCGTTTTGAGAGAAACGCTTGCATGTCTCGTCGATTACGTGCGAGAAATGGCCGTGTTTCGTTTAGGGGCAGAAAGAAATTTCATTCTACTATTAATAATTACGCCGCGGAGATAATTTATGTCGGAGGATCACGAATTTGTCCCGAAACGTATCATTATGAAATGTACAGGGTGTCTCACTTAAATGACGTCGCTTAATTGTCCTCTTTATAGCAGAGCAGATAATTAACGTATAAAGTCCAATTTCTTGAACGTCGTTTTGCGTTAAAACCATAGATTTTCGATATATATAAATCAAGTATTGTAAATAATTTTAAAGAGATAAATATATACGAATAAAATAAATAAATATATATACATCTACCCGAATTAACTGTAACGCTATTTGGTCTTCAGTTTTTTTAAAAGAAACGTCGCAATGATGCGAGAGAGAGCAAAATTTTTCGTACAAAATATGTTCAGCTTTGGATACTCTATCCCAGTATTGCAAAAAGAGTTCCAGACAAAGTTGCATTTAAAATCTGAAAACGCGTTGAAATTGCAGGTGTCGGATTTCAACCCCTCAAAGGGATTTTTTACCGTCAACAAAAAAAATTGCTACAAACACAGTCTATATATATATACAAATTCACTAAAATCTAGCCTTTCGTGTTTGATAAATTTCGCTGCAAGTGATGTCCGAATATTAATTCGAGTACCTATATAAATAATCTGATTTGCTTCGCCTGCTTTGCACCTAGCTACTAGAATATTTTTACATATCTGTTATTTGATTTTTGAAGAGAGGGGAAGCTGCCCCGCATTTTATTTTACTACAAACGTAAAATGTTATAATATCGTCCGGTAGCTTTCTGCGAATCTTCAAACTGATACGGAAGAAAATAAAAGAAGGCAACATGGAAACGTTTCATCCACTTTGAGATGTTTCTCGTTCGCGCGAAGAAAATCAGAGAGGACTCGCAGCAGCAGCAGCAAGGAGAGAAGAGGCAAGAGGTTCGAGCACGTTATTTAGCATCGCGAGACGCTTTAAAGTCGGACAATTATCGCGAGAAACTTTTATTCGCTTTCGTACACCCCCATTTTCTCTCTCTCGTTTGCCTTCCGCCCTCGTCCCGCACCTGCTTCCACCCCTCCGCGTTCTTCTCGCTTCCCTTGCAAATCTTTGTCAAAGTGCAGCGCGCAGTTTCTTTGTCGGCCGCGTTCAACTCCTCCGTTTAGCGCGCCGAGGATTATTTCACCTTCCCCAGCTGTGCTGTCTCTACCCCTCCCTTCCTTACTTTCGACAAATCTAATTAACAAAGTCGTTTACTTATCTAAATGGATTCTGTACTCGTCCGTTTCACCCGGGGCTCGCCCGGAGGAACGCGCGTGCACTTGACTCTCTTACTTTGCCGCATCCGCGAACCGGAAACACTCTTCCGGTTCAACGGATTCGATCTGAATTTTTCGTCTAACCTTCGACTTCCGGCTGGATAGACTTTGTATTAGGCACCTATACACGACAAATTTCCAAGAGGATGTCGGGTTAGCTATCGGCGAAACGTTAACTGGTTTTCTAAGAAAATTATTCCGAGCCACGGCGAAGATCTCCGGCGCTCGTTCATTAATTGCGGTTTCTCGAGATTCCAATCTCGCCTGGGAGAGAGATACTGAATGAATTCAAGCCTTCAGATTTCAATGAATTCAATTAATTCAACGCGATGCTCGTTCGTCGTGCGCGCGTCCGCTTCGTTCGCAACGTTGCAAGCCCGAGCTCTGCTTAATTTTAATTTATCTCGAGCCGGCGATCAAAGACGCGAAACGCGTTGCATCGCCGTGGCTCGATCTTCGAAAAATCGTACTCATTAAAGCGGCCCGTATGGAAGTTAGCAAGTGTGTAACGCGACTTTAATAACTAGACATTATTCCGGGGCAAAGAAAGCCGGTTACATGCACGCGAGGTTAAATGGAGCGGCAGGAAAAACTAATTTCCTTGTGTTTCGCGTACGTTTTATTGCAACGTTGTAACGTCATGCTTCAGAAATGTGTACTCCGCATGATTGCGCCTTATTTCTCATTTATTATGTTTAACCCTTTAACGCTGCGAATAAGAAAAGCAAAGCTTTACGCGGAATTAAATTTCATGGCTATTTTCTTCGCCTCCCTTTACAGTATTTTACTATTACTACTATGAAATTCTGCTACGATTAAAAACAAATATGTTAGCGTATTTTAATACTTTATATATCGCTTGCGAATAAAATGCATAATCACCACCGATAGTACCATTTAGAACATGGCTTGAATATCATTTATTATTTGCAGTATCTGCACTCGTTTCAGATGATAATAATGTAAGATTTTCCAGAAACAAAGTAGATAAAACACAGTCAATTTATAGGCATTCCAAAAAACCGAATAATAGACTCCCGGTAAATAAAGTGTTAAAAATGATTATCCACGTTTTCAGGACGTATATATACGTCCTTCGTAGCGAAAGGACGTAACCCCTTGTCCTACAATTTTTTCACTACCGTACTTATTTAGACTATCATTAACAAATTAGAGTTCTCATATTGGTTCAAGATATTCAAATACTTTACATAATTTGTATTTAATGATCCTTAATCTTCCGAAGTGAAACTAAAGCGAAAATAAAAATAACGTTCTATCGCAAGCAAAACCTGTCATTAATAAATCTATCTACAATTCGTGCCACTCGTTGTAAGCCAAGGGTTAATAGGCTTGCCGTGCGTAAAGCGTTAACTGTCATCATAAATGAATCCAAATGTCCGAATACTTATGAACATTGATGTAAATTCGATTCATCGATGAACGGTTTTATTCATTCGGGCGCTGATTGACGGGTATTTTTATACGCGAATTTACGAGTTTCCCGGCGGCGGTAGGGGAAAAATTTGCTCCCTTCTTCGTTCCACGCGCGTTTTATCGCGTTCCGGAAGCCAGAGCAGCGGCGTATTTAACTTGTCTGTTTGCTCATGTTCCACGTTGCCGGTCGTACGTATTTGTCGAATCGCCTGATGATTTTGTTCAAACGCGATCGAAGTGGCCACCATCCTCGAAAGCATAAAACGGCCGATATTAATTGATTCCCGAATGGCGCGCGCATTGTCGTTCCGTCCGTAAATAAATTAATAACGCGGTCGTGTGTTTACACAGAGGTACAAGCGTCGCTTACAAATTCTACCATTAACGATCGCGTTCGTTATTGCGGTCCTGCCGCCACTGGTTCCGCCGTACCGTCTTTTACTTTATTTCCACCGATTCATTTTTATATTCTAAGGCGATGCGTACATTAGAAATAATACTCATCGCTATAGTATACTATAGTATCACTACTACTCTTCGTCCCGATTTTTTTGTGACCGGAGACCACTGCTTATCTTTGGCTCTAAATTGTAACGTAAAAAGTACAAACATAATAATGATTACTCTGATCAAATTGATGTAATAACTGAACTGCGGATCTTTGCGCATATTTGTTCTTTTATAAACAAAAAGAAGGGAATGGAAGTTAAAAACGGGTTAGTTTCACCCTCTAAATATTATGATATCGTATTTAGTTTGAATATTTATACCTTTTCCCGTATTATGTAAATTGTTGTAAAATCAGTTTATTATATAATACATTAACGTATTAAATAACAATGGAGTCGCGTATACAGTCTATAATGAAATAAGAATAAGTAAAGAGCTATAAGAAACTTTAAACTTTCTGCCTTGCACGCAACGACAGTGACAAGTGTGTCTTTCGACTCTCGGCTATTAAACTAAACACAAGGGCGAAAAACCAAATCCCTTGTCCGCACCACGGACAACCCCTCCACAAGGCACGGCTTAAGATGCCTGACACATCTGGCATCATCGTTGCATTCCAACATAAATTAAATAAATAAATAGTAACCGACACATATCTGAATACCCGAAAATTGTCGAGCCGGCCCCTGTCCAGCTCACGCACCGATCACGCGTGCATTCGTCTTACCCGTTCTCCAATCTCGTTACACCGACTTTAGCGGTACAATTCTCGCGAGCTTCCTTCACTCCACTGACCCAATAATCATCCAATGCGAATACCAAGGATCTCCCTCGGAATTCCAAGAAACGCACGCAGCAGACATCGATCGCAACATAGGAATTGGAACCTGGAACCGTGCATGATCGTTAACGGAGCACACGCACGCATTCGTCATGTTCATTAAACATCGATTGGCCGGACAGTAACCGGCGGCGTCGTGGCACCGAATGACGAGCACGCAGCGTGTTTGTAGCGGTTCGCGAGCGGATCCGTGGACGGTCTTATCGGAATCGGACGATAAAACGTGCATTCGTACACGTGTATGTCCCCGCGACCGTGCACGCTGTTCCCCCGGATGAATTATGCCTGTAACGCGTGCTGATGCCACACCTCCCCTTATACCTGCTGTTCTATCTGCCAAGCATTATGTTACTCTCACCATCGCACCATTAACCTCGCCGTGTACACACACGCACGCGTGTCTTTGCCGCGTGTACTTACTCACGCGCGCGAAAGCACACGCACGCGCGCACGCACACACAGGTGAACGCGTAGCTTCACGCAGACATAATCAGTTGGAGGCGGCAAGACTCATTTATTCGAATGGCCAAGGCAGCAAGAGCGGGGAACACGAGTGCGAGAGGCCGCCCCTGAGTTGCGTCAAGCGGGGTTGTTTCTATTTTTTTCCACTCTACCCCTGGCAGCCCCGCGGCTCGCTCTTTTCTTTCCCCGTATAATATACGTGTTAGGTGCACGGGTTGCGTTTCGTAGCACCGTTGTACGCGTGCGGCCACTCGTTCCACGAGTCATAAATAATCTGGAAACATGAATATCACAGGGCAGCACGGCTCTGCGCGCCACCCCCGCCGGCCTCGTACGTGTAATTTCCTTTTTTTTTTCTTTCGTTTCACACGCGGATTCGTTGTTGGTGTACCGGTGTGTTGTACGCAAACTTGCGATAGCCGCGGAATACACACGTGCGCGTTCTGTACACGCATGCGTGTGTTTCGGCGGTAATTAGGACCTCTTCTTGCCTTCTTTCTTCATCCTTTCTACTGCGGATCTTGCTACGCTTGTGTAGCTTTCTTTTTCTATTATTTCCCTTCGCGTCCACCGTTTTACGACCTTCGGCTTGGCTCGGGCTTGGTTTAATTTCTCTGCAGACCTCCCGCGAATTTCGCACTAATTCGCTCGCACCCCAGTAAAATTAGTGCAACGCGAAGCCGGAGAAGACTAATCAATCACGCGAATTGGACGCGGTGAACTTTCTCCTCGATTAGTCGGCTCCTTTGTTCTCTCGGCTCTCGTCTCTTTTCCTTTTTTAATTACTCTCTCGTGAGAATTAAGTAAATAACATTTTAATTGTGCTTTCCGAGATACTTGTCAGAATTGCTTCCTTGCGTTCCTTGCTTTCAGAAATTCTTCATTTTCTAAAGCATCTGTATATTCGTATCAGGAACACGGTATTACACATTTTTTCTTTTGAAGCCACACGTGCGAGTTTACGCGATGATCACTGATCACTTGTGATCTGTACGCTATTCTAATGATAATTAAGCATGCTTGCACATTTCTCCCAAGATGTTCCACGTTGCGTTCTCTAAATTTAGAGCCAATTTCTCGAATTCCTACCACGGAAAACCAATATTTTAAATCTGTTGACAAGTTAAATTAACTTGTGAACAAGTGAGATTTTCCTGCGTAAAAATAAATTAAATTAAATTTGGTTAAGTATCGGAAGAAGTTAGTGCCTATTTATCCTATATTCAAATTGAATTTCTATAGCACTTACCTAAACTATTGTAACAGTAGCGATGTTATAAGAACATCGTGACCATATTTACATCGTTAAATAAAATACCTGCATTTTAATTCGCTTAACGCTTTATCCACCGGAAGCCTATAAATTAAGTCTGCTTTATTTCTTAAATCTGCTTCAGTTCCAAAAAATCTGACACTGTTATTGTCCGAAATAAGTGCAGATAATGAAATAGATCATGTTGTTTAGATCGAGTTCTAAGTGGTACCAATTTTCCGCGTTCGAACAAAGAGATCGATGATGCTTTTATGCATTTCATTCGTGTGGCGGTAGATAAAGTGTGTTAAGAGATTTTCCGTTTCGCACGTCGCGTTATGCGCTGGACGCGGCGTTAGTCAAACGGTTGTCTCGTTGCACAGAAACGCATCGAACGGGATCGAATCAACTTCCGGATCAGCCGGTTTCTTATATTCGCGGCTTATAGATTCGTCACGGAAGAGACCGTGAAACATGTTTCGGTAATTCTGCATGACGTATGAATGTATTTCTGTCCCGGCGAACTTTTGTATAATCCGCAGATGCATAAGCGGAGAAATACGAATCGAATTTTAAAATCGCCCGCTCGAACGAATTGTAATCGGTAAAAATGCATGCTTCCGGTGTGCAACCGGTCGAGTTTTACCTTCGCTGGTGACTCTCGGTCTATTAAAAAATTTTATTATACTTCCTGCGTTCGATTGTCGTGAAAGAGAGACGAATCGAAAAAAAGAAGGAAGATTCCACGGTTCGACATTCAAACCTCGAGAGTTATTCCGGTGAAAACAGTTTCAGTGCCTTTCATCCATTTAATTCCACTTATTGACAGAAAGAAAAGAAGAATGGGAAGAAAGAGCTATGAGCGTTTGCCATTCACCATGTAATTTCATTTAGATTTCGAGCGTCAGTCAATATGCATTGACCGTTCATAAAAAATGCCAGTGCTCGATGTTTTAAAAGCTTGCAGTTGAATATCTTCGTTGTTGAATGCATAAAAACGGAAGAGCAAGAAACGCTCAATAGAAGATGATCCATGGCAGAGTTTCTCAATCTTTTTGTCGCGTTATCCATTCAGAAAGATACCATCGACTTGCAATGAAACTAAAGTACCGAATCTTACTGATATAATTCCACTTTTTGAACAGAGTAATGCTTGTAATAGTAACGTGACCCAAATGTTTATAATTAAAAGTCATCGACTCGAAGATCCTTCGAAATCGTGTCATCTGTAGGAAACAAAATTTTAATCGCTCCATTCGCATGGAAAATAATTGAGACAGTTGTGTTAACCCTTTAACAACTTCTTGGAATTCTGAATTATTGATTTGATTACGTGACTATTTATTTATTTAATATAACATTTATTCGATCTTTCCTTATGTTTTTTTTTTATTTCTGGAGTAGCTAAAAAATTTTAGCGTTCCCAGTAAGTTGCACGTTTTCACGTTTGACCAAAAACTTTTCGCCAGCGGTAGCGAAAGACTTCCACGTGCAACAGGAAACAATTACAGAAATTTAAATGTCGTTGCCTTTCCGTGAAACGTTCGCCTTTCTATATTTCTATACGTTCTCCTTCTACCTCGCTTCCGTATCGAGAAAATTGAAAATTTATCACGCTTATATCGTATGCGGTGGATGGATGCGGTCGGTTACTTCGGCTTTTACGAGCCATCGATATTACCAGACGAATCGAGAGCCCTCGAAGCGCCAGCTAGACGCAAGGTGTTTATGATCGTTCGAGAAAAGGTCAGTTACGTGAGAAGCTTCGGCTCGAAATATGCTTCTATAATTACCGTATCATTTATTGCCCATCGCTCGTGTACTGGCAAATATGCAAGAAATCTTTCACTTTGTATTGCAATGTTTAAAAGTCATAGCAGTGGGGCGAACGCAACGAAAAATGCAACATTAGGATCCTTTCATTCGATATTATGTATTCACACGCGAAATATCAAAGTATCGAAATAGAGTAGAACCTCGTTTATGAGAACATCGATTAATCCGACGATCGATTATAATTCACGATCCCCTAATTTTGCTATCGAATTTTTATTACGTATTGTATTTTTGAAAACGTAGCAATAGTTTTCGTATTAAAACAGTTAAATTAAATTTCAATTCAGGTGTATCTTCATATCTATTCTCTTTCGAATTTCGTAAGTGATAATCTTGAAGCGTTCATAATAATTTGATTACAAATTATATTACCATAGTCATACTCTAACTTCCTGAGTCATTGTATGTGATCTTTCTCTTTTCCCAGCGCCTAATACTCGAAACACTCCCCCAACCTGTGCACGTATCCCTTGAACTAAATCGATTGCTGTGTAAGAGAATGGAAATTCCAAAGGCATATTCTCGAACAGAGGGAGAGACAGGAAACAGGAAGGGACACCATGGGCAGAATTAACCGAGGCTGGCCCCAGATGCAAATATCTCGTGAGTTAAGGCAATGAAGCCACCTCCAAGCTCCACCTCGATCGTGTTGCTCTGCTCGAAACTTGGGTAGCACTTGCTAGAATTCACCTCGACCCCGCGAAAATAATTGCTCGAGCACTTCTCTTCTGCTTCTGCATCGGAGAAACACAGAGTCGGCGAAGAAAAAATGGAGGCAGAGGAGGAAGGGAGGAATAAAAAAGAGGCAAACGTTGGACATCGAGAATATTTCAAACTGTGCGTTGGTAAAATCTCGCCACCAGGAACCGTTTTCATCGCGCTAACGGGATTATCTTGGGCTCTCCTTCGTCTTTTGGAAGCCTCACCCTATATACGTTCGACCGACTTTTCTATTTGCGGTTGGTAAAGATCTTGGCAGGACGTAGCTCTGGGTTGGGCGAATGGAAAACCTCGGGTTATTGCTTTGCGTGATTAATCTGTTTCTTTCTGGGTAACTGGTTTCATTGTTTCGCGTTATTGCGTAACGAAACACGCCGCGTATCGAAACGGGCTTCGCGTATAACCCGGAGTAACAGTCGGAGGTTAAATAGGAATTTGTTAAAAGGTGGAAAGGTATTTAAAATTCGAGAGGCAGGGAAAAAAGAGAAAATGTTAAGAAGGTTAAGGCTGGATATTTGAAGATAAAAATAGGATGAGACACATTCATACAATTGGAATGAAAAGAAGGAAAATTAAAAAAAGGTCATCTGATTTAAGAAAAAAGAAATAACAAAGCTGTGCTTTTGGTACGTTGTTAGATTGTCAAAGAAGTGCGACGAAGTCTGAAACTACTTGAAGAAATTTGGTATGATAGGGTTAACATACATTTGGTTGTAGAACAAAGGTCGGAAGAAGTAAAAAATAAAGTGCCAAAAAATATATTAGGTGTACCAATAAAATACCACTTTTTTGCTTAAACTCATCATTTGCTTTCACCAAGATCAAACACCTGCTCCATCTTAAATGTAATCACTATTTTAGCTTAACGTTTTGTACTCGATTTCCGCTTGCTTTATAATTCAAAGCTCGATCTTTTGTTAAGATAAGTTCATCAACCCAATTGAAAATAATGGATTGCTTATAGATTGATACTTATAACTTTCCCGAGGGATTACAAGTGGACTCCGTTTCTTTATATATTTACATTTTAGACTACTTAGGATTAATTATTGGTACACCTAATAAGTGGAACAATTGCTAAAAATTATTAAAGCTATTTTGCTAATTTCTCTCGTTAGATGTTAATTTACCGTAAAATCTACAATTCTCGTCGAAAGATGGCGAACGTTGTAGGGTGAAATTATGCTATTGCGGGCAGCCGGACAAATTCGCGTGGTTGTAAGCTCGCATACATGGAAGCCGGATTTTATCCAGTGAGGGAGCGGGAGCCAGGTAGCGAGAGCGTCTCGTGGAAGAAGACTCGTATTAGGCAGTGAAACAAATTGCGCCCTCGACAATCTCCACGGACGATCTATCCTTGGGCCCCGACCGGGATAGTCAAGAATCATGTTTCGCCGTGAACACCATGCCCTGCTCTCTCCTGGGAGAGAGAAAGGAAGGTATAGACCCGTATAGCAGAGGCAACTGGTCCCTTTTCTTCGCTCTCCCTTTACCAGGAAGAAACTGGGTCGTCCCCCCTTAATGATCCTTATTAATTGTTCTTACAACAGCTCGGAACGCCTACGGCTAATCTGTATCGCGCGCGTGCTACCTTTTCGTTGACATTTCCAACTATCTGCGATAATTCTGCTGATTTATCGTGGAAAGTGAAGCGGTCGGTATTGTAAATTGTTAAAGCAGCGGTTCTTAATCGTGTTCAAGACATGGAACACTTTTATTATAGGAACATACCGCGCAATACTAGAATTACTAATTATAAGTTTATAAATTTAACGTGGTCGAGTGATACCAGTTTAATTCTAAAGTTAATCAGGTTGCCAAAATTGCCAGACACTTTTGAGTTTAAAGGTAAAATGGCTCAAAGTATAACATTTTCATGCTTTAAAAATCGATTTACAAGCGTTTGAATTTCCGAGCTTTTGAATTTCTAAGCCTTCAAATTTCCAATCTTTTCAAGTTCAAGCTTTCGTAATAACATCAACTTTTGAACCCATTTGAATAATTACAAGCGGTATTGTATATTATTCGAGTTTTTATCAGCACCGAAGATTTCACGATAATCGGGGAGTTACGCTTGTTTCTCGCGAGGCCCACGCGCTGGACCCCCCTAAACTCGATTTTGCCATAGCGCACCGCGAGGGTCTCCCGAAGCTCTTAAGAGAAAAAGGACCCCCATAAACGATGCGAGTTGGCACTTAGGCTTTATTGCCGGAACTTAGGCTCTCATTGCTATCAAGCGCGGTGCCGCGTGTGCGTTCCCCGCTTCTCTTACACGCATATGCACCTACCGTACGAAACGTGTCGGTTTATGTTCATTTTTATGGTCGCTGATTACCAGGTACGCTAAATAACTATCGCGTCCGATCGTCCGTTCTGTCGTAACCGGATCGGAACGATCGGGCCACAATGCTCGCTCGATATTCCACCTCGCACGCCACGTGTATCCGACACGATACATACGATAATCTATAGTTACGCGTCGGATAGAACGTTGTATGAGTGAGTCCGTGATGCGCGGATTTCGTTGGCCGAATCCGTAAAGACGTTGCCCAAAAATCGCTGGAACAAATTCGCTTCGTTTCGACGCTCACGAAAATGGAGGATTCCGTACGTACCATGGAGCCTGCTAAAATCCCACCATTTTGCTTTTTGTTCCTTCTCTTCACCTTTTGCATCGAATCACGCGCGATTTTCTGCGGATTCTTTCCGATTCCGTGGCTATCTCACGCGATAAAACGCCAGCAGCTTTGTTTCGTTCCGCGTTTCGCCTTGCGTGGATTCGTTCTTTCGATCCTCGGTTCTTTTCTCAGTTTACAATTAGACTACGGATTTTAATGCGATTATGGATAGAGCTAAGAGCTAGAAAAAAAGTTTGCATCTTGCCTCGACATTCGGTTACCGTTATCCATCGTAATGCATTCGTACAAATTTATTAATGAACGGAAATTAAATAGATCGACTCAATTATATTCTCTTCTATACGTATACTTTACAAAGCACTTAAGACTTGTGTAGAATATGTAACCATATTAATTAAATTAAATTTGAATTTGCGTATTTAATACTATGTAACTATGGCGTGGCTCTTTATAATATATGAAGAACCGGAATGCGGCTCTCATTCACATCATGCGTGCCCATCCATGCCTTAATGTACAGCAGTTTTGTTGGAAAAGTCGTAAAACAGTTGCAGGGACTGGTGGAAAAAAAAGGATCGAGACAATGGCAGCCTTGAAGGCTGGTTTCGCGGTCGTAGCTTGCCCGCCACTGTCACGGGCTGCGGTTAATCACGCTTAATACTTAATCAAAGCGCGGGACCGCTTGTATTCACCTCCGAGATTGAGATACGCAATGATCGTCCAGTCCTGCTGCGCGCGATCGGTGGCTCTGCGGCCTGTCTCACGGAGAATTCGAGACGAAGAGACCGCGAATCGCCGGGGACGATCGGGAAGAACAGGATGGAGATATCTCGTAGCCGGCAGTGACGCATAAATCTACGCTACGTTCCTATATACGCGCATTTAATTGCAGTGCACCGGTGCATCTGCGAGCGGGCACCGCCTCGCCGCGCCACGCCGACGTCAGTTGTGTTTCGAGCGTCCGCAAACCGATTGCCTTGGCTGCCGTTCTTTCTGTCTCGCGGCTTTCTAGATGTCTTCGATAAAAATGTGACGCGCCCCTATGATCGCTATAATTATTGGTAACGTTGCAGATTATGCTACGTTTTTACCCGTGACAATAAAATTCATGACTCTCGCTGTCATGGCACCGCTGCATCGCAGCGTGATAGTTTTTTTTTAGATGGGCTCTTCTCATGCGAACCAATGTTATGAGTAGATTGCGGATTTTTATGACAATTTAGATACTTTTAAATGTTAACTAGTAGATTCATAAGTTCGTGCAGGTTTTATTTTATTTGATATTTACGGTAGAATAATTGCCTTTCCATTACGTCATTCGATAACTTTTCTTTTTCTCCTTTTTATGATTATTTACCTCTTCGTTCACTGTGATTAATTTTTCGAAAACTATGCACCGTCAAGGCAATAAATATGAAGATCTTCGACATATTTCGCTGTACAAAAGTTAATTGAAAAACACAGAAGTTAATTTCTTCTTCATACAGAATAAACTAATATTCCTGGTATTTAGACAATCAGTATATAATTAATAGATATATACACGGATAGATAATCGGATAGATAATCATAGGTAATATGTATGACACTAAGGAGAATAGAATTTATTTTTGTTAAGACAACGGAACCATTGTAATCCTAACAGAAAACCAATAAAGATATCATATATCATATATATGATATTGTATGTATTACTTATTATTGTACGAGGTGAATCAATAAACGTTTATAGTGTAAGGATTAATTCTTACACGCGTCAAGCGCGATAGGTGGACGACTACTTGTGCGTCTGACTATACGTGCCTGTATCTCCTTTCCTTTATATTCTACCGAATTACGGCGGCGATTCCAACAGACCTGAGTATCCTAGAAACAAGAAACGGCTGCGTTTTTAGAAATATAATCTACCATTAACCCGCTTCCTCTCGTTCGCCATCACGAATTCCGAATACGTCGTCGCAGTCGTGTCACGAAAATTGAGATCATAAAAATTTCGTATATACGTTAGCTCTGTCCGGTCGTTCCGTAGAATTCCTTTGGAAACGTATTGTCTGTGGACGAGTGTTTATAGCGGCGATCGTAAGACACTTCCTACCGCTGCAACGGCTATTTGATAAGTTCTGAAAGCCCTCGAACTTCCGGGAACGCTATTGCCGCCGTTTCTTTCCCGAACTGCACCTATTCCAATGGTGTTGTGTGACAAGAAAGGCGGATCGACGGAAGTCGAAGCTGTTTCCGAAATCGTTATGATCTCGCGAATCGTTTAAAGCTTCGCCTGTAGAACTTTTCTGCTCTTTTATGGACCTACGAACAGAGGATCATCACACCGGTGTTTGAAGATTATGTTTCTCAACGATGTGCGCGTATTTTATACGTGGCTGGATAATATCGTGCGAACTTTCTATTCGCATTTTTTTTTGGCTCATTGTTAGAAGATGGGAAAATTCTTTATTTATGTTCAACTTCTTCAATTTTACTCATAAACATATAAATTTGCAGCCTAGTCACATATATCTACATCGTGTGGAGCGAGAGAAACAGAAAAATTGTGAACAAGAATAAGAAAATTTGCCCTTTATTTAAAATAATGGAACGAGTAAAGAAACCAGCTGGAGAAAAATAAGTTTAATCGTATTCTATGATTAGATTCTCTGTATTTGTAGATATACTATTTCTTTGTACTTCGTATCGTCTCCTTTATTATGTATCACAGTTTGCGTTCTCCTTGAAGATGGAAATACGATGCTGAATAAAAATCTGCAATCTCTATGTGAGTGATGAAATAGTTATGAGTAAACTGCGGATTTTTATGCATTTATGGGAAAATTAAATAGGTGAAAATGTGCACCATTTACGCAATATATAAAAATATACGAAATATAAAAACTAGAGAAAATATTGCAATACTTAGAGAATGAAATAACCCTTTATTTAATTTCCATTTTTTTTATTTTGGTTTATAAAGAAATGAATTTTCCTAAAAATTCTCTGTATACTAATTACTGTAATGTGTAGTTTATTTCGGGTATTCTATATATTTTTGCGCATTATGTCATTCTATACCTTCTTCATTCATTTCAACTTCCCATAAACGTATGAAAATCCACAGTCTACTTATAAGCGACAATGTACATAAATTTCCATGATTGATTGTAAATGCAACATCTCAAACTTTGGAAGATCTATTCAAAAGGACTTCTTGTCGCATCTTCATAGTTATTGACAGAACCAGAAGCTTTTCCTTCATCGAGCACTCAATGGAGAATATCGACTCTCTTCTGATTCAAGAATATCCTTAAACGTGCTTTCATTGTGATTTTATAACCATTAACCTACTAAAAAAAAAGAAGAAAAAAACTGAAACCATTTCCTCGATAACTGTACGACCACTCAAACTATTGGAAACTTCAACTTTTCAACAAATTAAGAATTCTACTGTTTCCAGTAGGTATTTACAATACTCCACTCAAAATACAAAAGTTCAAGTCTTCTTGCAAATAATTCCACTCGAACTCTTCAATGAATCCTCCTCTCGAAATTCAAAGCTTGTATTCTCGAAAATCGAGTCCCTTTCCTCGATGGCTCTACAATTTTTTTCAATTAAACTTCTCGCAGGGCGAAGTTTCAAATTCTCAACAAATGGAGATTCTTACTACCTGTACTTTCCATTCAAACAAAAATTCGAGTGCTCTCGCAGAAGTTTCATATCATCGAGTTCGATTAAAAACTTTTTGCAAGAATAATAGATTTGAAGAAAATACACACAGTGTGATTACAAAAAATATTTGTACACTGCTGCATTTACTTTAACATTTAAGCAATACTTAACAGCAGAACTATATATAATAAGGTGATGCAAGTTAACCGATAATATAAAGCATCTAAATATTTATATTTGCCCGATTTTCATACCGACAAAAATTATTCTTCATTCACGGTTCCAGTTTCCACTTCCGCCGAAATGAAGTCGTAGCGAATGGGTTAACCTTTTAGCCGAGTACGACGAATTAACTCGTCCTACTACCAATCTTTTAAGCGCAATATTTAGAGTACACGCGTACTATACGCATTAGCGTAGAGCACTTTTCATGCAACAATCTCTACTTTAAAATAGTCGCGAAAAAAGGCTCGCGTGAGTATCCTCCCCGAAGGCCTCGTTTTTTTTAAAACGAGAGTCCAGCAATTTCTTCTTCCTCACCTCTTCTTTCTTTCCCATTTTTTTCTTTCACCCTCCCCCCTGCCCCCTTCTAACTTCTTTTTTGCCCGCCTACGTTCATCCTTTTTTTTTCACCTTTCGCCAGCTCGTCTTTCAAAGGGTCGAGCGCGTTCCGAGGTCGCCGTTAAGGACACGTTTGAAATCGTTCGCGCGAAATGCTCGCGCCCGTGAGCTCTCCGCATAAATCCTTCCCCTTTGAGATAGGAAAGTGGGTTGTACTCGGGTCGCACCTACCTTTGCAGTCGTAATCTAGGCGCTCTTCGAGTGGAGTGCCCCCGAGTGAAGTGCGTTTCACTGTATTGTGCAACGGCCGCGCCGGATTCGCGGCTCGCAAAGTTCGCATTGCCCTTTCCACCTTCGCACCCTTCCTTCCCCTTTGCCGCGGCCAAATATGACCTTCGGCCTCGAACACTTGAATACCAACCAACACGCGACACCGTTCTTTTCTAACGAGCCTCTTTTCTTGTTTTCTCTTCCTTTGGAAGGGGAATTGTTTCGTTAGTCGCTATTCATTTGGATTGCGTTGAACGCTACCTGGTTAATCCCTTGCCCTACAATAGTGTTTCCCAATATTTTTCGGGTAGCGACACATTTTTTCACCTTTTGCGAACGAGTGTCTGCAAATAGTTTAAATATCTTTAAAGCAAGATATTCAAATTAATAGTGTTAATGAACGTTTCAAAGTTTTATGAATTTGATGGCTTTGAATTCGATAGCTAGGAATTTGAAGCTTTAAAAGACAAAACCTTTCTACTTTCTTAAGTATTATTAGTTTTCGTGCGCAAAGGGTTAAAGCTAGGTATACTTTGCAACACATAATTATTAGACACGCACGTTAACGAAAACAATTCGCTGCTTCAACTTTGCGCCAGATACAAGACATTGAAATGTTCTATGTTATGTGCACTCGTTATACTAATTTTTAAAGATTTATGTATTTGTTAAATATTGCATATATTTACTTTATTTGAACCATAATTTATGCCACGAATGACACGCGATTATAAGTCGAGGGTTTAACGCTTTCGCTACCGTGAACGTGTATATACACCTTCAAGAATTGGTCTGATATTTGTTAAAAGTACATTTATATTTTTCCTGTTACACAGTATAATTGCAAGTATTATTTGTCCATCGATATTGAGGTACAATTAATCATGCAGTGTATCCAAATATTTGTACGTATATTGTTTCCATATTAATAAATGCTATTCTTACCTACGTTCTTAGTTTTAAGTTCCAAGGTGCTGGTAGCGAAAGGGTTAAAGAAGAATTTCGGAGTGCAAATGGTCGCAATCATTCACAGCACGGTCCGCTCCACTCATATAAGTTTCAAATCGATCAAAGGACGCGGGTCATCGACGATAGCAAGCGGAAGTTTCTTTTGTATCATTCGTGCACGGGTCTCAAGTGTACAGCGAACGATCAACGGAGTTCTAAACGAGTCAGCGCGATTCCTGGCGGGGAATGTGTCCGACTGCGATAACCGTACTGCTTTTCGATGAAAACTTGAAAAGAGCTTTTTCCCGGGGAAAAAGGCGCGCGAGGGTGACCAAACCGAATGAGCCGAAAGTATTATTGGAGAAGTTGGAGACCGCTGTGTGTAGCGATTTCTTACCTAAGTCGTATGAAGTCTTCGGGTCTCCCGTTGTGTTCGAAGAACGCCACTTCCATCGTAGTTTCTGAATCCGTTGCGTATAGGATTTTAAGTGCCTCGACGAGAAAAGCACGGTAAAGTTAGGTATACCTATAAAACAAAAATATTCGGTTGGAAATATAAACTCTTCTTTCGATTCGAGCGCTGCGAAGATAAAAAGTCCACGAAAACTGTACAGGGTGTTCGAGTATTCGCGGTGCAACCGGCAAGGGAGGAATTTTACGTGGAAAAAGTAAACCGAATATGTAGAATGAGATTCTTTCATAAGAAGCTAAATTGTTGAGAAAGATGAATTTCAAGATTTGCGGAACTCGCGTGCATCTAATTATCTTCAAGCTTGATGTCACGATAGATACTAATACTACGTTTACTATAACGATCATATTAATTTATATTTACACGATTGCATATAGTTTCGCAAAAATGAACGATCGAAGCATCGGAATGCTGTAGCGTCATAATATGATTGGTTTCCTTTTAAATAATATACACAGTGGCTACAAAAAGTATTCGTACATACCTTAACTTTCAAATGAAGGGATTCTTCATTAAACTATATATTTCAATTATAAAACAATACATTTTTATAGTCACGTAAGAGTACCATTAAATGCTGGGAAGTTGAATGCAGTTGGATCTAATTAATTAATACTGAAATGCGAAAATAAGTACAGTCATGCGCAAATACTTTTTCTAGCCACTGTAAGTCCAATATTGAAAAACAATGATCTAAGGCTAACTTTAGTTAAACATGGATGTCTTCTTTTAAACCCTTAAATATCTCAGTGCATGCATATATTGACTTATATCACTTACAAAAAAAAACAATCGACCTGATGTCAAGTGATTCGATGAAAGCGAGATTTAACCAAAAATTTTATACGAAGCAATAGAACCGCATCTGCCATCTTTATGCATATTAAATTGGATGCTTCGCTTTTATCCAATTGAACTATACAAATCCTATTCTTATTAATCACTCGTTAATTCTTTTTCGCCACTTTAACCTCGCGATTTGATTCCTCTGACACTTTACCGATCGCACGATTGTCTAGATATCATGCAACCATTTGCAACGTCGCGGAAACATTGGGAACGGCGTCTGTGAACGTAAACGAAGCGTTCGTGTTCTCCGGCACGAAAATGCGAGCGGTGTCTGTTTGAACGAGAGAAAAGGCATTTGTATCGTTCGCGCTGCAACGAGCTCGAGTTTCTTGATTTTCTGTCGCGCAGTTTGCTTTCTTAATTGAGAACAGAAGGGAAACAATGCTCTGGAGGATGCACGATTGTCGAGTGAGAAGAGCGACGTGTAAAATGAAAGACCGTGGCGGAAGAAGAGGAATTGTAGGTCGGAGATTAAGCGAGATATCGGCATAACCCAGTTCCTCTCCCTCTGAAACCTTGTTCCCCAGAAGATGCGCACCAAAGAGGCTGCTACATCGACCACTTTCCGTGCCAAGAACGTAACCGGCTCTACATACTTCGATGACCTTTTTGCATTAATATATATGTTCACTTGGCGCTTTGTTTCCTAGAAACGATCACACAAATTTCAAGGAGATGTTCCCGTTTCCTTTGAGGTCGAGCACATTTATTGCTTCTCGTTTACTTATTAAAGTGGTTGGTCAAATGAAAGTACGCTGGCAAGAGACTACTGCTGAAATATGCTACTACGATCTAATAGTTGCGTTGAGTCCCAACACTCATCCAGCCATAAAACCCTTCGACGAGTTCAATTGCACCGATTAAACCCCGAAACTGTATAAATAGCCAACGCTATTACACGTAGAACCAGATACCGTTATACACCAAGGAACAACACTATACATATCAACTATAAGAACACTATGCATATCAACTGTACCAACACAATAAACAAGCATCAAGTCAATCGCTGTCTATCACCATTTCAACGAGGCTCCGTCACGATACATGGCGATACAGCCATTGGGTCCGTCAGGCGATCTTACAAATCGCCACTGAACGACACCCAACAAGTTCTGTATTAACTATTTTGGTAGAATCGAAGTATACTAGCCAAAAAAAAAAACTGTTGCTGATACATGCTGGTACAATGTAATGTGCAATAAATGTTTTGTCTGCATCTGGTGCCTCGTCTCGTCGAACAAGCTATGTACATTCATTTTTAACCCAGCAAAGCACCGTGAAATCAGTTACCGGAGTGCTAAATACCTGTATGTCGCTGTTTCCTCCAATCTTTGCTCTCTGCGATCCACTTGCGCGAGGAAATTCCTCCAGAGGGTTCTCTTTGGCACAGATTAAGACGCCTTCATGGATAACGAAGTTCCCAACGTATCGAGGAAACGGGACGTCGATAGTGTTTCTCGCTCGAAGGTCTAGAAAGCTTCCGAAGTGCACTATCCCTCCCCTTGCTGCTGTTGTCACTCCTTTTTGGAACCCGAGATGACAGCGTTATTAAAATAAAATGAAATAAAAGAAGCGCGGCAAAAAAAGGAGCGAGAATAAAATTAGGTTTATCTGACACGATCAGACAAGAGGATAGAATATTTTCCAGTCGAAAGAAGCGTTCCCATGAATGAGGTTCTTTTTATCGTTCCTCGCCGCCGCTACCAGCTGTATCTTAGCCACCGCTTCTCCTTTTTTTCCTCGCGAAAAAGAGATAAACACGAGAGGGCCGGGATAGATCTTTCCGAAGCCCTACATGAACATCAACAACAAAGCGCAAATAAAAGTAAAAGAGTCGTGGATCCACCTAAACGTTCGCATCCCGCTCGATATAGACTTCCTCTGGTCGACGTTTCTCTTTCGGCCCCTTTCGCATCCGTAGCGAACCTTCGCGTCTTTTCTGATCTGTGACTTTTTTTCTAAAGGGCCGACTGTATGCGTGGGGGGCCCTTTCGACCGACTGCTCTCGTGTCATTTTGCGTACATTTAGACACACGCGATACGCCCGTCCCATTCTTTTGTATCCTTCTCCTCCTTTCTCAATCTATTATACTCCACACGCCGACTATTTTTTGTTCGATTGAAAATCAAGTTGATCACTCGTGATCTGTCTTTAACCCCTTGCGCTACTATTATTATACTATTTACGTATGCTACGGTTAACTAATCACCGTTTCCATATCACGTTACGGATAAATTAATTGAATATCGTGGACGGCTTTTATTTAATAATATTCGATGTTATAACGCAAAGCTAATATTTTGTAATAACGCGAAACTTTATTTATTTCTTCTTCCACTAGCAATAAGTTCCTTCCGCGTTACGAGTTTCGTTTGTAAAATTACTTACTTTTGTTTACCGTACTCTCGGTATTTCGCTGCATTTCGTGTCGAAGATACAAGAATTTACGTGTTAAGGAAAAAGCATTCCTTCGTGGGATGCCCAGTATTTCCGGTACCTCTCTATTATTTTGTAGAGAGTTCTCGATGTAGTCGCAGCTAATCGTTGCCTCGCATGCACGGTAATGTAGCGTACAATAACGCTTTTCTTCCGCGTTTCTTTGCCATCTTTCTTCCGTCGAAAGCTTTCTACTCGTTCCTCGGGGGAAGCAGCAGCTGTCTCGATGGCGATATAAAAACGTCTATGTGAACGGGGAACTGGAAGACCATCGTTCTCCCTTACTACACCGTTAAATCATCCCCGCTCTTCCCTTTCTATTGTCTCCTCATCGAACCTCCGTAATGTTGGAATAAAACCATAGAAACAAAGCAACCAGCAACATACGCTCGCGTAATCGATTATATTACCTTTTAAGTATCTTATATCTCCATCACCAGCGATAACACGATGAGTAGCATAATAAAAATTCCACTAGAGTAATAAAAAAAAAAGTCGAATGATCCGTTGATGTCCCTTTAACACGTTCAGCGCCAAGTTGGTTTTAATGATTTCTCTTTTTACGTCTACGTTACGTAATGTAGTAGCGTAAAAAGAACCGACGTATCGATTAGAGGTTTACTATTAGGTTGTGGGCATATGAAGTAACCGACTTTATATACTGTCAGTCGCAAGAGTTTACGTACATCTTTAAATTTCGAATTAAATATTATAAGATGCATTTTACTTTGGATATTTTACATACTTTTGCACGTTCAACTTTCCTATAATTGCATAAAGATCCTCAGTCTAGCAATCACCCATTAAATATTATAACCTGCATTTTACTTATTTCTGCACATCGTATACATTCTGTAGTTTTTTGCACATTCAAGTTTCCCATAATTCCATAAAGATCGGCAGTCTAGTAATTACTCTTTAAATATTATAACCTGCATTTTACTTATTTCTGCACATCGTATACGTTCTGTACCTTTTCGCATAACCAAGTTTCCTATAATTGCACAAAGATCCGCAGTGTAGCAATCACGCGTCGTGTCAAAGTATCGCGAGCAACGCCGCGTGTCTCTGGGATGCAGTTGCGCCGGGGGATCTATCATTTCGATCAATCCTGATGTAATTCACGAGATTAATTAAATTGGCTTATCTTGGGGGAGGCAGTGAACAGTACGAAGAGGGAGAGAAAGAGGAGGCATGCGGTAGAGGCGTATTCACGAGCGCGTTCACGGTGTTCACGATTCATCAAAGTCAGTCGAATGCATGTCGATACTGATTTGCGGTGAACGTAATCATTCCCTTTATTAAATTCCACCATCATTGGCCGCGGCACGGGTTACCACAACTACGACTTGCCTCTTGATTCGGTCGTGTATCGAAACCAATCAGAGAAACGTCCGAAACGGCGGTTTGCCCCGGGGCATGATCCGCATCGCTATCATTAGAAATTGAGTCCAACGATAATTCCCTTGTTAATTTCGTATCCATTGCTAACCCGCTCGCTAGCTCCTTGTTACTCGCAGTTACTCTCTAATGATAGGTGCCTATATAATTATTCCTATTCGCGACAAATCACAGCCAGATTTAGGCATAGATTATTGCCCGGAGCGACAGCTTTGGCAAAATTTTGCTTTAGATTCCTTTATACACGGTACAAAGTTATATTAAATACGATTTTAATTACCGTGGCTACAGAAAGTATTAGTGTTTTTTATGAACCTTGGTTAAATAATAATAATGGTATTTTTAATCTGAGCAAATGCTGTTCCTATTTTGGCTACTTGAAATCCAATAATTAATGGACAATACACAGTTGAAAGAAGAAGCAACTTTTCCCATTGACAACGCTAAACAATTTAATGTTTCAATTATAAAGTAGCAAGAATTGTTAATCGTTGCGTAGGATATTCTACTATTATCGTTTACTGTATTGTTTGTAAACTTTACTAGTGGTCAGAAATCTAATCAATTAGAAGCCTAGAAGAATTACTTATATTTCTATGACGGTTGTCATACAATACAAATATTATCTCATATACTTTCTTACAGCCTTCGTGTATGTATATATATATATATATATATATATATATATATATATATACATATATGTATTATAAATTTTCTTTACGCTCAAAAACAACAAACTCAATTTTATCTTTAGAATTAAAAATCACAAACTTAACGTTCGACTCAGAACCATACAGTTAACTTTAGAGTATAAATGGCGACATCATAAACTTAACGCTAAACCAAAGTCTCTTAAAGTACTTAAACTTAAATTCAAATGTTAAACCTAACAGCTACGCGTATTATTGCATTGTTTCTCATAGGATGCCTTACTGATAGGTCTTAACTAATCTTATGGCTACTTTTATGTCTACTATCTACTTTAGAAAAATTACTTATACATATAACTTACATACACAATGATCGAAATTCTGCGACTGACCGTACAGCCCGTAATCCTTTCTCTTGAACTATTTCCTATGTTAAGAGGCATCTAAAAGCGACGCTGGTAAGATTCACGGATACAAACGGTTCGATTCCGGTCCTCGAATTCACAGTTAACACCAGAGTCGTAGATCATGCGTCTGACGACGCAAGAAACGACAACGTTACGATCGTTCCTTGCAGTTCGCCGACGTGAAAAGCGCGAGCACACGTTTACAGGTGACTGGTTTATAGGACGTGGCCGCGTAGTTCATACGACAGAGCAGGACCAGGTACCACCAAAGTAGCAAGAGCCACCGGTTCGACCTAGAAAGCGACCTATATTTTAAGCATGCGGTTTTATCGTCAGGAATACATTAAGCGACACGACCTGTTCGCTGGTAGCCGGGACCCATACGACCAAAAACACACAAACACGCCCGATATACACTGATCATTCAATGGAAATTCAGGTAGACCTTCGCAATATACATGGTAAGTTGGCGCGCTTTATGGTATACCCGTGCTACCTGTGGTACGCTCCTCGCTTCCGGGGCCAGCACATTTTATCCGACAAAGGTATGGGACGCCCGTGCAAGCCAACGGCTACAAGAAAACATTTGCATACAAACGAATCACATCGGTTTTTTCTGCCCTCCCTTTCCGCGGCCGCGAGCTCGCCGCGGATTTCAACTGTCACCCGAATTTCCCCTTACTTACTGCTTTTACTTGTTTTTTACTTTTGGTCGCGTCATATCGCCGTAATGGTGCATCTTTTGCGTGATCTCTTACTGGGCGATTTGTTAACGCTACGACTATCTGCTCAATTTAGTCTTAACTACTTCTAAACTCTTTAACCCCTTGTTCTTCAATAACGAGTCACGCTCGTTCTATAAATTATGGAATAGATTCAATAAAAGTATTTATTATTGAGCATGAAATTCAATTTGAACTCTAATTTTAGCGCTGTATTATAAGATCAAAGATTAAAAAATAAAAATGATTTGGTCGTGTCATGATATATGAAAGCAGCGATCAGCTAACGCTAACATAAGTAGATAAAGTAATCGTAGGACAAGTGGTTAACTATTGGCCAAACAGTTCCGTTTTATAATAATAAGTAATATTCACTTGAAACATTTTCTGCTATTCTACTTAGCTAAAAAATGATAACCAATAATACTCAACATAATGAAGCTTTCAGTCATTACAGAAGCGTATTGAGAATTATTTTGCCAAATGTTCAAAGTGTTATCCATTTAAGTGCAAACACGTATTCCTTCTTACTTATGACTGCAATTAAATTAAACATAGTAATATCATTATTATTAATGTTCAGTTATTATATTTTTATATGCTAATTATAATACTTATGCGTACAATTAAGTCGCTTGAAAGTCGCGGGAAACCCATGTAAAACCAAAACCACGTTGTTGAAGAGTCGAGTGTGTTCCAATAGAAGGATCGGTTAAAGCTTCCTGGGATTTACTCCGCCATTACACTTGATGTGAAATTTTTGCAAACCCGATACGTAACAGAGACTGTTATCTTCGACCCATCAAATCAACGAACCAGCAGGATCCTTTGTAATCGAACAACAGGGCTTGGAGGATAATTATAGGCAAGGGTCGGGGCGGTTGCCTCGATTACACTACTGCCTAAACGACAATGACCCTCTTTGGTCAATGAATGACCATCAGCTGGTGCGGAGTAATCGCCTGTCACCTACAAGCCACGAAGAACTCTCGATCGGGTCGATCGAAACAGAATAGGTCTCACGACTCGACGCGGATAAGCTTCGTAGAAAATCGAGCCACTTGTCCGACCAATCTTCTTGTACCCTTCAATTAACATAAACCCTGTCGCGTTGAGAAACTCCCGGAAGTGGGAATCAAATTTCGAAGATGTAAATCCGAGTAAAGAACTCAATCGTTGCTTGATTTCTGATTCGATTCCCAAGCTTGCGCGGATCCCTGAAATTTCGATTCTTGTAATGGAAATTCAACTTATTGGAAACACTTGCGCGTGTTATACAAATGAGTCGTTTAAAAAAGATGACATCGAGCCAATATTTGGAAGAGATTATTGCAACGCAAAATAAGCTATATATTGAACGCAAAGTCATATCAGGTAACTTTGCTTACATGAATGTGATCCTATTAATGGACCCATTTTTTGTTTTGGCAAAATGAAAACATCTCATTAAAGAAAATACAAGTTTTCATATTATTGTCGATATCTTCGAAACCATCTACGGTTAGGGAAAAAAGCTAAATTCAAAATTTTACGGCATTTAATGTCCCACAGTATGGCTGCAAAGAATTTTCGAAAAATCCTCCCTTTTCAAAATTGATCCTCCCTCCCCTCTAAATTTTTTCAAGTTCTATCTACAATTGTGCAATTTAAGCAGTCAACAAATAAAGAAGCTTCGCTCTATCTTTTCCCATGAAAGAAACGAACGTACGCTAAAAGAAACGGAATTTGTGCGAAGCGGTTATAATTCTTTCTTTCTAAGCAACAGATGCATCATCAAACGTTTCGCCCGATGAAGTTTCGCGTTAACCTGGTGACACATCGCGGCATCAAGATGCCGGGCCATATCCACGAAAACGATGTAATCCCTGCTAGCTCAGCGACAAGAATGGTTGGTCCAGAGAAAAGTGAGACGCCGCGACCTGCCCGCTATCACACTAATGTCCGCCGGAGTGTAGTTCTGTGTTCCGGGCTCCAAGGAGTCCTGGTCTGCGTTATTATTTTTCCTCGGACCTCTTTTTGCCGCCCTCTGGACAACTCTCTCACCGAGAACTGCCTTTGAAGCACGGAGTAAAATGATATGTTCCGCTGAACGCAACTGCGGCGCAACCATAAGAGGCTAGATGAGACGAGATGGGACCACGGGATACAAGCATTTGTATTAACTCTTTCAATGTTCATTAATGCATTGACCAGTGATCTCGCGCGTTTGCGGGTTTCTACTATTATTACATCTGTTGTAGATTTCAATAATGACACATAAGGTATATAATGATGTCATACTCTATACGGCCGATTCAACTGCCTGAACAGAATTTTCATTAATGTAAACGAATATCAACAGTTAAATTTCTTTGGTTCTTATTATAGATTTATTTGTGATACCCTACTTTGTGTTAATTCATGACTGTCTTTTCTTTTCTTTTTGTACCAAAGGGTTAATTGCCGGTTAATAAATAAATATATGAATAAATAAGCTGTTTAAGACTATGAGTACATATATACACAAATTTATATATGTATGTAATGGTAATGATAGAACGGAATGCATAAACTGAACTGAATCTAACAATAAGGGCACGTTTTAATTATCGCTCGCAACGGCTTCGCTCTCTAATCCGCGACTAACTGGCCTCTCGCCTTCGCTCTCGTTAGACACTTTCTTATTAAATTCATATTAAATATGATTTAACGTATTTGCGTATTCTACTACTAGTTGTCTTTGTCCGCGTGTCGTCACTGAACTAATCCTTTCATAAGGGCAGTTTAAAATTAAAAGCAATCTCAATGCGGAGATAAGGGCAATTTTTATCAGTATAAAATACTTGGCTGTCCATTTTTATTTGCCCCGTTATAAGAATATACGAGTTACTAACTCCGACTTTTAAGGATGTTTGAACATAGAAAAGGAATTAATAATGGAACAATAATGCAAGTGTGAAATCCTTATTCTAGGTGTTCCACGTTCGTTTTAAGACGATACGGCGCGACGTTACGATTGCCGTGATTATCGCGCGAGACGATTCGAATACCGTACAAGTTAATGAATTTAACATGGAGATCGCGATATCGCGGCTAGTAGTAATCCGAACCGTGTCACGCGGTAATTGCTGGTAGATAAAAGCGTCGGTCTAGCAATAACCGAGCAGTTGCAACAGTTGAAACGGAGATACCGGTCCGAGAGCACTTCGTCACGTGAACGAAGATCGTGTAAAACGATTACCGTTCGAGCATTCTCGGGGATAAAGAGCTTATGACTGATAAATGGATAAGACACGTGTGCAAGATTAAATTCGGCGGCAATTGAAACGACGCAACGGCATATACGTGTATTTATAGCGCCGCTAATGTAATTTATCGGCGCTAGGAGCCTCGCTTCTCCCTGACGAACTTTGCTACCGAGAAAAGGTAATCGACTACGTGACGAAATTCAATTTTCCAGCTACATTAGGTTGAATATAACGGCGATATACAATGTTCGTAAATTATTCTCGACGATATTCGAGGATCTTTTAATGTCGCTACGTGTAAGCGATTACATTTTTAAAAAATACCTACATATAATGGTGGACGAAAATTATGCACCAACTACCAACAAACGTATTTTGTTATGTTACAACTACATTTAAGGATGACTGCTGTTACTGTCGTTATTTCGTTATCTTTTAAATAATATTTGATACAAGAGGTATTAATAACGTTGAAAAATATTGATTAATTTGGATTGAGATTAGGAATTGGAAATTCTATTAAGCTACATTTAACAATGTTGCACTGTGGACTCATTATTAAATTAGTGCGTCACAGCTTTTTATACACACTTCCGAAGTGTATATAGATTTTTATACAATAGTTTAATGTTCTCGAAAATATCTTGGTCACGCTCTTATTAGATAGACTGTAGATGCAATTCCCTGTATAACAAAATTCACAATGGAAATCTTTCCAAATTCTTTTCCACGAATCTCTTGCAGCTGTTCTCACGAAACGATCTCCATGTTTCCCGTCGCTAACAAAGGAAGTCAACGCTTAGGAGGGAGGGGGTTGGTTAGTTCGGAGGCTGGAAATCCTTAAGTCATCGGCCGAAACGTCGTTAATTACGTGACGAACGGCAGTAATCTGCGCGACCTCGAATACTTGAGCTAATTTCATCCCAACCGAGCGACTAGGATCAGGATCATTACAGGCCGATTAGACCTTAAGGAATTAATTCAGCCATTGTCTGCGGGATTTCTGTCCGCGCCATAAACCCTTTTGACTGGAGGGTAGAAAGCTGCGCGCGCTCGCGCTCCAACGTCGCTTTTCCTATCTCCACCGACTTCCTTTCACCCTTCTCGTATCAGACCCAGTTCATTTATTCTCGCCACCCGGAGGCTATTGTGATCTCCGGTTGCGTGACCGATTATCGCGTCATCAATCGCTCCCGGGGATCTTAAATCTGCGAATCAGTCGTTTCATTTCTCTTACGCAACTCGGATTCGCTGTTGATTTACCACCCGCTCTTCGGGTGCTTTAATAAATCGAGCGATATCGAATCATTGATTCTGTCGCGGTTTGCTATCACGGAATTGAAACGTATCGGTTTTCGGTTGCTCGTTAAGAGCGACTGAATTTTGACCGGCGAAGGATGTTTGGAGTTTGACGTGGGTGCGATATATTAATTATACTGATGAACAATGACAAACAACGATATTAATTGTTCTTAACAACTAGCTATATTACAGTGTATTCTAACGCGCGAAGTTAACGTGGCGAATGCTCGAAATGTTCTGTCTTTCCCGTGCTCCTCCAAACTGTCCTTTCCTCTGAACCAAGGATTTGGCAAATTTCACGTTTATTGCCCGCACTTGAGTTCGGTCGCACGCAACATGCGGTCCTTCGGAAAACCAAAACCCTGGGACTTTCCTTTAGGACTCTCGACAGTCCGCCACAGATGTGGTTTGAAGGATTTTAGAATGTAGAGATGTCAACCGGTTATTTAGCCAGCTGTATTATTACTCGATAATCGGTCGTTAATATTCGGTAACCAGTCAATTACATTTTTAATGCATTATACAGAAACAAAGTTGAAATTGCTTCAATGGTTACTTGTTACATGTAACGTATTATGAGCATTTGATACGATTATTTTTCAAATTTATTTAATTCCGTATCGTCTTAGTCTTACCTAATTTTCAACACCACCGCGCAGTTAGTTCGCGTCTATCTATTAATACGGTGATAAAATTAATGGGAAAAGTAAATTTGTAAGTTCCGCGAAGGGTTAAGAAAGGTAGGGGGGTAGTATCAAGATCCCTAATAATGTCCGTGTAACAGAATACGAAACATCCTCGTCAACGTGTTTCAATCTTGATGCTTTTATCGTCACCGTTCACCCCCTAACGACAATAGGAAAAGGGCAATATAAGATAATGCAGGGAATAAAGTCGGTTCCATTGCCTTCCGTGTCGATCTGATAGCGTACGCTCGCTTGGGCGTCGAGTGCCTCGAAATCGGACGGGTTTAAATTCCCGGAGCGGCCTACAAGAGAAATTTAAGGCGCCCATTGTTCCTGCTGCTCGAATTTACAGGGGTTGTAAACCGCTTTGAGCTACGACACGTTGCAACGCCACCGCCGCCGCCGTTCTGACATCATCCCCATCACCAGGCCTTGCTTTAATTAATGCGTTCTGTATTTTATACGACAGACCAGCAGACGAGGGTTAGGGATTCCGTGATCAAGGGACAAGCACTTAGTCGTCCTTCGATCCTCCGACTCGAGTACTCGAACAAGAGGCAGCACTCTCGATGATACCTGCGAAGGGATGCAAGAGGAACACGAAACGATTCCAGACGCGTTTCACTTGGTATTCGATATCGTGGATCTTTACGTATTTTCACGTGGGAACTCGAACATGTAAGAAGGTGTACAGAATGTTTGTAAAATTTGTAAAACCGTACAACATATTTAAAATAAATTGCTCTTTATATTAGGTCGTTCCATAAGTTCGTAGTAAATTTTGTATGGAATAATTACATTCGAATAAACGTAGTAAGAACGCTTCCAAATAAACCTGAACTTGTGATACGCGAATCGACAAATCTCACAAAGAGAATCTTTTTTTCCAAGTTTCAATTCGCTATCCTTACTAATAAACTGCATTCCATGTCACGAACATACCGTTTGAATAATGTAGGCAATTTTTATTTAATAACCTGCAATCTTCTAAAACAAAGTTCAATTTAAATTCCATCCGTGATAGTAGACGTTTTTCACGAGTATGCCCCGTTATTGTAGGGCAAAGGATTAACGATCGATTGAAAAGAAGTCAATTGTTACCAAAAAGCGGAGCTGATTATTCACCCTTCGCCGGTGTGCTTAAATTTCAACAAAATCCGCCGTTCTAAATCACATCAAATCAAATTCCGCGAGAATCGCTTCCAAGCCTCTTGCTGGAGGGTTGCGGATGGCATCGAATCGGGGTGACAATAAAACGCGACCTTCATGAGGTAATCTCAATCGGAACTCGCCAGGAGGTCGGGCTGAAGAAAAGGCACAACCCTCGTGGAGATGCGAGGGGCACGCGTAACGCGAACACGAGAATATTTCTGACAAGGGGTGCAAAGTCATGGCCATCGAGCTTGAGGGCCTAGCTATCTTGAAGGGAGGACAAATCCCTGGGGGCCGATGGAGAAACCGCATTCCGTGTAAGCGGACCTTCTTCACGACCACTTGGACTCGCGAAATAGCGACGCCGCAAACCCTTCGACTGGACAAGTCGCCCTGCGGGAAATTCGCACCCCTTCAAGGTGCCAAAAGGGAGCGACTAATCAGCGCGCCCATTGTCCAAATCACGGATCCCGGAAGTTATTGCTATCGTAGTTAGGTGACGTTTGCATGACCGTGGCCGAAATTGCGAGAACGGCTTTATTAACCGCGATTGGTTGACGATTCGGAAATTTTACGGCGTTGGATCGTGGAAGTGAGATAAAGAAAGTGATTTCTGGAAAAGTGGATCGTAGATACACGGAACCTTCTTCAAGAAATTGTCGTCAATCAATTGCTAGCACTAAATGGGATTAAAATTTGTTTGATATTATCACTGATTAACTACAGAATGGAGCACTGATTTACACATATTTATTGGAAATATCATGAATTACGTTCCTGGTCGGACTTATAGAAAGAAAGATGTACAAAAGTTTACCGAATCGAATGATTGAAGTAGTAGAAAACAAAGGAGGGTCTACTTCGTATTAACATTCGGAGGAAAGTAATACTTTTGATTAGTTAATAGTTAGAGAACATTGTAAATGCGTAGATATTGTAATTGTGTATAAAATTCTAATTTAAGTTACGCAAAACCGGTTGTTTTTAAAGAATACACGAATCCTGTAAATAAGTCAATGGCATTATTAACACAAATGATCAACTTTAAAATATTTGATTTAAGATTCAACATTCATAGTTACTTCTTTCGTTCATTTAACTTTATGACAATTCTTTTATCGTCTGATTAATCAGTTTCTCACATTTTGTTGTACTTTATGCTTCTTCTTTCAATATTCATGATATGAATCATTACAATATATATACAATAAAAACATTTTTATATTGCGAAGCAAAATTCTGTACTCGTCAAAGGGTTAATTTTCATCTGATCGAGTAACGCAGGGCAATCAACGTTGCCGTTGACTATCTTAAATAGTGACCCAAAGTTCGTCGCATTTCCATATCCAATTCCAATCCATATCCAGAAGATATGAACTTGCATAAGGATCCCGAATCTGGCGATAAGTCTATCCCTCGCCTATGCATAAAAATTGCGGAGAAGTTCAGGGTACTCGTTGCGAAGAGAGGAAAACACGACGCGACGCAACAATGGTACCTTCTTTTTTTCCACGCGTCTAGCGCGACAAAAGCAACAAATCTGCTCTTTGGGAAGCAGAGAGAGCGACTGAATATGAACCGCTGCGCGCCACGTTCTCTCATAGGCTCATTGTTCCATGGTCGCGACACAACAATCTAGAAATTGTACTTTCGCGAAAGGGAGGAAAAACGATGAAGAATAGGGGGAAAAAAGAAAAACACGGGAAGAAAAACGTTAAAGGGGCGAACGATGGAAAATAGCTCACCTGAAAAAACGGTGAGGAATATTACGGGGCACAGGATACAAGCAAGTGTAGGCGTAATTACTCTTTAAAGAGGCTGCCCACTGGCTGGAAATGCGAGACCCTCAAACCGTGACGTTTGTTATCGGAATGGCAGCGACGGTATGGCGCAGGACAACGCGAGCAACGACAATACCGTCGCAAAACTCACCCCCTTCTTTTCCACGCGTCTGTGCAACGCGACAAAAGCCCCCTTCTTCTTCACGGCCACGAAGTGTGCAGAGGAAAGTTACTCCCTTTCTGCGTCTAGCCGTCTTTCCCTCTGCAAATCGCCAGTCCACGTAACCATTTCGCCCTATCGTAAACGCGCCTTTGTACAGGGCAACGATAACCTGTAACACTATTAGCTACAGGATAGAGCACTGATTTATATTTATAGGAAATATCATAAATTACGCACCCGACCAAATGGGAACAAAATGTTAGAAAAAAATTGTACTAAAGTTATGCAAATTGAATGATCGAAGGGGTATAAAATAAAGAGAGATTTACTCGTTATTAATAGATTGCGGTGCATTATGCAAATTTGGACCTTTTTTTTTGACACATAACTAAAAGAGTGGAATATAAGCAGATAATTTGTTTTATCATCTAAGCATTTTCTGTGATGAATATTTTTAGACCGCTATATTTAACATTTTTGGCCGTCTCTACTGCAAAATTTAATTGTTATAATCTTCGTTATTGCCTCTCCCCTTAAAAATGCAGAAGCAGTTTTTCAAAGTTCCCGTAGCCAGTTAGCCCGCGCGTACGCATACATCACTCTCATGTTTCTCGCTTAATTCGTTAACTCCCCTAAAAGCAGGATAAGCGGGTTTCCCCAATTTCTTCTCCTAGTGGACAAAAATTAGCCATGTGGTCCAGGTGGAAACGGCTGCCGGGGCAAACGAGAGACGTTTCGAGCGTTTACGAACGTTTGCTCGTCTCGGTCGTGATTGCGCAGGAAAAAATTCACGGAAAAGGAAAATGTGTTTGCCCGGCCGTTTTGAGTGCGCTCGTAAAATCGTCGCACGACCGAATGCAATCAGGCTGGATTAAACGTTGATACTTTCTAGCTACGAGCCAATTCTCTCTGTACGATCCCTCTCTGTCTCTCTCTTTCTCTTCTCCCCTTGCTTCTCTTTCTTCTTGTTCGCTGCGGTAAATCTAACGCGACGGCTCGCGAACTGGGTCAACGGGGATCGCACGGTTTCACGGGTCGCCGACATTTAAACAACGATTCGATTGCGAACGAGATTTTTGAATTGAATACCCCGGCCAAATTACAGACTCACGGAATAACGCCGATACGCGTTCGCATGATCGTTAAGATCGAAATCGACTTCTCCGGCAAATTCCCACCTCTTTTCGACGATTCGAATTGTTAAATGTGCTGCTGCCGTTGTTTTGTTCCGTTCCTTTGATCGCTTTGCGTTGCGAACGTATTTACGTTCAATGGGGATCGAATTACTCTGCGCCGGCGTTGAAAATTTCGAAAGCCATTAGCACGTGAAATTCGTTTGACGGGAAATACAAAAATTGCGAAGCCCGGATACTATTTTGTTTCGCTGAAAATGGATGTAAATTCTATGCTGAATGCAATACGAAATACACTGTAAATAGATTAATAAAAGAGAAATAAATTACTAAATTACTGTTAAAAAATTGCTATTTCGAAATTAATATTTTCTTTGTGCTTTCTCTCATGGTTTTAGTTTGAAGGTCCTTATAAAATTTAATAAGTATTGCCCGTAGATAAATAAGTATATAAAATATGATGAAAATTCTTGCTTTTGATACTTGCATCGTTTATTATTCCGATTCCATAATCCAGTATTTCCCAACCTTTAATTAAACTCTTAATGAAATGTTACAACTCTTTATTCGGATAAATGCTGCTTTTATTCTAAATTTATATACAGCGATTACAAAAAGTATTCGTACACCAATGTATTTACTTTACAATTTAAATATTGATTCATTCAGCTGAATTGAATTTGAGCTCAACTAAATTTAATGGTACTGTTATGGAACTTTATAAATTTGCTATTGTGCAAATAATATATAGAATATGATTGACAAGCACCTAATTAAAAAGTCTGTGCATTTAGAAATACTTTTGGTAGCCACTGAATTATTATGCTCTTAAATATTCCTCAAATATAGATATGAATTTTCAAAACAACCTAATAACTATTCCTACTAAGAATTTTGTATTTATTCTTGTTATAAAGGGCAGATCACATACAAGTCAGTCTCAAAATTCTACATACAGCTCTAAATTTCAAATACTTAAAAAAGTACCAGAATTTCGACTAGCATTAAATATTTGAAACTTAGAATCCGTACGTAAACTTCTGCAACTGATTGTAATTCAAGCCGTGATGAAAATGGGTTAACACTTTCAAATTCAACCAAGTCACGATCCACTGTTTCGAAAGCTGTTTGAACGCACAGTAAACGGTCGATCAACGGAGGAAGTTTTCAAGTTCAGAAAGAGGGTGCGATCACGAGTCTGCTCATTTACAAATAAAAAAAAGCCGACGCGAGGCGCCATCGAAATCGCCTCTTTGTTTCGCTGGTCCAGCAACCACCGGAAGTCCCTCAACTTTAATGCCTTTACGACGTTTCCCATCGAAATCAAACGTTCTCTGCGATCGGAAGTTGGATGATGCAAGATGAAAGACGATGGGGGTGGCTGGGAAGTCTGTCAGAAAAGGCGGGAAGGGGGGGAGGGGGGGGGGGGGGTTAAAGCAGGTATAGGTAATGTACCAAAATTGCTTTACCGCCGGTCCATTTACGGAGATGAAAAGCACTCTCTGCCAAGTACACCGGTGGCTCCAGCCAGGGTTCACGACAGCCCAGAAGCGTCGTATCCCGTCTCTACCCTTCTGATGTTGGGTACTGCGACGTCCAACCCCTCTCAATTTCAGTTTGAAGCCAACCCTTTCACCAATTTGCCGACATAGCCAGCCAGAACTTTCGGCCTAGCATTGTCACTGACGTCGATACTGTAAGTCCTCTTCAATCAACCTAATCACAAACAAATGCTCCCGTACACTTGCTTGCTCTTTTTACTGCCTTCGTGACTCATGCTTCGAAGGGTGGCGTCTACTTTTTCCATGTACGACGGGGTACAATTTAATGCAACTTTGAACCGTGTCGTATCGAATTTTTCTTTCGCGATTCATGAAGAAGAAAATTTGGATATAGGCTAAATAAGTTGTAATTCAGAGTGACAGATTTTACGGGCCGGTGGTTTTTCATGCATTTATGGAGAATGTAAATATGCAAAAAGGTATACGGAGTATGTAATACGTAAAAATATATCGAGTGATCAAAGTAAAGCAGTCGTTATAACGTTTACAGGGTATAATTGATCTCTATTTTGGTCTCGCTTCTTTAATTGTGGTTGTATAGATATGAATTTGCATCAGCATCCGTAGTCTAAACAATATTCATTGTTTCTTGTACACTGTACCGTTGCAATACAATATATTATTGTTGGAGTAATTAGTGGGATTGGAAGAGAATCAATTTTTACGAACATCCAACGCATAATCAAGTTTTTTATTGAAATAAATACTGTTTCTGGTTCAACTACGTGAAAGCGCTTGAAATTTGTGAGAAAGGCGATGTCTTGTAGGAAACAACGTTACTAAAATGTTAGCAAAAATTACCATATTACGTGCTGTTCCATAATACCTATGCTTACCTTACCATTTGCTATTTAGACAACAGGTATATAATTAATAGATATATATACACAGATAGATTATATATATATATATATATATATATATATAGATAATATGTATGACACTACGGAGAATAGAATTTATTTTCGATAAGACAACGAAACCATTGAAATCGTAACAAGAAACCAATAAAGATATATATATATATATATATATATATATATATATATATATATATCTATATATATATGATATTGTATGTATTACTTATTACTGTATGAGGTGAATCAAAAAACGTTTACAGTGTAATAGTTAAATTATTACACGCGCCAAGTGCGATAGGTGGACGACTACTTGTGCGTCTGGCTATACGTGTCTGCATCTCCTTTTCTTAATATTCTACCGAATTACGGCGGCGATTCCAACAGACCTGAGTATTCTAGAAAACTAATGAAGAAACGGCTGCGTTTCTAAAAATATAGTCTACCATTAACCCGCTTCTTCTCGTCTACCATCACGAACTCCGAATATAGCGACGCAGTCGTGTCACGAAAATTGGGATCATAAATATTTCGCCATTAAACGTTCCTCAAATATTGCTACGAACTTTTCGAACAGCCTAATAGATTTACGAATTAGCCGCGTCGGAGCTCTGATCCTTAAACAATGATTCTGCCGGCGTTTAAATAATGATCGCCCGCCGAGCGACCCGAGGGTGATCCGTGGGATCAGGTGCGCTAAAGAAAACTACCCTCAGAAATGGATTGGACGAAATTCCGGAGGGCCTCGAGGTCGATTAGGGTGAAGCCAAACGGGAGATGCGAGAGATTTCTCGAGGAGAAGCGACCCAGGCTATCCACGTCGATCTACCGAACGTCGATTCTATTGCTCGCTCATTTTCCTCCGTCTTCTCCCCATCCCGATTCCCGTCTACCTCGAGGAAATATTTAATTGCACGCATTAAAATTTCCCATCTCCTCCGTATAATTGAAATATGTCGCGTGTGAACCGATTCGGGGCATTTTTAATTAAACGCCAAATTTTATTCGCGCTATTAAGCTGTTGCATATTAAAATGAAAATTAAACCCTAAAATCAAACTTTGTTGGAACTCGTTAGAAAACCTCTATTTAAATAAAAAAGAAATATCAAATATCGATGTTTTGTTATCGATGTATCGATTAATATCGGTGGTAGTTGGCCAATGGTAATTTTACATCGATACCTCGATATTTTCCTATTTTTTATCATTCTTAACTGTGTCCTGTATTCACGGAGTAAAGGTTAACATTCCATGCGTTCAATAATAAAAATAGAAAAGAAAGCGATAGAAAAATTGAAACGCAGCGTCCGTGACAACGATAAAGATACCGAAATAGTGGATCGTGATGGAAATACAGCGATTGGACACCTGTCAATTCCAGGGTCCATTAATTTCCCAAAAAAACGCGTTACATGTACAAATCTTTTGCGCGAAACGGCCCTGTTTGCAACGCGCCCGACAGTTTCTCTCGTTGAAGCGCTAAAATCGCGTTTTTTGGGATCGTTTTCGCGCCGACAAACAGGAAACGAGGTCCAACACCGATTTTTCCTCGATTTACAAATCGTTCCGCCGAACTTGCAACCATTTCACACCCCTAAATGTCCGTGAATTATAGGCAGAAAACACAGAGAAAGGTAGTGGTCGTTTCGCGGCTGTGCAACTTTTACTCCGTTTCGTTGCAAATTTTCAACCGTGTTCCATCCCTCGATAATACACGAACACTGTCACTTAACTCGTAACGCTGCTGGTATTTCTAAAAGGAATTTTATTGCAAATTTAGTAGTAAACTACGACTTTATTGCAAAGGTTGATTTATATTATTCGTTTAAACGTAAATACGTTTACACCACGATTTGTTTTAGACAAAAGCGTGTCATATTGAAGCCCAGTGAATAACACTATTATCTGTTAATAATTTCTTTATTTTCCGTAACTCTGTTTCCTTTTTGCGTGTGCCAATAGTCTTGTGATTTCCTAACCAATGTTTGTCTAAACCGGAGCATACCGTAAATCTTTCGCGTTTAAACGGCTAATATAAATCCGCCTTAACGGATGCCTTTAATTGAAAGAGAAATTTCGTTCATCCGCGTAATCGAAGATCGATACGCACCGCTGATGTTTTCCGATCTAAATTCCCGTGAGTCCTTGTGATCCTGTCGACGCTTCACAACAGTTTCGGAACACCACTATAACTGATGGACTTTTTATTTAATTACGAGGCGCGTTCGCATCTGCGTACTCTTTCTCGTTGCCTTGGATGCTTGAAAAGTATCGGCGCCATGGGGATTCACCCTTACGTTGTTGCCGTCTAATCGGACGTGAGACAATCGACAAGTAGCTGCTACTACTCCCGCTTTTTTCCCCTCGTCTCCCGTGTTACTATAAAAGACAAGCATCTGCTTGTTTTTATGGGCCGGTAAATACTGTTTTTCGCATTACAAAATTAAATCCAGAGGGTTCTTTCCAATTTGTTAAGTTGTGACAGATAAAATTGTTGCTCGTTCAAGTAGAAATAAAAACGATGTAACGTGGAGATCTGAATTTATTGAACCCGAATATGCATCACTAGCATTAGTGATTTCTTTCCGAAGGAGTTCCAACTATCGTATTCAATGTTTATAGAAAGTAATGTTAATCGTTTACTTCGGTAAATTCATCTACGAATATTCTAAATTCACGACGAAAATGAAACACTGAGCAACAGTTTATTTAAGGATATCATTTTTTTAATCGTATAAAGTGAAAAACGAGAAGTGTACGGTATTGGATAAAAACGCTGAGATCAATTTGATCCCGATTAACAGTGTAAGGGTTAATTTTCAAATTAAGGATACCTGTGACGGAGGGTTGCAACGAAATTGAAACGGGAACACTGGATGGTGACAAAAGGGATACGCCACTGACCTTTACACTGATCATGATTACAAACGCAACTAGTCGCAACGAGCTTCATCGATCGGTTCGATCGGCAATTACCGCTAGCAACATTCGATCGCGATGCGTTCGTAAATGAACAAATAATTCCTGCACCTCTGATCCCGGCCGGCGCATGGACGACCGAAACGATCGCTGTTATTCCGTGAAATTCAACGTCGGTTCGAATATACCGAAAGCAGTCGGCCAACCGCAGGCCATCAAATTTAATTTCATAAATGGCTATCGTTGGTAACCAGCGTGGTCGCGTTTGGTAGTAAGAGGCGGCTACATGCAAACAATCGTGTCGAATTATTTGCTTGCATTCTTTCGCTTTGCCGAATCACGATCCACAGATTCATTCTCTATTGTTCGTTAGAAATATTTTAATACCTCTTGGACTCTCGTATCCGGACTAACAGCGATACAAAAGTGGTCGGATAATAGAACGATCGTTTCCTTTTGTATTAATCTCTAGCCATAGAACGAAATGTCGCACTCGTGAAGCCGATTGGAGACAAAACAGAGCGATTGTAGATTGATGAATATTGATATAGATTGTAGAATATTGATGCAGAGTTGATGTATTTGTGCGATGTTTGTAAGAAAATTTGATTTACCCATTTTAATTTCCTATGGAGTTTTTATAATTGCTATAGCAAAGACAAATTCTGTGTAATATTTTAATATTTGGTATGTGGCACAAGATTGAAGTAGTTAATAACTGCGGATTTTTATCGTGATTAATTATACACTAAATATTTCTTCTTAATATTGAATATATTTGGAATTCTCACAAGTGTAGTGTCTTAGTTTTGTAGGACTTTAGTTTTAAGAACAGGAAGAGGGACGTAAAAGAGAGATGGCGTTGACGGACAAAAGCCAGACCCAACGACCGGGCGATCGGCCGATGCGTCGCCGATGCTTCAAAGAGCGTGGTCGGAGAAAAGAAAAGGGCCAGCAAGGCTTTTTCTCTGGCGAAAAGCAGGCAGAGTTGTAAAGAGAGTCAAGAGTGTTGTTACGAGTCGAGAGAGAGAGAGTAGTTGCGTTTTAGTTTAGACACAATATTGTAACCTTATATAATCTTTAATCCTAATAAATTATATATACTTATACCTAACATTACATAAGTATCATACAAACAATAATATTCATAACGTATCATATATTCGTTCATCGTTGCACTGTAAATCGAGGGGACATAAATATGAAAGAGAAGCGAGAAGAACAATAAGATTAAAGAAATGGAATTTTAATAGAAATCTATTTTATCTTCCGAACATTGTAGCTCGTATTCGACTTTGTTTCTTTTGCATATTTGAGCATCATTTTGTGAATTTAAATTTCCTATAAATGCATAATAATTCTCCACCAATCTTGCACGTATGCACAAAGGAATTTAGCGTCAATACTGTTGAAAACGCATTTTGCTTCAACAACTAGAACCACACGTTTTACGATTGCTTGCCATTATAATATTCTGCCATTTTTTAATGCCTTCTTTCGCGATTCGTTGACCGCTCCTAAAAGCAGCTTATCTTTACTATTCCTTCTATATACTCAAGTATATTATTTACTTACGTATTTGATTATCCGTAGCAAAGGGCGACGACTCGTATAAATAAGTAAATAATCGACAAACGATCGATTCTATACCCGCCACCCCCTTATTTCGCCCAATGGTTATTTGAATGAACCAGAAATGTTTCTCGCGGTAGCGAAAGGCGAGGCACAGCGTTGAAAAGGTGGCTGGTATAAATGAATAAAACAATTTCTCGATTGACCGATGAAAAGCACTTCTATATAATGGTACCGATGAAAATTGCCGCTTTCGTTTGATTTATGAAGCATTAAACTGAGTTTAGAAGCTTTTGCCTAGGCCGGTCGGGCTTCTCTAAAAATAAAACCGGTAAATAGACCGACGCTCGTCCCTCGGAAAGAGTTTCCCGATAGCGTTTTCCTTTAATGATACCATTCACCGTTACCCCGACCTTTTCCTTTTCTCCCCTCCTTCCCTCCCACCGTGATCCCTCAAACGCAAAAACTACGAGCTTTGTACGTGTCAATATTCCACGCCTGCTCATAAAAGATGGGTCGCGTGTATCGTGCCAAAGGGGAAGGAGTAAAAACATTCAAAGACAAAAGAGATAGGAGATTAATCGGTGAGTTAACGGGTGTATTAACCATTTACACTGCTTTGTCTCGACATCAGCTTCATTCGCAGGTACTTCTAAACTCGAGTCACACTCGACGTTTCTGAATTTGCAGATAAATATAATTTTACACGTATTGTAAGTTTCGAAGTTATAAGTAGACTGAGGATATTTACGCAAATTTAGATCTATACGGATAAAATTCAAGAAACGAGATTTAAATAGGGGGTTGTTTTACCCCCTAAATATTATAATTTTTATTTTATTTTTAATGTTTTCTCTATTTTTCAATACCATTTGTATTCTGCATCGTTTTAAGTATTTAAATTTCCTATAAATGCATATAGGTTCACAGTTTAAATGTAAGTTTATAATTATAAAATTGAATAAGATTAAGTGGAATATTAGGTGTACAGGTCAATTCAGTGCATTTTATCAAATGCAATTTATATACTTGAAATACTTTTTGTTAATCAATCTCCATCGTTAATATAGTTAATAATATACTTATAAATTCCATTTTAACATAAATAATGGCAGTTTTATGTTGACAAAATCTTAACAACTTTGAACATATAGACACTAAATTAATTTGTACGCTACAAAAAATATTCGCACATACCTAAATTTTTCAATGAAATGTTCTTCAACTACGTTCTACTGAAATCTATTAAAATGTCCGCTTAAATGATTCCAATCAAATTGCAATGTCTTTTGACTTGATTATTCGACCAAAAATTGCCTATCGTAAATGCAGCTTAACTGTTGCCAGTCGTTAACTGTCGATCACTTAATTGTCAGCATGTTTCGTTACAGTTTATAAAGACCTTCTATATCGCAATTTTACAAAGTTCCATATTACCGACGCGACGCTTGTCCTAAATACAAATCACGTGTAATATATCATCGTTTCGTATCCAACCCAGTGTTAAAACAACAAATACCCAACACGAACTTTCTGAACAATCGATACGATTAATAAAGCAACGAGGTTAATTGGTTCAAAAACCGTAGCAGCCCTTGCAATTCCAACAATTACACGTTCACCCATTAGGGTAGATGTACCAATTACTGCCACTTTAAGGTTCGCGCGTAACTTTATTCAACTATTTTAGAACGTATTTAACATAAAGATCGTTCCAGTTTGCAGCATAATATTGTTCAACCGCTCTTTTATTTCTGAACATTTTTCTCATATGTTCAATATAATAAATTCATTACTACGTAATTGAAAATGTACAACAAAGTCCAATGTCCTTATTACTGTCACTTGAAAACTTCTCATTTAAATAGATACACGTTTTACATATATTAACACGTCAGTTTGTGTAACGGATATAAGATATACAATAAACGTATCGCTTTACTGAATTATGACACGTTCCATACTTTATAATTATAATAGTCACGTTTTAATGGTCAACAGCACATTCACCTCCTAATATTTATTTATAAATATTAAGTGTAAACGAATATACGACGTCTATGTGTTGTTACGTGAACCGAAGTCCAAATTTAGTGTGAAAATTTCTTTACTTACGATCCTTTACACATTACCTTGCTATTAAATAAACGAATTCAAGTGGCAGTTACAGGAACAGTGACAGTACGTGGGCCATTTACCCTATACCTATAACCGAAATTCCCCTCAATTCGCCTCACAAAGCTCTATCCTTTGTCTTCGCTATTTTACATTGGCCATCGCCCAAATAAAATGATAATGCTTTTACATAATTCTCTTCCAGAAAGTTGCAAAGCATAAAAGAAGCTCCCAGGGTGGAGGGTTGTATCCCGCACTAGTATCCGGGATAGAAATCTTGCTTCGGCCTTAGTCAGAACGATCCCCGGGCTCGGTGAAACGTAAAAGAATTCGGTTCATTCGATAGCACGCATGGACGGGCCCCGCTTTTATTCGTTTTATGAGGTTTGCGTGCGTCGTCGGGGAAAACCGAGGTCGCGGCTTTTTCCGTCCGTGGCGCGGCGAATAAAAATGCCAGACACGTCGGCGATCGCGCGCCCACCATGGATTCGTTTGACGCGACGATTGATCGCGGTCGTGTTCCCTCTTTCCTCTTCGTCCCTCCTCATCCCTCTCCCTTCTCACTCTCTCTTTCTCTTTCTCTGTCTCTTTGTACACTCTTCCCTTTTCACCTCTCTCCTCCTGTCCATTACCTAATTGCCGCGCGTAAGTAATTATCGACCGATGGAGAAGACGAACCAACCGCGTGCCCTCGTGATTTCGATTGCGCACAATCGCGCCCTCATCGGTGTACGGGATAGCCACGGGTAATACGTATTACCCTGCCCGCCACTGTTTGTACACACCGCGTACAAACAGACTATGAATTCTCATGTATATACCTCCGATTGCCATTTATGAAATTAAATTTCATAACCCGTGATCAGCTGCCCCGGCTACGACTTACGCGCGCGATCACGTGACACATTGATTGCGCGAAGCTTTCTGCTTCTTGGGGTAGTCGCTGGTGCAGAATAGCAATGTAGAATATCGAACGGTTTGCTGAAATTGCTACTAGGGTATTTCTTTGCTGCGGTTCTTTAAGTGAAACGATATAAATCATATGGTTTCAAATGATTGGAGTTCACATGTTAAAACCCTGCCCTACGACTATTTTATTGTTTAATTAAGATAGTTGATTAACTTAGTTAATCACCATTTTTATATCGTGTCACCAACAAACCAATGCTTTGTTTAATGATCTCCAATCTTCTAATGCAATGTTAAAATTAGAGTTCAAATTATGCACACCCTTTGCATAATATTTTTTGACTACTACACTTGCATAAGTTATTATTAACAGATCGCAGTTTTCATATTTGTATGAAATATCGAAATATTCTTCATAGTTTGTATTTAACTGTGTTTAAAATTGGGCAATTGTTAATTAAATGAATACATATATATTCTCTATAATATTCTACTATTTTTATTGTTAATATACAATATTATTGTATCCTTGTAAATATAAGTGTTTCCCGATTCAAAATTAAATTATTCGCAGCCTGCAAAAGTTACATTATAAAGAAGAGTAGGGATTACAGTTTTGTGAACATTTTCTGAAGCACGTTTCAAATAAAACGCCTAAAGTAAGAGATAGTTGTTCCAAAGAAAATTGGAGAAGAATTAGAAGCGCGAAGAGTTAACTGGAATAGTTGCAGAGTATTGCGGACAACAAAGATACCTATCGTAACGTAAAATAATCGGAGCCAAGGGAGCAACGATGCTACTTTAATCGTAGAAAGGAAACCGCTCTCTACTTTTTCCTATTTAGAAATAATTTCAATTGAAACCATCGGAGAGTATTGGTTTAACTGGTATTACATAAGATTCCTTCGTGTACTAGAAAACTTTACGAGTGAGGGTAGAAGAACATTGACCGCGTTAACGCCAATGCGAAGTAGAACCTAACCATGTGTACGATTCGTGAACGTGGTCAAATATTTATCGTAGCCTGCACTCGAAGCGGGACGACGTCGGCTGTAAATCGACAATAAATGCGCGGTCAGCACGAAGGTTTAACTATTAGATAACAATGGTGCACGTTCGAAATCGACCAGCTTCCCTTACAGTGTGTTTGCCTTCAGTTCTTTGACAAATAAGATTCTGATACAGTTGTACCTTGAACTTGTGCACTAATTGGTTCCAAAGTAATCGACGTAAGTCGAAAGAGTACTTATTTAGAGATTTACTTTTTTACTAATTTTAAAAGCTGGCGATCCATCGTTAAAAGGCTTTACGATATTAAATTTTATTTGGCCATTAAAGATGTTCGGTTTTTGATCGAGTGAAATATAAGGATGAAGTTAGATTAGTTAGTTAGCGGATTTCTGCGCAAATTCATACTATTATTAACAAAACTCGAGAAAGAGGATTTAGAGGATTAGAGAATATAATTGGATATTTTGCATATTATGCACGTTCTATAATTTTTTGCATATTTAAATGCATACAAATTCGCAGCCTTATGATGAACACACGAATGTACCTTTTTAAATTAATCACACTATTAATTTTCCATTGAAATATATATATATATATAAACAGCGATGCAATAATATGTGCAATATCTTGACCTTAATTATACGCACGGATTCAAAGCTAGATTTTCGAATCAAGATATAACATCATTGATATAAACGACATAATTGTAGAATCACGCTAATTAAGAGGACGTAAGTCGAAGTATCATTGTACAAGCCTTTATCTCATCTACAATCTACGCATCGTTTCTCACCGGAATCGATCTGCAGACGGCGGGAAAATGTTCCGTTCATCGCGTGCAATTAAGGAGCTGATCGACGAGAGCAAGATTGGGAAGAGGATGAAAAACGACGTAGCAATGGTGGTGCACACGTTCGAGGTGGTTCGAGGTATACGCGTTACGGGGTCCACGGTACGAATGGTAATTTCAATCTGTAAGGATTATCCGGATAACCGAGGTAATCGATATTTATATCGAAGTCAGGGCGTAGGAGGCGGAGGAGAAAGGATCCACCGACAGAACTGGCGTTCGAGGAACGGGCTTAAGCCGCAGATATTGTGATTCCTGAACCTTTGCGGAAATACTTAATGTCGGGATACATTGTAACTTTCTTCCCGTTGCTAGATTTTTGAAATATCGATAGCCGGCCCGTCGCGCCGCCTAATCGCAATTTACGAGAGGAGAACCCATCGTTAAAATACACTTAAAACGAAGGGGGATGAAAATTGTTCGCCACTTTTTCCGGCGTTAAATGAAACGTTGAGAAATGTACTTCCGCTAAATATATGACCGTCCAATTTACCATCCGTTTCTGCTCCAGTCGATAGACATTCTTATTTTGTTTGTATAGCCTATGCCTCGCGGAGCTATTGTTTGCTTGGTTACGTGATATTTGCACAGAATCATGGACTCCAATTATATGGGGAAGAGGAAGAACGAAATACGCGGTGAAACGTTAGGGACACGGATGCCCGGAGGCTTGTTATTTTACTGAAAAGCGTTATATCTCAAGATCGTCGATCGTTAGAGAAGCCTGTAAGATTACCCCACCGATGAAAACTTTGAAACAATATTTGTGAAACCGGCCTACCTTAATAGGCGGCTAAACCTTGCCGCGTCTGAACATTGTCGGGCGAAACCACGCGACGCGACGCCACGCGACGCGTCGATCGAAACGTTTACTTGTACCACTTGCAGTTTATCTAAAACGGAGTTCGCTTGTCATTGACACCTAAAGTTTTCTTTAAATGTTTTACACTCTTCATTTTACATTAATTACAGGTTAATATAAAGCTCTTAAGGTTAATATTTGACTGAGTTAATTATAATTATTGTAAATGAATTTTTTGTATTTTAGTTGTATTTGTAATTCACTACGAATATCGAACATATTTTACGTACACTTCTCTTGCTCTTCTTATCGTCATTGAAGTAGAAGTTACGTTGAATTAATAGTCAAAATTTGGTCACCACTTGGAGGTTAAAACTAGGGTAACGAAATAAGCAACTTTATCGCGATACTATCTGAAATTAATAGTAAACTTTGGTATACGACTTTACCCAAACTTTAAGTGGCACTTGGAGGAACTTCAAAATAATTTGCAATATTCGCATATATAATCATCATCTGAACACTCCGGTATATCGGTTATTTATTTGTCCTAGTCCATTTACCGTTTCAGTCCTCTTTCTCAAGTTTTTCCTTTGTTGTTTAATACTTTCTTCCAGTTTTCCCAGTATTACCGATCTCTAATTATTTCAAACTTTAGATATATGATTAACTTATTCGATGCCTCTTTACTTAAATTTCAAAATCAGGTATACAAGCTCGTGTAAGTTCTGCATTTACGATTAGAATTTATCTGTGTAAGCCAATGAATCTTTCACTGGTATGCCAATGCACTGAATCGAATTAAATTAAAAGACGCTTCGGCCAAACCGTTTACTTGTACTACTTCGATCTTATCCATAAACGTTACCACTTCACTCTTCGTAGTGAACGACTTTTTGTTTAAAGAAAATTGCAACAAAACAATTATCATAACTAAAAGTGAGAGAAACAAAATTAATATTAACACAAAATATCTCAAGTAAAGCATACATTGTTATGTTTACACGACGAAACAAGTCTCTATTAACCCTTTAACCCACAAATCCGTGAGTTTCACAATAATTTTCCTGTCCCGCATCTTTCTAAACAAGTTAAAACCCCATTGGTTTAATCGTGCGTATAAAAACACGACTTTAAAATAAAACTTCGCAGCTTCCTAATTACCCCGATGAATCCTACCTAATCGCCGCTATTATTCCAAATACCGGTGCCTCTCGCTAACAAAAATGAAAGATCAGAGAAAACCCAGTAAGCTTATCGACGGCGAGAAAACAAAAGAGCTCGGTGACTTCATAGTCGCGGCGCGGTTTGAACATAAAAATCTATCAACAGACCCTTCTTCTGAAGAACGACACGGGGGATGAAGTGGCTGGCGTGGGTAGGTGAAAGGCAGCCGCGGGCGAGACAGCATAGCCACCCCTCCGCAACAAGCGGTATTGACGAAATTGATTGCGGAGGGTGTATAACCGAGCTTCGCTTCGTGCGGGTGTAGCGCTACCCGTGAGGGTGTTCGGGGGAAGAACCAAGAGGGTGGAGGCCTCCACTCATCCCCCCCTTTCACCCCGCTGCTCTCCCGCCGCTAAAACGCAAAAGGGTGAGAAAACATTGTTACTAGCAGTTACTCTTGCGCGGCTCCCTACCACCAGAGAACCTAAACCCTCGCCGTTCGGAACTCGCCGCCGATTCCAACCCTCCTACAGACAGTCTTCCCGTGCCACGCACGTGTTACACAGCCCCCGGGGATGAGTGGCAGAATTGAACGGATGTAGGAATCAAGGAGAGACGAGCGAGGACGAATGGAAGGCCTCAAGGGTACCCGAGTCGCAAGTCAGAGACGGATCGTTTCTTTTTCACCTGCAACCCTTCGCGACATCTTTGCTCCCCGAACTTTTGGGGTTGCGAGAGAAGAAGAAAGTGCCTCGGGGTCAAGGCATTTGAACGGAACGTGTGCGGAGATCGAGGAATTCCGGGCGAACGACTGCGGGAGTTATATAATTCGAGTCGGGGGCAAGCAATGGTCATGGCGATTCGAATATGGCCACTCGATGGTCGAATAGAATTCGAGTTGCAACACTCGAGGCTTATCCGATCCGTGGTGGAACTTTTGTGGGTTATGAGAGGCAAATCTGAACACGCTTGAGGGTTACAGTAGTTGTTAAACAGGGGATTCGTATGAGAGTGAGTATGAGTACTTTTTACTTTACTTTTTAATATTGGATTTATGGAACTTGGCAATTTGACACGGATCTCGAATTTTATTTGTAAATTTAGGAAAATAAAACATATTATTTTTTAACAGTGTATGTTGTGTTTAATTGACAAAATAATATGAATGTGTGTCATAATATTTCCGTCCCTACCTAATTTGACGAAATAGGAAAATCTGTTCCAATTTTCTATTATAAATATGTAACTATCTTTCCTGGTCGTTATAGCACCCGATTATAAAATCTGTCGAGCGCCACTTGAATGCTTCAACTTCGAGATATTCTCGGATTTCATGGTTCCAAATTCTATATTTACATCAATATGGTTACTCAAACTTGTCAATAAATAGGATAAGGATACGGATAAGGATACGTCACTTTATTACATTTTTGCCCCTTAACGGTACAGAGTTAAGAAAAGAACAGTATTTGAATGGATGTTTATCGCTTCATTTAGGAGGTCGTGTATTAGTCCGCGTGTCTCGCTGAAAAATTCAAAGCACGAGACAAAATCGAACCCCGTTGGTTATAGTAGTTCGAAGGGTTATTCGATTTTCATCGGGAACGTTTACAGTTCCGTCGTTCCGATAAACTACGCGGCAATGGCGCGTTTATTCCAAACAACGTCATCGGCGTTCGATCGAATTAACGTACTGCACCATTAATGCGCAATAACTGAAAAATAAGGCGTGCACACATTGGGTTTGTCGAAGTCCGTGGTCCGCGTGCACTCAATTACCGTGAAATCACATTTTTCCGCTGCTTAATCGTCCGGATCGGTACAATTAGGTCGCGGATACCAGTGACCCATTAAATTTCCGATATACAAGCGAAGTCGATGCGCAAAACGCTCGGTTTAATTCATTTCGCTGCTGACCTATCATCGAAAGCTGACCGCTCTCCTCTTTCTATTTATAACGTACAGATAGATCTGCATTAGCGCGAGTAGTAAATCCCGAAAACTGAACGCACTGTACGATGTTTCTATCAGTGACGTCATATCTTAGACCATATTATAGTAATCAATGGACTGCGGATATTTATGCAATTATGAGAAACTTAAACTTGCAAGATATTGCAGAATGAACACAATATGAAAATATATCGACTTACAATACACAGTAGAAGCCGGTTACTGTAATCACGGATAATGTTATCAATTTAGCTGTTATTATAATCAACCGGTCACTAAATATTATATATAAAATTAGTTACAAATAATGTAGGTATTATGATCAAGCTTCGTTTATTGATATCACGTGTGATAATTATACTTGAGGGCAAACGATAACAATTTTTAGGAAATTCGTACTAAATGGACCTTTCCTACGAAACTCACTTTCAACCCTCAGTAAATCGAGTTTTATTTAATTGAAAGGGAATTGCTTCTTTATTTATTATCTGCACACTAGGAAATAATAATTGGTACAAACGAATCACTTGCCGATGGTTTAATAATATACTAATTCAATATAACTATATAATAACTATAAGGTAAAATACCTATTAAAAAAGTAGCTTTATTGGTGCACAACTTATAAATCATATAGATTAATTGAAGCATTCCTTTTACCTTTTACATGAGTATATATAAATATTTAAAATTCAAAAGTGTATGTAGGCTTTCGTGACTAACTTTAAGTTCAATGTTAGGTACGACTGTATTTCATTATTTGAACTCGTATTAATCGAAATCTACCTGTAACAACGTTGCTATTTTTTAAACTAAATGCAACCCAATACTTTCTCTCTGTCATCTTAACCTTCGTTCGCACTTTGTTCTAAGAATCCTGAAAATGAGAACTCTTGGCACCGTTGCAATTCTCATCTATCGGATAAGTATCCTTGTAGCTATCGATTTCTTTATGAGCCAGATATTTCTAGACCTGTTCTAAAAAAAAAAAGAAAAGAAAAAATGAAACAACAAGAAGCAGCGCACGGAAAACGGATTAACGCGGCTGTCTTCTAAGAAAAATGCTGCAAAAATTGTTAGAAATTGCTTAGAAGGTAATCCTCGATCAAAGGGGAGGTGATTGGCGTTATTTGTCAACACACATACACACCGATCTTCTACGACAGAATCACGCTACAGAAACATTATCGACGTAAACTTCTACTCTCGAAGAGGGTGAACCAAAGGGAGACAAATTTCGTGGGCATTTTTTTCCACTGCGGGAAACGGAAGAACGCGGAACCGAGGGAGAACCCCGTTGTGCCGCTAATAAAAATTGCACAGCGGAAAATTATAGTAATCGAGCCTCTGCCTAAAGTACTTTCGTGTAGTAATGACAGCAATTACACTTGTTACTTTACTTTTACGCTCCAAAGAAATTTTTTACGTTAGCACAATTATTCTATAAATAATACAATACGAATTTAGGCTTCTCCGATCGTACAAATCGAATTTGTAGCTTTGCAAATGGTTTTTACAACCCCATTGATTTCCTTGTTGGATTATATTCTATGGATATTTTATTCAAAAATAATCAAAGTTTACTGTCAAATTTAATTTGAACTTCAATTTTAGTTTTGAATTATAATATTGGAAGTTGTTAAATAAAATTTAATGTTTTACTAAAAACAATTATATATTGCCTATAATATTCGAATAATACGTAACTAACAAGATATAAAAGCAGTAATTAATTAATGCTAGCATACGTAAGTGATAAAATAATCGTAGTGCAAGGGGTTAATAAACCGAAGAAAAATTTGCGCATTTACAGGGTTGCTTCTTCGAAGTTGCAAAACGTCTCTAAAAAGAACAGAACACGATTGAATCGAGTAGAATTTCGAAGACTACACAGCAAGACTCTAATCCAACGAGTGTCGTCTGGCTGCAGCAATTTTACTTGAGAATTACCATGAAAGGGGATGCGGCGTCGTCTACGATTGGAATTTGAAATATTTAATCCGGAAGAGGAGGAAGCGTTGGTGAAATATTATCGCAACGAGTACCCTACACCTTGACGGTGGAAATACGCCTCCTCTTGCCGTGTAAATCCTTTCTGTCGGCTTGCCTTCAAAAGCACGGGGTAAAACTATCATCACGGAATCCGTGGAACAGGAAACACAGCCGGTCTACAAGACCAAAGCCTCGGTCACGGATATTGACATTTCATTAAACGAGATTCCTGAGAAGCGTGTGTACGTACGTTCAATTTCCGGCTGCTTGCGAAGCGAAACTAGAACTTGTCAAAATGTATGTTGTACAGTTTGGTACGCCGCGGCTTTGTCTACCGGCGTTTGTTGAATACATCCTGTGCATCTTGCACGTGAACGTCGATGTAATTTTGATGAGGCAACGCGATTCTCGATTTTCTTCGCGGCCCCCCTTTGAATTGCTGATCATCCGGGCTACGTTATTCCATTTGACGCCAGCCCACCAAAATCTACTTCTACTCGCGTGCGTTCGCTTTTCTACCAAGCTACGGTAAAGTACCCAATTATCAACACTTTAAGACAAATAAAAGTCGACAAATAAAAAGAAAAGTGATCGGAATTGATGTCTCGATTTTCTTTATTTTATAATGTATTTGATTTTTTTTTTTTAGTTTATAAAATCTTCTTCGTCTATAACTTAAACGCCATTTTATTACCGTCTTACTGTTTAAAGCTGCTATTTTTGTAGCATTTTTTTAGTACTAATTGTATATAAGGCAAAACCCGTTAAAAATATATAAATAAATAAGTAACGAATTTTAGTAAAATTTAGAAATTTGCTAGACAATGAAAACTGCTGGAATTTCGAGTTAATCGATTTTTACAAATGCAACTAGTATCCCATTATTCACATTGATTTTCCTAATTTTGTAGCAGTGTTTTGTCTTCGTAAATTAAACAAATATCCACGTGAAATCAAACGAATACACGTTCACTTAGACGAAATTATAAGACACTATCTTTGGTAATTAAAAAAATATATACAACTAATCAGAAGTAGGTTTCACTTTTCTCTGAATCCGTTAATAATGAGTAGACCCCACCTTTATTTTATACTACTTCGCGCATTGGATTTGGTAAACTTTTGTACAATTTCTTTTATATATCTTCAACTGAAATATTAAAACTTTTAACAACATGATTGACTGTCCGCCTATATTAGAGCTTTTTAAACTAACGAGTACCATCCAAATTATTATGTAACACCGACCGTATAGATTTCTTTAATACTAACATGACGTCTTTTAAAATGTTATATATCTCTGCACTCGATACTCATGAACCTAGTTAATTAATTTTTACGTCCATTCAATATGTATTTCGTCTCAATTTTTATGCAACTACATGTTAAAACTGTACTTTAAAAAGGGTTTATAAAGCACGTTAATAATAATAATAATCGTAATGTACGTTTGGTCCTAATCTGGCCAGGTACGCACGTTATGATGTTTCCTATGAATGGATGGTCCATCTTGCAGTTAGTCAATGAATCGTGGCGCCATAATCAAGCATCGCGTTTCACAGAATATTTCACCGAACGCGAAAAGTATTTTCGATTCTGTTTAAGAGTATAAAGGAAGCGTGCACTTTGTCGTATTCGGCCGTATATTTCCAGCGAAAGATCAACGGTTATGAGTTCGGGAAATGGGCATCGTATTAAAGACGGGGCCGTCCTGTGATATTTATGGTTGCCGATCTATACGTCTGTCTGGAAGCGAGGACCGGCTGGTTACCTCGTAGCGTACCACCGATGTTCATGCTGAAAAATCTACTGAATAAGTAGATGCTAAGCAGTTTCTCGAACTAACTTTAAATGGGGAGCGCCACGTGAAATATTTGTGTAGTACAACGAAATTTATGTCGGCGGACCACCAAGGGATGCAAGGGGGATCTCGGATCCTTAAGAAGTTTTATCAAAAGTGTTTTACATTACTTAAACGCCTTTCAACGTGCTTGATTTCTTCGCCTTCGCCGCGGAAAAGATTTCCGCGATAACTTTCCTTTTCTTTTTTCTTTTTTACTGTACATTTGATTTAAAATTTCATTAATCATCCCTGGATTCAATTTCTGAGCGAATCTTTCATGCAACATCATGGCGAAATTATGCAAAAGACAATATCGAAGTATCTTCGCTATAGCACAGTATAACTTCTATTTTCATGCATACGTATCGTATTTTAATTAATTGTACGAAACGTTTGAATATTTGCGTTCATACTATTTTCATATTAATAAAAATGAACCTCATCTAAGGATCGAAAATTTCTTTAATTTAAAGCGTTCATAGCGAAAGGGTTAATATAAGTAGATTATACCTTCACCGAAGGATGCGTCAAATTGACGTCACGTCATTAATAATGGTATCAAATGAAGAATGAAATTAAGGGTTAACCCTTCGAAACCTAAGCTATTTTGCTTCTGCAAATTTTCTTGCTCTTATATAGGAGCCAGTATTTCGAAAGCTAAATAAAAGACACAGCGTCCGTCTTTTCAATTTTACTGTGCAAAGTAAAACACATACGTGTTGTTACAGTTAAAAGGAGAGATAAGTCCCTATTTAGGTCCCATTTCTCTATCTTTAATCATAAAAGCATGGATTTGCATAAAGAGACGCAGACTAGTATCCCAAAATAAAATCATTACAGCTTCTTCGCCCCCCTAATTTTCTAATCACGTTATATCCGTCGAAGATATGCAAATGTCCGGATAGCTTTAAACAGGGGTGCAAGTACGTTCTTCGCGGCCACTGATAGACATTTACAGTGTATATACATGCAGCCTTTCATAGTCAAAGGATTAATAACCCAGAAGAAAGTTAAAATGAAGTTTGATAAATAAGGTAATAATTTAATGTTTGGATAAATTTTCGATAGAATTCTGCGGGAAGTTTTAAACAATTTCTATTAAACGGGCCACTTTGAGGCGAATAACGGCCGACGTTTCCTGCGCAAAGCATCGCGATCGGATATATAATCCGAAGGAAAAACGAATCGCCGATAAATTATCTATATAACGTTCGATCACTATCCCATTACCGGTATAGCACTCGAAGAGTCTATGTAAGAAAGAGAGAGAGAGAGAGAGAGAGAGAGAAAGAGAAGCTAAAAACGAGAGGACGATCTTTTCAAGGGAAACGTCGGTTTCTCAACGCGGATCGTTCGTCTTACGAGAAAGTCGCGAGGAAGAGAGAGCGATTTGTGCGACCAGGAAAAGCGTAAGCGTCGCGCACAGAAAGAGAAAACTTTCTTTGGCGATCTCGAGGAATCTCTCTTTTACCTTCTCCCCCCCCCCCCCCTCTCCTTGTCCCTTTTCCCCCATGTACCGACGACAGAGTCCATAAATTTTAGCAATTTCTGGAGTGCTGCTCTCTCCTCTCTTTCCAACGTTCCCTCTTGCTCTATCCGCGGTAGCGGCAGGAATAATAACGTGACGACAGAGCCCAATTGTCCCCTAATGCCGCGAAGTTTCTATTCAGAACATCTTTTTGTGCGTTACTACCGACGGACGTGGGAGTGAAAGTCGTATCTCGCCACGCCGGCTGGAAGGGCAACCTTGCAATTCAGACCGAGCAACGTGGGAGGGTTGCCAACTCTGCTATATGATAATGGACCGACGATGCTATGCCTACTCGATCTATAATACGCCCCTATATAGATGTATCTGCAGATTATATATACGATATTTAGAGGTTCTCCCCATCGAGCTTCCTGATTTTCCCTTCGTTCGCGTTCGCGTGCAATAGGCAGCGAAATTTAAAGGGGTGGCTGCTGTGTAGCTACACTTCTGTTCAAAATTCTTAGGACAATTAGGGGAGGGCGGGGGTAAGTTGAAAGAAGCTTCGACGTGGATATCGAAACCTAAAATTTCAGGTGTAATAAATTTCAGTTAGGTGTACCAATGGATCCACTTATTTTGTAAAATTCTGGATTTACTTTTGTCACGACAAAATACCTGTCTAAAAAATTCCTAGTAAAATGGAGGCTTAATTATCCGATAAAATAAATTTATTAACTTATCACTATATCTGGGTCCCATAATTTCAATTTAAACTATATTTATTAAAAAGATAGTGGATTACTTGCTGGTGTACCTAATACAATACCTGTATGATTTTCTCGAAAGTAGATGATAGTATTATTAGGTGTACCAATGAATTATCCACTTATTTTGTTAAATTCAATCTTTACTTTAAAAAAAAATTTAAACACCTAATTGATGTTACTCTGTAATATTTTACGAAATTTTTTAGACCAGCTATGGATTCCTGTTCGAAAGTATAATTCATTTTTTAATAAAACAAATGTATTGATCCATTTAAAAATAGTCCAGATTTTAATTCAAATTCATATTTATGAAACCGATGCCAGCGAAATAAAATCTACCCTAAATAAAAATTTGCTTCACCCTCCAAATAGAATACATGCTTTACTTGGATATTCCATATAATTCCGTAAATTATCGACATCCTGTATTTTCCACCACAGTTGAACGTCCCATAAATGCATAAAAGTTCCCAGTCTAATGCAATAATATAAAATATGCAATTTAATATTGCCGCACTGAACAACTCGCCCGATTCTCTCTCGCGTTAGCCCGTGAAAGGGTTAAATATTAAATATTTCCACTGTCATCCTTCCTTCTCGGTTTCGCAGCCAAATCGATTTCGTTAAATTTTAATGTGCAAAGATAGAGGCAAGGGGGACGTTGTATTCTCTGCCAAAATCGTTGACAGTATTCGGAAAGGTGGAACGAGATACCTGCCGGGGAATATATAGAAAAACGAGACGACACGTATAATTTTTATCGTGAATCGTGGCCACAGAGGAAACCACGTGGCGAGATAAACACACCCCTCGGCCGGCGAACGGAGAACGCTACATTTCCGGTACGACGACAATTCGACGCATCCTACGTTCCAGCTTTTCATTGTTATATATCTCGACAAGCACTCGGTCTGACCGATACGGGAAACATGAAACAGAGCGCCCCGGGGTGTCTGGCTCAAAAAGGAAGCCACTGAATGAAATCTCGGCGGAGCAGGAGGCTGAGAAAGGGAGGAAAGCCGAAGGGTGCGTCAGTGTTTCCCATTCCTCTACGTTCAACTTTAATTGACCAATCAAGACGAATACTAGTGACGGCCTGTTCGAAGCTATTTATTATTGGACGGTGGGATCTTTATGCATTTATGGGAAATTTAATTATATGAAAAAATACAGGATTCATATTAGGGTAGGTACGTTTCCCCCGTGACAATAAAATTCATAACTTTTTCTGTCATGACAGACTGTATCCCAGCGTGATATCTTTTAGGTGGCTTTTTTCGTGCATGCTGTTATGAGTAGATTGTGGATTTTTATGCGAATTCATATTTTTAAATGTTGACTATTCTTAAGTTCGTGTGGGTTTCATTTCATTTTAATTTTACGGCATATGTATTACACAAAAATACATAAAATACATATTGTATTATATTAGGTTGTTGGAAAAGTCCGTAGCAAATTTTGAGGAACACTTAAGGACAGTATGAGTACAATTATCGTTTTGTTGGATAATTTTGCACGTAATATTTGTTTGTTGATAATTCTATGACTATCGGGGAGTATCGTGATTCGCTTCTTTAAAAATTTTGTACCTTTTTCCGAAATAAATTCATGCATTCATTAACAGTTGTATTCATATTCTCGTTTAGTATTCAGAAAATGATAGAGATTAATGCAAATTATATCATTGGTTAAGTACGGAATATAGTAATATAAATAAATGTGACGAACATTTTGTTCAACCCAATATATTGACTTAATAGTTTGAAAAATGATTCCCAGGAGTTACATGGCCACGTCGGCGAATAATTTAAAAATTAGAAAGACTGCAGCAATAATGACGCAGCTCCAGTTTCGGGTAATTTGAATAAACGAACAAAAAGTAATTAAAAACGCAGTACAGTTTCACTCGTTCTATAAATTTATAGCCAACTAATATTCCCGTTAATAATATTCTACGCCAAATATGAAACATTTACTCAACAGCAGCGGAGAAATGTTCTGTTCCGTTCACCTAAATATTAGGCCAACTCGAAATTGTAAATAAGAATAGGAATTTGCATAGAGATTCGCAGTTTATTCATCACATTACGTAAGAGTTAATTTATTATCCTCGTGTGCAGTGTTTACCACGCTGAATAATGCTTGCGTCTACATTATTGTTGAAAAGCTTCCTTTTGAAGCAAACATAAACGGTGCTTAAGTTAATTGCTTGTTAGCTGTTTACTCTATCATTAATATCATAATTGCTACATATGTCGAGGTTTGTTAATTGCCGTTTCAATACTGCGTCAAAGGTTGAAATATCTTAATCTTTCGCAATTTGTATTATACCTGCTAATCCTCCCTCTTGTTACTTGCAATTTACAATTCATTATGAACATGTTTATTCTATGTATCATAATCGTTATTTCATACAATTTTGCGTTTGTTATAGTACGCAAATAAGCTCCGATTATTTATATAGCAATCATCTTATAAATTTATTCAGAAAAATAGTACGATATATTAATATAAAAATATTAACTATTATTATTAGAAACGCATTATTTTACCACGGCGTTTCTACATTTTTATCTTTGAAGCAAAAGGAACGAAAGAAGTACATCTGGTGGGAGACGAAAAAGACTGGGATGGAAAGAAGAATGCAAAAGAGAGCTAATCGGAAATCGAAGCGTTCGCATCCCTAACGAGTCAGCTTTTAATAACTCGCTCGAAAATCAACGAAACGCGCACCATACAAATTCTCGAGCATTTCGCATTCCTATCCAATCTTCATTCCGCGTATTCTACAAATATTGAAAATGAAGACGAATCGACCCACGACGTATGTAACACTTTTTCCTCAAAATGATCGCCGAAACGCGCGAAATAATAAATTTTAGTATTAATGATCCACTATTTTATTGTTTCCTTTATCGGAAATTCAGTGCGAGTAACGTTCTTCGATAAGATTGTTAATAAACTGTGGATATTTATGTATTTCTGGCAAATTTAAGTGCTCATAAAGGTACAGAACATCGACGCCATGCAAAAATATCCAAAATAAGCAAAGTAAAGTACGCGTTATTATATTTAGATCTCTTATTACGTTTGCTTATTAAAGTTAAATAACTCGCAAATTTTCAAGGTTCCGCATTTTAATAGTTTTAGATTTTTGTACCTCTGAATTGTCAATTACTATCTAGTACTACAATCGATTATATTCTGCCTAGTACCTGTCACAACAACAATTTAACTTACCAATAATTGAAATCACAGGAAAGTGTCAATAATTAATTTAGCGTCGATCACTAGGTACTATCCCATGCGTCGTTTTACATCTGACACAGCCTGTACCGAATGAAAAAAAAAAGCCTCGCTACAATCCGTGCATAGAAAACCAATCACAGTATCGTGTACCCTACCAGGCTCAACAAAAGTGCCCCCTACTGAAGCACACCGATTCCTCTCATTGTCGCTCACCTTGATGAACTCCGGAGAGAAGCACAGAGGAAGCGTGGAACAAAGCTCCGCGGGCGGTCTAAGTTGAAGTGGAAAAGCACTCCGAAGAAGGACAACACGCTCATCGCCTCCGATTCAAGAGAAACAGAGATTGCACGCGAGAGGGAACGGAGAAGTCGGCTACCGAATCAGCGTTTATCTCCCCAACGAGTCGGCTTTTAATGGGCTGTTCGAAAACTGTGCGAAATAATCTGAAACCCTGACTCGCCGCGGAACAAAGTCGATAGAACGAGGTGAAAGGGCGAAGAACAGAGACAGAGATATAAAGAGTAGAGGAGAGTGAGAAGGTAATACACGCTCGGTGACTGTGTTACGGTGGTAGTAATTGTACCGATGCCGGTGTGTGGGCTTTAGGAAACGAGGGGCGGCCAACCCCCAAACGACAATACCTTACGGTTCAGCGCACACTCGGCTCGGGATCATCGAGTTTGAATCCGAACGCGGCGCCTGGTCGATGGCGATGGTGACGGTGAGCCCAGTTCCGGCCATGGGGCACCCCTTCGCGGCTCTGTTTAAAGTAGACACGTGGCCACGTTTACGTTTCGAGGGTGTACGGCGCACGCATGCGTGCGTTCCCCTGCGTGTGCACGCGCGTTTCGCTGGTCCTTTGAAAACCAAAATCAAATACATTTATTTGAAAGCTACGGGATCGTCCCATTGTTAGCCGCTGTCAGGCTGGAAGAGATCGCGCGACTTTATTGGCCGTTTAACAATCGGGGGCTCGAGTTCCGCGCCACCGGGATTTCGGAGCTGTCGCCTCTGTGATTAAGATTCTGAGCGGCTGAGATTACGAGATTCACCCTTCGTGACTCCCTATGCAGCCTGTAGATTGGAAATGGTAGGCACAGTTTGTTATTGTCTCGTTTGCGTGATACGTTTGATCCGCTTTGATTTGCGGTGACGTTCGGTGGCGAAACCGTTGAATTGGAAAGAAAATTGCAGTTCGAAGTTGGAGTGCAGTCTAAGTATTAACCCCTTGGCTTACAATGACGTGTCACACTCGTGGCATAAATTATAGATCGACTTATTAAATATAAATTCTGTTTGCGACACAATGGTTATTTCTATTTTATCTCTAGTTTCACTTTGGGAAATAAAGGATCGCTAAATAAAAATTCTGCAGAATATTTTTGTGGAGCTATGGAGAAGGGATGGGATAGGAAAAAAGAAGAGTGTTGCATTTCGTCCTGGGCCTGCTAGTGGACTCATCAGTAAGGCTACCTAGCAGGCCCTGCCTTAGACGTTGGGATATTGGAAGGAAGGTTAAAGGCGGTATACATATGGACGAGGTAGTTGCAGCGAGTGCTTTCGAGAAAATCCTATTTCGTATGTCCCTCTAGTGGTAAATGCAGAAGAGCCGCCACATTTTAATATTTTGAACGAATGTGAGAACTGCAATCTGTTAATGATAAATAGCTTACATAAGTACAATAATCAAAAATTCGTATGACAAGGGTTTAACCACGCTGCATCCCTCGAGTCATATTTTATCCAATCTTGTTTCCAGTTTTCTAAAACATTTCTCTAACCACCGAAGTTCGAAGTTTTACGGCATTATAAGAAAAGAATAGCATTCGTTTGGTAAGAAGGAAAAGCTTGGCGGAAGAGATAGGATCGATGGAGGAGTAGATGGCACGGAGAGGGGGAGAGCAAAAGTTCCTATTACGTTAAAAAGGAGATTATGCCAGGATTTAATTCCGGCGGAACGGTGCACTCGAATTAAACGTCCCGGAAGTCATCGCGGAGAGCACTTAAACAGGAGGAGACCAGCAGTCGTAATGTCGGTATCTAGCAAATAAAATACCGGAGTCTTCTCTTTATTCCGGCCGGCTGTAAATATGCAAATTGTCAGGACTACCATCCTTCTTTGTCTAAAGGATCCCGAAGTCGGCTGCGCGCCGCACCGCGCCGGGGCCGATGAGATTCAATTTACTTCCACCAAAATGGTGTACGCGGTAATACACTTTGGATGCGCGGCTACCTACCTACCCTCCACTATATTATTGCCTTCGTAATAACGTGACAGTAATTTGTATGCAAAATCATTTCCCTGAGCCATCCGACCGCGTAAACGTTCGCGTCGGAAAGTTTTCTTTGTTTGCACGCCCAACTATCTTCCAAACTTGATAGATCGACGCTTCTGTTTAAGGTGTTCACGAACACACCGGGCCTGCCTCGCCTTGTATGCTACGTTTCCTCCTTCTGCTTATATTCGCGCGGTTATCGATGTAACACGGGGTAAACGAGACACGAGCCGAAATCTGGGACGCGACTGGGGAAATTACTTGGCAAGCATCGCACCAGGACCGTGGTTTTTGGTACGGGCCACGGGAAGTGTGTCATCTTTGGTACACGAAATTTCACCGTTCCGCACAGCCCTGAGTAAACTGTATTGCCTATACGTGTAACCTCTTTGCCGCATTCGATGGTGACGTTTCTCTCTTGGTTCTGGTTCAATCGTCGACTGAATTCTCTATTCAACTCAAATACTAGATTCATCTTGCGTAAATAATTACAGTACATCCTCCCAGTATTCGAACTATTAGATCCGTGTAGGTATGAAACATTGCTTTTCGAAATTTGAGATTGTAACCCGTGTATTATTAAAGGTCAATGGTTAAGTACATATGCTTTGGTGTATGGCGTATAAATCTCACCTGAGATTTGAATGCTTAATAATAAAAAAACAATCAGATGAATACTATATTCTTTAATTCGACGTGGTCTTTGCACATATTTTATCTAATTTCAAATTGCTTACATTAAGGAAATCTCTGAGACACTGTCATCTCAAAGAGGAACACACCGAACTCTGTCTAACTAGAATTGCAATTTCAATTGAGTTATCAGATGTGTCAACTGCTATTGCGAAGCAATTAATTTTTTCTGTTTTGCGTACACTATTAAATGTAAGCGTGACTCGTTAATGTAGTGCAAAGGGTTAACGAAGTTAGAGTTCCTTATCTATCGTTAAATCTCCCCAAACTGTCTAAAACAATTCCAATATCAATCGCGAATATTTGATAGATTTCGAGCGATTCACCGTGGACTTACCGGTTACTTTGGTATCTATCTGTGTGGATCGAAGGCTGGAACTCTCGTAATATACCGCTATCATCGGTCTCGAGCGTTGGAAAACAAATGCGGCGCGAAAGAGGCTAGGGTAAAATGGAACAAGAGTATAGAGAGCGTGGACGAGGAAGACAACGAAAATTTATTTGGACCATCCAATTGTATTTTCCTAAGTGGAGGCTCGTGCTCCGTCGATAGCTCATCCAGGCGAGCTCCTCCTCTTATCTCGGTTAACCGAGTGATGGATGTCGATCTCTTTCCAATTCCTGTACCATATCGACCCTTTACCTTCCATTGACAGAAGAAAGAAGCACGCGGATGTGCATGTTCGCCGGAGTCGAAGAAAGAGTACGGAGCAGCACAAATAAATCTACCGTGGTCGATCCCATGAAGTCCTTCCTCAACAAGATTCCTCCGGCCCGTGCAGGATCGGAGAATACATGCAAAAGGGGGAAAGCGAATGGAAAAGTATCCTTCTGGACCTCTCTCCCGGGTACTCGCGATAAAAGGTTTCCCTCTATTGCTACTTTTGTGTAATTCCGCCTCATGTATCCGCGGCCTCTACTTTCAACCTATCCGCTTGCTATCTCGTTCGAAAGGAGATTTACATCCTCAACGTTCTTATTTAAATTGCGATACAAGCCTGCGCCTGCTGTAGTAGTTATACAGAGAGAAGAAAAATGCGCGGGGAGCCAGGGAAATTGGATATCGTTAGGGCAGTTTTGTTTTAAATATAGGGTAGATGTCTCAATTACTGTCAGTGTCTAATCGTCACTTTAATTATTTCATTTAATAGCGAACGAATGTACGATGAATCGAGACTAAAGGAATTTCAATGCTAAATTTGGACTCCATTCTTATGTAACAACACGTGGACATTGCATATATGTTTGTATTTAATATTTAATAATAAGTATTAGGACGTGAATGTGTCCATTTGAGACAGCTTAAAATAAGAAGTTGAATGCAATAAACTGTGTGGCAAATTACGCATTTATCTTAAGCAGCCTGGAGACATTGATCCATGGTATCGATGGGTTTAAGTCATTTGCTCTGGCGTCGTTGAAAAATACACTGAAATTGCAGCATTTTATGAGCCACTAACTTAAAGCCATCGTTTGTATCGATGCCTGCATTAATGCATGCATCAGCATTAAGTGTGTAGGGGCTTTTAGGTTTTCGAATTATTACGTTCTTCTAAAACATTTCCCAGTTTCGAAGCAAACACATAAGGGTTGCTATTAATATTTCTAAATTCATATCTCAGTTTATATATTCGCTCCTGGTAATTATACCAACATTAATTGCACCTTTAGCGAAAATAAAATAAAAAATTAGCCAAATTATCAGAGGAATTTAATTTCCTTTATACTCGAGAAACATTTTCACGGGTTTTATCGTGGCGTTCCGCGACGAGGCAGAGGGCTATTGATAACAGAAATTCTTTGGGGAGGAAACATTCGTTCCATCCGCTAATGCACATTCAAAGTATTACGCGTAATAACTTCGCGCCACAGCTATCACGGCACATTTTTGTATATTTTTCAGGCGGAGAGGGAGGAAGCCGGCTCCCCCAGGCGCGATCTCGGGTTATCGGATGAAACTGAATACGCACATGCAACGATTCAAAAACGTTGGAAACCAGGCGTTACATTGCGGCAAATATTAGGTTGGCGCAAAAGTAGTTTGTGCCTTTCAAGTATCACGTTTTCCCAATTAGGTTCAACCATTTAACGCTCCGATTTTTCTTCAATTTATAATGGTAACTTATATCTCTTGTATATTACGTGCATTGCTTGCCCTTTTACATACCTAAATTTCCCATAAGCGAATAAAAATCCTCAGTCTAGTGATTATGTTTGCCTAGTTTATAATGAAATCGCACAGAATCCGTAAACCTTTTCCTTAAATTTCATTCCACTTAAAAATAATCGACAATTGCAGCCTATCATCGGTTCAATTACCAGTGAAAGGTTGAAAAATAACTTAATAAAACGCAAACAGTAAGAAAAGTAAGAAAAAAAACTCTTCTAGTATAAAAAGGGATGATAGAAATAAATCAGTGGTATCAGAAAGGAAATCAGTGTAATCTGGAGATACGAAAGTACAAAATTTGTCGTGAATCGGGAAATCATCCTCGACAACAGAGTTGCACACGGTTTCAAATTCCACCGATCACCCTCATCCCCACCCCTGAAAAGTAGAGAAGCGCGATAAAAGTAGTCGACCGGCTGGGAAATGATCAAGCGCATCGAGCCATCGATAGCTTCTTTGAGAATCTTCACCGGCGGCAACACGATTCCGCGCGAAATGGACTCGCTGGCTTTCTAGAACGGTCAATTCAAACGATGAGCACGGGCTGTGCGCGCAGATAGAAATCGAGATATGGAAGGAAACGACCACGGAGAGAGGATAGAAGCAGCATGTTCGCGTGTGCACCAAGGCAAAGGAAACAGATGTGTAGAGGTATCCCCTTTGTGACTGCGAGGCAGTCAATATTCCCCGGAGATCTGGTTGATCAGCTCTATCCTAGAGGTCGAACATCGTTGCAAGGGGGTTGCGTTGATCGTGCAATCCCCCTCCCCCTCCCCGGAACCCTCTGCAAATACGCGATAAACGCGAATGGAAAAAAATAGAGTCGGATGCGCGGAATCTGGACGACGCGAAGAAATTTGTGCCTCTCTGCGCGCCCCTCGAATGGTTCTGTGTCAATGGCAATACTGTCGGGAAGAATATGCTGGTGAATTGGGTCGTAATAAGGGGCGGCAGTCTCGAGAGATTCGATTGATCGGTTGTTCTGGAAGAACCCTTGCGCAAGGGTTTGCTAATCGCGTATCGAGACTTCAATCTCTTCGGTATGACTCTATAAAACGCTGGGGGTAGTTTCTCGGATGGTCGAGTGGATCGCGGGGAGAATAAGAAATAATAACCGTCCGTATTGAAAAGCGGGGAGACTTGGGAGTGGATGATGCATGTGAAAATATCGATATCGAGTATCGATGTGTAGCGATTGTTTTAAGAGCGATACACGGTGCAACCTCGATTATCGGAATAACATCGATTAACCATTTTCGATACTAAAGGCGACTATACTCGTCTGTCGACATTTCGCGCTAATTAAGGAATCTGGCTAAATCTGATACTATAATTTGACATTCCTATGCTTGTAGCTAGCTCAGCATTCGTTAACCGTTTCGCTACACCACTCTAAAAATAGAAACATTATTAACGCGCAGACGGGGATTATTTTTATTGGTACCGAAGCAGTACGGCTATAAATATTTGCATATTTCAGGTAATTGATTACGGCGGACTAAGTATAAGTTATAGTAAAAATGGCATCGTGTAACAGAAAACGAACACGTATATTTTTACCAAACGATTGCTCAATTATTCAGCACGTTCGTAATACGTTTTTACGGACCAACAGAGATTACTAAATCGCTAAAGAAGCTTCTGTATTTTTACATCAATTATATAATATTATACAATTTCTTCTCAAACGTTGCAACAATCCTTAAAAGAGACCGATGTTAACTTTCGATCGCGGGGCTTTCTTCCTTTGTCTCTCGTAATTCACACAAACACACACATAAAACAGGTGGGAAGAAAAGGAAAAGAAAGTGGAGGAGAAACGTCGTCTTTCTCGAATCATAGAGAAATCGTTGCACAAAGGAACTATATATCGTGCGGCTCTTCTGACTGCGCGAGCACGAGAAATTTTATTCTTTGGATCTCATCATGGATCCTGAGCGAAGCAGCTAGTGCGAGATGGCACAGTGGATGTAGAGGGGTAGCAGAGAAGAGGAAAAAGTGCTGCTAAGTACCGTCTAAAGGATTGTCAATACCCTTGTCCTTCCACGTGTTCCGTCGTTAGCTCTAGGGACGCCAGTTTGGAACGGTAAAGAGGAGAAAGCCGGAGAAAAAGATCAAAAGGCGTCAGAATCTTCACCTCGTCTCGCGATTCTTCGCTAAGTATGTGAGAGCGAGAACGAAGCATGCATCGCATAGCACCGTCGCGTCCCGTCGGATGGAAAAGCATCGTCATCGAGGATAAGGAGAACGTTCGAAAGAAATCGACTCGTGAAATCTTGTTGTATCTCTCTGTGCTTTCAATTAACCAGCATTTCGACCGGTTCGGTCTTAATATCGATTCCAGGTCAAGCATTTCCCTTGGTTACAATTATAGACAACCGCTGAATGCGCGCTTTCACGAGGATCTTAAAAATATCCTCGACTAATTGCAGACTCGTTTTCGGTGCGTTTCTCGTTCCGTTACAAATAACTTTATTCAACTCGATACTTCCCACTAACGTTTCGTTAAACGTAGCCGCAAAGCTTCAGCTTGAAATCTGCCACCGTTCTTCGACCATAATATTAACAAACTCAGAAAAAGAACGGAGAAAGATGTAGAAGCAAATAGTATCAGTGGACGGGGATACTCGGTCCTGTTTCACGAAACGAGCAAACAATTTATCGTTCTCCGGCGGAATCTCGCGGCTACGTTTCGTTCAATAACAAGGCTTCCGGTGCTTCCAGATTTAGACGTCGACGACGAGAAAGTAACGGGAGGCTTGACGAGAAATATGGAAAGAAAATATCGCGATGAAGGGTGGCAACCCCTCCGTGCCGATCGATTACCCTGTCGTTTACCTACACCCTTTGCCTCTGTCGCCTTTCTCGTCGCATTAATGAAAGGACCTTCGGTTATTGTACTCATCTCTCCATCCCTCCCGCTTTTATCCTCCCTCCTCCTCTTTTCCTTCCTCCCTTTCTCGCTCCCTTTGGAGCAACCCTATGAAACGCTATAGATACGAACGCGTAAACAGAATCGGAAGGCGCACAGGTGCGCGGATCTCTGCACAAACGTTCGCACATGCAAGCAACCCCCTTGCCACCCCCGTGCGCGAATCAATGAAGTCCCTGCGCGTGCGCCTGCTATATCGTTTTCCACAACCATATCGTTTTCTATCGGCTTTAATGCACGCGCCTTTCTCCATGGGGCTTCGATACACACGACACTCTGCTCTGATCTTGCGAGTTTACCTCCGGAGAATGATTCAGCCGTTCGATCTACCTTGCTGGCCGATTACCTTTTGCCGATGTGTCGATTTTTCTCACCACCGCCTGGCCAATCGCGGCTCGAATGATCGATTACCAGGTGCGTAGCCTACGCGGTGCTCGAGTGGGCTCTCGATGCTATTACGCAATGCACGCTGATAGAACGATTCCTCTGCGGGGCTGATGATAAATGATAATGAAACGGTGGATGAGTGCTAATGGGCTTTTCTTTTTCGATCCACGCGGAGAAGGAGAGACCGGCTTTTTCAAGGCGAGCATAGGATGTACGTTTTATGGGTACGTTTACTGGTAAATTATTTCCACGAGAAATCTACGGACGTTTATGTTGAACGATGTGGTTAAATTGATTGTACTCGTTGACTTCTTTTGCGGGAATTCTTGATTGTTCTGTTGTGAAGCCGAGCGATAGGTAATTCGAGATAGGGTTGTACGTGTGATTGGATGTAAGTCGAAATGCATCGACATACGCAATGTTAACCAGAGATTAACATATATGTATATATATAATAATATAATATATTAATAATAATAAAATTTTTATACATTTGTAGAAAAATTATTAGAATATTATTAGATTAGATAATTATTAGGAATATTAGTATTATATCACTTTACACAACATCGCATACGCAATTATTGTTTGAATTTAACCTAATCTCATATGATAGATATTAACACTCTTGCAGACAAAGTTTGACGAACGAAATTCGGTTGCATAAAAATCTATAAAATGGATTCGTATATAATAATTTCGAACCTGAATAATATCAAGGTCCATACTATGCACAGATGCCGTTTCTCGTGTATTAATAATGATAACGAACAATTGTATAAAGAATACTTGAAGCGAGTAACAATTCAATCGTGACAATCACAGGCGCGTGCGTTAATGGGTTAAAGAGATGAAACGTTTAGCTATCTCTCGTCATCTCACTCGAAGCACCGGCGAATGTCAGAAAAATGTAATCTCGGTGTAGTTTCGCTGAGGGCAAGAGAGTGCTCCATCCGTAATGACGATCGCGGGACCACCTAACGGTCTAATTTAATAATCCCAAGCCGGAGGGCGCGGAGCCACGTGTTCGCGTTTATCCAAGCAACTATTCCATTGGATTCGCATGATAGGTAGTGGCCCAGGGCGCGCAACGGAACGATCCGTGTCCTGTTCCCCTTTGCCGCCGAGCCGCGTCGTGGATTCCAAGGCTAAACGAACCGCTACCTTAGACGAAACAATTTCACGTGCTTATTTTCTGCCGTAAATTGACTTGCGCGCACACAACTCGTTGGCAACGGGGGTCGGGTATGGTATGCTTTCGTTGCGATACACAGAGAATACCGGCAACATGCTGCGGGGGAGAGAATGAGAGAGAAAGAGCGGCAAGAGGAAAAGGGAAATGGTAACGTCCGTGTAAACTATGCACACAGCCGCGTGCATCTGCGTGTTCCATTCCACAGGAGAATCGTGCTGGGAGATTACTCGATCTTTTATGCCTCAATTATCATACCGAGCCATTATTAAACTCGCGTCGGAACCGGCTACCTACTGGTCTTGTTCCGCTGAAAAACATTCGGTAGCCAAGATACGTTCCGCCTGCGAGCAATAGCATTCGCGATGCAACGCACGCGTGTGCAGAGAAACTGATGTGGACTTAGAAATCAGCGGAACGTAAGGATGTATTAGCTGAACATGTTAAGGAATCGCTACCGCTTATTAAGCCATGGGATTTTAAAGCGTTGCACGAACGAATTATGGAATAATTCTATCATCCAATGTATTTTTCTGTCATACGATTTGGGGGTCGCATTGACCCGTGGTAATTTCTTATACACATTCATATAATAATTACTACAATCTTTGGAAGTAATAGTTGCAATAGAATGATTAAAAACATCCCCGAAATGGTCATAGCCTGAAGAATTAACCAAATATATCTTGCACGGAATTAAATTTTTGCAAAAGCTTCTTTAATCAGGTTCATCATTAAAAAACGTGAATTTGATGCACGAGAGGGGGAATCAATTCCGCGTAAGGTTGAATTCGATTAGCAAAAAGATGAATATGAACCACGAAAGGGTGAATTTGTAATTTGCAAAACCTGTGCAGATTCGGATCGCGTAACATCATCTCACGGATAATAATCCCGCCGTACAATGTAACAAAAGTACCAATACGTATAATCTCTTACAGTTCTACCACTATCGATTCTTCCTCCCTTCTTCAATTATCCTCCCATCCGTATTTGCCTCCGCCCCAAAAATCCTACACTGCATCCCGGAACATTGTTGGACAACTGGAAGCCGCGAAAACGGTTAAAAATCCGCAGAATCATCATCGCTAACATACCAGAGAACTGTTCGCAACATTGTTTGCTCACAGTTCGAGTGATTTTTTGCCAGTCGACTGCGATCTGTAATAACAGAACGGCGCGCAGATAGACCCATTCGACGGTGGTTTCGCGTAACGGACAATGATGCGTCCTTTGCATGTCGGCATTCGTGTTAAGGCTCGGGGCCGACCAAATGACCAGTCATAAAGGTTATAATGAGCCTGGCCCCGTATGCTTGATCGGTCCATCGTGCACGCGGTTGGCACTCGTCGTCGTTCTTCGTTCCTCCGTTTCCACGTTCCTTCCCCCGAGGTCCCCTTTTCTTGCCATCGTTTCTCGTCTCACCACCCGCCGTCGTCATCTCGTCCTCTTTTCGCTCTGCACCAGTCCCATCCTCTTCGTTGCCCGTTCCGTGCTACGTCTCCTTCGATACAAACTCCCGGGACCCAGGTACAGTCGAGAGATAATCAAAAGCCGCCCCGTATTCGGTGCAACTTCTGGAATTTGCGTTGCTGCATTGTATTCTCGCCATTATCCGCCACGCGAAAACTTAGTACAGATGAAGCTGCGTTCTTGCACTCCTCTATCTCTCGATGCTTCTTTGTCTCCTCGCGTTTCCCTCTTCTTCTACAACTCTCTGCGCGCCTCTTCCCGTGTTTGCTTCCTTTTTGTTTACGCTTGCTTCGATTTTCGATGCTCCTCGAATTAATACGCGGTTCTTTTTGGTATGCATCAATTTTCGCGAGCAAAGGACTGGATTTTTTTAATTTAGAGCTTCCGCGGTGAACTTTTCAGACTGTTTGAAAGATTATGTTTAGGTGGCAGATCTACTGTAGTAGATTTAGTAATTGGTTTGAAGTTTGGCCTATACTCGCCGATTTTTACGATTCTTGGATGGATAGATAGATAGGGATATTCGCAAAATTTGTGAAGTCGTACTGATGAGAGAAAAACAAGCCCAATCTTAACCTTATTCATAGACACTATTATACACTGTTTTGGTAGTATTAGTTTCTATGAAATAGTTTACAACTAGGCTAGCTTTCTTCTCGTTATCACGCCACGTGTAATATAGCAATGTGCGTAAAATAGAATGTAATTAAATGTTCTATTTAATGCTACGTAAACAAATAAATATAACAGTAACTTTAATCAACACTGTACTGTGGCTCAAAGTAAAACTCGGACTCTTACATTTTCATGCTTTAAGAGACGATTGATAAGCCTTTGAATTTCCAAGCTTTTGGATTCCCAAGCATTTTAATTCCCAAACCTTTCTATCTTCAAACTCTTTAATTCCATGCTTTTCTATTAGCAGAAGCATTCATCGACTTATGCAGTCGTTCAAATAATTATCAGCGGTATTACACATATAAGTGTCCGTGTTTTACTTCGTGCCACTATATTTAAAACTACTACTTTCAAATCAGAAGATATCCGCATTCAATCGGTTAAAACAATGAATTCGCATAAAGATCCTTAGTCTAGCGATCAGACGGTGGTAACCCACTATACTCGATGATATCCTTGTAAGAATTCTGCGGTGTTCGCGGTTCCGCGACACCGCTGCGTTTACGTCACGCACTGTACAGGATGAAGCCGTGAAGAAGAGCAAGGATGTAGAATGGTCCAAGACCAAGACCAAAGTGGAGAGACAAACATGGACAAAGCGAGAAGGAAGGAGATAAAAGAAGAAAGAGAGAGAGAAGCCAGTCGTCGTCCCATGGCGTGCGATCTACAGAACGGTCCATTTTTTTCGTCGCTTTTCATTCCAGCCTTTCCCTTATATCCCTTCCTCTTCCTTTCTCTTCGTCCTCCGTTCGCATAGTACCTGCACGCAGTACGTGTACGCGTGCTCCATCTTTTTCGCGTTCGCCGACTCTCTTCTCCACTCCGCTACACTCGTCTCTTTCTTTCCGGCTGCTTCTCTCGTGTTCCTCGCTTTTTCCCCGCGTTCTCCTCCACCATCGTCGTTCGTACGTGTACCTGTCCATTCTTTTGTCGAATCTCCGCTCGCTTTTTCGTACTGCGTAGTCCCGAAAGAGAAAGAGAGAGAAGATAGAGGGTAGTGGTGGCGACACAGGTGGAGGTGGCGAGCGATTCCTTCGCCCTGTCTCCCTACTCTCCTTTTCTATCTTCCCTCTTCGTTCGTTTTTGTACGTGTGTCCGTGTGCCTCTCCCCTTCCTCCTGTTCTCGCGGCGGCCGCGGAATTACGGCGAGCGCAAAGTCGCGGCTAATGAAGTCGCAATTCAACCATTTTACCATTCGCCGATTCCACGGCCGAGGCTCGATCGAGCGGGCAGAAGAGAAGCGGTTGCACACGCGCGCGCGAGCGGAAGAAGGAGAGCCGCGGACTGGTCGTGCGGCAGATTTATTTGGCTGGGACCGACCCTTTTGTATCGGCATACTTAACCGCGACTGGGATGGTGTGGGTCGAAGTAGAAAGACAAAGGGAAGCTTAATGCTGCGCGTCCGAGTAATTTAGCTTTCGCGTATTTCGTGATAATCGAAAATGGACCCGTGATACTTAGGAGGCTTGGTAATCAGCAGACGGGGAGAAAAGTACAGGGAGAAGTAACAATTAAAGTATATGTAAACTTACTTCTGAATTACTTTACAAATACCGCAACAGATAACATTACGAGCCAATAGAATTTGGACTAAATGATTTTATAAGGCACGTGTCTCAAAAGACTCCAATAGAATTCATTACTTAGGAGGGCTTTTGACTTTTTCACCCGTGATCCAGCCGATTTTAAACGCTTCTTAACGTTACTTAACAATTTGTAATCTTACGTTGTGCACCATTTCCTCTTTTTGATTTTTTCTTGCGTCGTTGTCGAACTGTTTATCTCTATTTATCTCCATATCTTTAGTATATATCTTAATTCTATATAACTCTGCGTGCTCCAAAAGCGTTCGACTTTCGACGGAGGGTTAATAGTATTCGATTAACGTTTATCGCTAGAAAGAACAGCAGAATCGTCTTTCGATGCGGTAAATATTTGCAGTGGGACTGCATCGCAATAGGATGTTGGTATTTCTTGTGTGTATTCTGCAAATAATAGTAGGGAGAATGAAGGGTTCGACGTTTCTGCTGGATCATCGCAATCTATAATTAATCAAAGCCGGTCGATATGCCAGGGACTGTGTTTTCTACACCCTACGAAAGGTAGCTGTGTAGCAGGAGTACGACAAGGGGGAGAAAACATCCCTCGGCTGCGATAAACCGAAGCCTTGTTGCGTAGTTCGTAACAACGCCCGGCAGGACAATAAACGCACGCGTTTACACATGTACACATACACCAACAAACGCAACGTGACTTAAGAACACGGTTGGTTAAGTGATGCTCGTCTTCCGCCTGAAATCATGGTGTTGCTCCAAGGTGTATAAATTCTACTCGCTGTCGTTAACCCTTCGCGATCAATGCACGAGTAGTTTTTGGATCCTTAACACATTATCTACCAGGTTAGGAATCAAGACCAACTGATTTAAGCTTAGAATTCGGTAATACGGGATGGCTTTAATCTTATAGAAACATACGAAGTAAAAGAAATATTTATAGTATAATTCTGTTTATGGTTGAATTATTGTTGACAATATAGAAAGCAAAGGGCCGATTTATAGGTATTTATAATATTTATAGGAAACGTCTATTTATAATCTCCATGGAAATAATGTGTTACTATCAATGATTAAGTTACGAAAACGATTAGAGACGTTCCCCTAATTATTAATCTAGGGTTAAATCTAGACGCTTTATAGATGTTTCCACGATGATTCGCGAACCAAAAATTGCAGGTTTTCTATTCTTTTAGCTGACAGAGATGATTCCAAACGGGCGTGTTTTTAATGCCCTTTCAGCAGAGTACTCTGCTGGCAATATTTTCTAATTACGAGGAGAACGTTGGACAATGCGGTATCATCTCGCGAAACAAAATGAAACACGCGCAGAGTATAATACAACTAACTAATAACTAAAAATGATGTTGTAAATATTCATTAATAATCTGTAATACGACACGACACGAAATACAATTCAAATTTTTTGCTCACTTTTTCGAGGTGCAAAGGGTTGAAATACAATAGATACTCTGTTATTCGAACTCGCTTTAACTTATTAATAGACATTCGGATGCTTATGCATTTAGGCGAAATTTAAATATTTGAAAAATTTCGAAATGTATACAATACGCAAAGATATGTAAAATGTCCAAAGACAAATATATATTCTAGCATTATTAAATATATTAATTATATATTATTAATTAATTAAATTAAGTATTATTAAATATATGTCGGGTGTAAAACATACGGTAAAGGCTATGAGTACCATAATATCCGAATATTCTGATCTGATAACAATAATTCTTATTATCCAGATATTCTGTTATCTAAACAATACATCGTATTGGTGCTGACAAATAATATATTCATATATACATGCCTCCCTGTGTTTGGCCGATCAAATTCTAATCATAAAAATTTAGTATGGAACTGATATGCGTGTATCATAATGACAAGCAAATAAAAACGTGTACTTTTAACTGTTGGAGCAAAATCCAAAATGATTAAACATTTTGTAACAGAAGGAACCTAAAATTGCAGCCAAAAATATACGGGATTCTTTAATATTGAAATAAATTGCCGATTTTGTTCATTTCGACTTAAATAAATGAAGTTTAATACAAAAGAAGATTTATCCGCAAATTCTACTATCCAGCCACTTCTGTCTCCCTATTAGTTCGGATTCGTGGGTCTCCACTGTACTTTCAATTAAATTATTACAACAATCAGATGTTTCGTAAATGTTTGAATATGCATGTACATTTACAGGAGATAAAGAGATTGGCAATGAAAAGGTTGTCAACCTCTAAGTCTACTGTATTCGCAACTCGAAGTATTCCATGAATGTGACAAGAGGCAGCCAGGGTTCGATTATTCGCGTAAGCTATCCGCAGTGAAATTAACGCGTTAATCAACGAGCCACCGATGGTTTTCGCATTCCTATCGACGTTACTAACTTCCTTACGATCGTCGTGAAGTTCCAGGGGGCGATTATACGCGCAAAACTGCTCGGATAAGCTTGGCGTGCGGCCACGCAGATGCTCGTCTCCCGTTTATGACTCCAGCGCGTAAACGAAAGTATCTTTAACAGGTTTCCGCCGCTTAGTTACGATATTCAGACCACCGCCTATGGCTATTTTCCGCGATCTGACGCTTGCTAACCTGGCGATTTGCTTTTACGATCATCGAAGATTGCATCTTTTCACCCGACCGTTCGCAACTGAATCATCGGGAAAGTGGAGCGCTCGTTTCCTTTTACGAAGCCTAGTGCTTTAGTTTAACTTGACACCTTCAATACATTTTTGTGTTCTGGATCAATGAAGAAGAGGGAAACACTTTTCGTGGTTCGTTTCATTAGTTACACGCTGGCGAGCTTGAAAACTTCCCTTCGATATTGACTGAAAGGAACGCGTGAAAGTGAAAGCTTAAGACGAATTTAGATCTTAGACTTTGGATGCACATCGCGGAAATCGTCAAATTAGCGGATCTTAAATTCTACGTTCAAATCTGTGGAAATCATAAATGTTATTTTCTTGCAATTTGTGCAGACTTTGGTCGCTGTAACGATATGCATACACATTGTAATGTTAGATTTATATACAATAGTTATAGAAAAGTAACAAAAATTAAATCTAAAGCTTTACTGAGAAGTACATACATATGTGTTGCTTTTCGTACGTTCGTAGAAATGCGTTTCACTCTTACACATCTGGTTAGTTTCAGACCTGAATGTTTACGATGCGCAAAACAAAAGGGCCTTCGGTCCCAAGTGGTGTCGCAGGCAATTTTCGTGCGTTGAGTAAGATAGTTGCAGTATAATTTCCGTGCTAGTAACACTGCAGAGCGAGCCTTCCTTGTGCTGAATAAAGCATACATTTGAAATAGAGAAATATCTTGTTATTTCTAATCCCTAAAACCTTTCATAATCTAATATGTAATACGTTTCACTTCCTTCTATACTAACTTTCATTATACGTATATAATATATCTATTATTCAAGAACTGGTCAAATCAAACTATAACGTCTATGAGCTTAGTGTTAAGATGAACGCTATAAGAAGGTCGAAATTAACGTGGTCGAAAATAGACAGGCGCTGACAGTTCTCGCGCATACAAAGTATTAAAAATAAGCAAAGCGGAAGAGGGAAGGCTGAGAATTAAGATCGTCGCGTTCCTATCAATTAACCAAGCTTGTTTGAAATACAGAGAGTGGAAGAAGCATCGTTGACAAACGTCCGCTTCCCCGCATCGAGGAAATCGTTCTCAGAAATAAACGAGTGAAGGGGCGAGAAATTTTTTCGCGGCAAGAGAACCGTCCCCCCGTGGCTCGATATTTTTAGGACACGACTCCTGGATCGATTAATCATTACGCGATAAAAAAACACGCCGTGGCCGCGCGGTAAAATATGTAACGGATGCGCGCGAGTTCGAGCGCACCGTTCACTGTTCTCGGACGTATAAATAACGCTGAGACAGAGAGAAGAGGCGCGTATGTGCAAGAAAATCGCTGTTATGGGCCACGCTGCGAACCAACGCAAATATGTACGTGTATTCCTGCAACGGAGCAGAAAAAAATCGTCATCTACTGGATGCGTGTAAAAGTTTCGATAGATTCCGTCACAAGTGCACAGATTATTTATTTTATTTTTCTTGCTATTAACGGGTAATAAATTACCCTTTGGTAACCATTACAATATAGAATGGGGAAAAGTTAGAGAAATATAATGTGTACATATACAGTGATAATATGCGAATAAGTGATACAGGGCAGCACTTAATAAGCCTTACACTTTAACTAACCCATATATGGACCATAGCTCACGTTTAGACCAATTAATCTATTAAGTCTATTAATCACTGCAATGCTTTTTAATTCACATTCGACGAACACCTTGCACTGGTTATTCGTTGTTTTAAAAAGAAGAAGCAGATTAACCTCATTATGTATACCGCATCCCAAATTAAGTGCATATATGTATTAACATTTTACCTTAGCATTATCAGCAGCCATTCAACATATTCTGTTTCCGCTTAAGTATAAAGTTGGAAATAATTCTGTAAAGAACGTTAATGGTCGACAAATTTGAAGGATATTAACGGCAGCTTCTTAGAAGGATTGCTGTTCAAAGAGCGAAACGCGTTGCTCGCAATTTTGCAGCGATTTCATTCGCGAGGAAAAGACGGGTCGCGGGATTATTCGGTGTTCTTGCGCTTCATTCAAGAACCTAAATCTTCTGCCGGTTTAATAGCTTCCCTTTTCCTCGGCTATCTCGTGATTGATCGCAAAGAGACTCGGAGCGCGAGCTCTGTTTCCAACCCAGCTGAAAGTTGAATTCAAAACGCTACCGAGCGCCTGGAATCCCTGAAACGTACCGCGTTAAACCCTTCGTTTATTCTTGCGCAGATTACCGCCGCGCCCTTTTCCGTTTTCCGGTTTATCCGCTCCGTGCCAAGCATGCGTTAAACGCAATTTAATAACCCCTCCTCCCTTCTTCTTCCCCAGACTTCCTTTTGCCTGCATTTGCCACAGCTTCTTGACAATAGGAATTTATTTAAACATATTCTAAACGATGGATGATTCGATGGTTAACATATTAAATTTCATGTACTATCTAGGAAATTTAGGAGATATTCTACTGTAAGCTACAAAAAGAAAATCGACTTTCTTTGCATCTTCTTAAAGAATATACGTTTAGAAATATATTTGCTAAGGCATATACCTAAACTCATAAAATTAACAAAGTTACAGCTGTTTGAATTGACATAGAAAAACTTTAAACGAATTTTTCTCAAAACTATGTTTCCTTTACTAGCTTCCATGATATCTCGAGATTTATTTGACTGATTGCCACAAAATTTCGTACATAATTTCAGTACACGTGTTACTGTACCATGTTCTAGAATCAATTCAGTATCTTTTCATATCTTTTTAGCTCGCTAATGTCTAAAGAAAATTAAACAAATTAGTGATTAAACTTCAAAGTGTCGCCATTTCTTTAATTATTGACTTTTCATTTTCTAGTACATGATGATTTAATATGTATCATATAATACATTCTGATTAATAATTAGACAACGAATTTGTATACGAATTGATATTTTGATCAACAAAGTTAAAGGAACGGAACCTAAAAGGAAGATTGTTCCACCCGAAAAATACAGTAATTTGTGTGCAGTTTTGTACATTTGAATATCCTATAATTGCATAAAAATCTAGAGCCTATTAATAATCTCTTTGGTCCTTTTGTTTCAAACCAATAGAAGGGCTAGGATTCTTCTTATTTGATAAGTGACAATATCGAAGTGTTCATAATAATTCGATCTTTATCCACTATACTTCAACCCTCGGAAAAGCAGTTAGCTACTGTATCAAAGAATTTTCTCCCGACAATGGCAACGATAAACTATCCTCACCCCATTCGCCTATACGTGAAATCAATTCGTACAAATCATAAGCTACTTCATCCCTCTCACGATTTTTCCCCAAAGTTGCACAGGGAAACGGAAGCTGGACAATTAACCTCGACGACACGAGTCCCAGTGTGTCGCTGCACGCTCTCGTATATATGTATATACATATATATATTTGATACGACGGAATCATCGGCGCGTAATCCTGACAAAAGTTTGTTTGCATGACGGGACCGGTGTTGTAACATGTTAATGCAGACGCGGCGCGGACCGCATTTGGCCCGACACCGGGCTTCCCAGTAATGACAGTCGTGACAATAAATCAAGAGGGTCCGGCAGAAATGTTGCGAGGGGTGCACGGAGGGTGCAATATGCGGGCTGAGATGCGCGTTAACAAATGTCTCTATTCGCCGGCTACGTGTGTTTCTATACACTGTAACCCCCGATGAGCCGTAAAAATCACGAATTGGGGTAGGTCCTAGCGGCACATGCTGTTAATTCTTCCACGGAAACCACCCCCCGCGATTATCGCGTCAACCGTGAGAAATGCGAATATTATACTGCCCTTCTGCTTCATGTTTGCGCTATTTCTGATGGCGCCAGCCTTGTTAGGGGCGAGAATCGCTTGTAGAGTTGAAGAATTTATTATAGAAATTTGTTACGCTCGGTAGATTAATCTAATTTCTTTCTATTAGCAAAGGGTTCCATCTAGAGTCGGGTAAAATTTATAGAAAAAAATATTTCAAGTACTATTTTAACACTTTAAGTAAAATTGGAACCACAATTAACGCTGCTGTTCTCCTCGGGTCTATATGACTCGATATGAATATTACGTTTTATTTGGTATTATGTTTCTATATATTTCTTCTTGATATTCAATGTATTTGAAATTTTTAAGTAAGCGAATCGAAGAAGTATAAATATGAAAAATAAGTAACTAAAACGTCAGAGTTAAAGGTAACATCGAAATCAACAAAATTCGTAATCTCGATTCATTCATGAGTTCATTAAAGAAACCAAAATCACCGACCAAGTAGTATAATTTAATCACACCTATTAACCTAATACACTATTTAACGACATCTAATAGTGACAACCTAATTGTCGATGCGACGTTAAACTCCCCGTTAAAAAGACAAATTGTTGATTCTCCAAAGAAAAAAAAAAAAAAAATCCTTCGTTTCCCATATCGGTAAAGAATTTTGTTCGACTCGCGATGGAATAATTTTTTCCCCAAGAAGCTGCACTGCTTATCGGGATGCTTCCTTTCTGCGAAAGTATGGTTTGGTTGCGAGCGTATTTCGAGGCAGGAAGGCGGTAAGGTATCTGGTTCCTGGAACAGGCGTTTTGCACGGAGATTCTACACCCCGTGATACGCAACTTTGTTGCGGAATAATTCCGGTTTCGAAGCACCGTGTCTTCCACTTCCTCCCCCGCGCGTGTTACATTCTACCTTAACCCCTACGCTGATCCTGACGAACCGGTTGTCCCTCTTATCTCGACGTATTTGAATAACTTTCGGACAATAATTTCTACTTTGCGTACATAAAGTATGAACTTAGCACGACAAGCCGGTACAAAGCCGCCTCGGCAAGTAATGATTCTTTGGGAGCCGCTTTTAAGCGGACAGCAACTCCTCCTCCAAAGCTTTCACATATCAGCAACAAGCCGGACCTGCGTTATTTTCGAGCCTAAATGCGTCCACTTCGCAGGTAGACCCGAGGAATTAAGATAAAACGCAGAAAGCTTCGTTTCCTCTGTTCTTAACTCAAGAAACACGCAGGGAACGGGTTCCATAAAAAGGAGGAAATGTTGCTCAAATTGGTAGCAATGTGGTGGGAAAATGTTGTGAACACGTATTCAAGTGTTACGTATCGTTTTTTTGGTATTTTAGTTGGAATTCCACAGTGGCGGTGTGCAGTGGTGCGCATGTAAATAGGGAAAGGTTAATTTATAAATTTAATCGACTATACCTAGGCTCTAGATTTTTATGGGAATTTATAGTTTTGTAAATAACTTATCAATTTCTTTTAACTTATAATTAAACGAAATATTTTATCACTTTATCGACCAATCGCGTAAAACGGAAAACATATTAATCTACTTAAAGAGAGTCGGCATGTAAAAAATAAATAAAGAAGAATAAGAATCTTGCTTGAAATAATCACATTCCAAGTGTGAAGAATTATAATATTACATTATTAGCCAAAAGGATCAGTTCAACTTTTAATGCATTAATACGCCGTCAGCGAAAATTAATTAATTTGGTCTTCACGTACCAGTACGTTATCTGTTGCGAATGGGTTAATGGATCAAGAGGTTAATACTAAAATTAAGGATAACGTTACCGGTTGATCAATCTATTTCAACAACGTCGGCTTCCGTATTATTGTTACGATTGCACAACCAACAAAACTGTGTCGTTCCTGTTTAACCCTGCCACGTTCCGAAACCTTCAATCAGCCTCGCCATTAATAGGATCGTTCCACGATCTCGCGGTTCCCACCACACGCGAGTGTAAAGATTAATCTTATAGGCGCGGCTCCATTCGATTTAAATGCTCGCGACTTACTACGAGGGCTCCGTGGTTCACGTGAAAATTGGAACGAACTAATCGCGCGACTCCGGCAGGGACCTGGCGCCGAAAGTCGCTGTTAATCGGCCGGTGCACATACGAGCGGCTTAAAGGGCCGACACGATAAAGGTAATCGGCGCCCTCCACTAATGTAAGTGGCGATTTAGCGCGCGAAATTGATGGAAATTAAAATACATCGATTAAACACCGGCTCGCCGTGGCCGGGGCCAAATTGTCGTTTAAGTATAGTCCGCGCGAGCCTCTCATTTGATCGTGTGCCACGGTTATCGAGCTACACGCCAATAATTTACCCAGACTGATTCGATTCGCTGTACCGGAACCCACTTCAACTTCGATTGCAATTTCTTCTGCAAGCCGCGCCGCTTCGAATAAAGGGAAAAATTCGACTTTATTGTTTCGCGAATAAACGGCATGCTTTTCTCGTGAAATATCCAGTAAACGCCAGCGGGTAGAGGAAAGATAATTTGGCGCGGAGGTAATTTTAATTTTACTACTACATTATGTACTTCTTTAGCTATCTATAATTTCAATATGTTTCAGACAAATTGGTATGCCACAATTGTCGGTAGTTCTAGCATTAATCCTTTCCGATCGTATGTCCGCCCTCAGTTGCCAAACCAACAAAACAAAGTCATATTATTGTGTTACATACACATGCGCGAAGATAAAAATTGTTAGGAAAAATATAATAAATTGTGTTCAACTTGCATTATATTTTTAGTATTTATTAGCGTTCGCTCAATGAAAATTAATTCCAATTCATATGATACAATATACAATTAATACGACCGCAAAGGGTTAACTATATACGTAATGTTATTTTTTAATTCTGTCTTCCAATTCTAAGTCATGTATCTGCAAAAAAGTGGCATTTGGTCGCATTGGAAATGCGATTAAAAGCAACTAAAAAGCAGTGGTGTAGGAAAAATGATCGATAGACGATCTGGGGTTCGGATACAATCGAACTCCGTTACAAACTGCCCTGGCTACTTGCAGTGTATTAACGTTCCATCATGCTACTGGCGTTAGCAGCGTGACTGTGCGTTTCGGTGTAAATCATCGTCGAACGCCGGGATCATCAACCGCGAGCCCGATTGCCGTACAGAAGAGGGGAGTACAATCATCGAGGCCGATCGGATTTTTTTGCGGATCCATCGCTCGGGGGCCGCATTTTTGCGCGAATTTTCTGATTGGTTCGCGTTGATTACGATCCCGTGCACACGCGTTTCGATGACTAACGTGCCACCACGGTAACGACGTATTAATTGTTCCGTGAAGCGGATTTCATTATTTTGCAACCTTTGAATTCCGCTTGTCAAAACAATTCTATCGTTACTGATTAGAATCCTTCCCTTTTTTAATGGAAAAAGGAAACAAATTCTATAAATTTACTGTGGATATTAAAACGTTGCTTTTATTGTCTTGCGATAAAATAAATTCGCCAACCTATTCGAAACTATTGGAGTACTCATTGATACAGCTAATTTAAGATTGCAAACGTAGTCACTTGATAATTTCAATGAAAAATCGACCCTTGGGAATATTTTAACTTTCGCTACTGCAGCCAAAACATTTGAAACAATTTCCAAACATGACAATAATACGTCTAACCTTTTCTCAAATCTGTGTGCGTTAGAACAAAAAACTATACGTCAAATTTTGGCAATTACCCAAATTATCCTGAAACACTTTGTCAATATAAAATTCGGTGTAAATTTATCGGAGGCCCTAACATTATTATTTTATTTCTTATCGTTACATATTATTAAAGTACCATCGCTTCACCATAGTAAATGCCAGTTAAGCAGCACCATACGTTGTAAAGCGCGTTGCTTAACCGCTATCGCATAAGCGTGACCCGATTAACAAGCAATTCGATGTTGTACACCATATCTGGATGAACATACCGAGGCTTGAAGTTCATTCAATGCGATCCAAGATCGACGCACACGTGCGCTTTCAAGTTTGCGGTATCTGGTGTAACCTAATTAAATCATGCTAACTCCCATCGAATATGATTTTCCAACTCAGTTACAGCCCAAGTATGTACATTACTCAAATCGTAAAATAATAAAATCAATAATATCGTTGGAAGCAATCGAAACGAGCAACAACATTTTGAACGATCGATACGAGGTACTGAAGTCGTCGTCAAAGGGTTAACGCTTTTTTGTAAACAAACTTGTCCAGCAGCTTTTTGAACGTATGGTAGCATTGGTTGTGTTCGATGACTTGTAACACGTTTAAAAACGTCGCGTTGGAGAATAAAGCAGCGCGTCGCGTGGGCGTCGAGTTCTCCGATTCCTTTTTACGAGGCGACCATGGGGATATCATCTGAAGCTATCGATCATCGATACCAGATTCAGTTATTCTATTGTGTTCCTTGCGAGCTGCGAGTGTGTCTTACTCGCCGGAGAGATTATTCAGCGGCTTTCTCAATGGAACGGATGGAATGCGGCGTGATTAATCAAAGACCAGTTTTGAAACGTATCGGTTTAATTAATGCGCTCACGAGTCCTATATGCACGCTTGCAAAATCGTGCTTGTGGCTTCAGACCCGTCTCCTGTTGCGGAAAACTGAAACTCGAGTAGTACGCCATCGACTATCGAGTGATCAGTTTCGGATCAAGCTTCTAGCTTTGAATCGTGGAACGTGTACAACACTCCACAGCTGAGCTTTTCAAATTCCGACAAGTCATATTTCGTAACAGAGTCACGAGCCTCCAGGATAAAATAGCGGGATAGAAAATAAAATTAACCTTCGAGTGGTGACCATGTTTTTGGTATCAAATTGACGTAACTTTTAATTCGATGACAGCAGGAGAAGCAATAGAAATATGCGTAAAATATGATCGATGTTAAAATACAAGAAATACGGCGAGTAGCGAGGAAAATGTAAACATTTACAATAATCACGCGGATAGTCGAAGGTTAAATAATTTTAACCCTTTGCACTCTGTTTGTTAAATGTTTCTATTATACTTCAACCAAATCCCCATAATTCCTCCAAAGTCCAATTCTTTCATAAATTCAGTCTGCACTATCGAACGGTTCGAAGACAAGTAAACCCACCCACCCGAGAAACCCAGAGAAACGCCACTCGATTTCCTTACACCAAATCGCTTTCTCACATCGTTCATTCGGACAGCTGTAACCGCCACGTTCAATCATCCGCCGCAAAAACAGCTCGATTTCATGGCAGACGTATCGCGCTTTCGAAACGTCGCGTCGCAGCCGTGGAGCTTCATTTCCGTCTCCTTGAAACATCTCCCCCGCCCCACAATTGGATATTAACCTTGATCTCGTATCATGAGCACCCGGTGTGGTTGTTGCTCCTCGTAAACAACGCTGTTGACCTTAATTCTCCGCATAATCCTTTCACAACGTTCAAACGGTCTCAGGCATAAATAATCGCCGATGGAAAAGATTCCAGCTCCGCGCCGCCTAAACGCATCGCTTCTAACATGATAAATACCGTATGATAAATTTTCATCTCCCGTGATTCACACGCACACTCGGTTACGTGCGAGTGGATAGGAGCAAAGCGGTTCATCAGGTCAGACGTGAATACGACGTATTTAAGACGCTTTTCACACCGCGCCTCGCCTTCTGGTCTCGAGTTTAGAGCTAAGATGGCGATAGCTGGATAAACGTGGAACACGTGCGACGCACACCTCTGTCTTTCCCCTCTGCTTCGATTCTAATCCGTGGATCGTAAAAATCATGGCGACCCCGTAAAGTCAGATTGGCAATTTACTTGTGTGCCCGCATTTTCACTTATGCCCGGTAAGTATGTTTCCGGTCGTATCGCTGGCCTCTTTAGGAGTTCTTGCTTCTCGCGTTCGTTACGAGTATCCAGGAAGCCTTTGTGTAAATGAAACGATCTTCGGCGAGGGTGGATTTATAGCGAGTAACGGTGTCGATTTATTAAGAACGATACCCGTTATCGATATCGGTCACCTCTGCTATCGAGGGTGCAAAATTTTCATGGGCCACTGCGAGACTCACTCGTAAAGAATGGGAGTGGAACACGTAGCTTAAGCAGGTATTCGCATTTAGAGAGAAAGAGACAGGAGTTTTTATTGCACTTTTCTTAAAGCACGATATTTTGAGCAGCTGATGGTGCAGTTAGAAAAAAGGAGAGCTTCTATGTCAACCGATTACGTATTTTTACGTTAAATTGATACTAGTCCACTCCCACCAATGACGCACTGGTATGTTGTAATAAAATTAGGTAATTTCCGTTGATAATGTACTAGCGCATTAAAAATTAAAGTGGTTCTTTTGAAGAGTAATGTAATTTGTATAATAATGATAACGTAACTTGTCTACTTAAAAAGCTATTTTATATTAAATATCTGTACAACTAAAGAGGTTTCTACCTCGTTTAATGAAATACTCTTCTTATTATTATTACTACAGGATTATAATTATGCTCACACTTAGCATGTGGTTATTTCAAGCCAAAATAAAACTTTGTTCCTAAAACTAATGTTAAATATCGGGCTTAGAATTGAACGAAGACCTACAGCTTCGAATCTACGAGGTGATTCTTTTACGATTCTCTCGCGGCATTCGAATAATTGATGAAGAGACGTCAATCAACGGTATTCCACGAGAATACAATAGAAGCGTGGACAATGGCGAACGTAGGCAGTGTTTAAGAATTCTTGGAAACAAAGATTACCCGCGACGTTGAAAAATGAGAGGGGGCCACCTTCTGTCATTAATTGCTTATCGACGCTAAATTGAATTTACAATTGGACCTCTTCGGCGTGATATAAAAGCGCCAGTTCCTCCAGGAGCCCTTATAAATCAACCGTAATAATCCCCGAAAAATCGAAAGCTCGTAGAAACCGGCGCATAAATTCACAGTTTTACGTTTTATCGGCCGATCGTTTATCAAAACCTCGACGTAAACTTCTTCGCGTTATTTCACAATAGCGCGCTCGTTAATCCACGATCTTTATCGCCGTGGCCAATAGTATTTGGGTGATTTCGACGCCTCCGGGCGATCATTCGCGAAAAGGTTTCGAGCGAATCAAACTAGCAATTTCCGTGGGTCGCATTGCGGCATCGCGTACGAGAACTTCTAAATAAAGGATAAGCCCTGTCTCGTGCTTGGTCACGCGGAGAACTCGCTTTTCCCCCCGAACGCTTTCCGCGTCCCACGGGATTATCGAGAATTCCGACTTCGGTCGTGTCTCGTACGTTGAAATTCGCGTAAAAAAGTATATCCGACTTCCAAACAGTTCGACTGTTACAATTATGCTAATGAGAGGGAATAGCTCGTGAGAGCGGTAGCCGAGTTAGTAATACATCGAATACGTTTTTTCTGCAAGCAATTACAATTTCCGCTCCGCTCGGCAACCCGATCTAAACTCGCCGAGACCGAGAACATCCGCCGATCTTTTAATCCTATCGGTTACGCGGTACTGCGAGATGACGAAGTTCGCAGATGCGAGACCAGTCTTGGATAAGATCGAGCGTTAAAGAGGGGATTGTTTGTGAAACAAAAAGTGGAATCCTTGATTTACTCACTTTTTGGCTTCAAGTTCTAATATTTTAACTTCTTATGTTGGTACAGTGACTCGCAGAAGCGTCTTTGCATCCTGAAACAGTTTCACTCTTTCTGTTATACGGTGAAGCAGTGTTTCTCAAACCTTTCTAGGTCTCGACCCTCTTTCGCAATAATTAACCCTTTCGTTACGTCGAAATAAATACGCTTTAATTGCAAGTAGTTCCAGTATTGATAAGAACGATAGCCCGTATCGGAAACAGAAATTCTCCCCCACCTTCTCATAAATCGAGTTACCTTGGAGCAAAACAGTAGCACAACGATGAACGCGTTAGCATCTATGCTTATTCCATCCACGAACAGGGAAATTTTATTCTAAAGAAGGAAAGGAGAAGGGGGAGGATCCGTTGGTCGTTTTATTATCGGTAAAAACTAAGGAATCGTTGAGTCCGGGACTCGGTATTTCCATAAATTCCCGAAATAATATCGCGCGGATTTCACGCGACGCGGCGGAATGGCATGCACTTAAAGGTTTCTGCGGTTTAATCCCATCGGTTACCCTTCGGTATGCAAAATCTAAGCTCCCACGGCGGGTAGATAGGAGGCAGAACGAACGAGGCAATGGCAAAGGCAAATGCAAAGGAAGAGACCAAAGGCAAAGGCAAAGGCAGAGGAAGAGGAAGAGGAAAAGCGTGCGCCAGCGCGCATTGGTTCTCAATCCATTTATACGGAGGGAATTCTTATCCCCGGATTAATCGGTCGTTCGCGACAGTGCCGCGCGCCAGGTAAGACAAGCTTAATGCATCCGAGATGCATCGGGGCCGGGGCCTACAACAACGTGGGTCGCCTCCGTTGGTCCGGTTGCAGTTTCACTTTTATTCGAGCCGCCATTAGCCTCTGGAGGACCTCTTACCGGTCGCGGGATGAATTAAAGCGTGAAGGCCAAAAGGGATTATCTCGAAGCGATAAAACATTGGCCAAAAATGTTGCTACGCGGTCTTGACGTAGCCATTAAGCGTGTTCAGCCGCCCTTGCCTTCGAAAGTACGGACTTTTGCCTTTCGGATAAAACACGACAACGCGTGACAAGCTGCAACTACGTGCCCTGGGGGCCACCTCTTTTGCAGCCATATTGCATTCTACTTGTTCGCTTTCTCCTGGCGTCGAAGATACTTTTTAATTGGCTCAATCGGACTTGAAAAAGCTACAGTGGGGAGGCGGCCGCGATCCAACGATGCGATAAAACAGTTGATCGAAAATCTTGTTCCGCGTGATCAACGCGCCTATTAACTCGTCCCCGGCCGATTGTTTGTTTTCAGGGTGGTCGTAAATAGTTTCACTTATCCGCGTCCTCGCAGAGGCACGGCAAGCTGCGGTAACTGGTAACGAGGCTGCCTTCGGTGTCTTTTAATTCGCCACCGAAGCCCTGCCGCCTCTTGACGCCCGTCATTTGTAAGGAAACACTTCTCAGACGCGATGCTATGTTCGCTCAATCGCCACCTTTTACCAAATCTTTATGTTTCCTGTAATCAAGCATTGAAACGGTTCGCAAAGTAACTGCTTCGAACTGTTATATTTTGGTTCTGAACGAAACAGTCGTGAGGAACCGAAATAATTTTGTTACAATTACGAGAAATAAAGGTTTCAACTTACATCGGTATTGCAGAACTGATATTGCATTGGTTCTGTAACAGATATTCAGTTCTATCATCTTCTCGTTTAAATTATTGCTAGATTGTGGACTTTTATGCAAATTCATAGTTTGAAAAACCCGACCAAAAGAATGGAACCTAATTAGAAGTTAATTTCACTCTTTAAATACTTCCCTCTAGATATCTTATGCATCTTTGCACATTCTGTGCAAATTGTATTTCTTTGCATATTTAGATTTCTTATAAATGCTTGAAGATCCGCAGTCTAATTATTACGCACTTGATGATATGTGATAGCTAGGTTTAAAATTAACAAATTAATTAAGAGACGAATAAGATATATTTATTTACCAATATCTGATCGATATATAATATATCAAATATACGTATGCATAATAATGATGTAATTCATAATGTAAATAATATCAATCCCACAAAACCATAATCGGAACTCATACGGTGAGGATCAACAGGAAGCATACACCTCGTAAAAATGAAATTGTAGTATCATTTGTAGCCAGCAAATAAATAGTGTATAACAGTAGTACAATTATAGTATTACTTACAATAATATAATTACGATATTTACAGCGAACAAATTATAGTACAATTTCATGTTTGTAAAGTGTACACCTACTTTTCGCTCTCACTGTTAACTATCTCAAAATTATTTCGGCTCTATTAACTGCTTTAAGAACCGAAACCAATATCATAACTGCTTTCAACCCCTGCCTACAATACCCTCCCTCTTGACGATGATTTGCAAACATTGCACCTCTACGCGTATCCGCGCAGCGGACATACGCGATTTCACAAAAGCCCCTTAAAAAATTACCTCGCTCAGTTTATTTTACTCGCGTTACCATTCTCTCTAAAGACGAACTAACAAAGGAACAGCCTCGTTCGGAGATTATGCGCCGCTCTTACGAGACAATTCGCGGCCGGAAGTCGTACGTTAATTCAGCCAAGGGAAAAAGACAAGGGGGTGAGACAGAGAGAGAGAGAAAAGAGGAGAGGGAGAGCAAGCAAAAAAGGAGGTAGAAGAGGGAGGGGAGAAGAAAGAAGAGAGGACCACGGCAAAGAGAGAGAACCACGGAGGCGAAACATGGCAAAGAGAAAAGCCGCTTATATCGCGGGCTTGGAGGAGTTTTTCAGCTACGTAGCAGAATATACGATCAAGGATATAATGTAACGTTGTACGCGCTACAATTCTGTTGAATACTTCACCGTTCTTCCATCTTTGCTCTTTATTCTTTACTTATACGCTCCCCCGATATCCCTCCCCATGTTTCCAGCTCGCAATTTGCGGCCGACCATACGCGCCGCCCGCCCGGCAAGAAATAACGCGCGCGTCCTTTTCCCTCTCCTTTTCTCTCTCTCTCTCTCTCCACCCCTTCAACGTCTCTCGGTTTCATCACCGTTTGCAACATTACGCGTTATATCGTTACGAGACTTTATTTTCGCGTAAATACCTTGAACTCGCTCAGTGTTCACCCTTGAGCGCGGCTCTAGGGTGGCTTTGTTGCGATTTAAAACGCCGCGGATCCTGGGGCCGTTTAAAGTCGCTTTCGTTTCCTCCTCTGATTCTCATCGTTGCGTTACGTAACCAGAGAGACAGACTGATTCCCTTTTTTTTCGCCCCCCCGCCCCTTTATCTTTCACCGTATGGTAAATCTGCTGCAACGGAGCAGAGAGAATTCGCGGTGGAGCGAACAGGACAGGAGACGCTAATGCGATGTTTAAAATAAGAACGATTAAGTATTCACGCTGGTTCCGTCCCGTGTCACCCTCTTCCTCGTTCCCTTTCTCTGCTCGCATAACGTTGCCCCTTAGGTAGCTTACGTTATCCGATACTCGAGAGTCGGGCAACACAATCTCCTCGAGACGCGGTAATCTTATTAAATAGGGCCTTCCTTTGTTTTACGACCTTTTTGCACGGGCTTTAAGGCCTTAAGCCTGACGCCTCCGCCTCACGTCGACCGTACGCCGCACACCTCTGGGATAGTACACGTCCTCGCGTATATACTTGCGTTTTACCCCCGGGATCAGCCTGGGAAAATCCCGTTTTACTGATATTGAACGTGCAACACCCTGTGTGCCAACGGTCAATTATTTACAGGCAGTGATTGAATTTCCCCCCTTCTTTTTTTTTTTTTTTTTTCACCGCTAAATCCCGAACGCCAAATCCCTACGCCTTTTCAACCTATCGACCTGCAATGCTTTTAGGAGTCGTATTTTTTAGCTAATCTTCCGCGGGAGATTATCGACATTGTGAAGTTGTTTCGGGGTTAGAAATTTGTAAAACAGCGGGCAGGATTAGAAGAACAAATTCGAGGGAAGTTCTTGAAAAAGGATGAAAAATGTAACCATCTGATTATAGAATTAAGGGTTAACATATTTGGGAAAAATTAATGTCGGTACGTTTTTCGAGGTTACAGTGGCTACGTAGAATAAATACTGCAAATGCACATCGTTACGTTTACTTTTGTAGTAAGTATTAATTCACCATTAACTACGCGTATCGGTCTGCGAGACTGTTAATAATAATTACTTTCTAAATGATTTACAAGCTTGTCACTCTGGATACTTTTCAATTATAGTATAATGTTCACGTACTGAAATCGAACCTGGAAAATAGAAATAAATGAGTAGTTATTAGCGGTCTTACAGGCATGAGTTTCAATAGGTGTAATAGTTAAGGGTTAATTAGGTTCAAATATATTAAATTTCCTATTATTAAATCCTTCGATTGTAACTTACTTGCAAGCGATATTGCTCCAGCAGGCAGTTTGGTTTTTCTTATTTTCACAGAGCAGTGGATAACGAGTTCTTTTACACTTTTATTGTTCCAACAGAAAGGGTTAAATAGTATAGTATCTTATGCGACTATATAAACTTATCGCTTTACAATTGAATTATAGAATATAACCCTTTGCGGATGGAACATAATAACGCTTGCCGAATTTTCGCCCGATTATTAACCCTTTCCGTAAAAACTTAATAAATTCCAGTCCAATTATTAACAAAAGTGTTTATTAATAATACCAGTTTAAGTTTCTTGCTTTAAAAATCGACTGAATTAGGACTTTCAGAGGCTCTAAGCGCTTAAAAGATTTTGAGGTCCCTTAATGCAGGGAATTCACTCCAATGCAACGCACAATTATTTAATCACTTTCCTAAAAATAATAAAATTTGGTTTCTCAAAACTAAAAGAACTAACAGTAAAGTGAAAATGTATTCCTACTATTTATTTTCACATTATACACATATATAAATTGTAATAAAATAAAACTTATAATAACATAGAATTATACATATACCTAATTTTATTTTATTTATTTATACTTATGCGGTGCCTCTCTTTACTCGATGCCCTAAGCATGTGCTTATTTCGCTCATTGATTAACCATTTCACCATTGAGAACGTATATATATATATACGTCCTCAAAAATTAGGCAACCGTTTGGTAAAAATGTACGCTTTCCTTTTCTGTAACACGATACTATTTTTGCTGCAGTTTACACTTATTCTACCATAATTACTTATGCGAAATATGCAAACATTTATAGCCGGATTGCTTTAGTAATAATTAAAAATAATCCCCATCTGTGCATTAAGAATGGCTTTAATTTTACATTACCGTAGCGAAGGGGTTAATCCAGCACTGCCTACACTTTTCCATAAAATGCTAATAAGAAATCACCGCGTTGAAAAATTGAAATATATGTGAATACTTTTCTTGTGGCCACTGCAGCCGCGATATTCTTGAAAGAAAACTTGAAGAACCTTCTGACAAGAACCTTCTGTCTATGCAATCAACCAAAGCTGAACTCCCCCGAGAGTTGCAGCGGAGAGAAGTCAGACCTAAATGGATATTCGCTTACAAATGTCTAGAATTAATCAGTGCGGAAGGTTCCTTATTAAAAGTTCAATCTAAGCATCGGCGCCGCAACCGAGTCTCGAGCCACTCCTACAGCATTAATTTATCGCGGAGAAGGAAGGGTTACACAAGCAGAGATAAGGCTAAGCGCGGAGTGCGCATCGTGTTCGCGAATCTGTACTCGACGAGAGTTTTCAGTCGACGCTTCTGTTGCCTAAGCGAATTAATCGCGAAGCTAATCAAGCTTCCCCGTGCACGCTCGCTCGTTGCACGAGCAATTCCTTTGCTCATTGCCCCCTGTACAGCCTCTTCTTTTCGCTCGTATATACATATGCTCGTTGCTCGATTCGGCCAGGATACAACGATTAAAAATCGTTGCCCCCGATTGATTTTAATTGGCGGGGCTTCTTGAGGTCTAATAGAATGGCGACCCCAACGAGCAACGAAAGCAACGCGAAGTTGAATTCATCTTCGTTTGCAAGCTCTCTATGCCTTGGTTTAGTAAATCGTTGTCTGGGTCCATCATTCCAGGATTCTAGAGAATCTTGTAAGATTTTCTATTCATTCTCTGGTGGAATAATTCTCTTCTGATTACTTTTATTAATCTTAATGGCTGCGTGCAAATCACTCGCGCATTATTCGCAATGAGTACGATTTATGCATTTACGCATTTGTCTCATCGCGACACGAATTTGAAAATTTCGGCTCTCGCTAGGTAAACCATTCTCAGACAGCGAATTGATACGCGTGTATCATTCAAAAACCTTTTGCCATCGAGATGATTTTTCAGTGGCCCAAATAAATGACAATCGGAAGGGACCAAAACTAAACTATAACAGTCCAGTGAAATGATTCGATGTGCAGAGCGAAGTCTAGCATTAGATTCACAAGTAGGAAAATTCACACCTTCAAATGGAAGACCAGACCTCTTCCCTTAACTTGTCTCCTCCACGACTATTAACGGGACACACTTTTAAAAATAAAAATTGCATTACGAAGATCATACTTTAAGTTCTGTTGTCGTTATAGCCAGCTCTAAACAAATGACTGCTCACGTTAACACGTTAACTTCCGAGTTGTAACTTATGTTTTTCGTCATCTGGCGGCTTCATTAACAGTACTTTGCTTTGCCTTTAAGAATACGTAGTTATTCAATTGAAGTTAAATAAATCCTAGTTTATTTCAATAAATCCATTTTAAATTCTTGAAATTATCAATGAGTAAATTAATTATCAACTATACGGCAATTCCTTTCTATTTACTAAATCAATTTAACGATCATATACATATAATGGTAATCGTCGTCCGATGGGATATCCACGTGTGAGCCACCGATGATAGACGCCGTCGTCAACGTGTTAATGGCTTGATTTGTGCCGTTTGAATACGTTACGTTATAATAACAACGCGCAGTTAGGGAAGCTAAATTTCCCTTAGCATTCAAGGAATGATTGCCGAGGGAAACTTATTTTGTGATCAACCGTAGCAAAGTACATCGGTTTCTTTCCTCACTGTACCGTAAGTACTGTCCATTTTCATCGGACGGTTTTCTCGTTGCGGCTGGTATATATCGGCGGGCCGATCCGCTCGCTCGCGATTTATCATCGGCGTTACGGAATCCGCGCTTAGAGGCTGAGCAGTTTATGGAAAGTGATAAATTAGCGAAGGCGAAAATGATACGTCTCGGGCATATCTTTCGTCCTGGGCCCGTAATAAGATTAAAAGGCGAGATACGGGTAGGCCTGGCTTCGTCCAATGATGCGTCCTTTCTTAGCTGTGTGTGCACTGCTTCCATTCGCGTCTCCTCTCGTATGCGTGTACGAGAGAGCATCAACCAGAAAAGCCAAGCGCAGAGAAGCAGCAAGCGGGACCGCCGCATTCCCGGATTAAAGCACGTATAGTTTGATGTAAATTTAAGGTAGCTCACGGGAGGGATCCTTGTCTTTTTTCGGCAGAAACATCGTGACACGGTATATGACTTAAATCAGATTTAAGCCTGCCGTTGTAGCTACGCCGTGGCCTTCCCTTTCTTCCTTTTTTTATTTTTCGGGCTCTTTTAAGCACTGAACGAGCCCCTTCGCTCCGACAGCAGCCGGGTTTTCTGTTTAATTTTTAGCGATAGGAGAACCAACCGTGGTCTCCTTGTTTTCGCTTCTCGTCGAGATTTCTCGTGTGCGCGTTCTCCATTCGCGATATCGTCAGCGTTTCTATGTATTTACTCGCGTAAAGAAACCGGGAAACCTGACGATTATCGCGAGTATCCACCGAGCAACGATACTTCAGTTCGCATAAAAGAGGGATTCGTATGTGATTTAGCTGCAGACAGAGACGAAAGATGAAAAGGGTTAACGGAATAAGAATGAAACGCGCCCTAAAAACTCGGTGACGATACGGTTATAATCAGAAACTGGCGTTTTCACGCACCGCGAAACGGCCGCCGCGATTTCCTAATTACCGCTTCTAAAAAGCTCGAATTAATTAAACCCCCAAAACTCTGGCGCTGCGAGTTTTCTGGCCGCGAGATATAATTTCGCGTGTCTGCGGCGGGGCGCCGAGTTTAATTAAACTAAACAGAAAAAAATTCGGACAAGGAAAAAGAAGATTTGAGAGAGGGACAAAAGTGAAAGATCATTGGTGACAACAAATGTTACGAGGAGTTGAAATGTAATTAATTTAGAGGAATATCCGAACTTATTTTCAGTTGCTATACGAATGTCGTTAGGTTGAGAAATAAATTCGCTACATTTTAAGCAGTATTATTAATAGTGTAAATATTGTGATTTGAGAAAAATTGCCAAAATTTTAGAGAGCCCACAGAATTCGGCAATAATGAATTCTTGTACTCAGAAATATACTAAATGATGGCTTCTAAAAATGATATATGAAGCGAATATAATGCCGATGTTTGTTAGAAAGAATTTTCGGACAATTTTTGGTTCTTCTTTCTTGAAGTTCATGTTTAACCTTAGGGCTTAATTTTGAATCTCCGATATTAAAGAAATGGAACTTAAATTGATGGTTGTTTTATCTTCGAAATAAAATAATTTGTACTTACGTTACTTTAGATGTTTTGTACAGTTTTGCATATTACGTACATTCTGTACTCTACTGCATGTTTAAATTTCTCATAAATGCATAAACATCCGTAGTTTAGTAGTAATACTTTACACTATCTTAATAAACAAATCAGAATGTACATAATATGCAAACGTATATAAAACATCAAAAACAAATCACACGTTATTCTATTTAACGGATGAAACTAATTTTTATTTAGCTTCCAGTTCGCTGGTCATATTTTGAAACACATGAATCTGCCTAAAAAATCCGCAGTATATTAATTAACCTTTACCGATTAATTTTGATAATTAAAAACACTATGTATTAACGTTTCGAAATACATGAAATTCTTTGTTATTCAAAAAATAGAAAAGAATTGGAAGAGAAATATGAATTTACGGCAATGCAATTCAGTATTTTGACGACTTTTGTATATCCTTTGATTAAAATGCAGCATAGCAAAAGGGATAAAGTATTATAGTTTGCAAACGACGGGCCACCCTGTGCTTTCTTGTGGCAGAGCGTATTTGTAGCTAAAATTCCAGTATGTTCCCCATTACTGGAAAATTACAGCCCAATAGAGCAGCGCGGGTCGTAATAGGGGTGATGGTGAGATATTTAACGCTAACGCGCGATTTTGTGCCACGTAACAGGACAATGTTGCCCTGGCGCGCGATCGTAACAAGGCTTCGGTAATCCTCCGATCTTCCCCGGAGAGGATGGATACGTGGACAGGGTGTAGGAACAAACTGGCCATGAAACCAGCTTACGCGAAGCCACTCTAGACGTTTTGATAGGCGTGTAAATAACGGCCGGAAGAATATTTCTACAAACAATCGTGCATCACGGTGGTTGGAGCCTAAGCTGGGCTCAAGATAAAATCCCGGTTAAACTCTACTAAGTCGTAGGTGCGGGCTGACATTCGGCCCTATTCGTAATTTATGACAATGTACGTCACTTGTTGGGTAAAGGTACCTAATACCGTCCATGCTACTAATATGGCCACTCGTAATATCTCACGAACCAACCACTGAAATTTACCGCTTTTGTACTGAAATAGTATACTTAACCCTTTCAGGGAGAAAAGCGAAGAGTAGTGGGAGATGGGGAAAGAGATAGAAGACGAGTCATGTTCTTAGTCACAAGAATCTTCTTATTACATTCATTGTTTTCGTTCGTCGTTGTTAGAATTTAGATATATATTGCGTATTTAAATAAGAAGCTATAACCAAAGAGGAAGTTTAAGCGTAATTAGATTTTGGTAATCTCTATTAATGATTATATGATTATACTGAGTATACTGAGAGACTATAATGATTATATTATTAAGTGTATTCGTGCAATACAATAAACGATATGTAACAATTAGAGATTGGTAGAAACCTAATTTCTATATCGAATCAATAAGCGGAGAGACTTTGTGAAATATTAACTATTAATTTTTATTTTTGTATTTTATTTTTTCGCGTTATAAACTACCATAATAAATTATGGTCATCGATAATACAATTGTATCGATTAAACTCATCTTGCAATAAACAATAAATATTTGTTTCACACGTTCTTATTTTATTATTTTCCTTACAAGAAAAGTCGTGGAATTTTGGTCGACTTTTGCAAACAAATTCAACCCTTAAAGGGTTAAATTACCTAAAATACATAGAAATGCACAATCTAGTAATTAGATATTTTTATCCTACACCAAGAGCCTGTAAATCATTTTTCTGTTAAAATTGGGGGAAGATGTGTCAGAAGCGACGAAACGCAACAGCGTTTTCGCGCGATCGACGATTCGTGGGCGCAATGAGCAACATTGGGTCGTTGGATGGGGCTAATTACGTTTGCGAGCTTATCACGCGCAGGGGCCTGCATTTGGCGAAACGGTAAAACAATCATCCGCTGGTGATTACGTGCAATTATTGCCGCGATTGCCGGCGAGAATCGCGCGAGCCAGGGGAGTCGTGAGAAACGGCGGAAACGAACGTTTCGTGATGCAGTCTGTAACTTTGGAAACGATGAACTTGGAAAATTGGATTCATTTCCAAATTGAAGTATTCCCTGGAGCACCCAGAAATATTCTATGTGCTCGGAAACTAATGGATAATTGGATAGAATGAAAGGATTGTTTTATTTTTGCGCGCGTTATTTGCAAAATATCGGATTACGCTAATTTAGTAAAAAACACTGTCCAATTTATGCGTACGTGACGAATTTTCATATTCCACTTTCTCGAAAGCGAAGCCTCAAACGAAAAAATTGTATTCTACGTTTGTGGTTAGTTTTTTCGCGTAGAATTGACAAATGGTCGGTTGTACTACGAATTACGTAACACCTTGTATATTAATAGTAATTTCTACATGTGACAAGTAATTTACGATTGTGAAGCAAAATAACACGTGTTACAAATATGAAACTAGACAAAGATATCACGTGTATATTTTCTTTAAGAAGTTACTGCTTCTTAAAACTATATATTTTAAGTTTGTTGCATATGAAATGACAGTGTCTGCTCGTTGGCAAATTTAGTATTGCTTTTATGAATTAGAATTGCTGATGGCTATGCATTGTGTTACGTTAAACTGAAGCTTATTGCTTACTGTTTTAAGTGCAACATTTGTGGAATTGGAAAATTAGGTACAAGTTATTTAAATTCATTTAGGAGTAGGGACTTTAATCAAATTCGTGTAACTTTGTTGTTCGAATTCAGATTGGTATACAGAACTTGCTGAAGCATTTGGAATATTACCAATTAGTGAATGGATAACACGATTTTGGTTGAAAGATTCTCAGGTGAAAAAGTAAGGTTTCAAAACGAACCATATATTATCTGTCGAAATAATTCATCATAACTCAGATGCATATCCTTCTTGTAAAACGTTGTAAAAAATCTATTAACTCTTTGACAAAAATGTGTTAAGTTTACTAGAGTTCATCCTAATTAATAAAAATTAATTTCGACCACGATATAGTAGTTTCAATTGTATCTTTACATCCGTCATTTCATGTGCAACGATCTAATAAAGAATGACGTATGTTAAATACCTTTATTACGTTAAACTAAATTTGCAAAAATAAATTTAATCTTCGCTCTCATCAGAAACAAACGTAAATTTGTAATTTAATAGATCTCCACTGGTCTTCCGTACAAGCTTTGCATCAAAATAATGAAAACAGCTGGATAAGCGAAACCCAGTGATAAACATTAAGCAAAAAAAAGCAGGACCATCATTGCTCCGTTAAAGTAGCCTTCGATATCACGCGTTCATTTATTTATACGTGTCTCTTGATTTGTTTCGTGCGGACTGATATAATGAAGTGTCCAGGGGCGGACGTTCTGATAAAGCGTGGGCACGCCACGAGAAAATGACCATAACGGAAGACACGAATTACATGATGTAAACGCGCCACCTACGGCGAGACGGGCCGGATTGAATTTAATACTAATTAAAAGTAATAAATCGGCGGACGAATGATTTCTGCCCGCATGGCGAGCAGTCGGTCCTATTCCCGTCGCTCTGGGGCCCGGGGCCTGTGCGCGCGTTTCTGCCGAATTAAGTCGGACAGTATCTTTTTCTGACTTCGCCACGAGAGAAATGCAATTAAAGCGAGATCAGAGAAAGGTACGCGTCTCTCGTCCGTGTGTACGCTTGCCACGGCGTTCTGACTTATGAGTCGCTGGAAAAAAGATTGGCCGCGTCATGGAACGCGGGTTTTAATATCGTTCAGCTTCGCCGTTGTTGTATATTTACAGGCTCTTATTAAGTCACCGGCACCATCTCTCTCTCTCTCTCTTTCTTCCACGCTTCCTCTTTCTCTGTTTCGTATTAACTCGTACTTTGCCCGCTTCTTACGATCGGCCTCGAAAACAACGCAAAATTCGTTGAAAACTAACAGAGAAGAGCCTGAGTTCCCGTTTGGGCGAAGGGGTGAAAGCAGCTTCCAAAGTTAAGCATCGAAAATGTGCTTTTGTAAGTATAGCAAAGTACCCAGGAATCGACGCTGAATCAGTCATCGACAGTCTATGATTTTAATGATAGATTAAGGTTCCGGTTTAAACTTAATTTCATCTACGATATGTTTTATCTAGTATCCGTCGTAACAAGAATTGTACCTATTAACCCTGCTGTTCATGGGTCTATATAACCCAATATGAAGACTATAGTTTATTTAATATCATATTTTTAAGTATTCATTCTTGATACTGAATGTATTTGGAATTTTTACAAGTCCCACATAAACAATAATATTTCTGAAATGTCGTATATTCGTTGAACAGTAGGGTTAATAATTGAACTCACAGAAAGTGTCGATTGCTGGATACTTTACACTATTAAGATATCCAAAGGAGACGAAATCACGGAATTCCATTTGCTCGCGGCAATAAGAATTCTTAAGAGGTTCGAATGGTTCGTCAACGTCTCTCACAGGTGTCAAATCACCCCTTAAAGTGCCTCACTCAATTCCGTGACGAATTTAAAACCCCATAAACACTCCGCGCCGCGTTTTCCTAATATTCGACTCGAAAAGTCAGCCACACACCACGACCGTTCTTTAAAGACTTACAAAATCGCGAGTGGTGAACGCGCTCTTTAGAATGTTGCGCCGCCCTTTGCGAAAGAGAAGGGGAGGTGATAAAATTTCAAGCAAGCAAAGCGCGCGAGCGAGCGAGCGAGCGAGCGAGCGAGGAGCCAGATATTTACTTTACAAGCGTTATTATCGATTGAACCGCCGACAATGCGGTAAATTCGATTGGATTTTATAGGGTGCGTAACGCGCACCCGTGCGCACCAACCGTACGGCGACGCGGAGGAGAAAGAGGAGAATAAGGTGGAGGGCGAGATCGTTACGTTTTGACGTTTACGAGAAAGGCTACAATGGGCAGAAAGCGTTAATCCCGCGGGTTCGTGCACCGTTGGGCCTCCTCCGAAGAAACGAATGGGGCGCCTATGGCGATATTTATTTAACTGCCGCACTAAGTTGGCGCCCCGCGGCGATGTATTTTGAAGACGCGATTCTGCCATAATTATAGTAAAAAGCGATCTTTAATTTCGCGAACGGCGAAAGTGACTTGTAGGTGGGGACAGAGGGCACAACAGGATCCCCCCTCCCCCATCCTTCCGGAACACTTTTCCCTCGGTCAGATTCGTAATTTCAATTCGACTCTTCAATTTTAATTCAATGAATTAACCGGTGCTCCGCGGAACATTTATTTGTTGGGAGTTTCGTTGTAATTGAACTGCGAAATTGTGAAAAGTGACAAGAAGTTAAATTGAAAAGGACGCATCATTTGCTATTGGTCTACATCAGTGTTTCCCAACCTTTCTATAATAGCAGTGATACAAATTCTGGTTATCGGATCGGAGTTTAACGGAAAGATCTTTCTGAGAAATAGAAATTAAGTGAATCTAATAGAGTAGCTAACTAATAGCTCCTCTAATTAAATTAAATAGAAAGAATATATCCGCAAATCCGTTCTACAAGTATTTAGAGAGTGTAAGTTCAGTTGGTTTAAGATCGGACTATAATTGTGATCAGATATGGACATGGCGTGACTCGATAATGCAACAAAACGGAGGAATCTGCGCTGTATTCGTTCGATCTGCTGTACGCGTTTGATATGAGTTTTGCGATGGACGCATACCTAAAGACGCGCAGTCTAATAATGATTTAGTGAATCGGGATAGAGAAATCGTTAATACAATGTCGAACACGCGATCACCAGTGTCCGAAATAAGGTTGAGCATCGATGATCGATCGCCGGAACGATGATCCGGCTGATAATAATAACTGTGGGATCAAAGCAGCAGGGAGAGGAAGGGACGGGGCAATTAAAAGGAAGAGAAAGAAATAAATGGCCGGTCATGTAAATGATTTTAGCTGCTCGGTCCTTCGAGCAGCATTAGTTTTACACACCCTGCCGATGTTCCCTCGACTAATTATTAGGGCCCATTACGTATTATTTAAAGAAGTAGGCGTCCAGACCCTCTCATTATAATGGGCTGCAGGTGCTAGGAGCCTCTATACACACCTTATTCATCCTTTACCCTTTTAAAGTGCCGCTATTATAATGCGTGGGCAACGAGAGGAGAGAAGAGGAGGGAGATAGAGAGAAACTGGTGCGTAAGAACCAGCTTCAGAAATCGCGACGGGGCAGAGAGAACACACCGTGGATTGTGTTCTCCTCCGTTAACGTCGATGGAAGGCCGCGGGGAACAATGGCCCGCGATAAATAAAAGAATTTTCTCCGGGCCTGCTTATGTAAATTTACGGAATGAACTTTGAAGCTCGCTTTGTAATTAATATTTCTACGACCGCTTTACGGGCTTACCTCGTATTAAGTAATTTCCCCCTCCGTAAGATTGAATTGTCCGGAGAGAAAAAGACCATGGCGAGATCCAAGAGGAAGGGATCCACGCTACGGTTAATTAAATATAGAAAAAGGGAAATTGAAATTTTCACCATGCTTTGCTTTTGTTACGTGAAAAACGACCTGCTTATGGATACGCGTTGGTGCCTGGTAATTTGAGATGGGTCGAAACCTAATTCCTATTAGGTGTACAAGTTAATTCAGAACCACTAGTATTTAAACTCTTGATATCTTTATCGATCCGAAGTCGCTACTACGCTATTTTTCAAGTGACGAATTTGCTTCTGAAATGAAGGTAACTAAAAATCACGGATCGATAAAGTGAAACTTCGACATATTTATCTTGTGACCCACTGTGCAATTACCTAATTAGCGTATTGTCTTGTGTGTATGATGTAATAATATAAAATAATTAAAACACACACTTATTTTTTACTGAATTCCCTAGTTTTTAAATGCTCGTTGTCCCAAACAAATTCCTCCTTCCAAATTTCCTCCCTCCCATTTCTCTTTTACTCCCTAATTAACGGACAAATTAAATCTATGATCAGATGACGAAGTACGATACGTTCAATTTTTACTAAACTTATATTTGCTCTGTACAAATTTGTTTAAGAAACCATACGAATGACTTGACTCAATCAGAATTAACAACCAACTTCTGCAACCACTAATGAAAGAAACTGTATTTTTAAGAATGTTGTGATGTTTCCTTTAAAGCTTTTAAAATTGCTGTATTATAATTGCGTTAGGGTATCGCGGTTTTGCCATATGACCACAAAAATATTCAATGATTATTGTACATCTCGCGTTTCGGAGATTTCACGAATGATCCGCAATAGCATCGGCGGCGGTAGAAAACGAAACAACGAGCAAAGCTTTTCCCTGGCAAGTTCGGAGTGCTCGCGCGGAACGCAGCACACGCGTGTACACACGCACGTGCAGAGGTGGGTCCGGTGTTTTTTTCCTCGTGTTACGCCGCTAGTGGCAATACGTATCGTATGCCTGTCTTCCAGATACCTTTTTACTCGTCTTTTGCTGCAAGATCGGAGCAACAACCAGTCCTTGTGTGTCCGACGAAATTTACGACGGAGTCTCATGCACCATGCAGGCTTTATTTTAATACGCCAGGGGAACAGCTCTCGGGTAGGACGCCGTCCCGCTGCGCCAAAAATCTTAAATATTCATAATTAAATATGCTAATGAACGGGTGACTTCAACGGCAAAATGATTATCAAATTGTACAATGGCCGCGTAAAGTTATTGTACGAGCGTGGCTGCGTCCAGTTCATATCCACGTCCAATGGAATGCATAGACCCACCAGGAGGACCTGCGCCAGCACGCCAGAGAACCCCGATCGATCAAAAATTTTTTAAACCGGGCCGTTCAATGTTTCGGCACCGGGGCAGAGAGAGAGGTTCGTGTCGATAACCGGCCAGAAATCTTCCAGAGTTTCGGTTCTTCCACAGACGAGCTACAGAATAGACCTATCGTCGAATGTATTTTTCTGACACACGGTTTTCGGCTCTCGTCACCCCTGTTACCATTTCCATTTTTTACCTTTTTGACTATTTAAAATGTATAACTTTTGCGTTTGCTTTTGCATTGTGGATATTAATCCTTTGCACTCCGAGGACACCGAAGCAGAGCCATTTAAAATTTACCTTCAAACTCATGAAAGATTTCTTCAAAGAGATAAAAAATGGTAGACATTTACAAATCCCATGTGACTGAACTACAATAAATCTACATTTATATTCCGCGTACAGAAAAACAAGGAATATCCTTCAAAAAAATACACCGTTGCAAATTTATACCATTTTTATGGTAAATTTGGTACTAGTCATTTTGACCGCGATGGCAGTTCTACTATTAATAATAGTAATCTCCGATAATATAGTTAACCACGGTTCGATTAAAGATTTATGTATTCCAAAGCTTCTCAGCGCTCCACACGCAAGATCCCAAATTTTTAAGCGCCCATAGGCGCCATCAGTGCCGAAAGGGTTAAAAGAAACGCGCAAGAATTCTATCGAAGTATCTCCGTAATATCTTCCTTCATTCGTAAAGATATCGTGTCGGCCAGGATTCATCGATTGTACACGCGCGAGAGACTCCGAAGCTCGTCGTTGGGGCGGGCAGAGCAAAAATCCCCCGACACGTTCCCGCGGCACGCGGGAATGTTTTCCTCTCATTATTACGAGCGGTCGTGTCGCCTGGAGTGTCGAATCGAAGATAAAGAGATTGTTTAAATGCATTACTAGTCCGGAGCCGATCGAAAGAAAGAAACGAAGCAGGCGGAAAGGTGGGACCGGCCGAGCGAGAGAAGTCCGGACAAAAGAACGAACAGGACGCGGAGCAGCCCAGGTGGAAGGAGGAAAGATGAGGGCTCGGAGGAAGGTCGAAGGACCTTTGCTCGGAAGAGCAAAAAGGACGAAGAATCGAAGAGTGAGAAAGAGGGGTGACTATACTGGAGAGAGGGCCTCGGTCGCGTGAGATAGCCGCATCATTTCTTGGCAGACAATTAATTACTGACATTATGTTTTAGAATGCTTACTTGCGCCGGCTACCAACCGATCTATAGATTTGTAGCCGTGGTTGAGAAAGTCCTCGTCCGTGTAACGGTGTGCGCGCAAGAGAGAGAAAAATAGAGCCGCGCATACATCGGAGCTTGAAAGGATTCCAAATATTAGCCTGGTATACAAATAATTGCGATTTCTGAATTTTTATTATAGTGGAGTTTACCGGTTATTATAATCACGGATAATGTTATCAGTCGGATATTCTTATCACAATCAGCCGGTCCCAAAATACTCTATATAATATTAGTTAAAAATAGTCCGCCTATTGTAATCAAACTTCGGTTATTCGTATCACGTATGATAATTATACACGTAGGGATAAACAATAATAATGCTTAATAAAGCTGTAGTAAATGAAAATTTTCTTTCAGCATTACTTTTAATCGAATCGTATATTTCATCTTTTACGTAATTAAAAATACGTAAATACGACAGAAAAGAGAAGCTAGAGAGAAGCAAGCTTAGTATATTTATTAAATTATATACAAATGTGATAACTATACAGTACCTCTTTAAGTAAAACTGAAAGAGTGGAATTTAATAGAGATCCGCTTAATCCTCTGAATGATATAATTTTTATTGTACTTTAAATATTTTGTATACCTTTGACGTGCAAACATAATCCCTAATATAACTATGTTCGTTTTAATAATAACTACGATGCTTTAAAAAATCATAATTTATTAGAGTGAATCGATAAACAGTTTTCAAAGTTTTCAAGCTGAATATACCGTTACTAAATTTACGAATAATGTATCTACACTTTTTACGGAATGCTGCGATTTCATCGACCACTATTACTGTGGTAATCGCTTGCGAATGACTGGGAGAAAAAAAAGTAAATTCGATATGCTGTCAGGTGATCTGGAATATCGTTGTAGCGTAAACTAGAACAATGAAAAGTATTTCCCTGGCGAATTGTTTGTTTCAATGCAGCACGATTAATTGAACACTGCGTACGTACGCTAACCCATAGGTAGCGGTCGTCGCTGTGGGACAGCGCATTGCTCATGAAAAGCAACACTCAATGTACGAAATGATGGATATTAAATGCGACTAATGCTGTCGTTACGGTGCGTCCCGTGCACGCCGCGATTGATTACGAACATTTTTTTTCCGTTCCAAAACGTCGGATCTCATAAAGACACAGCTCCACGGACTATTGAAGCTGAACGCGGTGGCCATTTTCAAGTACTATGTTATCGCGTATTCTATTGTGCGTTCAGGCCCATATTGGACGCGTGCAAAAGTTTTTCGATGGGTTCGACTATAAGTATAATTGTATTATTATTAGGCTGTGGATCGTTATGCAAATTCGTAATTTTTTAAACGCAAGTAAGGGAATGGAATATAAGCAGAAATTCGTTTCATCCCTTAGATATCTTAAAATGCACCTTACTTTGCGTATTTTGTATATTTTGACGTATTAGGAGGATTTTGTTCTTATTGTCGTATCAACGTTTATCATAAATGCATGAAAATCTGCGGTCGGCGAAAAGTATACAGAACAATTTTTCACGTTGGATACAAGTGAGTAAATTAGGTAAGTATTTGCTAAAGTTTATAAGAATAACATAACTTTTAAGAGTGCCATCCCTTGCTTGTATTACAATTTGATGAATCGATAGCCGTGATTTTCAGGTGCAGTTTGCTGGGAGCCGCACGCGTGGGTCCCGTCATTAAGTCGAACAGTCGGTATTTCACTTTCTCCGACGTCGGAGCACAATACCGGTGGAGAAACAATGCACCGTAACAAGCACGAAGGCGTGCGCGCCGCTTAATAATCGTCAGCGTCTTTATTGATGTACCGCAGGCGGAAATTTGAAAACCGTGACGTCGGGTAATTTTTCATTCGGGGTCCGGTCGGATTCCACGTCTTTCCACCACGGAGGACGTGGCTCCTCGCCGAATCAGTATTAACTACGTCGGCCCGCGTGTGTGTGTATGTGTGTGTGTGTGTGTGTGTGCATCCGTTACCTTCATTAAACGGTTTCACAATACTCGATAGATGAAACCTGGCAGCCTCTCTCCTTCCGAACTATTTATCCTTCTTTCATCGTCGATCCGGTAAATAAATCTCATCAGGACGATTATCCGTCCCGACGACGGAAAAAGAACAGCTCGGTGTTATTTAACGAATTTCATTAAACCGTCCCACGAATTATCCATCATTGATAGATTGACTTTTTCTCGTTGCTACGTAGCTCACAAAAAACGTGGAATACTTTTGGAATGTCGTAGAAATAGTTTGGAATATTTTTTGAATGTCGCCGAAATAGTTTGCAATATTTTTGGAATATCACGAATAGACTGCGAATTTCAATGCAAATTAATTAAATATTTAGCTCACATAGAGTTAATTATTAAAATGTAATTTTCTCTTTCTTCTTTTGTTTTATATATATATTTTATAATTAATTTGTACGTTACACTTATTTTATCTATTTATATAAAATTCCTTATTTATCCGATGTAAAAGGACTTTATCCGTTAAGTAAATAAATAAATCTTTACAGAATCACTTTACGGAGAAACGGAAAAAAATTTCGATAGAATTCGTAGTGTAAAACATTGGACATTGTTTAGTGATTCGTTAACACATCAATGCGAATACCACAAATATTTTGAACGAAAGTCTATAGAAAGGCTATAGAATTTTATTCCACACAAATTTCCAGGTGATGGAAACATCAGAAGAATTTTATTGCAACGCAAAATATTGTGAAAGATTTTTTCTTTCGCTGCTCCGCCATTCATTCGCTAAAAATTATTTTAATCTAAAAATAGTGCAGATTCCATTCTAAGTTAACCAATTTTTCCTTTCTACTATCATTATTAGTAGACTGCAAATTTACATTTTTATTAACAAAATTAAAGATATGGATCCTAGATAGAGTGTTGTTTTACTCTGAAAATACAATAACTTGTATTTTACTTTGAGGGTTCTGTGAATGCTTGCATATTAGGAGCATTTTGTGCATTTTGGGTTATTTAACCCTTTGAGTACTATGGACGCATGTATGCGTTAGCAAATGTTTCTACTTTATAAACGTGACATAAATACAAATTATCTACCTTTCTATCTTTCGATATAAATTACTATCCCTAGCTGAGAGAAGAAAAATAAAAAAGGTTCAGTTCGAAAGTTAAAGTTCGGTTAACTAGCCCATAGTTGTAACTCCTCTATTACACGTACAAACAAATAAATAAATATTGGGTTGTAACATAAACTCGTCCCGTTTTCTTCGGACGTTTTTTAAATTCCAGAAATTCTACAAGAGAAAAACGCTTCGTCTACTAGAAAAATGGAAAGAAAATCATCTGTCAATGTGGCACATACATAATGAATTAAACTTATTTCTGAATTTACAACTAAATGAGCTTAAACACGTTAATAAAATGGAACGAATATATGTTACAACCCAATACATCTAACGCAAATATCTAGCTGCAAGCATGCTGCATTCTACTGAGAAAATCGCGCGTGCTAAAGTTCGCAAGAATCTCAGCAGCGAGTCCAACAATATCCGATACTTTTACACGCGAGAACCTGTTGTATCTTAACGTAATTTATCGTCACGCTATTAAGTATGCTCCGCGGATCCCAACGTTCATCCGTCTTTGAATTACCTCGATTTACCTTCGAATTATCCATTTTCTGTTCCCGCGGGGGCCTCTGAGCAAACCGCGCGCCAACAACGTTTGCGTTCTCCAATTTTCCGCAAGCAATTCACCGCGAGGGAGATTCGTTACAGAAAGCAATACCGCGAGCGCTTCATTAGAAAATTGATTCGTGTATCCAGGAAAAACTGTACAATTCCACCACTCGAAGCTTAACTCTACGTGGCTGATTATATCTTCCTCTCATCAGTCTTTCGTTTTTCTCTTTTTCGGGCGAAGAATTCTTGCGAACCCTGACCGTTGGCGAACAACGGTGAATAACGTGAAGCTGCAGATCATTCTTGGCTTCAACGTGAAAACTGACACGACGCTGTGTTTTAATTAAGCATGGAATACTCGAAACCTTGAAACTCTGAAACTTCGAAATCCTTCGAAACTCGAATCTTAAACCATCCATTAAAAAATACGTTTCATTTGTTCAGAGATGTATTTAAGGACAAAGGTATCCGGACATTTTATTATATGAAAATTCTTCTAACCTGTAAGTCTGATTTTAATGAAAGTTTGTGTGCATGTAGAGCACGATAGTATTTACAAATATATTCATATGTATAATTACATATGTGTTTAAGGAGAAAAATATATGGACACTATATTATAAGGAAATTATGCTAAATCTATTATTCGTTTCTAATTTGAATTTCACGCTAGTTTTCTTCGACCCGTTCCTGTTTACCGTGCGACAAAAATATCGCGAGATCTGGCGACTGCATTTATTATTCGTGAATTAGTGCTTCGAGTTGTAGCCTGAATAAATGATTAACGATAGATGGAAGAAACAGAGATTAGTTTCACCCTGACATTACTATATTTTGTACTGTATTTATATTTTTACCTGCTCTGTGCGTTCTGTGTCGTTTTGCAAATTTAAATTCCTTATAATTGCATAAACATTCGCAGTCTAATTATGACATTCGATAGCCCATTTAGTCGAATAGTTTTGTCCAAATTTCCTCTACGTGAAATGGAGGAGAATTAAAAATCAAGACTAGAACAATTGCGTACTGTTGAAACTTGTAGCGTGAAAGATATTGCTAGAGGAATATTTCGTTCGACCCGTTGCCTGTTAACGTGTGACAAAAACATCGCGAGATCTGGCGACTGCATTTATTATTCGTAAATTAGTGGAACGGCACACGAACGTCGTCTGATACTAATTGCGAGGAACAGCAAGAACAGCCCCGTCGCGACTCCCATCGCGTCGTAAATTAATTTACCTCTGTGTGTTTTCGCTTTTAACGCGCCGGATCCCCGGGTCACCTCGCCTCTCGTCAACAATTACCGTTTCACGATAAAAAGAAACACACATCCGCGGCAGTGCAAATTTCAACAAATTACTTCGTGGATCAAACTGAGGGGCATGGTGGCACGTAAGTACAGTATTCCCACGTACATGAATTATTTTTCAATGAGTCGTGTTTCGATCTACGAATGCTTCGAGTATTGACATTAACCCTTTGCGGACGAGTGTCTGCAAATAATCGCCACTTTCCTGGTTTTTGTTGACGCACGTTTACTGTTAAAGCAGAAAGTTTAAATTAATATCGTTGATAAACGCTTCAAAGTTTTGGGAATTTGTTGACCTGGAATTCGTAAGGCTTGGAATTCAAAGTCAAAATACTCTTTTAAGTTTTATTATTCGTCCTCCGCAAACGGTTAATACGGAAATATTGTGAAGAGATATCGTCTTAGTCGTTATTGTTGATAACTTCGACAGGAGGAAGTTAGTTATGAAATATGCTAGCGAGGTATAAAAATAGGTTGACGAATTTTTTTTATCAAATAATGAAGCTTCCATTGTAGTATGAACTTTATTGCATTAGAGGTAAATACTGAATTTAACCAAAGAACTGAATTATTCATTGGGATACCTAATAAATACCTGCTATACATGCGTTACGCATGCACACGATATGGATAACATTTTACCCTTATGTTACCGAAAAACTCGGAAATAGGATAGCAAAAGTGTTCGTATGGTATTAGTTTGGCAACGTTAGTACCATAATATGTGAGACCAGTATCGACGCGGCGATATTTTCATATCTGCGATTACGGGCTAATAAAATATTAGGAAGCCATTATATACGGCGAAAAAAAGAAAGAAGTTTGTCGCAGGGAGAAACAAACGTCGACCGCAGCGGAGCGATATATTTTTATTCGAGTCGAAGACAAGATTTACGCGGCGCGCGACCAGAGCCGTCGTTTATTAATGAAGAAAGCAATCGTAACCCAAGTGGACAGTCGTAAAACCATTAAACGGCTTGTAAATCATGAAAGCGACACGGGGTGAAGCATGATTTAACCCTTTTTGCGGCGTATTAATCCTACGGGCGCGGGCGTCTTCGATGAAATGTGCATTAATCGTCGCCGTTGAAAAACCGCCGCGTATTTCATCGCCCGCCATCTTTACGCCGACTTGTAATCCGCCATTACCCATACTTTCTCACCGCCACCGCTTTATTTTATCTTATTCTTAGAATCGACTCACCGAAACTCGTTCGCAGCTGTGTTACATCCAACCTGCTATTCTTTCCAATGTCTTCCCGCCCGGTAGAAAACACTTTGGAAACGTTACAGGTCACACGCGTTGTATCTGCAGCAAGAGGAAAGATATTTTAACTTCTCCAATACATTTCTACGATAGCCATATGGCAATAGAGTAAACGTATGTAATATGGAACAGCATGCAATATGGAATTTTGTAAGATCTCGATAATTAAAAAGCAAATTTCAACCCTTAAGCGTTATCTATTCGATGATTCAATTAAATTGACAATTAAGCGTTAGTCGAACATTCATTATTGGGAAAGAAATGTTTTTCTTTCTTGCTATGTGCACAAATTTTTGAAAGACGAGTCGAATAGTGAAATATTTCAGTGAAGCTAAGTTCAGTATTATTTTTGTACGATTCATCGTTAACTGTGACTGTTTAAAAATAATGTAAATAAATATCCATTTTTCGTAACAAAAATAATGTTTCGTGAGTTTTCTTTACAAATTTCTTAAGTCTTCAATATTCGATACCGCTTTAATTATTTCAATTGTATCACACTTAACTAATTAAATATGATTATGTATTAAAGTTTTTATCTCAACGCGTTGATTCGATTAAAAATTACAAATCCCTCTATTTTCGGGAAGGTTTTGAAAACAGGCGTGTTCCATATTACCAACGTTTACCATAATAAAGAGAACGAACATTTAAATTGCAATATATTTTACGCGTGCTCGCCGCCGCATTGAATAAAATATTTCTAGCGGAAAATTGCACGCGGTTTGCAATGAAACGATTTTGAATTTAACAACAGCCATTAAGGGTATCGCCGATACACGGGCCGCGGCCAACGGCTGTAATTCAATAAAAACGGACGAAAAGCGCGGAGCTCGTATTGTTAATGAAGAAAGCAATCGCTCCGGGTGGAAGCGGACAGTCGTAAAACCACGTGAAAGCATTGTAAATTGCAGCCGTCGCGCGGCTAGAAAATGATTTAATCCTCTGCAGCCGCAATCATTTCCTTGGCCGCGCGGCGTCTTCGATGAAATGTACATTAATTCCGCCGGTTGCTGAAAAACCGCCTCCTCCCCCTAGATCTCCCTCGTTCGCTCGCGGCGATTCTGCGAGCCCGCAGATAGCCGCTTATGAAAAAGATCAATGCTTCCAGTAGTACCCGGCACGCTCCATCGGTTTCTATTAACTCCCGAGCGTGTGCTGCGTTCGCGGCGGCAGCAACGATTCTTCGCGAAAGGATTTAGCGTTCCAAGATCCGCAACGCATTCAACGGGCTTCTCCTCCTCTGGAGAGGAACTCGTTGAATAAAGGCTCGCTGCTGCTATCGAGGAGAAGAAAGCACCACTGGCCGCAGTTTCGGCGAGTGTATATAAATTAGCGCGAGTAACGCCGCGGCATTGAATCGGCTGATAAATTTTCGTACTACGTCCGACGTCACACTTCCCTTATACCGTGTACTCGGGAATCCCGTGGCCGACGATACAAAAAATAAGAGAGAGAGAGAAAAAAGGGAAATCAACGAGGAAGAGGTAGTATAATGCGGAGGGGCGGCGGGGGGAAGGGAAAAAAAAATATGGGTAGGTATATAATGCACGGGTCGCGCGCGTGTTCCTCGTGGTCCTCGAAGCACCCTAATCGCGATCGTGGCCCCCAACCTTGATGGCATTAGCGGACCTGGACAACTGGACGCACACACAGGCCACGCAGAAGACGATCGAAAGCGTGCTCCCTTCGCCACCATTGCTAATTACTTTTCTTTTATTCCAACCTGATGGCGATTTGATCTCTCAATGCGCGCCTTTCTCTTCTCGCTAGTCGGTTAGTTCTTTGGATGGAGGTTAAACGACGCGAGATACGTTTTCAGACAATTGGAGTTTAGGATATATTATTTATTTATTTATTTATTTACTTATTTCCACGGGCAAAAATCCATTTCATATAAACTAATGTAATACAAAGAGTGCGCAGCGAGTGAGCAAAAATCATTAACGTAAAAAGAAAAAAACGACAGAGTTCGGACTTAAATATGTTTACATTAATGTACCAAGAAAAAAAGTTAATATTTTGATAAATATTATTGGCAGATGTGCACAAGCGGCAAAATGGATATTGTGGTAAAAACCGGAAATAAACTAAGGTGGATGCACCAGTAAATGAATATGAATGAATGAAAGTAAAATAAGTAAAATAAATTAATAAAAGATGCAAAAGAAAAGAACGGTAAAGAAAGTGTCTCTATACGAATATATGTATTGTTCATTCGTTAATTAAGAGTGTTTATTCACTGATATTCATGGGCTAATGATGTTCATTGGCTAATGACGTTCATTCATTGGAGAACGACTAATTTAATTACTTGCAGCTTCCTATTTTAATTACTAATGAAGTTCAGACATTAAAGAATCGCATTTGATTCATCGGAATACTCATTAACGTTTTTAATCCCTGAAATTCGACCTAAAATTATTAAGTTGTGTAATAAGTTCGTTCGTCTCGTGATGATGCTTCTTTCTCAGCAATATTATAATCAATGTATTAGGAATACTATTAATAAGCTGCGGATTTCTATGCTACTTCATATTTTCATACGTAAGCTTGAAGAAACGGGACTTAAATTGGGGGCTGATTCACCCTTTAACTATCATAACGTGTACCGAATTTTAAGTATTTTGTATACTTAACGTAATTTCTTTTTCCAACTATCAAATGTTCTTTACTCTTTAGTTAGTAGTTAGTTAAGCGTTCGACGAATTATGGCCACGCGAGAGCGTACTTACGTGGCCCACGGGCCGCAGCTCGTGTATAGCTGCTTTAAGCGGCAACATCTCGAAAATGAAAACACGTGGCTTATGTCGTTTCGCTATACAACCACGGAATTACGCTTCCGCTTCGCGGAAACTCCGAAACGCGCGTTTCGTGGGAATGTTGCGTGTAACTACTTACGCGCAGCGGGAGGAGGCGAGGTGAAATTCTTGGGGACATCGAACGATGGCCAATTGTTTCGTTTGGTTTCGTTTAATTTGCAAGTATAAACCAGGGCCAGGTTGTCCGGGGCCTGAGAAGTGGATGCTGAGACGACGAAACGATGACCGACAACGTTCGTATTAACGGCACGGTCAATAATTCTCTCTGTTAGTACACGTCTCTCCCTCTGCTTTCTTTCTTTCATCCTTCCGTTGGTTTGTTCGTTTCCTTTTTTTTCCCCTTCGTATCGCTGGCCCCTCCTCTCTCTCTCTCCGTTCATCTCTGTTCGAAAGAATACTCCTTCTGTGTTCGACCGACACAGGCTTTCTTGTATGCAGGAATTCCAGGACCAAAAATATCCGAGCGATCCCTGTATGCTCGCAGCGGCGAAACCGCGGCTTCGTGGCATCTTTGTGGCACCTTTGTGGCATATTTTCCTCCAGGCTTCGAAACGTTTCGCCTTCGCCCGTACGCCATCTTAGCTCGGTTAACAGAATTATCTTTCTTTGGCTAACTGCGCTCGGCCACGCCGACGGATTCCCGTTTTCTCCCATCCCTTCGCTTGTTCGCACACCACCGCCACCCCCCTTGATTAAATTCCACCACGATGTCGGTCTAGAAAAAGAACACGCTAAGATACTCCGTTACCACGGAAGAGACACGCACGACCGTCTGCTTTTCCTCGCGAAGAGCTACTGATAATCTCGTTTGCGTCCTTAACTGTTTTCCTTTAGTCGAACGTGTTATTGAACAGCGTCGCTTAGCGGGGGAAACACAGAAACGTATCCAGGAAATTGACATGCACCAAAACACGGGACGATGAAAAGTCTAGCCTGATATTACAATTTTCTTGCTGTTGGGAAGGAGACAACAACACTGTCCTTCGTACGTAATCGTTTCTCGGAGACAAATAAATATATGACTCTTGCAGAAATCATCGACACGGATTCCCTCGACACTGTTTTCATTGGCAACGACTTTGCCTAAGAACAGTTTTAATCGTCGACATTATTAACCGACAACAGCGTTAAACACGTACGGATCTTCGTAGACGTTACTACAAATTTGTTTAAAGCAATAATATTGCAATATAATGTATGTATGTAATATTGCATTGTAATTATTAACATTTGTGTTATATCTACTTATGCAATTTAATTTTTATGTTTTATTGGTGTGAATATGTTAATATTTTTGGTATATTGATTAACATGCTGTTTTTCAAGTGTTCTCAAAACAATATATTTCAATATTGTTGTATCAGTTTGAACAGACGTTAATATTTTTAGTATATTCATTAATGTATGTATTATTTTTTCACCATGTACAAAATAATGTATGGCAGGTGTGTTATCAGGTTTGCTTATAAATAGTAGATGCATAAACAATACGTTTTCTGCTCGAGATGATCTAAAATTGCATTTTTCCTTCCCCTTATCAACCTATTCTACCATTCCTTATATTTATGCATATTAATTTGACATTGCAATTACCTAGAAAAGCTCTATGAAGACCAAATTTAAATTTTTAAATGCAGACCCATATTTTTCATTACCTATTCCTATAGATGACGTTCAAACATTTACAAAACTCTATTGCCCAAACTAATTTCCAAATACATACAGTTACTCGCCATAAGAGGTTTCCTACCAAATATTAATAAGTATAAATCTTACTGTACGAATACTTTTGTCCACTCAAAATATTACCTTGTTCTGAATTTGTATTTAAATAAGGTATTGAATCACGGAATATAAACTCCATCCTTATATATTTATTTCCCTTAACTATTAGTATAAATGCTACATAATATTTACTAAAATAAAATTATTCATTTACGAGTTGTAACGACATTTTTTTTATTATTTCTTCGCTGTACGAATACTTTTGTCCGTCACAGTATCAACGTTCAAACTTGGCGTACCAAGACTTCCAACGCATATCCTTCCCCCACAGTCTTCCCAACGTAATCAAACCCAAGAATTCTTGTGTGTCACTTGGGAACTTCCGTGCTGCAAGTCGCAACGGATGCCCGAAGCTCACCTGCCCCTTTGTTTCGGCCATTATTTCGCGTGAAACGACGCCACGGCGCGAAGGATTACAGCCGAGGGGGGACGAAAAGACGAAAGGAGGCGAAAGGCAGGAAGGAAATACGAGGAATGGCGGAATGAAATAGCCGCGGTCCGGCGATGCAAACGTATTACGGTCTAGCGGGCGAGGTTGCGCGTGACAGGACCGCTGTTCGGATAGATTTATATTTACAATGGGCCTGTATTTACAACAGGCCGCGTACACGAGTAATCCTGCCACCGGGACGAAACACTCCGTCCATCTAAGTGGCGCGAGCTTTCACGCACTCCCGGTTGCATGCCATAACCAGATTAATCCATCGCCCTTTCGCCTAACCGATCGCCACCCAAAGCCTCTCCCTTTCTCCTTTACATCTGCCACCCGTCCTGAAATGGGCGCTGCTCAAGCTTGATTTCCACGCGCCAGCCATAAAGGACACGGAACACGCGTGCCCGTCGTGTTTTGCTCGGCGACGACGACGCTCCCGAGGGACACACGCGAGCCCTCGAACGAATCCGAGGACAGGAAGCCATCAAACCGAGAAACGTGTTTGCGTGGAGGCGGCACGTGGGCAGAGAAGAGAACGCGACGATTGCGGTTTCGTCTAATGGATCGTTCCGCTTGTCCCAGTGCATCCCAATTGTAAACCAACTAATCGTCATGATTGTGTTTCGGTGAATAGAAAATCTTAACCCTGCTATGCACTACGGTCTTTGAAATTTCAAGACTCAATTATTATGCGATTGGTCTTTGTTAAAAAATGCTTCCGCATTTTGGGGAAACAAACATGTGCGATATAAAATTGGAGTCAGGAGTTATATCATGGGGCGCATAAATAGTTCGACTACTTTTAACCCTTTGAGTGCTAAGTAGTTTTGGGAAATCGGCGTATTTTTTGGATTTGTTTTACGGATGACGTATATATATGATCTTTAACGCGAGATTTATCAACAACAAAGTTAGTATTCATAGCAATACTATCGTATTTATTAATCATTACAATATTTGGAAAGGGTTAAATAATGTATTAGTGGTACTTTTCAGCAACCTTTTGTAGTATTAGATAGTCTTATCGTTCAATACTCTTGTTAGAGGTATTTCATTTTGCAGTTTTATCGTATTAGCATAATATCAAACCATCAGCAAATGATATTCTTGTAACGATTATTGCTTCCTAGTTTTCAGACGGAAAATAAGCAAACTTGAATCAATTATACTCTTCTCCTCTAAATTGAACAAAATTCTGACTATGAAAGGTTATTCTAGGTTTACTTGTAGTTCAGGTTAATTAGACGACATAACAGATTGGATAATTATAGATTACTTTGATGATTTTCAAGGATTTTTAGTTGCAGTGACAGAAAGTTATTGGCTTGCCATTTTGCCTGCTTTGGAATTCACTTAATTTGATAACATTTTATCCATTGATGTCGAGTTCAATATTTCGTATTGATCCTATACGCAGTAACACAAATTATCTAAATAATTGATTCGCTAATTTAAAATTGGAATACCGAGATATTTCAGGTATTGTTTCATTCGAATCGTTAGAGAAGGAAATTATCGTCTTTTTTGTAAACGTAAAATACCATGAAATTTAATGCGTACACGGAATTCTTGTTTTCCAGTGTCCCGCGTCAAAGAATTAATTAGGTTTAATGTATTAAATTTGCTATTATTCATTACTGCTCTCAAACGGTTTCCATTATGCCAATATCACGGATATATGATCCGACAAATTATAGAAATATCATTGAATGTCAAACGTGATCGAATAATTTTGGAGATCGGAAAATTTTGAAATTCCTTCGCATACATTACGCAGCATTAATTTCGAACTTAAAGTCCATAAAGTAATTTTTAATTGTATCTCTCGTACGAACTTCATTTTTTAATCCATTTTAATCGCAAAAGCTTGCTCTTGACTCTCTTCATAAAAACAGTGTTAATTAACACTATTTACAAATACTACTGCCAATAATTGGACCGAAATTTGCTAACTTCTGTTCCCAAAAGATTAATAATATCGAACAAAAATTCGTTCAGGTATATTATGTCCGTCCGCAAAGGGTCAATCGAAGAGCGAAAGCAGCAAAGCAGTAACAGATTTAACGTGCAAATGAGTACCTCTATATATAAAAAGTACATTAATGTGTTTTACATACGGTTAGTCAAGGAGCACCGACAGTTCTAATCGAGCGTTTCCAATTCAATTGATCCACATTCCCCGGGTAATATCATGCACGTTTTATTAACGGGACGTCAATTATTCTGTTCGAAAGAATCATTTAAATATTTATACGGCAACGGTGTAGTGCAGGAGGATATCGACCACCGAGATGGATTTAAAAAATTGCCTTGATACGCTGCTGTACCACCACCCGCATGGATACTATAAATCTTAAAAACTGTGCAATATCATGAAACGCTAATGAGGATACCAGTGGGGACACCATTGGGACATTTTATATTTATTTTGCGGAATTAGCCTTTCGGTTACTTGATTCGGAAACTGTAATATGATGAATAGTCCAGCACAATAATAAAATCCTACTGTCCAGCGCGGAGTAAATTATAATTTCTGCATTCACGATTATAGCAACGCAATTTTAGCAAGGAAAAATTCGCAGGGGAAATTCGCATGCGACGAGGTGTTTAATAATTGATGCTTAACAGCCACGAATATACAGAGTGGATTAAGTGCTTCGAGTTGTAGCCTGAACAAATGATTAGCGATAGATGGAAGAAACAGAGATTAGTTTCACCCTGACATTATTATATTTTGCACTGTAATTACATTTTTCCTGTTGTATTCGTTCTGTGTCTCTTTGCAAATTTAAATTCCTTATAATTGCATAAACATTCGCAGTCTATGACATTCGGTAGCCCACTTTGTCAAATAGTTTTGTCCAAATTTCCTCTACACGAAATGGAAGAGAAGTAAAAAATCAAGACTAGAAGTATTGCGTACTGTTGAAACTTGTAGCGTGAAAGAAATTACGAGACGAATATTTAAAAGATTTACTTGATATAACAAAAAATATGATTGAACGCTCTGTGCACGTGTGTTGACGGTCTGAATGGCGAAGCGAAAAGATGAGGGAACTAGGTTCAGTCTATGCATATAATATATTTAGTGGTGGGACAAATTCAGAGACATACTTATGAACACCAACACATATCAATTCCCGAACACTCTAACATAATATCAAACGTGTATCAAAATAATTTGTATGTGGTATTGGTAAAATATGTTTGATGTCGTCTCATGTAGTATCGATGCAAAACAATACAGATATGATCAAGACAAGTGCATATCAGTGATGATCAATCTGCGGGTCGTGCATGATTTCCTATAATTGTTTAACTAACTTCAATAGCCAAAATAAAATAATTTTCCCATTCACTGCACCACGAATCTATAAATTAATTGTCAAAAAGTTAGGATGATTTCGGTATAAATAGTAAGTATTGTTACCGTTTTCTATTAAATATTCTGGTCTTCTATGATATTTTATAAAATACACATCATTGACGAGAGGAAGCTGGTTAATGGTAGATTATATTTTTAAAAACACAGCCATTTCTTAATTAGATTTCTAAGATATTCAGATCTGATAGAATCGTCACCGTATTTCAGTAGAATATTGAAGAAAGAAGATACAGACACGTGTAGTCAGACGCACAAGTAGTCGTCCACCTATCGCGTTTGACGCGTGTAAGAATTAATCCTTACACTGTAAACGGGTTTCGATTCATCTCATACAATAATAGATAATACATGCAATATCAGGAAAATACGCATATATATACAGGGTGTCCCGTAACTGGTGGTACAAGCGAGTAAGAGGTGATTCTACGTGAAAAATTGAATCGAAAATTTAGAATAAATTTTTTTCATATGACGCTTTATTTTCGAAAAAAATAAGTTTGAAAATTTGTCGAGTACGCGTGCACTTGGACCAGCTTCAGTTCGACGGATTTTACTATCTTACTGTTCCGAGTAGGAGAGTACTTCCGTGCTTCTTGCAATGTTTACAAACATTGTCAACATGATGATATATCTTACATCGATTTTACTTTCTTCTTATGCTTATCGGACAGGACCTTTAATTTCCGAATGACTCGACAAATTTTCAAATGTAGACCCGTAGGCTTAATTATATGGTCGCGTAGCGAGTGTTAGAGGGTAAGAGCCTGCCGTAGCAACAATAAAGCCCAAGGAACCAGTATTTGTTAATTTTGCAGCTGGTCAGCACGTGAACCCAAGATTTGGGATAGTTGTAATTTCGTTATTTTCGCATGTGATTTCAAAATCGAGGCGATCCTTGGTTTTTATTGCTGGCTGCCGAGTTCCGGGTAGGTAACGGGAAAGACCGAGTGACCGTTGACGGGGAAGTAGGAAATTCTAAGGGGCAACATACCCCTTAGCTCTCTCCATCGGGACTCTTCCCCACCATTCGAATATTGAAAAATATAAAATGGTACGCCAGGCAACGAAAGGTCTGTCTGCGTCTATCGCTCATCGAAAGAATAAAGTAACGTTAAACGAATTGAATTGTATCTTCCTCGCCTCCCCGAGTTCCGGTCTACACAAACTTATTTTTTTCAAAAATAAAGCATCATATAAAAAAATTTTATTCTAAATTTTCGATTCAATTTTTCACGTAGAATCACCCCCTACTCGCTTGTACCACCAGTTACGGGACACCCTGTATATATATATATATATATTGGTTTCCTGTAAGGATCACAATGATTCCGTTGTCTTAACAAAAATAAATTCTGTCCTTCTCAGCGTCATACATATTATCTATATTTAATCTACGTCATTGTTTTTTTTTCAATATTACTATAATTACCGTCTATAACTACTTAACCATTTGCTACTCTTTGGCACTGCCCACTCTATATCTTTAGCTTTACTATCCCGCTGTGTACCGACGTACAGCTAATGTATTATCGAAAAGTTTGTCGAAATTCTTGGGAAGAAGAAATTCCGTGCACTCAAAAGCAGTTTCCGTGCTTCGATGCTTCGAGCGTGTGTAGAATGTCTCGTTCGCACCGGTAAACCTCCCTCAATGGTGGCGTGCAAACGCTGCATTAACGTACCGACACAATCCACCGGCAAATGAGAGGCTCAGCCATGGTCTCTACGTGCTGAATGAGCGAGCGCCGCCACGGCTGATGGACTCTAAACACGCCTTCGAAATTTTGCGATTCCGCGAACTTTTTCGGTCTTACACACATCACCCGGCGCATACAGTATCTCCATCAGCCCTCGAAATCATTTCGCCTCGCCGTGCGCGTCAACCGTGTACTATGCCATTGAAATATTAATTACAAGATTATGCAGATCGATACGTTTAATAATCCTTCATTTGCCATCGTTACTTAACCATTTAATACGTCCATTCAAAATTACGACTAACGCGAAAAATCATCCCAAGCATCGTTGATACTCGGCACGTATTATTGTACTTCTTTTGCCTTTCGAACCTTCTGGGAAGACGCCATTTTATGCATGAAATCGACTTTACGTGCCTGTTCCTCGCTTTACGCGGATTATCCGTTCCAGGCGGTTTTTTTTACGCGAAAGAATATTGTGCGAAAAAAGTTTACTAGTGCGAGAAAAATACTCAACCATTTCGTTACAGCGAAATTGAACGTCGACGCGTAATGTAACATTTACTGGAAAATTGTTAGTTTCCTAATAACGTAACGTTTAACGAATACTATATTAACTATAAGTCCAGGAATGGCAATCTATGCTGCTAGATTTAGTCAGAAAAAAATGAAAAAAATGCTATATTTGCCCTTTTTTAATACGATTAGAAATGTAACACTACTCGATAGAAATACATATGATTTCGATAGACCGAAGACTAAATCTGTGATAATAAAACATATAGAATGCATATAATAACGAAAAATATATAAATCATTAAAAGTAAAATATATGCTTTGATATTTACAGGGTGAAATAGCCCTCTATTTAGACTTTACTTGTAAAAATATGAATTTGCATAAAGACCCACAGTCTAGTGATAAACCAAGTCAAGATTTAATAGATATACTCTCACAAATCAACGCATCTGACATAAACGTTCAGATATATACGAAAGTTTATAATCCGTACGTATACGTCTTTCCCGCTGTGAATTGCCTTTGTCCGTGTCGTGTATATACGACATAACCACTCAAAAGGTTACAAAGCGTAAAAATGTAAGCGTCCGAATATTACATTGAACCACTACACGTCATTCCCGCTGCATATTGGCTTTAGTCACGACGCGTACACGCGACATAATCGTCGAAGTGGTTTAATCGATCCAGTGGAACAATGAAATCGATCACGCGGATGAGACGACGGGAGCAGTAAAAGTAAAAGCCCGTCCAAGAAAGCCCGCTGGCGTTGCGCCGTTCGACGTTTCGTGTAACGTCGACCAGTAAATTTTTACGCTGGAGGAAAAAAAAAGGCGCTCACCTCGATTCTTAATCTATAGCAAAAATTACATGCAATTACCGCCGCCACCCAGCGCGCCGGCATCTGTGAGTCGAAGGTAGCCGGCGATCGCGTGATTTGCACGTCCATCCGCCTTCAGAATGTCGAAGGCAGCAACAACGCCGCTTGCGCACACAGAGTATCGTCAGGCCGGTTGAATATTGCGGCGTGTCACGTTTCCCTTTTCACGTCACGGCACAAGGAAATAATAATACGCCTTTGAAGTACTTACATTCGGAATGATACATTGGCCACGTACGTATAGCTTCATCGGTTTTTGTTACAAAGGAACAACGTTATTTCAGCGAGGCAGAAAAGAGTGGCCGGGGTTGGCGCACGGTGCGAGCCGTAGATCGCATCGCGTGATTATCATCAAACGTCGAGGGAACGAATTTCGATTTCTCTAGTGTTAATTCCCTTTTCTTGCGACCCGACTGCATAGCAAAAGCAGCTAGACGTACCGCGTACACACGATAATTCATCTTCTAACACCGGGGCTTTACGTGAATTAAGCGTGTTTTTCATGACCGAACCGGTGTTGCGCGAATTAGCATAAACGCTGAACGCTTCGATCGCGTCACGCATAAATTTCTCACTTTTCTGACACTCTTTCTTTTTTTTTTTTTTGATTTACGGGCTTGGGAAAAAAAGTGACACGCTTCGGGAATGTTCGAACATGGACGAAAAACACGAACCGGCTACCTAAACTGCACACCTCGGAATAATTTTCTAAGTTGAAACACAGTTGCACGTGTTAATGGCAATCGAGGCGCTGGGTGAAAAAACATCTTAACTCGGGTTAAACTGTTTCTGCGAATTTCGTTGTAATCGGATTCTTTGAATTTCTACGTGCAAGTATATGGACTATGCAGTTATAGAATATGCGTTTAAGGGTTAATCGTAGATTTTACTGTACGACGAAAAGCGTTGCGTCGTAGTATTATAATTTTTAACAACTTTTCCTATTTAATTGCTATTAAATACAGTAGAACGAAGATTATTCGAATTAATTGGAGAACAAATCTGTTCCGGTAATCGGGTTTTCGGATAATCGATTTGAAAGCATCAAATTCTTGATTACATGATAAATCGATTAGAAATTAAACAGTTTTCAAATCCAGATGGGTTTTACGTAAAATAATACATATTTAATAAGAGAAACACATTATAAACAAATAAATTCAACGCTTTTGGATACTGCTAACTTCCAGACTCCCTCTAATATAAACACCTGTCTATACTACTTTTTAATTTCTTCCAAATTTGTATATTACGAACATTTTCTCCGCGCTATAATTACAACTAAACACGTCGAGTTCGCTTTCAAAACGGTTTCAAAACGTTGTTAAAGACGGCTAATTTCTGTTCTGGTCCCGTACGAAATTACACTAATTTACCCAAGCTCGTAAAATCGTAGCAACAACTTCATTCGAGACCTTCAAACGGAAGGTAGAATCCTTTTTATGATCGTTTTATCGCGGATTAAAACCGCGACACAGAGCCGCGATCCCTTCGCAATCAAAGGCCATCGCGCGCACGTAGCTCACCCTTGCAAAATTAATTCCATTCGCCTGCGTGGTGGATGAACCGTGGTTGCACGCAGGGATTCAAACAATTCTCGTGCAACTTATTATCGGGGCCGGTCGCGTACGTGGCCAGACGCGTGTACACGAGAACTCTTTACGAAATGAGTTCACACGACGCCGGGGATCGGGGTGTTGGTCGTCGAGTGGCGGACAAGGAGCGAGAGAAGTCAGAAAGGAAATAGCCAATCAGGCAAATGAGGACACAAAGGCGCGACGGGTCTACCCGTCGTTAATTGGCATACGTTAATTAATACACGGCCTCTTTGTTGCGTTACATCCGCGTCTGTTGGAGAAACGCGAGGCGACACTTTGCAAAACCGGCTCGAAATTCCGCCCGATCGTATTTCTTCGATATTGTTTCCTGAAATTGTCACGTCCCGCTTTGCACCCTCTCCGCGCGGCTTTAATCAAAGCGTCATCCATATTCATAAACATAAATTATTATCGTTTGCCTCGTGCTTCAACCTCCGCCAGTGGAACTCTTTTTTTCTTTCCCTGCCCCGATCTCTGTGTTTCGATTCGTTACAGAAATGCTGCGCAGAGTTAATCGGTTACTCGAGTTATCTTCCTTTGATTCGGAATCGCTTTCGCTAATAATAGACGTTTGGAGGAGAATAATAATAATACCCCAAAAATATAGAATTAGCTAACAAGGCTGAGGTTCTGGTAAAGTGCTGTCGTATAAATATAAGGCATAATACAGAATTTTGGTTGGAGCAAAATTAGGTGATGAAAGTGTACCTAAAAGTAAAAATCGGCTTCGAGAAATAGTAAAATTATCGTGGAAAGGAATTCCATCTACAGATTGCGGAAAATTCATCATACGTGCACATAAAAATAGTGGGAAATATTAGGCAATATAAATAGCAGGTAGAGTACCATTTACCTATCCTTTTGTAGATTTATGTTTCCGAACACTCTTTCCAATATTTATATCGATTTATTCTCTCCCTATTTCTTTTTCTTTCCACATTTATTTCGCCTTCCATTTATTTAATTTTCCCATATGATTTTTATTTGTAGAGTATCATTTCTCATTTTAAAAATCCTAGTGTTTTTAGTTGATTCCATGTTATCGTGTTTGACCGAAAACTTTTTGCCAGAGATAGCATTTGTCAAGGGAGTAAAGTCATACATCCTCTTTCATATTATACGATTACTAGACTGCGGATTTTTATGCAAATTCGTATATCAAATATCTTTAGCTTCCTTATGTTTGGTCTAATTCTTGTCTTCGTTTCCTTTCTCTCTTCTCTAATATCTTTTATTTGTAGTCCGATTCCCTGTTCTCCCAAAATTTCCTGTTTCCCCATTTCCCCTTTGGTCGCTGTTCATTCCCTCAACACATGCCTGAGAAACGCAATTGTATATCGCAAAATATAACCACGACGACGACGACGACGTATCGTAAACTCAAAAAAAAAGGAAAAAAAAAAGAAGAAGCAGCAGGAAGATGGAGACCAGAGTACGTTTCTCCAGAACGGGGTTAATTTGCACGCCGGCGACTGTAAAAATTCGCGGGTGCCCATAAAACAGGCGCGGTTCGCGTAACCGCGGCCGCAATAAAGCACAGGAGGAAGCCCACGGTATCTACATTGTTCCATGTCGTATAAAACACCCGCGAATTGGTTCAAAAATCGAAAAGATCGTAGGGGGACGTGAGCCAGTGGACACGGGACATTGCGCAAAATTTATCGATCCTGAGAACGGGCGAGACCTTGTAGCCCGTTCCATGCCCCGTCACAATATTCATCCTCGTGGCGGTTAAATCATTCGATTTTTATCAGCCCGGCTTGGTAAACGGCTCCATATGGCTTATAGCGCAGAAACAGAGAAGCGTGTACCGGCGCGATCACGGAATCGAACATTTTCATGCGTGCGACCCGCGCCGCGTCGCGTCCTGGCTGCGTGTATACGTGTTAATACGGTGATTTAGGGCTTAACGCTTGGATCCTTGGTGCTCGCAGGAAGTCGAGAGGCGTAGCGTGCGTGCGTGGGTCCGTTTAACGTGTCCTACCACCGCGATGCTGATACTCCGCCTGGTAAATAGCTGATGGTGGCTACGGTGTAGAATGGTGGTGGTACGCGATGCGTGGTAAGACACCGGGGTGACAAAGCATTAATTAAGTCGTACACGTTTATCGGATATTCCGGCGGCGCGGCGCGGCGTTGGCTTATGGGCCACGACGAGCCACGTCCAGGGTAGAAAATCGCCCGGTATAACGCAACGCTGATGAAATATGTCGCCCGTGGAATGACAGTGCCTCGTAAAGGATTCGGATTAAACTTTACGAACGGAATAAAACAGTTTATATGATCGAATTTATATCGCCGGAGATGGTTTATCCGTGACGGAGATCCTTTAAATCGGTGACGGGCCATCTCTGACTCTGCGACTAGCGATAGGGGTGATATTGTATCTGTATCTTGAATATTGATGCTTTTCGATTCGAGTATCGATATTTAATGTTGTGCATGCGTGGCGCAAAGTTGCACAAGAAGGGATAGTTTATTGTTTAGTATAAATGGATAGGCATTTTATTACCTTCAACAATTGCACGGTTTCAATTTTCCAAACCATTCTTTTTCGCTTTAATACTTAACTAGTGTTGCCGGTCTGCGAGACCATTAATAGTTACTCATCTCTATTTTACTCTACATAATTTATCATGCTTGTCACTATGGATACGTTTAGATTGCAGTATAAAATTGAAGTTTGTCGAACAAAAGTAACGTTCGCTGCAAACTACAAATTTAAAGTAACAGTGAAAATGTTCATTTCTGGAAGTGTGCTTCAAATATGGGCCACTCGTAAAATAATCTAAAGTAAAAACGAAAACTATTAATGTTACATATTGCTCTTAGCAAATTAATTCTTACTTCAATAGATAATTGTTAGAACAATGAAACAAACGCACCTGTGAAAACTTTTACCATCGCGAAATTCGTAACAATGACACTGTTTGCAATAGAACATATTAATACAACAAACGATGGTTACTATTTTTGCCATACAGTTTTATTTGTTCTTTAGTCACCATTCCTGATTCCTGACACGGAGAAGCACTTAATAAGCCCTATACGTTAATTAGTCCATATTTGGATCCTCGTCCATATTTGAAACAACTATTCTACGCATTCGATCAGGGAAACGCGAAAGCATCGTTGTTCGCGGATAACTCGTCTCCATCTTAAAAGCCGGCCGAGCATTCTTGTTGATAAAACCGTAACGATAAGTATCATCTCGTTAATTCTTCGGCTGATAGGTCGTGCTGTAACTTCTTAACGATCCCCCCAGACTTTGTAACTTGGTTAACGAGGTAACTTGCGTTTTAACTAACGCGAGATTATTTTTTGCTCCTTAGTTTTACTATACACCGTGTTCCGCTTGTCTTGACCGCTTCGAGCACCTTCTAACGCTTCAAACTATGCAACGAGCAATTTGCCTTGGGATTATGAACGCGCCGTTGCCAACACCGTTGGGATTCTTCTTTAAACGCGTTTTGTTGGTTTTACGGTTTAATTGCGTCGCTGCAATGTTACTGTGTTACGTTGAAAATAGGAGCAAAAACAATAAAGAAACTAGGAAACAAATTCGTGCACGTAGTAACACGTGAACGGACGAATTTATATTTGTTTTACGATTGCAGTAACCGCGTTAAAATCAAACACGACAATTGTTAATCCATTTCGAATCGACAGCACTTCCAGTATATTAATTCTTTTACGAAATAAATCCCAACATTTATATTTGTTCGTAGAATATTAATCTGTCGATAATTTGTTGAAAGTTCCGCGAGATATTTGCGTCACTGTTGAACGATGTTTCATCGTTCTGTTTGTATCCAAGATGGAAACGGAAACATTTGCATATTATTGCACGTATTCGTATGATAATTACGAGCTTTTTAACCGCACACTCGGCGACCCAAATTCGCGAGATACAATGAAAAGGGGTTGGTCACTAGCGAGCGAGCTGAATCGCGCTCATAAAATATCATTCGACAATTCGAGAGATTTAAGAGCCACCGTCTGCGGGATTTCTGCCGTGTCTCTTCGTACGCGAAGCGAAATCCCCAAAATACCGACACGTTTTGAATTCCAAATATTTATATATTTCGAAAAATATTTTGCAGTAACAGTCTTTCAATTCTGTAAAATCGTTCACTTTAATGAGACACGTTAAAGAAGAAATGGATCAGCTGTAGCGCAGATATGCGTGTTATAATAAAATTGCGTTAAACATCGGTGTTTCATGTTATGAATAATTGGAATATTTAAGGAATTCCAAGTAAGAAACTTCGTCATGCTCTTTTATTCTGTGCTGAACAACATCGCAGAAATTATGGTCAATTTAAACGTATCAATCGAATGATTATAAATGTAATCGTTTTGCAAAAGAGAATGGGTATTTTTGTACAGTCGATATTATCCTTAAAATTGCGATAATGTCGAATTCTTGCGTGACATTTTTCGTCACTGTATATATTTCTTTTCTCTTTCATTGTCTATAACCTATAATTGTTCTCTTCTTTCAACAGTATCTAAAGGTTAATCCCGTAACTAAATAAGTAAATATGAAGAAACGATTACTCCGAAAATAAACGAATGAAAATCTTCTCGCATCCCGCGCTCATTTCATAAGACGCGAACCGAAATTTCTGCTGACATTAGAAGCCACAAGAATAGTTTCTTCGCGACTGTGCTCATAATTCTTTAGAAAAGGTTACATTGGAATCGGCGAAATGTCAAAGATTCCCCGCAGGGCGCGCAGAGTATCGATCTGTGGAATTTTCGCTTTAAGTACTTCTGTAAAGTAACTTCGTTTTCCCGTGACCATCCCAACTATTACGCTGATGAAGGGCTCCGTCTAATGAAAGGGTTGTGTGTTTGATACCCTTAAGAATTGAATTACGGCGGACGGACGGCGAGGCTGGTAGCCATTTCGAAAAGAATAGGATCCGCGAGGGGGCGAATTTATCTTTCCCAGTATCGTGATCTCTCATCAGCCCTGTACGTGTTTCATGATGTCGTTTATTTAACGACGCTTATTTATACGATGCAATGCATCTTTCTTTCTTTCTTTCTCTCTCTCTCTCTCTTTCTCTCTATTCCTTTCCTCTTTTTTATTTAATGAAAGTGAAAGATGAAAGGGCGAAGTAATTTCGATGGGTAACAGCTCGTTCGCACGATACGATTTTTTCACAGGATTCGGTCATTTTGCCGAATATTGATTCCGATGATGACCCAAGGCAGTACGAACATTATACGGGGCAGCATTCATACGTTTGAGAGTCGGGGAGAGGCGAAAATTGAAAGTTGTGACGGAAATTCGAAGCATTCGGAATAGTACATTTTGGGCATTGAAAATTGAAAGCTTTGAGCATTTAAAGCATTGAGAATACTAAGCTTTGAGAATTCAAAGCATTGACAATTGCAAGCATTGGATATTTAAAGCATTGGGAATTCGACGCTTCGAGAATTTTAAGCTTTGAGAATTCACAGCATGAAGAATTCTAAGCTTTGAGAGTTCAAAGCATTGAAAATTGGAAGCTTTGGAAATTTAAAGCATTGGGAATTCGACGCTTTGAAAATTCAAACCATTGAGAATTGGAAGCTTCGATAATTTTGGGGAAAGCATAATTAAGGAAATTAATTTGATCACACGCTTTTAAGTATTAGTTCTTAAAAGTTTTGTACGAGTATTGGGTGATCCTAACCGTTGCGAAACTATAGGGATAACGTCGTGAAACATTATATATAACATCGTAAGTCGTTCATTTCTCTCGTGATCCGGTTATATGCTCTAAAATGCTCTTAACACCTGCAACGCGTCACATTATAGCGCCGCGTTAAATCCAGCTTGTCGTGACGTTAAGGTGCTCACATTCGAGGGACTTTTCGAAAGCCCTCGATCGTATCGCCCGATTCCTATTGGCGTAATCGCATAGAGTAAGGTAAAGGCTTTTAGTCATATATAGACCAGATTCACAATGGAATGGAAACACTAGTAATTAATAATAATAGTAACAAAAACAAACGTATGTATGTCTATTCGTAGGTGTATTTGTTAATTCATTAAGGAACAACGTTTAGGATAACGCAACATTTTATTTGCAGCTTCCTTAAACTTCATAAAATTGTAGAAAATATGTGGAAGAAAAAATAGTAATGACAAAATTATTCACAGTTTCTTGGAATGTCTTTTCGTAAACACATTGGTAAGAAATGGAATTCAGCGATATAAATTGACTGGAAAAATATAGTAAATGAAATGCTGGGACGAAACTCGTTGGTCCTTAATATGTTAATAAATAAGACCAGAAAATTGAAGAAGTTCAGTAAAATAATGGTCTTTGAATATCATCTTCTGCTACACCGAGATAGCAGAAAGATTCGCACAACCTGTATTGATTTTAACATCCATGTGCAAATTAATTAGACTCAAGTAATATTATATTTTCTACCTCTTAACGTATAGAATTTTTATATATAATCGTAAACGTAATTAAAAGACGCTCCGTTAAAAAAAATGCGAGAACGTAGACGCTGTATTTTTACCTGTTACTATAGTTACGAAGTAAAAAATCAGATAAAAATAACTTTGAAAAATACCAAACAATACGGTGCAGCTGATTTGTTATAAAATTCAGCACCAACTTATGCGATGACCTAATATTAATTTAAAATAACACGAATAAAAGGTTCATACTGTTGGCAAAGTTCAGTAATATTAATTTAAACGCGCTCCTTTCATCTTTGATTTAAATTCCATCGAATAAAATTGCACGTGTAATTAAAAATTTTCAATTTTTGCCGGATAATTACCTATTAAACGATTCGCGGTGTATCGCATGGAGCTCGTATCTTTTTTTTTTCTTTTTTGCTGAGTGGGGTAAAGGGAAATTTCAATCGAATCCACGCGAAGAAAGTTCATTCTCGCGGCCAATCATACGGCCGATCGATGTAGCGAATTTAAATATCTCCATTGCGACGAAATAATACGAGTATCGCTCGAAACGTTGTACAAAAATTGAATTACACAAAAATCATTTCGCCCGAGCAACGAAAATTCTTTAACGGTCGCCGATTTCTCCTTTACTCCTTTTTATGTTACGTTCGAATGAAACCTCCGAGGGAGCCAAATTAGTTGGAAGCAGTTAGAAATCGCATTAAAAAATTTTCCATTTCATCGTGCAAACTTTTGATCAACGCGTACTTCGTGCGGTCGAACGCAGATATATTAAAAAAACGGATCTATTAAAAACGACTAGCTGAAAAGTAATTTTCACCGACCATCTTCTTCTATCCTTCCTCCACGCTTAACCTAAGCTACCGTTTAACATAAATATTATATTAATTAAAACTCTAAATTAATCTCTCTATGCTAGCTGGCTAAAGGTATTCGCTCGTTAAATAGCAAACGAACTACGCTTTTAGCTTGTGATATGCTGATTTTCCATTTTAAACAACATTCGATAGGGAAATCATTTATGCATTCATCCGAGCAAATACAAAACTTCTGCCCCGTGTTTGGAATCCAATGTGCCAACATCGCAACGTGTTCAATACCTGTGGGTCACAAACTCACCAGCAACAAATAACCTTTATTCATTCAGCAACGTTGCACTACCGTTTGTTTGCTTATACGCAATGCTATTCCACTGGAAATACATTCCATTCTATATTTACGCGACAATGCCAACAATTTTGTAAACTTAGCAATATATATTGGTAATGTTATTGACAGCAGGGACTTCAACCCAGTCGAATCAAATATCTACAAGTTGTCTCGCTTGGAGCAAACCGCTCACAGTTATTTTCTACTTCTTCTGATGCGGCGAAAAATATTCCGAAATTAATTCGATCTTAAATCCTGCGTGGGAAGTCGAGACTGTTGAATATAAAAACTAGACCGATTTCTATATAAAGTATGTATACATCAATGTATTTATTTTGCTATTTGACAACTAATTAATTCAGCTTAACTAAAAATTAGCATTCATACTTATTTATTGTTACCCCTTTATATATATATAAAAACAAGCTTAGTCATCAGTGAGCATTATCAGTAACATTATTTAGGCGCTTCAAAGAAGTTGATACAGGAAGGGAAAAAATCTGATCTATTACAGAATCTATTAGCTTTAATTATAATACGGTTTAGGTGCAATTGTTGAGTGAAACTGTTGTCGTAAGATTTTCTTATTTCTGGAACCAGTAGTATGAATAGTTCTATGCTTTTGGTTCTACATCTTGAACCAGGTACAATAAATGTAGGGTGCAATAAAAGTTCAGGAGATGATATCTTATTGTTTAATATTATACTTTATGAACAAATATGAGATTATATCTGGTGCATCGGAGTCCCAAGGATTGGAGATTGAAATAGTTCTGTAAATATGTGTAATCATTATTTGATTACTTAATTAAATTATTACTTAATAATTATCTTATGCGACTACATAAATTTGTTATGGTGGAAATAATATTCAGAACCCGACTAAATACCGCCTAATGGAAAATGTCCGCATTTTGTAGCCACTGTAGATATTGCACTCCAAATTCAATCACTTGCAAACTAAATTAATGCTTTTGTAAATCAAATGCATCCTTTTGTATATCAAATTCACCTTTGCTCTGTTTTAGGCGAGACACCGTGTATATCGTAGGAGTTTCGATCCAAAGTTTCACGCGGTCCGATGAATAGGCCGACAGATTGCTGTAATAAACAATTGGAACACTTTCTGTGGCAAGCAGTGGATAGCACGGCCAGCTCGAGACAAAAGCAGTTAAATAAGAGTATCACGCACAGTGGCCGGACTCCTTCGACTTCCATTTCGATACTTTCATCTCTTGATACAATTTGGCTTGTGGTCTCACATTGATTGCCACATTGGCCAGCGAATTCTGGCCGATCGACCGCGATCGTCCTCTGCAAAATTACGTTTCTATGATCTGACGTGTCAATCGTGCGTAACACTCGCGGATATTGCAGGAGATAAATACGAAACCGACGAAATATAGAAATTAAAGGATATAGAAACAGAGTAGATACATCAATAAATTAACGCACACGCCAATGAATGGATTTTAAATGGAAAAATGGGTAAAATAAGTTATTAACCCACTGCCCGACAATAACGAGTCTCACTCGTTTCATAAATTATGACTTGAATTCAACAAAAACAGATACTACTAAAGTAAAGTAAAGTAAAGTAAAGTTAAGTTGAACTCCAATTTTAGCTTTGTCTTACAGGATTGAGGATTATTAAATAAAATCACCGATAACATTTCAATGATTTGTACGAGAAATTATATAAAAGCAGCAACAATCTAACACTAACATACGTAGGTAATAAAATAATCGTGGGGCATGGGGTTAAAGTAAACAAATCGTGGTACAAAAATAACCTTAAAATTAATAAAAATTATTCACGTATCTACAAATGAGTGCTTCTTTAATGTTTGTTATAAGATTAGTCATTAATGGTGTTTTAATATTCAGTATAATGCAATGGAGATATGCATGCAATTAATATAATAATTAATTTAACATAAACTTTATTGTATTCAACTTCTTAATTTTAACTAAAAATGCTGAATTTTATTGCTGTCCATTCACTTGTAAAATCAATATTTTTGGCTTTTTAATTTAATTAATTGTAGTGCCTATTTCTTTTAAATTCTTTTGTATATCATACGAAATTTTAAACATTAAAGAATCTGATTTGAATCATCAGAACACTTTGAAATTCGACCTAAAGACTTAATGATTTCTTTAAGTGTCCATTCATTGGTGCATCATGCCCTATTTTTTTTATATAAATAGAAATTAAACGAATGTTTCACCTGCATCGATTCTACGTGGAAGTTTCAAATAGACTATATTAAACTGTTATAATTTCGAATTTAAATTCAAATTGGAAGCCGAATTGGATTTTTAGTTTAAATTTAAATATGAATTTATATTCAAGCTAAAATTTATGTAGCAGCGAACCGAAATCGATGAACTTTTTGTCGTAGGCAATTCATTATAGATTGGATTAATAATAAATTTCGCTCGCCTCGAAATAATCTTACTAAAAATATTGATTTCTTAGGCGAATCTTTTTCCGCTCTTAGAACTTCCATTTCAGCTGTCATTCGCGAAATTCTTTTAAGAGTAACAATTTACACAGTTCTTATTACCAGCTTCTCCATCGTAAAGTCGTATAAAGTAGATATTCATAGATATGAAAAAGATTCCGTATCTTCAAGAGTTAAAATAAACTATAAACTGATATAAAATATAATATAAACAATGATATCTAATATAAATATAAAATAATAAACGTTAAAATAAAAATGCTAGCCTACATTTGCACCATCTTCTCTACGTCACAAAAAGGACGACATTACTTTCCTCTAATACGTATCCCTAACAGTTAGAAGGCTTAATATTTGAAACAAAAAAAAAAAAACTTAAACCCGCCTCTGCAAAGAAGTCGACGGCCGTAAATAAATAAATCGCGTAGCGTTTGCTAGATAATTCTTTGAAATAAGTTGATCGCATGCAAACAAGCTGCTGGCGCGCACGATTCTATCGGCAAAAGCGGCAATGAACACGATCCGGGGCGACTTTTCGAAGCAATTTCGGAAGTTACGCCCCCGTCTGCCTAGCGGTTCTATATATTCCGGATTTCCGGTTGCTACGTAGGCGGACGCGCACCTGCGCGCACATATGCTTTTTACGAGGACAATAAAAACTAAATAGTATCTCACGCGGGTTTTACCGATCCCCGCGACCCGGAATCGCAATTTTACAGCGTGATAAAAAACCAAAAGGAAGGAGAAAGACGGGGAAAAAAAGGGCGAAGAAGATGCAGAGAAAGAGAGAGAGAGAGAGAGAGAGAGAGAGAGAGAGAGAGAGAAAGAGAGAGAGAGAGCGGACAGAGAAAGACACTGGCTACGTATGAATAACCGAGTGGATGTTTTCAGACGAACGTTTTCCAGAAATAAACGCGCACGGCATTTTCTATAATGGCGCGCCCGGAATGGATAGCGGTTTTGGACTTTTTACAAGCCACGCTTGGCCAGAGCTTTTCGCGGTGCCCGTGGTGGCTGTTGGTGAAATGCCAACTTTCAATACCGGCCAGGTATTCTATTTTTTAAGAAGGAATTCGCATCGAAACTTTCTCGAAACTTCCGAAGCACCGTTTTCGATCCGTGAACATCGGATTCTTTTTCGCGATCGTAACAGCGCTCGTTCACACGAATGCGGTCTTTTGACCGATTCGCAGTTATTTTCTACTAGTTCTTCGTTGTTTCGCGTCGCATTAACAACCTGGTCATTACCGGAGTTTTATGCATTTATAGAGAATTTAATTATGCAGAAAAGCATATCGTACATATAATTTTGTTGTTAATCTTGTTTCAAAAGTTTCCGCATACCTTGGATCGTATTTCTATTCTCTCCCCTACCCTAATGGGGATTTGTCGCGCTTAATGAATAAATAATAATAATAATTGTTGATTTAATGTATGCTACATGTTTCATTTTTATGTATTTTCATAAATTATTACAACTTCTGTTTATTCAATTTTCCAGCTACTTCCAATCTTAATATTATGTTTTCTGCTAAAAGTACTGTCTGTTCTATATTCCAACTTCCATATCATATTTTTCGCATAAGTTTAATACATTTTCCGAAAATGTTTATCGACTTTGGTATATCGACTAATCCGCTGTTAAATTTGATTAGAAATAGCTACTTCCTTAGCATCGAAAAAATTAAACTTATTTCCTGCTTCGAACCACCGTGCGCCGTCCGAACGCCACTGTGCGCGATGTTTCAACCTTAAAGAGATCGAGCAGCAATCGATCGTCAACCCTCCTCCTCCTCTTTCTTTCTCCTCTCTTCCCTCGATATTTCGTTGCGGTATAAGTGATCCGTTTATGAAACAATCTAGGTAGCCGCGTACTAGATGATTGCTATGTAATGCAAGGTTTGTCGAGTGCTCGGGCACCGAGAACGAGACGAAAGTAGAGATCCTCGTTTCTGTTTTATTGCGCGGAATAGCGTTCGGGTAATGAGAATTTATAAGCTTCCGACAAGATCGATGAAATTACCGAGGAAGGAAGACGTAAACGCATGTAGAAATCGATTCCGGCTAGGGAGCCGCGTGATCACTGTAATCGATCGTTCATTGAAGACTGGAAAGCCGATCGCGCATTATCGTCACGGTTTCGCGCAGCGCCATTTCTCCTCGGTTTCTAAGCTTCTCGTGACGTAACAGCTTTTTAATGACATAACGATGCGCGTTAAAAGAGGAAGAGAAAGAGAGAGAGGAATGTAAATACGTCGTCGCTCTAACTCATCTAATGGTCCACCGTTAAATTAGGCACGGATTAAAAGCTGTTACGTTTATAGCGTAAATCAAGACCGGTTTTCCCGGATGCTCTACCGGTCTCAAAAGCTACTAATTAAGGCGCGCAATTTCCCTGTGAGAATGAACGTTGATAAAGACGCCTTGTAATGCTGTAATCAGATCTCTGCTCACTCCGATGCACAGATCCTTCGGTCAACCATTAGCTAACCGCTCTTCTTTCTGATGTTCTTCTTCCCCTACTTTCCAATTAATCTAATCGTCTGTATAAATGTGTAAATGCTTCGAGAATTTAATTAAGCGGTTCTTTAAAATCGTTCGGTTAAACGTAGAAATACATGGTGGCTCGCGTAAAACAGAACAGATAATGAAGGGTCTTTCAGCAAAATTTGCTGGATGTTTTCAGGTTGCAATTGCTCTACAGTATACAATTAATTTAATGCAACTGCATCAGAGTTCGAAGTGGTCAAGCAAATGAAAATAGCCAATCTATTGTTCTTCAGATAGATAGATTATTTAATTTCAGTTATTATTAATAGATTTTAGCAGAATAAATGTTTCAGCCTAATTAATTTTCTCTAAAGCCAAGCCTCATATGAAAAAATATTACTTTACGTTTCCGACTTATTCTTTCATGTAGAACCAGTCCCTGACCAATTGAACCACTCCGTATGTCTTTTATCAAAGCTTCATATGCAATATTTTAATCAGACTAAACCGAGCCGTTTGACAGTCAAAAGTCTAACCAGTTCTCGATGACAGGATTGATTTTTACGTTCGTCGCGTTGTCGCGTCGCAAAATTCTGCATTCACATCTGCATATTAGAGATGGTTGCGATGTAACGCGATCAAACTTCGATCAAAGCCGCAGTTTATCTTTCAAATCGATTTCCCACACGAAAACTTACCCACCCACACCGCCTGTATATTTATATTTACAGCGAAGCTATGCGTTCGAGCGTTGTAACGCTTCAAGCTTGCGCGTTTTAACGAAAAGTTATACCATTCACGATAGCGGCAGGCGCACGCAGGCTGAGGTATTAACAGGATTATAGCCGGTGTAATTGAAAAGTATAGGAAGCAGCCTTCAACTTCCGCCTGCAAAGTTTTAAGCAATACTAAGCCCGCGTCCGAGAACTTTACCCGAAGCAATGCGTTATCGCGTTGCATTTAGCAGAGCTGAACTTCGCCGATCCATAACCCCTACGATCATTAGAAGCAGTTTCTCCTCGTGGATCGAGCGAAGGAAAACTCTTAACTGGGCCAAATAACCCGGCGTCTAATTACCAGAAATCAAAGATCCTTGTTTCTACGAATAATCGTCATACGAACGATCCTGTTGCGAGTGTTTCAATATGCGAAGAACTTCTCACACGATTACGATGAGATTCTCTTAAAATACGAAGAACTGTGACGGATAGAAATTATATAATTTAATAGTTTAATCGAGTTCCCCGAATTACTTGAAATAATACAATTTATTGTTGCAAAGTTAGAACTCCAAAGGATTGTTTCAATTTATCATTGCAAAGTGGTAATGCACTATAAACAAATAGTACACAAATCATCAAAGTAAGCATGTCCATTCTCGACGTATTTTTATCGAACTATTATAATTATTTTATAGAAGTAGGCTTATGTTATTATCGAAATACATTCTTCAATATTTATTTCCTAAATATAACATTATATAATTTACATAACGTTATATAATTAACTATATTTATATAACATTATATAAAAATAGTGTCTATTTAATTACAAAATACCACTAAACATTTGAAAAGCTTGGAAATTCGAATGCTTGGAAATTCAAACGCTCATCAATCGTTCTTTAAAGCATAAAACGTAATTGTACGAGTTTTACTTTGAGCCACTGTATGTATCTAAATATCCCTATGTATACTAATGTTCAAGAGAATTTATGCCGGTAAAGCAAACAAATAAATAAACAAACATCGATGCCCGTCACGTGCTACCGTATTAAAAGATAAACCGAGAGCAATTACCATTTCCTGTCCCTTGTGCCTCGGATGCCGACGCAAAGTTTGTCTTCCTTTCGAGCTAGTAGAATCATCGTGAGAAGCGGTTGCTCGCGTGCCCAATCCAAGGGTAATTATATCAGTAAATCGAGCACCTGTCATATCGGTTTCCTTTCATCCAAAACATCGCCAGCCTCTCTGCCCGTAAAAATTGTCACGCAATAGAAAAACACAACTGTCATCGATGAGATCTCAGACGATACGAAAGCGACCAAGCATAATTCGAGGCTGACTTCTTTTTTATTCCTCGCTCGAACGGCGACGATTTCGCGTCAGTCATCGACGCTAGGAATCGTACTCTATCATTTGGAAGCGGACTAAGCGGCAGGTGTTGCATACGATCGATCGGAAAAATAGAACAGCATACGCAGCGTGCCTATAAATTTCAAAGCATTCGACCATTACTGTGTTGCGGAATAAGGTTGTAAAATGGTAGCCTAGTGCACCGAAAGGCCTTTCTTATTCCCCTAACTCGAGATTCCTAGGAATCTTAAGAATGTTAAGCTCTCCTTCGTGCAAAGTACTAGCAGTACCTCTTAAAAAATGAATAATTTTCTCCTCGTAACGACTTTCTACTTTGCATAATGATAGACGCTTTTTCGTGCCTGATTAAGGTGTCTAGGGACGTAGCCTGACGAATTCCATTAATTGTCACTTTTTTTCTGTGTGTGTGCGTCACAGCAGAGGGAAAGAGAAATCATAGGAAGAGTCGGAGCACGGTTGAAACTCGCGGGGAAATTGAACAGGGCAGCGCACAGTGCGTCGATTAGGGACCAAAGTAAAAAAGTCGACTTGTTCATCGAATAATAATGCAATTCATAAGATAGTGTTACAGCTTGTTCACGCGATACAGATTTTTGAACGAATTCAAATTGGCAACGCTTGAAATTTTCAAATCACCGAATTTCCGATACTTTCAACGTGCAACGCTTTCAATGCTCGATGCTTTGAAAACTCAAAACTTAGAGTTGCCAATACTCTGAGTTTCCAAAGCCTAGGATTCGCATTCCGTTAAATTCTCAACGCTATGAATTCTCAAAGTTTGGAATCTCCGATGCTTTGAATTTCAAAAACTTCATATTCCCGATATGTCGAATTTCTAACTATTCAACTTCTCAAGGCGCCAAATTCCCAATACGTTAAATATCCAATGCTCCGAATTCCCAAAGCCTATGATTTCTAACCCTTTGAATTTCCAAAGTTTAGAATTTCGAATGCTTTAAACATTCGCTACTTCGAATTCCAAACATTCCATATTTTCAAAGCGCTGAATTTATAAAGCTTCCCTAGATTTTTGTCCCTTAATTGCCCTTAGCTGGACGCGCTGCGCGGCGTTAACGAGCAGCTTGCAGAGTAAGAAATGGTTCCGAAAAGACTTTCACCTCGTTGTAGATTTAATTATCGGAGAGCAAAGTGTAACAGTTTCAACGGCTCGTGGCCCGAACTAGACAACGACTATGCTAATGGCCAATACGGTGCTCGGGATATCTTAATACCTAGCGCTCGCTCTAATAACCAGTCGAGTAGCAATTACGATTTCCTGTTTCTTGCCCGCCGAACGATCCGAACGATCTAAGGCTTTTGTAGAAGAGAAGGCAAATATAGGTGGCTACGCGGTGCAAGGGAAACGCAGAGAGGATCCGAGGCTCGCGTGCAATCGCAAATAGAGATATCGCCAATCTTAGGAGCGTAACACGGGCCTGCTGCTTTGCACGACACGGACAGGTCGAAGAAAGAAACCTGGGAACACGATGAGAGTTACGCAAAAGAAGAAGAAACTATGATGGGCCGATGAGAAACGATACAGGGGGGCTGCATTCGAATAAAAACAGAGAGTGTTTAATTGTATTTGCGCGGAAACGCGTGCGTGCATGCTCGAAATAATGTTTTTACCGATGTTAATAACCACTTGTCTGTAGGAATCTTGCAGAGATTAGGGTAGATGTCCCAATTGCTGCCACTTTAAGCTTATCGCTTTAAGCAACTTCGTTTAATTGTTTTAGAAGTTATTAGGTTGTAATATATATACATCCTGTTTGTCTCGTGTTATTTTTCAAATTCTACAAGTTTTACAAGAGAGAAATTCATCAGCTATCAAAAAAGTTAAAGGAGATCATTGATTAAAATCATCCACATATAATTGATTAAAATTACTCCTGAATTTACAAATAAATGTTTTTATAAACAACAGAGAAATGGGACGAATATATGTTACGACCTAATATTTAACCTACAGATCCTGTTACAGGATATAGTCTTTGAAAAATACGTAGGACAAAGGGTTAAACGCAGTCTTTCTCTTACAGTAGTCCTTTTTAATGCTCCTCCTAATACTTTTCTATCTTTAGACATATCAAAGAGAATTTACCATGAAATGAGTAAACAAATAAATAAATAAAAGCTTGCACGAGAGTGGATAATTTGGAAGCTACCTATTTCCGCGGTATTTCGATGCGACGCTCTCGTTACCGACACGATTTCTATACGCGTGCAACGCTTGTAACAGAATCTCGCCGCGATTCTCCCTCGAAACACATCCGGCTGAAAACATCAAAGCAAAGACGAACGGGAACGAACCGAAGGTTCGACCATGTCAATTAACGAAATGGAAACCGCGGAGCGAACGCAGTCGGGGCTAGCAAGAGAGCAGTGAAAAAAAGCACGCTAGTAGCGAGGCAGAAAACACGAAGAGAGCAGTATAGTTTCCGTAGCGTAAAAGGCTGTGAAAGGAAACAGGACCAGGACCAGGTCCAGACGACGAAACGACGAATAAGACGACGCCGCGTCAAGAGGCGATCCTGGCCGTGCAGGATAGACACTTTAATAGACGTAATGAGGGTAATTGAGTTTTCAAATCATTCGTTTTGATTACATCTACGCACGGACCGGTGGGCGAAACATAGGGTAGGTAATTACGGACCGCCCAGTCCCAAAAGAGCAGGTGCCTCTCGGCCACGAGATCGAGGTGTGAGGTTCAAATACTTGGACCGCCCTAATAGCCTCGAGGTTACAGGTCCCTTCGAGAAACCGGAGGGACCAGGCCTGGCCTCTCGTATTCTGGCCAAGCCGTCCCGGCCAATATACACGTCGCTATACACCTATAGAGGTGGAATAATAGTACCGAGAGCCCCCAAGAAACATGCATCCTTTGGGCTGACGTGAGAATCGATCCAGGAATTTTTCTCCTTTCGGATTAATAACGCTCTTTTTACGCAAGAAATATCTTCGACTCGAGGCAAATTATGGATTCGTTTGAAACTTTGCGTGCGCGTACGGAAAATGTACTATCCTTGGTAAAAATGTTTCAATTAAATATAGTCGACTTCTTTCGGAATAAGAACGTTTTCTTTTTCGCAGAAGAAATATTTTGAAGAATTATTTCGAGGGAAATAAATCCAGAAAACGCGAAGGTTTTGGAGGTGCAACGTGTTACTGTATAAATATAAAATAAAGATAAATTTAAAGACAATAGAGAATTTATAGACAAAACGGAGCGAAATTAATTAATCAATGAGGGTCTAAAAATGAAAAGAAATCTTAAGAAATAATGAAATCTTCGCGGGAAGAAATTCCATGTATCGATTGCAAATTTACGAACTTAATTAATACTTGATTTGCGAACTACGTAATTTTTCCAAGACTATTCTATTTTCTATTTCAACACTACGCAGAATGAAAAACATTAAAGTATTGTACATAATTTATAGATACTAGTCATAAATCTTATAAATTCAAATTACAGATCGAATTGAAATTAACATTTACTATAAAATACAGTGCATTTTTATTGTAATTAAACCATAGTTCGCGTCACATGTGCAACTCGTTATTATTTGAGAGTTTATTTAATCTTGTGTTTTCTCGCCAACTTTTTAACACTGCTACACGTTTAGTTTGCACTTATTAACTTGCTAATAAAATGAAAGAGGAAAGTAAATTGTGAACTAAATTTGGAAATTCGAAGAAGGGTTGTGCGGTACAGAGTTAATCATATAGCGTAACATTAAAATTAAGAGACACTTTAAAGTGTAAAATTAGTCCCAACGTAGTATAGATCGAAGTCTGAATTGTTTATAATACTAATAGAAATTCTTAATACTATCCTTCCATCCCAGTTTCATCCTTGCTTTTGTTATTTACCTACTAGTTTCACCAGTCGTTTTCCCACCTTAACCTTTTATCCCGATTCCATGTTCGCGGCGCGAACATCCAGAGCCCATGTTGGCGAAGATCCAAACGTCCGTTATAGAATTTAATAATCCCTTGTAATGGACTAGCAGTACTTTGTACACGGGCTCGAATAGCGGTGTGATACAAAGCGGGCATAATATCGGGCCTAGTTAACGAATTTACGCCTGTTGAAGCGCTCCACTTTCGAACTTCATAAATCGATCGCGAATTTTCTCGTTGCATAGTTCAACGCTTCTTTTGGCCCGCGCTGTGGAAGAAGCTACATGAAACTTGACTTTTCAACAGCGACAAGTGTTGTTCAAATTTACCCGATCTTAATGAGCTCTTTTAATCGCGTTTGCGATGGCACGAATCTTATAAACGAAACTCGATTGCTAAATAGGAAAAATTCTACAGTGAGAATCCCTATTTAGAGGTTCTATCTTCTCGAAAGATAACTCAGATTATAGGCGAAATAAACTCGCTTCGATCTCTGAAAGATAATCGAATTATCCCGTCGCTATTCTCGGAATATTTCTTTACAAATACTTTTTGACGGACTTTCAAAAGAGTTGCAACCTTTTTCGAGTTTCTATAGGGTTCAATTACAGTGTCACGAATTTAAATTGAAATGTGTACCAATGAATAATTCACATCTTTTGTCAAATTTGGCATTTATTTTTAATACAATAAAAATATTATTGTATTGCAGATTCTTACTAAAATAAAGACTTGATTATTTCATCAAATAAATTCATTAACCTACTTTTGTATGTGGATAGCATATTTTAGAATTAAACTATACTTATTTCAAAAATAGTGAATTTACTTACTGGCACACTCAATAAAACGCTAACTATTTGAGATACACGTGATCTTAATGCTCAAATTTTTGTACGATTCATAGACTAAAATAAGCAAATGTTGCGCCATAAATTCACAACTAGAAGATACTTTATCACGTTTTCTGCGATTTTAATGATACACGACCAAAATAGAGAAGGCCAAGAAGAATAGAAGCTCCAGAAGTGCAAATTTCTATTAATAATCGAGTGTCACGCGTTTCTGCGTTAAGGGATTCGAAAATGTGATTATAACTCAAAAGTTAAAAGCACTGTACTAAATTTGAACGACCGTATCCGATTTGTTACCACAAATGTTATATATTTCAGCCAGACAACAACGTACTTAAAATGTGACAGAATCAATTTTGCACCAGGTAAATTCTATTTCGCGGATCTCCAACAGAAATACCAGCGAATATTAATCAGCCCTAACAATGACTCCAGATTGAACCACAATTACAACATTACATACCACCCTCTCTCTCTCTCTCCTCTCTATCTATCTATCTATCTATCTATTTCTCTCCGGCTGCATTTCTATCCAACGATCCGTAGTAAACTAATAACCAATCAAGCTGGCTGGCGATCGCAGTATAACCTAATCAAACCTATCATATATTTTCGGCCCTGCAATATCAGTCCTCGTCGTAGATCCATCCACCGCTATAGATTAGCGTTACGCATTTATCGCACATAGAAACCCCATTATACGTTCCCGCACACGTATCATATTTATGCCTGCGCCCGTACACAGCCATACGTATTATATGTCCACGTGTGTAACGCGTGTAATACATACAACAACCATAGCGTATTATATTCGTATGCATACGATTGCGGATACGCAAGAGCGCGAGTATTACTCTCCTTCTCTATCGTTGCGCGTACACACTGATACCACGCGCAAACGTAAACAATGTCGACTGTAATTGTCTAATGTGGAACCACGATATATGTATGTCGACTATAGAAGCAATATTCTGCTCGCGGATACCGGCAATACGCTTCAAATTGATAGGCTTCAATTAATACAGCACGGGCCCAGTCTGCCATGACACTGACTCGATAATGCTGGGTTTATGAGGGTTTTAGCCGAAGCATGTCACTTCCATGGACCAACTAGCTTCGTTCGCCCGTGCTCTAGCCTGCGTTCACGCACCAGCCACGCAAACCCCGTTTAGATTTGCGTGTGTGCAAGTTTACGCAAGCTTGATCCAAGCTTGCGCTCCATGCGAAGTTCCACGGTGATTAGACAAGTTTGCTTTCGTCTAGATTCAATTCTCCAGGCAGACGAGAATTACTGTGTCGGGTTTTGTTAACGGGTTAAACGGTTCGGAAAGATACTATAGAAAGTTACGTGTTAACTTTTAATTGCTCGCATGGGATCATTGCAATTTCGAAGCTTCTATTATATGTAAGTTGTAATTCGATTGAAATCTTGACGAGAATCCACACATTTAAATATAGTAACAGGAACCTCAGTTATATTAATAAATATTTATATTGAAAGAAGGAACATTCAAGTTGTTGTATTTGATAGGAAACTTCGTATCACGTTGGGGTTGTGCAAGACTGCATGCGAGCAAGTGTTCAAAAAATGAGGTTCGAGTAATTAAGGATTAATAGCAGAAGTCTGTAGTAGTATAAATATAGTCGCCGATGAACTTGACGCGTAAAGCACGCAGGGGTAGAAAAGGTCTACATATTTACTATAAATATTTACACTTTTAAAAATTCCATTTAGTCTATTATTATCGTTATAAAGAGTAAGATAACTAATACTCCTGTTTCAAAGCAGTTTAGTACCTAACAAACATTCGAAATGCGATGCAATAAAATTATTTTAGTGAGAAGAGACAAGAAATGAAACCATCGTAACTATTGTAAGACAACTTTTAAAATTGATGGTACAACTAATTAAATAATTTTGGTTACCGATGAACATTATCAATGACCGGAATTTTATTTAGGTTCCCATTTTGCTAATATGGAGGACAAATATTTATCTATATAATCGCAAAAATTGATAATCTTGATATTGTGACCAGATGAGAGACCTGATGAACGAAGAAACGAATTTTATCAGACGTTAACGCGACGCGAGAGCTTTGAAGCTCGCCTGCGGTTATACCGTACAATTTAACGAGTAATTATTATGATTAGATAAATTACAATTTACGTCTGGGCAACTGTGTTATGAATTAATAGTTGAAACCGAGTGTTGTCTAAATTAACGAGCGATTAGATTATTCCTCTTTGTTTCTAAATAATAACGTCAGCGTAAACAGATACGATTCTTCCTGATTATCTCTCTGAATTTCATTAATCTAATCCGACCATTTGCTAGGTAATATTGTGTACCAATGATTTACTGTTTAATAATATTACAGGTACAGATTCGCGTGTAACCAGAGGTGGAAGAAATTCGATTTCGTTGTTGAATAATTCAACAAGAAAAAGGTGCGCATATTTTTCGGTTAGCTAGATAAACATGTAATGCACCGAACATGCATATGCAACGTATACAAACACACACGGACACGTGTCTGTGTACCGTACACACGTTGATGCTCCATGAAATATGTACGCGTACGTGTGAATTCCTATACGATGAATATGCATAGGGCTAGCACGTGTTTGTCTAGGACCTACATATGTAAACATTTTAATCAACCCACAATACACATGCATCTTCCGCTGCCTGTCAATTCCAATAATCTAACGATAAATCGTAACAAGCATTACAACCACAGAAATTATACCGTAATACATGGTAATGCTTCAAATTCGCTCCGTATTTTCATTCTCACTCCGCGTCAATTATCATTAAAGTACTTTCAACTACATACTTAAATACAAAAGCACAATTTGTACTTGCAAATTAGCAGCGTTTATTTTTTATCGATTGGAATACGAGGATGAAGACAGCTGCGATTTTTGTACTTGCTTACGTTATTCTTTATATACGTAAATATACATCTTAGTTACCATTTCCTATGCTTATCGCAAGTTTTTCACAAAATATACTTAGACCACTTTTCCACTGAATCCTTCAATTCTTTTCTAGTCGTGGTTCTGCATCGTTTCTGACACAGGGCAGCACTTAACCCTTTGGCTACGAAAGGCGTACACATACTCCTCGAAAGATTCGACAATTTATTATTAAGAATATCAAGAAGAGTTTTTCTCTATAGTACAATATTATTTCTGCTTCCATTAATACAATAATATTACACCATAAGCGACTACACAAAGCGCCTAAATTTTTATATTTATCCAATTTTCGTACTAATAAAAATTCTGTCGTCAAGGAGCCGTAGCGAAAGGGTTAATAAACCCTATACTTTAACTTGCCCATATTTGGACCCTTTCCTCTATTATTCGTGAAACGTCCGTCGATAGTCTCAAGATAGCTCAGGTTCACAGATCGCGGTATTAGGAATTATCACGGCTGGCCTCTCGCCGAATTTATCGAACATCCTGTGCGCGCATTCTCGCGCGAATACGGACGAGCTTTGCTCGCAATTGTATCTCGTACAGTGTGTATCGTTAAACGCGGTCGGTTAGCGAGCGTGGCCGGCCAGTCGTGTAACGTAATGCCCTGCGCAAGGTTCACGGTGTAACACGTTAAATGGTCCTTGCCCGAATTTCCTTTCGGTAATTAACTTCAGCGCGGAAACGATATACGCATTTCGCCATTGCTAATTAGAACGTCGAATTATCCGAGCCGGTTCTTTGGCCCGTATAACGAATGTTTAAACGTCGAGCGAGGCAACGGCGACGAGCACGCGACGGAGCGAAACGAGCATTCGAAAAAGTTACCCGACCCACTCTCTCTCTCTCTCTTTCGCCCTTACGCTCTTTTGTCTCCCTGTCTCCTTTCCCCACTTTCTGGCTGCCAGTTTTTAATTGGATCCGAAGGAGAAGTTCGTCGATTCGTTAAAAATTTAGTTAGGTCGGTCGACTCTTTCGTTTGGACCCGAGCTAAATTGTTTTCTCCACGTTCACTCGTACAGAGGATGAACGAGCGCTTCAACTTGAAATTTTTGTTCAAGTCCTGCGTTTTCCCTCGCCGATATTCTCCAATCTCGATACTGTGGAACAAACCGAACGCAACAATGATACTAATGAAGAAACGAGTAAACAAAGAAGCCACGGGAAAAGGATAAGAGAGCGAAAGATGATTCGAAACCGAAAGGCAGAAGGAATTTTTTCTCGATGATTCATTGCAGGGTACGCTTTTCGAGAGTGACTTATGACGAAAGGGGAATGACTCGGGCCGTGAAAAATAACAAATTATTGCAATATCCATCGGGGGAACCTTTGTGGGGCACGCACGAGTGCTACAAGCACATGTATCCGTATCTCCGAATGCTTGCCCTTTTCTTGTTGTCCCTCCTTTTTCTTTTCGCTTCTCCTTACGCGGCCTATGGTAGACCGCAATAGATGCCTGTACGAAGAGGTAATCAATAATGACTTAATGTCCTCCAATAACGGACACCATGGGTGGTTCGAGCTCTCCCTTTAGGGCTCCTCCTGCACGAGAGATCACTCTGCGCCAACTTCTTCTCGCCTTTTTGTGTCCAGCGTTATTTGCCTGCCTCTCTTTCACTCTTTCTCTCTCTAACCCCTTCTTTCTTTCTCTTTCTTACTGTCTGTCTTCTGTTTTTGTTTTTTTTCGTCGTTCCTTCTGCCGGCTAATATACACCCACGTCCCCTTTGATCGTTAAAACCAAGCATACTTTCGCGAAGGGGTCGCCCTTCCTTCTTCGAGTCTCGTACCAGCTATTAACCGTCCCGATATTTCTTTGACTCGTGATTCGGCACTGAGAACATCGGGATACTGTAGAACGCGACGATTATCCGAATGTGGAAAGATTCGCGTACACCACTGGCCAAAAATTTGGAATCGTTACGTAATCTAAAGAATGTAAGAGTTCAAGAATAGGAGAACTTAGAGATGTGCTGTATCTTAAAACGTTTCTGTTGGAATAATATTACTTAGCAGATACAAAAATGTATCTTTACATTGAGAAGCACTGCTTATTAAACAACAGGCCTAGCTCAGTCACTGGAGCCGATGGTCCTTTAGCCGTACCAGACCTAAGGGTCTGGTGCAATAAACATATGGAAGGCCCGGGGCCGTCTTTTCTAAATATCGGCTTCAGTTTTCCACGCGTACTCTCAAGAGCGTTCGAAGCGTTCATTCCTTGCAATAGCACAGCGGAGTAAAGACGTATTCCTCTAGCCTTTGAAAATAAAATCACTCCATTAAAAGTAAAAAGAGCATTCTTACTCAACACACAACCCCAATATTCCATTAGTTTCACAATCGAAAATCTGTGAACGTGAAAGGAAATTGCTACTCGCCTGGAGAATATTAATTTTTAGTCACTAAAACAGTACTGGTATAAATCAGAAAATGATTCCAAACTATAGTGTATGTATTAGCATGTACAGAAAATTCATATTGTCTTTGATAATATTCACTTCTGTTGTATAATTGACGAACTAGAAGGGGATGACTTTTTTATAAGCTTCAATTGAATAGTAGGATTTTTATTCTGAAGAAAGCCTGTTCTTATTCGAACCACTTAAAGTCCAATAATAATTAATGAAAGATGCATACTTAAAAGCAAAGGCAACTCTTTTCATTGGACGACGCTAATCTACCTATTGTTTCAATAATAAGGTCGCAAGAATTCATCGTTGCCTAGGGTGCTCTCCTATTATCATTTATTGCAACGTTTGTAGAACTCCATTAGTGGCTAGAAATTGAATAGATTAGAAGACTAGAAGAATTGCATAGATTCATATCTAAACCATTCCGATAGTCATACAATTATCGAATAATAAATACTGCAGGCAACATTGTTTATTAAAGTATTAATGTGCACGTGTTATCTTTGAGTGTTTCCAAAATATCTCTTCGAACTTTCCGAACAAGAGAAATGAATAGAAATTAATTTCGACCCCTAAACTAGCCAAACGAACTAACTAAACTGCGGATCTTTATCGAAAATATACAAATAGAATTTAAGTCCAAATTGATTGTACCCTTTAAATATTATAAGGTGCATTTTATTTTAATAAATACCTTTTTACCCGTTAAATACCTTTACACATCGTATGCATCCTGCACATTTAAGTTTCCCATAATTACATAAAGATCCGCAGTCTGCTAATAAAAAGTGAATTGCAAAAAGCGAAACCATTGAACGATATCACGGCACGTACCTTTCAACGCATATTGTTCCTTTATTTCCGACTTAATTCTTAATCGTTCCAATTTATACGATATTAATGAAACGAGAAGTCTCGTATTTCATGAAATATCGATTGTTATCGTTGCCCTGCGCTGGTACCCGAGGTGCGGTAATGAGCATTGAATTTACCTAAATACCAATCACAATTATGCATATTGGAAGACAACTAATAATATTCTTCGACACATGTAACGTACGGCAATTTTCACACGGCGAAATAAACCACCTATAACATTGTAGTCTACGCCTCCCGTATTAACGTGCAATTAGGGTGCACCTTACGGGCGAACATAAATTACGCGAAATTTAGATTAATTCCAGTTCGATCGGCAGGCCGGTAATTTTGATAATGAGACAGAGATTCGAAACAAGTTGAAAATACGTATCCTTTGCTCCCATTAGCGCTGCCACGCACCCTCGGTGCATCTTTCTTCGTTCTGCTCCGACCGGAAGTGAGTTTTGGGTGCATAATGCGTTGTCACTTACGCTGAGTTATGTAAGTCTCGGAGGGAAAAGGGTCCCGGACGTCGCGCGCGAACCGGGAGACGTCGCGTCGCTTCCTTCGCCATGAATTAATCATTCCGCTCTGGCGTATAAATAATTAGCCGGCCGGCGCAAAATTGTCGATAAATATTTATGGGCAGCTGGTCGATATGCAAGCGTAATAGCGATTGTTACACCGTCCGTGGCGGCACTCGCCGAAATAATCGTAGCTTCTCCCGCTCTCGTGCTCTCGGTCGGGGCCGCTTTACACGGGAAAATAATTCGTTCGGCAATTTTAGCAGGTTCAGAGCAGTAGAAGTAGCCGATGGGAAAGAGAGAAGCAATCGTTCCGCGTGATCGTGTGTTATCGTTCGAACGACCGCAACCGTTGCCCCCTTGCCACCCTCCCACACACACACACACACACACACACTCTTTTTATTCTCTTTCGCCCTCTTTGCATCGCTTGATTCCTGTCCCGGACTCACCCACACACGGGTACACTCACTACTCCCCGTTTCTGCTCCTCTGTTTCACCGTTCGCTCTTTTCTCTGCCGGTTTTTTCATATTTCTGCCGCTCCATTTCGCGGCGACAGGATTTCACGGACAGTTGATTTCATCTCGTCCGTTTGTTCGAATCCCTTTTTAATTCCTATTGTATCTTCGATTCCGCGAGAGCTTCTCGCCCGAAGCGCACCCGGATTACCGGCTGGTCCGCTGCAAAATTCTACGGAATTTTTGCGCGTCTTAAATACCGAGCATTGTTCGTTAGACGATAACGATCGCCAATGTAGGGCTTCGCTTTTAGTTATCGGGACAATGAAGAGGGGAAAGGGGCGTTTGTTTTAATCGAAATCTTATGCATCGAAGATTGCAGTCGAAAACTTATAGCGTTCGAAATTTATTTATTTACTTATTTATTCCTTTTATTAACGGGGGTAAACCCTTTACTCGGAACGTCAACAGTGCCGTCATAAATAAGTATGAAATATTTGTGTACACGAATGTAAATTTCAGGTGTGAAATCACCGCTTAAAGTTTATAAGATGAGGTGCGTAATTTAACTATATTATCTTTTAGGTGAAAATTAACATGGTAGCTATTTAGTTATTTTTATTTAATTTAATTGATCGAGCCCTAAACAAGTAGTTATAGATTTTATTGAGATTACAGAGGTTTTAGAGTGCCGTAGCGAAAGGGTTAAAGATCCACCGGTTACCCTTCAAGTTGTGGGTGAATTCCACATAATATAGCTCTGAACAAATTCCCGCCCCTATCTCTTATGACTTACATTTCTGCTAATATTTTGCGATCTAAGCATAAATTTTCGACCAAGATAAGATCCCCCCTTTTCTCATTGTCCCAATAACTACATTCGTGACACGATGCGCACCCGTTGCGTTCCTATTTCGCCGTCTTCTTTCCGTTTTTATCGTTAGAACGCTCCTTCGCGGCTGAGACTTCGCGAATACGAGTTTCGGATGTGGCACGGTTCCTCTATAAAAAGCAAATTCAGCGGCGTAAATTTCGTCATTCATGGATTGTATGCGGTTCGAAATTCAGGAGCTATCAGACGCCGAAGGAATCCGTTTCTTCCCTTGCGACACACGGGCGCGTTATGCTTCCTCCTACGATGGCGTGTCGGCAACTTCCGCTTTATATCGTTTCCCTCTCTCTATTTTTACGCCCCCGCTATATAATGTCGAGCGTCATTTTTCCACCCTTTCCACGAACTTATCCAACTTCCACGTAGGCGTACGCGCTTTTATGGATACCCATTTAAGTTTCGCGGTGACTCCGCTGCGCGCGTTCGACCGTACCGATGCGATGGTCGCGCTACGTGTCAGTAGCTTCGCATAAAAGCAGCTTCTCCGTCCATTTTTCTTCTTTTTCTATTTAAAATAAAAAAAAAAAAAAAAACGACGCCTCTCTGAGAGAAGCACGCGGTATACGTGTAGCGTTTTTCCCCGGAATATACGCACGGCGACCATTTGTGCCACTCTCACGCTGTTCGCGAACGCGTTGTTAACGTTTAGAGTCGTGTGATCGATGCAAATTATAGACGGATACGAGGGTAGAAATTGCACGAATAGTCGGATCCTTCTAGAAAGAATGCATAGAAACGCAGTGAAATAAATAAGTGGGATACGCGGCTTCTTTCCTTCTTCCGGGGCTACATTTGTCGTCGTTGAACGATACTCGTGGAAAATATTACTACTTTCTTCGCACCCACCCCTACGTAGGAATTTTCTTCCCCCTATCAATCGGGAGCTATTTGAAAGATTGCAATCGTTGCGAAATTGAAACACTTGTGACTTCTCAGACGTTTGAAAGAATCGAGACTCTTAATTGAAGTTATTGCAAATGTTAGCCCTCATCTATCCCCCATTTCCGCAACTTACAATGTCTTTCATTGTTTCGAATTAACGCAATGGTTAAAGATTAAGGAAATGGGAAGATGAATGATTAATTTTGCTAATATTACCGCTGTCAAAATTAAGGAATAAGTGTTTACAATATACTGTTAATCACAAAAGTATTCGGTTACCTGGACATATTTATGGATCTTCAACCATTTGTCATTCCTTTATTTGACTAATGTACGTTTAAAAATAATACTTCGTAATCTTATTAAAATAATCTCTTCATCGATTTTGGAAATACATTTTACGTTATTCTTTTTTTCACTGACATATAATAATAATAATAATAATATACGAATACTTTTGTGACTAACTGTAGTTTCGCATAGAATGAAGTGACGTACTATTATAAATATACTGTTACACAAATGGTAGAATAATATAATCTTTTACGTGAGAAACATCTGTCAAACTGATGCAAGGAAAGAATAAGAATTAAACGCGACTAAGGAATATATTTAGAAGCTACTTGCAAGCTTCTCTCTAAGTTTTCTCAAAACTTTACTTTCAGCGATATATTTTTTATTATTTTACCTTGAACGTGAGTTTTCATTTAGGCTACCCTGCTGCGAAACGTACCGCGGTAGATTTGTCTGGCAAAGTTTATCGCGTTCGTTTCGAAGACCAGCTGAAACCCTGTGTTTTACAACGAGCCGCGTCAAACGTGACACGAACCGTAGCGTTACATCGCATTTGCGTTCCGTACCGTTCGTCGATGTTAAGTCTACGTCGGGCCAACATAAAAAGAGCTCCTAGCAGCTGGAAAACACGCACGTTTACACAGCCAGCGTGTTTTCCCAGAGGCGCTCCCAAACTGCCGTGAAAACTTGCGTTTCCTCCTCAAACGTTTTACACTCTACTCCACGTCGAACTCTACCCCGTTCAATTCAACTTCAAATCGCTTGTATACTTGTGTGTACGGAAACCTTTTTTAACTTTCAAGTTGGAACCGTTGTTTATGCATATTATTATACATGGAAGTTTCTATGGTCAGATCGATGAAACGTGATACGTGCACGTTTTCTAATTTTACAATATAGCAATTTTCAAAGTTGTTTCGTTAGAAAGAATCACGATATTCTTTAAAATACAATTCCTTTTCATTAGTGGTTGTAGAAATCGGTTCTTAATGGAAGAGTACATATATGAATTTTAATAAAAGCTAGACGTATCGAATTTTGCCATCCGACTACAGATTTAATCCCTTGACTTCGCGTAAAACTTAATTTCGCGTTGATTATTAGCTATCGATAAACTTCGTCCGATATTTTTTTAAATTTAACTAGAATTTTTTATAGTATCTCACAAAAGTAATGAAACAATAGCGGTGTCGTTAACCTATACTAATTTAAGGAGATCGTGTCATATTTCCTTCAATTTTCATGTTGTACAATTAAAATGGGGACAACTGAGAAGCAAACGCGACGGAACTCAAATGACTAATAAAAATCACTGACTGTACACTTGTGCATGAATGCAATATCGTTGGTACGAGTTAGCTTCAAAGGATTAAAGTAACCTGGTGCTTTTTCTTGTTCAGGTAACGTAAAAATAATAAGGCAAGTTAATGCATTAAGAAGTTATTTAGACCACAAGGCTACGCTGGTTTTTGTTGTGAGAACAGGCTAGAAATAATTACCTTACAGAGAAAGCGAGCTTTTTCTTTTGCTCTAGGCACCCTTTGCACCCCCTGCGAGCACCCATCGGATCCCACGTATAAACGGAATAATATAGTACATAACCACTGTAGGAAGTACCACGCTATTTTCGTCGAGTTCTCTGTTCCATTTATAACAGTCCGTCGATATTTCATTGAAGTGCATTAACACTGCTACTTTCTTTACTCTCCTCGATGAACGATTTCTTGCATTCTCCCTGAAATTCCAGTCGAATCGAAGGAAATGTGAATTCCAAAAAGGCACAAGTCTACCAACCAATATTCTGAGTGACGCATGTTTCTCATTGCCTATTTTATTTGATATTTGACCACTTTTTTTTATTCTTACGAGTATCGAAAGTGGATACTTTGCGACTTACAGTGGCTACGAAAAGTATTTGTACACCGCTTTATTTATTTTATCATTTGGGTACTGATTAACTCGGTCCAATTAAATTAAATTTCTCGCCGTTCAACGGTAGCCCAATGTGACTATAAAAATTTGCCATAGAAAGATTAAATTATAGAATCTGAATAGAAAGTGGCAACTGTACGTGGTTTTGCTTTACAACCAAAGAATTTTGTCGAAAAATGTGCATTATATTACCAGACTGCGGATGTTTATGCAATTTTGGACAATTTAGATTTGTAAAAAAATACAACACGCATATAATGTACACAATGATAAATAATATCCGAAGTAGAGTGCAGATTGTAATAATTAAAAGGTGAAAGTTCCATTTCCTTACCCCTTAATATAGTATAATCTCCAATTACTGAAATAGAACTTGGGCTATTTCATTATTGACGTGCTTAATGAAGAACAATTGCTTTTGATTTTCTATTCCTCAGTTTCACGTCAATGATAACTCAACAAGCCTTAGCAGCCTCGCAATAGTGGTCACGTAAGTTTTAACAGGTGTAGCAGTTAAGGGTTAAACGTGCTTACAAAATTATGAATTTGCATAGAGATCCGAAGTATGTACGTTAGATTACAAGTAAACTTGCGGGTTTACAATTCCTGGCTTCGATTCTCCCTGCGCATTTAAGCTAAATCCCTAAACGAAAACGTTAGAAACCGACGAACCGATTGAAAAAAAATCGCCCCTTGCGATAATCTTCAATGTCCCGTAACACGCATCGGGATTATCGGGACGCGGGAACCGAGACGCGATCATCGTGCTTCTCGGGAACGATAATTATCTCGGATCGGTTGATGGGGTTACCTATGTACACCTTACATAGGCGACCGCGTGCGTATACCTGGGATCTCGTTGGAGATCGGTGCACGGAAGCGCCAGATACGATTATACATTTTCATCGGTGCGTTACTCAGGAAGGGCAGATTACCGTAATGAACTCTAGCAACCCCTCTGCACGGTCCAACGAGTCGAAATATGGATAACCGCCACTCACCTCCGCGATTTGTTCCCGCCACTCTCTACCATCCTCCCTTTTTGCGTTTTTCCCCCGTCTCTTCGCGAATTCAGGATCCACGCCTCCTCCCCCTGCCAGTAACCCCGTGGTTTTCTATCAGGAGAGTAGCGCGAATCGATTCTACGATCTCGCGAATGAAATTATTTCGCCCGGGGAGAAATTCGAGTCTGTGGCGAACCTTTTCCACGTGAGGAATTCAATTTTTCCGGGATGTCAGGTCGATCATGGCCGATCATAGTTCTATTTTGAGTAGATCCTACACGAAAGGAAAGAGATTTCCGTGGTTGTCGTATGTGGGACACGCCGGTAACGAATTTTCCCAAGGATCCCACTTTCGGTCGAGATCTACTTACATAAATAAGTTCTACGTAATACAGTAATTTCATTATTGCGATTACCAGATTGCAGATCTTTTACGCAAATTCATATTTTTGTAGATAAATGTGACGAAATGGGATCTGAGTAGGAGGTTATTTCACTTCCTAAATATTATTTTACTCTACACATTTTGCTTCTGATATTTTGTATATTTTTATGTATTATATATAATAAGTAATTCACTTCTTTCCGATTTTGTAACTTCGCTATGATAATGTTGACCGATTTTTAGGACTAAAGTCGATCAGCTTATGATCCAAATAAAGCTACGAGTTGACTGTGATAAATAAAAAAAGTAGTGGTATAATAATTTGAATGTAAAGTATCCATTTACTTATTAAAAAAGATTCATGTACCTACATGTTTCATAACACGTCGACGTATAATTTTAAATAAACAAGATCACCAAACGTCTAACGTGGCCGAATACTTTTGTGACTAACTGTATAATATGATGTCACGTAGAATCATACGCATAAAAAAATAATTAAAATAATTCCATTCCGATCCCATCGATTACGCAACAGAACTAAATATTGTCTTATGAAAAACGCTTACGAAGTTACCGCGCGATTCAATATTATCGAAGCCCTCCCGATCCCATAGACGAAGCAATTGCAGCTACATCATAATCATAAGGACACCAGTATCGATTTGCAATTAGTCTATCGCGGCGCGTTGTCATCGTAACGTTTAAACGATATCCGTGTTTCACGCGTGGATAAATGCGAAGAGTACACCGCGGTGCGATACACCAATAACCACCACATTAATACCGCCTAATTAAAAACACATCTATTACACAACCATCTTTCCATTCTTCCCTATTTCCCTATCTCCTCTCTCTCTCTCTCTCTCTCTCTCTCTCTCTCTCTCTCTTCCCGATTCAACCCTCCACAATTCCACCGTTGTGCATTGTTGTACCACGGCGCAACGATATTTCAAGGAAACTGCGAAAACATCGCGCAACCACAATTCACGCAAGCCGACGATTCGTTCATCCCACGGTATTCTCGAAGAAATTTCTCGCTTGAGAAACACTCCCCGCGGAAAAGCATCTCCGTGGAAAAGCAACGCTCCCCCATTGGCCGCTCTTATTGTCTGTTTACAGGGGCAGCATCGGCCCCATTAATAAACCCCGAGACGGATGGGCGGTGAAACTCTACAAGCTTTTAATTTCGCGTGAAACGTATACGTCAGGGAAAGACGCGGCGGAACCGCAGGAAAGTGATCCTCTTTCCTTCCTTCGCAAGCCAGCCAACGTTCAAGTAGTCACGGGGGTCTTTAATAAAGTGAACTTTAAGACTCCCGCTCGCACGGAGATAAACTTTAACGCGGGCTACCGTCTTTCACCGGTTCGCAACGGGTCTCTCCAACATACTAACATAGGAAATGGCTGTGAGAGGACCTAAGCGAGCGAACGAGTGCTGCTTGGAGCGGTGGCAAGTTTTCGAGTAAGTTCGTACCGTGCAAAAGGCAGCTTCAGCCTCTTTCTCTCTTCGCTCCGCGTTCCTCTACTTCTCTCCCTCGTCGTCTGCTTCTTAGGCGAAGAAACGGATAGAATGTATCCGGAGAAAAGAGGACGCCCGGCTAGTTTTCTGTTAGTTACTCTGTGAGCTGACCCCGGCGAGCGTTTGTTATGTGGAGTAGAACGACTCCCCCTAAAAAGTAACTTCTCCAAGTTTACACTTTATACTTTGACCCCGCGCGCGATTTTATCAAAATCACCGCCCCCCTGCTGAATTCGGCCATGTTGTCAACGTGGATATTTCCTTCTACGAGATTTCGTCGGGCTACTTGCAATACCTAAAAACTTAAAGGTCGCTAACGTTTTCGGTGACAACGACATTTCGAATAACGAATGGTAAAGAGTATTTTATTTTAGCCTTCGAGAGGCGACCAAGTTTTTAATATCAAATTGATGTAACTTTCAATTCTATGGTAGTTAAAGAGTGAATGTTTTGTTACTCTCTATGAGTTAGAGAAGTAAGAAAGATATACGTAAGATATGTTCGATATTTGCAGTCAATCACAAATACAATTAAAGTGTACGAGAAATTCAAGCAAAACTCTTTTGAGACTCTTCGTCGCTATCCATTTAGTCTATTACTGTTTTTCGCTATGACTGCATTCGGCTCTTTTGATTCTTCTGTTCGAATTAGCCTTTGTGAAATCAGCCAAACTTTCGACTCAATATTTTCCAAATGCATTGATCTCGGTAAAAGGCCCATGCAATTTTCTATTTGATGGAATCGCTGAACCAGAACGAGTGTACGTGGCCCCACACGTTTTAACGTCGTGGGACACAGGTGTACTTGCAAAATTACCAATCGACGATTTGCAAGTAAATAAATTTTACAAATCAATAGCAACGTAGGAGGGAAACGCGGAAACGTTTTACAGGAAAATCGCGTTCCTACTTTACCAGAAACACAAGTAAATTAACGATAAGATTAAAATACGATCCCAATATGTTCCCAATTTTTTTTCATAACTTTTCACGCGATAGAGTAAAAGGCGTCGAAGTTAATTTCTGTCTAAAACCACTCTAATGTTAACTTGCTCTAACTTTTTGCATACTCAGATTTTCCATAAATGTCCCAATAATTGTCAGTGTCCCTACAACTGCCACTTCTATTGCGTTATTTAATATCGGAATGGTGTATGAAGAATCGTGAACGACATAATCTTAATACTAAGTTTGGACTTCGTTTTTACGCAACAATGCATAAACATTATATATCTGTTTATACTTAATATTTAAAAATAAATATCAGGACATAAATAAGCATATGAGCGAAAAGTTTGGGAAGTGTCATAACAATTTTACTATCTGTCTTGTATATGTTACGTAAACTAATTTACTAATGTGTAAGAATCATTTCCATTCGAGTGACAGTAATAGGGACATTAGACTATGTTGTACATTTTCGACTGAATTAACAATCACGTATTCGTATTCAACATATAACAAAATTTCCACAAATAAAAGAGAGATGTTAAGAAATATTATACTCCAATCGAAAACAATTTTTAAGATAAATAACTTCTAAAGTAACTAAATAAAGTTACCAGGTAAGCTTGAAATAGCAGTAATTAGAACATCTAGCGTACCTATCAGTTTCGTTATTGTTTTCTACGCTTTCATCGTACAGTGAACGTTACTGGAATTATCGACGCGCAATCTGTCATCAGCGTGAACGAAGTAATACACTTGTCGTTAGAGGATTCAAGTGAGTTAGTATTACAAGGGCATTGGCTGAAGGAACGTCTATACACGTTCGCCCACTTTCCTCTAATGCTCTAATAGCTTCTTTCAATATCTACTACCCTCAAAGTTCCACCATCTAACCGCACAATTTCTCCATCCCAAGTTGATGAAGACTTCGACCGTTAAACTGGAACGTCCATATCACCCTTTACGAACTTCCTCTTTCGACAAATATCCAGCAAACCAAGCGGAATAAGCTGGAGACGATAAATCGGAAAAAAGTCGCGCTGTAAATTGACAATAAATTCGAAACGATTATAAAAGGTCACACACCGGACTGATTCGAGACAATATGTCGTGAATTTATGAACCGTTCGACGTATTTCGTATTGGCTACTTTCGGGATTATCGTGCATTAAACGTAAAACCTATATTCTTTTAACCGTTTAATTAAATGTTAAACCCTCGATTAAATATAAGAAATAATCGCAGCGTACTTTGAAGTCTATGAAATCGAATTTAAGTACACGTCACACGAATATTATTCTTTGCACTCGAAACTAAATTAATGGTTCGATTTACCAATAATTTCAGCACACTTTTTTTATCCGGCTTGATTTTGAGAAGGGAAAAATTTACCGTCAAATTTGTCGATGAAAATGAATATAAAAACTTTTGAGGGAATTAAAATTTGTTGCTATAGCAGATTCAATGGAGTGCAAAGTAATAAATGTACGAAGCGAATCGGGTTCCGAGCGTAACAAACTCGATATTTAAAAACCGCAATTATTTTTCCCCGCTCACCTAATACCGGATACGGTAAAAGTGTACCGTGTACAAAAAAAATCGCATAGAAATAAAGTCAAGCTATACAAGAAATAATTTGAAGGATAGAAATGTATTCACGGAAGCAATTCATTTAAGGAATATACTACATACGTATAACATTGCTCTGAAAAGTATCCACCTGCCTGAATACGCTTGAAGAACTTCGTCCATTTATTATTCATTTATGTTATAATGCATATTTCAAAACGGTGAGACATTATCTTGTTAGATCAGCTTTTTCATAGGCGTGCAAAATGAATTTCGAGTTCTTTTCTTCCTTTACTGATGTTACCGAACATTCAACATGGCCGAATATTTTTGTGACCGACTGAATATATGTATACATTATTGAATAAACGTATCACGCGCTATAAGTGCGGTAAAGCGAAGGAAAATGTGTAAATGTGCGTAAGGCGACGTGTAGAAGGTGAATAAATTAAAGCAAATTGAAAAAAGTGATCGTACAACTGTAAATAAATCGTGTTAATGGAAACTGTGTAAAAGAAGTTCCAGGTGAACGTATTAAAAACGTTAAGCTTTTTCCGAACAACTCAAACATCGTATTACGTGTACCAATAAATAATCCACTATTTTCAAACGAGTTGATAAATTTATTTTATCGAACGAATAAGCTTCTCCTCAAACACGAATTTACAGCTTGTCCAAAAAGAATATCGTAAATAACAGCAATTACATTTAATCTCGAACAAATATCGCTATCAATATTGTTGTTAACCATTTCGCTACTGCTTCATTAGAACTAAAGTCTAAAAGCTATAATCTACATAACTAATTGTACCTTAATATTGATGTACGAATGATACTAGAAATTAGATATATTGTGTAACAGGAAATATATGAGTATACTTTTAACAAATGCCAGTCCAATTCACGAACACGTACCCATACGTCCATAGTAGCGAAAGGGTTTTAAAAATAGCTACTGAATCAAACAAAAATCATAGACTATTCATTGGTACACCTAATACATAATTCCATCAATTTTCCCCTTCCCATTGCTTACAAACTCGAAAACAAATTTGGATCTCCTGCTGGCAGCAGGAGATTCGGATTATTTATTCAAAACACCTATGACCCATCCCGAGGACACCTGTCCTTTGCAACACCTCTCATGAAAGTACATTTCATCCACACCCGATGTACACAACAACCTGGTGGCGGTAAATATTTCCCGATCGAACAAGCAACCAGTAGGAACAGCTTGCAAGGCGAGGGTTCCAAGTTGAACCCCTTGTGTTCCCTTTCCTTCGTTTCGTGTTTGCGTTTACGCGTACCACCGTTAACACCGGCCCGGCGAAATACTAATGTAAGTAGGGGATGTGCAATCGCGATCGCCGTGCATACATACACACACACACACACACACGCACGTATGCGACCCTGTTCCTTCCCTTTCTGTCCTCTTGCACCCTCGCGTGCACCCTTTCTCGCACGGTATCCCTTCTCTCCTCCTGTTCGGGACCGACAGCCATCTAGACTCTGGGAGATGTGCCATTTGAATACGAAATTCGAATACGCTGACGAACTGTGCATACATCAGTCTACGTCTGTTTGAACTGGTCCCTGTATGGTAATGCTATAGGCACGCGGTTTGCGACGCGGACGCACCGATTGCTCGAAACGCGTATAAGCCGGATACCAAGTGGCTCCGATACGTTCCTGGTGCCCCTCCTGTCTTCCGCCGTTTGTTTACTTTCTTCCTTTGTCGATGGATTCCGTGGCTGCGATTGCACGGAAGGAGTTGCAGCACGAGAAACGGGTTATTCGGGAGCACAAGAGGAGTCGTTTACGAAAAGCTTCGGCGGGCAAATGTACAGTAATACGTCCCGATTTTCTACGTCCCCTCGGCTTACGTTTTCATGCAGTCACGTGGTTTCTATTAGCGATGTTGGAGACTTTAATTCAAACAGATTCGTGGATTACGCGTGGTTAAGTTTTGTTCAAATATTGGAGATAGGGTAGATGTTCCAATTACTGTCAGTGTTCCTATAATTGTCGCTTGTATTATTTTATTCAATAGCGAAATAATGTACGAAGAATCGAGACTATAAAACTCTCTCTAATATTTATGCATTATAAAATAAATTCATCGGTCCATTTTCTTAATCTCAGTACTATATTTTAAATTTAAATTGTACGATGAACTGGATACAGAAATATTGAATTACTCGTTAGTACACCTAATGGACGCTTGGGTATATTTAACCGACGAGACGCTATAAAACGTTAAAACTCCTTCGATTATTCCTTTTCGGTCTCAACTGGATGAAAAGTGGATCGAACTCTACGCTAATCCTTGCTTCAATGCTCGAAGCGAAAAGCTACGCTTCAGAAATTTCCTGTAACATATTCCCGGTTTAGAAATTCACGATTATGTATGTACCATCTGACCTACTTGCATTATCAGATAAATTACGAAACGCATGCAGTACACCCAAACGTTACCCCAGAAGAATATCCACCCGTTTGCCCGTTTCCATCCTTGAATGTTCATACGTATCTCCCCTCGCTCTCATATTCTCATAAATATTTCCTGTGTTCATCCCTCAACCCTTTCAAACATCCCTTTTCAACCGATTACTACCCATTAAGATCTTCATAATGGTACCCCGAATTTACGTATTAATTGGTTCCAAAATTGTCGACGTACGTCGAAAAAAAAAAACGTAATTCAGAGTAGGCTTCACGTAAATACATATGTGCTTTTTGTAAAATTTGTTTCTTTGCTAATTTTAGAAACTTTCAATCCATTATCGACATTTATTTTTATTACATATACAAATTTCCCATAAATATACGCAATCTGCGCACAAGGATATGAATGTACCTTTTCAAATTGATTATACTATTAATTTTAGATACAAATAGGGTAAAGTACACAGTCACCGACACTTTCTACGATTTCAATTATTAGTAACTTAAATTGATGTTCTGACGGATACTAAGTAATGTATAATCGATTGTAGTTTATAAGCAAAATTATAAATGACATTACGTTTAAGCTAGAACCTTAATTTATTACCAAAATTGTAGAAAGTATCGATTGCTGGGTACGGTACTATATATGTAAACATTTGCATTTACGTATTGTAATTGTACCTAGCACCTGTTATTTCCTACATTTTCCATTACAATTTGAAATCCGCAATTAATTACACGTCTGACCATTATTTTAATAACAAACAATCTATTGAAACCAATATTATTATTTCTCAGCTTTTGAATTGAACTATAAATCCGTGACTATAATTTTCTTTCTCGTAAGCGAAGAAAATTCCTTCTACTATAAAGTTACACAGAAAGAGGGAACAATTATGCGAACGCTTCTAAAACATTTTACTACCATTATCCTTTACGTGTAACTTCCCAACGATCCCCTTTCGGTGCATTAACCGTGGAGGAGCTGAAAGATTCGAATGGTAGGAAGAATCGAATCCGTTGAATCGGTATTCAGTTAAACTTCGCGATACCTTCGTAAAGCGTAGGAGGAAAATGGAGTCGAAATGTAAGAACGCGGTCCTAACACGTATTCGCCTCCCCCTCGGCATTTCGCAAGCCTCACGCCACAGGAAGTCGATCTAGCGAGACTCGGCTCGAGTAAAAAGCTAACTCGAATGTGAAATTTCAAGCGTAGCTTTCAGGCCGGCAGGCAGCAGGATTTAGCGATCGGCCGTCTCGGGTCGGGTCGCGTACGCTTGATCCTGAACCGTGGAGAGGTTACGGGATAGAACCACGACGAAGGGAAAAGCGGGGAGGTGGGAGAAGCGAAGGGAAAAAGGGAATAGGACGGGCTGAAGTGGAAGAACGGGGGAAGAAGAAGCCGCAACGTTCGAGGGTACGGAAAATGAGAGAGGTGACGCGAACGCGGGGCAAACTTTAAATGACTTTCACTGTTTTCAAAAGTTGAGTTACCAAAGGGAGTCTCCGCAGCCCTGCCACTGAGTCTTTCCTACTTCCACCAACGATTCCTCCCCTCCTTCGACGTCTACCGAACGAGTCCCACTCGTCGTTTCCCTCCGTCGAATCACCTCCGACACCTTCTTCCTTCACCCTCCTAGGATGTGCTGTTTACAAACCTTACCAGGACTCGTAATGGAACTTTTTTCAAGTTATTTCCGCAGAAAATCAAGGCTCCCCCTGGCACCCGATCGGCTATCAAAGGAAACGTTGCGTTGCTTGGCTTCGCCGTTCTTGTGCGATATCGATGACACGCTGTATGTGCTTGTAAGGCAGAATTACGTACACAGATACGGTTAGTCGTGTTAACCCTTCGCGGACGGAACACAATAATGCTGAACGCAGTTTCACTCGATTATTAACCCTTTGTGAATGGGACTCGATGAATTCTTGTCTAATTATTGACAATGATGTTTATTCATGATGTTAATGCAATTTTTTCTTTTAAATACCGATACATGTCCAGGAAACTAAAAATGATTGCGAGCCTATTTGCAAACATCGTCCGCAAATGGTTAATATTCGGTACATAGTTTACAGCGAAATTCACCAAACACAAAAGGCCTGATTTTAACCATTTTGCTACCAGCACCTTGGAACTGAAAACTAAGAGAAACTAAAGCAATTCCTAGCCTTGGTCTAAGTATAAATAGTCTTATAATTTCTCTTTCAAGTAGCAAATCACGCTAAAAGTCTCGGCAACTCTACAACCAGATCCAGCCTCGTAACTTGTCAATTACACGTGTCGATGACATTCTTCGTTTGCGAATCGTAAAAAGTCGAGCCTCGGATATTTGCATCTCATCGTAGCAATTAAGGGTTAAGGATAAACTTAAACTTTGTATGAGCCTTAATACTTCTGATTACAACTTGCGACAAGGTGCTTACAATTAGGCGCGAGTCGAACTCCGCAGTCACTCAACACAAACGGGAACAACCCGTTCCCAAGCGAATGTACCTTGTCATCCCCATAAATTACCGAGCACCCGTTTCAAAACTGACTCGCGTAATAGAACGATCATACAGGACAGAGGATGACTCCAAAATTCCACGCAAGAAATTCGGCATTTACCGGACCAACCAATTGTAAGCCGCGACAAATTTTACGTAATTGGACCAGTCCGATCTTGGCCGTGACCCTTCAGAAGTTAATGCTCGCACTCCGCATGGCTAATAAGTTAATGTCATCCGAGAGGTCCTCTTAATGAATGTGACAGAGGGGTGAGAGTAGAGGAATACCGCAGGTTTAGAGACACGAGACGTCCAGTGATAATGCGCGCAAGGGATCCTGGGAGACTCGAAAGCCCCAGGATACTTTCCTTCGATCCTCATTAAAGACCGACGCGGCGACCACGTCGCGTTTCATAAAACGTCAGCCTTCTCGGTGCCGGATATGCCGGAATATATCGGATATCACGACTATAGGAAGGCACAGAAAAAGTAATCTACGTTCCGACGAATATTGCTGGTCTTCGTGGCGCGCACTTTTCCAGTGAAATCGAACACTGGCCGCATGGGGTAATAGCTAGACGAGCTTTCAATAAAAATTTAATACGAACGATGATATTTCTGCAGGTTCCACGGCTTGGTGTTTTTCGAGCTTCTTGTTATTTTCGAACGTATACGATCTCCATGGGGGCAGATAGCTGCTTATTACGCGATATCAAGTTTCCTCGGCATCCGAATGTTCTTTGGGAATTGAATTACCGGCACTAATGCGATCGAACGAAATTTTCCTTACGTACTGGAGACGTTACTCTACGTAACACCGTTTCCATAACGCAGTGGTTCTAAAAACCATTGCACTACCGTAACGAGTCACACCTGTTCTGGAAATTATAGTGGAGATTCGAGAAAAATGGATACTATTGACGATAACATTTAATTTCAACTCGAACTTTAGTTTTGCCCAGAATATTCGAATAATTTGTACGTAACGTGAAAACTAGAAGTGCAGTACGATACTCTAACAATAAGATTTTTAATTTTACTCCTATAGATTTCGATTGTTTCAACAAAATGTTTACCGTTTTATACTGTTGTTATAGATACTACTTGTAATTACATTGGAGTTAAATAATAATGTATACCTCGTGACCATAATTGCTAATTTTGACAAGGGTTGTTTCTGATTTCAACTCTTCGATTTGTTCCACTTGTTCGGTACGCGACCGGATTTTTAACAAATTCAAAAGCACCGATCTTTCACTGAACCAAGCGACTACGTTTACACTTCCAACCAGAAGGAAGTCGGCGATAAATGTCTCGCCCACGCAACGAGATGTAACTTTCGAAGAAATTAGAGTGCATCGTGGTTGTGTGTAAGAAAAGCTAGTACAAGGGGAAGTAAAAAGGCGAGCGAGCATTTCCTCTCGGTCTGTAAAACAATTGGAACAGATATACACAAGTGCACGTTGAAACAGCACGCTGCTGCGTATATCCGTGCGCTGTAGCAATAATTCATGGGCCGAGTTTTTGCAATCCAGTTATTTCCCATTCGATTTACGATCGCAGTAAAACATAAGTTACACTCCCCCACCGATTAAGCGTGACACTGTCAATTCCGTAATGCGCCATAAAATTGAATCATTGCGACTCGTCTCGATGCCGAACTCCTGTAGTCTCTCCAAACTTTAAATGCTAAATACCGTTCAGGAAGAAGGTATTCCCTGCCCTAAAACGCAAGCAAATTCACGAACGCCAAACAAACGGAGAGAGGAAGCTAATTCTTTCGGTAATTCGGAAAACAATCGATTGCTAATGGGTAGGAAGGTAAGCTACGAGCGAAGAAAGGAAGCGAAGCCGGAGGAAAAAGGAGCTCGTAAGGTCGTCGACGAAAACGAGGGCTTCTTAATCCCTTCTAAATAAGTGCGAGCATTCGCGTAGGTGGCGAACGTTTGTCACTGTGAGTCGACCCGACGAATTACGTGAACCGTTTCACCCTCTTCCCCTCTATCATCCCTCCTCGTGACCTCTTCGTTTACCCGAATCCTTCCTTCTTCCTTTATCTTTCTCTCCACCACCCTCCCCCTACCCCTTTTACCCTTCGTTCCTTTCCTGCTGGTTGCGTCGACCAATTGAATTAAAACAGATCGCATCGATCTTGAGCGAACTTCTCGACGTGCAAGCTCGTATATCTCCTACGAGCGTTGAGAGTTCTATTAATTCCGGCTGTTCGTTAGTAATGGAAATTATTCTAGCTGCACGGCGCCGTAGTTACGGTGCCCGATGCGCAAACACCTCGGAGCTTTATCGCTACTTTAATCAACGACTACTTCGATTAATTATGCCGTACATAATTCATACGGCGTGGCCAGGTTGATGCCGAGGTAGGCCGGGTCCAAGCCGACGTCCGATTCGATTCGTAGCGGCATGGATTGGCCGTTGGGCACGTTTAATGCCGGCAATAATAGTCGTATCGGTTAATCGCGTGTACACAAACAACGGGAGCAATACAACCGGGACGCGAAAGTAAAGTTATAGCGGTACCCGACCAGCGGTCGCATGACCTTCGATGGAATCCTGCGGACAGGTTCGCAAGCACCCCGCGCTCTGATTACCTCCAGCCGCGCACGGATCGATACTTCGCCGTTATAATTGTCCGCTGCCCGCGGGAATTAAATGCTAAGAGTTAGCGCTCCTTTATTAGCCAGCTCGTAATCATCCTGTTCTACTGTACACCGATACGACGACGCGACGATAAGTTGCGGAGAGAAACGAGATTCGATTATTGGAAAAGAAACACATACCACGCTTTAGCGACAATTGCGCTGCTCGGCTCCTGCAAATAGGAAAGATTTCGGTGTTAGAATAAATTTACTTAATTGCGGATTAATCGTTTACGAACCAGAGACATCGTGGTGTCGACGCAATGGCAAATAAGTAAAATAATAGGCAAATTAAGTTATATGAGACTACAGAGGGCTAATGAATGAAACGGCGATTTCTACAGGTGACCATGAAACAGTGTTCTTTACAATATACTTCTAAAGTTTGCAACGCTTTAAAAATTCCATTTGATCGTTTTAACTTACAAAAGGGTGAATTTGATCTGCAAAAAGGTAAATTTGATTTGCAAAAAGTGAATATGATCTACAAAAGGGTAAATTCGAAGTTCAAAATCTGTATAGTGTCTTTCTAATTTTACCACAGCCGCAAGAACGTGATTACATTACATAATACACGAAAAATATTTAGCTAACAATAAGTAAACTACTTCAAATACAACGGTGCCTTACGTAGCGTTAATCGTTCTCTTCGTTCTGTTGCAAGTTTCCAAGTCTGCCTCTGAGGCGTAGAAATAACTCACGCTCGAAGATATCAACCAATATTCAGATATATCAAAGCATTTCCCTAATTAAAAGTGTCAGACTAACGTACGCCATTCGGTTGGCGGATTCTCGAGTTGGCTGCACGGGGTGGGAAAGTTTCGAGACGCGTTTGCCCATCAAACATCCCGAGCCGTCGCGAGTTCCTGAAACAATTACAGTCCATGTTCGTGCATCATTCTTTTCGCTGCACACACGAGTGCAACCGTATCGTGTAACGCTCACGCTGACTAAGTGTAACGCTGACAACGCTTACAAGCGTAACGGAGCTTTTTGCGGCTTGTCTCTGGGCACGCAACGGCAACACGCGATTCTACCGCGGAATCTATGAACACTTCGTGCGATTTCGCAATTGCGAACGAGCAAAAACACGCGGCCACTGCCTTCGCCGCCGCCTACGTGCAAATTACAAGAAGTTCCACCCGGTTACCAAGAGGAATACCTTCGCGATTAACAATCACTGGAAGGTCGTATAGATCGATCCTTTCCAACGGCTCCAGCTTCTTACGATTGTTCTCTAATGTCGTGAAAGCGAGACGATGCGTTTTAATCATAGTCTGTTTCAAGTTTACGTAATACTCGTGTGTATGCGGGAAACGTGGAACGTCAGTGATCAGAGTTCAGCGTTATTCGTATAACATTTCCTCATAGTTTATTCGACGTGTTATTCGAATAGTTTATTCGAGATGTTTTTAAAAAGCAAAGAAACAATAAAAAAAAAAGTAAAACAACTTTCCATCAACAAATGGAATGCTTTTTAATAAATGGACCTGAACTACTCCATTTAAGGCCACGTCAAAGTAATAGTAAATATAAAGTAAAGTAATATAATATAAGCTGCATACAAAACATAATAATTGATCTTATGTAATTTTAAATAATTTTACGATTCATGTATTCGTATATTTATTACTATTTGTATGTCAAATTAAAAGTTTGTAGAAATAATTTGCAGGAATCGCAAGAAGATAACGAACCATGCGATTTAAACCTCGTTGAATAAATTGAGAGATCCGAAAAGTCTACTTAAAGTCTGAAATTTACTTGCGGTAATAAAAAAATGGACTACAATAATTAATGCTGTTAATGCCAAAATTAATTAAAGTAACTATCGACAAAATCTACCAAAGCAGACATTTGTTAAAACTGAATTCATAAACGGTGAAATTGAATTCACAATGGAATTTCGTACATAATAATTCCTTAAAGGTTTTAGTCGTTTCTTAATAATTTTCAGGTTTCCTTAATTCCCTAGATGCGTCCTAATACTTTCGCACGGGGGTGTATGGAAGGTTCACGACAATTTATACTTGCACAGTCGAAGTTAGGCAAACAGAACGCCCACGCGATGCAACGCGCGGCTATTTAAGAATATTTTATAGACAAGATACACCGCCGGCAACAACCGAGATGCACAAGATTAAACATTAAATTTACGCCTAGAGTCTTGGAAGATTCCCGCGAAAGGCTGCATAGATTTTCCACAATGAAAGTGCGTGGTACGTGGCAATTGTCAAACGACCCACGATCAACGTATCGGCGCCAGAGCATTTGCATACAGAACGAAATCGTCGTTTATCAAAATCCCCCGTTTACAACGCAGCGATCCAAGCGGTGGCCGGCGGAAAAACGCGTTGCGGCGCGGCGTCGAACACTTGCCGGAACGGAGTACCTCGCGTATATGGAAATTTAATTATCTATCTGGTTTAATACGATAATTCAGTTCATCGAGATTAATAGAATACAACGAAGTATAAGCGTGTCGCGTTTTAATACTGACACGCGGTAAATCCCTTTAAAACCGGCCCGCCATTCGATTATTTAATTAAAATACTGGCGGACGATGTTCGCTTTTCACGGTTCAACGGTGTCTGGCGGAAGAATGCAAAACACGGTGTGTTCGATTCGAAAAGAAGCGGATATTTCCGTGAGTAGACTGAGGAAGTTTATACAGATAATATGCAAATTATTAGGGTGGTACATATAAAATGTCGTTCTTCCAAAATTTAAGTTTAAGGGATGTAAATCTTAATTTTGTAAAGGGGTTACCTGAAATAAATCGCGTTAAAGAAGAGGAAATTTGTTGCAATGTACATACAACACAGTGTGTTGTATTAAAATTACGGAAATTTTAGTGTTTGACATCATGAATAATCGGAATACATCTGCAATTTCTTCTGAAAGCATGAAGCTATTGAAACTTGGATTTGGAGAAGATTATATAAACAGTAGAGTAGTTCAACATTAGATACTTATCACCATCGAAAGATGAAAAACTAAAATTAACTAAAATTAACTTGAACACCTAATATTTAATTTTCATTAAATAAAGTCGTTCGCCATTTTTCAGAGAAGCGAAATCGAAAACTCGCGCGGAAAGTTATGCCTGTATATCCCAAAATTGTGAGACGCGATACTGAAAGTGTTAATGGTCCATTCACGAGTAAACAACGTTGCATCGTAGGTTGTTCTACAAGCAAAAAATGTCGTGTACGCGTTTCAACGAAGGAGTTGCCCTTGAAAATCGACAGCCCGATCACCTGGAGATATAAGAGAAGGTGAACACGAACGGGGAACGCGACTTCTCCTGCTCAAAAGTGGCACGCCTTATGTCATAACAACGTGGCACCGACCGGTTGATCCACTTCGTGATAAATGCGAGTGTCACACGAGGGCTACAATAAATCAAGCAGCGTTGTCCCTTTCGACGGAGAAGATTTTTGCCGGACCCTGGGTGACAACGCTTAACCGGATAAAATAATAAATTGACCGGCGCGACGAATCGGCCACTGAGAACGTTATTATTTCGCGACGCTCGCGAGCCACGGATGCGAACCTTCGCTGCGGAACGAAATTGATTCGAACTTTTTCGAGCTTCTTCGTTTTCACTCCCAGCACTTCGAGACCTCCGGTATCTTTTATAATTCCGCTTAATTCAGTGCTTTGTACGCATAGGGTAGACGTCCCAATTGCTGCCACTTTAAGCAACTTCATTTAATTGTTTTAGAAGTTATTTAACCTACGAATCGTTCCGGTTTGGAGCACAACATTAGTTAACATTTTGTTGTACGTTAAATATGATGTATTAATTACTAATTCATCGAAAATATATGACAAAGTCCAATGTCCCTATTACTGTCACTTGAAACGTTGTCACTTAAATGGAAATGGTTTTTACGTATATTAGTATTAAAATTACTTTTTCACCGTTAGCTCCGCTCGAATTCCTATAAACCATGTTTCTCGAGTAATACAAAAATTGGTGCCGAGAAATGTCGGTTGAATGTCGGATTCCGAAGAAGCAATGGCCGCCGACGGATTTAATAAATGGAATTCAACCGGAGACGAACGTTTGACCTTCCGGGAAATCGACACCAGCTATATCCCCAACCACAGGCAGCCTCCGGCTAACAAGGACTTCCCGGCAGAATTTCTCCTTGCAAAATCCTTCGCCGCCGCATCGACAGATCGTGCACAGTGACAAGGGGAATCTCATTAGCTCGAGGGACAATTCGTGATCTTTGTCCAAACACAGGAGCGGCCGCGTCTCGCAGGAGGCGTCCTCTTGTCCTTCGTTTTCTATCCCGAAGGATGATCCGAGCGGATGAATCCGATTGACGGTTCCGGACTTCGACCTGATCTCGGAGACGAACATTTCGTTTCGGGCCTTTACTCGTTAAGGGCCGTCAAACGCCAGAATAACGACAACTGTGCTTTTAAAGCCACGGCAAAGCTGAACGACAAATAAGAATCTAAACGTTGCGCGGAGGAAAAAAACACCGCGGATAAGAGGAAATATCCTTTATTATTAAAATGCGAATTTCTATACTATTTATTGGAAAACTTAGGGTAGATGTGATTCAATGTATATTTATATGTACAATGTGTATGTATGTTTTATATAGAATGTGTTTATTATAACGGTATTCTTCTAACATTCTGACTCTTGCGAAAATTTAAACCGTTACGTGTATTTCTAAAAGGGAAACGTTTGACTTTAATCGTGTCTTGTTTTGCAAAATCAAATTAACGAAAATACAGGGAAAAACTTAAACCTTACTTTTGAAAGGAATTTATGCGTGTCGTCATAGCAATGTCAGCCGAGTTTAAAGCGTTAATATACGTGCTTTTGAAAATATATATAATCCTGTATAACCTCATCAAGCGTTCATATGAAATGAGATAAATTGCAATTAGCAATTCACCGATGAAACTAAACAATACTATACTGCGAAACTATATAGAAAACTAACGTATTTAAAATCGCCCGGTTCGAAGATAATATAACCAAAATTAATTTCAACAAAATCACGTTTGTTTCACAATATCGTGCAAAAAAATTTGAATAAGCGTTTCGTCTTCTAGCGAGAACAAATGGCTCGACAGGTATTTAATCGTTTGCGGCAACGAAAGTGCTAATCTCGTGAATCAAATCGAAGAGAGACGGCATAAAAAAGTGCGTCGTTGGGGGGGGGGGGGGATCAGTTTAATCAACGATCGTTTCCTTAAAACGCTGAATCGCAGGAACCGGCATGTGTACACGGCCCCGTAATTGGACACCCACAGTTGCGAGAATCGACAGCTCGGAGGGTCAAACCCTCGGCAACTCTAGAGGTAATTTCAAGAAGGTTTCCCTATCTTGTTGCGCGCGATGATACAGTGAAACTTGGCTCGTTGCATTAAACGCGACTGAAAATGCGTGCAAAGGTGTAGAATAATATTTTTCTCATTCTCGCTGCAAGGTACTCAAGTAGGATTTTTTTTCTTCGGTTTAGTGTTTAAGGTCACATCAACCCTCCTAGGTTATTAGTGACCACGTTGGAGGAGTCAGTAATTAAATTTTAGGTATGTGTTTGATGATCAAATGATGAAGTTCAGTATCTATTAGAAAGGTTAACACTCTTTTACACGAGTCTGTAGTTTGTAACACTTCTTGGAAAGTTGACAAAGCGTATTTTACCCTTTTCTCTTTGTATTTAGCATAGGTGCTTAAAATGTGCTCACTCAGTTAACATTGTTTGCAATGTATCAGCGAAAATTCGGCGAATTACAAGACGGAAGAAGATTCAGAACAGTCTGCGATACACATAATTATCGAACGGCAATGGGGTAAGAGGATTCGCGAAAGGAAGCGTCTCGTCACAGTTCCAAGTTCTGCCTAAGATCGCTTCAAATTCGAACTCCTGAACCTTAATCTTCTTTTAGTTCTCGGAAGAACGGAGCGACAGGTCACCGCAATTTCCAGAGAACATTGACCTACCAGAAATCAGATTACCTTCCATTCATACGAAAACTTTAACTTCGGGAATACCCGGCGACAAAAGCTGCTGTCTTAGTTATCGAACGCACGCTTTCAATTATCTCATTTTCCTCAAATAATTAAAAAGTAATATCACCCCCTTAATTATTCTTAACCCCTTGTCGCGTGACTTTTTTACTGGCTAATAGTCGAATTAGCTATACGCTGCAAAATGCTCCTCAATTATTCTATGTTTCAATAATTCGCTCGGATTTGAAGTATAATACATACTCGTATTATATATCCTGAAATCTTGGCTTTATTTCACGTAAACTTCTCACCGGTGGCCACTAGAAATAACATCCTTCTTAAACAGGAAATATAAAATCTCATGTAATTAAAATTTAACTGTAAATTACAGCAGCTTGATCTTCGGTGCAGTATTGTTGGTGTGCCTGAGTGGCACACTTCGAGTGCAACGCCAAACTTTGGCCTTGCCTGTGAGGAGTACTTCCAGTGCAAAGGGTTAAAAATATACATCGACCTCTTCCTACTATTTGCTTACAATTTACCACCATTTAAGGGTTGAACCCAAAAACTCGTTCGACTCGGTGTTTTCAATGTCTGAGACCCGTCCGATTCCGCGAACGATAATAGACAAACAGACTGTTGGGCTAATCGAGAAGCTCGAGCAGCGTCTTAAATGGGAAGAGTTAGCCATCGCGACAGCTTATAGCCGGTGACCGTAATTAACCACTTGTCCCCGGTGCTTATTCTCTCTTCGTTCCTGTCTTCTCGAGATCTCGTTCCATCTCCACTTCCGCCAATCCGGCGCCTTAATCGAAAACCATTCTCGCGGCTGATGAAAAGTCGAAGAAAGAGCCCCGGAGTCCGAGTCGGTTCTCGTTTCCTCGATCCCCGCCCCCACGCGAAAAGGACTTCGGTTAAGTTCTTCGTTTCTTATATATATATATAGATATATATAAAAAGAGAGAGAGAGAGAGAGATAGCGAAGATAGTACTCTTCTTTCGTTGGTGGAAAATCGTGCTGCTGGAAGCCAGAGCTTTCTCTCCGCGAGAGGGCCGCTTCGTTTGCTCTCTTACTCCCTCGTTTACTCGTGCCGTTGAAAACCATCCTTGAACGTGGACGCCCGAAATGGATAATGGTACTCGGTTGGATAGCTTCGACGTTTTATTAGGCGGTATAAAATGAATTCTTTAACGCGTCAAGCGGGGATATTTTCGTGTTTTCCCTGCACCCGGTCATTTTTGCGTTCTCCCCTTTCGGGGCAGATGAAAAAGGAGAACGAAAAAAATAAAAAAAAAAAGGAAAAAAGAGGAAAGAAATAACGTGGATGGTTATCGAAAGTATTCCCGAAGTAGCCCGTCGCTCTCGATCGAGTCGAATCGCTTTACACGCGAAAGAGCACGCGTCTAGTGCACTTTCGTTCATTACTTTTTCATTTACCGCACTCTCGCGACGCGGCCCCCAGGAAAAATTGCGATATCGGTTATTCTCGTGCCACGCTGCGTTTTCGATGCTTTAATCTGAAGCATCCTCCTCTCGACATTCGAACGTACATTCGTTTCGATATAGAATACACCAAAGTACCATTCCTATATACACTCTCTGTACCCTCTGTTCTCTATTATCTTGTCAATTTTTAGCTCGCAATCTTTCCTCTATCCACGTACGAAACCTACCTCCCATTCATTATTAAACAACCTCTCGAATTACCGTGCAAATCTAATTCCCCTAAAATTCAATAGCTATTGCTCCCCTCTGCTTTACACCGACTTCCCTCTTGCCCTAAAAAGCAACTTAACAAATTTCCCCCGGTTTGCAAAGCACAAAGTAGAATGTAAACGCTCGCAGAGTCACGCGTAGAGAGAGTGCTTTTCTATCGTCTAGCAGTAGTCCGTTAAAACCCCCTTAACCTTTGATCTCGCGAGGTAACGTCAGCTTAGGAGAGGGTGCAGCGAAGAGGCGCGGCCAGACAGAAACGGAAGTGGCCCGCGAGAGGCTTAATTACGATGTAACCAACGTCGTTGCTCTTGTTTCTCGCGATATCGCCGGTTCGGAATCAGCGACGTACGTCGGACAAACTTTAGCATGTCGTTATTAATGTTAGCAGACCGTTTTCGCGTATCCGATTCCAGCGCACGAGAACGGGCCGAGGCAGCTCATTAATCAGCCCGCGAGAAAGGACGGCGACGGATGCTCGACGTAGATACTATGTTGATGCGGGAGTCGTCGAGCTCCAAATAAATAACGCGCGACTTACCGACTGGCTGGTTGGCTGGCTGGTTTGCCGGCTGGCTTGGCTTTCGTTTGTAACCAGACTGCAGATACTCCCTTCTTGAAAGGACCAGACCCCGTTGCTTACTTCTTCCAAATTACGTCCGTTCGACGACGCGGCGAGGTAATTCCCGATGACTCGCTGGGATGTAATTCGATCGCGAGGGTAACGTTTCGTAATAGGTAAACGGCTCGGAGACTGTTTATTTCGGAAGATCGCAACGAATTCGCGAAGATTCTTGGTGAATTTTATAAGAGAAACGGGCAACGCACATTTGCATCCGTATGCTTCGAGAAGATCTCGTTTCAGTTATAGTTTTCTCTTGTCGCTTCGTCGATTCTTGAGAATAATTTCCCGATCGAATGGCAGGAAATAGAAAGCTGTTCGCAACGAACAACAAAATTCCCTGTCGTACTTATAGAAATAAAGATTCCCTTACGAATAGAAAGAGAAGTAATGCTCGACACCGACGACGCGGTGATCCGCAAAGTAACTGGAGAAGTAAGTATCGCGACTTCCCCCACGCGAACGAGAAGAGCCTAGGCTCGCATTAATTAAATTAACCAGGTATCAAAGGGCAGGACGCATGATTCTGGGTAAATAGAAAACGAGTTAAAAGAAGGATGCCGTTCTGCTGTCGCGTTGGATCACCAATTAGCAGACTCGACTCATTCTCTTCATTTTTTCCGTCTCGCATCAAGATAGGACGCTTCAAGTTCACGACGACGATCATAACGAATCGTTCGTCGATGTCCACCGCGAGCTGGGGTTGCGAGAACAGAGAGGAACCAGTTTGGGACCGGTCCAGAGAGAAAACGAGGATAGAAGTCCTTCTTCCTCTCGGCTCTCTCCCGTAGTCTTCTCGAGATGGAACGGTCTAACGTATCCACCGATCGGATTCAAAATTGATATTCCTTTCGTGGCTGGACTGACTCCCTTTCCCCTGCCTGGAATCTCTTGAAAAAATCGCGAAAAGGGGCGCGCGAGGAGGACGCATTAATATGAGAGGTCTCCCCTCATGGCCGCATGTCTCTCGCGTGCATTCCGTATCGGGGGCCCAGGGAACGCTTCTTTCTTACGGGCAACGACAGCTGCTACGAGCGCTGCTAAGACGCGTCGTTACCACGAGCGATAACACAATGGCTACGGAGTTCTTCCTACGCGGTTATCAGACGGCGATCGGCCCGCCGATCCTTGTGCTGAACGCTCTGCACGCGTCCGCTTCGTGCACGCTCTGCTCCGCTCGGCGCGCGGCCTCCGCGGGAAATTATGGACTGTCACGATGCAGCCGATAACAGCAGGCCCGAGGACGTCTGCGGCTTCAACGTGCTCCGCGATATTTCCACGAATACTCCATTCATTTCTGTTCCTCGTGGATACCTTGAGAAAGCTAGCTAGCGAGGGATCTTCTCTCATTATCGTCCTTAGAAAATTTGGTCCTAGCAGGTGATTCGGACGAGGTAGAGAATATTTCGCGTTGGTTTGCGATTCTGTATATAGTCTGTATATTGTCCAACGAGACCAGATAGCAGACGGATAGTTCTGTCTTCTTGTTTATTCAGTGGCTAGGGTGTTACTGACCTGTGCATTTAACCCTTTCGTTATGAAGGACGTGTATATACGGCTTCAAAAATTATTCGTTGAAAGCGCGTATGTATTTTCTCTGTATCGCAATATTGTTTCTTTGTCAATTCGTGTAAGAATAATTCACCATAATTAGTCACACGGAACAAGCAAATACTTGTGTTTATATTATTTTCGTATTAATTAAAGGAGTCCATTTTTATGCTTTGGATTCACGATTTTAAGGGTTAAGATTACCCAATCCCTCTCCGAACAGGACAGCGTTTATGCAATTTCCAAGCTCCATCGCGACCGAGGGATAAGTAAGTGGGATTGAAAAATATATAAATAACGATCGAATAGTATGAATGTAAAAGCGGATTGGAATTAGTGGCACGCTTCATTTGCCCGCGATTCGTGTTAAACAGAGTTTCGTTTCACAACGGCGCGAAGAGATTGAAAATAATAGGAGAGAATACATTACAGATTAATTCATAATAAGTATTTAAATGGGAGCACTAAATTTCCCACTTTAGACAAGAGGGCCTATGGACCAGCCGAATAATTTCAAGAAGAATCGATCGGCCTGTCAATAATGTTCCCGCGTGAAAAGAATTGATAAAACTAGCGGTCACATTTGCTAGCATCAAAACTGGAGTAGTTGGGGGATAAACAATTTCCGCAATGCTATCGCTATGCAAAAACTTAACGATTTCCGTTCCCTCCCCCGAGAGCGGCCGCTTATTCGCGTATAACGACGTCAGTTCAGAGCACAGCAGACGACTTCTCCTCTTATCGTGCTCTTCCCCGGCGACGAGACGCGCAGGACGTCTGGACGACGATCACGCACGCATAAAATAAATGGCTCGTAATGGAATTTCGATCCGGACGAAATAAAGGACCAAAGCACAAAAAACAATGAAAAGAAAAAAAAAGAAGAAAAAGACGAGGAAGAAGAAGAAATGAACGGAACGTAAGTAAAGGAAAGAAGAACGAACGAGAGGTTAAAAAAAGGTAGGGAGGAGAAAAAAAAGAAGAAGAAAACGGAACGCCGCGCGCCCCGATAGCGGTTAATTATATTGGGGGGACTACGAGTGTATTTTATCTGCGCGGGCGACTCAGCCGAGTAAAAGCCCGAGTGAGCCTTGGCCAGATAACGGCTGAAAGCTTGCCCCATTAAAGGTATCTAGATACCTCGGACATTCTTCTCGGGAATATCTGAATAATTATCCGACGTGTTGGCGAGATTACGATTTTGTCGCTCCGGCCTTCTCTACTTCTCTCTGGACGTCTCGCGTGACGTCCTCGTGCGTCAGGACTTTACGATCATTTCTACTACGACGCATTCTTCCCTTCCGTTTCTCCTTTTTGTCGTATCGTGGTCCACCCTCTTCCTCTGAACACCATCGACCATCAAAGCGCTCTCTTCTCCGCGTAATCTGCCTTTAATCACGAGTGTTTCGGTTTAAACGACCACCGCGCACTCTCTCTTTCTACTTTTCGTCGCGCACCTCTCGCCCAATGCATCTAATTCCGGTTTTTAGTGTGCGTCCGGCAACATCCACTGTGAGACGTATTCGTCCATTAGGGATCTGTAATTCCGTGAACACGAGAAAATAACGCGTATCGAACACGAACGCTTCCACTGTGCCGTTATTTAATAAGCGACCGTGTGCATTTACGCGATAGTCATGTTTAGAGGAAAGTCGCGTTGATTTTTTTTGGGGGATCTTCTTTCTGGAGACGAAGAGTTTTGCATCACGTTAGGACAGGGCGAAAGTTGCGAATGGACGGGGATATCGCGGATGATCGTTTTGCGGAATTCATTTGAATTCTGAATTCGGCATCTGTTCTTGGAAACTTGGAACGATACTCATAGAACTATCGGTAAATATGCAGTTTAGTGGAATAAACGTCTTGATGACTTTGACTTTAGCCTTTGACTTTGACTTTATCAACCACACTCTTCTGAATAACTTTTTAAAAGTTTTAGCCGTCGCTCGTTGTTCGTTTATTCATTAACGACCAAACACGCGTGATCATGGTTTTAATTCTCTGTCAGATTCCTTTTATCTCGGCTAACTTTGCTGGTCGAATATACTGAAGTAAAACTGAGTATACTAGTATAATACAATAGGTGATATGTAGAGACTAATTGTAACTATGAAAATACAGATTTCACACTTCAATTTCACCCTTTTGTACATCAAATTCACCCTTCTGCACATCAAATTCATCTACTACCAAATCAAGTTATTCGAATAAAAATGTTTTCTTACGCGTTATTTAATATTCGGCTCATTAGAGAAGAAAAACAGTTTGTCGATTCCTGCATTATAGTAAGTTATGTACACGTTGTTTTCATATCTATACTCGTAACAATAAATTCCATATGATTACGTAGTACATAATTGCTATTAAAAAAAAGTATTTTCTTACACATCTTTGTATTACAAGTGGTAGAGAGGTGCAAGGTTTATTAGGGCATCAAAAGGTATAAGGGTAGATTATAAGAGTATAAGATTATACCATAGGACATAGAATCAATTAGTTCCATAAGATGTAGATATTAATAATTAGTTATGGGATTAAAAAAATAAGAAAGCAAAATGTAAAAAGTTACACATTGTAAACCGGAAGCCATTCTAAGCCGCCTAGACAAGGATTACGATAAGAAATAAATAACGCTAACACTTAATTATCGTCGTCGCTGATAACCAAGCCGTTGATGCGACGTTAACATATATTGAAAAGAAAAAAGATGATTGTAGTGAAATTACGGGAATGGGTATTTCCTTGAAATTGGTCGTTTAAAAGGCCGCGGCGAGGGAAAGAAATTTCGCGGCGCCTTCTCGGAACTCTGTCGCAATAATTCCAGCGGTTCGATGTTCCTGTCCGTGTTTCCACGACGTCGTGCGGATTCGCGGCTCGCCTTTTTCCTGCTGCCCTCCGCGCGATGATGTACGGGCCGATTTAGCTCGAATATTAATATCGTGTTATGGCACAGTTAAATATCGCGTGGCGCGGGAACGTTGAACCACGAACACGTAACGCCGCGACCTCTCCGGGCCGATGTGGCGCGCAAAAATAAATATCGTTCCCTCCCTTCGCCTTGTATATCGCGATTAAAAAAAGCGAATTAACAGAAAGCTTAAATGATGCATGGCCCCGTAATAAACTCTCGGGAATAACCACCAAATTCTCCGCTGCGAACAGTGTTTACTTTAACCCTTAACTATTCACGCTGATACTTTTATCAGTGTTAATTAGATTGCGGGTTTTTATGCATTTATGGGAAATTCAGCTATGGTAAAAAGCGCAAGATGCACGTGACATGCAAAATTACGCAAAATATTCAAAGTAGAAGATAATTATATATGGGGGATGAAACTAATTTCGGTTTAGGTTCTTCGATGCCGATAGCATTCACTTTAACCCTTGACTGTTCACGCTAATAGTTTTATTAATGTTAACTAGACTGCGGGTTTTTATGCATTTATGGAAAATTCAGCTATGGTAAAAAGCGCAAAATGTAGCAAGTAAAGTAAAACGTACGCTGTTATAGTTGGGGGATGAAACTATTATAGAAAACAAACTCATCGAACTATTTAAAAATAGTGGATTACTTATTGGTACATCTAATATACAAAAAGCGTTCAAAGTAAAGCACACGTTATAATATCTGTACGGTGAAATTGCCACTTATTTGCCTCTACCTTTTTAATTATGCATCTATTCGTAAAAATATGAATTCGCCGTATAAAAGTCCTCAGTCTATCGATAACAATTTCAGACGTGTTTCAAAATTAAAATACAAACATTCTTCTGCTTCGTTAGTCGTATAAGAATTATGCGAGTCACTATAGATTTCTTGTTTTTTGTATTACCAAGTGTACATCCCACAATTTTTTCCCTAAAACTCGTTTTTCCCTGTCTTACAATATCCTAGCATGTGTCCGTTTTCCACAGAACCCCTCGCAATTCTCTCGTGTATCCGCACAAGATCTGCAAAAGTTAAATATTCGAAAGTCATTCTCGCACTTGGCGATGTACGATTCCACTTTGCAAATTTCCAGAACGCGAATTTACAGAAGCGTTAAAAAAGGACTAGAATTAAAACGATAGCGAACACTGGGAATAACTGGCGGGATATGAAGGAATAAAGACTATAATATTACAAAAGGAGAAGTCGGAACACAACGTGTCACGCTTCGTTACAAGTATTCCTTCTCCCAGAGAAGGAGGAGGGGACGATTCGTGTAACGTGAAGGAGATTACACGGGAGATCTGTCGAAGGCGTCGACGATCACGCTTTGATATTTTTGGTCGACCGAGCGTATCCGAGGCTGACGAGAACTACGAGAATCCGTCTCCACCAGTTAATCCTGCGAGAGTACGGTTAATCCTTCGGGATTATGTAACACCGCAGTGTTTAAGCGGCGGGCCCGAAACTCCGGAACACCTCTCCCCGTCTGTTCTTAGCTTTAGTAAATTTCCCTCAGCCGCTGCTGCTCGTACATCTACGTCTTTAGCAGGCGAATGTACTTCGAATTCTCGGTATCGTTTCGCAAAACGAATTGGAAAACGAAAAGTGCAAGCTCCTTAACTCACTAACAGCCAACACGTTTCATTTGCTACTGCTTCAATTTTTATCGAGTTACAGAAGCTACGCGGAAGAGGTAATAGAGACGAAATAATCACTATACTGTCGCAATTTATGGAGTGCTGTTTCGCAATCTGAACGTTAACCCTTTCGCTACCAACGAAGTATATATACGTCCTGAAAGATTGGGCAATCATTTGGTGAAGATATACGTATTCGCATTTTGTAACACAATACTATTTTTATTATAATTTATACTTATTCTATCATAATTAATTGAATGAAATATGCAAACATTCATAGCCGTATTGCTTTTCTGATAATGAAAATAATCCCCATCTATGCTTTGAGAATTCTTATAATTTTAGAGTGCCGTAGCGAATGGGTTAAATTCAACCAGAATTATATCTTGGCCTGAAACTTATGGCAGCCGCTGTATGCAAATCGCGTAACGTAGTAATTGTACAAAACCAATCGCTATTTTAATTAATATCGTCGTCTAAAGACTCTCCCAAGATTTACTAATTGCTGTTTAAATTACGAAGACGATTGAACAAAATTCTTTACGATTGTCTAAGTTACTTCGACAGCTGGGCGCCGTAGACTTAGGAAACCCTTTATTAACCCTGCAATACGGGTAGACCAATTAAGCGAGCATGCATATATAGGTAGAAGAGGTTGAAAAACAAACGCGTAAACGCGCGTGGATACAAAAAAATGATGATCTGCGGTGGCTGGGAAGCCCATTCGTTTGATCGTTAATCACAGATAAGCCAAACGTGACCGTAAACGCTGTGTAACGGATTTCTTGCACGCTTATAATATTTATTGCTAGCCCTTAATGACATCCGATCGTTCGAACGATTCATCGAACCCGAACACCAACAAAGTGCGCCTTAGATCAATGTTTCCCAAATCTTTTAGGGTAGCGGCACACTTTAAAACTAATTAGGTCCTTGCGACGCACAATAATTGTTAGAAAGAAACTCTGCACTCGATATAATAGTTATGTAATATCTGCGACTACTACACGAATGATATTCTTCAAAATATTGAATACTTTTAATACAATAGCTCAAAGCAAAACCAGGACACTTACAGTAGTATTCATGATTATTCGAACGACTTCAAAAGTTGATGGACGCTCCTGTTAATACGGAAGCTTGAAATTTAAAAGTTTGGAAATCGATATGCTTGGGACTTCGAAAGCTTAGCAATTCAAACGCTTCGGAATTCAAGAGCATAGGAATCGAAACGCTTGGAAATTCAGACGCTCGGGAATCGAAAAGCTTAGGAATCCAAAAGTTTGGAAATTCAAGTTGCCTGAAAATCTGAAAGCTTGGAAATTCGAATGCTTAGGATTCTAAAGTCTTGGAAATTCTATACGCTTGGTAATTCAAATGCTTGGAAATTTAAACGCTTATCAATCGCTTCGTAAAGCATGAAAATGTGTGTCGGGAAATTCTAATCTCCCGCTTTGCGTTCTCTAATCACAAGGTAATTAATGACACATACATTGTAAGTTATAAAATAAAAAACGGATATATGTCGCTGTTTAATTCGTTCGCTACCAGGGTCTCCTGGGAAAAACGTCCACCAAAGCTCATGAATTTTTTCGGGATTATATGACACCAATTGGAATACACTTTAATCTATTCAACTGCTGTACAAACTCTAAATAATCTAATATTATCGCAGACCAAGCACATTCTTCATAAATATATTTCACCGTTTTAGATCTTAACAATTCTGTTCAAAACACAACGCCTTTCAACATGTCTTCATAAATTGACCAAAAACGTCTGTCACATATATGTGACGACGGGCTTTGATAACAAACCGATGTGTCACACATATGTGACGGCTCGTAGCGAACTAGTTAAACCAGTGTTTTATTCTTTCTCCCGATATATCCTCTAAATTCTAAGCGATCCATTAAAAATCACAACACTTAGAGCCACTGTACGTACCATAAATGTAATTTTAATGAAATACTCACACCGGTTGGGCAACACTGCCTTAGATAATCTGCTGAAACCTCCTTAGGATCGCCTATACATACCCTTCCCTTTTCTCCGCGTTGCGATTTTTCAATCGAGTTATAATTGTATCATCCCGATCAGGCTTATCTGACTAAAGCGGATAAAAGTGCAACTCGCTTTATTTACCCGGCTGCTTCTCAGCCACCATGGCTACCGATTATATTGGTTAGAAAATTTTCACCGGAAGCGGCGCGTCGATGACAAACGCCTGTGCATCTCGTTAATTAGTATCGGGAGAACATTAACGAGCTCCAGGAAGAGTCGATAAGAGGTGCGCGCCTACCTCGTAGTTTCTAGTAGTTCGCCAAAGAAGATAAGGCGAACGACTCTGTGCTCAAAGGCAAACGCAAAGCGTTCTTGCGTCCCCGGCCCTTTATTTGCCCTCTTTTCTCCGCGGATGAATACCGAGATTATTCCGTATCACCCAGATCCACTTAGATTAAACGCGATAAATAGTTGGACGGATTCTACGCTCTTTCCCTTGTCCCTTTCTACTACCGTTTCTCTATCGTTACGTTTCTAATTTCACCCTGCAATTCCATCGAATGGAATTCGATGGTAGCTTCCGCCCAAGAGCTTCCGCCTTTAAGTTTCCCATCCCATGCGCCCACTTGCAAGCTGCTCATTTTCGTTGTTCACCATTCGCTACGAGATAACTTCTTCTCTACGTTTGCTCTTTAACAATGAGTTATCATAAAGGGCACTTTACTCGTAGCAAACAAAATTAGAAAGATTCCCTTTGGCAGGGGAATGCAACATTTTCGGGATGTTTAAGACGATTGGCAAGCTTCCTTTGCAAAGAGATCCGAAACGAGAATTTCAATTTCTATTAGTGGCACGAGACTCCGGTTTGCATAAGAAACGAATAGTTAAGAGATGCAGATAATTAAAGAATGTGAGAATATAGTGAGAATAATGAAAGAATCAAAAAATTTGGAGGCAGTGGACTACGTAAGCTGCTTTTAAATTGATTAAGAGCACGAGCAAAAAATCAACACGATCGGAAAACTGCCATTTTACTTGTTTCAAAAGGATACATTATAAATGTAGTTATTTAACTTTTCTGTGATACTTGCGATACTGTATATTGCTACTATAATATGAAAATCAGTGCAATTTCTAGAAATACGATTGTTTATTCGATTTCAATCACTGTAGTTAATCGCAGCGACACGGGTCAACGAAGAGTAAGAAATCGTTCCAAAATACCACATCGCTATGCTCCAAATAAATTACATTCTACAAAAATAAACAACTACAAATCCTTTCCTCAAGAAACGTTTCTGCAGAAACGTCGAGTAGCTGCACTACCCCGCTGTCACTTCATCCGATTACGCATGCAGAAAGATGAGTTGCAATCTTAAGACGAGTAAATTAACCTTCGATGTTACTCTAATCGTATCGATCCCCAGAGGACAACCGGTAGACGTTGACAAATCCACGTTCTGCCCTCGAAAATTGATCTGGTTCCCAGAGCAGGGCGAGAGATAAGAGGGTGAGTCCTCTCAGTATGCAGGTCTGTCCCATTTCGTCGCTCGTTAGAAATGACATGCCGGCGATGCGATGCGATGCGATTCGATGCGATGGTGACGGTGAGGCTACTCAGGAGGGTCTTTCGGGCCACGGCCAAGAGTCCCGGTTTGATGAAATGGTAGCCGAGTAATTGAAATCTCGTGTTCCTCACCGAGTCGATACGACATCCAGGGGCCCTGCCATCCCCGTTCCTCTCTCTTTCACCTTGCCCAATGCTTCTGTTATTCTTTCTACCCGGAGATATCCGGACCCGTTCACATGTCACGTTCCTGGAACGCGTGCACCCAGGTAGGACCCCGGTCCTAACTTACCATCCGGAGACTATAAGCCGATTATATCTTCCCAAATATTGAGACGTGGCCGGTGCACATCGAAACCAGCTCGAGAAATCTCAACGATCGATCCGTCGCCAAACAAACGCTTCGATTCCTTGTTGACGCAAATCTGTCCACGATGAAACTGTACGGATTGTGTTTGCCATTGGCAGTTTCAGAAATTGGTAGCTTCGGTACACGTTCTATTATATGGTCCTCTTGATGATACTTTTTTTTTAAATATGTATATCGTTTGCAAAGGCTCGCGGTCGATTGATATAATGGATTATCGATTAATGAAATTTGGAAGGGTGTAGGCATTGGTCAAGTAAAGGAAAGATCATCCATTTATAGGAAATATTGTAAATTTCAAACTGAAATTCGGATTGTGGAAATGAAAACAGAGGTTTTTTACGCCCCTTGCAATTTAGATTGGTTATATTATAAAAATTATATTCAATCCGACCATAAAAGCTGATAAAGTTAACCTGCTATCCATGTATTTAACGTTGTTAATGTTTATCTCAATAGCATATCATTGTACGATTCGATATATTGTGAATTTGAAGATCTAGAATTCGGAACTTTGGAAATTCGACGCTTTAAATATTTAAAACGCTGGGAAAATAAAAGCAATGGAAATTCTAAGCTTCGAGAATTGGAAGCGTTGGAAATTCAAAGCATTGGAAATTCAGCGCTTTGAAAATTTGAAGTATTGGGAATTCGAAGATTCGGAAGTGACATGTGACAAAAATACAACAGCATATAAATGCTGCCTTCGATCATTATTATCTATGCGGCAAAATTACCGAATTGGTCAAAAAACCGTATCATTTAAACAAGCTATTATTCCGCAAAAATTCGTGCTAAAGAGGGTTCAATTAAAAATAGGTATTATGATCTAAAAATCATAACTTTTCCATGGTTCGAGTCACGGCCGAAGAGGATGAATTATTTGCTGTACGTTGGGAAAAGCATAACATCGCTCACTGACCCGTGGATGGTTAGCGACCAAAGCAGTACGAAATCGTCGTCGAGGGAATACAGAAAATTGAAACGTTCCGCGGAAGAAAAAGTTGCCGGGTTGACGGGACTGGCCGATACGATCGGGGCAACGATTTCTCGCGCAGGATTCGCGTCCCGAAGAGCGGCGAGACAAAGCTCCCGCGCGTCTTAAATTATGATTCATGGCTGGAACACTGGTGAAATTGAAATGCAGGCCACAGTTTCGCCGTGGTTTTTCGATTCCCAGGACATAACGTCGTCGGGAACGCTGGCGGCGATCGCGTTTCCACCAGCCATGTCGTTTCACTCGCGAATTTGCATAATTTTACGCGCCAATGAAACTCGTGTTAGCCCGACGTTTGCACGAATTTCGGCATTTTTGTGAGAACAGCAGGATTCGTAAACCAAGAGCCCGCTGGTTTTAAATGAGCCAAAATCCACAGGTAGAACAATTCATTTTTTATATCGTTAGCCTTTTAACGTCGCATCGTTGCATACTATTTAGAAATTGTCGCGTGTAAAATGTCGTTCTTTCTTTTTAAAAAGCAAAAAAGTCAAATAAATACCAGTAAATTCTACAAAACATATACGAAGGCCTTTTGAAAGGGAGGTAGATTTATAATTTATAGATACCATTAGACATAGAAAAATTGAAAAAGAATGAACCAAAAATGAATGTAAAAATCCTGCTACAACTGCTAACGTGGTGGTAATTAGACAGATGAATTTTGTGTGACCAGTCACAAAATTATTGGCACAGGATAAGAAGTAATAAAGGTATCATGATTATAATAATACAATAATTTATGGTCGAATCCATCGAAACTTTTGCACACACCCAACACTACCATTATTGTTGTATTAAAAAAAAATTAATTCAGTTAACTCTAACTTCGATTAACACCAGATTTACGGATCCCGTCGACTTCACGAATTAGGATATCATATTTAAACATATGGAAATCATAAATATTATTTCTAAGCGATTTATGTTGGCTCTGACATAATGACATGAATAATTATCAGAATTCAATAACTTCTCTTCTCCAATCCTGCAATATCTATTTTTGGGTGAACCCTTTAAATTATACAACTAATATCCGCCAATCTAGTGTTATAAATCTTCGAATAGAAATCGTGCTAAGATAGAATTTTTCTGCAACGAAAATTAAACTATCCAATGCTTATTTGCACCCTTGAAGCAATTATTCTTTCCTCTCCTCAAAAAATTCCTAGTTTTCTCCTTGCGACGATCAAATATAACAGATCTGCCCATATTTCAAGCTAACATTCGCCATATCGCAATTTAGCTTGTTGTCGAAGGAAACGTGAACCCGTTGGAGGACAAAAACTGCATTTATCGAGGAGATCGAGCTCGGTAACAGGCGCATCGCGATAAAATCGAGATGCAAGTGGCCGGGATTGGAACGTGTGGACCGATTGTGTGTTTCACGGGCTCCCCAGTCAGCCATGGCAGCAGATGTTTCGAGATTCTTAAAGCGTTTCCACCTTAGGCCGGGCTAAAGACACAGAGTCCGCCTCATCCCTTCGTAATCGCTCGAGCGGAATCGTCGAATCCCGGGGAGGACGGTTTGTTCGACGCGCGATTCTTTGCCACAGCACCGGCTTCTTACGCCGCGCTCCCAGTATTTAACCTGTACGATAAATTAAGCCGGACCCCTCTTTCCGACACGCTCCAGCGAAAGTATTCAAACTCAAAACAAGCTGAACGCCGCGTCGGGTCGCGAAAACCCGAAACTTTCGCCTAGAATTAATCCTGCGGCTCTCGCGAGACAGAAAAAGAACGTCGAGAAGACGTTCAATGAAGTTGTAGCTGAGAAAAAATTATTCTAGTTTTTTTTTCTTAACCGTTTCGATGTTACGGATGATTATGGTCTTCTTGTATACTACAGGTGACTATAGTCATCCGTGGAAATTTCGCATTGGTTAAAAAATCTGGCTAAGTATAGTACAAGTACACTTTAATATTCCTAGGCAAGTAGTTAGTTTAGTATGCGTTAAATATTAAATGATTAATCCTTTCACTATGGCAGCTTAAAATTGGAAAGTGTTTCTAATGCACAGATGAGGATACTTTTTATTAATTTAGGAATAGTGTAAGGGTAAATAGTTAAATACTCGGTATTATTGACTGAATTGTAAAATAAATCGAATAACAATTTAAATATTATTGCGATGTAAACCAAAGTATGGTCGTGTTTTAACAGACGATGGCCCACTTTTTGAGGGCGTAGATATACGTCCTTCGTAGCGAAAGTGTTAAGGAATGAATAATTTGCAAGATAGTAGGTGTCGCACTGTAAACTCGTCATGGAATTGTCTTGCATAGCTTTAGCACACTGACATGACGCCCAACTTCATAAATATATAAATAAATAATATAATTTTCATGTATAATAAATATATAAATATATAAATACATAAATTTATAAAGACGAGTAGATTAATTATGAGCGCATATACTATTAATCAGTCACATTGCAGTGACACTATTTTTTTATATCATTCTATCTGAAGATACACTTAGGTGTAACAAAGGGTTTATCCTGTTGAGATTCATAAATAATAAGAATAATAACAATAACAATAATTCGTTTCTCACGGAAAGAAAGAAAGAGGTAACGGGAAACATCGAGCATTAATTACGCAACGTACAAAGATTTCAGTAGTCGCTTTGTTTTCCACCGTATTTAATTATGAGAAGTGAGCTCTGTTGGCAGACGAGCCTTGCGCAAAAATATGACACGCAATTATGTAAACCGAGCGGCAACGATAATGACATTTCGACTGACATGCGGGGATCTGATTATGCAAATGCGACCGGTTACCTTAGTCTCGGTTACAAAGTTGCGAGCTAGACCAGACGAATAATTATTACTTTGTATTTTTGCTGCCGAGGTCCCACCCTCTACGTTCATTATCAAAAATATTCGCACAGAGCTTCGGTTATCCTTTGTAAACGCGAGACCTGACGACAGTCTTTGCTGTCTGCGCGGACTTGCCTTGCAATTCGTTAATTATTCGTCGTAATAAACAATTACGCTGGGAAACTCTGACACATTAGCGGTCTGCCACTGACACAAATGGATATTTAACAACAAAAAATGAGAATCGGAACTGAGATTGAAAATGTAAGTCCTAGAATCGTTCGAATTCACTCTACAAAGAGTTTATCAGAGTGTTCAAGCTATTAGTTTTCAGGTTTTTTCTCGCAAATGGTAAGACAAGAAACGGAAATGATTCGAAGGTTAAAACAAGGACATTTTTTAGTAAACGAAGACAAATTAGGTTAGCTAGGCTTGGTTAGCCCGATTCATCATAAAGATATTGAACAAATTCTGATTAATTTTTTCCTTTGTCATTTTTTGGGAAGCCTATAAATTGACATCTTTATTTCATACATCTGCTTTGTTTCCGACAAATCTTACACTGTTATCGTCTGAAATAAGCGCAGATAATTAAATAGATAATGTTGCTTAGATCGTGTTCTAAGTCTGTCTAATTTCCCGCGTTGCAACAAAGCGAACTGCAATGCATCTGCATTTAATTCGTGAGCCTAAATATAAATATGCAGATTTAACCCTTTCGCTACGGCACCCTTAGTATTAAAATCGTTTGGAATACAGAAAGCAGGATAATTTTTATTCATACAGAAATAGCATGTGAACATTTAGATACTACAATTACGTAATTAGTTAGAATTTAATACATAGATGAACAATAATTAGTGTATTGTCATGTTTTGCAAAAGTTCTTGTCTTTCAGCAACTGGTAGCCTAATTTCAGACGACGTACATACATGTATGTACGTATTTCGTAGCCAAAGGGTTAATCTGAAGATTTCAAAGATTACATGAGATACAGTTACTATCTCGATGGTAAATGAGTAGTTAGTATCGAGATAGTATCCCGAGCGATATTTTCAATCGATTTTCACGAAATCGATTCTTTGGCGCATCGATTCTATTTCGCTTCAGGATCGATCCTTTTGCAAGGATCGCGCATCTCGAGCAACGGCCCGCGCAAAATTCCGAACGTGGAAACCCATGCACCCCTATAAAATTGTAAAATAATTTTCAGCGTAAACCCCGGCGAAACCTGGCGGCTGTTCGCCGCTGCTTTAAATCCGGCCACGCTTCCCGAAATAATTGAAGCCCGCCCACCACACCCACGCCACGCAATCTCGTTACAATTTTATTGCGGCTTATGCTCCGATTTTATCTGATTCGAACGATCACGCAGTCGAAGGATACCTCTGTTTTCAGGCGCGGCCACCTACAATCTCTTTTTTTCACGCCCCTCTTCTCGCTTTTATTTTTTAACCGGCAACGATTGGAACAGTCACTTTACGACCCCGATCCTCGTGTTTTTCTCCCGTTCCAGTTTCTACACCTTCTCAAAAAGAGAACCGCGTTCAAGAGAAACGTGAAACGGGAGCCGTACGCGGAGGGAGAAAAAAACGCTATGTTTTGACGCGAGACAAAGGCTAGTGGGGGGGAGGGGGGGGGGGGAGTTTTTAATTAAAAAGTAATAATAAGTTGGCGGTTGTGATCATTTATCGACGCCGCGTTTATCGAACGCACGGTGGACTTTGTTTTCTTTTAATTTCACCCAGTTTCGACCCTGGTCGCAATAATAATGTCCCGTTGAACTTTCACCCCCCGATAGGGGACGCTTTATGGTTCCGGTTATCTGCGGCAGAAGTTGCGGAACGAAAGGAGAGTCCGGCCAACTTCTCTGATTCGAGCAGAAGAGATAATGGACGATCTACGCGCAAGTGGCTTCGCAACGATAAATTTCCTCAGTATTATTTTACCGGGATATCACACACGATATCTCGCGTTTTCATTGTATCAGGCGCGGATCTAAGAGCTTTTATTTGGAGAGAGGCAGGGGTGAAATGTGTAAACGTACACATACACATTTTGCACTTCAAATATTAACATCTTAAATACTATTCACCAGCTTTTCTGTTTTTTTCTCTCGTATCTTCTAGTGCTTCGATCCATATTACAGTAAGCGGTGTATATTATCGGTGTATAGCATCTTAAAAGAGTTAAGCCGCGTTTTTGCGACTCTTCTTGTCTTGTTCGAAGAAAACGCTGATGCGTGGCCAATATGTCGAAACTGTGATGGGAAATTTTTCGCCGATGTCATTAATTACGTTTGTTAATTGCGAACGAAATAGGGAACGTGACGTTTCATAAATTTCCGCGGCGAGAATCAGCGATCGAAAACCCAATGGCGCGCGGAACGTTTAAACGTTTTCACTTAATTACGCGATTCGTTCGCGGCGTCGATTAGCAGGCGTTTAACGCCAATTTTATGCACCGATGAAGTGAAACTCGCGGTACGGTGATTGCCGTTGCCGCTCCTCCAGCGTATCACATATTTGAAACTTTGCAATTTGTTTTACAAGACGAGTTACAAGAGACCAATGCCGGCTTCCCGACAATTTTGAACTACGGTGAAGTTTTCCCTTCTACTCGTCTGAATGGGACAGATTTACATGATTCGACAAATACGTTGCATTGCGTTAATTATTTATTGACAATATTCGCCTTTACCCTAACGCGTAAAGCGGTAGTCTAATAGTTTTAATTTTTGTTCAATAAATTACAACTGTTTCAGTAAAATGTTCAGCATACCACACAACTGCTGTGGATGGTTGTTTACAATTATGTCACAAAAGGATTGCATCCAATTGAATTATGATGCGCATATCACGAATAACGTTCTAAAGCTGGACAAGGGTTGATCTTGTTAGGAACTCTCCAAATAATTCGTCATCACGAATTGGACAAGTATGCATTACCTTTTACATGCTGTTGTGGCGGCTCTCCTGCACCTACCACTAGAGGGACATACGAAATAAGACTTTCTCGAAAGCACTCGCACCAACTACCTCGTCCATGTATATACCGCCTTTAACCTTCCTTCCAATATCCCAACGTCTAAGGCAGGGCCTGCTAGGTAGCCTTACTGATGAGTTCACTAGCAGGCCCAGGACGAAACGCAACACCCTTCCTTTTTCCTATCCTATCCACTCTTTACAGTTCCACACTGTATTATTTCAACCAAGAAAAGAAATTAGTTGGAGGTTGACTCCCCTGCACGTATCCTACTAAATAAAACCATGTCACTCGCAAACCAAAATATCATTTCGAATTACGTTGCAACATTCGATCAACCGAGTAAAAGTTATCTCAACTCGAAAATTTCCGAGCCACTCGCTTGACACAGCGTGAGTAGCAATAATAATAATGAAAACTCGCGATGGAAATCTCAGACTTGAAATAGATTGCCTTTTAACCCGAAATCGAATTGCAGAATGAATTGGGGAGAGGGTGCCAAACAATCGATGCCCGTCTCGTTAAACGATTTCATGATTCGCGCGGACGAAAATTAATTATTGTTCATAACGAAGCTCCACGGAAAAACAACGGGTTGGTTAAATCGGCCCCGGTCGCCTGTCATCGGCTCGTAAACGCGGAAATGATTCGAACCCAGGTCCAAGGGGTGAAGCACGCGGAATAAATTCGAAAGGCCAAAAACGCGATAGCAAATTTACGCGGCGCGACGTTTTTAATTTGCCCGATCTCCATTAATTAGTTTGTTTATTGTAGCGTAGCGACACGCTTCCTCTCTCTCTCTAACCACTCCGTGCTTCTGCACGAAGCGTTCTCTAAAATCGCCTGCAATGATCGTCGTTTGAGACGTGTGGTGGTTTCCCTTCTTTTTGTTATTTTATCCCTCGCCGTTCACCGTCGGGACGGCGACGGCGGTGGCGGAGAGCGACGCGAAAAGTCATTCCGTCGAATGACAGAGATCTCCGGGGAAGATTGCGCAGCGAAACGGGCGGACTCGCGATCTCGCGTGGCCGTGCAACGTTTAATGAGGCCAGACCGCCCTGCAGGCGAAACAGTGCCCCTTCTTCAGAACTACTCCCGCGGAGTCGCCGCAGGCTGCTCGGTATTCTCGTATGCAAGAATCCGGTCGTTCTCTCGAACCTTGTTGTAAATAGTTATTCGGAATGACAGTTGAATTTCGCCCATCCCGGGGAACTTCGTCGCGGGAGAGCTGCGCGAGATGCTTCGCCTTCCCTGTTTCTTCCTACTTTGCTCTTTCGACCAATGAGCAGAAGGAGGAGCACGCAGGACTGGGTTCGAAGATCGTTGACGGGTCGCGAAACGCACCGGGACATGGGACACGTTGAGAATCCCATCCATGGGCAGAGAGAACTCGTCAGCAGGAAACCAACGGAAGAAGAAGAAGAAGAAGAAGAAGAAGAAGAAGGGGGAACACAGAAGCAAGATGGAAAGGAGAAAGGTGGACCAGGCAAGTTGGTAGGAGGAATATACAAATGTGGATTTGGCGGATCGTATCTTCGAGTCGGCTGAGTTTATCTTTTGTCTTTCGAAAGCTTCTTCTCTCGCTCTCCGCAACATGGCTTTTGCCAACCTCTCTGCAGGTTCCTCCAACCCCCTTTCCTCCGCGTCTCTACCGTTTCGATCGAGAAACCACCGGTTTCTTACTATTCCCCCGCCGTGCGCCATTGTGCGCGCCGGACAAAGCGCCACGAAGCCGACCCCTGCCTTATCCGCCCGAGATATTCGGCAATATCCGAATGAACGCTCGACCGGAGAGACAGCTTGGAAAGGGACACGGTCGGGAAAGGACGTATTAAAAGTAGAAAAAGGAAGCTCCCGTAGGAGGCTGTGATTCGCGGCGAAATTACGATGCCGTCGCTGATAATCTTACTTGAGAATGCGACGCAATTAATGGACCGGTTATAATTGCTGTTAATAGACGGCACTATGACGATTTTTTGCCCCTTTAATGCATTGCGGACTCTATGCCAGGGGTTTTACGATGGCATGCGCCTTATCTCGAGCAATAAGAACCCTTGGAATGCCCTCTTTCGCCAGGAGATGGAATATTCGTGACTGGGAACGCTGACGATGAGTGTCAACCCAGCAAAGGCGTAATTCCACTCAGGCAACACTAAATACGAATTTAGAGTTTTAGCTTTGAATGTGCATCGCGGATTACGGTTGGACGATTCATCTATAGCGTCTGTGAAACACGAAAGCTGGAATATTTATGCTAGTTCAATGGTTGAAGTCATTTTGCTAATTTTCAAAATGTCAGCGAAAGTAAAACCGGCTGGCAAGGAAATTCGAACGGCTTTCGCTATGAATGAATCATCCGCTATGCGCGTTCAATTCATCAAAAGTAGAGAGCAGCTCCTACTTCGTACATTGTTCACTTTGGATGTTCACATTGAATGGAATGAAGATGAATCATCTATCAGCGATGCACATCGAAAGCGTAAAATCTAAATTCGCCTTAAGCAACTCGTAGTACGCCACGTGACACCCAATGTCCACTGTTTTTAGTTGAATCTCACCGAAAGGTAAACGTATAATAATACAATAACGGTATGCGTAATCTTGAGTTCCAGTTTTCACCAGCGAAGCCTACTTTCCTCGAAATGCTAAAACATTTCCGAAGCAAACAGGTTGATGCGATTGGGTGGAATGAAATATCGAAGATCGTTGCAGGATCAAAGGAGTGACTGAAACGAAGATCAGTCTCTGCCTGTATCGATATCGATCTTCCCTTTAAAATAAAGTCACGCGTTCGTATCTCTTTGAAGAGATGCTTCGCTTTGAAGTTTCCGTAACAAAGAGTTTCGATGTCGACACGGATGAGAAATAATATTTACGCGTGAAACGAAACAGATCGTCCGAAAGTGACGATTTCAGCAGCCGAATTCGGCGCGTACTTTCGCGGCTGGCTTGCCAGGGAGCATTAAGTTCCAGGACAGCTTAAGCAAATCCGGCGGCACGTATCGACACGGCAATCATAATATATGTATGAATGTTCAGTGTACTGGAATCTAGCGTTACTGACAAGAGATGCCTACCTTGTAGCCGCGATTCAGGCCTCCCGCTATCTTCGGTATTCGTGGTCGGGATCGCTTCTGAGTGACGTCACCGGTTCACCGTGTACCCTGAAATATCAAAGTTTCGGTTCAATCTTTGCTGCCTCTTCTCCAAAATTATTTCAATTCGAGGTTAAATCGGCAAGTTACTCGAGAGTTTGCGACGCGCACATTTTTAAGCTACGCTGCTTTCAGGATCAATTCTTTTAAGTAGTATAAAAAACACCGCACTTTGGATGTTTTACATGTTTTTGCGTAGCACATCTATCCTATATATTTCAAGCATCTAAATTTCCTATAAATACAGAAAAATCTGCAGTGTATTTATTATATACTATGCGCATTATTATTTACATTTTACCAAAGTATTTTGTAATTCCTCAAAGTCGCGGCGACTTCAAAGATCGCAAAGATCACATGCCACTAAAGTGAAGCACCAGCTTGTAGAAAAACTTGTAATATAATATGAAGTTAACCCTTTGAGTGCTAAATAGTTTTCAGAAATCGACACATTTCTGGATTTATTTTACTAATTGTATTTATTCACTTACTCGTATTTATTAATCATTACAATATTTCTAAATTTATCTTTGGTGTACATTTGTTTGTATTCATTCTCCATTCTGTTAAATGACCCGAATTTGTATACTCTATGTATGATATACAAAATTGGCCTCACATATGCGACCACAGCACCCAAAGGATTAATGGACAGCTTACGTAGCAACCGTAGTGAAAAAGATTGTACATACGGCAAGGAGTTAAATAATGTATTCGTGCTCTTGTGAATCTGTTGTGAGCATCGCGCAATCCGTTGTCTTACATATGGGTCGAGCAATCGATGTCTCGGGTTCCCTTACAAATTTCGTTGCGTAAGCGTTACAACGCTAAAACCAACCGTTCCGGTGTTATATTAATGTTCTCTCTTTTACCAATATATCATCGACGCCCGCCGATCAAATCGTTTCTTGGCAACATCATTTATCTAGCGGACTTCTAGCGATCGTGTACACATACAAGTATCGCTGCTGTCGAATGGGTCACGAAATGATCCTGAAACGCCCTACAGCGACATCCAACCACTAAAATCATTAATCGTCGGTACGATACAAAGACAATACGGTAGAGGAATTAGAAGTGGGTATCAAGTATAAAACAAACAAAATTAATTCGGGAAGAAACCAGGTCATCTGGCTTGTATCTCAATCGTGTTATTCGAGTCCTCCTTCGCTTTGATTCGTGTGAAAATGTAACATATAAATCTAAATTCTCCGTTTGGAAATTTAAGGCATTGAAAATTCAGCGCGTTGAGAATTCAAAGAATTAAGAATTGGAAGCTTTGCAAATTCATAGCATTGCGAATTGGAAGCTTTAGAAATTCAAAGCATTGACAATTCAGCGCTTCGAGAAGGTTTGGAAATTCCGAGCATTGGCAATTCTAAAGTTTGAGAACAATTGGAAAGTTTGAAAATTCCTCATCACTGAAAATTCAACGATTTGAATATTGCGATGCGCGCTAAAAGTACAGAAGCAATGGCATATAAATGCTCTGCCCTTACTTATCATTGATTCCCACAAAATTATCGAAACGTTAAAAAAAACCGTATCGTCCGAACGAGTAAGTACACGCGTAACAGTATACACGTCTGTTTCTGTGAAAAAAATCAGCCCACGACAGGAATAAAAGTACGAGACCTTGCGAACGGATTCGAGAATTTCCTGTTTCCAGCACGAAACTAACCAAGCACATATTCCGCACAGTTACGAGTGCACCAACGGCCACGTAACCTCTGTCCGTAATAACTCCTCGATCCTTCGTTCTCCTTCTTTCTCTTTCACTGCTTCCGCACTATTTACTTCTCTCTCTTTCTGCCTTTCGCCTGGCCTCTTACGCCTCTCCGGAGGTCCGAAGAAACCTGCCCCACTGGTCCACTGGCCGTTCGAGTTCGGACTTCTCTGCTCGTCTACCGTTTACACGGCCAACACACTGTTCCGCTCCCTTGCTGGCCTTGTTGTCCCGATACTATCGGCGAACACACGTGGACACGTTTTGTCTTCTAATGATCGAAATAGAAATTATTCCGGCCCGCCACCGGGCCCAGGTTCGAGGTATCGTCGCGACCACTCGTCCGGATGAACATCGTGCCTCTTGTAAAGCCACCTTAATCCCTCTTGGTATTCCCGACCACTTTGCCTCTGATCGAAACACCGACTGATTGTTGACACCGAATGCGCTTAACGCTTTGACAGATTCTAATAGATTCGTACAGATGGATCACAGCGTATCCATTGCGTGAATGGAATAGAAAAGGGTCAATAGGTTTAAGCTCCATTTTCTTCGATCTATCGCGTAAAATGTTGTAAGAAAAATTGGAGGTGCTTTATCCAATGACACGCATATCTTAATTAATTATTTAACTATTTAATTATGTCATGGGTAAAAACCCACTTTTTAAACAAAACAAAAAACAACAGAAACAACGAGCACACTTACATAAAAAGAAATACGGAGAACAAGATACATGATGATTAAAACAAGGGCCTGTATAAATTATGTTTAAAGATATTGACATTGTCAGCGAAGAAGTTTACATCTTGAAATTTTCTCAGCTTCTTTAACCAGTGAATCAAATAACAAATTACGACAAACCACTTCTTTGGTAAAGCTTTCACGTGACCGACATTGATATATTTTTATAGATAGCTTTACAGTTATAAGAAAAGCATTTTGCTACCCCGAAGGCCTTTCTTAAAACTTAAACGGCTAAATTAAGGTACATTCAGATCTAATCGTTGGATATTGAAAAAAAAACGTTGTGAAATACAATATAAATGTAATGTGACCCGAAGTTTTCGTTCAATCCAATAGTTACACTGTTTCACCCTTAACTTTTTTCCCCAGCCCCGAGGCACGCGTGCAAGGAACACGCGTGGTAGATCGTTTCTTCTATAGATGGATGAATGGCACGCGTCTGTTTCGAATTTACGACGACTCTTTTCCTTTCTATGCCCACGGTTTTTCATATGGAACGCTTCCGCGGCTCGATGCCACTTGTTTCACGCCCTTCGGCTTCGTTAAAACGGCTTCTGTTTCTCTGCTATCCACCCCGCACCAATGTTACACCTCGTATCGCCACTTAGCGTCCCGACGCCTCTTTCTCTCGCCGCTTTCTCTGCATAAATACCTCTACACGCGTGCGTGTCTGCGATCTCTCTCGCATCGGTGGTCTTGTTTTGTTTCAACGAAGCTAGGCGAATGCAGTTGCGCGCACAGCGATACACGTTAAAACGTCTCATTGCGAGAGGAAGTTTCGGTAAGTGGCTTGATATGTGCCTCCTTGCCGAACTAAACACCGTGACGAGGATTCTCATTTGTCATCGCTTGTATGAAACACAACGCGCGTGAATTATCGTTGCCATTCTGACCGCTCATATGGCGGGAATTTGTATACCAAAAGGGAAGAGACGGAAGAAAGGGGACGAATAAAATTGCAAATGTAGGTGCGACTAAAGTACGGCTGCGAAAAGAGCGCCGTTTGTCCGTGTAATGAGTAGATTGCGGATGTTCATGCATTTATGCGATATTTAAACGTAGAAAATATTTTACAATGCGCGCGAGACGCTAGAATATTTATTTACTTATTTATCCTTCCACGGGTAATAATCCGTTAATGTACAAGAAATTAATACGTTAGACTGTGAGAAATTCCGCTCGCTAGGTAGAGCTTGATATCGTTGAAACTAATTCATTACGTTACGCTTGAATGAGACAATTGAAGACACGCAAAAATCTAAAGTGATAGTATCAAACATAATACAATTGATACGCATCAGAACAATATTTAATTGTTTCGATACACCTCAAATCGTTTGCAACCATATTGTACATGAGATTGATACGCAAATATCAATTCTAAAAGTAAACCTATCAATGGTATCAAACATCTCTGAGTCCAATCACTAATAATATCCATTTCTGACAGTCTACGCGTTTCGTTTCTCCTAATTTATCCCTCTTTCGCCTACTATATTTGCATCGCGATTCCTCGAGTTCCTGTTCCCATCAACAGCGCAGATTTCACGTTTTTTCCCTTCCATCTCCCTATTTGCCGATCGCATGGACAAACTTCTCCCTCGATGGCCGGTTTAGTTTCGAATTCGATAGGAGGGGGAATGCAAATCGCAGGCTTTGACTCATTGTCGCAAAGAAGAAGAGAAAGAAGAAGAGGGGCTTGAAAAAAAGGCGAAGTAAAGGCAAACTGTCGTAAATCGCAGACTAGTCGAGCACGCGTGCCACTCCCGTTCGTCCATATCGGAAGCAATTTACAAACACGTCTCTGCCACGTGGCAGGAAAAAGGTCCGCTCTCTCCTGTGTCCCGTCTTCTCTCTTTCCAAGCTGCTTCCTCCTCTCTGTCGTCGCTATTTTTCGCTATACCTTCGCGCCGCCATAAATAATGCCTGTAATTCGCCACCCTAGTCGAGGCCGTCGTCTGTGTCCTCTGCATTCTACTTTGTCTTTTAATGCCTTCCGCTCTAACCATAGATTATTATTTTGATGTATAACGCGAGACAGGGGACGCCTCTAGAGGTAGAGGGTAAAGTTACCCCACGAATCTTTCTCTGATCCAAAAATCGAAAGGGAGAACTCGTATTCGGTGTACAGACTGTTCCACAGATTTAAATCGACGTAGTTTGTTAATATATTTGGGAGGCAATTTTAAGAAGAACAAATAAATTAGAACACACAATATATATATAATATATATTAATATATATAATACAGTGGAATCCGGTTATTATAATCACGGATAATGTTATCAATGGCTATTATTCTATATTCATTAACCACCTTTTAGGATCAAGCTTCTTAATCAGTTTAAGCAATTCTTTATTGTTTTGTACTTGTTGAAGTCAAACATTTCGTTGTAATGCGTAGAAAACTCCACGTCTTAAAATATTGGTAGAAGCGAGTTCTTTTAGAGTTTGACCATGGAACGTCGGCTAATTAGGGTTTGGGGATGCCTGCGAACACCCCAGGTGTGACTGTACAAACTGTCGCCACGCTTTGTAGGCAGTTCTAACCATGCGCCCGTCTTGTGAACATTACCAATACTTCTTCCACCGTATTAAATATAATTATTTACCCACTTTATTCCACACGAGTCAGTTATTTCATATCATTATACAGTATTATCATTTTTTAAATAATCTCTTTTCTACCTCTGACCTCAAGTGAAGTGAATATGCATTCTAATGGGTATATCCTGTAAATTAAATAAACTAAACTAAAAATTATTATCATAATCAATGTGTCCCAAAACACTGCATATAAAAATTGATTAAAAATAATCCGCCTATTGTAATCAAACTTTGGTGGCTGGTATCAATTTTGATAATTACATATATATGGAGACAAACGATAAGAATTCTTAGCAAATTCGTACTAAATGAACCTTTTCTTTGATGATTACTTTTAATCAACGCATACCTTTTATTCTCTTTTAGAACTTTAAACAGAGATCTATTTGAGCCCCTAAATATTGCAATTTGCACTGTAAATATTTTGTGCACTTTCATATACACATCCTATGGAATCTGTTTTGTTTAGCAAATTTAAATCTGCCATAAATGCATAAAGATGCATAATTTAAAGATATCTATGCTATGATATTCCTTTGCCCTTCTGAGAAAAGGCAAAAATCGAGAAGACTCGTTCTTGTTATTAACTCTTTGACTGCGAAAATCCAGTAGCTTTTATATAATGCAACATAAATTAATTTCCTAATTTACTGTTAAACGACAATATCTGAAGATTTACTTTAACAGCAATGTGACGTTTAATTATTTTAACGTCACCTTAACTACTTCGTAAATATAAACTAGGTATTTCTAATTATATGAATTCTTCGCAGTAGCGACGATCACTGTAGTCAAAGGATTAACCCTTTATTTCTTTCTATACGTAGCTACACGAATAATTAGGCGGATATTTGTTGGATAAATACGGTCGCTGTAAGCGTAGCGGTTTTATAGCGACCACTTTAAGGAAATTGATCGCTGGAAATTACACGATTCGCTTCGCGAGTCAATCGATTAATTAAATTGCGCCGGAATCTCGGTATATTGTAGCGATCGCGAGATAAAGCTGCGCGATTAATCTACCTTCTCGCACGAGACATTTGTTATTAAATCCCTCCCTTCCACCTCAAAACGCGATTATTTATCGGCGACTGTGATTCTCGGTTCTTTATTGTCATAACATTAGATCCGCGTGAGGTTTCAATGAACTCGACGTAAAATACAAATGAATATCACGCGTCTCACGAATACCGGGATTTGTTTGTCGCTCGTCCTTTCTCTTTCTTCTTCTTTTTTTTTTTTTTTAAACAAACATATAGATACGGTACACGTGTCGTATTGGCTGCGCGCGCGAAAACATCGTTTCATTGTCGATAAAACGTTTGTCATTTATTAAGGTCTTTCACGAGGTATGACTAAACACCTTTGCAGCGCGTTAGGGCTCGTTAAATTCAATATGCCGACGTAATGCGATTCGGCAATTTACAACGCGCGTAATGCGTTTAAACGGGCCCGCGTTTATTGCTCGTTCGAGCAATCAAAAGTTCGTTTTAAACAGGTGTTCGGCAAAACCAATAGTTCCGGTACCGCGTATTTATAAGTCCCGCGCTGTAAATTGTTCGGAGAACAATTACCGCTTCGATGATGAAGCATTCAGATTTCCTCCACTCGATATCATTTTCCGATATTTTTACGGCCTAACAATGCCTGCGTATTGATAAACGTTTCGCGTAATTCTTTTTCACCATTGTTGCGTTGGTAAATATGGACAATAGAAAAAAGGGGATCAATTGAAGGGTTCGCAACGAAAACAACCTTTGTCAACGGTAGAACCTTAGACACGTGGTCCATAAGTTTTTGACATTTAAAAGGGGCTACGAATACCTTCGTTAGTATGGCAAATTATTTCGAAACGCTTCGGTATAAGGTACTTCGATTTTAATTTTGTAACTTTATTCGGTATAGAGGAGCGGTCCATTAGCGTACAGAAATTAAGCAAAATTGCAGCAAAATAAAGTAGGAGTAGTGGTTGTTTTTATTATAAACTCTTCAATTAATTCAATCATCAATTTTTCGTCATCCAACTTTGATTCTCTAAGCTGAATAATTGGTTAATTAAATTTCTCTGGAGTCTCCTTTTTTTATATGAAAAAAAAACAGTACTGCAGCGATATTTCAGTGAAAATAGTGCACGGACACATGGTGTTTTCGTTACTAATGAGACTCCGGGTACTTTAAAAGGGGCAGTCAGAGTCAGACTGCAAAAAAATCGGAGTAAGTTAGAGCGTTTAAAACTTAGAAAATTAAACAGCCAGCCGTGACCTTAAACGACCAGAAAACATAAAGAGCGAATTGCATGAAACAAGGTGCTCTCAGCAACGAGTAATAATTAAAACGCGGAACTATACTCACAGAAAAGAAGCTTAATTTTCGAAACTAACCACGCACGCACATACGCGCATACACATGCACGCGCATACGTGCATGTACATGCGAACACGTGTACACGCATAATAATTAAAAGTTAGCGGTAAATCGCTTGTCCTCATAACGTTTACGAAAAACTAAGTCTGCGTGAAAGTAAACATCAAATGTGTTTAGCAAGCGTTAAATTAAAAAAGCAACGTTTTTCGGACGCTCGGGTCACAATACGACTCTGAATCGTCGTCCCCCTTTGAAAACAGTCCTTTATTCGCCGATCAGCGAAGCGCAGGCAAATCGTTTGCAAGCTCCTCGAATCGTTTTCACGATGACGTGCGAGCACGCGTGTCACACGTGCACGCGTCATTCGAGCTCGAATCAGTGCGCGTAAACTCGGGTGTACGCGTTGATGAGCTTCTGTTGCAGTTCAACCGTTAAGTGCAAAAACATCTTAACCGTTTCCACGCGAAAGACGTCCGGCAAAAAGATGGAACCGGTATGCATTCTAAGCAACGTAAGAATTAAAATAAGAAGTGATTCGTCTTATCGTTAGAAATCTTTTCAGTTCAAAATTTATGATGATAAATGAAATTATTATTTTATTCAATATTATCCAACGTTACCCAATATTAATTAACAATATCCAATAGTATCCAACAGTATTCAATAGTATCCAATAGTATTCGACAGTATTCAACAGTATACAATTCTATTTAATACTATCCAACACTACCCAATATTAATTAAAATTGTCCAACAGCATCCAATAGTATCCAGGAGTGTCCAATGGTATTCAACAGTATCCAATTCTATTCAATACTATTTAACACTACCTAATATTAATTAACAATATCCAACAGCATCCAATAGTACCCAATAATATCCAACAGTATTCAACGGTATTCAATTCTATTCAATACTATCAAACACTATCCAATATTAATTAACAATATCCAATAATATCTAATAGTATTCGACAGTATTCAACAGCATACAATTCTATTTAATACTATCCAACACTACCCAATATTAATTAACATTGTCCAACAGCATCCAATAGTATCCAGGAGTGTCCAATAGTATTCAACAGTATCCAATTCTATTCAATACTCTTTAACACTACCTAATATTAATTAACAATATCCAACAGCATCCAATAGTACCCAATAATATCCAACAGTATTCAACGGTATTCGATTCTATTCAATACTATCAAACACTACCCAATATTAATTAACAATATCCAATAATATCTAATAGTATTCGACAGTATTCAACAGCATACAATTCTATTTAATACTATCCAACACTACCCAATATTAATTAACATTGTCCAACAGCATCCAATAGTATCCAGGAGTGTCCAATAGTATTCAACAGTATCCAATTCTATTCAATACTCTTTATCACTACCTAATATTAATTAACAATATCCAACAGCATCCAATAGTACCCAATAATATCCAACAGTATTCAACGGTATTCAATTCTATTCAATACTATCAAACACTATCCAATATTAATTAACAATATCCAATAATATCTAATAGTATTCGACAGTATTCAACAGCATACAATTCTATTTAATACTATCCAACACTACCCAATATTAATTAACATTATCCAACAGCATCCAATAGTATCCAGGAGTGTCCAATAGTATTCAACAGTATCCAATTCTATTCAATACTATTTAACACTACCTAATATTAATTAACAATATCCAACAGCATCCAATAGTACCCAATAATATCCAACAGTATTCAACGGTATTCAATTCTATTCAATACTATCAAACACTATCCAATATTAATTAACAATATCCAATAATATCTAATAGTATTCGACAGTATTCAACAGCATCCAATTCTATTCAATACTATCCAACACTACACAATTACTCAGCAAGTCTATAGCAAGTTGTAGCGATTTAACTTCTATACAATTTTCAGACCTATTATTACACTCGATGCCTAAAACATGTTCGTGACAATTCTTTATTCGCTGCATACTTTTCAGCTTCCACAACTTTGCAATATTTGGTAGATATAGTCGACGTGTATACCAGGTTATTCCAGAGCAAATGGTTAAGAGTAAATTAAACTCTTTCGTAAATTGAATTTGTCACGTCGAACAACCGAAAACCAGAAATTGCTTCACGTCGCGCGAGAACTTTGCTCTATGATTAATAACTCAATCTGTCCATCAGCATAGCTGTTTCTAATTTCCGGTACGCGCTATAAGTGTAACAGGCCGAAAACCTATATGCAAAGTCTCACCGTTGACAAGATTAGATTACCACAGATTTCACGCTTTCGCGTGCAAATTAGACAACCAGTATCTATAACCGTCCTATAAACTGCAAACAGTCGTCACATGTTCCATAGCAATTACTTCTAGTTAGCAACGAATTCGATCAATCTCTAACTCTATTCGCAAAACAGCGGTATCGATTAAATATATTGAAACGACAAATCATGCCGCGTGTGCCATTGTTACAAGAATATCTCCATAAATACAAACACGCGTGACTTGTTACGATTAATCGAGAAGAGGGCGGCCGGTGGTTAAAGAATTAATCATCCAGCCCGAGTACACGAATCAGAGGAATCGTTAAAAAGCGAACACGCTCGTTGGAGGTAAAGATTGAACAAGAATGGCCGAGTGAAATTTGAAGCCGGCACACGGTCGAAGGGTATTTAAAGCGGAATAAATCGTAAAAACAGGAATGGGGGAGCATAAGTCGGAGCGGGGCTCGTAAACGTCGCCTGAAAATGAGTCGGTTTTATTCCTCGGCATAACCTTCTTTCGTGAGAACAATGCGCGTTATCTGATGCTTTGTAGAGAGAAACGTTTCCGCGGCGCGATAATGATCTCGCATAAATACGAATCATAATTCTGCCGTAACGCGGCCCCCGCCGATACAAACTATCCCCGTGGCTCGCAGAATTGCTTGATTGCCATCGCTGTTCATTATCTTGATACTATCGACTGTCTTTATGAAATTATCCTGTACACCGTTGGTCCGATCGCCTTGTTTCTAACGAGAACCCCGTTTCGCCTTTTTTCTTGTATTACTCGTGCTCTGGATCAGACGATATCAACTTCTCTTTGTAAATTGAAACTTGCAGATAGAAGTCGGAGAATGGAAATTTTTTTATCGTATCAGCCCAATCAATCAATTTCAGTTAAACGCCGCGATCAACTGTTTCAACTACAGAAATGGAGAAACACAGTATGTAGAAACCGTATCTGAACCTTTATTACCCGAGTACACTAATACTCGAACGTTCTATTATCCGGATGTTCTAATCGATCGTGTACGAAAAATATGCAAGCACCTTTCTATTTTATGCGCCGAAAGGTTAATTGAAAGTATGCCCAAAGTATGCGGAGCTATAATTGGTAGCAATGGAAATTGGATCCACTATCAAGTAAGAGTGTATTAGATTTTTAGACGTACTTTTGATCAGTATAATGTTCGTTACAAAAGAGTTAATTTTCACGAAGATATCGCGTCTAAGCTCTTGTTTTACAGACTGTATTTTACTCTGTAGATCCACTCTCTAAAGTAGTAATTCTCAACTGGTGGTTCACGACTCACAAGGGAGTTGCGATTTCCCAGATGCAATATAATTAAGTATATTAAATATACGTATTAGAAGAGGTAATTAAATGTTATGTTAAAACTAGAATTACCGGCAATTAATGTGATTAAAGTGATACAAATTTTGTATTATAGGAATATTATTATTATAAGAAATTACTCATGGGCCATTTTGACCACATTGATAAGTCTAGTGTTAAGATTGTACTATGAAATACTTATTTTTAACGTGTTTTTTTATCTTATTAAATTTGTCTTACCTTGTATAGGGGAAGATTTGTAAGAAAGTGTTAAAAACTGTTATTAAAGCGCGTCACCATTCAGAAAACGGTTTGGAAACGCTGCTCTAAAGTATGGACAAGCATTTATGAATCGTTCAGTATAGGTAACAGTAACGAGACCTCTAATTCGTTTCTAATTTGCTGATGCTTACTACGAATCTCATTTTCCATTTCATTTCCGCGCCGTTAATAAAATATACGAAAATATCTCCACCATAAACGTCTCCGAATATCAAGAAAAATAAACCTGAAGTGCATATTAAACACGCGAAGCGTATTGTATAACAAGAAATCGCGGTGTATAACGTCGAATGGTTGCTATAATGGAGCTTCGAATTCTGCTTTTATGCTAATTCCGAAAACAGGTAGAGAACAGGTTGACGAGTCTTTCTTGTACCACTATATGCTCGTATGAATATGTTCAAATTAGTATCTATGCAAACATCCAAGTCAGCAAGCATTAATGTCTCTTATCGACTTTTTTATTGGACAGTTGATCTCGTTGATTTATCTTCAGACGAACAATTTTTCTCTGTTACAGGAATTCTTAATGCCGCCTATAACTTACGCTTCGAACTCGATTGCCTTCTCTTCTTGCGTTCGCTTATATATTAGCTTATATATACTAGTTTTATCCACCAGCGTCGCTATATTAAGCTTGTAAATAATATAACCTCATAGAGACGTTCGCAGTAATCCCAGCGAGATTCGCGAGCTTTTTGCCCAAAATCCCTTCGCACGACGCGAGGTTGTCTCGCCAGGAACGTTCTCATCTTCGCATAAATCGAACTACTTTATCGAGCATTGGAAATTATCGCAGTCTGGCAAGCTTTACTTTGCTGCGGAGCCGAAGATCACGTGGAAGGTCCTCGCGTGAGAAACGCAAACTGCAATTACGAGCGGGCGTGCGCGCACGACATTTTACGTCTCCTTGTCTCGCTTCTCTTCCCTTCGTGCAACCCTTTCTCTCTTCCTCCACATTTTCTCTTGCATCCTCTCCACGTAGAAGTCGCGGCAACACGTGTACGGTGTACACGCGCGTCTATAAAGACCTTTTGCAGTTTCACAAGCTGCGCATTTTTATGCAAATTCATTTCTTTATTACGAACGCACGACTTAACATTTACGCACAAGTTAGTAAAAGGTGTCGTTACGTGTACCGATAGGAGATTAGATTCAACGGTGCTGCGGTCTTCGAGATTCCAGTCGATTCAATCGCACCCCCATTTCGTTAACAATGATTTATTATTGTGCGAAAAAAGAGCTTCAATCTGGAAATTGAACCTTGGACCAGATTTAATAGAGGGGTTGAGTGGAAAAGTGGTCTAAGTGGATTTTTTGGAAAATTTGTGATATGAGGTCTGACAATGTTGCTAACAATGAGATCTATGAAGGTCTGAAGAAAAGAAAACTATCGATTAGAGGAAAAGTGAAAAGCGTAAATGGTGAAAAGATATTATGAAAAAAGATTCGTGGTTACACTTTCAAACTATTCTTGAGTATGCCTAGTAATTTGTTTCATTCCTTAGAAATATGTGGATTTTCTAAAACAACACTTTTTCACTCAGCCCCTTAATTGTGGTAAGTTTTCTATTGTTTAATAGTACTATATGACTATATGACTATATATGACTACATTTACGTTCAATCTGACAAAATGTTGTATGGTTGAATCTAACTGAGTACTACTTAATACCCTTACCACTCCTATCACATTTCTTACACCATATATATTTTTATTTATCTACCACTTTACTACTTAATATAAATGAAAAATATATTTGTTACACGCTCTGCACTGTTGCAATACAACATTTTATTGAGGCTCACTTTTTTTATTCACTTTGTAAATTAATTAAGGAGTTGTTGGTAAGTGAAAAAATAAAAATTAAGGAGTGCAAAGGGTTAAATGCAAAGATACGGTGATGTGCGTGTACTTTATGTAGCCACTGTATTTGTTCAAAAATATCAAAATGATAAACGTTTGCAAATCTCGTGTAATCCAAGCGCAATAAATCTTCATTTACGTTTCGTACAGAATAGCACGTGGAATATTTCACAAAATGCACTGTTTCAAATTCATACAATTTTTATGGTAAATTTGTAGCCAGTAACCACTTTGACTGCTTTAGTAATTCTATAGTTAAAGTAAAGGAATTGCAAACCAATTGCACTTATTCTCAACTAAAGTGTTGACTACTGTAATTTAGCAATGATTTATTCACGTTGACCTGAATGCGTCTTGCAGTGTTAAACGCTTTATAACAGAAGATCAAAGCTACGGTTAAGTTGGAATTCTAATTAAAAACTTGCCTATCTAAATTACTTGTCAAAGAAACAAACAAGCGCAAACCTACGAACTTTCCAACACCGAAATTATCTGCGCAAAGTATGGGTATAGATACCCGACTAAGCATAGCATACGGCTCTGCCTTTGATCAAACTATTCTAATAAGATAGTCATAACCATAACATATCTACGACGAGGGGCAAGTAGGAGAGCAAACAGGTTCTTTGTGCAAGCAACCGCGAGGGGAGAAAAAAGGAAAGAAAATGGAAGTAGGTTTCGCGAATGGAAAGGAATCGATGCTCGACAATTGGGTCGCATTTCCGACCGGCGGGGGATGACTTCTCGACCTCAGGAATTTATTAGAGGGCCGGAGTTTCTCGCGTCGCAATTTTTCCACCGGTGGCCGGGTAATAAACTTCGCGCAACCTACTAATCGTGTAACGGGGCATATTAATCGAAGCCGACGGATCGATTGCGAAACCGCAATGCGGGAAGCGGTGCAATTGCAGGTGTTTTCAATTGACCCGCCGCGTAATAAATCAGCCGTTCTTTTCGCACGGAATTCGAGAAAGCGACGCCAGACGATGGGCGTGAACAGCGTTTCGTTCGAGAAAGCACGAGAAACACGCGGGAATTCCGAAAACTACCTACACACCTACGAATTTCGATGGTGGAAAAGAGAAGGTTGAGGTTGGGTCTTTTTCTTTCGTTTCCCGAATGCGCCACTCGAGGCTACTTTCCGGTCACTTACGCCGCAATTCCATGAACAGACGGCTAGGAAAGCTTATATTCCCATCGAATAACCTTTAACCTCGATTCTCGCGGCCCACGTGGAGAACCTCTTTGAATCGTTTCCAATGGGTGTCGAAAGTTTCCCACAATTTCAAATGTTATTGAAAAGGAAAAGTGGCTCTTACAAATTTAGGTGAATGAATATAGCCAGCGATGGGATTTCAAACGCTTCGAATCGCTTCAAATGGATATTGTGTATCGAGCGATAAAAGTACCAATCGCCTCTGCTTTTTAAATATCATACTGGTTTCAGCCGCGTGATCATCAATGCGAATAATGTACGCCCTTTAATCGACTTTTTTTCTCATCAATTACCATGATCGTTTAAACATTCTCTAGTTCATAGTTTTCATAATTTTCATAGTTCATCTATAGTTCGTCACTATAACTTCATCAGCTTGCAATGTATATTTTATTCACCTTCGTTTTAACGTTTTCTAACACATCATGCATTATTATGTACGGAAAATTGGTTACGCCTTTGATATTATTCACTTCTGTTGTGTAATTGTTTATCTTTATCTTTAGTTAAATAATAGCATTCTCAACTTAAACAAATGATGTTCCTATCTGAACTAATGGGTTATTCCGTATAAATAAATAAATAAATAAATAAACTTAGAACATGATTCGAATTTTACCGATGATTTAATTTAATTTAATTTAATAATAAACGGTCTAAGGAATCCTTTATATCCCTACATTGCAAAGAAACATTTATAATTTTGATATCATTTTTCGTTCTCTATGACAACATGCTTAAATCTTTGAAATATTGCCTTACACATAATTACGTATGGCCAGTCGTTTGAACACTATATGTTGAAATTGGTGCAAGTGTCACAATGGAATTTAAAGCATCTAGATCTCGATCAAAAAAGTCTGTGTTCTGAGTGTACTTTATTGATAGGGCCAGTGTACTGGAACCTGGATAAATAACGTTGACTTCTGAAAAGCATTTGAGAAGTCTTGGTATTTTGTATATTAATTTCGAATACCAATTGCAACACGTGTCTTTGCTTCTCTCCAAGTTACTTTCACGTCTCAGAGTGGTGCTCGTGTTCACCTTTCAATGTCCGTTTCATTGCCTTCGTGTAAGATACCGAATAATGGACGCTCGATACGAAGCAAGCAGGATTAAACGAACGCGTGCGATACTGCTTCGTAGACATTCAATACAACGCAACAGGGTAAGAAGTTGTGAACGTTGCGACTGAAATGATCGTAAAAACTGAGCCGATTTCCGTACATTCGTTTGAATTGCCCAACAAAATTCGATTTTAAACTTCGTGCAAGCCCGTGTACTCTTCAACGAAATCTACAATTCTACGATTCATACCTTAGATCCATACAAATAAACTCTCTCTGCTCGTAAATGTATGCATAATAAAGGTGCCCCGTGCGGCACGCGTTAGGACTCCCCGGCTCAAGCCCCGCTTTCCATCGTTTCCCATAACTTTCCATAAAAGCGTATCCAAGATTAAGCAATAAACTATTTTACCCGCCAATCGAACAAGCACGCAAGAATTTCGCGGGAATAATCGCGACGAAGCGACGGCATCAGCTGACGAACAGTTCACGTCTCGCAGGCAAACGAGTTCTGCTAGAAAACGTTCGTTCCTTCTCAACCCTTCTTCTCTTCACCCCTCGGCTCTACCTCTTCTTACTCCTACGGATTCTCGGCGGATCGCACGCAATGCGAGCGACCCTTCCTTCTCCGAGCCCGAGTTCGATCGCTTAGTGTAATCCAGTCGGTAAAATGTAAGTGGTTCACCTTGATAGGGCCCTCTTTACCTCGGGGTCCTTCCCCCTCTCTGTGCATCGATCCACAGGCCACCTCTACCACTTTTCCAGCCGTCTTTCTCTTCCTCCTCCAACCAGACAATCGCTTTTTCTTCTCTCTGTCCGTCTTTGATCCCTATCATCCCCTCTTCCCCGTCAAGCCTCACCTTCCCCTTCCCTTCTTACTGGTACTCTTCAGGTCCCCTTTGGATCGTTCCCGCTCTTCGTTCCTTTACCCGTTTCGCCTTCTCTCACCTGTCTTCTCGAGATGCCATGTGCGTCCTCTTCGCACCGGGGCCCAATGTGGCCGGCAGGGCCGTGCGTTTCCTCCTCGTGACCCGAGGGCACCACGGACTGGCCCGCCCATTTGTAGCGCCCATGTCTGCGACCAGCCGCCCGCGGAGCGATACACGGCCAGCGCACGTTGTTGCGGTACTCCGGTTCGGTGGCACGGATAGGGCCCACTTTTTCGTCCTCCCTTCTTTTGTTCTTCGCCCGTCCTTCACCTATCTCGTCCTTGCACCTGGATTCCCATAGTATTGCTCAGGCGTAGAAAAATTGCCGATCAAACTCTTCGCTTTTAAGTTGATTAACAATCGCACTGCTACTCCATTGCTGCACTGTTACTCCATCCACCGCCACTAGGTGATCCTTATTATTAAGCTTCGACACGTTTTTTTATTGCTCGCTTCTTGTGTTCTTCGATCGTGTTTTTACCTGTTTTGTCTTTGCACCTGGATTCCCTTAATATTGGCAGGGCGTAAAAAAATTGCGCACGGAAGTTTTATTTTTAACTTGATTGGTCTGTAGATTTGATCCTATCAATCACATCACAGGTGATTCTAACTAGATAATCTAGAATCTAGATGATCAAGTCGATTATTTTTCTGGTTCGTTGCAAGTATTCAAATATCAGACGTGGAATATTGTGTTAACTCACAGCAACATCTCCCCCTTCTTTGTTGCAATTATATATACGTCGTAGTGTTTTTATTTATATGCACATTGCACGCAATCTATAATATTGTTACATTGTTACATTATATGTAAAGGGCTACCTGCCCATTTATTATAAAATAATAAATTACTATATACATTTATAATCCCATTCTTTAAGCCTTTGAACTCCTACGTCGAGTTCTCCTTAACACCAATTTTGATGATGAATTCTTTTATTTTGTGCTTGATTCGATATTCTGTAGAACGGCATTGTACAACAGTTTTACATAGGAACGAATAATTTAATCATTCATATTATCTCATCCCCCTTCTATGCACTTAGCAGCTTATTAACTGTTCAATCAGCAGAATTTTTACTTCTATCTCATTCATCTTGATCTACCCTATCTATGAGTACGATTTCTACGGGTACATATATCTTTTCAAGCAGAACATACTATCGTAAAACACGCGAAAGATTTTAGCGAACAAATGAAAAAAAAAATACTAAGTAGCGCAAGGAATTAATTTAATAATTCTCTAATATTTGCATTCCGTATTCTCTGCAGAAGTGCTGCGCGACTGTATAGCGTTTCTCAATTCAACGTTTGCATTCGAATTCAATTGAAATATTATCGAAGTCTGCGTATGCTCCGTGTGGGTGTTCTGTTCGCTCGCGTGCTCGTATTATATTCATCATTGGACTTGAAAGCGCGATCGGTAGGTGGTAATGTAAAGAGTAGCACGGAACGGTAAAGTTGTCGTTGCAGGGATACTTTTTATGGCTTCAATTTTAAGGGTTTCGCCATTTCTCTGCAACGTGGCACGGTCCACGTCAGGGTTCGGCTGATCGTAAAATATCCCGAGATTCCCCATGATCCGAGGACGTCGTCGTAAAACAACTAAAGACAGGATAGTACAGCCGGGTGATTCGATTCTAAGCCACCGATTTGACCCTGTGATCTTTCGGCTGACATCTATTTCCGTCGCTTCATCCTTTGCTACCTTCGTTCAACTGGAAAACTCATCCCCATGCGGTCTTCGATCCGTTCGGATATCTACTCGGTTATTATCACCAGCTACGTAAAATTACCGATTTTATCTCTTTAGCCCCCGAAATATATATCATCCTACTATTCTATAAGTCTCTATTAGATCGGTTCATATGAAATGTCGTTTTTTCGAAGCTTCAACTTAGTTGAATTTATTGTAACGTAGATACGTGTGCGTTATAATAAAACTGTGAAAGCTTCAGTTTTTAACATCATGAATAATCGTTTTTTCAGTATTTGTGAAATCGTTTACAATCAGTCAAAAGTGTCTACACATCTGTAATTTCAGATATTATATATTTTGAGATATATTTTAGAATGGTAAAAGCAGTGCGGATATTCGTAGAATAAAAAATTAATTCGTCGCTTTATTCCATAAAATTCAATGCTTATTTACACAAGAACTAAACAAAATTTTAATGTTAAATCGTTGTGAAACTTTGAATTACTGTTTTGCATTTATAGAGCAACTAAAGAACTCGTATCTTGAAATACGATGGAGGTTTTGTGTTCATTTTCAAGACTTTAATATTAGGTTTTAAATTTTTACACGCTAAAGAACAAAGATTGCTCATCGATATTTTCGGCATCTAGTTTATTTTGGATATCGTTGAAAGGCTCCTTTCAGCCATTAGTAAATAAATAGTGACGATAATAATACTACACTACTCTGTATATTATTTTCCACTTTAGGTTTAACATCTGCCATTGCAAAATCAACCCACGATGTTCCAGCCATTAGTGAAAAACGAATCGGCACAAGCGTGTTCGTTACATCCGCCTAATTAACTGCTATCAATTATAATTGTTGAACAAAATATCAATATCATATTAATACCATCTTCTATGGCATTCACGGAAACTCCGTTTGCGAATCGATCACGCGACATCATCTTTCAACAGTCAATTAGTTTCTGCGATGCGAAATCAAAGCCTCGCGTTGGAATATCGGTTGCAACAGTCGCGCTAATTAGACGCCGTGTTTCTAACTTACGATTGAGTTTCGGCTAGTAATCTTAGTTTTGATCCGCGCAACGTCGCTGACTGTCTCTGCCTACTTTAAACTGACTTTAGCCAAGGTAAGTACCGTTGAATGTATTGGTAGCGTCAGGATGAACGATATTAGACGAACTTGTCGGCCATCTTTGTTGCTCATTTAATAGAAACATAATAACTAAACCGCGGATCTTCATGAAAAGTCAAGTAAAATGATTTTTACAAGTCATTCTAAATTGTGAAATCTAAAGTTATTTTAGCTTGTGCTTTGCTTTGGATATTTTATATATTTATACCAATTAATGGTAAACCTCTACGAACAACAGAAGAAATAGTTACCAATATTTTTGTATCAATTTATCGTAAACAATATTTAAACTTAATAAAATTACTCCTAATAAACTTGTAATAATTGCTATATTAACCCTCTGCATTCGAAAGGCGACTCTGCGTCGCCAAAATTTTTCTCTATCTCCATGTTTAATACACCGATTGTAAAATAATATCATCTTCTATTGATGCTTGTAAATTTCGCCTCTTTTACTTTTGCTGTCCGCATCTATTAATTTTGTATGAAATTAAGTATTTCTTTTAACCGCCCAATAAACAACTAAATAGATAAAACGAAGGAGTTTCGATAAGTCACGGGTGCAAAGGGTTAATAAATAATCCTTAAACGCGTTCAGTCTCCCAACGAGTTGAATCGAACAGCTCGAAACCGAGCTGTATAAAATTTGTCTTGGTATGCCGATTTATCTGCGATCTTTACGCAACCTAGGAAGAGAGAAATAGTTTATCGATCGAGCATATCAATAACGATCCCATTACCCTCAGCCTTGTCGATCGAAGAATCGTTGAGGTGTTTCGTTCGGCTGAACAGGATGCACAATAATTTCCTCGCGTTACGTGACGCGATCCTGATTCATTGATTCGCGCGATCGCATCTCTCCAGCTTCGTACGCGTGCAGGTTGCCGGTGCTCTGGTGCACGCAGAAATATGTAATACGAGAGGAGTGCAAGCTTGGGACGAGAAGAGACGCAAGAGTGTGAGCGCACGCGTAACTTAGTGTCGAGCGGATCGATTGGATACACGATCATCCGCCGCGATAACTTATGATTGATAAATCGATTCAATCGCTAGCACCAGCCGGAGCGGCGCAGCGGTTACTAGTTCTCTTCGACATGTTATTAGGAACGTCTGGGATGCGCGTCATACGAGAACGTCAATTATCCGACTACCGAGAGCCAGATTCCGTTCCTACACCTGTTAATTTCTCGCAATAACGGAAATTCGTGCCACCGCCGTAACGTAAATATCGCTTCGGGACATTCGATTCCCTTGTCGCGATTGCTCTTTTCAATCAACGTAGAAAGAGGAGCGATTTGGCTTGAGGAAAAAAATCTCGCCAAGGTGTCCATTTTGCAGTTGGAGGGATTCCGAGGAAAGGGATTAACCCTGTAGCTATATGGGACCCATGGAAATCACGCATCACGCATTCCGGCTAAAAGTCGATTTGTATTATTCGCTCGAACACGAAACGTTCACGGCACGATTCACTTCAGATAAAAATGAGTACGCTACCGTGTATATGTATTTGAGCGCTGTACACGTTATGATTAAAGGTTTTATAACTTTGTTGTATTGTAAAGTACATAGTAACCGATACTAAACATCGACGCTTCTTATTGTGGATTAATTAAAGTTCTAGTTTACGGTTAATGTCATCTATGATTTTTCCAATAACCTACAGCCTTGTTAAAGATTATATTTTCGTCTAATATCTGTCATAACAACAATTTAACTGATTCATAATTAAAATCATAGAAAGTGTCGATTACTGGATGCTTTACCCTATTGCTGTATATTCACTTGCAATGAACATTAATGGATTTTGATGAACAAACGACCTTGAAGTAGTAGTTATAATAATAGAAAGTAGTTGAGAAGAACTTGTTGTCTAAACTGCATATTAATCAATGTTAACAAACATAGCGACTCTGAATATTTCTTTTGGTTTTTTAGATTCATTGAAGCATAACGTTTCTCGCGTACTTAGATTTTAATTGTTTTATTGTATCTATATGTCCATAGATTTACCCGTAAATAAATACATTATTATCAGTCATCAATAAACTGCTGAAGTACTCATTTACGAATCACAAGAACGAATAAAAATTGGCCGCGTTTTTGAACAGAGAATTGAAAAATTCGTCCGCAGCTGGAGAATGAAATGTACGGGAAATGTGTTGTCCTTAGAAATGTTCGTTGGCAGCAGAAGTATCGAACCGCGGAACTGGATTTTAGTTTTAAACAGCTTTCAGTCAGCTGGAATTGTGTAGGCAAAAGCAAAGAGAGAGAGAGCGACGAAAGGTGGGCAGACAGGATGCTAAACTATGCTCCAACTAATTACCGAAGTTCTGGAAGAGTCGGTAAAACCATTATACAGACGATATTTATGAAGTTTAACTATTCGCCACTCGTTCGCTCTTTTTTTTTCTTTCCTCTTCCCTGACGCCATTTAGCGTTCGGGTGAAAGTTCCCCTTAATCTAATACGGCCTGTCTAAGATATCACAAAGTTTCCGCCCCCTAGCGCCCTTTTTAGGATCCCAACTTCCTAGGCTCTAGTTATCCCTTTCTGACATCTATTATAGTAATTTATAACGATTCCGAACGAAAATGTCTTGGAGTAATTGAAGGATTCTTAATAAACAGCATCCTTATTAATTTTTGTCTTTCTGCAGAAAGAGATCCTAACTTTAGTCTTCTGTTTAATAGATTCGAACTTCTTTGGTTTAATAGAACATTCAACGTAATACGCAATCGATGTAGGTATTATCTGTAATTATATCGCAGTGTACTGCATACTTTGATTACAGAGTGAAACAATTCTCTACTTAGATTCCCTTTCTTCGGTTGAACACCAATAAAAATCTGAACCTGCATCAAAATCCTGCAAGTCCGTGAATTTTTTCTCATCTTTTCATTCTATGAAACATTGTTTATACAAAATCCTACTCATGCACTAATCTCTCTGTTATTCTAAACCGAAGGGTTTTTTCGCCCGCAGATAATAATGAATAAATGCTTGTTAATTTACAATCCTAATCAATTGTCACCCAAAAAAATCGTCACTAATTTACCTAACACTATGCACCTGTCCTGTCAAGTTAACCTTATTAGCAACAACAAATAGGAGGCAGCGGGTTGCGCGTTCACGTTAGTTGTAGCGTAACTTTGGTCTCGGTATCGAACCTCCGACAAGCAAACCAAGCAATGGCTGCGTACAGCCACGATGCTTTTTATCGAAGCCCAGGGAGGCGATTGAAGCTTCGCCCGATCGATTGATCTCTATCCAGCTTACAATTTTCCCTGCCATGTGTGTGCGTCCCCTACGATCCCCGTTTTTCGTCCACGCATCGTTACTTCGATCGTTGTCGACACGTTCGAACCGACCGACGTTGTATTGGACAGACTCATTAATCCGACATTCCTTCTTTCTCCCGACCGATTAAAAGACAGCCCTGTTACGTGCGAGCTTCTTGCGTCTCTCGTCCTATTGTGGAATTTTGTTGATCCAGGTACGGTTCGATCTGGAGAACGTGCCGCGTGGAACAGCCTGGCAAATGATTCGATGCGTCTGGTCGATTCGCGGAACCTGCGGATTCCGGTCGCGCCATCGTCATCCCCTTTTCTGTCTGCTACCACGCGTGTTCTTCTCAATCCTGAAGAATCGTGCCGCGGTATTGGGTGGCCGGTATGCGGCCAAAATTCTTCGCCGGACTTTTAGCATCTATATATCCGCTAATCGCGTTTCCATGAAGACGTACGGGGATCAAACACGAGCATCCTTTCGCGGACGTTTACGAATCGAATGTCATGCATGGAAATTGAACAGAGATATCACCCGATATCGTCGACTTTTTTCATTTTTCTTGGACGAGAATTACGTTGCAAGCAAACAAGACCATCGAATAATAATCAGCGTGTGTTAGAAGTAGCGATTTATATCCAAGTGGATAGAAACGTTTCGACCGATGCGAAAGTTTCGATTAATAAACGAAATTTCGTTAGGGCGGATTTTAATGGAAAAGTACAAAGAAATCGCAAGAAAATTGCATTGCATTGGGTTCAACTCACATTCTTTCTTTCGGTTCTTCCATGTTATTCAATTGGTAAAAGGTTGCGAATTGCAATATCACGATTAATCGACAAAAAGCGTCAGCAATACACGCGAGCAGTACTTAAAGGATTAATCTCGTTCGAGTGTCATCTACGAAGCGCACAGTCAACGTTTTGGAAGCTGTAGCACACTTTGTGCCGTAACGAATCGTTCGGTCGAACGGACGCCCGCGGATTCGCGCAGCAGCGTTTGGAGGATCTTATGAAAAGAAGACGAGTCGGAAAGCAGCGAGCGAACTGTCCGCGGGATCGGTGAAATCAAAGGACTATAAGGTATAAGGCAGGTTGCCGACCAACCTGTGCCAGCGGAGAATAACGATTCTTTCGGCCTTGCCAAACAGGAATACGCGCTACCTTTTCCCTCCCCTCTCTCATCGTCTTCTCTCTCTCTATCAGCCAACTCTGGTGAATCCTTGTGCAGCGTAGGTCGCCGATGCGTGGACAGGCTTCGGATAGGTTGTCACCGCAGTAGCCCCAAAGTAAATGCGCTCCTCTTATTATTCGGACAGAAGATTTAAGCGCAGCTCGCTCGCACATGAGTTATGCTCAAAAATTGAGGTTACCTCAGGCCCAGAAGAGCCACCGAGAGCTACTTCTGAATCTCTCTCTCTCTCTCTCTCTCCCTCTCTTTTATTCCCTCTTCTTCGTTGCCTTCCTCGGTCTTACTCGATCATTCCTTCTCCTTTCCTCATCTTCTATGCTGCGTCTCGATCCTTCGTCTTTCCCCACGCAGCTTTCCCCTCTCGTTTGCTCCAACGCAATCGTGGTACCTCCGCAAGCCTCTCACCATGCTTTTGTTTCGACGATATATTTTCTCTTCGCATCGGGAGAGATCGGTCGGTCGGTCGGTCGGGTTGCGCACGGTCTTCCTCATCGCTCTTTCATCTATCTCTCTTCCGTCTTCCCTCGAAACGGTGTTCGTCCGTCGCTCCGTGCCCCCAGCTCCCGTCCAGAATCGTTCTCCTCGGGAATTCGTAGATTATAATAAATGCGTATGCAGTAGCCGGAGGTATAGAACGTCGAGTGGTTCTCCCGTTTTCTTCTTATTCTTATTCCCCTTCGTCCTTGTCCGTTGTCTTCTCCGCGTCTCCTCTCCTTCGTCCAGCGTTTCTTCGTTCCTCCTGCTCTCTTGCTTCAACAGCGGCTTCCGATATACGCCGCTCGGACGAACGACGCCACCGATGGCATGAAATAATTCAATCGAATCGCTCGTAGCCAGGCCTCGTTCTCCAGATGAAGTACCGCGAACGAGGCTCTCCGTGATAGCCCATCGCCGCGCATTGTTTAGCTCTTTTGAATTGCCCGTCGGTGACACTGCGCTACGTGATTTGGACCCCGAACCCCCTACGCGAATGCAAATCCCGCCGGGACTTCGCGTTGCTCTTCTTCGAGTGCCTCCGATCAGATCGTGTATCGAAAATAATCCATCCGCGTTGCACGCGCTCGGTACATTGCACACGTATGGCAGGTTATTATTGGTGTAATTTTAAGCGATTCAAATGTATCAGGTTGCTCGGAACGTTCGTCACAGACGAACGGCGAGATATTTCGCGCGTAGCGTTGCACAAGCGATATCGTGCTAGCGAGATATCTCGTCCATGGATAAGAAAGAGTTAATTAGGAGTTACGTCAATTTCACGTCGCGTCGTTCCTAGTTATATTAGAAGAGTGTAGGATAACGCGGCGATATTTCCATATCTGTGATTGCATGACTAAGCAAATGGATTTCGAGCTAAAATTTTGCGAGTTCGCGTATCGTATGCGGCCACTTTATTAAATATTCAATGGTCACCTGGTATCGGTATCCCATGCAAGCTCGTTTCAACAAGTTCCAACGAGAGGCCATATTTCAAGCGCGCGAGGTAACAAGGTAATCGATGCCTCTGAGTTATACGGCGTCTATCCTATTTACGAACTATTTATCTCGTTAACCGGTGGCGACCGCTTCAACCGTGCACGCACCGATATTTAAAGCGCCGTTTCCGCGCTGTAAGGCACACCGATGTCCCAAGTATCGACGTTTCATTGGTTCATTAATACTCCGGTGATTTTGAAATTAATATCGTCCTAGTCTGGAACATCTTGACGTTCTTACATACGCATCGTCTTGGCAGCTGAACCAACTTCTCTCCTCGTATCCGCAACGTTAAGTAACGAGATAATCAATGAGTCCCTCGGCCCTCGGCTTCTACTAGTCCGGAGCCGAGTATTTATTTGGTTCCTAGTACTTACGTGGGGATATTTAAAGACGACGCACACACGAACTGCTTCTACAACGAATCTAATTAAGGTCGTTTAGGCCCCTATGCGGATAGAACGCGCGCGGACGCGCAGGGTTCCGAGTGCGTATATAGCCACGTAAGCGGTAACGTGTATGTTTCGTACACGCGATACAGGTAATTATTCACTGGCCATGTTAAATGTCCGCGTACGTAGTCGCAAAACTGTTGCGTAATGTATCATGAGAGTACTGCAAATACCAGCCACTCTAGCGCGTACCGATCGAATCGAAATTAATCGGTGCTCGGAACCGGTTACGAAATGCTTTGCCTATTACCGCTGAGATACGTGCGAAACGTCAACAAAACCAGATTTACTGCCCTCCCTAACCAACGTTTGCTTCATCCCCCTCTGCGCGCGAAGATCGTGATAGTTTATTGGCGCGGGCAGGCATTCGCAAAGTTCGCTCTTCTTAACGAGCCGTTCAATTAAGTTTCGAAGGTATGGCGCTAATAATGCCCCCTTTTTCTCGAACACGGGGCGACCGAACGACGGGAGGAGGCGAAGGAGCGCCGGTCGCGAACCTGAGGGCGAAAAGAAAAAAGGGGGAAAAAATAAAAGTTTCCGGCGGTGTAAACGGGAACGGAGTCCGGATCTCGCGCGCCAGAGAGTTTTTAATTTCCCGCAAAATAGAATCCTTCTCGCGCTCTAGCTACGGTCCACGCCCATCCCTTGTCCCACGCAGTGATAAAGCAAATAAAGCCTCTCGCGCCGCGCCACAATAAACCCCCGGTCGAAATCGCGTAATTTAAATAAATTTACATCCGTTTGTACGCGAATAAATTTCACTTCGTTCTTGGTCCTCTTTCCCTCTTCCTTTCTCCTCTGTCCCGTGTTCTCTCTCCGTTACCCTACCGTTTCCCCTCTTCGTCCCTCTTGCTAACCCTTCCACGTCGCCGTTTCTCTTATCGTGTCGGTGGTTGTCTGCCTACCGTCATTCCCTTCCCATTGGTCGACGAAATCATTTTGGCAAGCCGGCCTCTGCGGTTTCTCCTTTCCCACCGCGCCGATGAATAATCAAAAAGGGGTGTCTTCCAGTGAAATTCCACGCCGTTGATAACGGCCGCTGTTGAATGCCCGAGACCCCGACAATAAGTGTATTCAAACGAAATTTCGTCGATCGCCCCGGCCGCCGTTGGAGGGTGCGCGACAATGCAAACGTCGAGCCAGTCGTCTTGTTTTAAATGCCGCTTATTAACGGCTTTAGCCTAGTATTTACCCCGTCGCGCAAGATCCATCTGTTTCCCCGTCGCTTGCAAAAATTCTACCTCCTTTGAAAGCATCTTCGATGTCTCCTCATTTCTTCCTCCCCCTCTGCTCGCGAATATATTATCTTTTTCAAATTCTTCCGTAAAGGGAAACAAAGACGATGGCGCGCGATGGACAATGGGAAGGAATTCATTCATAGTTTCGCGTGTATGAAATTTTCCCTCGATCGTGCAAAGTCATTAAGGTAAAACGAGCAACGCGAAGATTTTCGTTCGTATCGTTTAATCGAAGATGAACTGCGTCGTAATTAAATCCTGACTCATCGTGGCCGGGTCGCATGGGACGCTTTGAAAAACAAATATCAAAGCGACGATGAATCGATTAAAGGGGCGCAATTAACCTCCCCTTTGTCCCGCGTCTTTTCACCGGCCTGTTTGCGAAACAGTGCCGGCGCGCGTTCGTCAAATAAAACGCCTCTTAACGAACATCGGGGGACTTCTTAAAAAAATCACGGAACGCATTCGTCCACGAGGTGTACCGTTAGCCTCGTCTTCGCCGCTGCCAATCATTAGCGTATTTCCCTTCTTCTTTTTTTTTTATTCCGTTCGTTTATCCTCCCTTCACGATCCACGTTTGCCTGGTGGTACCTGTTTAGTGCTCTTTTGTCGGTACCTTTCTGTGCCTCTCCTCGTCGTTTCTTTAAATCCTCGCTGTATTTACTGCATTATCGCTTGTCGCTTCGCCGCGGAGATTCTTGAGGATTTCTTGTTGCGAGGCCACAATCCTGCTTACGGCCGTCGAACAATTTTTTTTTTAACCATTCACGTGTACTTACACTACCGTACATAAGTATTTGGATGCTTTCGCGTTACACGTTAGGTTGAAATTGTTAAGTATATCTAAAGTTTCTAAATTGTATATGTAAGGTTGTCGTACATAGAATTTTAGTAAAGAAATAATTTATTAGTGGTTATAGTTTTGATAGACGTAATTTACTAATATCCAAGAAATAAATATAACTGTTCAAGGCCGTAGTGTTTCACACACGTGCACGTTTTTTAATTTCGAACGTAAAATTGTTTACGCGTAGCGAAACACGTTAATACACTTAAGAATGTAGAAGCACATTGTTACAACGATATCGAAATGGCTTTTTAATGCGCGTTTCGATTCTTCAGATGCGAAAACGCCGGCTCATTTGTAATACACCATAAAAGCATACTTGTTTTTACATTATTTGTCGGATTCTAAATGAAATCGATGTCATCAGAAGCCGACGAATATAAATTATGCAAATCCACCGACTAAGTAAAAACATCGCTACCGTTCAAAGGTGTCAATTAACCCGTCCGTTCTTCATGAATATTAAAGTTCGCACATTAAAATGTGCCTTCGTAAGAAATTACCAATACGATAAATCTTGTAGAGAGTAATTTTTTGATCCGATTGCCGTAGAGCAGTGGCCGGCACTCGTGTGACCGCGAAGCATTTTTCAAGTGTCCGTGTCAACCAGTTTTTAAAATTACATGGGTACAGTTTAAAATGAATATGCATTGAATTTACTTTAAGCTTACAATTTCCCCTGCTGTAAAATTAAGGTTACGGTGCCTTTTGCCCACTTGTGAATAAATTGCAGATTTTTTTGCAAATTCTTATTGTTACCACCTAAATTAAGAGACTTGGACGTTAATCCAAGATCTGCTTCACTTCTAAATATTATAGCGTACGCTTTATTTTAGATACTTCATATCATTTCTCGTCTTTCCGGGCAAAATTTAAAATGGAAATAAGAAATAAGTATTCGAAATCATTTATTTTAGACTGTTATTTGAAAACAAAGATGATATCGATTCATTTGAATAAAGATATTTCAAACGATGAAATATTTCAATATTTCTTTATTGTGATTGCTCAGTTTTTAAGAGCGTATATATATGTCCATCATAGCGAAAGGGTTAAATTCCCTATAAATGCATAAAAATCCGTAGTCTAGTTCGATTACAGCCAATCATTCAGTCTGCAACACTTTTTTCAGAGCAAATGGTTGCCGATCTGCAATCTAGACGCAGTCTAAACTTCTCTACTTTTCCAAGCTCGAAACACAGAGAACGAAGGGGTCGCGAGGCTACGAGAAGAAAGGGAACGCAGGAATCAGCGTTAGAACTCTGCCATTGGCGACGTAAACACGTAAACTCGTAGCACTTGTGATGGTATCACGGCCAACATCGGCCCCTGCAGTCCATACTTCGCGACAGTTCAGATAAGAAGCATTATTTACAGCGAAAACCGTCTCTGTTGGGAAGGGTGGCACTAAAAGGGACAAGCGACGCCCCGCGATCGTCTATTCTACTGTAGACTGCATTGTGCTCTTGGCCGAATGTTAGACAGCAGACGTAGACACGGGGGACCATCTTCCGTACCACGAAGCGTAGCAACGCGGAGCAAAAGCCTAGTCAACGCGGAATCAATGAAGCCGGAGAATGATATACGACGCGTAGACGCGGAATAGTATTCGCTCTTTCTGTTAGCCCTATCGCGCCGCGTTCGTCGGTCGACGGGGGATGTAATAAAGTCGATAATAACACCGAGCCACGGATATTTAGTGCTAGCTGTAAATCTTGCAGCAAATCGACGCCGCCGTTCCATCCAACCGTTCCTGGCATACATTACTACCGGCGCGCGGTAGCGTCATTTCTACGCGTACTCCCTTTCCTTCTTCACCTTCGAGAGCCTCTCGCGCTACTTCTTCTCTGCTACTCGATGTAAAATAAACGTAAAACACCGCGGGGCACGCGTCCTGCCAGGAATACGGTTCACTAAAAATTCGTCGCTGGGCGAAGGTTACATGATCGACCGAGCTAAGGTAGATGTCCCATTACTGCCACTTTAAACGCAACTTCGTTTAATTACTTTGGAAGTCACGTAACCCAAACATCGTTCCATTTTGAAGCATAACGTTAATTAACGTCTCTTTTATATATCGAATATGACCTGTTAATTACTAATTAATTGAAAATATACAACAGAGTTCAATGTTCCTTTTACTAACACTTGAATGGATATGATTTTTACATATAGCAGCAAATCAGTTAATGTAACAGATATTATACATATATATAATAAACGTATCGCCTTTACTGAATTATGACACGTCCCATACTTTATAATTACATTGGTCACGTTATAACGTTCAATAGCACATTTACCTCGTAACATTTCGTTTTAAATATTAAGTGTAAATGAATGTACAATGTCTGTGCGTTGTTACGTAAACCGAAGTCCAAATTTAGTATAAAAATTTGTCTATTTACTTTACGTTTAATTAAAGCGTAGGTATGTATACTTATTTGTACCAAAGCGATTAAAACGATGGATGCCTAAAGTAACGTGCGACACAGAGGAAATAAACTTTTTCAATCCATTTTATTGATACGTTAGGGCGAGTAGCGTCTTGTTAATCCTTAACTACTACACCTATTAAATCTTACTGGTCTGCAAGAGCGCTAATAATTACTCATTTATCTTTATTTTTCAGGTTCGATTTCAGTACGCGAACATTATACTATAATTGAAAAGAATCTAGAGCGACAAGCTCGTGAATCACGCAGAAAGTAAAAGAGAGACGAATAAGTAATCATTATTAGCGATCTCATAAACCGACAATAATAATTAAGGGTTAAAGAAAAACATCGCGTATTCCTTTGAATTCCTCGGACTAAGTTCTGTTCACGAACTAAAGGGAATCATCTGTAGGATCTTTGCGTTGTGGCTCGCGCGAGGATACTTCGAATATTCGTAACAGAGAAGTTTGGAATTCCTTCGAAATTTTACATCGATATCGAATAATTGATCGGTGTGGGTGGATACGCGAAGGACAGGTACCAAAAATAGGGAACATATGATTGTTTCGAAAGCACGCTGATCGCAGCGGGGACTAGATTCTTCAAATTTTCGTGAAAGGTCCACCGGCTGAAACGCCGCCCGGGATATTACCGGTCCCATTAGCGATGACATTCAGATATCCATTAAACGTGCCAGATAAGCATACATTATGCAAATAGGGTCTGCCGTATACTTGATTCGTTAATACAATTTATAGCCGCCGCGTCGTCGTTTCACCAAATGGAATCGCTTTTATTTTATACGCGCGCGGTTCATGATTAAAGGGACATGTGCTCTGTGATTTTTCTACCGCGAGGATAACAGAGGCTGACGGTGCAAAAACAACCGATATCGCACGACGACGAGAAGGATCGTCGCTAATCGTCGCGATGATCGTCAATCGGTCGCAAACAAAGTGAAATCATTGAACGACTGTAGTTTTCGTTTCTTTTTTTCTTTTTTTTTCGTTCGTCGGGAAGAAGCATACGCAGGCTGATATCATACGGACCTCTAAAAGGTCTTCATCTTCTCGAGCAGCTGCTCGTTATTCCGTCTGCCTCGAAGCTTCACGGTGACCAAGCATAGTACGTTCCGCGAAAGAAACACGAACGACTCGCCTTAACAATATAATTACCAGCAGCGCGCATGTGATACGAACGACAGAAGTTAATGACAGTCGGCCAGACGGAACGTTTAAGTGGCTCCAGAATGACTTCCATGCTACTGGCTACTTGCATGTTTTAATTTGGCATCACGATTAGTCACTTAGCTCCGGGCACTGGACATTTACGATTGTTTATTCGACGCTTAAACGTGTAATAAAATATGCCCCCGAACGAATTCATTTCGGCTCCGTTCCATTTATTTTATTCGCGTATTCTCGATGAATGTTGCGCTTCGCGCGGCAAATTTGTCGAATACGAGACCCTGTAGCTTAACTCCGTTATAAATCTCTTCGTATTGTCGTAACGATGCTTCTCAGTTTCTAGATTGCGGATTTTTATGCATTCGTGAGAAATATGATTGGGATAAAAGCTACAGAATGAACATAATAAGCAAATGTATATAAAATACCCAAAGTAAAGTATACATTGTTATATTCCGAGAGTGAAGTTAATTTTTATTTAAGTTCCATTCCTTTGCCTGTATCTTTAAAAATCTTTAAAAAGATATTTTCAAAGAATTTGCATAAAATTCCTCAGTTTATTCATAACCAATTGCGCATATTTTTTTTGCTCGATATGTGTAAAAACGAAAATAGAAGCTTTAAGAATAAACAAATTGAGCCTCACGTTAGGAACCCAGTTCTTAAGTCTGAGTATTTGCATAATTTTGGTTGTTACTTCATTACAAAGAAGCCGAACTCTTTTTAAATGTATTTTCCAATGTGTTGCAAAAGTTGTATGTTACATACGTTTAAGAAAAGTGTCCTTAATTGGAAATTATGAATTTTTAACAAAATCTCAGCTACATATTAGGCAACTTTACCCTAGCGTCGTGGAAATGTGTTCCTGCGTAATTATCGAAAAATACTTTTCGTCGCCGGCAGTTTTTACGCGTGTCTCGAAATGTTCCGACAACATTACCGATCATAGAGTAAAAGCGTATACTTTCGTATCGTCTAGCTGTTTGTTCCAGACAGCAACGTTTGCCACGAAGACGTTGATGATGGATGGCAGTCGGACCGAGAACGATTTGTCTCTCACAATCTAGGAAATGTGGGAATGCAAACAACCGACTGGGGTCGTGAAAGTTTTCATAAAGGCCATACGTGGTTTTTAGGCGAAGACATTGCTTTCGAACCACGATTCACAGTCACGCGTACACGTCCATCACGCTGCCTCGTTGAAAGTAAAAGGAAGCGATTTCCATATTTGTAAAATTACATGCCGCTCCATGATCGAGGCTATTAATTAGGCACGGTAGAATGATGAAAAATTACAATACACAAATGATGGAACAAACCGTTGGTTGGTTAACAATTAATTAAACGGAGGGCGTAGAAACTAATCGATAGAATGCGGATTTATGGGAAACTGAAATGTGAAAAGATGTACAGAATTCTCGCGATACAATTCAAATACTCATTATAATATTTGCAAGGCGAAATGAATCTCCATCTAGGTTCTATTTCATTAATCGTACTCGTAGAAATAGTAATTTGCATAAAAATTCGTAGCTTTCTAATCGGTTAAATTTGTCTTTCGCAAATAATAAGTTATTGCCTGTTCATTGCGAAAACTTCCATTCGGTGGAACAATTTAGTCGTCATATTAAACACTAATTAAAAGACTTCCTTGAAATTTATGACGTTTCCAATAAACGAGTAGTCTACCCTGTCTTTAGTCAATGCTGAAAGCTATCATTTGGTTACAACCCCTTTTCCAAACAACCGATGATCTCCTTTCATCTGCTACTTCGTGACTTGCACTGATTGGCTTCTCAGCCCTTCTCAAATGAAAGTCTCGATGCTCACGTGTCGCGAGTAAAGCCAAGTGCTCGCTGTTCGTAGAAGTTGCGGTTGTACGGTGTGTAGGTTTGCGCCCGTATCCCACTGTTTCACGAGAGAAATTTCCGCGGATGGTACCCAGGAGAAGGGTAACGGTAACGGAAATGCTAATGCGCTGCCCGGCTCCAGGAAATACCTAAGCAAAGGAACACCCCAACAACGACAAAGACGTAGAAGCTCGGGTATATCTCGGTGGCGGTGGCTGTCTTCATCCCCTGCCACTTCTTGCGCAACGCCGTGCAAAGTGGATGCGATGAATCACGATAAAAGGCCGTCCGGTCATCGAGTTTGGACGGTTTGGTAGGTAATATGTATATTACCAAGAATAACGCGAAACTTGGAGACGCTTTGATGAACGTGCATGAATTATTACGCCCCGTTTTAATCTCGCTAAGTGGAAAAGCATCTAACAAAAGTTGCATAGGACGAGCCAACCAAATGGAAAAATATAACCGGGTTTAGATAGAAAAATTACAAAATTAAACCCCCGTAACTGTGATGAGCAACCCGCGGCTCATTAACTAGTTATCTGTGGCCCTGCCTGCCTAGACGAAACGTACGAGTGATAATTAGACGGGGGATTTTTGGACATGTCTTTTAAATGTGCAAGAAAATGCAAAAGATTGTAATCAGATTCCTTGTGCGGCCTGCTACCTTTAATTAGTATTCCTGTTCTTATACTTTCTATTAGCGATTGTCATCTCTGTTTCCTTTTCTATTACGATTACTATTACCATTATTATTATGTTGAATTTTTGTAATGAAATCAAAGGGTATTTTACCCGTTGACACTAATAATTAAATAAAAGGCATATAATGTTCAAAAATATGCAACGTGTACACGATACAGTAGAAGTTACGATATTTAGAGAGTGAAAAAATCACCTACTTATGTCCCCCTCCATTATGTTTAATTTTAAAGATATTAACTCATCTAAAAATCCACAGGTAAGTAATAATAATCTATGTCGAAAGTAACAAATTTGACTCTATAAATTGGAATGGTGTTATTAATATAATATTAGGTTGGTGCATATGAAATGTCGTTCCTCGAAGTAACGACGTTAAACGTAAGAAGATTCTTATATTTGATTAAAATAACTTTTACATTATTTTATACGCTTCATTGCAACAATTAATTAGTCTCATTATTATACATTATTATTCTAAAAACCACTACGTTCAGGATTCCTCGATCTGCAAGTTTTCATAATTTCAATACAACACACGCGTATCTACATTGCAGCAAATTCTTCTTCGATGCGATTCGTTATAACTAACCATTTTACAAAATCAAAAGGGAAGCATTCGTCTCCTAGTCTTAAACATCGAAAAAAAAAAAAAAACGATATTTCATACGCACCAGCCAAATAATTCCAAAAGCACGAGAGACATTCAAGTTTACTGTCAATTGCTCGAAAATTTTGTTAACGTCCCACGTCTGTCATTCGAACATCCGAACAAACTTTGATTCGACCAAGGAGGGGGAGTAAAAAGCGATGCATCCAGGAAATTTCAATCCAACCCCGTGGAAAATCGAACGCGCGCCACCGGTATGTATTTCGTCGCTGTCACCCTAACATCGAATTTCAATTTTACCTCAAACCCTATGAATCCGGAAAACCCGGTAACCAGAAAATTTTCACGCGCTTGTTGCCCGCTCGCAGAAGCTCCAGTGATATTTCGTTACTGTCACCCCAAATGTCCCTCCCACCGCCCCTCCCCCTGTTCACCGGATCCTGGGGCCTCGCGCGCGGCAAGTAGGATTGGCGAATTATTATTAAACGCCGTCAAAACAGCGAATTTATTTCGGCGCGGTATCTTATTGATGTAGCGGTGGACCGCAAGGTCCGTGGGCCGCACCGCGGGAGGCAAACGGGCCCCACCGGTACTACAAGGACCATAAATTTCTTTGGATCCAATATCATGCCTGTAACTCGTTAAGCTTTTAACCTCGTCCCGGCGTGCCTATCGCCGCGATATTATTTTGATGCCGGCCGCCAGATATCAATCAGGCCATTGTTGTTGCAGACCGATCTCTCTGTGGCCGTGGTCCTCTCTCTGGCTAACCAGTCCGTACACATTCGTGATCATTCTCCGTGTGTGCAGCGTGCAGTATCGCAACCAGGGCAGGGATTGGCTTCGACAGAACCATGGAACGTGTCCTTTCCCTGTTCCTGAATAATCGAAAACGTTGAGTGCACGTCCGTGTTACATCCGAGCATCTCGAACACCACTCACTCTCGATACTAAACCTGGTCGCGCGGATGGAAGCTCTGTTGAAGAACGGCTCAGTCCTTCAAGGTCGTTTGCTTTGTTAAATCCCGGGGACTAGCGGAGCGATAATCTATGTAAGCGATTTTCTAAGTTCTTCTTATCCTTTAGGCACGACATCAGTACGGACTCTAGTTTCTTTTTAGGATTAGTATAAAGCAATTAATATTTATTTAAAATAGAGAAAACTATTTATTGACGATTGTGGGACGCGTAGTTGGTCTCCAGATTTTATAAACAGTGAACTAAAGTAGTAGTATAATGGGATAAATTTGTTGAAGTACAAAAATTGTTGTTGCTTGCGTGAGAATAACAGAAAACCGCGTCGTCTCTGAAGCGTTAACGGTTTAGCAAACACTGGTGGATGAAATTCTTACGTATTTACAGCTAGCCCCGTTTTCACTGTCATGTAGAAATTTATGTGGTTCTATTATACAGTGGCTTATAAAAAAGTGTTTATACATACTTTCATTTTCCAAATAAATATATTTTAATTCGAAATTGGTAAAATGGGGTTTGATAAAGCCTAGCGAATTTTGTTATTGGAAAAAGCACAATTGATTCGATTTGAAATCCTATTTCTTTAATCGTATTTGTACATATATATATATATATATATATATATATATATATATGTTTGCATAAAGATCCGCAGTCTAATTACGAATATGCTTCGGTATGAACCTGTAGTGACACAGGAATAATAGAAGCATGGCTATCCAACATAATCATAAGTTTACCGCAGACTTTTATGCACATTTATATCTTTAACCTTCCATGAATAATGTGGAGTTAAATTAAACTCAATGATTTTAAAGCTGCTGTAATATTTTCAAAATATATGCAAGTGGTATCAAATTATGTGCTTATAAATGGATAAACTTCGGGGTAAAATTAACCCTACAAGGTTCACGGCGTGACTTTTATTCACCTAGTTCGCGAAGGGCTGAAAACACAATCGGAGAAGTGAAACTTAATTACAGGGTTGTTACACCATCCAATTGTAAGTATAACAGTAGACATTATACTTTCAATATTTAATATATTTAGCCGTATTTTTGGCTACAATTAAATTTCCCATAAACGTATAAAAATCCGTAGTCTAATCATAACTTTTGTTTAATTAGTCAGCTTTCGAATTGGGGGACAGGAACAAGATAAATATAAGCAGCAAACTGATTCCACTGCCATGCTTCTCGAAAGTAGAAGTAACATTATGGACAAAAATACGTATAAAGAACGCAAATGGAGATCAGAAAGGATCAGAAAGTAAAGCTAGAAAAGAAGGAGCTTGCTAGTCTTATTATGCACCGATGACACCATCCGGTCATTATCAGGGAATTATTATTATTCTGTGGTCGAACATACTCGTCCCTTGCGTACGCCAGTTCGCGGCGTGCAGCAGAAATGGCGATTCAAGTGGAAGAGGGATGAAGATGCGGAGGAAGAAAGAAGATCGAGGTGATGACCCAAGAGGGTCAGTGACAGAGAAGAGAAAAGAAGGTGCAACGAAGAGAAAAAATGGCGAGGATCACGAGGCGAAGAGCCAGTTCGTTGGAATCGAAGAAACGCGTGTAGGGTAAAAGAAAAAATGTAATTCTTTCCTTCATTAACAAGTTAATAAACGGCAGAATATGCCCAATAAATAGATTCGACCACAAATAAATAAATAACTATCACGAAACTCTAGAGAAGCAATTTACCTCGAGATTCGTGTTCGTGGGAAATTTTTAATCGATAAGCAGACAAGCTGGCGCGATGAATGTTCAAGTATTATAGAATTCCACTCGTTTGAGTTACGCTCGCATTTCGACCGACCTGTAGAAAGTTGTTCATGAATTAAACATGCAGAGGGTGCATCGAGAAGCGTTTAACTTGAAATACTGCATATTTATGCACATTTGTTCGAATTACCATAGACCAGTAAAATTCTTCGATCTTAGGAAGAAGCCTGTACGAAGGCTCAAAAATCGACTTTCAAACGAAATCGCGCTTATAGCGCCTTGGGGAATCGTTCGTCACGATAATTACCAGGTCGAGATACAGTAGAATTCCGATTATTCGGTACCATATTATCACGAATGCCCGATTAACCGGCGCATTTGTCTAACCGTTGCTGATTACCTATATTTTACACAAATAAGAAAGCCACGGTCTTATGCATCCAGCAGTGACATCGATACTAATTATATTCCTCTGCTAGTCAGTCTGAATTCAGTTTTAAACAGGTGCACTGTCTTCTGTAATTTCGTAACTTTATTCAATTCTACACAGATATCCACATATTCCGTTTCAGATCGAAACTGACAAAATTTTGCCAACATGTTTGGAAGGTAATTTTGAACAAAAGATGTTACATACACCATGAGCCGATTCATTTTTATCTTCGAACTTAGTGTAGCAAATTATTTTATTTTACCTATTGAAATTACTTTAACAATTACAAGTCATACGCGGCCCACGTGCCGCAAATTGAACATCACTGATGTACACTTTCCGTTGCCTTATTGATATCTCGATGAATACTATGTAATTGCTTTTGATCGATACTGCATGAGGCGTCATTAAATAATTTCACCAATACCAATCACAAATTATTTTGATACGCGTTTTATATCATATAAGGGTATTCAGGAATCGATACGTATTGGTATTGATAAGTGTGTCTCCGAATTTGTCCCATCACTAGTCTCAGCACCGGATAATCGGAATTCTACTGTACATCGAGGAGGCTGGCAACGGCTAATTCGTTGGATAATCCGGCCTCTTTTGCATTTCGTCGCGCGTCCTCGTGACAGGATCGAGAGAAGATGGTGTCTAGCGACGGTATCAACGGTGATTACGGTATCCACGGTATCTTGATTAGTTCCTCGGCGTCGTCGCCAAACTTTCGTCGTTAGCTAATTGGCGCCCGCGTGAAACCGCGTTGTTTGCACGAGCACGAGGTGTACATATGCCGCGCGGCTGACATCCACCGGCGTGACTTTGTTTTAACACGGGGCCAGTCGTGTACCTGCAATCTCGTGAACGCGTTCTCTCTGATAAACGTGCCGAAGTAAAACTGCAATTTGCCCCCTTGACAAGGCACCTCTAAGCGTTTCCACTTTGCCAGTCGAGCCTGCTAATTGCGACCGACTGCGCGCCATTCCCTCCGCCCTTCTCTTCCTCTTGCTAGAAGAAATTCGATGCTTTTCACGCGCTCGCGGTCCCCGAAACTTTGCCAACCATTTGCCAAACCATTTTATTACCTTAATGGCGGATTGAAAATAGATTTAGGCGTGTTTTGCTGCGATTCCAGGTGTTGAACTTTTAACCCCTTCTTGAGGCAGTTTATGGTTGGTCGCATTAAACGTGCATGCATACGAAAGGTCGTCGCTCGCTTAGGTATCCGCGAAACGCAGACACGATTTTGGATCAACAGCGACGCTTGTACAACCTGTCGCTTCTCTATCAAGAGACTGCGGATTTTTATGCAATTTAATGTTTTTAAAGGCACCGGTAGAGGAATGGAAGCTTAACAGAGATTCCTGTCGCCTTCTAAATACAATACAACAATTGTATTCTTTTATATATTTTTGCATATTACATGCGTCCTGTAGTCTTTTACACATTCAAATTTCTCATAAATGCATAATAAAAATCCGCAGCCTATTTATCGGAAACCCTGGTTCATTGTAGGTGTTTCAATTTTATTATAGAAGAACACAGGTTCTAATTTATGATCATCTCACAAACAACACGCGATCGTCGCTTAACACTAGATTTACGAAACGCATTAGTTTGACAGATTTCAAATTTTATCCTTAAAGTTACACAAATGATAAATACTCTTTTTAGCAATTTATGTTGACTTTGATTCATAATTCATTTTCTCCTTTTCCTGACTCGTTAATTTCGAGTATTTTTACATAATATACAGCTGGACATATTAAGTACTCTACAGTTTTCCTTCGATACATCGATAATGAACAAAATCGACTCGAAATCCAATTTCGACATCGATACAACGTCCATTTCGATAAAATGATGAAACGTTACCATCGATCAATTATAATATGAACGTGCAGTAAGTAGATCAAATGTTTTCTGATCAACTGTACCTATTTTTTAGGAAGCCCGTCAAATGATATAATTAAAGTTCATAAATCCAGCGTTGAAAAAATCACCGAGTCAATGGTTCTATAGCACACCTCTAATGGTTCATAAAGTCAACACGCTACTGCTTTTGCGTAACAAGCCAAGGGAAACTCGATGCATTCCTATTTTGATAGATCGCCAGCGTTTAATTAATGAGGTCGCGTTTGCATGGAATGCGTACGATTATTCTTCAAATTAATGTCACGTACAGCCTCCGGTTTCCCAGACGTTATTACATTTCGCGGTAACGACGCGACGCCGAGATAAACGTCACGCCGGTGACTGCGACATTTAGCAACAAAGGATAGCTGTCATCCTTTCGCGACAGCCTTCTTAAAGAAAGAGTTGGACCACGGGCCAATGAATGCAACGCATTATTTCGAAAGCAACACGGTTCATCCGGTTACAATGTCGTTAAACATCGAATAATCGAAGCTCATAATTGTGTATCGATTTTGCTCGCTACCATTCCGTTATCACCGCAACGCCGCTCTGTTTTGCTTCGTCGAATGAAACGTTTCTTACAACTTGCAAGGGATCTCGATAATTCATTATAGAAGTTTCAGCAGACGGTGCGTCGCGTTCAGCGTTCCGCACACAAAGCGGAGGGAAGAAAAAAGAAAGTTAATAATGCAAAAGCGCGAACGAAAGAGGGGGGGAAAAAAACGGTGAATAAAGGGAAGCGCGCACGGGGAAGATAGGTATAACTTGCACGGGAAAACGTTTCATACATGGTTGGTATTAATTAAAGAACGTCAGGATCGTGTTCTTGAAACGTGGACGCGTAAAATTTCAATAAAAATCACCGGGTCTTTTAACATATTATTCTCGTCGCGGTATGCGCCCCGTCGGTGAAAGACGTCGTATATATAGTTCGGTTGTTTATGAATAATTAAGAGCGCCCCGGCAACGCTTCGAAGACGTCGCGTCGTTTCGAACACAGCCACGGGCAGAGATCTCTCTAGCTCTACTTTAGAGTCTCCGCCACTTTAATCCGGCTTTGTGTCACGCGTTACGCTGCCACTCAGGAAAATATTTGTACCGTGGACGGCCGCTGGACCGCTTCGTCGATAATATTCATGACCTGTCACGGTGTCTATCGAGTGCCTTGAAATGCAATTTCGATGCCGTAGATCGTCGTCGATCGCGCCGCGGCCTGGTATAAGTAGCCCAGGCGCATACATGTTAAGATAAACGCGACGGCATCGGCATCGCGTGTTTTTCGATCCAGCCACGTTGTATAAAGTGCCTTTGTGTCAGTTCGCCTGCATGCAAAATGAGCCCGGCCATCTAAATTGCTTCCACGAAAAATACGTTTTGTAAACAACGTGCCAAAAAAACGCTTCCCACTTAGAAGTCTATTTTGCAAACTTCTCATCTTCCGACGATCGATGCTCCAAATGCCGGTGCTCTTTTGCAAATTAGAATTCTAATTTCCGTATACTTTGCCAGGCTATCGAGAACGCGCAAAGCTTTCTATCAGTGTCACCAGTGTAGACGGGAGTCGAGGCAATGGAAAAATTGTCTTTTAATACGGTAGAGTAGGTAACAGACCAGTGTATCGCGAACATCCGCGAGGTAATGCATTCCGATAGCGAGATTTTTTATCGTGCCTGTGCCGGATGGCAGATAAATTGATTTGTGATTGCATCACGGTATCGTCGGTCTGGCTTAAAGTCGAGTTTTATTGACGATCGAACGCGTTGCCTCGACGTGCTTCTCGTGGCGAGCCGAGCTTTTTTCCCCGACAACGACGCGAGCAAGACCGCCTCGGCGTCAAGACGTCATTCGTCATGCAGAACACGCGAAAACGTTCCACCCTGTTCGTATTCTTTGAACATCTTTACCCTATCAATAATATATACTTCGGATCTCGCAATTAAACGTGCATTATTAAATGCTCTATAGACTTTAGCTATGCGAAATGTTCCTACTTTAAATGAACTTTCATTGATTGCCGTCAGGCGAATGCCAAAGGAAAGCATTATAGGAAATTAATGCAAATTGTTAACAACAGAAGTTCGATGCATAATCAATCAGCCAACTATCTGTTTTAATGTTACCTTTTCTTTTGTTTATTCGTAACTAACATGGAATGCTAGGTAAGTTCCCTCCTTCGATATTTTTTAGTTTCACGTAGGTTGCAATACTCGAAATGCTAAGCGATACATGGTTTTTTACATTGGCGATAATTCAGTTTGAAGGGGTGAAATCCATTTCCAAATGTTTAATGTGCAACAAAAATAATTGAAATTGCTCGCAAAAGTGCTGAACTCTTTTAATTTTAATGTGTATTTAGAATGTTTTTTTTATCGTAGAAAATCTCTTATAGAATTGCAGTCTTTCGAAAGAGTTTTTCGAGGGTAAGCTGCCCTCGGTAACAAATAGAAACAGTAACAAGTATTATTACCTTAATGCGCTTCAAATTAGTCTCTTTTATCGCCTCTTCAACCTAAATTACAGTCAAGATAAAAAAACACGCGTCGTTTATTATTTCGAGTGAAGCCGATAAAAATCGCATGGGGACACATATCTAGTATTCCATGCGAGTAACCATTTCTATAGAAATGCAATTCGCATGGTTCCGCTATCGATTTATAAACTCGCAACCCCCAAAATTCTATTGCATCCGCAAATTCAAAATACATACGCATAATAACAAAATTCTTTGCTCACCAAAATTTCAGCGTGCCCCGTGAAACGCCGCGCCTATGCGTTCCATTATCACGGATTCTTCACACGCGGTTGTCGGTTCGCCGGTTTCTCGGATCCAGTCCGTGGTCCAGGGACGTCTTAATCACGGTGCACGCGGAGAGCCTCGGGCCACGCTCCAGTCGATACTCTGTAAATCCAGCAGCGAGTCAACTTCTTTTACACGATCGGAAAAAGGAGTTCGCGTCGTACGTGTCGTGTATATCCGGCGACACGTTCCCTTTTCTGCTCTTTCTCTCCGTGCTCTTCCTCTCATTCTACCACCTGTGCTCCCCCCCTTCTCTCCTCTACCCGTTTCATCGTGTTTCTCCCTTTCCCGGTTTCGCGTACACACGGGGGCAGATTAACGTCGATGGGGCGCCACGCGTGCCGTTTTTCTGTCCAACGTTCTCGTATCCGGCGTATCGTTCTCGCGGCCGGCTCTATTTGTCCTTATTTATCGGTCTGTCCGCGTGACTTTTTCTCCGATTCCCAATGCATTATCTTGATCGATTACTCGTTACGACGCTGATTTATATTCCTGTACGTTTTCTACCGGCGCGCGGTGGATCTGCGAAAGCCGTAGCCACGACGCGTCGCTTCGCGAGCCAACGTCCCGTTTCCGAGCCGTCTTCGATCCGATTTCTGCATCGCTCGCCGCTTGCGCTTGGGAAACTCGATCGTGAAAGATTGACACGATTTCTAATTCCGATACGGCGTGACGGAAATATACAACGACGTAGGGAATTAATATTCAGGGGTTATTCTACCATAGTCTGACTAAACTAGAGGTGTTGGAATGCTGGAATTTTCGAACAACTCGAAGGTCGAAACGAATCGAAATTTGCTTTTTGATCTGATCTGAGATCTTGAAAAAATCGAGAGGCTTAAAGGAAATTCAGCGATTTAAAGTGGTGAAGATCGAACGTTTCGAGTGATTCAATTTTAAGTACAGTATTACTGTAGTAAGTTACGGTATTAAGTACAGAATTTCCTATGTGCAATACTATTATATTTTAGACACTTTTCATTGTTGTCCAGAAAATTTTGTATAACTTTGAACCACCACTTTCTTCCATTTTCCTGTAGCTCAAGAATTCCTTTTTTGTGAAATTCTTGGATTTTGCACGCGAAAAATTGATTTAAACTAAACGAATATAAGTTACAATTCGGTGTATGTATATTAGGTGTACAAATTAATTTTGAAATTTCAGAATTTTATAAGATGTAATATTTATTCAGAGAAAATCAAATACAGTTTCGATATTCAGAATTTCTGGTATTTTTACATTTATGAAGCAAATTCATCATTTGAAAATCAGTAGAGTGGCGATTTTGAATGGTTAAAGATACCAAGAGTTTCAAGATAAAGGCTTGGAATTAATTTGTATACCTAATATATACACACCTCCTGTTTTTCTAATAATAAAAATTACTATAATCAGTGCACTGAGAATTCTTTTCATTTTAAAATGCCTCACTGAAACCAATAGTCCCGTGCTCTCTTCTATTTTACGAATACTGTAGCTTTTCTGTAATTTATTTCGACGAGTTAGGATACAGTTCGCGAAGAAAGAGGATTCGTACGCGACGATAGATCAATTAATGGATGCACTCAGGGCTTTAATGAAACACGCGCAATATCTTGCAACGGGGAAAAAATTCGGGACTCAGGATTCAGGATTTTTGTAGCATTTTAATTCTACCCCATTTGCATCGTTATACGAGAATCATTGATGCTTTTAATAACGGTTATCCAGAATTTCCCCTCGGAATGTATGTTTAAAATCGCACTACGGAAATGCAAATCGCTAGGAGAGGTATCATGTGTTTTAAACGAAGAGGACTGCATTAATATTCCTCGTTTCTATTATTTTTTATCAAATACGCACCTGGCTATTTTTCCCTTCCTCTCTGTGTTTTTTCTGGTCATAAATACGACCGGAGGAAAATATCGAAAATCGGAAATTTCATAAAAATGAATTTTCAACCAATCCCCGATTACATCGAGCGTTCGTGTGTGTGTGTGTGTTGAGTGTGTGTTTCGACCGGAACCGGAGCGAGAGTTTAGCTACGCATTTTGTTTCCTGTGGAGGGGGGAGCGGGAGGAAACAAAAAGGTAAAAAAAATAGAGTAGCAAAAACGAGAAACAATACCTATGCACAGAAGCCAGGCATTTTTCTCTCCCGTTAAATCCCAAATTATTCTTTCCTTTTCCTGTTTTCCACTCGACCATCGATCGCGGAATTTAATTTCCCGATGCGCAAAATGACATTGCGTTCATGGAATTAGAGAAATTTCATAGAATACCCGTTCGCATAATGTTTCGGTGGGTTGGAGCAAAATATTTCCATTGTTCACCAATGCCATCGAATGGACTCGTCGAGGCGCAACCAACGGCTGCTTGAATTGTTATTAAGAACGTATTGCAACTGTAGGTAGCAGTTAATGGAGGTACCGAAACTAGTTGTGAAGATAGATACGAACCGTTGTATTAAGTTCACTTCCGACACGGCTGAGTATTTGTCGTTTGTTAAGTAATACGCTGCTTTGATCGATACGAAGCTATAGTCCTTCCGAACCTGTTATACCGAAGCCATTCGAATGAAACTTAACCAAGTTATTTCGAGAAGACGTCGCATAACACTTACAAATTGCTACCGGACGAGACATTACGTTGATGGGAAAGCTGTGTCGAATCCTCTGGAGAAGTGAAAACAAATCGACGGATCATAGCGGTGCTTTTTCACAGAGATCCAAAATAACTTGATTACTTGAAACATTTTTTGCAAAAAAAAATCATGAAGTAGAGATTCATTTTTATCTACTTGGAAGGCAATCATCGTTAAGTTTTAAAGCAATTTCCTGAAAAATTAAACAGTTAAAAAATATCGATTTTTATATCGATGATTGAAATTTTATTTTGATTACTGATAACCATTATTAGTAAGCAGAATTTTATTTTCGTTATCGTTCATCAATATTGAGAGCAAAAGTTTGTCTGGATTGTCCATCGACGGTATAAAGTGAATTATACAAGTTATATATATATCTATACAATATATGTACATATGTATTTGCTCTTCGTACTAGTAAATGGCAACCAAAATAAAATTCCGGGCATTTATATCGGTTACCGGTATCCCGAAAAAATTTTAATCATTTAAAATGGTTTAATTAGAGGTACTAACTCTTATGGCATAACTTTAAAAATTTCTCTTACAATAGTTACGATGTTTACTTTTTTTTATTTCAACTCTAACTTTAGCTTTGTATTATAATATTGGGGGTAACTAAAATAAAAATATTAAGAATGAGTTGGAACTGGAAAAATTAATCGAAGCTGCGGTTATTACGCGCAAACGCGCTTTCAAAGCGAGACATTCGAAGACATCCGAGCAATTTCCGGTTATACCTTTATAAGTCTCGTTACTACTTCTATTCTCGCTTCTTCTCGCTTTGAACCACCTTTCTAATGCATGACGTTCCCCGACGACCAAGGCTTTCTGATTAGGGCATTACGAATTCAAAGGCAACGAGCACCGTCTTCATCTTCCGTCTGTAACGTCAGTTCTTTCCAACTCGAATTCCCGGGGCTTATCGAAGGTCGCCTGGCTGAGTGGAAGATAAACTCCTGTAAAAGGCTCGAACGGACCTTAATTAGGCGGCGCCCCGTTAATTAGGCATCGGCTGAGAGCACTTTTATATCGGGCAAGAATCGGTAGCGGAAAACAGAGTGGATGGTAGCCGGGGAATTATAAGATAACTGTCTTGAAAGAGAGCCCTATGACACATTCCACTTTTTTTGCGCGTATCGCGTCAAACGATAGTGTGCACATAAATTTACCATACCCAGGCCCCGCTGTAATTAGTAGTCTTGACTGTCCTGTAATTAGTAGTCGTAACGAAACTAAATCAATTAACCGCAATTCATGAGAAGAAGATACATATTAAGCTACGCACGCTCAACGGCTACCGCGACCAATGGATCTGTATAGTGAATTTCAAGGAGGCACTAAATCCATCGAGCTTGAACAATACACGCGTCAAACGACGACACCGACAACGACGACGACAGCGAGGGAAAAAATAATTAATTAAAGCGAACCTCGACACGGGCAAACGGACCATAGGTTCCAATCACTACTATCGCTTTCAAGAAATCGAGAACATCGATTCCCATGAAGCACCGAGTCCGGGACTCGGGTGAAGAAGCAGGTAGATCGGATCTAGCCAGATCACATCCGCCTGCTCGATCGCATCTCACTGTGTTCCGGGCGTTTCGATGCTCGGTGCAACGAACTCCGAACCACACGGCGATCACCAGGCATCCCCAACGCGACGCGTGCTTTCTGCAATCGGCATTCGAGCACGTCTGCCAAGCTAGGGTCACGCGTGTGTATGCGTGTGTCCCCACGTGTCTCGATCCTCTCTTTCCATGTGAAAAAGTGCCGGTATGGCCCGTAAATCAATCGTGGACGCTGGCGGAGGGAAGACCAGAGACCGCGTGGAAATCGTACGGTGGGCCGGGCTTAATGGCGGTTCGGCTCGCGTGTTAAACACCAGTTATCTTGCCGATCGGTAAGTTTTACGTTTGCCCTTAGCCCAACTGGTCGCGTGCTCACCGTGGGTTCAGATCTTCATTGGTGGACCCCTGCTTCCATTCCAACGGGCGGAGCCTTGGCCACGATATCTTGTAAGTCGTCTTGTAACGGAGACGCGTGGGTGTGTGTTACATTTTGACTTCGTTACGCGTGTCCTTATCGAAGGGTGAGCTCGATTACGCTATACTATTTCTGCTGCTGGGTCCACACTCATTGTCAACTGTTCGCGAACAGGAATAAACTCTGAGTTCGCGAATAGGCTCTTCATAGGGCGTTTAGACCAGAGATTCTTAAACTGTGAGTAGCACCCCCGAAACAGACTACAGCTGGTTCGCGACTTTGGTAATTGTTTACAAAGTAGTGATGATAATCCTATGTCGAGATTCGACTACGAAGGTGGTCCGATAATGCAAAAATTCAAAATTTCGTCAATGGAAACGAGAAAAACTATAGCCGATCTATGTTTTGCTGGCGAACAGCAATGTGGACTCAGCATAAGATTCGAAGTAGGAACTGGGTTTCGTGTTCTCCAGGATGCCGTGTTGCCTCGACAGTTTCACCGTTCATTATTGATACGTTTGTGAGAGATGCAAATGAAGCCGAAGACCCTTCACTGGTTGTTTGATGCACTTTAGGTGTACCCTGGCTTTTGGGCTAACCTCGAATACGTCCAACGAGGAACAATTTCTTGGGGATCGAATGCTTCTCAAAGCGAAGCAACTGTTTAGTATATTCAGATGCTCCTTTCGGATGCTCGTGAACCTTTCCTAACAACAATTGCTGCCCTAATCGAAAATATTCGTATTCTACGATGCAAACAAATTAATGTTGGGGAATCCTAGCATTAATCAATATATTTTAACGTTATTGGTACTTTTTAAATCAAATATCTCTTGAAAGGTAACGAAACAATTACAGTGATAGCAGTCATCCTTAAATGTAATTTGTAAAATAAGAAAATATATTTGTTGGTAATGGATCAATGATTTTTACCCAGTACTGTACATACATACGTACTTTGCTGCATTTATTCGGGTCATTGTTCGCCTTTCGAAGTGCAATGTAGAAACAATAGAAGCGATATTAAGAATACCAAAATAAACGCGTACTAGAGGAGACTACCTACTTTTAGATTACCACTGTTTCTTGCATTTTATACAATGTCGTTCGTAGATATCTCGGACACGCTCTTGTATCTCGATTGCAATCTCCGATTACCCTAAGAGGCAATCATCAACTTAACATTAACATTTTTCACGCTACAGCTGTTCCAGCGAAGCGATTACGGCATTAGCGAAATATTTGAGTCGGTGGCCGGTACGGAGACCGATTGCGACTCGTTCGTGGCGACTCTCGGGGTCTTTCTTCCTTCTCGTGGCGGAGTGTACGTCGCCTAAGGCTTTTCCATGAAGCCTTTGTTCGCTCCATAATGAATTCAGTAAGTTTTGTCGAGGGTGGTAGTTTCCTGCTGGCACCCTCAAAATTGAGATCGTTGCACCGTCGGCGGGAAGGGTCAGAGAAGAAGGGACACGGGGAACGGGGGGACAGGTGGGGGGCAATTTATGAACTGACGCTTCCTTTATGAGGGGGCGGTTTCGGGCCGCGACTGAATTTTAACACGTGACTCACGGCGCAATTGCGGCGCGCAAAAAGAACTCCTTCGACCGGTATATTACTGGAACACGTATCTCTTATCTGTCCTATCTAATCTCATTTCGAGAATCGGTCGGGTTTACTGATTAAAATCGTCTGCAACCGGCTGATCTGCCCACCCCTTTATACGTGAAACGAGATCGCCGTTACATACTTTGTACGCGGGACGTTATTATTACCGAAAATCACATGAAATTGTTTAAAACTATGTATTTCAACGATAACGGATCTTCGAGGGAAGTTTCTGTTACGGGAAACGCTGCCATCGTTAATCATTTATCAATAGACTGAGGGTTTTTATGCATTCATGGGAAATTGAAACGTGCTCGCAGTACATAGAAATATGCAAAATACATACTCGTTATCATATTTTGAAGGTGAAACGAATCTACATTTAGGTTCTATTTCTTTAATTGTACTCGCGAGAATATAAGTAACTTGCATACAAATTCGCAGGATACTTGTCAAGTGTTATTTAATAAAATATTGACTGATGTTAATCATTTAAAGACATTTTTATCCAATTTCATACTTTTATTAACAAAGTTAATGTAACGGAACCTAAATGAATAGTTGTTCCATCCTCGAAACACAATAACTTGTGCTTTACTTTAAATAATCTGTATATTTTGGATATTACGGGCATTTTGTGCCTTTTTGCACATTTAAATTTCCCAGAAATATGTAAGAAATAATTATAATACTACGGTATTTTGCTTTTCACGCAGTGCCAATGCAGTAAATAGTTAATCCAGCTACTTATAACCGACAAAAAGATCATAAGTCAAAGACCGACATGATTTATGGGACGATGTAATAGATTGAGATTACCGCAACTCGTATAATAATTTTGTAAGCGATTTTGTTATTCTATTAATGAATTTTGTATCATTTTGCCTATATACTTGTTATGCATGTTGTTGTATTAGTTGTATACTAAAGAGAATCACGGTACTATCACCGTTAGTCAAATCAAACGCGCAAGATTGACCGCACGTATGCGGCCATAGCATTGAAAGGGTTAATACATTGCTATCTTAATAATTAATAGTTCCCTCCATCTTTGTGCAGCGGTGTTCCATTTTCTAGCGTCCCATTAATCATACTGTATGGATTTCAACGCGAACGCGACCGTCTTTGCTTTCAAGATGCGAAACGCTGTCGCCGCGCCAATCACAGTAGTAATGGCCCGCAGTCGTCAGACACAATAAACATTCCTGCAATAGCGCAGGTCGCAAAGTTCGGCCGTATTCCACTGCAACTTCGCACTGTTCGTTGCTGACAAGACCCACGGAAGGAATGTAGGTTTGATTGCTTACTAGCCCACCTCTTTTTTAACCCTTTTTTAACCCACGATTACACAAAACACAAATGGAAATTGTTACCGTTTGCGATTAACACGGAGACAAAATTATAGTAGTATATTAAGTAGTAATGTGAGTCGAGCGAGAGTTTTTTGTGAGAGTAGGTTTCTTTTCAATAAACTTTTATTTAGTTGTTAAAAGAGACTTTCTACCTCCTTGAACCCATCCACGTGGGATTTAATTCAAATGATCCCTACATAATTATGTGAATATTTTAATTGTAGACACTAATAGTGTCCCTTCTTGCGACTGGATTTCTTTCGAGCAACTCCGTATTTTTGAGTACTCAGATCGGTGCCCTCATTTGAATTTAGTATAACTCGATTCATTTCATCCGAGCATTTGACACCTCTTATACTCTACACTTTCCCCTGCACCATTCCATGAGACTTCTCAACAACGAGCACTCGATCTCACGACCCCGGAGCATCTTACTCATAGTTCGACAATCTTTCTCCGTGTCCCACGATTCGCAGGATCGTCATGTTTCTCTAGAAAAATCACCGTGAGATCCACACCGTTTCCAGCGTAGAAATTCCTCCTTACGATAAGAACACACTAACAGTCTTTTTTCCCCTCTAATAGTAAGCGATTGCCTGGCGCAATTTCGCATCCAACGGCGCCGCGTTGTTCCGCGTGAAAAAATGAGCGTATCGACCGCGCCGCTGCATCACCATCGCCAGTTTCGAATTAGCAAAGGAAAAGAGAAAAGGAGATAAGTCCAGAAGCGGCTGGTAACACGTCCACGAAATGAACGAATCGGCTGGAACAGGATTCGCCTTGATGACCTACACGCACCGCGTGTATGCAACCCATTCCCGATACACGCAGCGTTCTATCCGGCAACTCCGCGCTTCCCGGAGTACGGAAAATCATATCCATTACGAAGATTCGCCGAGGACGGGGGATGAGGACCGTGTAATCACATTTTCTCACGTTAATAACACCTCAAGGTAGTACGTCAATGGATCCCGCCGGGGCCGCATTGCTTGTAGCAATCATAACTGTATCCTTGCAGCGGGATATGCGTACGTACCGCGCGAAGCTTCATCAATAATCAGCCTCGCTGGAAGTTGGCACGCGGTCCGGTGTAATGGTGGCCTAAGTACCTCGATCCGTGTACTCGGAACACGGCACTAGGCGGGAACGTCGCCGGAGATGTCGTAGAAATTGAAAAAGAATCCGCGCGCCTTTAAGCAGCGGCATTTCCGTAGTCGCATTACGCGTTATTACCGCGACCTTTTTCGCGAACACGGAGGAAAACGGACATCGTGGTTGCGCGAAACTCCGAGGCTGTTTTTCTTTTTCCAGTTCGAGGGAGACATTTTTCACGGCGCGCGGTGTTAATTTTGCGACGAGGGAAAAGGAAAAAATAGGTGTGGCGCTCGTAAACTTACGACGCGTAAGGAGACCAGCGACGTCGTTCAACCCTTTCAGTGGTAAGACCGTACGAGTAAGCCTGATCTGGCATTTAATAAGTAATTTACGATGCGTAAATTAATATCTGATTCGCACAGAACGTTAAGAAAATGTGAATCGAAGGGCAGCGATAAAGAAGATGCTCCGCTTTCGAATAATTTGAGCAAATCAATGCGAAGTAATTAAACAGTTTCAGACGTTAATATACGAACTTATGTTTAAATTAGTATTCGTGCTCGCTTAGATTCCTATCGGATTAATATTCAAATTCAACGGATGCTTGGAAGACGTCAAAAGCGTGAAGATGTAGGATCGGTAGCTTGGATCGAAGATGTAAGTACGTTGCGTAAGAATTTCAGAATCGAACGTGTTGGATAAGCGTTCGGGACAGATACACGACCTCGATAGCGGTATAAAATATTTTCAGCGCGAGACGCGCGGCGGCAGCGTAAGATAACGCCCGAAGGATCGATTCGAATCCCAACGCTTCGGAACGCTTCGGTGTCGAAGAGGAGGTGGAGGAGGAGCTTTCTCCTGGCATTAGTCCCGATTTAAGCTGCCGCATTGTAACGTACACGGAACGAAAGGGTATCCCTCTAGGAGACAAGTATTCAATTACAATAATAATGTCGATTCACAAAAGAGTCGACTTCAAAGGCTCGAGCAGGTGAGCGCGGTGATAGTCGTCCGCGTGGTCGAATGAGGAGCGCGGGAGGTTGCGGTGAACGCAGATGAGCGGAGAGACCCGACGAAAGGGAACAGAGAAAAGGACGAGGGGATTCGCGGACGGGAAACGAGGGGAACGAAAAGAGACGGAAGGCGAGTGAATAAGCGCGGGTCGAAAGAGCGGAGAGAAGTAAAGATCACGGTGCGAGGAGAGCACGAAAGGGACTCTCTTTCCTGGCCGATAAGCTGGCAGAGAAACAAGGAGAGTTACGTGGGAGAAAACGATAGAGAAGAGGCACGGAGGGATGGGGGAGAGAGAGAGTGTATCCGTTTTGTTGGTTGCGTCGATGCCTCCGGGATTATATACGACGTCCAACGACAATACGTTTCTGAGATCACTATCGGGCCACTATTGTCGGCCATTAAAAATACCTTCTCAACATTTATTCGGCAAATAAATCTCGATCCGATGGAATGCGACCCTCCTGTCCTCTCCTGGTTCATCGTTGGATCCTCGTTGTCATCGTTGATATCCCGACTTGTTCTTCTTTGTGAACAAATGAATGGGCTCGTGTTAACGCACTCAAAATTGTCTTCATTAGTAGTAGATTTACGGACAACGATTGTATAGGTTGACGCGTTTGCTGAGGAAATAGGTGTTAGAGTTGAAGGAGAGAGGATGGTGAATTACGATGATTATACGTATCGTTGCGTCAATCAAGGTTAACACTTCAAACGCCGGATGTGCTTTAAGGCGTAATGCAGTGGCTCGAAGTAAAACTCGGACACTTGCAGTACCGCTCGTAATTATTCGAAATGTTAATGGACACATCCGTTTGTACTAAAGCAGAAAATTCGAAAGACTGAAAATCCAAAGGCTTGGGAATTTAAACGCTTAGGAATCCAAAGACTTGGGAGTTTAAACGCTTAGGAATCCAAAGGCTTGGGAATTTAAATGCTTGGAAATCGAAAATCCTGGAAATTCGTACGCTTCGAAATATAAAATCTTGGAAATTCAAATGCTTAGGAATAGAAAAACTTGGAAACTCAAACGCTTCGGAATTCGAAAGTTTAGGAATCTGAACGCTTGGAAATTCTAATGCTTCGATTTCTAAAGTCTTAGAAATTCGAACACTTGAAAATCCAAAAGCATGGATATTCAAACGCTTATCAATCGCTTCTTAAAGCATGAAAATGTTAAGTGTCCGTGCTTTACTTTGAGCCTCTGTACGTGGACTAGTGGTAAAGCTTTCAAGCATGAAATCAAGAATTCGTCGAATCGACGGGTTTCGTAAACCTCGTGTTAAAAATCCATAGCGTGTCGCGTTTTATAAGCTGGTGGATTTTTCGTTATAAGACAACGATGGCAACGCTTATCCGCTCATACTAATCGTTTAATTAGCAACTGAATTTGCTCGTTTCGACGCGAGGAATAATAATTGCTACCGAATCTCTGAAGGAACTTCTTCCCCTTTTTTTTTTGCTTTGGCCGAACGCTAGGTCGACGACTCTTCCCGCTTGTTTTATACGAAAAAAAAAGGAAGAAGTAAGGTAATGGCTGCGCGAGATTTCTTTACTCGTCCGTTAGTTTGTCGTGGTGGATGTTCGTGGCGTAGCCGTCGGAAAATTTGTTCCAAAATGTTTCGACGAAGAAGCTTAAAAACAAGTTGAAGCAAGGTTTATGAATGTTTTGTTCCGGCAACTTCATTATACCGCGACGAGGAATGAGGAACAGTCTACGGGTCGCTGTAAAGAGCAAAGCACGGCACTTCATCGCGCAGGTTTTCTTTCCCGTTTCATCGTTTAAAGAAAAAGTAAGTACAAGAGAAAAGAATACGAAAACAAAAAAGGTCGCTGATGCGCAACGACCGGGTTCAATAAAACGAATACTTGCCGCGCGTTTATCGCGTTCTAACATAGATTCCCTTGTTAAGGTGCACCGTTATTAATCCACTTCTTTAATAAAACCCCGGCTTTAATCCGAGTGTATATTTACTCCGATTCAATCCACACGCTTCTTTTGCACTGGAAAATATTGTGCTGTTTTGAAGATTCACAACTATGCGCGTTATTCAAAGTTCCGTCGAACATTCGATGGACTTTGATAGGAGATTGCGTGTGAACATTTTCTCAAAATTATAAAAGCCTGTTGTCAAGTGGATTACTTGAACGCAATGAAAGAGCAACGTTTGGAGTTGGCCTAAAAGATAAGGTAACGTTTTAAACGAAACGTTCGATGCTCGTAAAAATTGTTAAACCACGGCTGGGATACTTTATACCATATTTTCGCTGTCCAACAACCACTCTTATTATCATTTATCGTAGCTTTCACGCAATTTTATTAGTAGCCGAATTTAGGAAACATTAGAGGCACGGAAAAGTTAGCTGGGAAGATTCATTTCAAAGATCGGTGAAAATTGATCGGAAACATAAATTAAGAAACTACTAAATTGATAGAAAAGCTGATGGAAATTGCGATGCTGCTAAATTAAAATTCACCAAAACGCGCATAAATATTCGCATTCTATTAATGGTGTACGAAACAGGAAATAGCGAAGGCAAAATAGAACAAAAACCCAAACAAATTGTAAATAAAAATATGTACATAGGTACAAAAGACGCAAACAGGCCATGTGACGCACACAAGCTTATACGTTAAGGGTTAATAAAATAATAATAACAGCAAGTTTCTGCGCAACCTAATGCCAGCATTCCCAACGTATCGATATAATCTGCGTTGCACTCTCGCTGCAGCATTCTCACTCCGGCGAGCTTTAACGACGTCCGCGGACAACGAAGAAAGACTTTAAGCGGAGAATTTACTCGTCCAATCTCGTTCTTCTCGGATTGGTATCGCACGGATCTACGCGTTTGGTCGCCAGCCATCGACGTAATAACGGTAACGACGGCACGATAACAAGAGGAACAACGATAAACCGGGGGATCTACTATAAATACGCCTCACAGCGAGCCACCTAGGAGTTGTCATCGAGCTAACCCGTTGCCCTTATCCTCTTTGTCCCGCTTCTTCCTCCTCGTTCCGTCAGATAGTCTTCGTTTCGTTATTCGTAACACTCTTCGTCGTTGTCGTCGTTGTCGCGTTGTTGTCGTCGTCCTCGTCTAGAGAAAGTGCAAACGCGACTGTATCAGATGAGGTATTCCAGGAGCTATACGCATCGAAGTGTGAAGGAAGGCGTCGACGAAACAACAACGCGCTGCGCCGTTTCGGCGTAAACTGTAATACGCGCGAAATGACTTGCTCCCCGGTGCCTGCGTATCCGTCCAAGCATAAACAATAATTAGCTTAATTAATCCGTCGGTCTGGCGAGGCAACTGATAATTTGATACAATGTTAAAGTGACATTAGCCGATAAGCCGCCCTTTATCCACCCTACGCGTATTTCTCCCCCTTTCTTGCCGCTCGTCCTTATCCCTTGACTCTTACAACGGAACGCGTTGCTCAGCTCCAGCTCTCTCCTAATTCCAGTTCCTGGAAGTCGTCCAATTAAACGTAGCTTCTACGCTCTACAACCACTCTCTTCTATCCCCCCCCCCCCCTGTCTGTAGCAACTCTACCTATTGCACCCTCTGCACCCACCGGCGAGGCCCTTGCAACCTCCTCCTCTCGCCTCCCTTTCAACTACGTACTTCTATTACCCCCCCCCCCCCTTCGACGCTCGCGCGACGCCAAAACGGATATTTCTAACTTTCACGAAAGATACGAACGGTACACGCTAATGCGTTCGACTAAGCTCGCCTAGATTCTGGAAAACGAACGTGGCGAATTATACGCGAGTTAAGCGGCAGCGAAGAACAGATGGATTCTTACGGTCGGTCACGAAAGTGTACGTACCAATTTTAAATTTAAAATATTTACAAAGTATAATCGTGAAATATACAATAAAGTCACAGGTAAGGAAGAATTCTAAAAAACGTTTCACAAAGGGAGCGTAGTTGATTGCGCGAATAAAATTGCTCCTAAAAGTATATAAGATGTGATTTTATTTACCCTAAACAAATTATAGGATAACGAGGTATAAATACAATTGTAATAATCAGGTTCGTATACTTTAATACGTACACCTGGAATTTCATGAAATCCTATGTTTAGTTTACGTGTATTTTATTGTAAACAAGTAGAAAAGGCATTGCTATCTTCTGACAATTTGTCTAGCTTCAATTAATACATAAATTGCTACTCGAAATTTCCGTATTCTTTTAAATATGTGAAATTCAGAGGTGTATGTATCGTTTTGCGACTGATTGGATATTAAATCTACGTTGCAATATGCTAATACCATGTTTTCGTAAATTTGTATAAATACCTAGCATCCAGAACTCTACAGAACAAAAGAAATCGACCTAATAAGGGTTGAGTCGCTTTGAGCTCTTAAAGCGTTCGCCTCTTTTACAGAAGTTAAAGTAATAACTCGTCTTATCATAATCGTAGCAGCAAGGAAAGGATGAAACGAAGGTCGAAAGGTTGCAAATATCAAGGGAAGCCCGTGATGTAAATGTTATTTTTTCCTAACTTACATTTGTTCAGAATTTTCTCATTTTGTATTCTGCAACGTTGGCAGAACATCTCCCGGTGTTCAGGCGTGACTGGCGCTTATGCCGGTGTAAACTCGCCTTGTTTCCCGCTAAGGCGGCGGCGGAGGAGCAGGAAGAGAAAGAGGATCTATGGATTCTCTGTGAAACCCAAAGCAACGTGGCGGATTACGTGTAGACTGGAAAAGGAAGAGCAGAGGATAACTGCGAGATTAATCGATCCCATCGTTTAATCGTCGGACGAGGTGTATGGATTATATCAGCGTTAGTGGCTCTGATGAAAGACCTCGTACGTTTCGAATAGCGAAGAATTATTAAACGAACGATGTTAATTAATTATTTTTCTGCTTGACGTGAAAGAAGAAAATGATTGCATGCAAGCCTAACGTAAGCTGTGGTAGCTATTTTTCTTTCAGCTAAGGGCTTTCATTAGGCTTTAATGCTTATTCGGGTTCCCAAATGAATTTCCGTCACGGTGATATCGATTCTGCCGCAGCGCTAGTAGCAAATTCAAATAAATGAGGTGACGGAGTACAAAGTACCGTCAATCTACTTAATGCGCTAAATAGTGAAGCGCACACAAGCCGATTATCCAGTTATCTGGACGATATGTTGGAATTACGACAGCTACGTAATCTGTTCCCAGGGATCGCGAGTGATCGTAATAATCTATTCCTTTGAAGAACAATCGCGAACGTTCAAAGCCGGAACACGTACACGCTCGGCTATTGAGCTTTTGTAAATTGCTGCTTTTCACTGCACCGACGCCGTAGATAAGATAAATTATTCGTTGCTATAGCTGGCTACGATAAATTAAACGATAATGGTGTTGCGGATAAATCCTACAAAAATTAACTCAAGTTTTAAAAATTCCTTTCCAAGCGAGTTCGCACTGTTTCTCACAAATTATGCATCCATTACTTTTCTGGTATATTACAGTCCCTGACCATCGAATTAGGACCACTACAAATCTGCGGCACATTCTCCTTCATACATTTCGCGATTCTCATCACTGTTTGATGCGAAACATTCGTATTTTTCGCGATTTGTCGCTGCGAAAGGTTGCCACTTTTCAGAAGACCACGTATATAGGCCCTTTTCTCACAAGTTATGTGTTGTCGTTCTCCCATATTTCATAAAATGCACTACCAAACTTTTAACGCAGGCTTCTTATGAACGCTTCAACGATTCAGTCACAACTGATTGCCTTCTTCATCATTTGAACTTCTAAAGATCTCTCCTGCATATGTGCAACACATTCTCATCATGTATGTACAAACAAATCTTGCATTCTCCAAATCTGACCTCACGCGCTATCGACACTTGAGCCTAACGTAAACACTGGTGCGGCCCTCAATCGCTCATCACCCACACAATTTGATTATTACCACGATAGTAACAAATCAATTGTTATATATACATTATTATCAACGTCGTTTGTAATAATTTGAATGACCTAAGACAATTTTCCATATATAACATACCGTTATAGGCATAAAAGTGAAATTTTCGTACGTCGTCCTAATTCGATGGCCAGGGACTGTACTTAGGTATATAAGAATTGAATTTTATCACTGTGTTAACAAGTGAAAGCTAAATGCGTAGTAATATTCGAAATTTGGCGAATTAATATAGGATGAAGCCAAAATTTTCACATAATTATATGAACGCCTATTATAAAATGCTGAATTTGAATCTGCGGCCCACGTAATCCAAAGAAGGGTTAATAAAGTATAAAGAGAACAATGGGTCCCTAGAATCCAACCCGTGGAATAAGCACAATACTCTTCACCCGTGCTCTCGAGGGTTAAAACAGTGTACTATTTATCTGTACACCTGATATACGCGCCAGGGGACGGAAAACTTGCGTTGAACACGAAGATTTTATTTCTTCCCCCGAGACTCGAGTTATCTAGGTTCGACTGTACCATAAATGTAAACTAGAGAGTACGAATTTCATTAAAGGTCACCGTCTCTTTCATAATACGCGATGTCGTTCAAAGTTCAGCCATATATTCGCGCCCCGTGCAGTAGCTGCGATCAACTATCAATTACACCCACGAATCTTAATCCCCGCCATTATGCGCTCGTTCGCGTTTCATCCCCGTCTTGACGTTCCAACATAGGAAATAAACGAAAAGGAGGGGGGAGGGGGGCTAGGTCAGATCTCTGCGCCGGTGTGATTATCCAAGGGTAAAACTGATCACGTACGGCCGGGTGGCGCGCACAATGGCCAACTTTATCCAACTTAAGGGCTATTAGAAGCAACCCCTTTCGCTCCGTCTGCGTCCCTTCAAGCTTTCGGCCTCATCGTCCGTGTGTCCCTGTCGGCTGCCAGAGATAACCGCTGCCGAGGTCCCTGCCTCTCGTCTTCCAATAAAGTTACGCGATTCAGTGGTACGTGAGCTAACGCCAGTTCTACACGTCGACGCAGATTATATTACGATGCCGATTACTATACCGGGCACGATGTCGCCGTGGTGCGGCAACCGAGCGTTATGTACGAACCACGCAGAGGCGTACCAGAAATTACAATTACTGTAGGGAACACGACGGTCTCCCCGCGATAATGTCTACGCGACGCGGTTATTTACGATTCTGTAATTACTACGGTAAATGGGGTTCGCGCCTGATTATCGTTATTGTTGTTGCCTCTCGCCTACACTAAATAAAATTGCACCCTGCTTAGCCGTGCAATTATGACCGGATCCTCGCAATTAATATTTAACGTTCGTCCTCCTCTGCTCAGATTACGCTGTTTATTCACGAAGATAGCGATATTATCGCGATGAAAAAGTGTGGTTTGCTCGCTAATTTTATATGTAGAATCACGAAATCCTCTCGCCTATGAATATCTTGTAACTTTAACCGACCTTTAGTCGAATTATTAAACGAAACTCTGTAAAGGGGAACCAAGTGTCGCGTGAAAACTAGGAAAACTGTAATCTCTCGCAAAATTTTACATTTGGACGATAATTCGGTGTCTTTTCGGGCAATTATCGAATCATCTAACGAAAGAAAGATGGTGATTTAAAAAAATATGCTCATTCCATCTCGATTTTATATTTTCCATTTCTTCCTTAACTCTAATAGTCACGAAAGTATTCAACAAAATGATCTTCGGCTTCTCGAAATTCGCAGCAGTATCTAGAATCCTAAGAATCTTTAGAATCACGAATATTTTCGTAAATCCCGAAACTTTCCGTATCCCGTCCGAATTTCAAGAAAAATTCCCGCCCTTATCAAGATTTCACATATCCCTAAATTTTATTCCGTGCCTCGTGTACGCTTCAACCACCCTTTCCTCGAATTGTTAAACGGAACCCGGCAAAAGTGAATGGAACCGTGATGCGAAGACTGGGTGGGCCTAGGAAAGAAGAATTAAATCGGGCGGTACACGTTAATGATTTCGGCGAGTTTGTACACATCGACCGCATACATTGTTAAGCGTCCCTCATAAAAGAGCGTTAAACCTTACCGACGACGATGACCCCGCTGCCAGTCATCGTCGATAATGACCGTTTCTCCTCCCGTATGCCCCTTCCGCAACGCTCTTGCCGGCTTTTTCTTTCGCGTACACGCACGTCAAGAGATTCGGTCCGCTTCCTAATAACTATGGTCATTAGCGCTCGAACCACGGCGACGAAGGGAGTAGACATTTTTTCATGTACGCGCACGAGCGAGCTCCGGAGAAGATTTCACAATGCTGCTCGTAATTTTCGTGAGAGGTGGGCCGAGGGGGAAGGAGGCGGACGCGTGTAGGCACAGAATTAACGACGAGTTTTAACGGCGCGCCGTGTACGTTCCGTTTCGGTCGGATATATTCGTCATAACGGGAGGTAGGTGGTCAGATATGGCAACTCGCGCCGGAGAAACTTCCAATTTTTTTGCTAGCGATATCCTTCTCTTTTTTTACCATCGTTTGTTTTATTATTAGAACGCGTTCGTTGTGCAGGAAAAATTGCTCATTCGATCCTCTTTCGTATATATATATATATATATATATATATATATATATATATATATATATATATATATATATATACACGTCGTTCTTGTTATTTTATAAACAGAGCCGTACATTTTTTAAAGCATTCCCCGCGATTGACGCAATAACGCAGCCGAGCATAGAGTTCGACGTGAAAAGAGAATTCCCGTGGAAGGAGGAAATAGAATTGCATGAAAAATCCTTTTTGTCCTCGTTGTCACGACTAGTAGTAGTCGTTCCATAAATTACCTTCCCTCGATCATTATTTTATCGTCAATGTTGTTTGATTTTTATTCGCGCAACAGACGAGCCTTTATATACGGGATGAGTCACTTAACTCGTCGACCTTGAATTATTGCCAATGTGTTTGTACTTTTTCATCGCAGTAAGCAGATTGCGAGTAATTTAACGTCGTCAAGCCAGATGAACACGTATTTTACTCTATTGATCATTCCGAGCGTTTCAAATGGAATCGCGAGTCAGAATCTGGCTACCTGAAACGCTAAGTTCAGCTTCGAATTTAATCTTCCGCGAATTTAATCGTTATAAGCACAAGTATTGAATAGCACATCTTTTACGCAAATATAACGATGCTCTGGAAAGTTAGGAGTTTCTGAGAGAAAAACAAGTATTGCTTCTAGAAGATTGATCATTTACAGTACGAGTTAACCTTGCTGCGGCCTTCGATATTCTATTCAATTCAATCGCGTACTGTATTCTTTGGAAACCCTTTTTATAATGCTATGAAAAAGATACTTTAACATAGAAATTGGAACTTAAAATTTCAGATATTAATACCAACTCTTTAGAGAATACAGTTGGGTCGAAAATAACCCAAAGATCGCAGCAGGGTTGAAGGGTTAACTTTTATTCGCCTGGTTCGCGAAGGGTTACAAAAATCGCTAATCACATCGTACACCAATTCCCTCTAAAGCGTTTCCACTAATTATCGCGTTGATAACGGCATGATCGAAGCGTAAAGTATCAAACTATAATGGAAAATGGGAACCGATTCTATGAGCACGATTCGCTTGTCCCAGAAAGCCGGCTAAAATCGGTCAGCTTTTATATCGGCTGCGCGGAAACGATCTCGCGGGCGAAATTGCATCCCGATCTAATTTTTTTGTCGAAAAATCGTGCGACGGATAATGGACCAACGATAGGAGTGGACGTGAGTCGCCCGTACCGATCGATGCTGACTGCGTTTCATCGATAGAAGAAATCTCGTTGAGCGTTTGCGAACGTCCATGAACCTTCTCGCGAATATTTCTTCCCGAAGCGGTACATCAAAAGAGTTTTTGCTCCGCGCGCTTTCGAGCGGACGCTTCCAGTTGTTCATCACCGGTCGAGTGATTTAGATTATAAATTTCATACGCACCGGGGAGAGAAATAAAGGGGGCAGGGAGGGGAAGGCTCGAAACGGATTCACCGGTACAAGCATCGACGAAACATAATTTAAAGGCTACTATACACTCTTACATATATAGAATCATTAGGAGGCTACCTAATGTTACGTGTAACATTACTAATTTATAGTAGAATAGGACAACACAACACTTTTAAAACGATGCGAATTGTAACTAAATATTCCGACACATAATTAATCTCTAAAATCCGAATCTACGGTAGATGTACCAATTACTGTCATTTTAAGGTTATCGCGTAACTCTGTTTCACTATTTTAGAACGTATTTAACATAAAGATCGTTCCAATTTCGTGCATACTATTGTTCAACGTCTCTTTTATTTATGAATATCTTTTTATATGTTGAATGTAATGAATTAATTACTACGTAATTGAAAATGTACAACAAAGTCCAATGTCCCTATTACTGTCACTAGAAAGCTTTTCATTTAAATAGAAACACGTTTTACATATATTGACACGTCAGTTTGTGTAACAGATGTAAGATGTATAGTAAACGTATCGCCTTACTGAATTATGGCACGTTCCATACTTTATAATTGTATTTGTAACGTTTTAATGTTCAACAGCACATTTACTTCCTAATGTTTATTTATAAATATTACGTGTACATGAATATACAATGTCTATGTGTTGTTACGTAAACCGAAGTCAAAATTTAGTGTGAAAATTTGTTTACTTACGATTCTTTACACAGTTACTTTGCTATTAGATAAACGAATTCAAGTGGCAGTTATAGGAACAGCGACAGTACGTGGGTCATTTACCCTATAATAATATGTACATATTGTATATCTTTCTATAATTGGAATTCCATCGTTTATCTCTATATTATCTCTACAATCCGCATTTTATTCACTTTTATGATAAAAAAAATTACAATTAGGTCAGAATTTTCACTTCAACGTGAAACCCAGGTATAAATAATTACCTTACAAGTAACTAGCATTGATACATTGACAAAGGAAAAAAGAATGGTGTAATACAGTGATATGCAAATAAGATAAAGTTCAAGAAATTTAAATATATGGGTTTGCGTTGTTTAAGTCACATTGTAGAGGACTAACGTTATCAACTTTGATGCTTCGATTGAATAGAATTCTTCAAATCGCCAATCTAAATTGTAAGAGGCATCGGAAACCCCTGCTTTTTTGCGCGATCGGTATTTCAATTTGAAATTTACGATGTTTCCTATAAACGAGTAGTTTATACTGTGCTTTTGTTAGTCAATGGTGCGAACCATTCCTAACAAATCGATACTCCATTATCCGTGTGATTTACTCGCAGACACAGACCGATAATTAACTTACTCGGTTAAACACAGTTTTGACAGTGCGTAACCGTTTAATAAAGCTGGTGAAGCGAGGCTGCTGTAAATGCAACGCGACGAGGTGGCTGAATGTGGCTGGTTGTGTAAGATGTAAATGAAATAACGTAACCGATCGGTCGTTAACGAAGAGGAATGCGCGATTCGTGCCGCTTGTGTGCGTTTCACACGATCGAGAACTCTCTCTCTCTCTCTCTCTCGTGGCTCTCTCGTTTTGTAGAAGGTAACTTTCCGCGTGTCCGGCGACCTTTCGCGTTATAAACGTTATATTAAGGCCGATGTGTGATTCACACGGAGCAGAGCTGGTAACAAACGGGTCCAACGGTGTGCAGAGTTAAACATGTAAGTACATACATATCGTACTCGTCAGCGGTTCCATTGCACTCTGTTCCCGTTTCTCCGACGCGGCACTGCAAACTTATGACTCACATGGAGACCGAATCGTCGTTGAACGGAGCACGTACAGAAGATTAGATAATTCTCGTTACACTAATGCCGTGCGTGACACCGCTCTGGATCGTGGCTCAATGAAAAGTGCCTGTAGTCGTGTGTGCAGCGTGCAGGTACATCGAGGATTCGCATACGTAGGTACAGTATCATTCATAATTATTTAAACGACTGTCAGAATTGACAGACATTCCCACTAATTCAAACGATGACAATTCTACATTGAATAGCTTAGGGAATTCGAGAGTTTGAAAATTGAAACGTTTGGAAATGGAGAAGCTTGACAATTGGAAGGCAATGGAACTCCAAAAGCTTCAAAATGGAAACGCTTGCAGTTCAAAAGTTTGAGAATTTGATGGCTTGGAACATCGGAGGCATGGAAGAGGCAAAGGTTTAAAAATTAAAGAGTTTGGAAGTGTGGCGGTTTCAAAATTCGAAGACTCGGAAATCCGAAAGTATATATAGCTCAAATGGTTACACATGGAAGCATTGCAAATTATTTTGCAGTTCTCCTAAGTTATGTCACAAATCTTTGCTGCGTCCTGTAATAGGGGATACGCAGTTTCTTTAAAAACATATACCAACATGTAATGTTAATTTAAGATCATATCATGGTAATGCTGTTTGTTTCGATCTTTCATTCTTAATTTTAATAACGTTAACTTGAAATTGAAGCAAAATAGGTGGAATAAAACGTCACTTTTCTTCGTTTATTTAAAGAAAACCTTAAGTGTCCGTAAATAGGCGAACTCTCCCTATATATCGACTTGTTAGTCAGTCCTAATGTTACTCCGAGTTGCCGGTATACGCATTCATGGAACGTACCGAGCGTTAAAGGTGAAAATCTCCATCGCAGGCATAATTATGAACGATACTGTACGCGCGTTAAACGTCCGGGTAGCTACGACAGTTATTACATGCTCGCGCACGCTCATTCGAATTAATAATTTCGGAGACGACGTAAAAGTGAGCCGAGAGCCTGTATGTAGCTGGGCAATCGAAAGACGGTCCAGTAATCTGGCCGCAAAAATCGCTTCTCCCTTATCTTGCAAATCTGAATCGTATACGGGGAAATTTGAAATGAAGTTTGTCATTTGCATATTAAACGTTAGACGGATTGAAGGCTTTAACAAGTTCGAGATATGCAATTTACGGAAGAGCGGTGGTAATCTCGAGATCGGTTTTCGAGGAAAGCACCGTAGGGCCGCGACCCATGGAAGTTTCGTCGTGTTCCGCGAACTCGCGTACACCAGAAGAAGCTTCGACCAGTTTCGGAGAGTTCGCCGGGACGTCGACGCCGGTGCCGTGGTCTCCGCCCGGCCAATAAATCCTTGATATCACAATGAGTACGTATTGAGCCGTCGGCCGTGCGATGTAATGGCGCAATGAATCATGCAAAAACTTATCGTGCCCCGTCTAGGAGATGAGCGAATGCATGTTTTCATTAGTCACCGTTATTTGCTGCGCCCTTGCAGATGCGCCGCGATTCAGCCCCAAAGGGAACGCAAGCCTTTCCACGCAGCCTTCCTGCAGATATTACCAGCGCTTCGCTTTTATCTGCTTATCGCCAGCATTCATCGGTTACCGATCTCGCCCTGCTATCGGCGAGCTCGTGTTCGCGGAAAGGGAAAATAGAACGTTGCCGTTTCAAACAAAAGTAACACGTGTGGCCAATATAAGAAACGCGCCGCGCCGGTGGACCTAAGCTGTCCGGATGAAAAGACGGAAAATTGGAGACCACGCGGAATAGGGTAGACGTCCGAATTACTATCACTTTAAGCTTATAGCTTTAAGCAAGTTCATTTAATTATTTTAGGAGTTATTTAACCTACGAATCGTTTCGGTTTGGAGCACAACATTAGCTAACATCTCTTTTATTTATGATGATTTTCTTATTTCACCCTCTTAATACTTTAACATGTACCTTACTTCGGACATTTTGTATATTCTTGCACATTTCGTGTACTGCTTCGGTGCAATATGTCTCATATTTCAATTTTCCATAAACGCATGGAAATGCGCAGTCTATTAATCACCAATTCAGTTTTTAATTACCAAATTGGCGAAGAAACGCAATTCTCTCTCGAAAAAAAAAGCTACCGAGTAGTCAAAAGTATTAACGATGAAATTTCTGGCATTTATTCGATCGACTTTCATTAGCCGCGCTAAAATGATTTCTCATACCGTTCCATATAGCGAAACTATATCGAGTACAATGGTGTTTATCGCAAATAAAAGTATCGATTTGTAAAGGGAAGAGTTGAAAGGCAGCGCGCGGGGCAATAGAATCGCGCGAAATTAGACGTTATCTGTTTAGTGCGGCAGGTTGTTTTATTTTGCGGCCACGGTGATTTGCACGGATTACAATTGATTATTGTGGTCGAGGCGCGCACGCACAAAACTGCACGAGACCATAGAATGCGCGTTTTCATTAGTCACCGTTATTTGTGACGCGCGGCGCGATGCAACGCCGATGCACCGTGTAAATGCACGTTGCCCCGAGGGCCTTCAGCCTCTCCTTCCAACGCATCTCTCCTCGTAAGTCTACTAATAATAGAAGCGTCTCTGCACTGTTCTATAATAACGTATTAAATTATTCTAATCTGGTAACTGTAACGATTTTAATCGAAGCGTTAATAATTAATCCTTTCTAGACGATTGCCGCGAATAGCCGTCCAAATGATTCCAATTTTTTTAGACACGCGTCAATTTTTAAAGGGACAAAATTCGAATTAATTATCCGAACAGCCTAACACTATTTTATTCCGTTCTCAAAGGTTTCAGTAGAATATAGCACGATGATGGTGTAGCACATTTAAATGCGTAATGTTTACTTTCTTCAAATTACCATCATTAGTCTCGGTTTCTTCTTTACGGTACCAGCTGTTGTAATTATTAACCGAGGATCTATCAATTTTAGACAGATCATAAATCATTGGAATTAGCGGAAAGATTTCCTGGATGAGTAAAACTATACCTAACGTAACTTAACATCGGGGAACTTCAATTTTCAATCACCAATTTCAATCACTTCCTACCCCATCCGACTTTTTCAAATCCAATGGATTTATGGTTAGTCATAATCCTTTCACGGTCGCTACTTTCTAGGATAAATCTATGCTAGGTAACATCACTAGTTAAACATGTGACTATCGTTCATATGTTGCATTTGCTCGTCCGTACAAGACACTTTACATGCTGTTACCATACATTAATACAAACGGAAAATGTTTCATTTTTATACACGTATACATGAGTACCATAATAAAGTACCATAATACTTAAATTTTCTCACAGCTGGAATATAGAATATCTCAGTGAACTAACATTTATGATTTGTACATTATTGCTACATTTATCTTAGAAATGAATCTCTTGAGGGACGAATTTTTGAAGACTAAATAAAATTATTTTATTTAATATTTCCATTGTATTTATCTAAAATATATTGAAAAAATTATGCAAAGCAAACAGTAGTGAAAGTATTATAAAATGATTGAAAAATTTAAGGTACATATATGTGACTATTGAACATTTGTTACTATGTTGAACTTTAGTTTAAAAAATTTATACATATGTACCAGTATCTCTCAAAAGATTAATTATCGTGAAAGGATTATAATTCCTCACAAATCTTTTAAGATTTTTACAGTTGAATTAGTTGAAACATGATTGTATTTAATAAGGAAAGTATTCCCGCCGATTCGTTTCTGTTTTACGCGGCATTACTTGTCGAATAATCTCTTAATTTCAATTTAGAATATGTATCTGTAAAACGCCGGTACGGTTAGTGTTAATAAATAAAAATCTTCCAGCTACATAAAGTCGATCATTTCATAGCTACACAAATTTATCGTTTTGCAATTAGAATATAGCTTGTAATGAAGAATCCGCTGTATGAGAAATTCAAGTATGCGCCAATACTTTTTCGCAACCACCTAATGATAAGCAACAAGGTATTTTAAATAAAGTTTGCAAAAATTCCAGCTCGATCGAACGTTACTTCGCGTATATATTTTCATTAGTCACCGTTATTTGCGACGCCTTTGCGATGCATCGTGGATGCGGAGTCAGCGTCGAGGCGTGTATACGTTGCCTCCGAGGTATTCTTTCGAGTATGCATACCTTGCCTCGCCGCAGTCGCTAGTGTGTTTTGATATCTCGCGAGTACACGAGAGCCTCGTCATTCCTCTCATAACATGTGTGCATAAACAAGTAGAATGATCAACAGGGTGGTAAGGATAGAGCGGGTTACACTGCAAGATGGAGGGTAGATGCAACATACCCAAACAGATATCGAAAGTAAAGAAAGACCAAGGACAACGATCATCGTACGCGTGACATTTGCGAGGAAATTCCACGTGAACCGAAGATTCGATGAACGGAATAAACGAGTCACATTCACGCGGACGTAATTAAAGTTGCGATACTTAACCCTTCTGTTAACGAGGATTACGAGATATTACGCGTCGCTATTGTCGTTTATTTGGTACCGTAAACCGGAGATATTTCGCGGCGCATTTTCTGTTGCGCAACGAAGACCTTGCTGATACTAATGTCTTATATTTGTACAAGTTCGTAGTCAAAAACAATATTGAAAGATTGAAAAAGGGGCTATAATAAGCTCGCGTATCTTTGAGCTCCGCTGCGATTGTTGACGTAATTTAGAATGAGTGGTTGAAAATGAACAAAAATAACCAGACTTCGGATTTTTATGCAATTGTGGGAAATGTAAATATATAAAAAGGTGCAGAATGCAAATGGTATTGAAAAATACAGAATAAAATACAAATCGTGGTATTTAGAGGGTGAAACAATCCCTTATTTACCTCTCATTCATTTATATTTATTTGTAAGAATCCGAATTTGCATAAAGATCCATAGTCTAACAATAACAACATTAGTTGTAGACAAATACCGTCTATCTCCCTTCGTCGAAAGTTTCATTCCACCTCTTTAATAATGGATCGCCACCATCACGCCGAATCACTTGTCAACGTCACAATTGCTAGTATCACTACCACTAATGATTCGATTTTTATTCGTCGAACTACGATCACTGTACGCGCCGAGTGCTGCGTTAAGACAGATCTAACAGACGAAATCAAACGTGGAAGGTCTCTCTCAAAATGTCGAATAAGTGTCACTGTTTTGTAAACACCGAAGAATAGCCGCAAGATATTTCGTTTGCAGCATCGCGTGTATGTTTCTGTATACCTTATATTGTATACTAATGGGGATTTACTGCGTTTAACGAATGAACAATAGTAATAATAATTATAATAATAACAGAAATTGCGACGCTAGGTATCTCGTCCATAGCATTGCAAAAGCAGAAATTGCGAGATGAAATATCTCGTCCATGGTACCGAAAGGGTTAACGAATGGAATAGAATAGAATAGAGTTTCGTTGTTTTTCCAAAAAGAAGTATAATAGATACCGCAATCGTCTAGAATTCAATCTTAAACTACCTCACACGGTTACAATCTTCTTCATTCAACCCTTTTTTCCAACTATCTTTTTCACTTATATTCCTTACATCTACCGCACTCTAAACCACGTTAACTAAAATTAACTTATCCGACAATAAGAACTATACAATATAATGAACGTAACTAATAATAGAGTAATATAACAAGATAAAATGGAATAAAAATAATTAATAACGTCACCTATACTTTTATGATAATCACAACCCCGGAATGGTTAATGAATTGCGGTGAATATAATCGACGTTCGACGCCACTGCGTTCACACTGAGCGGATCTTTCGCGAGAGGAATTTTACGGCGAAGGTTTATTAAGTAATATAATACCATAGGCGATCTCGCTTATAAACTCTACTTCTCTCTTGCTCGATGATGTTGAGCGGGATTCCTAAATGAAAACGATCCGAGATCAGGCTTCCAATAGTCGGATGCATCGACCAACAACTTGCCGCTACTAATTACTTCGATTGAAATCAATGTGTATAATTGGAAAGCAGCGGCTCGCTTCTAATAACGCATCCAGTCAACCGGCGACTGGTTTCGGAGCAACCTTGAAGGAGCAGAGCATCGGTGTTCCATGGTTAACGGTGTTTCGCTTCGTTAAGCCAGTAGGAAGTGTATTGCTTAGAAGGCGTGTATTACAATTTATAACGATGAATCCGGCCCCGTGTGATCAGCACCGATTAATTGTCGGCTCGATGTGATCTCGATAAAGCGACAGCCTCGTATAGAGCCGCGATTCTTGCTTCGATCGAACCTGTCCTGCGCTCCAGGGGAAACGATCGGTTCGTAATTTTCGTGAACACCGTTACCCACGCATTCGCCTCGGCTATTTCCACGCGTTACGCGCGTGTTCACCACTATGCGGGCTCTAACGCCGGTGTGTAGGTATTTATGCGACCGGTAATGCGCAATACTAATCCAACGGGTGTACCGTAAAAAGAGGGTGCAATGTAAAATGACATCTCTATAACTAGATGACGGAGATTTTCTTACGGACTGCATGGCGCCGACGTGGTCATTGCGTTTCGAGTAATACGTAAAAGCCTGAGCGCGCGATTTACCGCGGCACAGCACTTAGGGAAATGAGAACGAAGTGTTAGCTTTTTTGCACGACTAAACGTAAACCGTCTGCCAGTTTCGGAACGTCGATACATTCTGCGATTGCACTCGAGGGAACTGAAAGAAAGTTTCGAAACGCGAACACGCGGGGATTGAAATCGATCTAACTGTATAAAACGCGCAGGAAGCGCTAATTCCCGTGTAGAAGTCGATCTCTGTTTCCGTAACGCTCGCGAAATAACTAATGAAGCCGATTGATCGGGCAACGGCACCTGAAAATCAGACCAGAGACCCTCTCGTGGGACATTCATTTTGCAAGAGAAAGAGCGAGCTCCGATTCCGGGCGCCAATAGGATTACGTTTCTATACGTCTAGATCGATTATTGTTTGACCGACTGAAGTACTAGAACGTCAGTTTAATGAATAACGACGTACCCAATGACACACGACGTCATATCTCAACTCGAGCCCGCACATACGTCAGGTTGAATGGATCCCGTCGGAAAACCTACGTCGATGTTTGACGAGGTCGGACGTTCGAGCAACTGAAATTCCTATATGAAAGAGCTTTCTACACTTTTTGCTTGGGCCCATTGAACGGCCGTCAAAGAGAAATGCGGTTAATTGATACCCTTTCTGCGAGGTTAAAAATAAATCTAATGTTAGAACCGAGTATCGACCCCTTGCAATATCGGTTCCATTGGACTGTTATGAGCTTCGATCGTTACTGGTTTTAGTGAGAAGCTTTTTTCATTCCATCGCATTCGGGGGCTATTGGAAAGTCGAAGCACGCAATGGTACTCATAATATTACTCGTAACATTCAAATTTAAATAAGCATATTCCATTTGGAATTTAACTCGTTAACTCTATCAGAACAATAAGCTAACTCGTTACCTGGAATACCGATATTACGAACGTATCGGGTTGGAAAGAAAGTTCGTTACATTTTTTAAACAAAATTTAATTATCGAATTCGTACGATTGTACCTACGTAATTTTATTCTACCGTGCATTTGTCACCTTGTTGCACTACTTTTGGTTATCTGTTTGGGAACTTCTTTCAGAAATTTGCATCTTTTTAAGGGATGAACTGGCCCACTTAATTTTTGTAAGCTAATAAAGTCTTCAATCACCAACCAGTGAAAAATGCTACAAATCTTTTTCCCAACCCAATACTAATTTACTTTCTAGTGACTCTTCGTCTATTAATCCTTCAGTAGCGCGTTCATAAAAAGTTATAATAATTCTGCAACGAATTATATATTTTTGTCGTTCGATAATCCTACCGAGAAGTTAATTTACATTTTCAAAATATAGATATGGACACGTGTAGAGATAAATCTGATTTTAACGAAATTCAAAATATAAAATGTAGAGATACGATCGTTGAAATTAGGTTAAATTCTCGTCATACGATAATTACGCGTACAAGAACCAAAATCGATCTAATAAAATTACTTCTCCTCTACTAGAGGCTAACGTAACATTTCATTTGCAGTTCCTTCGAGTTTCGTAAAACTGTAGAGACGAAATGAAAGAAGAAATAGCAACGAAAGAATTGTATGCAAATCCTAGGAATGCTTTTTCATAACACAGTATTAAGAAATAGAATGGCATAGAATTGCAAATGAAATACTGCAATGGAGCACATTAGTCCTTAACCCTTTGACTGCGGCGCGATAGTCGCATGATCGTCGGTGCGAAACATTAGTACAATAAAAAATGCGGGCATAACTTACATCTACAAAGCTGTTACGTGTGGATAAATTGACCCGAATTGGAAAATAATGAAGTGTTATATTGCTGTTAAAATAAACTTCCAAATCTTTTTATATATTGACAAATTAGGAACGCGATATTTATTACGTACTCGACGTATATAAGAGTCTTTCGTAGATGTTGATAAACGTTTAGAGCGTATAAATACTCCTTTCGCGGTCTAAGGATTAACCCTTTCCCTATCCGCTCTCATAAATGGCCATGATTTGTTAAAAACACGTATAACTCTTTTACAACTTACAGGTATTATTATCATTCGTATATATTATTCCATAATTGTTCAAAGTATTCAAATATTTATACTCATATCATTTCCATATTAGTAAAACGTGCTCTCATCTATGCCGTCTGGAAGTATCCAATTTTTAAGTGCCGTAGCGAAAGGATTAATGGGTTACTCCTAATAACTTCAGTTACGCGATCGACTAAAGAAAATTTCCACAAAACTATCATGAACCCTGTCGCGTTGCAAAGGGGGACGTTGAAGGGCTTACTCAGCGGAAAATTTCAATTCGATTACGATGAACCCGGACACTTGATCCGCGTTATCTCCTAGCCATCAACCAACGGGAAAGTTAACGAATTCTCGCGGCGAGAAACGATAAATTTTTAACGCAATTACAACGTTGTAACAAGTTGAAACTTGCGATACTGGCACCTGGTTATAGCATGCATTATCTAACAGAAGGGCGAGGGTCTTGCGAGCGGTGCCCAATGCCATCCCCTCTCGACGTCGCGGTTCTGCCAGCCACGATTCCGTCCTAACGCTATTACCGCGTCACCCTGTATCGGTCGGAGAGGTTCGGAGAACGGTACAGACCTTTCGATCGTAAGTGCCGTGTCCCATGCTGTCCACTGCAGCAACACCTACGCCGTTCCGCATTACTTATCGAGTCGTGGTCCGGTGTCTATCGAGAATAGAAGCGGGAACATGCAGGAAGCTGAAATGCCCGATGCACCTGACAGGTGCTCACGTATTCACGAACGGACAGCCCTTCACTCTCAGCGCATCAATCTCTCCGCTATCCGTTCGAAGATACGAGACCGTTCGCGTCCGTTGCGTTGGCGTCGCTGCTGCAACGAAGCCGATGCGTTTTGGTTCGAAGCAGCGATTGGTGGCCGTGTCCAGGTCGCAAACGGTAGACAATGACCTCTCCACAGTTGTGATTTTGCAGTGTAACCGTGCTGACGAACTTTGTTTCTGATTGGTCACGAGGGACCACACGCGGGTTGGAACCGCGCGATGAGCATGATCGTCGTTTCGCGATCGCGATCACGATTCCTCTAGAACGGCGGCGGCGGCGGCGGGCTGTTGATGTGTCATTGCGCGTTGCACGCAACTTCTCCAACAGAGGGTTTCTTGTCGCTGAAAGAGCACCTTGTGCTCCTCTTCCATGAATGCTATTCGCGGTCGTGACACACGCGATGCTTTTCGAAACGGGCAGCAACGTAACCGAGTTTCGCGGTTAACGGTCTTTGTACGGCCATGTCCGGTGATTTATGCGCCCGTTTGCGGTTATTTTAATAATAATTCTTGACCTATTTGTTTATCGCGAGTTATACCGCTGCGTGCGGTTATTTATGCCGTGAACAATCGCACGAATGCTAGTGTGTGGTAATCGTGTGGTCGGGTGTTTGCCGAGTTTTCTTGCGAAACGCGCGAATTGAATGGGGAGTATTGGACGTACGGGCATTTCATAACGCCCCAATGATGAATTGTTTATTATTGCGCAATGGGTTAATTTATCTGGCTACGCGTGAAACGAGATATCGATAGCCTGTGTTGGCTGGTAGGTATAATAATTTTGAACACCATCGTTGAATTGTATCGCGATGAGTGTGTACCGTCTTTCAGAAGGATGGAAACACGTTTCTGAGCGGCGCTGAGAGCGGCGAGAAAAAAGTTTCTCGGCTACACCGAAGAGCGGTTGCGAAAACGCAGGTGCGAATCGAGTAATTTCACGCGTCGCAAACACGTACGAAATTTCTTGTACCCGTGCCTCGTTGATGTGAAATCGATGGTTCCCAGGGAAGAAACAAGCGCGTCGAAACGAGAGCAATAAGAAACGGGGCGCGTTATATAAAATTGTTCCCCGTATGCATTAATTTGTACCCGAACGCACACGCGGCCACCTATTATATCATCGCGTCAATTTGTTCTCGCGTAATGACGAGCTTATTAATCTTCATGATAAATCGAATTAAATATATGAATAATCAACGAAATGGCCATGCAATAATTTTGTGTCATCAATTATTTATTAATTAGAGTCACATTACAATTATTTGTAATTACCGGCGGATGATAAATTACGCCATGCCAGTTGGCTGCCAGTACTAATGGCATGCAAAAATGTAATTTAAATAATATCCCTATCATTTTCACCGCCTGCATACGGTACGCCCCGTTTCTTTCTGCTCCTGTAGTATTTCTACTTTCTAGATTCGATTTTGTAACCACCATCTATCAAACTCATTTCACGGCTACTCAGGAGGATTAAGATCAAGGGTGCTTGACATGTAGTATTTCGTAACATGCAAGCTTGCTCTTATAGTTCTCGAAGAAAAGCCAACTACAAATTATATTGAGAAAGAGGATTGTAGGAGAATATATAACGCGTTAAGAAATTCTCGGTAGAATGGCGTCCGAGGTGCTGATCCCAAAACTTACGAACCCCAGTGTGTATCCTTTCATACATAATTTACTTTACGAACCCTAAAGTAATCCCATACTGGAAAAGGGTCTTTAACAACTGGACTGAATCTTTTCTCTTACAAGTCACCGTGAAATATCACGTACAAGATGAACAATTTCCTCGACGTTGTACAGTGGCTGGCACTGAAAATCATCCACCATATTTATCTTTTTTAATTTGGCTATAAAATACACAGGAGATTCTTGTTTAACAAAATTTCGCGTTGGAATATTCAAAATTTAGATATTCAGATTTAAACATGCCAATCAGTTGTTCCCTTAAAATTAATTAATCGCGATAACAAAAAGGTATAATCCGAATTTCGTAGTTAGTACGCAAATAACGAGAAACAGAAATGGAACATATAATTAATGGATAATAAAACAAAGCAAAAGGAACATAGTATAGCTTTAGAATACACGCGTGCAAGTGAAAGAAGTAACCCATTTTCACGCGAACCCTACCAATCCACGACGGATTAATTTCTAGTCAATTATATATTTGAATCGAACGACGAAATTTAATTTCATGTTCAAATTCAGATTACTTAATTTCAATTCGAATTTTCCAATTCAAATTGAAGTTCGTAAAATTGATTAGGGAGTTCTATGGGATGCTAAACAGACGTCACGCACAGAAAGCAATCTTTTTGGGCAAACGATAGCCTTTGGTAGGGAAACGCAAACGGAGTAGCCACCCGCGGTGCGCAAAGGTTGAAGTTGCGATTACGCAGTCGACGATTTCGCGAGGAATTCCGTGGAACGGCGAGCCAACGGCCACCTGCCGCCGACGTTTACTTTGTGGAAATCCATCGACGCGGCCTGGCCGATTCTACGGCATCGGCATGAACATCAAAGTGGACAACGTCCATAACCACGCGTGGTTCGATTCAAAGGAGACTGCGCGTGAATGTCTGTGTGGGACCTCACAGTTCCCTGCTCGTGAATGGGCGGCCACTCTCGCGATCATGCTCGCATTGTACTGGGTGTCCAACGGACAACTGTTTGCATTTAGGTGTAGTTCGCCTATTACCCAACACTTAAAGCTTTCTCTAAATAAATAAGAAAAGATGACGTTTTCCTCATTTCATTTTGCATCAACTTTGAATTAACATTGTTAGAACTTGAAATAAAATAAGCAACATTGTCGTAATATTAACTTCAATTAAGTTTAAACTTTCGTTTCAAATTATGAACGGGCGTTGTGCAAATTATGAAGCACTAAATACACAACCAACATTATAAATCGGAGGCTTTCGATTTTACTCGGAAATTACGTGTATTAATCAGAACAAAAAGGAAGTGTCATATATGTGCACAGTAAATAAACTTAAAACAGATATTACATCTTTTATTAATTAGTACGATTATCGTTAAAATGATCGATGCATAGTACATCGCAAACATTAGCAACGTTGATATAAGCTATCGTGCGCGGATTATTCCGCTCGCGGATACAAACGGGTTAAGAAATCTCGCCTGCCATAGATTTTTATAGGACACCGTATATAGGCAGCGTCGAGGGGCGTGCTTTTATTTCGGCCCGGTCCGAAGCAAGAATTTTTAGTGGTGAAATTTTTACTGCTGGGTTCCCGTATCTTTACCGATTCGGAACACGATCGTGCGAAATATAAATTTCCTTTTTATTTCGCAGCGGTATCGCGAGGTCGAGGCTTCGCGAGCGGACTGGCCGTGCGACATAAAACGCATCATATCCGCCGTTGCGCGTGTCTCTTCCCTATATGTGGCTGTCGTTAAACGTTGCATCGGATTTCGCTACGGTTATCTTCATCCCCGACTAGACTCTGCGTTAATTATCCCTCCGTCGACGCACTTATTTTTTGCACCTTGCGTCTTTACGTTCACTGGGTCTACTTTGTTCTACTTTGTTCACTGGGTCTATTTTGTTCGCGGCAGACAAGTATTTACGTTCCCGTTCTAATTACAATCTACTAACCTTCCTACAATCGTATGCATTGTTCACTATTAAGCGAAGACGATAAAAGTGGACAGTATAATAGTGAAGAATGAAGAATGCGTGTGGTGATAGGAAAGGCAGTAGATTACAGTGAAGATGTGAAGACTCGTCTGTCTTCTTTTCGTGGACGGACCTACGAAGGGTTAAATGCTGCCGTCCTAATGAAATTCAAATACGAGTAAGTGCACATACATATCACGCGTGCGCGCAAGAAACACGTAGACGCGTTCGATGCGCCGAAATCACTGATCGACTTCGCCTACCATGATGTTACCCTCAGGGAAACGTCAGCGTGTCTCCGGAATTGGCGTTGAACAGCATCCAACGCGACAAGAGAACTAAAGGAAAGGAACGGAATGAAACGAAACGGAGAACACGCGTGTATTGCACCTGCGACTCGTACGTGTCGAAAAACAGAGGGAGGAAAAAAGCAAGAGGAGACAAAGAGGTCAAATGAAAGGAGGCGGCTACCATTGCCAGAAAATAAAGTGGTCCTGTGACACGTGGGAAATCCTGGCAGACGCCGAAACGCAGCCTGCCTACGGCGTATGAAAGAGTTTCCAGTATGAAAGTGGAAAAGGACTCGCATCAGCGAGTGTAAATCAGTTTACTCTGGAGGAAAGACCAAGATTGCAATTCGTGTGCCCTGCATCCGTGCATTTTGCGCATCGCGCAAGGGTTCGTTCAATTCGGAATGAAAATTTTAGGGAAGAAGAGACAATGCGAAGATACGACAAATTCATGTTCTTCAACCCTTTCGCTACGGCGATGTTAGTCGCCGATGAGATGAGATTGTGCTGGACAATTCAACTGTGAGTTTACTATCTAACATCTACTTGGAAATCGGTAGCTTGTTTAATCACGCGATACTTAACCAATACCAAATTAACTGCAAGCTTAGGAATGTCAAATTGTATTACTAGATTCAGCCATATTCCTTAACTATGTGTACCGCGAAAATAGCAATTTTCTAGTCTTCTTTTATCTCACATTGGCTTGATATAATCATTATATGTATCTTTGTATATCAAAGGCTACTTAATCCCGTAGATAAATGAAATTAAATGAAACGAAATTAAATCAGAATTATATGTTATGTGTGTGCTGTGCCTTTTTGCACATTTAAGCTTCGCATATATGTATAAAAATCCGTGTTATATATTAATGATTACATATTAAGAATGTTCAAAACTACACAGATAGAAATATAATTTGCTCCTGCAATATACGGAAACGTATTGCACGTAGTCTGTCTGCCTCAGTGTCGGTAGTTAAGGGTTAAAGAAGACGTTCCGAAGACGTAAGGGAGACTTCATATTTGTCAAGATTCTACGACATAACTCTCGATCCTTTCACGTGTCACCGAAGCAGGAAAAACTTTACGGCCGACAAAATTGAACGTTCGGCCGTCGAATTGGATCATCCACATTCTACTCGTATTGTTCTTTGCCTTCGAACACGATAATACAATTTATCCGATCGAGGTTACAAATAGGAGATTAAATTTACCCCGAAAAGAAGTTTGATATTTGAGATTATTTATTATAATCCTTTGCCTTGCGATTTACGATGGCTTCCAGTTACATTACATCTTTCTTATGCTATTTAATTGTACTTATGTTGCTTATTACACAACTATATTACCCCTATATTATTTGTACTCTGACTATAATAAACTGTAAGAAACTAATATCTTAACTGAGGATAAACGAACGCAATTCGATAACAAAATTGGATAGAAAACTGCATTCTCGCTAGCATACTGGAATATTAAAATAACATACTGTTTTGCACTCTTACGCTACGCCGAAGTTTGAAAGCACACTATCCGATGAAAATTCGAATAAAATATTAGCGGCTGGTCGATGTCAGGATAAGTAAAAAGGTTAAAACGATGCGATCTATTGGCATTTGTACATAATTGAAAGGAGCACAGGGAATCGTAATTGGGGAATTATCGTTTGGTTGGTATTGTTCATTTAGAAGGGGCGGTAACAAGTTAATATGCATGGCAAACAATGCCGCGTGAAAATAGATTTACGACGACTACGAGGCCGAACGTCGGCCCGCTTGAAACGCATATAATTGTTTCACGGCTGAATGCCGTTGCATAATATTGCACATTGTAACGCGCAGATCGCGGGCGCGCACGATGCCCGTTGAATGCATGCCGCGATTCCACGATGGAAAAACTAGCGAACCAAATCCGCCGCTCCTTCTGTTTACGTGTCCCGAATGACAGGGCGGCTGATAAATGCCGATCGCAATTGGAATTCGACCGTTTCATCGGCACCGGCCTGTCACCTGTTACGGAACAAACAAAACACCCCGTTCTCGCGTTGCACCTTTTTCGATTTCGATCCTACGGATTTACCGGGCGCGAAAACACGGCCTGTAATTTGTACAGGAAAACATTCGTCGGACGTTATTACGCTAGATGTACTAATTTATTCCGGCTAATCATTTCGTTCAGGACGAATTCGCGCGAACCGACACGCCCCTTTCGCGAACACGAAACGAGCCTCCGCGTTTAATTAAGCCTCCGCCTGTTAAATTAATAAACGGTGCTGGTTGGCGAGTGGTCTCGAATTTAAAACGATCTCATCCGGCTGGTTGACAGCGCGATCTTTCCCTTTCTCTCTCTCTCTCTCACTCTCTTGTCTCGAGTCTCGAGTCTCGAGTCTCGAGAGATCCGCGCGATTGATCCGGGCATAACAGTGAACGCTATAAGAAGAGATTCCTGTCCCCCCGTTGGCGCAGGGGGCGAGTTGTTTGCACCCATTAAAAGTTCGAGCATCGGCTAAGTTGCCAACAGGCCATTGTAAAGAAGAACGTGAGAAATGAAACACGATTTCCGCCACGTATATAACCATCTCGTTTCAATGAGGCCCGATGAGAACGGCCGCTTCCGATTCTTAAGGATTTACGTGACGGAGTAGCTTGTTGGCCTTAAAAGCGACCGTTCATTGGAAATCGATGCCTATGCACCAGAGTCTCGCCATTACCTTACAGAAAACGTTCTATGCGGGCGATGCATTCTATCATCGTCCTTATTGCTTTTGATCGATATCCATAAAGTGTATCGGTTGTATCGCCTGGATTCCATAAAGACTTTTCCAGACTGAAAGGCATCCGACTACGCGACGCGTTTCAATCGCTGCTGCTGCTGCTGCTGCTTCCATATTTTTATGAATATTTAAACGTCACGTACGTTTCTCGCGATACATTTTCAACTCCGCTATTACTTAACAACGGTTAACTTGCATCTTAAGCTGCTAGAACCGTGATAGGAAAATTTGAATAAAAATTTATCCCTCGGAAAGTCGCGGTCTTAAAAGTTACGTCGCAACTCGCTATGTAATGCAAACCAATTCTCTGCCTGGCCAGAAATAATGCACAACATATTAATGAATCGCGTAACAGCTAGTCTACGTCAACAATCTCAACGACACGTCTGTTGAAAGATATTTAAATTCAAATTCGAGTACTTGAAATCCGGATTACGAATAATCCGTGACGTCATTCTCCGGATAGTTCGAGCATTAGTAATTACGCGTTACGAACAGTTCAAAAACAATATGCGAACAGAACGCTTGCAGTAAATTACTTTTCGGGAACAGTTTGCGAACACTGGCAAAGACGCATCTGTGGATACGCCGCAAACTGCTCATGCTTAATTTTGTATTTTTAAATTCGATTCAAATTATTTTCCACGGTGCGCGAGTAAAAGAAGGTTCGTGAAAGGCTGCCAGTTGGACGACCGTAAAACGTAGAATTTCGTTTACAGCGGGCTGACACGCCGCTTAAAACGGATGGAACCATTATTCGCTTTATCGCCGGAACTTCGCGACGTTAGAACAAGTTTCTTAATCACCGGTGGCGCATCTCCGTATCGACTGGCTGCAGCTTTAGCCGTGAACTGCAGCAACCTGCACCGGTTGCAGCGGGTGCACAAGCTTATGCAGAGATTCAGGATCGATTGGCAGAGCCGGCCGCGCCAAATTCGAGTCAACTGAATTACGTTCCGTCTACGTCGATTTGCACGCCATCGTCGCATTAGCTATTGGCAACGGATCATAACTGCCTCCGGATACCACGCCGCATACTGCAAATCGCTTCCGTTACACTTTCCTCGAAAATTTATATTTCAGTCCTAGGAATATGCCGTCGACGACAACTACGAGCACGTCGATGTCTACCCCCGACGCGACGCTTCACCTTCGTCCTTCGTCTCTTCCACGTCTGCCGAGATAATAGCGTTAAATTGGCAACCAGTCCAATCTTTTTCCTTGGATTAGAAAAAGCTTTTCTCGCGTCAACAAATTTGCCAAGTATTTTCCAGCTTAAACAAGTATTAATAAACATGGCTCTGGTAAAATGTTCTTCTTCACGGTTGAAAGCTGATTTCAATTTTAAATGAGACATGTGCGAAGAATGCAAATGGTTATCATAGCTAGTGTTTCTCTCTGCGCTAACGATCGCGTAATTATACCTACTAGGAAACTCGAAGAATTCTCTTATGGGATTTTAATGAATAACGTCTCGTATTGTTGCCTCTAACGACGATTCATTATGGTAATTCCGGAAAGAAGACCATTTGGACCTGGTTTAACCCGCCGCGGACCAGGTGAATAAAAGTCGCCTCGTGAACTACGCGAAGTTAATTTTACCCAGAATATTATCTACCTACAAATATAAGGTGTTTCCGAACTGGTGGTATAAACTGAAACGGGGTGAATCTGTACTAGAAAAAAACTCGAAATTCAACCAGCAAACAAAACGATGTTTTAAATCCTTACTTTACTTCACACATTTCTATAATATAATCAAAATCAGCCGTTATACCTAAGAATCTAATCTCGAATCGACCAGTATTTGATGTGCCCGCGCCACGTTTACAATTCGTAACCAGGTAGATAATGCGTTAATGTTACGTTAGCGACATCCTCGAGCCAACCTTACGTTTCCATGAATTAGCGCAACCGGGTGATCAATAAGTTAATTTTTGGAAAAAATGTCGAATACACGATCGAGACATACGTTTCCACCTATGGCCGCTCGCTCAATAAAATAATAACGTTGACAGAACAAGCAGTTAAAATCTGCATACTATTTAAGGACGTCTACACGCGATGCCTTTCTGCATGCTGTTTCAAGGCTCCCCTTCTCTCTTCCTTTCTCTCCCATTTCCGTCTCTTTCTTGCCTGTACAGTTGCATCCCGGCTGCAACAACCATTCTTAACAGGGTTTGGTACGGCCGTTCATAATAACGCCGGCAATAAATCGTGCGCCATGGGAACGCGCAATGACGCTGTTCTAAATTATCTCCATTGACCACGAAATCTCATAAAGATTGACAGTGGCCGCCGACCACAGCCATTTATTGGAAGTGAAATTTGTCGGCTGACTTCGTACCCGGACATTCGCTTTGGCACGAACTGTTTCGTCGAATGGCATTTCTCTGGCTTTATGTTTCGTAAAACGCAACGCGTCACCTCGGCCGACACAGTCGACGACGACGTCGACGACGACGCGACGGAAGAAAAGGGATACGTGCAGAAAAAGGAGAACTACTTAGGAGCACGTGCGCGCGAAGAAATTGAACGCGTCGAATTGCGAGGAGCAAAGAAATGATGCGTCGTTGGTTGGTTCTCGGAGATTTCACGTCACAAGCGAATCACGTGAAAATATCGCGATGGTTTCGCAGAACTCGGTGCTCGTAAGGATACAACAAAATTGAAGTGGCTACGTTTCAACCTTCGAGTACAATCTTGTACACTTTCTCCGTTTCGTTTTACTTCCTGTTCTCCTATTCTTTTCCTTTTTTTTTTTTCGTTGTTGTTTTTACGCTTATAGCGGTAGGACAATGTTATTCGATTCGGGAATCGAATATTCAACGCTAAGGTGGAATATTACGAAGGTGGGAAATTGTTCTAGAAGGACTCCAATAGATTGGAATAATGTCTAAGGCAATTTCACGACGGAGACGCCGCAAATTTGATTTTTATAGTCGCGTTTATAACTCAGTTAGGACATCCATCTACCCTTCCTGACTTTCTGTACTCTTCATCCTCGGGGACGTAGCGAAGGAAGCCGCGCGACGCCGGAGGTCTTCGACCCCGCTCGTGCAGGAGGAGAAAAAAAAATATATAGAAAAACAGGAAGAAGCCCGACCCTAAATTCGCTGAATCAGGTCGTCTTCATCTTCCATGGGAACCAAGCGTCTCTTATTAATTTAATTTTTATAGTCCCCTTCCTGTCCGTAAAATCTTGGACCGCTTATTCCGTGGACAGCGAGCTTATGCCGCAACGGCGAAACTTTTAATCCTGGTCTTAATAATTATCGTATAAATAATAAAGGAAGTTCACGAAAGCGCGGCGTTCCCGAATTTACGTTTATCCCCGCGAACACGCGTGTCCTCCGTCGCGAAACTTTGATTAATTTTTACATCAATATAACGAGCGTAAGGTGTTCTCGGTAAACTTGTCGAAAGGTTTCTTTCTCGCCGATTTTAATACCATTGAAATATGTTAATAAACCCTTGTGCTACAATTTTTTCACTACTTACGTATGCTGGCATTAGCTAATCACCGCTTCCATATCATCTTACGTACAAATTATTCGAATATTATGGGCAGCTTTTACTTAATAACCCCCAACATTATAATATAAAGCTAATACAACTGTATATGCACGAAAAATTCAATTGCATATTAGCGACAGCTTCTTGCGAACAATTCAGAAATTAAAGACGATCGCTTGCTACGTGCAAAAGAAAAAGTTGTTCAAAATGATGCCCTTGACGACATATTTCAAGGTGGTTGAAATCCACGAGGAAACGCCTCTACGACAACTTTACCGTATTCTCTAACGAGTCGACGAGAAGAACAGGAGACGAAACCATAACCGCAACCCTACCAGCATAACCATTCTATCCCAAACCCCTGTTAAGTTTTCTCAGATAGCGAAAAATTTCATTCCCGGCTGGAAGATCCTTTTAGCCTTGTACTCTTCGGCCAAACGAAGTTCACAAACGAACGAAGATTCGATTTAGACTCCCATACATCATACGCCTCTCTTTCCTGGCCCTCTCTCTTTCTCTCCGCGTCTGTGTTTCTTCGCGAGTAGTACGGGAGAAAATTCATGTCGCAGCGAGTCTACGAATCGTTCGGACAGACACACAACGGATATCTAATTTTTCTGTTTCAAAAAGTTTCGGCAGTACTCGGCTATCCCGCTCGGAAAGAAGCGATCTGCAACGACATTCCGCGAATTCTTTCGCCGCCGCGGAGAAAAGTCCGTGCTACGAAGGAGACCGAAGAGGGTTGCTCGATCGTTTCTGCGTTTCCGTCTACGAGGACCTCCGCGAAATCGTTCAACCGGATTCCGTCCACGGCTACCTTTCGAAACCTCATCGCAACCCGGTTATTCGATAAATGTAATATCTTAAATGAAAATTTCCTCCGTCTGGTTGCGCAGCTCTACGAAATCGAAAGTCTTTGCTAAACTATACCGATAAGGCTGATCTTGGTAACAGAACTTTTTGTGATTCTAAATAATTGTACGGCACTTTCTCTTCTACCTGTTTTTTTTGGCGAGAACATTTCAAACAGAGGCGGATTTAGGTATAGGCTTTAGAGAAGAATTTTACTTCAGTTTTGTGAATTTTTTTAGGGTGGCTATAGATTCATGCTCAAAATTGTGAATTCATCTTTTGAGAAAACGAATTCATCGATCCATTTAAAAGTAGTGGGTTACTTATTGGTACACTTAATAATTTCACATTGATCGTGATTAGTAGACTGTGAAGTTTGATGCATTTATGGGAAATGTATATATGCAAAGAGGCATAGAATGCACGTTACACGCAAAGATATATAAAATATTAAAAGTAACGTAAAAACTATTGCATTTTGGAGGTGAAATAACTCCCCATGCATCTTCTAGTTCCTTAATCTTGTTAACAAAGATACGAATTTGTGTAAAGATTCGCAGTTCAATGACTAGATACATATTTCCATTTCTATCAATAAAATTCAATTGGAAGGTCACGTTACCTTCGAAATACAATAATTTGTATTACAATTGTACGTACGTACATAACAAGTACATATTTGCGAATATTTTGTATGTTTTTGTACATTACACGAATCCCGCGCCTCTTTGCACATTTAAATGTCCGATAAATGCATAAAACTTCGTACTCCAATCATCAAGAATTGAATAAACATTCATTATTCCTCGCATATTATATTATTTCGAATAAAACGAGCATTTAATTGAGTAGGACGGAGGGATATGATAGCCTAGGGCAGCAAAACCTTAAATCCGTTCCTCGTTTTAAGTACTAGCCTTGATTACACAAAAAAATCTACCAACGATCGAGTTAGAAGGAAACAACCGAATTAAATGTTAATATTTGGTAGTCCCCCCCCCCCTTCCCTAAAAAAAAAAAAAAAAAAAAAATTCGAAAGAACAATTAAAGCGTCTGAATGATATGTTAGCTAGCAACTTGAAACTGACTGTTCTCCCGCTCGCACAATTTCGACGTAACAGAGAACAAAAACGTACGTAATAATTTCCTCCGGGCGTTGTACCGTTCCGGTTTCGAGGAATCCTACTCCTCCCGATAATCGCCGGCACAAAACCAAGCACGATAATTCTACGGTTAATTGCTTGTACGTTAATTAAGCTTCGGTTCATATTTGGTGGTGTGGCATTACCGCGAATAACCCCCGGTTCCCGGCTCGCCCCAGCATACCGCACCGTTTCCAGTAGCCGGTAGGATGTTCGTACTTTTGTTAATGCCGCGAAAAGCGAGAATCGAGTGATACAAGGCATTCCCAAGATAGCATAATTGCCGGCGCGTACAGAATCTTGTAAGGTATGCGCCGTCGAGTCGAATGACAGTGCTCGATCACTGTCAGATCGACGTTGCACGCCGGTGGAATACCGGCGAGGCAAGAAGAGCCTCTTTAGCGGCCGAGAAAAAGAACGGCGCTCTCCAACGGGAGACTAAGAGAGCGAAACTCGAGAGTCGACGTTCGAATCGATCATTGCTTACACGTTTTCCCATAGCTAATTATGCGAGTAGTACTACTAATAATAAGCAACGCCGATCCTACGGCCCATTAATTCTTGTCACGAGCTATCTCTCATCGACTCGCGAATACTTCGTTATTCGTGTGTTACGCAACTCTTCTCTCTCTCTCTCTCTCTCTCTCTCTATTTCTCTCGCTTTCCCTCTTTTTTACTTTTATATCAATAGTGCGAATCGTAGATGTCAAAATGTGGTGTTTATCATAAGGGGAACGAGAGAACGATGTACTTAGAGAATTAAGCGGAACCTGTACATTAAATCGTGCACCATATGTATTTCTATAACTAACTCGAAAAGTCTCGTGGATGTAAGGTAATTTGAAAGTCAAGTTATATTAATTCTTAATTCATCCGTCAAATACGAAAAAGCTTATCAAATATGAATATATGATTATGTAACTTTTATGTTGTATGGGTTTATAAAGGGTTAATTTTAAAAGCATTTAACCCTTTCGCTACAAAATACGTATATATATATATACGTTCTTAAAAATTTGACAATTCTAAGAGCATCCATATTGCTTCTTTATAGCGTGGAATTGTTTCTGTTTCCATTCGTACCATAAAGCATCTAAACGTTTATATTTGTTCGAGTATCATATTAATACAAATTATTTTTCACCTATGGTTTCAGTTTTCGCTTCCAAGAAGCCGTAGCGAAAGGGTTAATAAACGTAGCTTTGATTACACAACTTGCGTTTTACAAATGCACAAATTCGAAACCTTGGCGTTCTTTTAACTCGACGGAATTTTTTGTGCACACAAGTTTCTCCCGCTAACACGAGAGTCTCGCCGTTTGGAATATTCACCCTTTGCTAGGCGAAAACGTTTCGTGGCTAGATGCAATATTCCTTCCGATTACGAGGAACTGGCAGAAAGTATAAGCTGCAAGAAGCATCGTGACGTGGCTTCGGTCTCGAATATATCTGCGTACTTTACGAACGATCAGCACATCTGAGCGCATCGTGCGCGCTCTTGCATTTTCAGCCCGCGGTAATGCAGCCCGTGCGCTGAATGCGGGGGAGTGCGATAACGCGCGTCGAAAATTGATAATATTTTACAGCGAGAGAGGCCGGGGACTCCCTTTTATAATTGGTTGGCATTTGCATGCGGTCTTTACACTTATTGAGGTTTAGCCGCGAACCGGTCGCTCCTCCTGTCCGTTTTTATCATTTATGCCGGCTACACAACCGGCTCGTAGCACGCGATCCAGACCCCCTCTTCCTCTTCCCATTCTATCCTCGCACCCTTTCTCGCTTCCCCTAATCCCGACTCCCTTCCCTCTTCCTTCACCGCCCGCAGGACTGCCATTTCACAGCCGCGTGGGACGTTTCAGTCCACTTACGTCCCTTCGCTTCGACTTCAAACAATTTGCAACCTGTTACAAATCTGCGGTGTTTTTCTATTACTGTTTCAACCAATTAAGAATAATTGCACCGTGTTTTCATTTGCTCCAAACAATCTCGCTTTCAGGTTGGAATAGACTAAAGAGTGCCCTAGCGGCCAATCGACAGCAAATTTTGGGGAAGAAGAGAGAAGGGGGAGTTAATGGTAAATACAGCTTTAAGCGTATTTTGTATCTTGTCGTATGCTAAAGGATACCTTGTCCTGTTAAATAAATAGTTACACAATTTTAACTTTGGGTATTTATAATGAAACTTCGCAAACTCGAACCGCTTCAATTCGTAAACCTCTATAGATCGAAATAAAACTCACTTTAAGTCCAGAATTATTTACCACGTATTTGGATGTACTTTTTACCCTTGTAACTCGAATCTAAAGTGACCAGATTTCTACAAGTCGAAGTTTACCTTTGTAAGTCAGCTTTTTAATGAATGCCAGGAAATATAAAACGTTTGCCGTGTTTATGGCTCTTGTAATTGGAATTTTTATTCTCACTATTTACAGCGCACGTAAATTTTGTTCGCGCGATAACTAATTGTAAGCAGGCAAGAAAAAAACTAGCTCAATTGTAACCCATTTCATAAGAACTAATACTAATTATTTCGCGAAAAGTTTTTTGCTAATATCTCCAAAACTATTAAATACTAGAAGCTAAAATTCTATAACCAAGATCTACACCTTCTTTCTAAAATTTAACGTCAACCGATCGCTTTTCAGTAGTACAGCCAAATGGATTCAGCGATCACTATTACCTACCACGAAGCATTAGCAAACATCAATAAAGCTCACGTTTATGAATTACAGATTTCATTAGCATCGCATAGACGCGCTCTACTCGTCCCGTTCGGTACGTCGAAGATACGAATTAAGACGAGGCTCATAAATTTCTATGACCGGAGAAAAACTCGCGTCTCTTCCGCTCCGGTGCGCCGTATCCGTCATCAGAGACGCGAAGTGATGTATTAATTATCGCGTAACGTGTCGTAAGTATATAGTAATGACTGCACGGGTACGGGCAGAAGGATTGCTTTTAATGACGCAAAGGACCGAGCGGCGCGAGGGTAAGATGATAAGAGCCCACCGTACACGTCAAACTGCGATCACTAATAGTACACCTCCGGTTCGAGATAATTATCGGACCGGTCGCGAGGCTACTCCAGTCTCCAAGCATGCAGCTTCTTCGCCGACGAAGGACGAAGTATCGAGATAGGAAGCTTCCAGCCGGAAAGCTGGTGGGAAACAAATTAAAATCGTCAGAAGAACGGAAAGCAGACTATTTGATGTGACACACGTACAACCGGATCCATTGGAAAAAGTGATATCAAACAGTTTTTAGATACGATTCTGCTCATTAAACTTAAGCCGGGCCATTATATTTCTTGCGTTGTCGGCAAGCGGGAAGAGAACGAAAAGTAAGGAGGCAAAGATGCTTGATATAAAGCTACCCCCCTGCTAGTATCACCGTTCCTGACTGGTTCTCCTATGGAGGAGCGAGAAAATTGTCGTTTTCGTCGCGCAAAACGTCCGGGCAAAACGCAATCGTCCGTATCAAGGAAGAGGGGAAGAGAGAAAGAGAAAGGACGGGAAATGCGCGAAGGGAAAAGAGAGGAGCGAAGAGTTATGTGTTTGTAACTAGCTCTTGGCGGCTTTATAGTTGCCTCTGGCGTTGCAAGATGCAGGCATTCACCGTAGATTTAGATGTTTTCCTCGATATGAAAATGAACGAAGCGAGGGGAATGGATCTTTCAGAATTTCGAAGTGCTTCTATTATTTTTTTAAAAGCCAGCAAAGGTCAGTCGACTTGTTTTCAAAAACAAATACAACCTTTTTCATAAATCTTAGAACAATTATTATATCTACTTAAAATTTGATAACTGGTTGTTCGAAAAGTTTGTAGCGATATTTGAAAAATACTCAAAGGTAGTATATGCACAATTATCACTTTATTTAAATTACTTTGCACGTAGTATTTGTTTTTTTGGCAATTCTGTAACTATCAGGAAGTTTCGAAATCTCTTTTTCGGAATGAACCCTTGCAAGTAATCTTTTTAAGCTTTTAAGGAATTCAATTCTTGATCGTTAATACAATTTTATTACCATTTAAATGATAATGATAGAATTTTTCAGGAAATACGTAACTATTTTTTATGATTCTTTGTCGAAACATCAGATCTATCTTTGTCGAATAAAAAATGCTGCCTTTTCACTTAGTCAACTTTAGACTGTTCTTTAATTATTGTATCTAAAAACAGTATTCGCTTGTATTAAGAATATTATTATTTAATAAGAATTCACAAATAATAACTCCTCTTGTATTAATTAACACAATAAAAAATACCACGGCTTGAGAATTTCCGAACAACCAAATAATAATTAAATAAATAATAGAAAATATGGAGGGACGTTATTCGTTTCATGCTTCGCCAATAATTTTACTAAAAGGTAAATGTAGTTAAAAATTCATTACACATCCCAAATTGAGTTTTATCATCCCTTTGCGGACGTGTACCGCAAATAGTCAGCCAACTCTTTTTAATGTTTTATCCGCATGCCAATTTTCATAGCAACAAATTCAAATTAATATCAGTAACAGACACTACTGTTAACAATTAAACAAGAATTCGTCGAGTCTCGTTTTTAAACGGTTAACAATTCGACGAAAAATTCGTTGAACATTATTTCGTTCCATCCGCAAATGGTAAAAAAACAGCGGAATTCCTATAACTTCTGAACGAGGGTTCCATTAAAGCAACCCTAGCGCATAGTACGGAGTACATAGCAGGAAAAAACAACGCGTTATGGTATTGTTTCGAAACGAAATTCATGGTAGCTGGAATTCCCCATAGATCTGTATCGCGGAATCGGTTTCATCGCGCTTTACCGGTTCGCCGGATCGCTCATCGCTGGTAACGATCGCGATAATAGTAGCGTAAAGTCACCCCCTGTACAGGACAATAGAATGTCCCATGGCGACGTGGAATCGAGTCGCAGAATAGCGCGTGCGCCTGAGTCATCGCCGAAGAATTATCGTCGTCCGAGATTTAATCGGCGCCTCGTCGCAGCCGTTGTCGCTGTTTGCGTACGGTAGTTAAGTCTTAGTTGTTTCCCCGTTTTAAGAGCGCTCTTGCACGGGCTGCCGCTCTTAATTTAGTTAGCCGACAAGTCGGAGCGAGAGGTCCGACCTTAAGACACTTTATCATTAAGGACCTTCCCGGCTTGTTCTATCCGGAGGAAATTCTTAAGCCGCGAGACCACGTTTCACCAGCGAATTTTTTTTATCCCAAACAGGCCTGAGAACGAATTTTTCAACCCCTCGCGTATGGGATCGATGATTTTTCTATCCACGCAGCTGAGGCTGATTTTTTAAAATGTATCACGAGTTTTTCTGGCACTCCGGTATTTTGGAACTTCACTCACGATCAGTCATATGGACCACGTTCACACACATATTCAGATAAGGGTGAAAACAATACAACGTGTTCCGTAATTCGTGGTAGAAATTAAGTCAGGTTGATTCTACAGTTCGAATTAATTGTAAGACGAAAATCAAGAATAACGAAATTGCGTGGGAGGCTTTGTTTTATAGACAATCGAATTCAAATGTCGATCAAGTATGCGTGTATCTAGTCCATAACTGATTGCTGTGGATTTCATTACAGATAGTTGTTCCAACCATTTTTGTGCATAATATAATGTCAGAACCTACTTACTATCAGAATACCTATTGTCATTTCATTCAAGCATTATTATGAAATTATTTAAAAAATGAACTTCTTAGAACGATTAAATTTCAAATGAACGAGACATGAAAATTCAAATTGCACATCCAGTATATCTACAAAGTTTTCTAGTGAACGATTACGTGTCGATTGAATAAGAAATATAATAAACGAAAGCATTTGATCAACTTTGTGAGTCACCGAATGAAGAAACTGAGGTCCTTACGAGGTATGGAGCTTGTACGTGAATTTACACTCGCCATATTGCTGATATCTATGATGTATCACTATGTATTGATCATTTTATGGATTACAATATTAATCAATAAAAGGTAGAATATCTATTCTAAATTTATTTACTGTACGTATGTATAACGCTATCTTTTGTTTGAATTATTACGCGTAATTTCTGAGTAAAACCGAAATTTCTAAAGTTAGTCGCGTATTTAGTGTTATGGGTGAACAAATGGGTTAACCAAGAAACCTCATATATTCTCCACCTATCCCCACCCCATTTCTACCTCTATCTCCCACTTATTCCCTAATTTAATTTCTTTCATTTAGATGTAAACTGCTTCAATTTCAATAGAACAGAAGTTTAAGGTTTCCGTTGAACGGGTTCACACAGAGATAACCCCGGCGAGCGATTCGAACGTTCCGTATAATCATGTTCGTTCCCAGATTGTGCAACGAAATTCAATTTACAGATGCAGCTAGTGCAACCAGGAAGAGAGGCGAAACCCAGACATCTGTTCGTACTTGGCGAAATTTTCGTTTCGCCGTAGGATTTATTCCAAAGCAATTAATGTCATCGTCATCGTGTTGAGATAGTACATAGTTCAGTAAGGCACGACACGTGTTTGCCGTTGTTCGTAAATACTATGCCGGGCTGATTCGGTGAGAACACGTACACGTGACACGTGTACCTACCATTTCGGGTATCGACAACGGAGAACCACTTCGCAAAGTAGGTTTCCTTGTTAATTTCAACGACGACGCCTTTGCAACATTTATTTCGCCCTTCCCTCTCGCTTCGCCGGCGTTAATCGCTCGCGGTGTATCCGTCCTTCTGTTGCCTTGTATCGCAGAAATGACTTTTCTTATATTGTTCGCGGGAATTGAGTTTCCACGAGGAATAAGCATTTGCGGCCAGATAATACGTAAATAGCGTCTTCCTTTCATTCCGTCGATTCTCCGATGGGTTCTCATTGACGTAGACACTATCGAACATGCTTCAGTATGCAACCGACGAAGAATGGTTTTATCGTTCGCCGTTATTCGGCGATTAAATACGCCGTTAAATCATTTCCACTCGATTAGGGAACGCGGGAAATTCATTTTGCGACAAGAATGTGCAATTTATGCGATAACGAACGGGGGACGATTAATGCAGTCCATTCAGATTCCTTTTCGACGCTATCCCCGTTTTCCACTCGATTATCGATACAATGAGAACGACTGAATTTCGTATAACGGCAAATCGATCGCAAAGTGACAGAAAATAATGATCCTTTTATAAACCGAAACATAGGTTATAGTTGGATGGTACAATCCGACAGAGGATCACTCTATACGTGAAAGTAAATAGGATTGTCGTATACCGAACGATTTAATTTCACAAATCCAAAAGTATTATTAAGATCTACAAAAGATCGACATGATCGCAAGATAGTCATTGGTTCAGTTGCAGAAATGATAGTGGATGTATCTCCGACAAATAGAACTCAATTAATTGGAAAAATAGATAAGAATTGTTTTAGACAAGGATAGGATAGTCGAAACATTGAAATTCGAAAAGTTTCGAATATCAAGAAACCGAAACTTTATGCTACTTTTATAAAAAGAAACTTAGTTAAACAATTCGTTACATAAATAATGAGAATGTTATCATGATACGAATTTATTTAGCTAACAATCCAATTGCGTTTGTGTTTACGTTTTAGATTCGTTGTAATTGAAACGCTTTCATCGTTTCATTACTGTCGTAAGTAGAAATAAAGCGTACAAAAATTAATAATATCTTACAAAGTATTTCCACATATTCACTTACTTCAATTATAAGTGAATTTAGATTTCATTTAATTAGAATCGATAAATGATTTTACTTTCTAAAGGAGTTCTTTCATATTTTGATTCCTGACAAAATGGATACTCCTCAAACACAAATAAGAGAAAACAAGTATATTTAGGGTTTCGAAAGTTTCGAGGGTTTCAACTCACGAAGTTTCACAAGAGTCGAGTTTCGCAAATCCAAAAGTTAGATTTCGACCCAGCTCTAGCTTCAGATTAATTTCAGATTACGTCTCTAAACTATTTGCCTTCCCTGCACCTGTTTCCCTTTCCCTTGATCGCAAATAAATTGTGGGGAATCGAATCAAAAACTCTTTCACCAGAACGTTTATCTAGAACGAATATTCCAGAAATCGCGATGGATCCCGACCATTCGTAGCGCAAAGTCTGGATCACTCTGTGGAGCGATGCACGACCTTGCCTGGTACCTCGCCATCAGGCACAAATTCAGCCCCGGAGCGGATCTGCATAACGTTTGATCGGCGCAAAGAATGCACGAATGGCACGCGCGGAAGGGCATGCAGTTCGTGTCGGCACAGTCGGTTTTGCACGGACACAAAGAAGGGCGATCGTGTCGCGAGCAAAGCACATGTAAGTGTTCGAAGGACCATGCAAAGAGGAGGACGAGCAGAGGATGGTGAATTAACAGAGAAAGTAAGCAAAAAAAAGAGAGAGAGAGAGAGAGAGAGAGAGAGAGAGAGAGGGAGAGAGAGAGAGCTAGAAGGTTCGAGGACGCTCGACAAAGGCGCGTTACCCTCGTCAGCTAGTTTAAATCGTACATGAATAAATTCAATCCTATCACGGCCATGCTAATTTCATACAACAAAATCCTAGGTACCTGTGGAAAGCAGTATAACCATCCACCCGGCGGGAATATCTATGTACATAACGCGTAGGGTAACTGTACCACGTACTGCCACATTAACGTTCGCGCGTAACTTTATTTAACTATTTTAGAACGTATTTAACATAAATATCGTTCCAGTTTGGAGCATAATATTGTTCAACCGCTCTTTCATTTATGGACATTTTTTGTATGTTCAATATAATGAATTCATTACTACGTAATTGAAAATGTACAACAAAGTCACTTGAAAACGTCGTCATTTAAACAGAAACACGTTTTACATATATTAGCACGTCAGTTTCTGTAACAGATATAATATATATATAGTAAACGTCGCGTCTTACTGAATTATCACACGTTCCATACTTTAATTATATTGGTCACGTTTTAATGTTCAACAGCACATTTATCTCCTAATCTTTATTTATAAATATTAAGTGTAAATGAATATATAGGGTTATCCAAAATAGACTACAGGAACACCTACCTTCACTTTTTTTCTTTCCCTTTCTGCTTTACCCCTTTCTAATCTGTTTTTTATTTCTATTATCTTCGTTTGTTCTCGTTTCAATTATTATTTTTTTCACCTCTATTTTATTAACAAACATGGCGTTTAAAAGATATTCTCATTCAACATTCTAAAGGTACTTTTGGATAACCCTTTACAATATCTATATGTTGTTACGTAAACCAAAGTCCAAATTTAGTACGAAAATTTGTTTACTTACGATTTTTTATACACTACTTTGCTATTAGATAAACGAATTCAAGTGGCAGTTGTAGGGACAGTGACAGTAATTGGTTCATTTGTCTTAGTCGCTTACGCTTTGGCCTGAACGCAACTTCGCTTCGCCATTTTCTGGCGAGTGTTGTCGGTTTCAGGGTTCGAGGTTCCGGGGGTTCGGAACTCGTGGTATAAAACTTTGCCGGTTTCGGTCTCCTTTCCGCGGCTTAATCGCGAATCCTCGATTATGTCAGCCGTGAAGTTTTGAAATTTCAGTTTTGCCCTGACGCATGTCACGAAACGCGTGAACCAGAACGAAAACGGGTACACGTCAACACGGTAAACTAAAAATGGTCAGCAGACTTGCGGATTTTTAGGCATCTTTTGGGAAATTTATGTGCGCAAGGAGGTAACAGTAGTGTGCAACAGTATAAAAAATAGTAGCGACAAGTATTTGATATTTTATATAGAAGGGTATCATTTTAGCCGAGTTACAAGTACGCAAAAACTTTTGCAATACGCGAAGTATGTAGAAATATATAAATATCCAAAGTAATTCACGCGTTCTTACATTTAGAGAACGAAACAAGCTCCATCTCTTTAATTATGCTTGTAAAGATGCATAAAAATCTGCAGTCTAGTGATAATAAATCAGCAACGGTTCCTTCTAGTTTTAAGAATGGCAAGATTTAATTATCGCATTCTATTATTAAGGGGATGAATCAACCACCTATTTACGTTCTCCTTCTTCGTTCTTAATTTTAGAAATATAAGTTCACATTAAAGTGCATAGTCTAGCGATGAGTAATGCCGTTGCATGAAAGAAGCTTTTATAACGTAGCACGATTAGATTTATTAACGCGCGTGGCGTAAAAGATAATTAAAATCGCAATCACCCATGATAGAGTTGGCACTGGCAGGTAATTACATATTGAAACGTTTATTAAGTGAGCCAATACGACTGTACAGGGTAGATTGTAAAAGATAGTAAATCATTGCTTAATGCATGTGCAGTGTAAAATGAACGTGCTTTAATGTTAAATAAATAATGGGCATTGTTACGGATGTTGCTAGCGGTGGAGAGAAGTTTGTAATCAGCGTGTGAATTAATGCACGATTATTGGTGATGCACGGTGTTGCCGCTAGGTAATATACAGAAAACGTTGGGACAATGCGATCACGCGATTTTTAAAGGAAAAATCATCGTGCGCGACGTTCCGGACCGCGTTTTAAAATAATATTTTTATTATATAATACGAGAACAATGGAGGCATTTACGCTTGAGGAATTACTTGCGCGTTAATGATTCCTAAAGCCGCTTTATTAAAAATAGAATAAATGGTAATTTCGCGACGTCGATCCTATTCATTTGAAATTGCATCAATGCGAACTTGCAGTTGCGAGACAAAAAGCTTGTTTGATCATTCAGTTCGACGCGGTACATAATTTTAAATGAAATTAAACATGCATGATTTTCGAATGCACCGAGGAAGAAATCGATATTGCTGATTGAAATATTCAAGTTGACACTATCGTAGTAGATACATACATGTATAGGTACCTACAAGTATTGAATTCGTAAAAGGGGATATGAAAAATGGGAGACGTACATGTGGGTCATCGTAATTATTATATTAAATTAAAATACGAACAGCGGGCCCTATAAACATTTCGTGTTTACACGATATCGAATTATAGCCATCGAAGGAGAAAACGCTGTGTGCACGGTTTTTGCAATTAATTACGGATTCCTTGAATGGCGAAAATTTATTACGATCAGTTTTTGATTGGTCGCTTTTTCTGTTTGACCGATCAATCGAACAACCAATTTAACTAAAAATCAGTTTTTTATTTAATTAACCAGTTTTATTAACGCTTCGATGAGCCAAAAAATATGGCCCGACGTACAATATTAATTGCATGTAAATGCAAACTTAATGTAGTGACATCCTCTTAATTACCCGTCAGATAGGTATATCGCATTGGCCCAGAGCCACTTTGCTGTTATCTACTTTTTTCATTCCTTCATACGCGCGTATATTTGATCACATACGAAGAACTCTGTTATGCTTTCTGATTGCTATTCGTAATTTAATTTAAGAGCTCCCGCTCGAGAACTTCATGATATTAATTAACGAATCTGGCTAAATTACATTAAGCAAATTTTAACCATCGGTAATGAATGACATCAGCGCTTAAAAATTAATTAAACGCTTTTGGAAACAGCGAACCTGCCATATAATGGAAATATTCACGAATCTCTACAGAAAAAAAAAAAATGAATTCACGCACAGTCTTATCGTATAATACGATTGATCGCAACGTTTTCTAGTTTTCCTGACAGAGATACGCAAATGAAATGAAAAGAAATTTATACGTGCGCCCTCGTTCAAAAATATTTGGACAGTTTCTGAATTAAAATTGAAAAATCATTTGGGAATTATGAAAATCTTAAAGAATTATTATCTGTTTTAGGATTCTAAAGGAATTGACACTTGGCAACTTTGACAATCATATTGTTAGTTTTTGTATGCTCGTTTGATATTTCATTCTGTGCTTGTTGTAAATAATTCTACAAGTCAGATTTAGACTCTGAATAAACTTCTCGTGCTTTTGAACCACGTGCGTCTAGGTCGTACCCATTTCTAGCAAACTAAATGCAATAATTTAAGTACAAACTAATTATACAAATAGCAAACATACTCTATAATACGTATTTTTGCTGTAACAATATCGCGAAACTTAATCAAATTTATGTAATTCAGCGTCCAAATATTTATGCACGAAAGAATATACTGACCTCCTGAGTTAAAATATCCTACCTCGCATTCTCTCATTTCTCAAGATACATAGAAATGTATGAAGCTCAACACGTGTTTTACATTTCAAGTAAATGTTAGAAAGTTCTAGGTAAGTACTTTGAAGAGATCTAGAAACGATATAATTCATTTGTCTTAGCTACATTTCAGGTGATGTTACAAACTTAAACTATCCTATGTATCATTTACTAAGATAAACACTCCTAACTGTACATCTCGTTTACGTAAATAGTTTCTTATACTTTAACTGTATATTTAAAAGTATGAAACAGATACGATTCCAAGCGTTTGCAATATCAAAAAGACCTATCTCAATTTCTTTAGAAAATTCAAATATCGTATGCAAAGCATTTAATTAATTCCTACGTTAATAATGCAATACTTCTGCATACAATATCTGTTTCAACGAATTATTTATGCTGTTACGAAATAGCGATTAAATTTGTATCTAGAAAAAAGAAACGAAGGATGGCAAAAAGAAAATAATTAAACTTCAATGTTCTCGGATGCCTCGGAACGGTAGATAGGATATTTTAACTCACGAGGGCAGTACAATATGTTTACGTGTTTTAATGTGTCTGGTGCACAGCGAAGCTTAAATCACAGAGCGTGATACAGATAAGAGCGTGATATGCAGAGAGATGGAAACTGTCGATCAGCCAGGCAAGATACATATTTGTTGAAAATGTAGACAGTGAGTCTGGCAGACAGGCCAAATGGAAAGTGTAAGTAGAGGGGAAAGCGCGCACTATTGTTCCACCCTCTTTTCCAGGTTTCAGAAGCGTTCGCGGCAAGTGCATTTTGTTGTGTGCTCAGAAATCTGTTATTCAATTTGAAATGGCTTTATCGCGCGTCTGAAACCAACCCCAGATCTTGCATTGATGCCAAACTACATGGACTATGAAATCTCTTCCCAACAGGCGCACATGCGTGGCTCCGCATGCGGCGTACTGGTTGGCTTCTCTCTACATTTACGCGAGCTACCAACACCGTAGAGTTGGCGAAATCGAGTGCTTCAAAGTTCCCGACCGATACTTTCCATGTATTCGTTCGAGCATATGCGCCGCGCCGGTGGAAACGAAAGTGATCGGAAACTGAAATAGATACGCAACGCTGCGATACGGTGTAACGATAAAATCATTAACCCCTTGCGCTGCGATTATTTTATTACCTGCAGTGGCTACAAAAAGTATTCATACGCCGCGTGTATCGTTACGTTTAAGTATTGCTTAGGCAGATTTAATTGTGGTCAATTTGCTATTGGTTAATAGTATCTTGTGTGACTACGTTTACGTTCAATGATAAAAAGTTTGGTGCAGTTAAATAAGGGGTACTTGAATGCAGAAATACAGTGGTATGTAAAATAGCCACTGTATGTATGGTAACATTAGCTAATCACTGCTTTCATATCGTGTTACGTACAAATTGTTTGAATATTCTGGTTGATTTCTGTTCAATAGCATTACAGGTGAGTCGAAACCTAATTATTAGATTCGCAAAACTTGAATCCGAAACTTTCCTTTTACTTTCCTATTTCCAATTTTTATTTCGCTTCTTTTGTTTATAAGCAGAATTCTTTTTGTCAGAAACTAAAATCTGAACTAGAATCTTCATAATAATTCATGCAACGAGCGTGACTCGTTATTCTAGTGTAAGAGGTCAAAGAAGAAATTTTCAGTAGCAGAATTCCGAACTGCGCGAAAACATTCGTCGTATCTACAAGAGACGTTATAGGATTTTGTGTAATATCGGTTGTTCATCCAGTGGAAAATGCAAAAATGCATGGAATATACACGCTTTGAGATAGACGGGAAGAAAAAGCAGAGAAAGAATAATTATTATCGACATTCTTTCTATGAATATGAAATCTTCAATCGCGGAGCCGCGCGTATGGCAATAACATTTCAATTTCATGTATATGTTAACATTATTTTCTTTCAATTAGAACTTCCTACACAGCCAGAGAATTAATAAGAAGAACAAAAGGCTATTGTTAAATATAAATTCTCTCGGTTCTATCGATCCGATACCGAAGGCAAGCAGTCAACGGTTGTAACGAGGTGCTGTGGGCGCAGCGAGATCGTGAAGAATAATAGCAGTTTTGTCATTAAACGAACGCTTAAATTCGAGACCTTAGATCAGCATCTGCCAATTAGAGCGAGCGCAAGGTCGAGACGGCACTGTGAATTCCGCGTTTGCTGTCCGCGCGCGTGCTACTCAAGTATGGTAATACGACGAGAAGGAAAACGAGTCTGGTCTTCCTACAGTATACCTGCTGTTCTTCAGTTAAATTGAGCCACCTGAGAGGCAAGCCCTTAATGTACTCGTCCTGAGCTTTGATCTATCTACGGTCTGTATCTTACTGCTCTGTGTTATTTTATCGCGGCACGAGAACCTTTCACGGTGGAAAATTATAGAAAAATCTCGTTGCCGGAGAATATTTTAAAATTTAAAGCAACGAATTCATTTAATCCTTCTTCCGACATCCATCTTTAGTTCACAGTTTATTTATTCCCTTAATTTGATTACCATGTTAATTGGTGTAAATGCGTAGCAGTAGCCCAAGATTTGATTAGACGATACGGAATTAAATAAATTTTCAAATAATTACATCAAGCCTCGTTAAATCGTGTTAAATTTGATATTGTGCGATCTCCATAATCCGAAGAAGGATTAAGATGGGAACCAAAGGCTTGTTAAACTTGTATATACTATTTCAGTTTTTATACGAAGTTTGATCAAAAAGTTCGTGTAATTTTTGTTATTTCTCGAGATACAAATGTCTCGTTGAAAGAATACTTATTTTATAACAATGTTGCACCTGCCCTTGGCATCTGTTTAAAGTAGCAATGCTTGATGCATAGTTTCAAGTTACATATATGTATAAAATAAACCGGAGGCAGTACCACAAAATGAATTCCAGAAATGTTTTAGAAATTGGAAAATAGTCTGGAATAAATGTGTTCAGTTCAATGAAGATCTTGACGAACTTTTTGATCAAACTTCGTATTCTTTTAAATCGCTTATCGACTTCATGCCGCGTATAACGTAAGTTAATTCGATTATCGCAGCACAAGCATCGCTCGAATACGATTAAAATTCAATCGCAAGTATACAGAAAAAGATACGATCGTGTCGTAATAACATCTCAATTCAAATAAATCGCTGTTTTGCATAAATCGAATTAAACCCGATTGCGCGCCAAAGTCGAAGCCAACAGCACGATGACAGCGCCGCATTGCGGCAATTACAAAGCTCGTTCAAAGCGAGTACATACTCGTAATTCGATACAAAATTCAATTCGTGCGACACGCGCAACTCGATTTTATCGAATGTTACGGAAATATCAAAATTCTCTACAGTCACAATCACCCCTGTCGTTCGTATTCCCTGAATAAGAATTCAATATCGGCGTATCCGATACGTATAGCAACGATAATCGTAGTAGCATCGGGGAAAAAATGGTGGAATGGAAACAAAATGATACAGTGAAACGTGAATACAAATACAGAAAAAGTACTCACACAGAGGATGACGTAGAGGTTGGCGCAGTGGAGATTCAGGCAGGAAAGCAGAGGTGGGTTCTCCTCTCAGGTTTACAGGTACGTGCACGTAGGTATACGCGCACTCGATTGGCGTCGACCGGCGTCCCGGGAGGGGCGCGACGCCAGCCAAGAACGAACGTTGATACTAAACCGCGGGCCGAGCTGCTCCGAACGACAGTTCAACGAGCGTGTGTTCCGAGGCCGGATCACGGTGGCCCACAGGACCGTTTCGCGTGCTGATTTCGACGATCACTCTCACCTGGCCGCGTGTACGAATCGCGAAACTGTCAACCAGTGGTGTTTATCAATCCGGTCGGCGCGCAAGACCAACCGCAATTGAGAAAGTAACGGGAAGTTGTCCAGCTTAATCGAGAATCGATATTTACGCCCCCTCATGGCAGTGGTTACGTATCACCTATCGATAGGTGCGAAACAATATGGTGGAAATCGCGCGCGATGACAACGTGGGAATTTGACCTGCTCGCGATATCGATCGAATAGATCAGTGCACGTGAATTTCATCGGTTAAGCAACGAGTTATAGCGTGCGCAGGATACTTTAATGTGCAATCGTTTTGGAGCCCGCCTCGTAGCATTGATCCGGAATATGATTAGTAACTAATTTCGATGACAACTCCTTTGGATTTGTGACACGAGTGTGCGCGTATATACGTAATACATGTGTGTAACCGTATCTGTGTGTGTGTGTTTACATTGAATCAGTGCTCGTTGACAGCATCATGATCCGTCGACGTGAGTGCGATCGAGTACTCTGGAGTGCTACCGAGGGTGTTTCTAGTGCGAGCTTCGGGGTTACTGTCTGCGTGTGGGTTTCGAGATGCGTCCTGCGGTGCATCAGCCACGAGTAACTGCAATTGGAGGCCGGTGTACCTGTATATATACCGGTAACTTGGTCACGAGTGAACGTAGTGTGCCGACTAACCGCTGGAGTAATTAATCCGACGTATGTGCGGACAGACATACTCGTTCCTCTACGTAAAGTCAATCACTGATGTCAATTCGGTATATGGTTCTCGTCGTTTGATTACACCATCGGAAGATTCGAGTCTTGATTGAAAATCGCTTGTCCTGGCCGACGATAATCGATGGTAGAAAAAAAAACGCATCGATAGTGAAAAGCTGCGGTGAGAAATCGAGATCCTCCATAGTAGGCGCACGTGAGAACCATATATTATTTACGAACGTACCACAAGTGTATATAGATTACGTGTTCACGTACACTCACCGAGTTCTTAACGCATGGATAATCAGATTCGATCTAACTCTGGATTCATTACTTCGCCCGAGAATGTCAATATTTATTAGCGGATCACTTGAATCGTGGATTAGCACAAGTTTCACTGATACCGGCAAACTAATACTCGATTACTGATAAAGACTCTCCGTTAATTCGACGCGTGTGCACGAGGGACGTCTTTTTTTGTGCTTGGCTGATCATCGACCGCGTGGCTGGCATACCATTCAGCGTCAGCTGCTTATCGCAATCGAGTTGGAACATCGTTCGGTAAATTAGAAGCAGTACGCGCATCGTTTTCGAGTGACATATTCGAAACAAGTGAAAGTCACGGAACGCGGTTCGAGTCAGCGTACGTGCAAAGATATTTCCATTCGTCGCTTAATAGCGCACAACGTGTTTACTGTTTCGCCGGTGTCGAAAAACTGCGTCACGTGGTTCCCCGAGGGAAGAAGAACGCTTCTTGCCGACTTTTCGTTCGGTTAATTAACAGCATCCATACTTAAGAGCCGCTGCCGAAGCGTCGTGTATTCTGCGACGCGCACGGTAAATGAACAACGGCGATTACGGGAAAAGATAATTAATCGGGAGCGAGCAAAAGGAGACATTCGTTCTGCACGACCAATCATCGGCTCGATGTACTGATCAGCTTACAGTGTATACATCATTCGATTCGAGTGAAACGTCTTAATTAATAATCACGCGAACCCATTGAAATTCGTGTGCCGTTTCGCATATTAAGAAGGGCAATTAAAGAAAAAAAGGGGAACGAGAGGAAGGGCCCAGGAACACAGGGACCGTGGCAACTGTGAGAGGACTCATCGTCTACTTTTTACCTCATTTCGCGAACACCGAAAAAGAGTTCTCACGCCGCACGCGAGAAGGACCTTAGGCACGCACGCACGCACGCACTCACGCACGTACCCCTTTCGAGAAGAAGAACCGAAGGAGAGGAACTTCGTTCCACAGTAGAAGGGATCTTGATTTTTTCCTGCATCAGTGGCCAGTTTTACATCCCGTGGAATACACATCCCGCCTGTCCATCGAGGGTGAGTTCAATTTTTAATACGCAAACACTTTTTTTCCGATCACCGTTCGCTCTTCCATCCGGTCGTCCTCTATTACACGTTGCTGCAAATTGAATACAATGACGTACGGATCAATATTTGCAGTCTAACAAAAATGGTAGTTACGCTTCTGTTTATTTTATACTTGGCCGCGTAATACAGGCTGTGCGTGTGTGTGTATTATGTTACACAGCTACTGCTCCGCAAACGACGCCGTGTTTGACCTTGTTTGCGAGTTACAGTCATTTCTCTGTTCCGGCAATTTTTTCGCCAAAATACGTTAGCGTAACTAATTTCTGTTGTTGTCAAGCTGGTATGTTAACTTAGAGGAGCACTGTTTCGATTGATGGAACAATCATCGTGCATACGATGCTCAATGTACAACTTTCAACGCGTGTGACGCGAAAATAGTTGTAACTCAAAATTCATGCCGCTTGGGACATATTTCTGCGTGTCCGGAAGCGATATTGGGACGCTATCGCACTAGTTAGATAAATTCACAGTGGCTGTTGCTTTGCGTTTATTTTCACAGAGAGTGTAGACAGTAGATATCGGTAAATAATATATTCTAAAACAATCGATATCGTAGATTGATCTCGTTAATCATTTGCTTTAAAATAACGCAACATCGATTCACGGTAAATATTAGATCGCAGCGTGATAAATGCTGTTTCCGCGATGGAAGATTCCAATAAGCGTAATTTGCTTTACAATGGAGGCCTTTAATTAATACGAAAACTATTTGAATCAATACATTTTCATCGCAATGCTGTACGAAATTAATTAATGAATATTCTATGATTTGAAAATGCTTCGAATTATACCCTACCAAAAAGCCATTGTAGTATTTAATATATAACTAGAACTACCAAGATGGTCAAAATGACGAATTTGTAATTTCTTATTAAAATTGTATAAACTTACAACACTGCGTTTTTTCAGATTTTTCTAGATTTTCTGTAAATAGTACGAATGAAGATTTATTTTCCTTGCATTATGTATTTTTACAAGCATCCTATCGTGTTAATCACGTTGGCGCAAATAAGTGTATGCTTTAATCGTTGATAGTTCTAGTGTTAAATATCGGTATATAAAGATGGAGAGCGTGCATAGCGTAAAGTGTCTAGAAACGCCCGAGTTTTCGGGTATGTATTACGTATAGGCGTATCGTAGTTGACGAAGAGCTGCAATAGCTTTTGTACCTGTATAAGAGCACCGTTTCCGCTCATGTTGCACTATGCCGTGAAAGACGTGTGTTCGTGTCTGTCGCCAACAAATCCTTGAAATCGAATTTTCCGAGACGAGGGTCCTCCAGGGGATAGAAAAAGAGAAAATGGTTGAAAGAGGGAGAAAGAGTGCCGGACTGGTGAACGAGAGAAAATTCGTACGTCAGTTCGGCCGGGGACGAAGAAGAAAGTACTTGTGTTGGGCGAACGTGCCGATTTCGTGTGTCGGCGTTTCCGTGCAATTTAGTCGCATACGATTTATGAAATTGCGAGTGTCGCCAAGGGGCGAGAAGAGCAGAATCGCGTTGGCTTTATTGTTGAAATTTCTTGGCTTTCGAGAACGCGGAACGTTAGTGGTCTGCCACTTGAACTCTGCTTAATAAGCAAAACGCAGTGCCTCATATGTTCCTCTGTCAGCTTGTGTTTTTACAGCTTTTTTTTTAAATACACGTATGGTCTACTATTTACGACGCGAGATGTCTTAAAATTACTGTGAATTGCGGATCTTCATGAAAATTCATAAGTTTACGAACGTAAATGAAGAAATGGAAACTGAATTCCGATTGACTTTGCTCCCTAAATTATTTTAAATGCACTTTGCTCTTGATATCTTGTATATTTTTACGTGTTATATCTATCGTGGAGTTTTTTTACTTACTTAAACTTCTCGTAAATATATGCAATATTACCAAGTAAAAAGATTCAAAATTGTTGAGTACTGGCGAGAAAGTACTGCAGTTTAACTGTAACAGAGGAGTCAACAAAAATTCAATGTCTATTTCACAACCAGTTGCAGGCACCAATTTATTCATTTTTATGGTGGGTACTAACAAATTTATTTTCATTGTAAATGCGCTTGGTGCATATCACGATTGTCGCAAAACTCGAAGGCTTTCATTCGCTACACATAGTAGTTACAATTTTCCATATTGTGAATATTTCTGTGATAATTGTTCTCAATATTCGTGTACATGTTGCAATGAAAACATCAGGAAACATAATATTCCTGTCAAAGAATAGTCATTAATAATAGACCATATGGGTATTAAAAAAAGTTACAGAAATGAAACAAGTAATAACGAGTATAATAGCTTCGAAAAATTACTTTAACCCTCTATAACCAAAATTTTATTTGTTTTAAGAACAAAAATTGTAACTAATTACGGTTTCCTAGGAAGTAAGTGAAAAGTAGGAGTTAATAGTTACTATGAATAAATTATTTAGTACTAGTGTAATGATATACAGCAATACAGTTAATTTGTAGAGTAACAAGTAAACGAAATAAAACTGTGAAAACATAGTTGCAATGCCTATGTCACTTTTAAGTTACATAGTGTCATAGAGGGTTAATAAAATTCGAACTTGTGACAAAAAGGAAAGCCGTCTTTCCAACCCCATCGCGTTAAATTCTATTAAATGTCGCTATACTGCGGGAAATAAAGGGTATCGTAATTTTAACGTTAAATATTTCGTTAACTATTAATCGCCTACTTTCAAAGTCGGCCACCATCAGCTTCAGTATTTCCAACTCTATCATTACACAAAAGCTTATAAAAAAATCAGCATAACACCTGCGATAGTTTCCGTACTGAAGGAGATAGGATTCCTACAGTTAAACGTTCTAAAAAACGTATTTAATGGTTAGGAAGGAATTAGAGTAACTCTATAAGCCAGTTATATCTACATTTGATATTTCATTAAACGTTTCGAAATTATTCGTATGTTATTATCGCGATATTTGGGGAGCGCGGATAAAGTGCAACAATTCAAACATTCCGCGATGCATGTATGTACATTTAGCATTCATTTCACGTCCACGCAAACAAGTATTCGAGGCATGGAAGGCTTGCGTAAAAATTGGAAAATTCTAGCCAGCATGAGGATTGGCAATTGTCGAGTTAAATCGAGCATAGTCTCTGGCCGAAGCCGCAAAATATAATACGTTTCTGCAAAGCCGCGAGTCGACACGTCCATTAGAAGCAAGGACGTTTAACAGAAATTGTGTGACGTTTCGCATGGGCATTGTATACGGCGGACAAGCGTAGGTATGCCCAAATAAATAGACCGTGTTACATAAAGAGCCCTTGTTTAAATTATATCCACGAAGGTATTGCGCTTGTTCCCCCGCGCGAGGGAGACAAAATTGCGCCATTTTCCGGAACAAATGGTTCCTACATACGGAAGCAATACGCCGACCGTACGAAATTATAACGGATATATCACAACTTTCACCTGGTATAGAGCGGGTACATGTAATGCGAACATGTACACCTTGGTCTTTTGCCGCCGACGAATGATTCATACTAGCGGCACGAACTTAGGAAGAAAATTATCGAACGCCAGAAAGGTTCGTTTCCACGGCTCCGTTCTGGCATAGGAAATACCCATGAATATTAATTACAATTTGTAATTGATCATTTGTTATGAAATTAATAAAATAATTTCCTACAAACGTGACACAGCGGCTACAGAAAAGTACTCGTACACCGTGGCATTTAGTTCGCCGTTTAGGTACTAATTAATTGCGTCCATGTAAATTAAATTCCTCGTCGTTGAATAGCAGTCTTGCGGGACTATAAAAATTTGTAACATCAGAATCAAAATATAGAACCTGATTAGAAGGTGCCTGATTGAAAAATATAAATATATACAAATACTTTTTGTAATCATCGTAGGAGGGTTAAACGAGTACAATTTCGCTTTTTTATTTAGTAAATGGATCATGTTTACGGTGATCATTCGTTCTTTATTTTAGAGGACAGTCCCTCTTTTCAAGTAACGGTCCTTTGGATTTATTTATTTCATCAAAAGTAAGTTTTGTCCTTTTCTTAAGTACGTCTCCTATTTTACGCTCAGATCAGGGTAGAAGCTAGATATTTCTTGCCAGATGATGGTGTTAAAGTTAAAGTTTTGTCTATAAAACAATTATCAAGTGCAAATTCAGATATTTTAATACAGTGTATCAGGCAAAATTAAAGTGCTAAAGAACGAGTTGCATTTTGGACTAATAATACAAATTGTAATTTTGGTGGTACTCAAAGGAAAGGTAAAAATAATGTTTTCCATAAAATTCAAAGCATGTATGACAATAAGTAAATTGGCGTTAACTGTGTTGCCCGTACATGCAACAATTGCATTTGCACTGGTGCAGAATGTCTCCCAATTGGTATTGAAACCATAATAGTGAAAATGTATTTATATTTTTATATCCACATAGTGGGAGTTGAAAATTTGAAGGAAGTTTATGATGGTATAGAAGTTCGATATCTAAATTTGTTCTTTATTTTCCTTCGTGTAATGTAGTCATCGTAATCATAGTACAACTATCGTAGGAATCGAAACGCGCGGATGATGGAAAGAATTTGCGAATAGTTGCGATACTCTTGTTTCTGCGGCTAATGGCCGATTATAGCTAATAACACTCGTGAAAGGAGAGCCATCAATTAAGGAACAAATGTGATACAGGTATTCTAAAAGGCGAGCGGGCCAACAATGCAACACTATGCCTCCCGGTGTTAAACGCGGATCCACAGGCGCCCCAAGTGGCCATACTTTTAAGAACGGTGTGCGCCTGTTCGAAACGTATATACAAACTGGTTTCGGGGATACTCCTCCCTCGTGCTCGCCTCATTCTCTTTCTCACACTCCGTCTCCCATGGAGGAGAGTCGATCAAGCTTCTCTCGGGTGCGTTTCGGGGCCTCTCGTCTTATTTTCGAGGTTCTATCTCGGCGAAAAATCTATGTCAACCGAGATGTTGACACGTGTTTAAACGTAGACCGCTCGCGCGAGCATACACAAACACACACCCGTACGCACGTACGACCAGACACTTCGAACGAGAAGGTGAAAGAGTTAAAGATGGAGGAGGGAAAGGTGAAGGTGGGAGGAAAGGTAGAGAGACGAGGCAAGAGAAGAAAGAGGGTGGGCGCCGGGTTGGAAGTCGAGTTACTGGTATGCAGTGTCGGATTTCGCCTTGTCCGTCGGAAGAACGCGCTAGACGAAGAAGAGAACGGAACAAAGTGTACAGAGAGGAGTGGAGATACACACCTCAAGGTGTGCACGCACACACGTGTAACACATATGCTCGGGTTACACCCTTCTCATGAATCAAAACTATTCGAGACAAAGAAAGAGATATGCAACGGTGTGTGAGAACGAGGTTGAAAGGGAGACAGGAAAACGTTAAAAGGGATATAAGTAGAAAGAGGAAGAGGGTAGCAGAGAGAGAGTACCAACAGTGTATCAGAAGGTTTCACGAGGATAACAGAAAGAGAATCACCAACAGGATAATAGAGTGAGAGGAAAAGAAAGACAAAAGGGGACACACATATGTGTGGTTGTTTAAAATAAACGGGAGGTCATGTCGCGGTAGCTATCACGTTCCCTTGATCCTAGATATGAATTTAATTTTATTATGACGTGAACCGTCCGACACCGCTATCTTCGAATCGTTCCTATGCTCCCTGCAGAGGAGATCGTGTGCCCAACCGAGGCGACGTTCCTCCACGGCTAGCCCAGAATGGCCTATTTCACTGGCGCTCGGTGACCTTTCGGAATACGGTAAAAGGGGATCGAGGAGGTGTAATTGTTGAGATGAAGGAGATCGATCGACACTGGAAATAATATAAATGGATAATAGGTTCTTGCTCAGTGCCATGCGAGCTCTGTAAACCGTTTTGTGATTTTCCTATGGGCTATAATCAGAGATTGGACGAGAATTGTTCTTCTCCATTTGGCGGGCTTATTCTATGAAATCGATGAAACAATCGTGATCAGGAATCGTGACAGATAGATATGCATGCCGAAGTTTTCGCAGGGAAATAAGCGTTTCTATTCACAGAAAAGGATGAGCGAGAGTCTGGCTTCAGTTTACCGATATGGCATCTTTCAAACGATTAGCAAAGTTTAAGAATCCTTTCCCTTTTCGATGATGTACAGTGTCTCGCAAATATACACGGTTGTTGTATTTAGCAAACCATTGATATTCACGAGTAGGCGATGATTGTAATTAACCTTTTGACGACCGAAACTACAGCTATTCGAACAAAAATAACTAATTTACATGGGGAAATTAAAAGTTACGTGCTAGCTTTAGATTTCTGCATCACAAATACATATCGCCATTTATGTTAACAGAAGGACAGTATAAAAAATCGACTATGTTTGTATTCTATATTAACGCGGCTACGTGTGAAAAATTTAAAGTCCGTACAAGATACGGAGGTGGTCAGCAAGGGGTTCAGGGATAATCTTCCGTCAATCCTTTCACCGAGCGAATCCAATGGTCTGCGCTCATTTTATAAGCTGTGCCCTGCATGTGTCTCTCCGTTGAAGAATTGAAAACGAACGAACTCGCAAACGGTTTCCCGGAAATAGCACGCGGATTCCGTTTGAACTAGCTTCACACCGTAGACGATGATAATTCCCTCACGCGATCGTGTATCTTAATTAAATCTCGCATTACGACCTAGAGTGAGAATAAAAAAAAAAAAATTGATTTCATCGTTTTCACGAACACGATCCTTATCGGCACGCTTTAACGTGCTTGTGAGACCTCCGGTCGAAAGAAACGGGCGCATGATTGCATTTTAATGGTCACTTTCTGCGCATCGCGATCGTTATTTATCGGTTTACCGTGTTGCAACGAGAGAACATTGCGTTTCACAAATTTTATTACCGAAGAGCCGGCAGGAAGTCATATTACCGGAAAGGCGTAATCACGTGTAGTAGAAATGCACGAGTTTATTGAAATGAAGAAGATTCCATTGAAAGGAACGTGGACACGGTTGAGAAGAGGTCACTACGCCTCTCCGGTAACTAGATACTTCAGAAGTCCTCATTATAATAATTCCGCGAGTGTAACAGTCGCGCCTCCTGAACCGATATTAAAAAGGCATTGACGTCAGGCCGTATCGGTGAATCACTCCTACGTATCTGTCGAACAATGCGATGTCGGCATTATTACCATTTTGCTCGATTCCAATGCAATTCAGCTTGATTCTATTGATCCGTGGAAAATACTTTTGCCCGACAACGTTGGTCGACGCCGCAATACCGGTGTAATTAATTCTTTCTCAGGAATTTCATTTGACTTTTCCCCGCGACACGCTAAGAACCGTAGTAGCGGGGCGGATTTTATACGCGCCTGGACCGCTTACCACCCGCCATTTTTTACTCGTTACCGTAATGAAAACTGGCTGCTCCTTAACGCTGGGCGTCCAATTAAAAGGTTCGAGTACGCCTAATCGACGAATTACGCTCCCTATCTATCCTGTACATTTATACATGAGGCAATCAACGTTGCATCTCTGTTATGAGCAAGTGCATCCACGGTTCACGGACCAACGCGAGACCTCTTTCTCTTCGCCGTGGTGTCAAATGACGAGAAAAATTAAACCTGCATTCGACGTTAATAATTCGAATAATAAGAACAGCCGAAAGAAACGGGGCAAACGGAAAAAAGTAAATGAGACTTTGCTTCCGTAAGGATGTAGCGTGAAGAAAAAGCGAGTTACCCGATACCCCGAAATGCCAACGCAGTAGCGTAATGAAAGTAGCAATAAAAATTGGATTAACGCCGCGCTTTGTTTCGTTGCGCCTTTCTTCCAGCTGATTGGCAAAAAGAGATATTGGATGATCTATCTATCGATTAAAGACGGTCGTAAACTTGTATAGGGTGGCCAAAAAAATCTACTCGATAATGGTCTTGATGATTGCATGCGGTTCCTCCGTTCTGTCAGCGAAAAAATAGCCAGCACTTTACATTAACCAACGTGGTCGTTAAACGTAACAAAAATGAGCATTCCTAACGGTATGGTACTCTTCTAGCAACGGTTAACTTTTTGTCCTAGATAATCTCCACGTGTGTGCATCGATAGTTAATGACACGAAACGTTGGACAGAAAAAAACGGGGGGAAGCTAGATCGCGATACGTTGCCTGTATACCAAAGACAAATATTCGAAGGATGTCCAATCGTCGATGAAATTGGTACGTCCGTAAAACGTGATCCAATTTCCCGAGCAATTCTATGATTCGCTGTGCGCGGTGTTGGCGTAATTCGCTTCCACTTATGCCGACGGATCAAAATTAACGCAGCCCTTGATGCGCCCGAAATTTCCATCCCTTTCCATGCCCACTAAAAAGGTCCGTGGTCGAGTACTATCTCTGAAAATCCATGGTGGCCAAGCCCTCGTGCAAGTGAAATACCGTGGAATTTGCATTACTAATGCGCAAACTGCATCAAACGAAATACACCAAAGTGTTTTACGCTATATGAATGAACGTGTGCAGCTCCCATGCATGTTACAAGCATCGCTGTGTGGTTAGATGAATGCGAATAGACGTAGTAGGAGGACTATCGCATACACGTACAAGTCTATTCGAATAGCCATGGGGGCAATACACGCGGTAGGAAAACGCGATACGACCTGACCCGGGTGTACCAGGACCAATCATTCAATTAACCCCGTTGTATACGATCCTCTTGATGCGATTTTATTTAATAAAGCTAATGTCAAACGTTCGGCCTTATAATAGCCACCAGACGAACGCGTCTGCTTCTACTTCGTTAATGACCTGCAAGTGCGTCCGAAGGTTCTACGTACGGCGGACAATTTCAATCCGGATGAAAACAAACGTATGCAAATGAAGTTTCATCGACTGTCAAGTGACACCTACGCGTAGCAAAAAATTAGTTATCGCGTAGACTTTAAATCTTTTTCAAAATTTGCAACTTTGGCTCCATGGTTTAGTTTACTTGTGGTTCCACTGTCGAATCGGTAACTGTAAATTGATTTACTTTGCAGCGGGTCATGCGTTGTCAGTTTTGAAATAATTTGATTGTTCTTATGTTAATAACAACTCTTCGCTTGATTTCTATTCTTGCCATCTGTTCGTTTCTTATTTCCCTTCAATTCAAATAATTTTTACTTGTTCTGCTTACCTTCAATTTCACTAGATTTATTAGTCACATCTTGTGTGCTTGAATAAATGTTGAAATAACTGTATCAGCACACTTTAACCCATTAAAGACTAACGTGTTTTGACACTGTAATTCATTTGCAATTATAATTAGTTCTAACCGATTTCAAACGCCAAATTCCGTTTCTTATCAAAGCATTTGCGAAAATGCATTCCAGGGACCTATGTAACAACGTTTTCATTATTATTTCTTCCTCCACGTACCTTGTACAATTCCATAAAGTTTGAAGAAGCTACAAATAAACTGTTGCGTTAACGCAACGTTGCTTCTTAATGGGTTAAGGCACGCTTTAATTTAAAGTCGTGCAGAGCTACAATGATCTGAACAGGGGTTAAACGAAAAATCGAATTACCTAATTTAGATAGATCGAAGCGTTATAGTAACAACCATTATAGGTTACAAGTTCCTTGATTCGATTCACTTTGTCTTACTCATCGTAAGGTCCAATGAAGTCTATTCTCGTAGTCGTGTAGATGCGCCAGGCCGTTATAGGCGTTTTCAGTGCCTACATGCAGCCTCGGTATTAGTTCCGTTTAATTAGGTAGGAAGGGTAGGAACGGGGATTGGATCCGTGTAACGCGTAATCCAAGAGAGATCCCGATTGACCAACTCTGCTCGACCAGGCAGGATAGCCTGGCCATGAGTGTCTGCTCTCGCGATAATAGAATCTGTACGTTCAATCGTGGCTCGCAAATATCGGTGACCAGGCTGCAAAGAAACGACGACTTTGTTTCCGGCTTCACGATCAATTAAACGCGCGTAGCAAATTTCACATGGTATTCGGATAAACATTGTTGGGAAACATTGATAGAAATTTCGCATTCCAGGCCAACAGTTCTGGCTTTTACGGAACAGAAAAGAGACGCTTTATGGATACGAGAAATTTCGATGCACGGCATTGGCTCGTTACCGCTATTAATTGTTTTATATGCATCGAGTTAATTATTACACGATAGGATGAACAACCGAGGCTCGAATTTGTAGGTGAAAGCTTAACAGGAAAAATGTTAACATACGAGCTTACAATAACGTGACGCTACGTTGCATTTTCTACGTTTAATAAGTAAGTAATAATTTTGCCAAGTCCACGAGTCGCGGAGCAGAGGGTTATTTTCTGTCGCGCTGTAGAGGAAGGGGAAACGTAAGGATATTCGTGCAGTCAATTTTCCTAGAGCTATGTCGCTGAACGACATTCCGCTTTTAGCCATGCCCTTCGCTATCGAGTGAGCCGAAGTAGGCTCTTTGGAAGCGGTATTTTATATCTTCTCATGCACACGCGGTTTTACCTCGTAAAATTGTTGTCTCTGCAAAAGCCGCCTTCCTCCAGAGGAAGGGAGCTTCTCCTTCTAGAGAGGCTGTGTAATCCAAGGCTTCTTTGTCGTATATCCGTTTGTTGCTCGTATTTTCTGTAAGACGAAGCTTCTCTTTTTATTCTACCTTGTTACTCCTTTCAGCATAGGATAAATGAAATCCAATATTACCACGCTTCGGGCGGTCTTCTTCGTATACACGAATCCTTAACTCGTTCGATTCTTAACGGCAATCTCGGAATCGTTCGTTTCACGACGTACACATATCGAAGCGAAGCTGTTCGTTTTAATATAAGGGAAATTAATGATAAGTATTACTAACCGTACGATTCTTGCTGTGGTTTCGCCAAGAGTCGCGAAGCAGACGATTGAATTAAATCCCGATGAAGGTATCCGGCACACGACAGAAGGCAGTAGCTTTCGCATAGCCTGCCGACTTGCGCGCTCCTTTTTTTCTCCCTTCCTCTCTCCGGGCTTCTTCGTTCCTTCGCGGCAGGACGCAGCTACCAGCCAGATGAATAGATAGCGGCTAATTTTCAGCGTTCATTAGAGCTACCTCGGTCTCTCTTTGTACGCGTGTACTTCTCGTTGCGCTCGCGGGACACGTACTACCGGGTGTACCAGTGGCTACGAACCAGCACAGAGAAGAGAAGAACCCGTACCGAATAAACGGGCACACGTACGCGGCCTGGTACAGCCACGGAGATCGCAGCGGGGAACATAGAAGCACGCCAAGAGAGCAAATAAAGAGATCCGGCATCCAGGAGAAATCTAATTCCTAATTGGTGCTTCGCTCTCAGTACCCTGCTCGTGTCGGTTATCTACCGCTATCGAAGCGCACGACCGGACCCGACTGCTGCCGTTGCCTGCAGAAAAGGTTACAACGAACGCCAGGATCGTAGAAGGGTGGAAGTTGGCGAGAGAAAGAGGGAGAGTAATAGCTGCGGTTTAACTGTCAGGCACAAAAGGGGATCGAAACTGCCGAATCCACGCGGTTGTGGATAGAAGGAGAGAGAGAAAGGCTCGGTGCTAGAGGTGGTGGGAGGATACAGGCCTCCCGGGCTCGATTACAAAAATTGAATGTAGCCTCACCTGTCAGTCGACGAAACAGACTGCACGTTACCGTGTTAGATACAGCCGCGGATCATTTTATACCACCGTCGGGATAGGGAGTCGGTTTCGCTCGTTCGCATATTAAATTGGTCCGCGAAGAAGGGGCTGGCGGATGTCGTTTGCAATCATCGGAAATCGCGTGTGTCGTTTATGGTCGCGATAATTTCAATCGGCTATTAACGATAGATTTATTCCGTGGACGTTTTTCATCGCTATAGTTTTACATCGTATCGTTGCACTGGAGAACGCGTTTGATTGTTTAAATATTTATAAAGACGTTCGTGATCGAGGCGCGCGCAGAAAATTACGCGAGTAGTTATCCGGTTCGGTATTTCAGTATAAAATTAATTGCCTTGTTAGTCGGGTTTCGTTATTGCATCGCATCTATTAAAACGCGATTAAACACGACCGCTTGAAAACGATCATTCCGAATTACACGGTTTTAATGGAATCCATGGCGAGCAGTTTTCACGAATGAAGATGCAAAAGTAGCCGGTTAACCAGCCGGTCAGACCCTCTGACAGCGAGACGTTATCCACAGTTATTATTCAGTCTCTCACCTCCCACGCCCGTGTTTATTCGAATACAAATGCGCCGTCCAGAGTGTCATAACTGCACTCGATCACGACGTAGTTCACGGCACCGGCGACGCCGTCTATTTTTCTTCTGCCCGTTCCCCGTGTTAGCATCCGGAGCCGGACAATGAGCGTACAAATACAAGCCGGACCAGCGCGTACTTGCCCGTTGCGGAGAGATCTCGGTATTCTTATGCTAAAATCGTTGACGTCCGAGCTGACACGGTTTTTCGAGCGGCGATCATTCAACGCCTCGACGGCAGACCCGACGCGTTGCTACGTGTTACTCCCCTGTGTGTTACTCTTTGCATGCTAATCAACGAGTCGATGTTAAATTGCGCGTACTCCACAGCCAACTCTCCGCCACGTTCCGCTTTTCATAAACACGAGTAGGGCCATGTAAATACCTGGCTGTTCCATAATCGTACAAACCACCGCGCAACGGGAAAAATATATAGCCTTCACCGTGGCTTTTGTAGCTGAATTAACTTGCGGAAATATTACCGTAGCACTGAGGAATTTATTGGCTGGAAAAGTAGCGTCGTTGCTTTTTGCGGGAAATGGGCCGAGCAAGGGTAGCCTGACCGTTCTAAATTTCGAGGGCTTCGAAGCTTCTGTGTAACTAATGTCGAAAATCGTAACTCGAGTTTGAAAATGGGATCCCACGTATTTGCATATTCAGAAGCGTTCTCAAAATATTAGATGTAACGATGAATAGTCTACCTTTTTTTTATTCAAATCCCATTTTATTCAAATATTCTATTTTATATGTAATTATTGTCATTCTGTAATGATTGACGCCATCTTTGGAGGAAATTATAGGCGGTTATTTGAAGTTTTGATAAAATGGATTTGTTAACTCATTTAAAAATAGTGGATTGCTTGTTGGTACATCTAATACATTCCATAATAATTTAAAATTGCAAGAAAAAGCTAAAGTATTACACGTTAGTTTCTGTAGCACTTGCACGTATTGATATTTATCGATTACAGTCGAAATATTTTCTATATGCAACACAAACATATTAGAAACAATTGGACACCGCAAGAGATTTCTACCGAAGGGTAAAAGCAAAGGCATGTACAAAAATTGTGGCATTCGCTGCCGCGTTTTGTCAAACTACCCTGTTTTATCCAACTTTCCCCTACATGGGTAACCATCGTAGTCGTCAATCACGCAACCAACACAAATTTGTTATTCGATCAATTGTGCCGTTGATTATGAAAGCGGTCGAAGACAACAATTTCAAAATGTTGGATTCATCCCTTATTTTACATTACATTGATTTATATTACAAAAATATGGAACCTTCTTCTTTCCTTTTCATTTTGATTTACATCACCTTCATAATCGCCGACATAATTATCGGTGGAAAAGAAATATTCCTACGAATATAGTCAGTATCTGTCATTATTCAGAGTTCAATTGCCACCTGTGCATGGCTTTTCTCTCGCAACGTATACGGTTTATCAAACTAAGGCGCAGCAGTGTCATCTGATAGTAGTATGACTCACATTGGAGTGCATATATGTACAGATATATACACATATATATGTATGCATGTATATATATATATATATATATATATATATATATATAAATATATGCATGTCGCGCGTGCCGTTGATAGTCTAGACGAGCGACTGGAGAGATGGTGTGTCTAGTAATTTGCATTCGAAAAGGTAAAATGTAGAGAAAAAAACGAGTGGCTGGTACGAAAGGTATGCAAAACACGGGGAAGTATCTCTCTGAGAATAAACGGCGGGTTACCTGTGGTGCTCTTAGCCGTTCTGTAATTGGCCGCGCAAAGTGAAACGCATTCTTATTTTCTCGGTTGCTCCCGTTTGAGCGAGACGTGCACCCTTAAATGCCGCAGCTTCTAAGCACCGGATATACGATAATTGCTGGCAATAGTCGCGAGAGCAGCGATTGTAAAAACAGGTCTCTCTGTGCCTACCTTGGTGCTGCAACGAAAAACCCACTTGCAACGGCCTATTGCGATTTCCAGAATTGCCATAGTTGCGCTGTGTAATTACAGTCCAAATAATCGTCCTTTAAACCGATGACCTCTTGAAAAAGGACCACACCGACAGCAGTCGGTTTCCTAAAGCACGGAATTGCAAATTCCGAAGAATTTTAATGATTCGTAAAAGGATCGAATTACACGCGTATTATGGACGTTACACGAGACTGGTAATTTCCACAACTCACCCTCGTATAACACGGTAGTTACGTTCCTAAAGTACGTCGTGTTATATGAGACTAAATAACAAACGAAATTCCATTCGCTATAACTCTTATCGATTTAAAGTCGAGTTACTAACTAAAAAACTATAGAGACACGCTTAATGTTCAATTTAGATTCTTACATTAGCCTTATCCGAGACTTAATTGTACCAAGAAAACTATGCATGAAATAATCTTATAATTGCGTTACCATTTCATCAACTTCGCGAAACACTGTAGATTCCAAACATTAATGAAACTGCTACTTTATTTTGTTAACTGTGTTAGAGCGAATTCTTGTTGCAAGAATGCCGCGTTATAGTAGGGATTCTCCCAATCCTTTAATGCTGCGGAAGTGCCGTACTATGCGGGGGTTGACTGTACGCATTTGTCGAATGTAATGTCTGCCATGATGAAGTCTTCCCGAAATACTTTCGCCGATATTTCTTCCCGGAACGATTGCGCGAAACTTACGGAATCGGAATGCATTATGGATTCGCCGAGTGACGGGAGCGTCTCAAATAAATCGGCGTACAAAGTGCGGCGGGAGCAAAAGTTGCTCTATTCCGTAGTCATACGTATAGGGCGTCGGATCGCTGCCGACGCTCGTAATGCGAGCAATTTATTCGTTACAGTCGGGCTGATTCAAGTTCGACACGACGACCCCGTCCCCACGGCCCTCTTATTCAAATCGTATCTTCCAGGAGCCATTTTCGATCACAACAACGGTATTGACAAAACCGTTTCCTCATGTAAAATGCATGAGGACAGATTTTTTTTTCTCCCTACAGCCGCCATGTAAAAGTCGCTCTACGAATTTCGCGTTTCTCTTCCACCACGAAGAAGATGCGTCACCCGTAGTGCCGCCTAGAAAATGCATCGGTCGTCGTCCTCATTTTCTCCAGATATTTCCCTTCTCCCATCAACTATCTTTCCGTTTCGGTTTTTCGTCCCTTTCTGTCATCCTATTCATCGATTCCGATCCCCACGCAACGGAAAACACAAGAGTGGGCACCGCTTGAAATCCCGATTTTAATAAAACGCCGACGCATCTCGCAATAACGCGGGTGAACTTTGCGGAGGAAGCAGCGGTTGTACGTATCGGCGAACGATGAAACTCGATTTCGAAAACGTCGAGGAAGCGTAATAGGGAAAAATGAGTTTTAAAAGTAAATGCGGAAAAAGCAGGGCGAGAGAGGGGATGGTTGGTATTCCCTAGTTGCGACGGCTGCGGCCTGTGCACCCAATGGCGCCCACTAAAAAGGTCTTTCGACTTCCTCTCATCCACCGTTCTCTGGCCACGGGGAAAATTACAGAGCATCTCGGATTAAGAAGTAAAATAGCCTTTATTGGTGCTGCGCGTAGCTCGCGTACCACCGTTCGATAGAAAAAGGCCGGTTGAAAGCGAATGGCTAATAATGCCCGTAACTTTCGCAGTTCCCGTTAAATGTACTGAACCAGCCACGTTCGGTTAACTATGGGTATTACGCTCTATCGCGCTTTTAATAGGCGGCTTAACGTTCCTCCTCCTGATGTACCTTGGCCAGGATGCCTGCTAAATGCGTAAGTAGAACGCGTGTAACGCGTACTCGAAACAACGAGTATTATCTTGTAGGGGAAGAAAAGTTCGCGAGAAAAATGTGCTAATAACTACGAGATAAGTCGAGAACTGGAATTCCTCTATGTACTAGTTACGCTGCACTGTTAAGTTAACTAGAAACCAAGGAAAACGAAGGCTCACGTTGAAACTGAGCATGATGATGCAGAGCATTCAAGGCGCGTTCTTTGAAACACTCCATTTGAAGCTCCCAATCCGTGAAAACGGAACGGCCCTCGTTTCCTTAGCGACACGCAAGAGTCCTTCTTCAAATTCTATTCGGAAACGCTCGATCGAACGTCGAATGTCGATAATAAAATTCTGCGAGGAGGAATCGTTTCTGCCGAGACGAACAGATGCAACCTTCAAAGAAGCTTCACCGCCTTGACGCTGGAATCCACCGCATCGCTGCATCTTCTCGTCCAGCCACTCTTAACTCACTTTCTCTGTTTCTCGGGGCCGCCGGTAAGAGAGGTAGTCGATCGTTCTAGCGATACACACAGTGCCGGGGTCCTGGACTGCGTGTATTGCGCACGATCGCGCCGCGTTCGGTTTCGTTTGTCCGGCCATTTCGTTAATGGAGCCGTTTCTCGGAATAAGCAGAAGTGCGCTGGCTGCAGCCTGCTGCTCCTCCAGCTCTTTGCTTCTTTTTGCGCGGCGCGTCACTGGTCCCAATCGCCGGCACCCACACTTCTTCTCCCTTCTTTCGCCGTTCTTCCCGATTTCTCTCAGGACGAAAGCCTCCGTCCGTAGCCAGCTGGCTTTGTTACGCCGACCATTTTGTTTCTTTTCTTTTTTTCCCCTTTCCTTACGTGTTTCTCCGCAATCGTGTATTCCGCATTGCGACGCATTTGGATCTCGAGAAGATCCGTTAAGTGGCCATGATGAATGATAAAAATTCGGCGATTCTTTTGATGCGAGATCTCAACGTTTCAACTACTAAGACGATACTGGTTGCGGCTATGAGCTTGAATCTCGTATCGTGCGAAAGCATCCGGCTGGTATACACCTCGGGATTGCAAATTGATTCGACGAAAAAGGAAAGGGGTATTGGGAAATAAAAGGTACGAAATGTTAAAGAGGGTCTTTGGCGAAGCTTTATCTCGGTGAAGTTCATCGAGAGGATCGTTCTTTACCGGTGGATACGCGGCGCCGCAGAATATCGCGATTCCCTGGAATTAACGTTTTTAGATAGAACAATTTTCTGCGCGTATAAAATTCGTTTTCCAATTCCACGGAGCTGCGGTTATTTTATCGTTAACCGAAGCACACGCTGGCGTTTGCACACGTACACATACTTTCTCGAAGGCTGGCCAGATCTTGGTCGAATATCCGCAGATTCGCTTCTTATCTGGCCTGTGGTATAAATTCCGTTGCATGCGAGGCTCCATTCACGGGCCGCTTTACATACCCGTAACATTCGAGTTATCTACTTGTCCTGAATCGTCCGTGTGCGACGTAAACGCTCGTTTTCGAGGGTCCACTCGTTCCGCCGTAAGTGGCTCGCTAGTACAAGGGGAGGAAACTCGATTTCTTCTTATCTCGATACGAGGAAAACGTTTGTAAAGAGGCTCGCGAACACGTTCGACCCGTGGCGTACGCATTGACCCCATTGGCCCCTACTTCTAATCGGATACTAATAGGTCCTTGGGGATACTACGCCCAGCCACGCAAACTCGCTGAATTTCATCGTACAATCTCGTTTACGTCCAATTACGTCCTACAAATATACAGGGTGTTTCGTTTAAGTGAGTACAGTCGAACAAATGGCCTGGCACGAGAAGGTAGCGGAATCACGGAATATTTACCCGATCGACACTTTGCGTTTCCTATAACTCTGGTCACATTAATTTGTGATTCATTCCACGAAATAATATCGTTGAATTTGTCTTAAAACTCGCTGTTATACTATGAGTAGGAAAGAATATGGTCCCATTTAAACAATTGACTTGATCTTTATATTTCTCTCACCATTCTATCGATAAGAAAACATTCATTTTATACAATGTGTCTCCTCGTACCAAAAAATTTTTATTCGATCTGTTATGAGATACTCGAGTGTACTCACTTAATTAAACTAAACACCCTGTATACACTAGTCCGTTTCCCTTTTATATTGCGATTTGATAGTGCGAGCAGAAAGGGTCCTTCCTACTGCCACGTAGGCAAACTGCTCGCGTCGATTCGTCGAAAGAAAATTAGGATACAGACGTTGTTGGGCGTAGTCTGCCTCTTGGAACCATCCCATAATGCTTGAATGAAGCGCGTTGTAACGAAGCCTTTCCTTACGGTATTCTGCAATGCAATCGGAAAAGAGGCCATTCTGCTTGAAATTAGTGGAAAGGGAGGAAGACAAGCTGGTGCGTTGTTTGATACTATTGGTGATTTAATAGTCATTTGGAAATAGGAATATCCTGTATAATGCAAAAGTGTAAACATTTTCATGTTCAGTACAACGATTAACAATCCAAATAACTATGGCAACGCTACAGTCATTCTGAGTGCAAACGATCAACGTTAATTCACAATCATTTTTTCATTTTTAGATTTTCGTTTATTTTTCAGGAGAGCAAATGGATATCTTAGTACTTTAATTCTTGTTTGATAGATTTCAACTCTTGTTAACAAAATATTGATTGTAAGATAAAGTTGCGTAATATGAGATCCATTTTGTTAAAAAATCGTAACTTCCGATTAAGGACACTTTCTTTAAAGTTAAGTACTCGTTTTGAAACTTAGATATATACTCTTTTTCAAACCTACTGGAAAATTGTAACAGAGTTAGGGTTTCGTATTAGGGGAGGTCCTCATATCAGGTAACTTTACCCTATCGCACAATTGCTATGGGAGTTCCTAGTGTTTCGCTTGTATCCAACTAAATCATGAAGTTGCAGACCTCGCGATATCAAGGGTTATCTTTGTTACGAAGCTCTCAATTCTCAAATCTAAGGAAGCATTCGCACACGTTGGCGATCATTCGCTACAATCTCGAAAGAACGCAATCCGAAAATCCCCGATAAACTTAAATACTTTGTCTCTTATGCGGACACGTTTAGCGCGAAGGGGAATTAGTCGTACGTGATCAGACACTGCGCGCTGCTCCACTAAACTTGCCGGTGCGGCGCTACCAAATTAATCTACTTGGGCGTTCCACTCTCCATACGTTTCTTGCGTGTCTTTCCTATCGCGATCAAACACCCTGGTAACATCCTACGCCCTTTGACGCTACTAAAGCGCATCGCGTTTAAGATACGGTTTTCTTAATAATTGCATCGACGAACGTACGGTAAAATCAGCGTGCGGCTGGACTTAATGGAAGGAGAACAGAGTGCCGAGAAATGATGGAAAAAGGTAGTAAAAGTTCATGTGAATGGGAGATGAAGGGAACAGGTGTAACAGAGTACCACGAGAAAGAAAAGGAAAGGCAGGAGGGAGAGACTCGCCGCGGACCGAATCGATTGGAAATAAGCCGATTGCTACCTGCACGGAGGTCCGCGTGCAAATCCTGCTTGTTCCTCCTGACACTCGAGGCCCGTAAAAAAAAGCGAGAAACAAGAAAAACCGCCACTTTCTTGCACCAGGGACGAAATATCCGCGTCGTCGGATACAACCGAGCTACCATTATCTCTTGCTGTATCGGTTTTAAGAAGATTTCCTTGGATGCAAGGAAGCACGACCATATCATTGAGAAACTCGTATCTTTCTCGAATTTACACTTTGCATATTGCACTGGCCAGCTAATGGGGCCGACCAAGGAAAGTTCCAGTGTAATCGTTCCGCAATCTTTAATGTTATTCGCTGGATAGCCTTCAATGAGCCGCGATATACCTCAATTTTGGATACGAATTATTTTAGTATACTTAACGATGGAGAATGATCGTTTGGGCAGAGAGCTTAAGGAGAATAGCAACGCCAGCATAAGCAAAAAGTCACAATTTGGTACGCTGTTCGCGTAAAACATCCTCGCCATTGTTTCATCGTATACGAACACTTTTTAGAGAGACGTAGCTGTTGGTCAGAGTCGCCACGCTCGTTATATCGGTCAGCTTATATTTACAAGTTGTAAGCAGAGCAACCTGTATCCGTGTCGCCGGTAAATTCACGGTTGCGGCCACGATGGAGGGAAAAAGAAAGGAACGGGAAGAGTGTAACGAGATGGAACTTCAGACGTGTCCATTTAATACTAAATTTGTATCGCCGTCGAGGGAACCAGCATTATACGCACCTTCGTTCGGCTTGTTTCGAGGCGAGCCGGCTTCCAAACGAATGCGTCGAAACGCGCCGGCTTGTATTTCCATTATCCGCGAGCAAGTTGCCTTCGGAAAGTTCGCGGGACGACAGCGGAACGTATATACCCGCGTAGGTCGTGACAGAAAAAAGGAAGGTGCGGAACGGCAAGGAGAATGAGAAGAAGAGGAGCAGACGGAGACGGAGACACGCGTTCCCTGAATTACAACGCCGACGAGAATTGACGTTAACGAGGATTTCCGTGCGACGAGTACGCACTTATTTCAATGCGCGCGTAAAGCCGATGCAAAGGGACATTTTCGGAATCAGAGAAGACTTTATACGAGTCCGGCTTCGTTCGTGTTCCTTCAACTCGTCGACTCGTCCGTCTCATTGTTCCATTCGTAATATTCAATCGAGGAATGTTAATTCCGGGGTTTAACGTCCGAACGTTTATTACTTCTTTCTTTGCGCGAAAGTCATCGGCAGGTTAAAGCATCCCAAGTATATCAAGCGTATCGTCACAATTATGGCAGGTTACAGGCGTAGACCCGTCAAGATTAAACGAAACAAACCTCAAGAAGTTGTACTGTACACTCTCCGGCATACAAACAAAATAACGTTGAGACGAATTTATGCAGTAAGAAGAATAGCTACGTATATAATAAGATGAACGAATATGAACAGATTTGTACGATAAATGAACACATTTCCATGCCACCGCGTATTTCAATTATACAGCTCGCGCTATTCGTTTTATGCGTTCGTAATTAAAGCGAGCCGCGCGAGGAGGATAAATTCTTTTGAAGAAGTCTGCAACGGAGGAATATTCGTAGAAACGTTTGCGAGCATAGAACGCGAACCGTGTTCGGACGCTCCTCTGTTTGCGTGGAAGATAAAACTGATTAACAAGAACCGAACAATGTTAGCGGAGCTCCTAAGAGTCGGCTAATATGATATCTGGAAAATGCAGGTGACGTAAAAAGGGTATGTAAATGGGACGGAATGTTTTGCCCGTAGTCGGTTGACCGCGGTTTCGTTATCCATTGAGGCTGCGTTGTGTGCCACGCAAAACGATAGGGGCAGAGAATGCGTGTACGAATGCCGCCCCCCCCGCCCCCGGATCGGAGGACGCGAAGATAGGGGGACACAAGAAGAAGGTAGAGCGCGGTTTGAATTACGACAGCGACGAGAAGTGACGTTAACGAGTATTTCCGTGCGCTTACGCAGCGCTCGCCGATGCTTACGATACATACGTAAGAGGCTTGCGAGCGTTCGCCAGCCTCGGAATAAAAGTAATACTGGCTCGTCGAAAAGGCACTCGTTACGTTTCGTGTAGTGGCTTGTTGCACCTGCGGAAATGCACCAATCAGACCAACGACGCCGGACAATGCACGGTCGTTATCCCGTCGCGGCGTCGCCGCCGCGTCCGACGGAATAGAAACGACAGATTTTATCGTCCCTCTGTCACTTGCGATTCTCTCAAAGACACTTTCTCCTCTTTTCCCCTTTTCTTCTCGTCCTTCTCTGTCACTTCGTAGCCGGCAACTCGCTGGCCTACTGTAGCGTCGAGTATCGCGATCCCTTGGAACCTGTGGGAATTTCCTTTCGGTGCTCGAGAACACGGTGAACACGGTGAACGGCGCTGCCGGGTTCTAATATCGAGGATTTAATTCCACGAGCGAGTCGAGTTTACGTGGCATCGATAATTGAATTAGTTTTAATCTTGCCGATCGCGTTCCTAGCGTCTCTTCCTCTTTTTTAATTTTTCAATTAAAACGAGCTATCGATAGGTCTCGGTGACGCGGATATACCGAATAATCGCGAAAGGTATCAATGGTAGTTTGGATCTTATCGAAGGAACTTTCGAGAGGCACGAGAATCGTACAAAGCGTGAGAAACGGTCCTTCGATGGGTCGATGCTCAAAGGTATTTCGTGATTAGCAAATTGTGTTTTGCGACGGGAGACGGAAGACGAAGTTGGTCGTAACGATTTCTAATAAGAATTAATAGCCCGCTGTACGTCAGGCATTCCGTGATTATGTACGCTGCGCGCTGAATCGGTGTTTATTACAGGCGTTGAATTCGAAATCAATCTTCATTAATGAGACTTATAATTAGGAACAAGATATAGCTAACGATCTATGAAGCTGATACAGTGTATAGGCGAGAGAGGTTGCCCCCGCTCGCGGATCATTATTCTCTGCTAAATTATTAATACCCCCACAAAAGGACTTTTTTTCTTGTCCAACGGACGACCGATGTGCGCGCATACGAGCATACGATATCGATTTCGGAATTTCGAATTTACATTCACCGCGATTATCGCGACACAGTGTTAGCGATTGTTATTATCAACTGACCGTTAAATACGCGACAAACATGTTACGGTGTAATGATTATGTCGGACGTATAATCGTGTGTATATCTATACACGTTTATTTGTTTAACACGCGATATTATCGGTGAATAAAATTACAATTATGATTACAAGGCGACGGAACGTAATTACGGTTATGAGTGCATCGTTACCAATGCAATTACACGGCTCTGGATGCGATTCATTGGGCAGGGGAGGGCTCTGATTTAGAACTTAAGTTAATCACAAGGGGGCACGAAGCAAGAAGCATCGGAAGGTCGGGGCAACGAGTGCTTCGACGAATTATCAGAGGCGACTCGAGAAAAACGTGTCTCTCCGTTCAGGCGTAGCAATTTTTTTACCCACTTAACTCGCACTCGATACTCTCCCGAGGGACCGTTAAGCTGTTTTACGAGAGTCCACGTGATTCCTTCATCGCCTTCTTCTTCTCCTTCTTCCATCCAACGTTGTGGCCGACTCCGAAGCAGCGAGCCGCCTGCTCTAATTGACCGCGACAAATAAATCATAATGAGGCGGCTTCTTTCTCATTACTAGCAAGCGTCACGCTTTTACGCAATCTTCATCACCATTCACCGGCAGCGGCGTGTTCCACCGGTTCGAAAATAAATTCCGCCGGCATCGATATAATCTGTTTACAAGCCACCGCTAATTACGCCGGCTTTGTGAGTTAAATAATAACGATTATTTCGTTGTAATTCATAACACCTCTAATTAGACGCGACCTTCTTTATCCTGTATCTAATCAAGCATCGTTAATCGATCACGGGACTCGTTCCATTCGTTGCTACGCGATCCCTTACCGTTTGTCGTGATTCATTCGTGTGATCGCCTGTTCGATTTTTACCGCTACGACTACTTTGTTCGACAGACACTCTATCTCGTTGGCGTAGAATTCGATTTCGGAAGTCTTTTCGATTCTTAAGGTTCCTAATATGTTGCGCGTAGGTGTGTAGAACGCCCACGAACGCGTCGGCGAACAAGGCTCGAGGCGAGCGAGTTGTAAAGCGAAGTATTTAAGTCTTCGGCAGGGTCGATTCCCTCTCTCGCTACAACGTACTCGATATCATTTTGTTTCTGCCAAAGCCCTCCCTTTCTTACCCCACCCCTTTATCTTAATCCCTGTTTCCATCTTGCTCTCTCACCCTGCGTTTCCTCCCTTCCCCCGCTCCTCCTGAAATTTCTCAGCACCCTTCAGCTCAACACTTCTGCGCGCGGCTCCCTAATAAAGATCCATTTCTCAGCGTTACGACAGGCCGATAAGCAAGGCCACAATTTCAATTACGGCGTTAAGCCAGGCGAGATCGCTGGACCGTAAAAACTGCGAGACTATAACCGAGATACTAAGCAAGTAAAAATCGACGATACGTCCCGCGGGCTTCCCTCCCTCCTCTCTCGAGTCGTACCACCTATCTCTCTCTCCATTCCTAACTTACTCTTTTCTTCTTTATCCCCCTCGTTCACCTTTCCACCCCTCCTTATTCGTCTCGTCTCTTTTCACCTGGTTAAACCCCGCTCGTTGTCCTCGTTTCTCTAACGGTGTTCCTTCATCGCGGCAAAGAGAGAGAGAGAGAGAGAGAGAGAGAGAGAGCGCAGAAAACCGAGGTTTGACTCGTTAATATATCAGATTCTGCTGGAACAGCGAGTCTAATTTATACCACAGTAAACTGCAGGCTGCACCTTGGGCTTCTCCGCCGCCTGCCATTTTTAATACGTCCTTAAAGCGTCGCATCTCTTAAAAGATTTCTCGACCCCCTTTCCCCTCTTTTTCTCTTTGTTCCCCTCCCCCCTTTGCCCTCTCGCCCCTCGCAATCCAACCTATCTTTTGCCCTCTTCTCGCGTTTTCTTCGCGTATCATTCTCTTTCTTCTGTTTCCTCGCGTCATATCCAGGTTCCGGCACCCCTGTACAGTTGAAATCTTCCTACGTTTCTTTCGCCACCCCCCCCCCTAGTTTCCCGGTCCCTACACCCACTGACAACGAACGCGAGACAGACTGTGCTGGTTTTTTTCCTTTCCTCCCGGAGACGGCAGCAACATACGATTCGCGGTGCTAGAGGTGGGTGGTAAAGGAGTGAGTAGGGTGGTAGAAGAACGGAGAACGGAGAAACTTTTCCTTTATTGTTAGGCGCGCCGCTGTAGAATACACAAACGATAAGGGATTACGCTTTTTCCTCGATGCTTATTTATGACTCGCGTCCTTCCTTCATCGCCTTTTTTCCCCGCTTTTCTCTTCCCTCTGTTTCACCACGCTATTTCTCGTTTAGACCGTGCAGAGAAACAGTACCGTTGATAAGAAGTTTCGGCGATAATGGCATACAAGATCGCGAGCTCCGCGAAAATGTTCAGCAATAAATTTAACTGGAAAAGATCAGGAAATATCCGTAGCTCTGCATCACGAATAATTGATCGCATTTCTGTGTCGCATCTGTGTTTAACCCATTTGTTACGACGAACTTTAATCAAAGAATATACAGAAATCGTCAAAATTCTGAATTGCATCGCGTTAGATTTAGATTTTTCTATTCTTCGGATAACGAAGAATTCCAAGTGTTTTAATACGCCAGTAGCTCTTTTAATTGCCAACATTAATCGACAGTAGTCGTTCATAATCTCTCACGTACGAATTTCTTGTAATGATAGTTACGAAAGGGTTAACAAGTTCTTAAGGGCACTACGCGTAAAGTTTCATTACTGTTCGCGATGTTTCGTACATCAGACATGTAGGCAGAATTTTTGTGTTACTGGACATTGCCAGGGACCGTGAAGTTCTCTGGTCAGAACGTGGAAATGAAAATGTAGAAATGGAAATGTAGAAACGAAGGTACGGAAGTTCGTCCTGCGTCCATCCTTTTTCCACGTTTCCGGGCACACGTTCTGGTCCGAAGAAAATTCAACGTTTCGCGGAGAAATGCTCGTTCCTGATTTATAAACGTCTCGTATTATACTGACGTCAGGCAGTCATTAGTCGGATGAGTAGAGCTCAAACGAGAACAAAAACGAATTTAAACTTTCGTGCTTTCGTGAAATAGACCACTCTAACAGTAAAATGTCCGGCAGTGTCATTTGCAGTTGAAAAATCGTCGTTGCTTTAATTATGAACGTACTGTCTTCAATTAACGCGTACATTTCATTGCATAGGTTATTACAAAGATTGGGAAACGATACCAGCTTCACCTTGAAGGAGATTAAAAGCTTAGGACACCCGAAGCTGGATCAAAAAATGTTCATAAAAAAGTTGATAAATTGTCCAAAAAAATAACTTTTGTGGGCTAGCAGTGATTCGACTTTGAGTGAGGAAGTAATTGTATCAAGATATAATTTTAAGTTTGAAGTTCTAATTATAATATATCTCTGTATTTAAAGATCAAACTAATCCAAGTATATTTTAATAAAGATTATGCTGTATACACCATCTTATTGTTCTTTTTCAATTTGATCAGAACCACATGCTACATAATACATAAACAAGATTTAATTGGATAAACTACTTCAATTCGAATTGTGTCTCATGTAGTTTTAAGTTTTATTTTCGCTCTATTGTAAATTTAAAATACAGGACTTGGGTTAGTACCGATATAATTGTACCTTTTGCAATACTGGTTTTCTCGTTGCGCTTCAAAGCGACGTACGATTATTATCGACGAAATAGTAGACAAATTTATGATACCCTTAATAGACATTTGAGAATAATCGCGTGTGAAATATTAGTCGGGTGTCGAAGGAGCGCAGAGAAAAATGAGACGGAAGCGTATTCGAGTGGAATCGGCCACGAGAGAGCTCTAATTCATTTTTGATCGATCCAGAAGGTAGCGTAGCTTTCGGAGAATCGTAGGTAAAATCTGAAGCTTCCGGTGGTACGAACATTCTAATAACAGCGAATCGCAGCCGAAGGAAATCCGGATTTATCGTCCAATCCTTTCTTGTGCACTCTTCGCTAAAAACAGAAACCTAGTAGAGCATCGTGCAATAAAATATGGGAATAAAGTGCATCGAGGATTTAAGAAACATCGGTCGATAGAAATGTGTACCTCCTGGAACTCGAGGAAGAATGAACAAAATATTTAAATATCAGTCGACGCGAATCCTTCGAAGCTCGTGCATTTAACCTGAAACTAAATTACACTTAAGTTAAATTTAAAAGTAGATGAAAAAGATATGTGGAAAATATTGTCAATCATAGTGAAAAAATATCCGAGGGAAGGTGAAATTCTCACTGAAAAGCAACACTTAAGTGTATGCAGAAGTTTCCATGATTTGCGTTAGACTTCTCTGAAATATTCAACGGAATAAAGTACGTAAGCTTTTAGTTACTAAATTCACATAAATATGAATATTTTCACTAGAAAAATAGACAACGATGGTAGATATTTTAGGCGATTTATAAGGTATTAATTTCTTGTTAATTGCTCGCCACATTTGTATTAAATTACAATTCTAACTCTATCCACGTTAACGAATTACAACATTGAGGAATATCAAGTAGAAGTTACGTTTTACATGCAACGTGATGTTAAAGCAGTAGTTTATCTAATTTAAACTTTGCAACAGTAGAAAAATTAACAGAGCAAGGAAATACACATAAAAGCGATGGAAACTTTTGCACACCGCTAATATCATGGAATCTAGGAAAGAAAGGAAATTCTGCTGGTAATTATGAAAGTGGTGTATGCTACAAAACTAAAACATTTGGACCTCTCTTATTTTGCGTTACATTGATTTTTGTCACGAAAATATGCAAGCTTTCTTTCTTTCTTCGGTTTTCATAATTAATTACAACAAATACAAATAGAAATTGTACACATTTTTCCACACATTAAATTTCTTACTCAGTCGAAATATAATCGCCATTTATAAAACAATGAATACACGTTTGAATTAACGCGCAATTTACATTCTTACGTTAACCTCGTTCGATTCAACCCATTTGCATCATAGCACTAAATACACGGTCAACTTTATAAATCAAACATTTTCGGTTTTACTTAGAAATTGCATGTAATAATTACACCAAAAGACAGTGTTATAGATATGTACAGTAAATGAACATAAAATGGATATTATACCGTTTATTAATTAGTACGATAATCTTTAAAATGATCGATACAGAGTGGTATGTCACAAATATCAGAAATATTAACATCAGTCATCGTATGCGGATTATTCCGCTTCTGAATGCAAAAGGGTTCTAAGAAAATTACTAATCAAATAATCTTGCGATACCGTTACAATTTGATCAATTTCGTGAGTCACTGTAATTCTCCATTTATCCTCGAATATTCTTGTTTTGATGTATCTGCGGTCGGAGACAATCGGAAAGCAAGTGGCCACAGGTCTCAGTGGCTGTCGCACGGACATTATTCTTCGAAGAAAAATCACCTAACTGGATAATCCCGTGAAGAACGATGCGATTGGTCAAGCTATAAGAGATATTATAGCCCGGTGGAGATTGCCAGGGAGTTCTAATACGAGAAGAAGGAAACAGGGAAAGAAGATCCGGAAAAATCTCAATTTTCAGTAAAACGAGCTTAGTCGTTGATAGGATTGTGGATCGTTCCCCATCGATCAGAGTATAGGATATCAGAAAATAGTCTCCTCTTACTAGTTACACCACTTGGATCATTAACCATACCGTTGCTTCTCATTTTGCGCCCTTCGTGGCCAACGCTGATTTTACATCATCGTTCCATTTTCATGGAAACACCTTCGGAGGGTTCGATAGCGCTGTAAGGAAAAAACAAAAAGCGTAATTACGCCGGTAATGCGAGAGAAGGCGAATGATTCAAGGGTTTCTGAACAGGTTTCTCGGAGGTCGAAAAATTTCTAAACTTCCTTTAACTCACCACGGTCGGCGAGGGACTGATGAACCAGTTCAAGAAAAGAAAGCAACCGGCGAGGAGCGCGAGAAACCTGTAGTAATTTCTTAACGGTTCAAGAAATTATGCGCCTTAATTATGCAAGCTCGTGAAACACGCCAGCGAGAGCGCGAGTGCGAACCAGGCGAGGGGCAGAAGCATTTAGAGGAAAGGCCGAGAGAGAGAAAGCAAAGCACGTTTTAGAAGCATGGAGAAATAATTGCCCCACTCTCCTCGTGTTTGATTATAATTCTTTCGTAGGCGTCGAAAGCTGAGGGAGGGTGGAGGAAAGGGAAAATGGTTGAAAGATTAAGAAAGGTGGCAAAACGAATCGGCGTAGAAGAGATACGGTATGGAAAGTTCTCGCGAAGCCACGGCTCAGCAGTGCTTCTAAAGCTTACGAATAATTATTAGCAATAATTTTTCATTACCAAGACATTGCGAGATAATTATAGGGCGAGGTGGTTTTTATGCGTGCGATGTACGGTGCGTATGTACACGTAATGAATAGTCGCTCGTTACCCGCTGCGCTCGCGGAGTTACCCTGAAATTACAATCTCGACAAATGTTTCGCTATGTTTCCCATGCTGCATCTCCGAGGAGAGTTTTCTTGCTGTTGCTCGGTGATCTTCATTTTTCCAACGGCGCAAAGGCGCGCGCGGCATACTCCAGAGAGATTCCGGAAGTTTGGCTTTTTCGGTGCATATTAAAGTTCGGCAGTTTAAGCTTGTTAATGCTCCTCTTTTTCGTTTATTACACAGTGAAAGAGAGATACGGTGAAAAAGTAGCTAGAGAGAGAGAAAGAGAGAGAGAGAGAGAGATGACGTCGTTTTACACGTTGCCTAGTCTCGGTTTTTCGAAAGAACCATTTATATCGTAATAACCTTGCCGCTGCTGGCCCTATGATTCGATCGGTGCAGGAGAGAAGAGGAAAAGGTTCCCTTTGTGCACCGGTGAACTCGCTTGCAGAGAGAAATTAACGTAATTCAAACGGTTGAACACTGATTGGAAGGCATGTAAAAAAATTTAATATCAATTTCCTAGCCGTGGTTCGCGCTTCAAAGAAGGCACGATTCAATTTCAAAATGTTCCGTAAATTAAAAGCCTGCGTAGCTTACTCGACACACAAGCAAAAGGGTGGATGTAATATTCTCCTATTTAGATGTATGGCGCTAATGGTGTACGATATTAGATAGCTCATACTTAGACATATTACCCATCCTTTTAATTACTTCCGCAGAGAAGAGACGTGTGTCGTAAAAAGGTTGCTCTTCTCGTCGAAGAAGCAAGTAAGAGAGGAAGAAATTAATTTTCATTAAAATAGTATCGTCGGAATAAGATCGCCGCGCTGTTTGCGTTCGAGTGACAAGTATAACAAGCGTGAACCGTGAACCTCGCGGCAAATTCACTACGCGGTATCATTAGGGCGCCGGCGTTGGCGTCGGCGTCGAAAATTTTTGTTGGTCCGCGATCCACGAACTACGAGCACCGTGTCGCGGTCCGGAAGCAGCGCAGTCGTAAATAACACTTTCACGAGCGTGTCACATAACGTCTTCTGGCTACACAGACTTCGTTTCAGCGGCGTTTTTGCGAGCGTGGCCGAGAGCTGCGCGAGTGCCGCCTACGCGAACAGGCGCCAGGCGCCGCGCCGCGCCGGTTTCTCCTTACCAGTTAATAAACTAACGCGCCAGGAGAGAAAGAGAAAAGCGGTCCCCTCGGTCTGAATGGAAAACTTGTATTAAACTGCGCGCGTCTAGGGGTCGGACCTCGACGAACTTCCAGGCCCGCTCTGAACTTGGCTTCTCACTTTATGAAATACAACCCAATGTCCGCAGTGGCTCTTTGCTCGTGGAACTCGACTGCCTTGAGAAGGAAGAGGAACTAAAGAGAAGGCCACAGAGATGGAACGCGTTGCCGATGGAAAGAGGGTGGGACGGAAAGATGGAGGAAGAAAGAAGAAAACACGGGTCGAAATAGATAGAGGAGGCAAGTGCTTGCCGCACCCGTAGCTCTGAAATCATTTCGTGCTCAGACTTCGAGTAAACTATCTATCTTCGAGTAGTAAATCGACAAACCCTCCAGAATTCACCGCTCTTTCGACGTACATCTTCCAATGCGCTCTCTTTTTACTTCTTTCGTACTCACCCCGTCCTTTTCACTCTTCCCGTTTCTTTCTCCTTTTCTCGTTTCCCGTCGACGAATTCACTGTCCGTCTCTCTCTCTCTCTCTCTCTCTCTCTCTCTCTTTCTCTTTCTCTTTCTCTATCGAAATACTTGGCTACAACGCAGAGGGAGAGAGAACTCGAATGTCGCGAGAAGGAAACTGTACGGACACACGCTCGAGCTACGACGGAATTTTTCGAGGAGAACTTGCCGGTACATAGAAGTGGAAAACTCAAGGAATCGACGAGCCGTCACGGGCAAATAAAACTCGAGAGATTTTTCGGCGATCGCATAATAATTTCTGCGGATGTTTCCTGCCGTTCTTCCTCTTCGACTTTTCTCACGTCTTTCGCTAGGTATTGTCCTCTTTTCTTTTCCTCCACTCCACTGATTCTTCTCATTGTCTTGCTAAAGAATCGCGCAGGCACACACAAAGGCTATATGTGCGCTTTATCCCGCGGATGAAATTTACCGCCAAACTTCTTATTCCTGTGGACGTAGCGCACGACACGGGGATGAGGTTTCCCCCCTTAGTTCTTTCCGCGACGAATCGCAGCCAGCGAACTTTCGTCGAACGAGTTGGTTCGAACGGGACTAGTCGATCTCTGAAATCTCAGCGAGCTTTTTACCCCCGGCCCCCTTTCCGCAATGGTTATTACCTTTTCGGATGTTAGATGGACGACGATAAGTTATCGTGGCGGTATAGCCGCCTATCGGGCACTGTCACTGGCCCGTAGCAGTAGGATATTGTTTTTAGGCTGCGGTTTTGCCCGGTGTACCCTCCTGGGAAATTGGACCTGGAGCGGGCACACTGGCTGCGCGCTCGCCGCTCATTTATTACCGTTGCTTTACCTCTGGGTGGCCAAATTTACCAAACGCTGTGGTCCGAGCTCCGAATGCCTCTCGTGCAACGCGCCGGTTGAACGACGTCATTCGACGTTACATGGTTCAAAACCGAGCGACGAATTGGCACGTTGCCCACGACCCCCGTCTATTAGTCAAAAAACGTTTCAAAAATTCCACTTTTCCCCACCTCTGACCCCAAACGCCCCATCGCCTATGCTTTTCAACTCGTGAACCTCCTGTAAATTTGATCGAGTATCGAGGTATTATTGATATTCGCCAGGCCGGTATGTCGTTATAATTGGATAAAATAGCTACGTTCCGCTACGGGTCGAAGCGTGACGTACGCGTACAGGGAACGGAGCGGGGTCTGCCAGAGGAAAAAACCAGCAAAAAAAAAAAAAAAACTAAAAAAACTAAAAATGCTCTGCTGCACTAACGAATACACTTCATTTCAATTTATCAGCGTTATATATCCGACTCGATCAAATCTGATCACGCGGCCTATTAGTCGATTTGCAAAAAATACCTTCGAAATATGCTCCCTGTTGTTATTATGTACGTTTTCGATTTACAACGGGGTTTCCGTGGGATTTCGTCGAGAGCATTTACCGATCACGCTCTATGTAACATCGTTATAATTGGATGAGATTACAAACGCGGACGTTTCTTGCGACCAGGATAACTGAAAGCTCGAGCAAATACAAGTTGAAGCACTTGGCGAATAGGATGAATCGAGTGGGGCGCGAATCAGGTTTGGTTTCCGGCGAGACAACCTACACCGCAGATTCTTTCGACGGTTCGCGGAACTTCTGTAATCATCGGAATACGACGAAGATCATCCGGAAATTAGCGAAGCAGTAACATCGCTGTGGATCGTAGGGATTCGAGATTCGTGGCGGATGAATCAGATAGCAGGGAACCTAGCGACGACTAATTTTAAAGCGAGTACTATAAACGATTTTAACGTTTCTACGTAGCTAAATTAGCATAGAAATACGCGACTGGCCTATAAGCGAGAGCTAGCCGTTACGAAGTTTCAATCTCTTCGTTTAATACTACGTCGAGTATATTTAGCAATCGTGGTACAGTGGAATTAAAAATTAGATCTAAAGAGTGTAAATCCCAACATAAAAACGTACATTCCCGTTTATAATTTCATTGGGCAATTAATAAATTTGGAGTAAAGAAAATTCGATGCTACGATTGGAAAACGAAGCTAATCTTCGCTAGCTATTTGTAATAAAAAAAAACATTAACTACTACTGTATTTTGAATATGTTACTAAATATCTAGTTTGACAGGCATTTGATGGAAAACTAATAAACGTCTAATAATTTATGAACGGATTTAGAACAGCAGCCTATAGAGGAATTAGGGAAAAACTTGCAAGAAATTAAGGAAAAACTTCGATACTTTCTTCCACATTGAAATATCCCGTAAACGCATAAAAACACGTAGTCTGCTAATAACGCGTAATCAGATTTTGCGACGAGAGCAACTTTTGATCGCCAACCAGTCACGATCTACCACCAATCGGTTCAACGTCATACGTTTTCGCGCATTGCGCATTTTTACACGTGTAGTCGCGTATATAGCTGCGGGACTGCACAGCCCGCTATTGAAAATGAAAAAAAAAAAAAAAAAAAAAAAAGGCGAATGAGAGAAACACAGAAAAAACGATAAAAGGCGGCGGCGATTCGCGTGTCCTAGCGTGGTACTTTCGCTCTCGAAATCCCATCCATTTCGTCGACGAATCGACTGCAGATCCGGTCAAACTCTCTGGTCGAAGTATTTTCGAGTGTCCTGATCGTACGTGATTGTATAGGTGCGGTCGCACACCAAACAATCGCGCGCGGACCATGCAGGACCGCGTGCGGGACCGTGTGCCACCGGTGTGTTTTCGGTGCTTGTTTTTGCAAATTCCGCATTCCACCGATACCGAATCCGATCAAACGCGCGTGACAAAACGCGCCAGGGATATGGAGGAAAAAACGCACGGTTGGATCTTGTCGACGATCGGACTCGGTGACAAATAATCGGTCGACAGCAACGATAATCGCCGGTCCTGGTGTATAACGCCGTAATAGCAGGCGCACTGGACCGAGAAGAGAGGGCCTCTGTAATTTGCGCCGTAATTAGCTACACGATTCTGGGAATTAATTGAACCGAGTTGTTGTCACGGGAAGTATTTATATTAATAGCGTGTCCTGCCGTAACAGCCCTCCACAGCGACGAAAAGTATTTATGTCTACCTGACGATTGTGCCGGTTTTATTTATCGACTGAATAATTGAAACGATCCCGGTGACATTACGTAGGAAAAATGGAGAAGGTTACGAGCGAGTAAGTATGCACAGTTTTTCTTCTCCGATGCAGACCACGATCTCGCCGATAACTCAATTCGGTAATAAATAACTGGTTCACCACTGATGATAATGACTGATATAGAGTAACGCTGGCGCAACCGAGCGAGGAGATGTCTGTAATTTGTGTAGTAATTAGTCCATTCTAGATATTAATTGGATCGAGTATTGTCACAGGTAGAATTTATAGTTCGACTACCAGTTATGCCTTCGTGATGTGTTAATAGCCATAAACGTCCTTTCAATCCTTTCCCAACGTTCACAATTACTCGAACCAAGCCCATTCGCGCAACAGAACTTGAAACGTTTAAATTATTTTGTTAAAGCAGAATCTCGTATATTTCTCTCGGACGATTTTATTTGCACTTGTTAACTCCTTTGCTGCTAAACGCGTATATACATATAGTCCCTCAAAGATTGGACAAATATTTGTTGAAAGCATATTAAAGCGTTCCCCATAATGTAATATAATTTCAGCTACCGTTTATGTAGCAATATTACTGTGCAATGAATTATGTAAAGTATCTAAATATTTGTGTTTATATTGCTTTCATATTAACCCTTAAGTGCTATTGTCGGTCTGCGAGACTGCTAATAATTCCATATATTAATAATCATATATAGACGTAGAAATATTAGAAAATATTAGGTAATATAAATATTAGGTAACGCATCGTTTTATTATTAACTAGATTTATTTTCCTCGCTGTTTTCTTTTTTCTTTTCCTTTCCCCATCTATTTCATATCATATTTATTTAATCTTCCCATATGTTTCTTATTTATGCAGCAGCACTTCGCACCTCAATAATTTTACTATTCTTATCTAGTTCCACGTTCTCACGTTCGATCGAAAACTTTTTGCCATAAGTAGTAGTAACGAAAGTGTGTCGCGACATTCTAAACGTTCCAATTCAACCAATCGTAATTCTAACGACTCGAATAAATTCGCCAAAGTTTCCATAGCGTCTGCGCGTTTATAAATCCATCGGCAGATACACAAGAAACAGTGGTTCTATCTCTTATTTCGGAATGCCTGGCTCAGCGCATTTTATCACGATCTAGAGCTGTTTTAGCGGAGCGGGGCAGAAAGTAGACGTGCCTCTCGTCGCGAAGAATTCGCTTTTACGAGATTCCGTCGGAAAGTCCTGAAATCGCGCGAAATGAGCAGCGAGCGCGCATCGGGCGCAGCCGGAATCTTGTAGATGCATATCAATGCAGGTTGGAATTTTCATTACGGATCGAGTGATAGGCTGCGATCGCTGTTCCTCGTTCCACGAGGAACGCAGGAAACGAGCTGGATTTCCGCGTGCCCTCCCATTCCGTATCCCTATCAGCATTACGCGTAGATAATAATAATCGATCGGAAGTCATAGTTCGTGTACACGTACATAATGAGCCGGGCTAATAACCGGCCTGGCCGTGTGATAACTGGAACGAAATTATAATAATTCCAGGTGAAATCAGCAGCGGAGTGGCCGCATTAAACTTTGCTACGTGTTTATCTCGGAAGATAGGGAAAATTTCGAATGGTAATACGCGAATTCATTCGCGTAATCGTGTCTGCAAATTTTGGGGCATCCCTGTTTATACGGATTACAAATGTACCGTGCTCGGCGATCATCTCGACCGCTCAAATGCGAAATTCAACCATTAACTCGTTGCTCTTCTCCTTCTTCCTTTTTATCCTTGTTCGTGCAAAATCACAGGGAAATTTTCAGACTGCAAATTGTTTTTTTTAAAACGCCCACCGTTTGCGAGATTTAGCTTGATTGGGAAAATTAATTCTACTTTCAGCCGAGGAAAGTTTCAACCGGTCCTTTTCACGGTTTCCCCTTTTACCGGGCGGAATTTAGAACGATGCGAACCTATACGTATTCGGTGCGCTAATTTCAGTTACCGTGTATTCGTTATGGACACGTTCCATCCAAGTTACTAGAATAAAAAGTTTCGTTAAATTAACACGAATTATAAGTCGATGTATGTGAAACGTCGTTTTCGGCGACTCTTGAAATTAGCACATAAATACTGTCCCTCTAATTTCGGCTAATTAAATTAAATTAAAAAGGAATAAAGTTTCTGTAATTTACACGCGTAGAGTATTAAGAATAATTAGAAGCTTCAATTTCGAAAACGACATTTAACATGCATCAACTCGATAATTGTAAAATCGCATCTCTTCAGCTACGGATAGAACAGCGATTTGCAATTTCTTGGAAAAAGAAGTACGTCAAAGCTTTGTTGAAACTGTGAAATATCGATAGCACAGTTTAAACATGGCAAAAGCAAATTGGAGAGTGAATAGCTGCTAAGCAATCCACGATAACGATTCCTAAAGACCCATCTCAAAGGTGATCCGAAATTGGGCGCGTTGGCAAACAGGGTGCAATACTTTTAATGCAAAAACCTCGGCGAAATATCAAAAGAAAATATTTACTTTGCAACGGAACGCATCCAGTCGAACGGATCGGAGATTCCCTGCGTAAGCAAGGGAGCCTCTAATCTGCCGATACCGAGTCCCTTAGTCGTTCCTGTCGTATTTGTGTCCAGTCAGTGGCGTCAGCAAATCGTCAAGACCCCTGATCCACTATTATCGCGTCGCTGATAGTCGAATAAGCAATCCTCGGCCAGAATTTCTAGCAGCCGACGCGAATATCTTCCCTGGCAAAGATTGGGAATCGTTTTAAAGCGACCCGAAAGTTTGACCAAGTTCTTGGCAAGCGGACACTTTAAACTCTTGCCATGCTGTCCTGTTTCTCTGAACATTTCACGAGATTCACCGGATGCAATTTACGAAGAAGGCCAGCTTCCCACTTGGATCGAACATAGCGACGTTAGGGGAATTTATGGGCGGTTTTTCCTTCGAATATTATTGGAGTTTGCTAGAAAAAAAAACTGTCGACAAGGTGGATAGCTCTAGAATTGTTATGACTTCTGAACTGTGTTCCAAAGGTTTTTTTTTACAATGAAAGCCTTTCTTATTCGCTTATTGGGAATTTTAATGTACAACAAAACGCAGAATACACGGAACATACAAAAATACGTGAAATATACATAGCATAGGACACGTCACGATACTTAACACTGAAACTACCAAAGCGATCGAAATTACTATACTCCATCCAACGAGAACTGGCAGGAAAGATAAACAGTTGCATGCGAGCGACGCGTGATCAGAAAAGGGCCGAAACGTAATATCCAGATCCCTAGACAGTAGAAAAGAAGCTACGTTTCTAAACAAGAATTACTTGCTCTCCATGTTAATGTAATATTGTTAATTAACAGATATCTGACTGCTTTTTTTACATTTTCCCGTAGTCATTTCAAAGAAGGTCCTTTTCCCTTTTCCTTTCCCTAATTTCAAGTTAAAGAAAGACAAAATTTACTCCTGACCATTCCATGACGATAGTGTGCACATTTGGAAACCATTAACCCTCATGTAGGCAAACCCGAAGTAGCTGAAGCAAGTTTAAGATCGAGCTGATCTAAGCGTGAGCTTGAATACTCCGATGGTTAAAATTTGACCTGGCTGTGTAACGGTCATGTGGGGGCCTGTCTCAAGAACCGCTAAAAAGCGTCCCTGAGCATCGACGTTCGGCAGCCACTTATCTGCGGCCACAGCGTCGATCACGTGAACTTTTTGTTTATATTTCCTGCCAATTCTCGTTGAACGGCGTATAGGTGGTAATCTAGCATAACAATTGTACGATCTTGCAGCGACGCATTTTTGGGAATATTCCATGATTTTCATATACATATATTGCAAGTCCCTATCCTTTTTATTTTTCGGATACAAATTCATATAATTTAGTCGTTATGGTAGTTTTAGTGTTATAAAATGAAACGAATCCCTGTCATAGTTTCATTTCTTCAACCACGTTTAAAAGAGAGACACGAATCCAGAATCAAATATGTTAGCAAAGTTCGTCGATTTAAATCCGGAATAGCCTGTAGGTATATCGCTAATTCGGGTATGCCGGAAAATGAGGAAACTGGGGATAGACCGGCGGTAATTGGATCTACGATCGAAAGCACTAGATTTCGATGCGGATGCAGAAGCGTTCCGTTAGGCGAGCGGTTCACCTGTCTCTTTTGACAGGCTACGACATCGCTGACGATGGAGTAACGTATTGGATATTCGGCGGCGTGTGAAGGTCGTGGAAGCATACGATATCTTCTCTGGTTGCCGGTGGCATAGCTTCGACGAGGATACTCCAGGTTTAACGCACGAAGGGGACGCATTTATACGCGGGATCGTGTGGTCCTGCTGGTCTCACAGTGGTACCAGATCGGGGCACGGTGCTTTCGCAGATGACGCGATAAAACCCTCGAAGTCATCAATACTTTTCAGTGCGACGATTTGAATGAAATATCGCCGTTGCAGGAGGAGCCCAGCAACGATTCGTATTCGCGTCGCGGATGCATCCCGGCATACTGTGTGTATAGTATACACGTATTCGTATGTACTAGAGGGAAGGAACGAAGCGGACGAACAAACTGGCGGCGGAATGCAGTTGAAGAAAAAGGAACGGAGGGCCACGAGTTAATGACATTGTAATGAAAAAGATCGATTAGAGAGGAGAGGGTCCGGTGCAGCAAGCAAGGGTACGCTGGTATTCCGCTGCAGGGGCATTTTGAATTCATTTCTGGGCTCGGCTGGGCCACAGGCCAGACGATTCGAATGACGATTCGGCGGCGGCCATCGAGAAATAACTAAATGCAACGATGATTGGTTTATACGGAGCTATGAGCTGTCGATTAACGGGATTATTTAATCTCTATGGATACATCGATGCGTATGATTATTCGCTGTGCGTTTAATTTATCGACGCGGAAGATAAAGAGAGACGGGTGGCGGGTGGAGGGGAGAGAGAGGGTTAAATAGCGATTTCGAGTTATCGAGTGCTACTTTGCATCTTTGAAAATCGATTAGCCGGTCTAGCACGAGTGATTAACTTTAGGTTTAATGAGTCGCCGGTTATTTTCCGAATTCAATAGTCAGTGCCGCGGTAATGAACCGATCGTACCTAATGTACCGGCGATTAAATTTAAACGTAATACCAATTGCGTACTACCGGCCGCGTGGCGGCCCTGCAAATCTAGCAACTCGATCAAAGATATTAAATCAGCGGATTCCAAATTATGTCCTTTATATCCATATTACCGCGGCGTAATCACTATTCTCCGTGTGATCATTCCAAACCTCCAATTTCACCTCGCAAAATTCCCTACATTTTACGATCGAAAGGTGATCTCCGAGAGGCATACGATCGACGAAAAAAGTAATTATAATTCGATTATACGTATAACCAACAGGTAGCGAGTTGCGAGTCGATTTCAGGAACGCATATATCGTGAAATTGATGCTCGTTGCACAACAATTTCGCGTGTGTACGCAAGCAAGCAAGCAAGCAGGCAAGCAAGCCTGCCTCTCCTTCCTTTCCCTTTATCCTTGCCGTATTAAATCGTCCAGTTACGAAACATCGGTATCGCCTCGCGGAGCCGCATTTAATGAAGAAATTACCTTCGTATATAAATTAACCGGCCGCCGCAGCGCCGGTTCCCCGAGCGTGTCCGGTACCAAGCGATCGCTCCAAGATTCCGTAAAAACAAAAACTATCGGCGCCGTATCGTTTCGCGGGAACGCACGATAACTTCATATCGACGCAATATTGCCGCAGTTACAACGATACGATAGGGGCCGCTGATCGTGCTCGGCCCTCGAAGTGGCTATGCAAATTAACATGAGTTCTATCGAACGAGATTGCCTCGAGTGAAGAAGGGGTGCAGAGGAGAGGAAGGCAGAAAGAGAGTCTGCAAAAGAGGCAGCTGAAAAGAGACGGAGAGAGAGAGAGAGAAAGGGAGAGAACACGTAAAACGAGTAAGAAAAGGAACGAGTTGGAAGAACAGAGGCGAGCAGAGTAAAAGGAGAAGTCCGTAAACTTCGCTCTCGCTCGATTAACAAATGTGTTTCTTTCTTTTTCTTTTTTTCTGTTTTTGGTTTTGCTTTTTTTTTACCATTGGGCACGCGATATTTATGCCCGTGCAAAATAAGATATTAATAACGAGCAGTAGATTGAGCGTGGCGATACACGAGACCATTGCACGCATCGCTTCATGCAGAATCTTTGCTTTCCCTTTCTTGAGTTTCTTGCATTTTCTTCCCGCGATTTTTCGTTCCGCTCCACGGAGATCGGCAAACTTTTCGCTAAAAAAAAGGGTGCTTTGAATGATCGGAACTTTACTGCGAATTTTTATGCGTTTATGGGATATTTAAATTTACGGAAAGATGCAAAATACACATATTAGACAAAATTATATATGAAATATCTAAGAAAAAAAGTATATGTTGCAATATTTGGAAGTACAACAGATCTGCATTACTTGTTAAATTCCTTTAATTGCGCTGGTAAAAATAAGAATTTGTATAAAAACTCGCGATCTACGGTGGTTGCCAAAAGTTTCCGGCCAAAGTGTAATTTTATAATTTACGCGAAGATTATCAAATACAAACTATTTACAGTATTATACAGTTTCGTACTTCACACAATCGTAAAGCGCTAAATAGCTAACCCATCTAGGTATTTGTAGCCAGCAAAAGAATCGTATGGCAAGGGGTTAAATGTATAGGGTCTCCGAAAATCTTAATTCGGTGCTGCTGTTAGATGCCGCGTCTCTGTAGCGGTAGAGAAATTGAAGTTATCAGACACACTTGATGCGAGAAATTCTACTCGTGCCCCGATCAAAAGGGGATCGAACGCCAGAGATTTAATGGCAAAGAGTCTGACTACTTCTGACTCTTTCCCCTTTGTTTGCCTTTCTCCTGTTTCGTTTGCACGATTTTTATCGTTCCCGATATCTTTCCTGTCGTCTCTTTTTTTCCTCCTTTCGTTATGAATTTTTATACGGACCGGGAGTTTGAATTATAATTGGCCTCCCGTTTCATTCGCGATACAGACGCGGCCAGGAGCACGCGGGAATATTCCGATCCGCGGAGTGCAACGGCGCGACGGGCCAAAAAGTGGAATTTTATGGTCACCCCCGAGGGATCCAGTCGCAAATTACTTTTTCGCGTATCCACCGGTCGATCTTTCTCCGAAGGAAGTCTCATCCCTATATCCCCATCCGGATCCCCGCCACGCGTTATTTCAACGAAAGAACTTTGCCAATAATTCACCCTCTTTCTATATACGTCACGTCCACGCATTAGACCGCTATCTAACAGTCGGCCAATCGTCCGTGAAAGCAAATGTTGTGTACGAGTTTTTGCCAGTGAAATAGGACTAGCCATTTTTCAGTCTTCTTACTCACGAATGCGGAAAATGAATCTTATTCCTTTTTAGCGAAAAGATTCATTCCCATGGCGAAAAAGATCGACCGACGGTTTATCAAATCGGACGCGATTCGCCTCGCTGAACGACCGCGCTCCAATCGATGGGCTGTCGTTTGTTAGCAAATATCCTGTTATAGCGCGGAGGAAAGCGTATCGTCGGCTATCCTCGGAAATAATCGACGCGACCAATAAAACGGGTTTGCTCGTAAAAAAGGAATTAAATCAACGATTGCTAAGCGCGAAAAGCTGTCTCGAAAGTTTATGGATGGCATTATCCAGCACGATAAGCCGGCACAATTGGATTGCTTGATTATGACCGGAAAGAAAATGTACGTTTCATTGTTCGTGAGGAGACCGGCGTCTCCGGGAAACACGATCCGATCGTTAGTCCTTCGGTTTTATTATTGCATCGTTATAAGCTGACAATGGCTTCGGTTTCGTAGCGAGACTGCCGTCCGAGAACTTCTTAACTAGCTGCTGCTCTGACGCCTTCGCACTCTGTCCACTGCCTCTTCCTTTCCCCGCCATTCAACTTTTCTTCGTCCTTTCGGGTTTGTCTACTAACAATCTCCACTGCCACGGTCGCATAGGAAAATCGAAGGAAAACTGTTGCCTCTCTGTCTCTAGGCAATTTTTAAACTTTGCTCGATGTTTTGTAGATTCGTATTAGGAGAAGGTTCATCAGTACCGACCAAGATTAAGCGTAGGGTAGATATAGCAATTACTGTCAGTGTTCCTATAACCGACACTTTAATTCGTTTATTTAATAGCAAGGTTATGTACGAAGAATCGTAGATAAACAAATTTTTATACTAAACTTGGACTTCGATTTACGTAACAACACGTACACATTGTATATTACTGAATACTTGAAACGAAATATTAGGAGGTAAATGTGCTGTTGAACATTAAAACGTGGCCAATGTAATTATAAATTATGCGACGTAAAGGTGATACGTTTACCATACGTCTTATATCTGTTATACAAACAGACGTGCTAATATATGTAAAACGTGCTTCTATTTAAATGACAAATTTTCAAGTGACGGTAATAAGGATATTGGACTTTGTTGTACATCTTCAATTACGTATTAATTAATTCGTTATATTCATCATATAAAAAAATGTTCATAAGTAAAGGAAATGTGAACAATATTGTACTCCGAACTGGGACGATTTTTATGTTAAATACGTTCTAAAATAGTTAAATAAAGTTACGCATGAAGCTTAAAGTAGCAGTAATCGGTACATCTACCTTATATTAAATATATTCAGGGCTAATTTCCATACTTTCGATTTCATTCACAAGGGCTGCATTTGCATTTTAACAACGTTAATATCATCAAAATTTTGTTCTGTTCCTTAGTTCGCTCACGTTTAGAATATTGTATAGCTGTTTGGACATCCCATCATCGCTACCTTTGCTCGAAACTTCAAAGCGTTCACTATCAATTTTTGCATTTAGCATCTTGCAAGCTAAAGTAATTTTGCATCATTTTCCAGCATACTTCATTGGTAATTACTTTTCTATTTTTGCGTCCCCGTATTTGGTATCTAGAAAGTAGTGTATATTGATGGAAATTAATTTCTACGAGCAGTTTCCACAAAAACACAACTAAATGTAATAAAATAAAAATGCACGAATTCTCCGTTCAACCCAATATTAATTATTTAAAAATAATCAATATTTCTTGGCGTAACTAATAACTAGATTGCAGATTTTGATTAACAAAATTAAAGAAGTCAAACTGAAATAGAGGATTGCTCTTCCATTTAAATATTCTAATTTCTACTGTATTTCGAATGTTTCTACACTTTTGCATATTTCATGCATTCTGCGCCTTCTTGCAAAAAGTTTTCTATATGCGCATAAATATCAGCAGTCTGCTAGTAACCATTGAACACCTATTAAAATGTTACCGAAGCACGCGATGTAATAATTCTAGCGATGCTTAAATTATGCGTTTGTAAAGTTGCCAAACGTATGTATTTTTGGTTACGGCGGCTTTTGATCTTTCGTGTGTTTTACTGCACAAAATTAGGGATGATTCAGAGAAACGTGTACACGTAATCGTGTGGAAGAAATTTTAGTACGATACGAGGGTGATTCAGACTTCCCTGGCCGGACACGAAATCCTCGCGTTAAACGTAATGTTTATTTTTAATGCATGACAAAAGTCGTCGCGATTAGATGTTTATCGGTTTACGACCAGAACACACTAGTTTGTTGGATTTACCTGTGCTACCATCGATCTTATCGAATCTCTTTACGTTTCTTTATGTTCCTTTGTAATGCATATTCCTTCATGCAGAATGCATATCAGAATGTTATATCAATTTCTTTCGTACATCCGATGTTGATAGTTATGCATTTCCTACTTAAAATCTTGAATAGTTGAATAGTTTACTTAAGCTACGTTTATATTAGGCAACTTTTGGTCCGCCAATGGAATTGATCGACCTGAAATTCATCAAAATGATCCTTATAAACGTGTTTTCAATTGAATTAAAACGACTTTTAACTCGATTAGTCGAGCAAAAATTACCGAATGTAAACACAACTTTACAGTAGTTACACGTGAAACAAGATTTAATCGAATGCCAATTTTCATAGTGTCCAAATTCACTTTAATGCTTGTTTCGCAAGTTTTCATCCGAAAATTCAAAGAAACTCATTCCGAAAGCGCTGTACTTACTGGATGAAACTTCTTCCTGCATTCCCTATTGAAACAAACTCTACGGGGACATTGTTTTGAATCGACTAAGACGTTAGAACGAGTTGAAAATCATTTCAGAAACAGGGTTCAAAACGATCTTTCGAGAAATGAAAAAAGCGTCAGCACAAATGTATTGGAAGCAATGGGATTACTTTGAAGGTGTCCAAAGAGAAATTGACGAAAAGACGAATAATTCGGGTTTTATTTGACTTGTCTTGGAACTTTCCGAACAAGGGTAGTACATGGAATCGATACGCGGAAGAGACCAAAAAAGTTATCTTTGAAACAGAACGATTGAAGTTGGGAACACAAATGCCGAAGGGGAAACTTTCCCTTTACGAGCCCCTCTATGTTCCTCTTCTATCTTATATTTTTAGGCGCGTAGAATAAGATTGAAGGATGGTTCGACGTATTTTTCGTAGCAGAGGATCGTTCTGCAATTTTCATACTTTCGCTCAGGGATTGAAACGGTTCTGAAAATAACTTATTCAAACTGTTATATTTTGGTTCTGAAACAGTTACGAAGAACCGAAATAATTTTAGAACAGTTATGAACAATGAAGATTCTAATTTATATCGCTGTTGGTTTCGATTCTGGAGAATCGATATTATATCGGTTCTGTAATCATTTTAATTTCGATGCTATACCCTTTCGTCTTCTTGTCTTAAATTATTACAAACTTGACGATAAATGACAGCTAGATTTAAAATGAAGAAATTGATTAAGAGACGATTAAGGTTTATATATATATACACCAGGACCTGATCAATATGTTATGTATGCATAATACCTGTTACATAACCGTTATGGAACCTTTATAAAATCGAAATAGTATCAGTTCCACAGAACCGTAACCGAAACTGATATAGACTAGAACCATTTTCACTCATAACTGTTTCAAAATTATTTAGGTTCTTGTAATTATTTTATCACAACGATATCATAACTGTTTTCAACCCCTGCTTTTCACCCATCGGTTTTTGAAATATTCGCGACATTTTCTAGCAGCACAGTGATCCGACAACGCCATCGTTAACACACGTATCACCCGGAGCTCCAATTCTATTCGTCTTTGGTACATTTCTCGTTCTAATGTCGGAGGAAACCGCGGGGAAAGAATTTTCAATGGCGCGGAAGCGCGTCGCGTCGCGACGTTGCGCACTATCGTTTCCCATTGTCCGGTGTCCCCGTTTCCTCGTTTCTCTCGGCTAGCAAGAGACATAACGCGCATATATGAAATAATACGTCAATCGATCGACAACTGTCAAGGACAAAAATTCGGGTCGCAAGAAGCATTTTTGCAAACCAGAAGAAGGATGAAATATATTTTCGCTTTCACGCTTGGAATCGTACGTTTCTCTGTCTTTCCTATCTTCGAAACGCATTTGGTATATTTTGCCCATTGAAAAGTGTACCGAAAACGAAAAGGATGGGGTGCGCATTGAACAGTAAGGGCGAAAGATTTTCCCGAAAATAAAGGAGAAAGGATATTCCGTATCTGAAAGATGTTACACATTTTTCTACGAATGCGAACGTTGAAATATTCCTTACATATGAAGCTCGTAAAGGATTCAGTGATATCAATCTTGGCAGCGAATAAAAATATATTCGAATAACGAATAATGGACGAAGTTTTATTCGCTATTCGATTAGGATTCCTTAATCGTTTACTCATTATCATTCCTTATTCATGTATTCGTCATGATAAACACGATTGTATCACATCTGTAACCCACATTCGTCAAATGTTTCGTTAACTGAATTACTGGAATTTGATCGTTATTCACGAACAACGAATAACTCGTATAACAAATAAAAAGATAACGTAATGTAATATGTATTTATAGATGTATGCATATCTAAGAAGATATATAGAGTTATATATATAATATACCTATTATATATTATCATGTTATCATATATTTATACTTCAATCTTATTCGATTAAAATGTGTATTTACAATATATATATACACGTATCTATAGATATACATTTTAATCGAATAAGGTTGAAGTGTAAATATATATATTATTCATATTTTATATATTATATACATTTATTATACATTTATTTATATAATAACATTTATATATATAAATATAAATATTTAGTATTATTATTGTATGATAAAGTCGACTATTCGTCGCTCGTTATTTGCGAATCGACTCGACTCCGTTACCTTCTTATTTGTTACTCGAAACAGCTTTTACCCAACGCTGCTCTGTACACGTTGTTCGACTATATCTCGATGAAAATATTTGTACCGAAAGCGTGTGGCTGAGCGACTATAAAATTAACGATGGTCCCGATATCATCGAGACGAGGATCGTTTCGTAATAACCGCAAAAAGAAGAAGCGCGAGAAGAGGTTGATGCCAGTAGCCGCGTTGCGATTGCGAATGATCACCACGGAGTCGACTAAACGGACGGAGAAGAAATAAATACATACACCGATAGTTCACGAAATGCGCGCGCAGGTGAAGCAAGGAGTTTCGATACACGGGTCTCGGTTCACGAGGGAGATCTCGTGTGTGGCGGAGAAGTTGCCTGGGCGCGATATGAAAGAGGCGAGGGGCCAAACTTGGCCGTGAGAGAGGGTTTATAAAGAAGAAGAGCGCGGAGAAAGGAGTGCAAGGGAGATACGGAGCGCGAGAGATATACGGCCTCATAATTCGCTTCTAAACATCGCTAATTGCAGCGCTGACCCTCTAAATCTTTCGGGATGCTATCTGCCCGCTCGAAAATACTCTTCCCCTTTGCCTTCTGCTTTCTACGGTACCTTCTAACCATCTTTGTGTTCCGACGAGACGAGATGGCGCGAGGTACCTCGCTTACACGTTCTCTATTAACCCCGCCACGGCTCATCCATTTCTCAGATCGACGAGAGATACTGGCCGAGACTCGCCGCTGAGAAAATAAAAATAAGGGTATCGTTGCTGGAGGGATGATCCGCGATGGACGCGCGCGTGTATTCGATTAAAATACCCTCGCGCGCGCGCTCGCGCGCGATAAACTCTTGGAAAGGGGGAACGTGGATGAAAATTGAAAATTGAGTCACGGAATCAGCGGGCGCGAAAGAGGGTGTGAAAGAGGTGGTGGGAGCTGGTATCGTGTAATTATTTTGAATATGCGCGATGAATCCTAAGCAACCCCGAGGAAATGCATTAAGGAGGATATTGTAACTGGAGGAAAAAAGGAGTGAAGTTTTCGTTAACCCTTTTGCTAAGGCGGATTTTAATCGGAAAATATGGAAAAGTGGCAGGAATGTTGAATCAAATTATAGGTATCAAATTTGTGTTCTTCCGATTCTATCCTGTTCTTTGGGTGACAAAGAATTTCAGGGGTTTCGAGATACGTTAATCGTGTTTTTTGATAATCAGGTTTAACCTGTTTAGTGGGAATGACGAGTTAACTCGTCCTATGAATTGCCAGTATACTGGACGTATTATTTCATTTTCTCCGTAATGCCTTACTTTCTGAAGCATCATTATTAGACTGCGGATCTTTATCGCCAGATGCCAATAATACATTTACCGTATTTATATTATTATTATATTGATATTTATTTACCAGGTGAAAGGGTTAAAGGCTTCACCAATAAAATTAATTTACTAGATGTATTAATATGTAAAATATTTTAACCACTGCATTCTACGTATTTGAAGTTTCCGGGACGTTATTATATCATCTGTACGTTATTTGGCTGTAATCCTAGCATTCATTTCAATCTACGGTTACGTAATCGGATGGAGTAGAAGACTATTGTTCTTCGCTTACTTTGGTCGGTAGAATCAGCGTTACGTACAATACTTGTTAGTATTTCAGCTTTCCAAATGTTCACGTATGTATATGAATATCGTCGATGCTGAAATTTCGTATACGCTATACGAACAAATGACCTGATTGCATTCAGTGAGTGCATAAAAATCCGCAGTCGAATTATTATTATTTCAAACGAAACAGAGCTCCATTAGCATACGTGCAAAGGCACCATTCCTGTAAACAGAGTGCCACAATTAATTCATAGAGATCCTCTAACCCATTCACAACTGATGTCGTAAGATTATAATTACAATTATGTTCACACTTGGAATATTATATTTATGTTCAAAATTGTTTATTCCATTTTACTGTATTTTGTAATTAATATACTTCACTAAACGACAACGCAATTAATATATTCGAGGTTAACCAAAGAATAAATTATTGATACGAAATAATTTACATCTCGACTGAGTGACTTAATTTGTTATAGGTTACGCAACGCATAGCCGCGATTGCGAATGGGTTAAAAGGTTTTCTAAAAGTTATGAGAACGTATCAAAACGCTGGCCCCCGTGTTGTGGATGCCACTATGATTTTTCTATTTTGTAATAAAAAAATTCAGAGAATAGGGCAGAAGTTCATCAGCCACGTGGCGAAATTTACAAGAAGGAAAGCTAGTTCCTTCGTACACCTTCGTGAAACTTTTCTCAGGGATCAAGCAGGGGACGGGGTTGATTGAAACAGGGTGAGAGGTATCTCGTTTAGTAATCTTGTCTTTTGTCGTTGGCGGTCGACGAACATTCTTTCTTTCCTCCTTGCTCCCGTTGGCTTAACTTCCAAAGGCAAACCCGTGGTCGAGAGTCAAGCAGTTGCATTGCCAATGAATCTTCGCCAGTTACTTTCCGGTCGGTTTCTTTGATTTCATGCCGAGAAAACTGTTTTCCTTGTTACGAGCTCGCTCGAGAAATCAAGTACCCAAGACACACTCTTCCGTCTATGGTAATTACACGAAGCGCCGAAGAATTAAAATCGATTACTTACCTGCTTTTTCAATCAAACTCTAGCGGATTCTATCGTTGCACGGTTCTCAAATTAACCAATTAACTCCTTTCGCAGCACGGCATATGTACCATAAGTGCATCGAAACTACGATAAGTAGATTGCGAGTCTTTATGCGTTTGTGAAAACTGTAAGTATGCAAAAAGACACGCGACGGATGCAGTATAAAAAGGGAGCTCGTTCGTAGCGGCTTGCCGACAACAAAAGGGTTAAACAGAAACAGTCGAATATTCTCTGTTTATTAAGATGGCCGAAGAAGAAAGGTTTTCCGCGATGAAGAGAAACGATAGCGCAGGTATTACACTTCTATAGTATTCGGCTGGAAATCACGAAGTTAGCAGAACGAAACAAGGCTAGGAGCGTAGAGCGTGCTCCGAACTCCGGCCGGTTATAAATCTTTATTAATAACGCGGAGGCAACGGGCGGCCTTTCTTCCGATTACACAAACTACCTCTAAATTCCTCGGTTTTCCGCCACCCCGAAGACGCCACTGAAAAGCCCGTGGAAGCCGTAGCGAAGTACAAGGCGGAGGGTTGCTACGTCAGGGTAGCGCTTTTCAATTTACTTTACGAGACGAAGGGTCCTCGTTTCGCGGAACGAAAGGGATTTCTTTGTTTTATCGAGTCGTAATGAAATGCGAGCCGGCGAATTTCTCTAATACAATACTCCCACAAGCTTCTTGCTCCTTTATCTTCCTCTTCGCTGGCCCTTTTTCCCGTCAACCTTGCCTAAATAGTATACGTTCCCCAATTGACATGTCCTCTCCTCATCGTCTTCCACTCGACGTCGGTGTAAATAATTGTTTCCTCCAGACTCCTTTGCAAACACTCTTACCCGTCAAATATTTTAATTAAGTCACGTCTTGGGATACGAATGTTGGCAAGAGTTTAGTTACCGCGATACGTTTATGGAAACGGTAAACGGCGATTACATGCAAATGCCACGCGTGCAGACAGAATTCAATCACTGAACTTCAATATATGGTAGATGTCCCACGTACTATCAGTGTCTCTATAATTGCCATTTTAATTATTTTATTGTAGGAAGATAATGGCCAAATGATGCGGATGGGCGTGTAGGATTCGGACATGATCGTGGGTTTTACTCAAGCCAGATCTACACAGTCTCTAAATAAAAGAATTATATCTATTTAACGCTATTCGTCTGGTTTACAGCTGTCCTGCTTCTATCTTACATCTGTCTTACCACTAACTTATTTTTCGCGTATCCGGCTTTTTAAAGCCTCCTTCGCAAGGCGGACGTTCTTCCTCTCTACCAATCAGTGGATTTTTTTAACCCGCCTACGGCCTCGAACTATGGTGGGGCACCCTCCCCTAGGAGCCGTTCCCCCGTAATTTTCCGTAGCTGCCAGGATCTATGAAGTGGCCAAAATTTCCTTCCTCAAGTCGCGAAGGATTCGACCCCCTCATGAACCTGGTCACCGTTCCGGTCGGCTCGACCGTTACCCATGCCGGCTGTTATAAACCCCCGTAATGTTTATCTCCCTTTCCTGATTTTAGCCTACATTATGTAATAACGAACGATTCGAAGAAACGTGTTCAAATAGCAAAATGTACGATGTTACCCCTATTACCTTGTTTTTGTTGTTTTTGTTCGTTTCATCGATATTTTAACGATATATCGATATATCCAACTTGTAATAAAATTCCGATATTATCTATATTTATTGATAACCTTATCGGTATCTAATGCTTTAGATCAATCTACGCATTCTGTAGTTCGTTTTAAGTTTTCTATTTGTTGTCGAAAAATTAGCAAAGGCACGTTACCTCTTCAAGACCCACCGATTTATATTATTTTAATGCCGAAATATATCCTTCTTTGTAGAAACCAGAAAGAAATGAGTTAGTTTAGGGCAGAGTCACTAAAGTAAACTATTGCCCAAATGTTTTTCTATCCTCTAGAGAACTGCTGCCCAAAGTATAGACAACGTGCTTCTACGGAGAGACTAGAAATTCAATGAGACTCCTTGATATTACATCCAGCGAATAGATATTATTGCAGAGATGTATTTTCATTTTAACCGTGATTTCTCTGAAAAGTTCTACAATTCGTCTAAATTTGATTCCGCGCTGATAAACGATGCTTTGTGTTTTCCTGAGATTCCCGTAAACAAGAACTTGTAAAGTTGCTGGTTGGAACATCCGATGTTTACCGAAAATTATTTCAGTCCGGAACGCGGGTAGAATCCCAAAAGCGAGCGTCGTTGTCCTATAAAAATACACCCCGCCTCCTTCGCCGGAGTCTACGGGTATCTCGTTTGCATTCAGCCCTCCACGATTCGCCTGCACGTCGATCGATTATTTCCCTGTACGATCGATAAATTGTAAACACTCGACCATCGAACGTTTCGTTTATCTTGTTCCCTGTATTTACTCGCGGCTCATTTCACGAAGGCTACCCATAAGGAGACAGCCTTTGGGTGAAAGAAGACCGGGTCCTGCAGGAGCTGAAACCGCGGGGATCGTGTTTGCCGAACTTATTTTGGTTAAGTCACGTCTTCAAAACAAACCCCGTGACACAGTGTATATAGGATCGAGGTGGGCGATAAGTCCAGTTTCGTGACGAACACCGTTCCTTCCGATGGAAAAGCCTTTGCAAGAGACGGAGCACCCACTTGTGCAACCCTCCGCAGTCAGCCCATATTTTTCCTTTTAACGTCGTCAACGTTTTGGAATGCGAGCCGACCTCCCGGAAGGCAACCGTGATCCTTTCGTTATTCGTTGGAAATATTACGAGCAGTTTAATCCAACAATTGCGATCCGCGCGAGAACGTTCGGGGCTTCCGTGATACGCGGAGAACGATCCGTACAAATTAGACGCAACGCGCACTAGAGGAATAAATATTTGTCGAAACATCGGGATAACCCTTTCCACTCCAATTTTTTCTCGACTAAAGCTTTCGGTAGCTCGTACTTTTTTTGGCATTCTTTGGCTGTAAAATATGTGATTTATTTAGAGGCAAAATTTGTATATAAAGTTTCAGTGGTGGAATAATGCCACTGTCACCAGAAACATAGCTTGATCGCACGAAACAATCAGTTTGTACATCTATTCGGAAGCCAAACGGTCCAGCGCTTATCGTTAATAGTCCACGAACTCGCATTACAATTGAAATATGTCTATTTATTTGCATGCAACGAGACTTGAAATTGTGACGCGTAATCTCTCGAGGAGTTAAGCGATAGCTCGGAGCCGTTTGCAGGAGGGTGGTGCGAAAGGATGGCAAAAATGATTCATATTACGTATTACTCGGAACTGAAGGTTTAACATTTATCACTGGACCGCGTCAAGGAGCAAGCTGCCTCCGAAAGAATAACTAAGGGCCGACGAGCTGTCGCTAATGCGGTGTCCCGACTTAATTTAAATAACCTTCATTAATCAAATTACTTCGGCGAAGGGATATCATATTTTGTCCTGATGACTACCCTTCTTCTCGGTAAACGACAAGCCGCAGCTCTCTTTACGGAAACTCCCCTTTGACTTCCGGCGATTCCGAGTACAGTCTCACGGATCGTCCTGCAACTTGAATAACACTTGCGATTCTTTTTAAGGCGGGCTTCGTACGCAATTACTTTTATATAATTTACAAATGCGTAACTTTTCGTTTATAATTATTGTACGAATTGTTTGAATTTATTCGAGAAAGAATTGCAAAGAATTCGCGCTAATTGGTCAATGAACGCACACGCTAAGAAATGCGTTGAAATACGAGGTCTGATGAAGAAGTTCGTGCAACTTTTGTGTAATTGGAAAAGCGTGTCTTTATTCGCATTTAAAGTAATTTTCAGCGAACCAAACCACATCTATTCCAAAGTATTTTCCACTTCTCAAAACATTTTTGGACCGCATTTTTTGGGCTAGTCTTTAGTTCGTCCAGTGATTTTTGTTTTGCGTCTTTGGTAAAGGCAAAACAATGTCTTTTCGTGATTTACTTTATTCATGGAAAGGGGAAGAAAGCACAGGATGTGTTATACCTGTAGAATACAGAGGTGGTACTATTACATTGCCAAATTATTGTCATACATTATCGTGAAACAATTTGAAAAAGACAGATGCATACATTAAAACGCAACGTACTCGATTGATCGTTAAATCTAAACCGCGTAATTTAAACAGGTGTCAAGAGCAGATGCAAAAGTAAGTTTACAGAAGTTGTCGAAAATAATAGCAACAATTCGATTCGTCAACATAAATCAATTATTGGCAGCAAAACACAGTCTATCCGTGTGGCGGCTCTCCTGCACCCACCACTAGAGGGACATACGAAATAGGACTTTCTCGAAAGCACTCGCTCCAACTACCTCGTCCATATATGTATATACCGCCTTTAACCTTCCTTCTAATATCCCAATGTCTAAGGCAGGGTCTGCTAGGTAGCCTTACTGATGAGTCCACTAGCAGGCCCAGGACGAAACGCAACACCCTTTCTTTTTCCTATCCTATCCCCTCTCCACAGCTCCACAATCCGTTTACAATCGAATCGATAAAAACATTGTACACGCACCCATGCATATTTCCGTTAGCAACTCAATTTCTTAATCAAAGGAGACGAAAGTCGTGGCCAGTTTCCGCTCGCTTATCCAAAGAATTACCCTTTGCTCGAAGGGGTTATCGCGAACGACGAATTAATCGGCAAACCTAGATACTTTTAAAAGCAGTCCCGCTGCGACGGAACAAGTTATCGCTCCGAATATAGCACGAGTTGCCAGCAGCGTTTCTCGCTGGTGGCTTTTTACGCGCGTGTACGCACGCACACGTAGCGGTAGTTGCTTAGCGAAAGGGGTGAGAGTGCGGCCGGCCGCACAGCCAGCTGGAAATATCATTGCACGATTAGGGGCGCGTCGCGTTCCACGGCGAGCTGGACGACATCGGTTTAACTCGGCGTCACGGCACGGTATGGCAATGGGAAACGTTATTTCTCATGTTTTCGCGATACGTTAACAGAAAACACGAGAGTTTCTAGTACGTACATATTATAGCGGGGTGGTTTGCCTTGGCGGCGAGGGATGGGGGTTGGCCTGGAATCTAATTGTTCTGATACACGCATTTCACCGAGCGCTACCGACACGTACGCGCACGCACACCACCCATCCGCATTTCGCTTTTCACGTCGCGGCGCACACGCGTACGCAGCTAACTGGTGTGCGCCGAATTTTAAGTCCTCTGCATACCGAGCAGCGAGGCACGTTTAATGAATTATTAATCGATCATTAAGCGGCGAAATTTCAGTCGGTGAAGTTTAAGCCACTCGAAGGCACGCGAACGTGGACGTAAAAACTTGGAAACACTATCTCGCTTCCGTATTATTAACATCGTTGTGCTTAATTGCTCGAAATCTGTGTGGAAAAGTCCCGGTAGGGTAGAACGGCCGATTAGATCTATATACAAACGAGCATATCGTATTGGTATGTGGAACGCGTGTAGGGACCCGTGTTTCGCATAATTCTTTATTAACACAGAGAGAACGTTTCGTCGAGCAGCGACGATTACGTCACGAAAGCAGAACGATATCCTTCTACGGTTCAGCTAATTAGCTGCTCACGCAAAACGGCGAATTACGATAACGACCGAGTTATGAAGTTTCGATTGTGTGCTTAAGGCGAAAATTAATCCCCGACGTGTTCGGTGTGCAGGAACCTTTAATATTAGTGCTAGTGCGGGGATAGCGGGTATGTAGGTGCACGGGCACATGCACCGGGGACACACGCTCATTATTCTGTACACGGGGTTTCGATCAAGCGCCACGAGCCACCGGGATTGTTTTAATGAAACCATTTCCTCCTCCCTTCTGTTCCGTTCTCTTCTAGCCGCCATCTTCCACGCTTTTCCACGCCGCGTCGCGTCCCGTCGTCGTTGCTTTCCTTTTTCCGTTCGTTTTCTTCCGCTCGCAACATCGATATGATGCAAAGGAAAGAAGAATGGCCGATTGATGGGGCAGATAATGGAGCTGCCAAGACGCAAAGGCCGTCACGTCCGCGGGAAACGGCGCTCGACGTCGCGACGCGTCGGTCCGAGACGTCCTCAATTGAAACCCACTCGATAAAAAGCTGGAACACTTTATTACGCTTCTAACTAATTCCGGAACCCGGCGGAATAACGTCGTCCTGACGCCACCGACGTATTCTTCGATTAATGGCGACGAAATTGGAATTCTTGCCAAAGTGGGGCATGCAAATGCCGACTAGTAAGTTTTCCCTTAAAGCGGCATAAATTTAGTACATTATGAGGAGTCCTCGAATCCTATACGCGTAAAAGTATTTTTGAGTTGTAACATAGGGTAAATGCACCGGTGAATGAACAGTTATTTTTTGCACCAATTCACCCTTTCCCTACGAACGACGTATATATACGCTTTCGTAAAGTGAGCCATCATTTGCTTAAAAAAAACATGCGTATATCTTTTTCGTAGTTTAATATCATTTCTATTATCATTCGTGTATGTTACACAATAGTTTATTGGTAATGAGTATCCAAATATTTCTACTCACACCGTTTCTGTATTAACAAAAATTGCTTTCATTTGTGGATTGAAAATGCTTTCAATTTTTAAGCGCCGTAGCGAAAGGTTTAGTGGAGCTTAAATATAAAAACGAGTAAAATAAGTTACTAAAAGAAACAAATACTTAAATTTTGATTTGTACTAATTTATTCGTTTACATTGAACAACATGCATGTTGCACGCGGTGAATGGCACGAAAATAACCTTAAAAATAAACAAATTCTTAACGTATCTATGATTAAGTGTTTATTGTAAGGTGAACCATTCGTGCAATAGAAATATGCATGTAATTCGTATAAAAATGATCTGTTCGATAATTCTGTGCAGCTTTCGCGTTTTACGGTAGTTGTTTGTCCACGAAACAGTTGAATATCGCGAATTGACGAACATCGACGGTATTCGTTGCGTATTATTTAAATAAAAATATGGTATACGGTTTTAACCTACTGCACAGTTTTGGACGACTTCCACCTCCTCTGAATAATTAACCAGCCACAGTAAGTTTGAAAACAAGTTCACGCAATATTTATCCCTATAAATTGTACATTTTTGATGGTCGGCAGTTTCCATGCCGCTATTTGTCGTAAATTAAGAAATATGCTGCTCGCGGTTTGGTCAATTTCCGCGCATTCGTCATTGAAATACTCCCATAATTTACCCGCTATGACCGCGAAACGCGCCGGCGCGTTCCAAGCTTCATCGCAATGGAACACCGGCGATCTCTTTTTTTTTTGTTCGAAGCTATCGCTTAATTTTCGCGCAGGGGACGGAATAATAAAAATGATGGACTCTGGGCGCAGCGATAGCTCGCGTACGAGGTTCCGCTTCAAAAACAACGTATATATTAAAAAGATATATCGCCGTGGTGTCATATGAAAAGAGTCACCGGTAATCTTGACCGTTTTATTCCGCGCAAAACTCGCGGCAGCGTCAGTAGCTCGAGGCAGTATTCCGTGAAAAATATTCCGCGGCTTCAAACAACACCGGGAGCAGAGTAAAAGCTGGCATAGAGCGCGGCCGTCGCGGGGGATGCGTCGTTATTTCATAACGCCACGGAACGCCGGAGCGCAGCCCGGTAAAAGGGAACGACACTTTCATATCTTTCCGCGCATTAATATCGCGTTACGACAAGGAGAATCGAAATCTAGGACACGACGCCGGCCAGCCGCGAAGAGTAATGCGCTCAGACGCGAAATATTATTGCGGACTCGGCTGCGTCGCGTCGCGACCTCAGAATGTCTCGAGAACGTTCCTTTTTTTCGTCGTCACTGCATCTTAACCTGTTAAAGGAATAATTTCGTAAGCGAATCTTCTTTACGCGCGGACAAAAATGATATTGGTTAGATGAATTTTAATCGTTAACACGTTCATTGCCTAGATATTTAGTGCAGTCGTTATTCGTATATTCAACAACGCAACATAAACATCTTGCTTTTCATTCGCTATACTAACGCATTTTATCGCGATAATAGTTTCTTTCGCGGGCTCGCTTCAATTATGTTTCTTCATACAATTATACACTAGTGTTACTAAAGATTCGCACTTCTGTCGCATCTTCTTCTTGGCCTCCTCCATTTTATTTATTTATACGGGAACAACCTCATTAGTTTACAGAGTAGATGATGTGCGGTTTTCATAAGAGTTTCAAAACTTGTGCTCGAAATCTTAATAGTGTAACACGAAAAAGGTCAGCTGCTGTACGTTGCAGTGATTCGAGAAACTGGATCCGAATTTATAAAACGTGTCGTATAACAAGTTGGACGAAATGTGCGAGCATGCCTAAAAGTTCTCAAAGAAGCGTAGAACTTAATTAAGGAAAGAAGACGGGGACACCTGGTTTCGTCATTAATGATCTTGAATAAAAATGGTAAGTCTGATAATGTTCTTCTAGCTTCTAGAGATTTCAGGTCAAACTTACACATTATTCGCTCGTAGTTATGATCCGTAATTCTTAAAGGGTTGCTAAGTTTATATGCCGCAAATCTCAGGAAGCTATGCTGTACCCTCTAATTTTGGTTGTATATCACTAAAAAACATAATACAATATCCTCAAATTAAGAATTTATAGTATAAAACTTACTGATTTTTATGTATAAATTGCACAAAAATTAGGGGGTTTTAAAGTGTCCTAGATGTTGAATTCTTTGGACGTAGGAAGGCAGTAGAAATTGATCGCTAATGGAGAAACCGAATCAAAGACTTAACGAGGGCATTATGTGTTAGGCGAGTCTCTAAATTCTGAATGTTTCACCGCAATTAAACAGCTGAAAGGAGGAATATCGTCGCGATTATCCTCGAGACGGGCCCGTGACCTCCTTCGTTTGTACTATTCCGCAGACGTCGCGTTCCTGTCTACCGACTAAAATGACCGAGAACCAGAGATAGAGCAAAGGGTGGAAGAGAGAGGGGAACACAAAAAGGGAGACTAGCTAGTCGAGTCTTATTTGCACAGCATGTATATTTAATTTACCTTGCATATACATGCCCCGGCTGGCGACGTTTTTTCCTCGCTGGACCGGCCACGAAGCAAACGCCGCGCGGAAGCCAGCGCGCTAAACTTTTAGGGATTGCGCGGTCGCGCGCTCGTCGGAATATATTTGCATGCTCCAGTTTTTCTGCGTTTTTATTTACTCTGCAGTCGGGAATTTGTGGTTCCCCGAGTGCAGCGACCCTCTTCTTTTCTCGCTCCGATCGCGAATTCGCAGCTTACTCCACGCACGTTCCCTTGACGACCCGCGAAACTTGCGGGATCGTCGCGTTACTATGTAAAACAATACAGGGGAATAATTTGCCGTTTTAGTAATATATGAAATCTATAGAGGACAGAATATTTGCTAATGAATTGTAGAGTAGCGGTGGATAATATTCATGGACATTTTAACTGTTCCGAAGCCGAAAGCAACCCGTGTCGCAATTAACACTTGTTAACTTTGTGATTAATGGAACGATTTAATACGCAATGAAAACTAATAATCGGTAAATGCTATTAGGTATACCAGTAAGTAATCCACATTTTTACGGTGGATCGACGAATTTTTTTTATCAAATGATTTGGAAATTTTCTTTGAAATACGAATCCGTAACCTGATTGAAAAATGCAACAAAGTATTGGGTTGTTAGGAAAGTTCATATCGATAGTTAAGAAATATTCAAAAGCAATGTAGAATACGTAGATTCAATATATATATATATATATATATATATATATATAACATTTATCCGAATTAAGAATTTTATTGTTTCATAAAACTTTGCAAGAAATAATCCTTGTTTCGATTCACAATACGCAAACGAATTTAATCCTGATCCTGTCATAAATACGACGAACTTTCCGAATAATGCAATATCATAGAACAATAACTACCATATTTTACCCATTACGCTGCAAAACTATTTTAATAGTATGGCCTACCGGTAATTCTAACACGCTTGTATGACTATTGTAAGACTTTAAATTGTGTCACGCGTCGAAAAGGAGCGAAGTTGTCTGCAATTTGCTTCGCTTTAAAAGCTAGTGAAAATAAATAAAAATCTTAAATCATGACTTTCGAGGAAATTTATGAGTGTCTTTATAGCAGTTTAACGGAGCGCAAAGAATTGAGACATAGTACATATTTAATTCCGTTACAGATAAACGCTGAAATAAATCAAAAGGTGGACTTACCCATTGGTACACCTAATAATAAAAAAATCGTTACCAAAGGAATAATTGCATCGCAACGGGATTAATGGGCGCAAGGAACGCGTGTCCGTGAAATAGCACGCAAGAACTGGAACGTGCCAACTGTGCTTCGCTTTTTAAGCGAACGCGCGATACGTGTTATTGTTTAAAAATCCTCAGGCTTATGAATGGCAACTACGGAGCGTGAAACTAAATCAGCGTATGTCTGTCGGCTCTGATAAGGTCAATAGTGCAGTTGAATTTACATAGAGAAACAAGAAACGCGAAGGAGGGTGGCGGCGCGATACGGCGCGTTATTTATGGTCGACGAGAACGGCGCTGAATTAACGGTCGATCGATACTTCATCAACGTTAATGTATTAATTGCGCGTTTAATTGCCACGCACTTTGATCGAGCGGCCGTTTCTACCATACGGGGCAAATCGAGCAGAAACCGCTCGTTTACGACTAGGAAGGAACAGCGTCGAGGTATTTGTGCCGCGACTTTTTTGGTCGCGGTATGGCGCAGCGTGATGCAACCGTTTCGTGTTCGTTGCTGCTTTTGTCGATTTCTAGTCGTGAGACTTGTCCTCGACTGCAGACTGCGATTTTAGGAATTGGAACGGACTAGGATGGAAGTTGGCGAAGGGAAACGTCGAACGGCTTCGGCGAACACGGTCTTTTTCTGATATTTCTTCCTCCAATGCAATATATGGTTGTATCTCTCCTACATGGATATCTTATCTTTTCTATCAGAGCCAGCTACTTTGTTATAAAAACCGCGTGGAACGGGTTCCAAGACTTCGGTTCCCCTTGTGTACATACCGTTGATAGTGGAAATTCAACATCTATGTTATTTTGTTCACACACCTGTCCATTTTTGTACGCAACTTTTACGATATTTTCATCCAGTTTAATTTCGTTAGTTAATCCTCGGTTAGTAAGTCGCTGAATTTTATGTGAAAAATTCATTGAGTACCTCCTCCGAGATTTTTCATGCGAATAGGCTTGAAAATTTCACTTAACCCTTAACTACTGCACCTATTAAAGCTTACGTATGTAAGACCGCTAATACGTACTCATTTATCTTTATTTTCTAGGTTCGATTCCAGTACGTGAACAGCATACTATAATTGAAAAGTATCCAGAGTAGAGCAGAAAGTAAAACAGAGATGAATAAATAATTATTATTAGCGGTCTCACAGACTAACAATAGTAGTTGAAGGTTAAGTAAGACATGTACGTTAAATTAGATACTCTGATAAGTAGACCGCGGATTTATATGCAAGTTCATTTCTTTACAAATAAAAATAAAGAAGTGTAAATTAAATGAAGGGTACTTCCATTCTCTAAGTATTAAAATATCTCGTATAATTGCATTGTTTCATATAATTCTGCATACATTCGTCACTTTCTTATTTACTTAATTTTTCCATAAATGCATCAAAATCCGTAGCTTGCCGATAATCAAGAAAAATTCGACGGTATGCAAATACTTTCTACAGCCACTGTATTTCCAAATGTATTATAAAAAACCCTAAAAAAAGAAAAAAAAGCCCGGATATACAATCCACCTATCTGTTTCTCCGACCACGGATTTCACACCGGTAATCTCGCTAGCTGGAATTCTCTCATACACCTTATTTGTGTAAACGTGTGTCACGAACTCTGCGGTACTAAAGCAATAATTACACCCACCTAGCTGTCTTAAACGTGTACGATTTACCGTGGCAGAGGTCTCCCATTCACGCTACCGTTTCCACTCGACGATCCGTTACTATCATTTCGCAAACACACACACGCCAGTCTCCACGCTCTGGCGAGTCGAAAATTTCCACCGCGAAAATTCCTCTTCGTTGCTTCCGCGTTCTTCGGGCTACGCACAGAGCTCGATCGCGCGCTCCCGTGTATTCAGTTAATGAAAACATTGTCCTCGCTAGAGCAGCGCGAGAGCGAACCAGGGTGAATAGGGGTGAGTGGTCGGCTTGTCGCACACGATCTCGGCCGCGTCACACACGGACGTTCGTCCGCTCGAACACGCTTGCTCTGCGACGACGCCTATCCTCCCCATCGTCGTCGATCGCTCGACCTGCCAGCTTGGTGGACGCACACGGGAACAAGGCAGGCGAAAATTCGAACACGAGCGGATGTGCGAGCTGGTCGTGCCCCCGGTGCTTCGTATGCGTTGTTCCCCTCGCGAAGCATCGCCGTGTTAACGCGCCGACTGATTTCCAGCGAAAATAGTGGCAGTATTGCGGAGTAATGCGGCTCGCCGCCACTAAATCATCCGTACAATAGAGTAAAAAGATTAAAGCCGTAACGAGCAGGCCGGGGAATCGCCGACCGTGTATAATCCGCGCGAATTCGACGAGCTTCGATCCGTTAATAAATAAATGGATGTTGACGGTATGTAGGATGAGTCGATTCGTTTTCGTGATTACACCTGTCCTTCGTGGCAACTTCGACGACTCGTGACTCGCTGTTCCAAGCACTCACTGCTGGTTAAATTTTGAATTGAGAGGGAAACGGTGGGTGGATGCAGTTCGATAGACAGCGTTTGGGTGGAGAATTGAATTCATTAAAGCAACGGAGCGATTGCGAGTGGATGTTGCAGCTAACCAGTCTGCATTATTAATCCGGTCTGGGATTTGGAAAAGTATGACATATGCACTCCGAAGTGGCCTATAATTAGAGAAGATCAATGGATTTTTCTCTTAATACGATCAATCTTCTGTGCGAGTGCGAGTACGCGATAGAAAGTGTAGGGAATAGAGAATACGTAGAGTTGTAGTGGTGGTAGCGGCGAATTTAGGTGTAGGCTAATTGTAAGTAGGCTATAGCCTAGGGTGACAAGTTTTCTGGGGTGACAATTTTTGGGGAATATTCGTGTTAGGTTCCTCTATACACGGTACGTAATCGTGCGATTTTTATTAATATTGCAGTTGATCGTCACGAATTGAACAAATATTCGCTAGGATAAACCGTACCACTGAATGACCATTGGGCAAAGAAATGTAAATTATAAAATAAAATAAAATAAAGGCAGTCATAAATACGGTTAAACGATTGTAAATAAATTTAATTCGCGTTTCCGATAAAATAGAATTGTTTTGAAAACGGAGACAGAATCTTGGTTGTATGCGATCATTTATTCGGCTTCTACGCGTATTGCACTTTATAATTAATCAAAAAATAATATAGAAAGAAAATGTAATTACATTTTCATGAACATCTAAAGAAAAATTAATTCTAAATTCAATTTCAACAGGTGACTTATTATTACAAATAACATAATTGGAGTATTAATCTAAAGAGTGCCCAAAATTCAACAATTCGATTATTCACAAGTTGGTTTACCTTATTTCTTCCTATTCGTATTATTCTGAACACTATTCTCCGAATCTATGGCTTTCTCCTGTTCACTTCTTCTTTTTAACCGAATTGTTTTAAATCTTTTATTATCTAACACCGGCTTCTTACGATTGCTCATCTTTCTGCATTGCATATTAAACAGTACTTTGACTCGTAAATAAGTAAATAAATTTCACCTAAAGCGACCATTTAGTTGTGGTAAAAATATTGTAGCCTAGGGGCAGAGAAGAACTTAAATCCGCCCCTGCGTCGAATGAGTTACGTGATCTTTCGCAAAAGAGTAAGGCATCTCTACGTACAGCCGGAATTATTTATGACTCAACCCAATAATAACCTATCTTCTAGGTGAGATCACCCAGAGGAAAGAAACCACAGACATTGTTAAAACCATGGCATAATGTCATCCAGGAGATATGTAATTTTCAGGGAACAGAGATATCACCGACAGTACACAAACTTATCGCTATGTACATAACGAGAACACGCTAAAAATAATCTGCTATTCGCACTACTATTGTAACTTTGTTGCTTCGAAACGTGTCATCGTTACCAGGCGCCACCGAAGTGACCCTAGCGGGATTAATTTATCTTAAGAAGGACCCAAGAGGGGATCTAATAAGCGCAGTTCCGTGTATCGACGAACATACTTGCCATAGACTTCTACCGCTGAACAAGTTGTGCCCTATGAACTCCTGTTTTCCATTACCTGGGGCATCGTATCGACAAATTCCGCCATCGTGTAATCGCTCGTCATTAATTCGGTGCGCGTGTGCATGTATCGGCGTGTTATTAACCTCCGCGTTAAGTACGATTTCTCTGACTCCGCTCGCATGACTATATCCCCGTTAATTACCCCCCCAAAAAGAGAAAGAAAACATATAAAAAGTGGAGAAAATGAGCGTATCACGGGCCTTTTGCAGCGTTTACATGCACGAGATCGACAAGGCAGGATTAACGGTACGCTCGTTGGCCAATCGGCCACGTCGCGATATATTTCCCGATGCGAATTATTGCTCGGGCCGAGTTAAAGCCGGAACCAGCCGTATCGTAACAGGTAACATCGTTGACCCGCGATTAGTAACGCCGGGCAAGAACGTACGGCTGATTCTAATCACTCGTCACGCTTGTGCGTACGTAACGACGTCGTTATCGGTGTCTCCGCACAGTTTCGCGTTATATCGCGTCTCTGCCCGTCTGTCTCTTTCCATTTCTATGCACTCTCCTCTGCTAAACAGCTTCGTTCCATAGCCTCTCTGTTACGCTTTTGACAATGATTACGGTCGTTTGTCGATCCGAAGATCGCTTCGTCATCCATCGTGGCTTCCCTCGCAAACGATCCTCTGTATGACGATGCATACTTCGTTCCTTTCGCTCGTGGTTCGCGTCGTCGATGGGACCTTGCAGATTTTCAAGTGCTTCGACTAATTCTTCGCTACCTGTCGTTTGCGGATACAACTAGCGTGTACGTTGGTGAGTTGCGAGTTGTAGGAGTACCGAGGCGTTAGTTTATAGTTTTACCCCCCCCCCCCCCCCCTCCCCTCGCGCAAGGGACAGCTATTCTCCAGCTTCGTTACGATTGAAGAAATAAGGGGCAGCTAAAATGACCCCCTTCTAAGTAATGCAATTTACAGTGGTTCAAAATAAAACTTAAACACTTACGGTATTGCTCATAATTATTCGAACGATTTCAAAATTTGGTGGATGTTTCTGTTAGTGCAAAAGCTTGAAATTGAAAAGTTTGGAAATGACTTGGGAGTTAAATTCTTGGGAATCCGAAGGGTTGGAAACTCAAACGCTTCGGAACACGGAAAGGCTTAGAAATTCAAACGCTTGGGAATGCAAAAGCTTGGAACTTCAGACGCTTCTTAAAACATGAAAATGTAAGTGTCCCAGTTCTACTTCGCACCACTGTATTTGCAAGCGATATAGCTCAAGTAGACAGCGTAGTTTTTCTTAGTTTCATAGAGAAGTGGATGACGCGATCTCTTAAAACCATTTCACATTATCAATAATAATTGGCAAATATAAAATATAAAATATGACAATAAACATCGTCATAATAACATACGCGATGCGTAGGTTTCAGATGAAATCAGTCTCATCGAAAAATACCCGCGTCCTTAAAGAGTTAATCTTGGGCTTCGGGTATCGCGTAGAATAAATATTCCCGCAACCGGAAGTTGCCCGTAATCCACAATGGAACTTAACCCGTTGCACCGAACGGGCGACCCTCGATCGTCAGAACGAACTAGCTTTGAAAACTTTGCAATTTGCGGATCGCCGAAGTAAATAGGACAAGATCTCGTTGAATAGGTGGATCTAAATTACCCCCTGCTACTTGCTTAGTTGCTGTGCTCTGCTAGCGTGACTAGGGAATGTGTCCTGGACACGATTACCTAATTCCTTTCGACATTTGTTTCTCTTATCGATCTTCCACACACCCCGAGCGTGCGCCCGTGGGGCCATTGCTCGACTCGCAGCTGTTAACTTTTGGAAAATTTCCGAAAGATCATGAGCAGCTGAAGAGGGTAGTCCATTCAGAAGCTTGCACATGGTTACGTAACCGAGCCGCTGGCACGTGACCCGGAGACATAAAGTTTCTTCGTGAATTCGACGTAAATTTCCGGGGTGTTTCGCGTGTTTTCACGGGTATACCGCCAGCAATACCTCGCCGATCGTCTTCGGTGTAAGTACGCGGTGGAAGGAGGCGCGGTAAGAGCAAAGAGACATGAATATGTATGTTGCGCCCGGAAGACTAGGCCGCTAAGATACGACCGCTATCGCGTTTATTCATGCGACTTTTAATATTTAACCCGTAAGGTTATCTACCATAGGCCGGCCACGTTTTTCTAATACGTGTATCGTTCCGATGGCGCCCTGTTGTGAAATCCGGTCGCGAAATCGCCCGGCGCTCCGTTCCTCGGCTCGCGATACACAGCGGAGAAATTGTGCGAACCGGAAATCGACCGCTCAGCAATAGCGAAATTATCACTGGGTCACTGATAGTTTTATCGGCAACAGAAAAAGACGACTGCTACGATTATTATGGAACAACGTGGGTTTGTATAATAGGCAAAGAAAATGAGGAAAGTTATTGTGCTCGTTTGATCTGTTAACCGATTGTGGGTAGGTAATTTTTTGGTCAGAATCGCCTTCGCACTGAGAATTGTGAATTAATTAAATGGAACTAGTATTGATTAGGAGAATTTAAATTGTTGCGAATACATACGTAAAATCAAATAACCCGTGTAAGGAACTCGTTATAATATTTAGAGGGTATACTTAATATCTCTTTTAGTCTAAGATCTTTAATTACGGTTACAAAAATATGAAGTCGCATACGCATCTACAGTCTAATGATTAAGCTGCGGATTTTTATGCATTTATTGCAAATTTAACATGTGAAAGTACAGTAAATATTCGAGATACGATAGAAATGATGATATTCCTTCAGATTTATTTACAAAGATACGAATTTGCATTAAAATCCACAGTCCAATAACGATTGAAGATATTCAAACTTTTTCGTCAAAATATTTTCATTTTCGAGGTACGTCGTGGTTACAAAAACTCAGCTATGTAATAATCATAAATAGACCACGGATCTTATATGCATTTATGCGAAACTTCAGAATTCACGCGATGTGTAAAAATATGCAAATTGTGCAAGGTAAAATACACCTTGCAATATTTAAGGGATGAAACCGATCTCTATTTGCAGTTCACTTTTGTTTGTAAAAAGCTAGATTTGCATAAAGATCCGCAATCTACTCATACAGTTGAGGGAACTTGTTGACTGCAACTCGGTTTCCGTCCCAAATACGGTGTCCTGCTAATAGAGGATTAATGTTACAAGTTGCATCTGTGACGTATAAGTGAAATAGGAATGACTCGGCGACTAGAGACATCAGGAAACGCAGCTTGTCTGTTCGCTGGCGCGGAAACTGGATGAGTACCGATAGGATCAAAGCCTTAATAACGGGTTTCTGAGGTAGGCATCGAAAAGAATCGACCAGGGACACGCTTCGATTATACACGCAGATACCACTTACTCGGCTCGCTAGCTGTCGCATGCAGGATTAGATCGATAAGATCCTGCAACGATTAGTTAATTAGAGGAGCATCGAAGATATATAAGTCTTAACTGCTCCCGGTCTCGCTCGAGACTTCAACTAATTGCGTATTTCCACCATTTTTGTAACCACTCAAAGAGCAGCGCAAGTAACGATGGGACTTGGAACGCTTCGAATCTGTAAAATGGCGAAAAACTTCAGTCACTTCGAACATGATTCGAAAGCCAAAGGTCTTGATCCTGTTGGAAGTCTTACATGTCTTGATATTCTTACAGAAGTCTTAAAAATCTTGAAAATCTTAACTGTCGAGTGTTTAATTTCTTTCTAGCTCGGTTCGTGTCCATCGGTATAAATCGATCGTTATGAATATTAGTATTTTGGGGAATGAGAAGAAGAAAATAAAGTAACGTAGAAAAAAAGGGTTCTCAATGATTTAGACCGAATTTCTATGACTATATAGACTTCTAACGGAATCAAGACTATTAAGATTTCCCAGACTATCAAGACTTCGCAGACTTGGTAGACTTTTACGAGTTTTATGCTTCGAATCATGTTCGAGATGATTCGTGTTTATCGCCTGATATTCGAAGCGATTCGAAAGCGTTTCAAATCCCATCGCCAATCGCAAGAGAAAAAGTCTGTTCATCGCTGTCGCATTTCTATTTACGCGAAGATACACGATTCAAATTAGCCTTGACGCACCAGAGATCTACTCGACGTATTCGCAATTGCATAATTTTAATCTCAGCTTTGCAGCAAATCTATCGTTTTTTGCGCCAACTATTTCACATCGGCGGCATAGCGTCAACACATATGGTTCAAACAAACCTGACAGATTTTTCATTTATCGAACGTCGAATAATCCACGATAATATTATCTGCAAGTGGACGCGGTTATTTGTGTACATTTGTGTTATTTCCCATCCCGGATGGGATATTTTTCTCTCGCTCTGTTATCGATTTTTGGCGCACAAATTTCCGGTGGCACAAATAAATACACAGGCAATATCGCTTGGCCCTGAAATATAATAAAATCTGGCCGATGATGGCGCGGCCATCGAAAACGCCAGTTTCGCGAGAAGGTAAGCTCAATCAATCGTATTAATTACTTGCCGCTCAGTCTCGTATCCTCCCCTTTTTTCCGCCAATCTAGATCAACGTAGCTCGCAAACACATCGGGGCATGTAAACAAGCCTTGCCCGGTTATAAAACAGAGACAGGAAGCGTAACGCGAGAAAGGGGCGGGAAAGAGAGGACGAAAGGGGGAGAAGAGGTGCGTTATCAGTTAACGAGCCGTTCCGGAGTTACGTCCGTCGATGCACCGCTGCATTTTTAAAAGGGGCGATATTTTATTTTTGTTTTTAACCCTGGGACTTTTCTAAAGAATCCTCAGGCAGGGTCCTCGTCGTGCACCTTGGTAATAGGCGTGTGCGGTCTCCGCAGCGAGAAAAACACGCCTCTGATGTGCGTACACTCCCGTTCATAAGTATTAGGACACTTGCTATCAGCGTACGAAACATGGTGGTTGATCCACACTAGGTCTACGGCATCGTGTTAGAAAAATATGTATTAAGTTGGTCGTTTTTCCAATGTTTGAGATTAGGGGATGAATACGACTCTGTTAAATTTGTAAAACGGTTCATTGTAATGAATCAAATTAAACGGGACGTAATTTGCTGCAATGTAGATACGCGTGTGTTGTATTGAAATTATGAAAGCTTCGCGATTAATCAGAATATTGAATACATGTACGAGTTCTATATCGTTAAAAATTCTGAAGCAGATAAATAATCCGCGAAGGTTTCAGTCGTAATCAGAATATTGAATACATGTACGACTCCTATATCGTCCAAAATTCGGAAGTAGATAAATAATCCGCGAAAGTTTTAGTCGTTTCGTCGTGATTTCCAAATGTCCCAATACTTTTGAACAGGGGTGTACGTGTTCTCTGTGTGCTAACGCTGCCGCACCGGTCCCGATTCGAGGAGTCCGGAAAAAGCTGGCGGAATTCAGCGATGTAAAACATCTAGGCACGTATCATTTCCCTTTCAATCTCTTAATGAGCGGGATGTTTCCAACCGTTGACACCCCTTCCGTTAGGTGTTCCTCACTTTTAAAGGGTCTCCAATTAGAAAACGACGCGCACTCACGGAATAAGTTGCGCCAGTCATTTTTAATTGAATGCTGAATTCATCGCTGTGTGGAAAGTATCGACAGGATGCTTTCGCTCCTTATTAAAAAATAGAGGGAACAGGTAAATTAAAGGCACGATAAATACCTCTTGCCAGGAAATATCGATGCTTGATTATTCTTTTTAACAATCGTGTTTGATTCGAAGACCGAATTAGGTTTACTAGCTGGATTGCGAAGCAGTTTATTACTCTTCGCGCCTCGAGCTGCGGACGCCTGGACACCAGATGCCCCCAGGCCAAAAATGTTTGGTAAACCGCAGAGCCATAAAAGTACCGCAAGGCAATGACCAAGGATGGAGAATACGTCATCAAATTTGTTTTTAAACATACTCCCAGCCTGCAAGACAAAGAACCAGTCCAAGACACACCCTCGATTTAATGCGTGCAATAGAAAATACACCAATAATCAATTAATTAGTATTGGTAAATTTTAGCTAGGCAAAAGTCCAAAATAAAAGGGTCTACGAGACGTTTTTGGACTTTTACCATCTCAAAATGGTAAATGCTAGGATTAACTTGTAGAAGTTAGGATTTACCAATTTTCGCATTTTTACTGTAACATATATATGTATATACGAACAGTTAACCCCTTGTCGTACTAATTGTTCACTTGTTAAAATGTTTCGCTTACCTATTCACTGCTTTTGCACTGTGTGGCATCCAAACTATTCAAATATTATACCTAATTGATATTTAATAACCCTCAATCTTACAGCTACAATTTGTTACAAATACGGAGTGCATTTCTCGTATTTACCCATAATTTTTATCACGAGCCACACTCGTCATTGTAAGTGAAGGGTTTAACAATCAATCTATACCATACGCCATGCACTGAAGATTCTGATTATCGATGGTCCACCGAAGGTTAATAAAAATATCGATTGTTTCCGATGGGGAAAACAATAGTTCTCCACCTCTATCAAGAACAACGCCGCGAATCGTGTAATGGAATTTACAACTGCGCGAAATTGTAAGTAGATGTTCCGAGGGGAACAAATCGCGAAATATATTCAGGCGAAGATAAACTAGAAAGATCGAAAGGTCCGCCGTTTTTTTTTAACCGTGTTTCACTGGGTGACTGCAGAGGGTGGGAAGATAACGCGTTGTCAGGGCGAAACAAAATAATAACGCGTGTACCGCGCACGGAAAAGGGGATTCCGACTACGGTGTGGTGGCGTAATCTAAGGGAAAAAGGCTGCGCGTTTCCCCACATCGCCCACCCTTATCGCCAGCAAGCTTTTCAGCGAGCTTTACGCTCGTTTCGTGACACTTTTCAAGGAACACGAAACCGTGTCTCTCTGGCGGTGGTTGGTGTACACGGAACGCAAGCCGGCGTGTCCTGATTCGCGTTTTAAGCCCGCCACTCCGATATTAATTACAGCATGTCGAAAAGCGTGTACCAGATAACCCGATTCCATGGCTTTTTCTTCCTTCGACGTTGCCGCGCTGCGAGTAATCGAATCACGCGGTTAAGGGCGGTTTTCTTCGGCCCGCCGTTTCCCCGTTTCCCCGGACTTTTATAAATTTCATTTAACCACATCTTCAACACCAACCGACGGAGTTTCGAAATTCATTTTCCCGCTCGCGCGTCTACAGCCACATTGCCCGGCAACGTTTCACGGGGGAATTTTCCTTTCACCACTCTTTTCGCTGCTTCCTCCTTTTTCAACGGGGCAATTGATACTTTCGGCGAGAAGCTCGTCTCTGAAAACGCTTCCGCGAGGAATCTTATCAACGCTCCGTGCCACGCGAAATTGTCCCGATTTCGCGATCTCGTCCGTGCATTTTTCTTATAATTGTAATGTTGCTGGCATTTTTATTATGGCTCACATTATTGTCAGCAGTTTTCCCGGGGAAAAAGATTCGTAAGAGAAAATGGCGAACTGGGTACTTTCACAGTGGAAATGTTAGCTTCAGTTTTTGCTCGATGGAATTTGCTAGATTTGAATTCGGAAATAGGGGGAAGAGAAATGGGCCATATAGTAAGTACCTTCCATAACGTATGATATTTTATATAGGTCATAAGCTATGTTTTTTTAATTTTAGAATAAGGAAATAGAGTATGATATGTATATATATATATAGAGTGGTGTAATAAGATTATGTTGGAAGTGGAAATGAAGCGGAACAATTGTAATTCGAAAAGAAACCGATAAAGTATTATACGGGAGGTAGCACCCTTAGTAAAAAGTTTTCGATCAAACGCGACAATATAAACGTGCCTGAAAACACCAAGTTTTTTTGTGATGCAAAGTGCCATTGCGCAACGATAAAATCTAATAGAGAATTTGTCGACAACCCGGAGCAAAATTAGGTAATAAAAATGTCTCCGAAAGTGAAAAACAGTTTAGGCAAGTAATAAAATTATCGTGGAAAGAAATTCCATTATCGCCGGTTCAAATCTCATCTCTTTCGAAGCACAGAAAATTTAAAGGAACACACATAATACTTTAAATTCTCACAAGAGCTATTAAAACGTGTTAGAATTGCCGTTAAATCATGTTAATAAAAATATTTTCGAGCGCAAAGAATTAAGCAATCCTAGAAGCACTTTGGTGTCCCAATTTTAAATTAATAAATCATGAGATTAATTAGCCAAGTGATTTGCCTCGCTGCGCGTAAATACATGGCGAGTATGAAACCCAGAGCCCGGGGTCAAAGGGTTAATTAAGTAAAACATTTGAAATAAATACCATCAAAACATTTACACACACGCTCGATAATTATAAACAGAGTTATAATTGAAATTTCCGTGTACATATACGCGTATTCTTGTTTTCGGTCGAATGCACGAAAAACGGCTAATAATTGCCGTTGGAAACAACGTCAGGCAGATGACGTATAATTTATCGTCGTACCCAGAATGTGAGAGGGAAGAGAATTCTTCGAAAAGTTCATTTTATAATTGAATCGAGATTGTTGCGTGAGCTAGGGTTATAAAGATACCGTCCGCCGATTATTTGATCATTTCAGCTGGAACGAGCGGAATATCGTTGTCGTTGACAAGCGAGCTCGTTGCTTTTCGCTCTTCGGATTGTCGTTCAAACTTTATCTGCGCTTGTCCGCTGTCATTCCTAAAAGTGGCTTTTCTTGTTCCCGCAACCGAGATTTAACTTCATTGTTTAATGTTAGCCGTTCGCTGTTATAATCGCGCGCCTCGAAACGTTTTTCGACACGTGGACCGAAACAGTTTCCAGTAAAGCATAAAACGGACCAATATATTTAGCTGTACCAATAAGTAAATTATTTTTAAATTGATCGACGAGTTTGTTTTAGCAAAAGATAAAACGTTCTTACGAATAGAAATTCAGAGCTGGTCTGAAAAGTTTCCTAAGCAATTATAATAACAGCAATTATATTTAATTCTCTTGGTAACACGATTCGAGAATTCAAAATTCAGTATCGAACGTTTCTCAGTCTCGATCCTTTATACATTCGTTCGCTATTAAATAAAATAATTCAAGTGACAATTATAGGGACACTGATAGTAATTGGGACATCTACTCTAGCAAGACGCGCATCGATACGCATTTACAAAGAGCAGCTCGTTAAAGTTATCCAGCAAAGGGAATGAGAATGAACCGGGCGAGAAGTTTATTAAGGATTGCCAGGGTTAACTCCGTGAACAAATCCGTGAACAGACAGTATTTCGGCGTATTAGCCCCCGCTACTTTTTCTCTTTGTCTTAAGTTGGGCCACAGTTCCGGGATGGCAACCGCATCGTTTACCCCGACTACTAGCGGCGGCCGTTGCCGCCTTTACCTCCGCAAGTTCAAAGAAAAGCCCGTAAATAGTGGATTGCGGGGACCATAACAAACTCGAATGGTATATTTCGCATTTATCAAAGAGCCCTCGTTCCCCACCTCGCATTATCGTGCTTAGAGGTACCCGAGACGCTTCTTGTAATCCGTCCTATCCATCCCCCCTATTCCCCATCCCTTGTTCGTTCTCTTATCTATCTGTACTACAGCCCCGCTAACCGCTCTTGGAGGATAATACCAGGAGAGGAGGACTTCAAACGGAATAGCGTACCTTCTTGTCGGTATAAATAACAATCCGCGGGGCTATATCGATTTTGGAAAGGCGGCGGTGACGGAAATGGGAAACGCGACGCGTGTGTATCTATCGCTTCTCTAAAAAATTCGTCGTCGGCTATACGGGGCTATACAAATCAGCGGGGGCTCCTTTTGTGCGTCACGGATCGGCAGCGTGCATTCGGGCTATGATCGACGACAGAATTTTGTCGCTACGGATTGTGATTGAAATCCCTGGACCGTTTCGACGGAGCGTTCGTGAATTAGAAATATCTTGCGGAGTTATTGAAGGTGGATAAGGGAGAAGGGAAAGAATGGTATTGTGTGCAAGGGAAAAATGAAAAAGGCGCCATCGAACTGGATTAATATTCCAGTTTGTCTTCGAATATTATTTTCTTGCAAATATCGGGGAATAAAGGTTCGATAGAAATTTCCTTTCGTCGCTCGTTTTGATCATTCCTGGAATAAAATGGAATTCAGTTCAATCCGTCAAGTTTACTATCTCATCCTTAGACCGCGGATTTTTCATGCACTTATAGAAAGTTTCAAAGTATGCGAAGATAAGGAATACCTGTAACGTTAAAAAATATACACTGGTGTCCGAAAGTTTGCAATCACTTTAAGGATTACACCCCATATACAACACTCTAATAATTACTTTGTTAATTAAAAATTAATATTCTAGACCCTAGTAGCTATTTCCTTTGCATACGTAGATTTCCATTTAGAGAATTTTCAAAGGTAGCACATTTCTGAATTCTCCTGCTTCCCAATTATTGCGTTCCTTGTAATGTATAGTAATTCAACTTTTAGCCATTAGTTTGTACAATATCGAAACTACACATTGGGACGCTTAGAACTTAAAATACGAAACATGTCCTTGTATCAAAATTGTGTTTATAAAAATAACAATATGCATAAAAATCCTCAGTCAGCTTACTTTGAAAACGAATCAGCCTTTACTCGGTTTCAATCACCCCCGGAGACCAGTGAATGAAACTGAATGATACTCGACTCGAAAGTGCATAGAATGAAGTTGGTATTGGAAGAGGAAAGGTCTCGGAAAGGGCAGCGTCGCGCAAGGGGTCTCTTGTCGGAGGCCTCGATGTGAACTCCGCCACCTGTTTCGCTGAATATTTTCTCCGAAGCGTGCGTTCGTCGACACGATATCGCCTAGTCCGCGCAAAACTCTGAATCATCGCGGGCCGGCCATTTTTCAAAGTTGCCCGAGCAGACCAAGCGCGCTGCATTAATAACCAGCGAGTGGGACGACCGCTGGCCGGCTTCGTGGCGTGCTACGAGCGACGATAACAATGAGAACAAAGAGGCCGAAGGGTGGATTTCAATCTGTAAGTTGCAGACCGCGCTACCGAGGCCCTCTTGTTCTTCCTTCGTAATATTTTCTGGTCATTAGGGAGCACGATACGCTCTCGGGACCTTTGAAATCCGCGTGTCTGCTTCGCTTTCAACCCTGCCTCGTGTCTCCAGTTTTCCAAACCGTCACGTGAGTAGCCGGCGTCGATAATCGAGCGATTCCGTGCCCAATGTGCTTTGTAAAGTAATTTGTGCTTTCTTTTCCCTTTTTGGAGGCATTTTAGGTGTCGAAATTTTTGTATCGTGCAACGTTGTTTAATAGAGATTGTCTAGTTTCAGTAATTAGTAGCAAGGGTGAGTTTGAGGCATCGGAATGGCAAATGGAACGTCGATTATAAGAGAAAAATTTGTGAATGATGACTGGGTTGTAACGTAAAGTGAATCAAAAATTGTATCAGAGAGGCGTGCTTCAGCTGTCAGAGCAATGAAACAAATTGATTAAAGTGACACGTGCAAGATCGATTAAATTTACTTGTGAATTAATAAATAAGTGATCGTAAAGATAGTAATAAAAAGATACTAGTAAAAACTCCACTGGCATAATGTCTTTTTAAATATCGCAGATGGCATCTTGTGATTCTATTTTGGTAAACGCACTTCGTACGTCATTGAAAACGTAATACAAGATCGATATATCGATACAAGATCGTCATCTACCCTACGACTCGTGACTAAAAAAATCGATTCGTGACAGAATCAGACACTCAAGAATCGATTTAAAAAAAAGTCGAAAGTCGCTCTAAAAAAATGGATTCCTCGGAGAATCGATTGAAAATCGAACGTCTTTAGACGAAACGTTGGAATCCTTGAGGAGTTACACGGACACCTGAATCGTTGCTAGCGCGCGACTCGCTCGTGACTCGCTCGTGAGAAACGATTAGGCTGAGGGTAAAAAAGCGATCAGGTACGAGGATAATGAGTGGTCGGCGAGGAGAATAGCAAAGGCGGCGCAGTGTGGCGGGGAATATGACCGTGCCATAATTTTTGGGATGAATTAAAATTCTTCGGCGGCAACTTGGTAATGGAAGCTCCCAAACTATCCTCGCCTTAAAACGAGGCCAGAGAAACTTTGGATAAAAGATGCTGTATCGAAAGCCGTGATATATCTCGCCATTCTCCATGTCGATCGGAACATATGCGAATTTTTGCACGAATTATTAGGTAGCGAAAAAAAGTTCCTGCGGATTTGTAGTACGAAATTTAACCTAACTGAAGTTCGTTCCACAGTCTATCTGTCTATACGTCTATCAATTATATATCTACACGTCTATATACATGTTGTCTATATCTAGGCCTAAATCTACGTTATTTTTAAAATTACTGTAATTGCTGTCTATAGTTAATTATCTACCTGCTACTATTTGGCATTTTCTGCTCTATATCTTTAGCTTCGCTATTGCACCTTGTCCCATTTGTATTGATTATGCGATAGTACGATTATAATTAGTTTTACGGTGCGTAGAAAAATTTGTACGGACAAGTGCGATCGAAATGTTAAAGTAAATGGAGAAACGTGACGCTGAATTCTATCGGTACATTCAGCCGTCTTGATAATTTACATTCCGTCGCTGATAATAAGCGTCGGGGATATTTACAAAAGAGACCCTCGAACTTAATAACCGTGTCATTTTATTCGTCTCCGACATTTCTACCAGGCACGGTATTTTCTGTCGTCTTGTTTACTCGGAAGACGCGAAAAATACCAAAAGAAAGAATCACATCTGCTCGCATAAAAGGCGACCTTTAATTTCTGTAATTAAAAATGAAGCCATTTCTCTACAAAGGACACGTATCCTAATAGTGCTGTGCTACAACAAACACGAGTATTTAATAATAACATAAGTCGGTTTTTAATTAAGTCGATTCTCCCGAGAAATTCATAGCTCTTATAAATAAATATATGTTGATACTTTTGCACGCTACGCACGTTTATCATATATTATAAAGAGCCACACCATAGTTACTATTAAATACACAAATTCAAATTTAATTTAATTAATACGGTTACATATTTCACACAAGTCTTAAGTGCCATGCAAAGTATACATATATAACAAAGTATAATTAAGGCAAAAAGAATACATTAACTATTTCGAAATTTTAATAATAAAAATAAAAAAAGAACGGATTTCAATTTTCAATGGATGCCGCACTTAACGAAAGAGCCGCATTCGCCCACCGTTGCAACATTAAATCAATTCCGCTCCTTTTTACACACTGAAATTCATACATACATCGTTTCATCTTATAGCCACGTAATTATCCACAGTCAATCGAACGAAGCAAAGTCAAAGTCCGATCGTGAACTCGTCCAAGTTCGTAACAATGGGGTCCAGTTGCACGGAGAAAACGGGAAGCTTCGTTTCGTGTGGTTTCCTGTTGAATCAGACCCGTGGCTCAATTATCGATAACGTTAATCGAAGCACATAAACGTCGACGGCCCTCCCCCCGAAAAATGCAAACTCGACGATTCCACTTAAGTCGATCCGTAATTCACATGGAAGCACGCTGAATCGGTAGTTATGGTGAACCAATGGCCCATTATTATTCATTACATGCTTCATACGTGCTGTATGATTTAACATATTCTCGATTCTTGATTGCGATTCAGACACTTCTCGCGATCACAGCGCGCGTCTACTCGCGCGTTGCCGCTCATTAATTTCAGAACGTTTCTCGAGGAGGAACGTTATATATATATATATATTTTGATTCGGGGTAATTTGCGTTGAAAGTTTGTAAATTGGATTATGGGATAATTGTATTACAGATAATTCGGCTAATATCAACGTTTTACCGATTCTTGTCGATGTTTGTCGAAATTTTAGCTCGTGCTCTTTTATAGCACCGGCAAACGTACGATTTTATGCTTTCCGATATGTGTATGCAATGCACAAGTGAATCGCAAAAGTCTACGTGCATCTGTAACTTTCAACTGTTAAGTTTCCATCATTTTAGCTGCATTAATTTAGTCATTAACCTTTTCGTTGCTATACGATAAATTCACGAATCGTTTCTTATTGGTGCCTTTTCCCGATTAATTTTGACTATCAAAATGAAATGAATCACCAAAGGATCACCAAATTTTCGCCGACAAATTGCTGATTTTTCAACTGTTAAACTTTTGCGAAGAAAAATCGTATGTGCATGTATGTGGTTAGTATATTTAATATATATTTTTGAGCCAGTATTGTTCCACAAATGTCGGCAAGTTTCCAGTACAATATTCCTGGTCCCCTAATTTTGCTGTCGAATTTTGCTATGTATTATTAAAAACATATAACAATAGTTTTTGTATTGAAAGAGATTTCCTTTTAAGTATATTTCCATTTCCATTCTGCTTAGAATTTAGTAAGCGATAATGCTGAAGTGTTCATAATAGTTTGAAACCCAGTCAGATTTATTGTCATTCCACAAGTATCTAAAATTTAGGCTTTCGTTGCTTGCTGTACAATTTTAATACCTTTGAAGAATGATATTTATCGGAGTTGGACGGCTAACAAATCCTCTGACACGACACGTCTATCGCCCTTCGATATCTCCTTCGTTTTCCTTTTATCTTGGCGAAATTCTTTGTTCTTCCGGAGCCGCGTTTTGCTCGGTGAATCCGAGTGCAACAGAGAAAGGGAAGGGCTTCCAAATCGACCGGATGAGTGCTTTGAGAATTTCCTAGCATTTTATCTCGATACCTGTTCCGTTTTCGCTGAGAGAGTGCCGACCTCGTTCCGGCGAACTTCTGCACGTCTTACCCCGCTAGCGTTTTACCTTTCCACTAGAAGACGGGGCTTTTGGATAAACTCTGTAGAACGACTAGAGAAGGGAATGATGTGTGTCGATACGCGGAATCTACTTAAAAAAGGAACAAATACCCAGCAACTGTAGATACAATTATTCCCCGAGAATAGGGTTGCCATCTAGAAAATCATGATCCTAGGACAAAGAGCGTTCAAATTCCGGACTTTTCCACGGACGCTGATAATTACTTCCTAAACTAGGTATGAAGTTTCTGTAAATTATTAGACTACGGATTTTTATGCAAATTCATAATTTTATAAACACAACTAAACGAATAGAACACAAGAGAAGATTCGTTTCACCAATCGAGTATTTTAAAATGCACCTTTCTTTATACATATTTTATATAATTTCCCATGTCAGGTGAATTTTATTCTTGCGTAACGAAATTTTCCGTAAATGCATAAAAATCCTCAGTCTAGTATTTATAATCAAGAAATAAAAATAGAATGAGGTGTTATGGATTGATTTAGCAGATTTCCATGCACATTCATATTTTTTATTAATCCCTAAAATTAAAACAATGAGATTTGAATAAAGGGTTGTTTCATGCTCCAAATAAGATAACATTCACGTTCAGTAGCAGAGTGCGGATTTTTATGCAAATTCGTATTTGCCGAAGCACGATGAAAGAAACGGAACTTTAGTGAAGATTTGCTTTATTCTCTAAATGTAACGATGCATGCATTCCTTTAGATATTTTATATATTTTCGTATATCACGTGCATTGTACCATGTTTTGCGGACATAAATTTTCCATAAATGCATAAAAATTCGCAGTCTACTCGTTAGATATATGTATGCGTAGTGCGTTCTTTTGCAAATTCAAATTTCTCATAAATGCATACAAATGTGCTTCGTTACTTTAAAACTATAAACACTTCCAGATAAGCGGAACGAATGATAAACTGAATGCAGAAGCAAGTGAGCGAATAACCTCGAAAAACTCGAATCGTTACAAAAAGAAGAAAACGGGTGAAAGATAGGAATCACAATGGAGACGAAGAATAATGTCGAAATAATATATATATATATATCCATTTCTTCGAGAGAAGATAAAACAGCTGGAAAGCATACCTAAATGCCTCTAAACCCGCTAAAAATTGAAACAAATCCAGGAAAATGCAGACGTATGACAACCCTATCTCGGTAGCTTCTCTATTGGAGCCCAGGCAGCCCGAAGAAACGGGGTCATTAGCAATTTTGCAGTTCATGCAAGCATCCCCCGACACGCGAGCTTCTCGGTCGCGACTTCGATGCTTATCGCGCAATTATTATCCTCCACCGGTATGCCAAGCTCTATGAATTGTCCGCTCTCTCGAGTTCACGCTCCTGCCTCGGCTTGTTCCGTTTTCTATGTACCCTGCTGCATTCCTCGCCTATTATTCGCGCATCGAACGGCGTTATTACCGGGCCAGATTGTGTATCGTGTTACCGGGTAAAATATTTGTTAACAAATGTCGCGGATGTGCCCCCTGCCGTGTTCCGTGCACGCAGGGTCGGACGTGTCGGGTAGCTGAATTCAGATAAGGCTCTATAAGAATATTGTGCGCGTAGAAAGTGCGTAACCGCGTGTAGTACAGTTGTGCACCCCGCGAGGGAAAGACGCGTAGCGGAGCCCTTTATGCCTACGGTCGACACCGTTTCTTTCTCGCTTTCCTTCTCTCTCCCCCCCCCCCCCCCCCCCCCATAGGCGGCCGTTCTAATAATTTCGCTCCGGAATTATTATAATTTAATACGATACTACCCCTCCCGTTCTCTGGTCGTCTCGCGCTCTATTGCAAAGCCACGGCCATTATTCGGCGTGTTTGTAGCCTCCGGCGTCGCGTAATAAGCCGGCTTATATACCTACGTATCCTTTCTTTGTCGTGCACACGCACAGTGTAACGCACCTCTAACATCGCTGCGACACGCCTACCTTATTCTTTCCTTGCCTCGGCGAGCTATGCCCAGCAGTGCGGCCAGCCGGTATCTGCATCTGCCGATGCGGCATGTTCACGCCGTGGCCGTGTTCCATGCCGTGCGTGAAACTTGTCTTTGCCTGCCACTTCGCCGATCCGTCGATTAGATTTTTATCCCTGAAATGTTTTCACCCGCGGAATTTGCCCCTTCCGGGCGTCTCCTAGCGTCAACCAATGCGTCGAGTTGCTACGTTCCATGTAAAAAGTGCGGAAAGATTCCAAGTTGCGAGGATTTAACCCTTTGCGGACGAGAATTGCAAATAGTTGCTCGATCTATTGACGTATATATAGGGTAAATGTCTCTATAATTGTCGCTTTAATTATTTTATTTCACAGCGAAATAACGTATGAAGAATCGAAGCTAAAAGAATTGTTATACTAAATTTGGACTTCATTTTTATGTGACGACACATGGACATTGCATGTATATTTGTATTTAATATTTAAAAATAGATATTAGGGGGCGAATGTGTCACGTGCATATAACGTTGTAGATATCTGTTATTGCGAAGCGACTATTGTAACAATAGGATAAAAATGACTCGGCACTCGTTGCAACGAGGGTTCAGGATTTGAATAATTTCGTACCGATTACAGAGATTTCATTTTCCTTAAGCGTCTCCCCGTATTATATACTTTTGCGCGGGCATTCGTTTGCATTTTTTGCTGAAACATTTTCTGCACAACGGCTGGACTGTAATTTTGCAACGCTAAATTTTAGTAATCGGATAAAAGGAAATTTCACATTGTTGAACCTAATTACGCGGTACGTAAATACCAAAATGCAGCGGTATGGTAATATTTTTTGTCGCCACCGCGTGTGTAACATTTGCAACAGAATTTGCCGTTACGCCCACCTCGTTTTTCCCTCGTGTCGTGGCGGTTTCGCGTGTGTCCAGGTCGTGGAGACCGGAAGTGCGTCGTTTACGTGTCCGTCGTTCTTGCATTCATCGCCTGATCCCATAAAACCGGACACGCCGATATAACAGTAACCCTCTGTAACCACTTTGGCGACGCGACGTTTCCCTTGCGACAAAGAGGAGGTCCTTTCTTCTTGGGTAATTCGAACCTCCTTATTTCCAACAATAACGCTGCAATAGTAATTGGTTTCTCGAGATCGCTTATGGGGTTGTTTTCATAGTTATCGTGCAGGAGAAAATAAGATCGCTAAACCTCGGCTGTATAATTACACACAATGTTAGGTACTCATTTGGTAGCATATATACGAAAGTTGGCCGGTTCTTTGAAAAGGACGTAAAAATGCAAAATCAGAGGTTATAAAAGGGACAATGAATTATTGTGAATTATATTAGGTGTGCTAGTAAATAATCCACTATCTTTTTAGCCCTTTGCAATCGGACAAAGGGCATTTAATAAAATTCAAGAATGTCATTATTAAAATTAATTGGAACTTTGAGGATTACTTTAAATTCAATAGAAATTCCACTTTGAATTAAATCAAACTTAGAGGAATAAATTGAGATATCATTCGAAATGTTAATAAATTGTTGAAGAGTTTATAGTGATTACGCAGTATAAACTTAGGCAAATGGTTTTTCTTGGCTTTGCGTGTTTCCTTGAAGTTATCCATTGCACGAAAAAGCAAATTAATGTACGGGATTGGTGCCGATATGTAACAAAATATCAGCCGGTGTTACGTCGAAAGAGAACGTCTGAAGTGCATTCACAGCGGTCTCAGCATTTCTCTAACCCACTTATAGTTTTCAATTATATTTTACTTGTTTTACGTTCACGATAAATGCCCTTAATAAATACAGTTTGAATGATACAATTTGTTTCATAAATTAGAAAGTTATGAACCTGTAATGTTGAATATAACGCTTCTCTACTCGTGGAACCCGAATCACTCATTAAAACGTTACAAAATGTACATTTACATTAACATATCAATGTATAAACAATAATGTAACGTTTCGTATCCATAGCAAGCAAGTAATTATAATTTTGTACATGTAGAATTCGGTTTTTAATTACCAAGTCGGTAGAATGCAACGTTCTCGAAACAGCTTCCGAGTGCAAAGGGTTACCAAACACAGATATAAAAATAGGTTAATGAATTTACTTTATCGAACAATCAAGCGTCCGTTTTAGTAGAAGCTTTTATGGGCAGGAATTTTATTGTGCTGAAAATAATTTCGCTGAATTTGACAAAAGAAGTGGAATTATTCATTGGTACGTGTAATATAATGCACGAAAGGCATGCGAATAATCAACGAAATATGTATTTGCAGGCAGTGGATTTTTTTAAAATGGAACCAAGGAATGAATTACGGCGATTTTAAACGAAGGATGGAAAGCAGGATAATATTATGCTTGCAAGATCAGGGCTCCGTGTATTCGGTTTAATAATTCCTGTGATATTTTGTTACGGGCGCGCCTTCATTTACCACGTGCCCATTGTTAATAGAACATTGCAGCGCACGGAAGGGAGGAGCCGGATATATATTTACAGGCGGGTTGAATCAAATTAGAGCTCTGCCGTATATCATCCTGCTTGGGAATACGTCGACAACATTAGCAATTCAATTTTTTACGTTTCTGAACGCAATATTAATGCAAGAGCGTCCCTAAAAAATTTCAACTACTAAATTCATAGTGAAATTAACCGGGCTGTAAAATGCATCCCTCTGTGTCCTCGATATTTCGCCTGACAAACGATATTGCAATGAAATGAATAATTTTTAATTAGAGACTTCTCTTTGATTCGCGACTTCTTCGTATTCCATGATTAACATTAAAACTACCAACAACTATAGTATCCTTATTTGTATCGAAGAGCTTGAAATGATATACACTTGAAAAATATACATGATGCAAGTGAAGTTAAACTTTTATCTGTATTTTATACGGAACGGTAAGTTAACACTTTATTTACCTCTATTTTGTTCCTTATATCTGCTCTGTTCTCGAAAAATCTTATATTGTTACTGTCCGAAATAAGTGCAGATAACGTAAATGAATAACGTTGTTTAGATCATATGTGAAATGTTAATAGATAAAGTTATGTAGATAAGGTGGTAAAATAGGTCTTTTGACTGTCTTGGAAATTTTAGTGTTAAAATCCGCCGGAGTTCAGTACGAAATTAAAAAAGGTTAAATACGATTACGTAAGTTTTTACTTGTGGATAACGGGGATTGAAGAACGTTGCATACGAGCAGGAAAAATGAGTGTACGTCGTCTGTAAGGAGAAGTCTAGACAGATAGTGCAGCCGACCAACGACTAGTGGCAGACTTGCAGTCGCATAAGGCACACTATATCGCTGTACACTTGTCGGTGTATAGGAATAGCAGTCTACATTTTGAAGTTGACAACAAGACTGATAAAACTTTATCGTCCATTTGTGAGGGACAGCGCTGTCACGAGTGTGAGCCAACCGATCGCGGAGTAGTGGAAACGTCGGTCGAAGAAACGGATAAGAATACCTCCAAGAGATAGGAAAATACCTTTGTACTTTTAAGAGATATCGAAAACGACCGTCACTTGGCTTTCCACCGGACTTACCTTCCCATAGTTTATTTATTTTGTCTGCTGCGAAACCTACACGCTGTTCCAGATCTAATCCGATACAAACTTTGTCAACATTTTGGGCAAAATATGTTAGATACGTTGTGGGTCGATTCGTCTGCATTTTTGAGATTTGAGAGAGAAAGTAGTAGGGTGAATAGCTCAGTTATCGTGCACCCAATTACCGGACGATGAATAGATTTCTTAATTATTAAACAAGGAGCATGAAGTAATTAATCCTTTCGCCACAAAGGACGTATATATACGGCTTCATTCATTAAAAGCAGATGTATATTTTCTCTGTAGTAAAATACTACTTCTTTATCAATTCGTGCAACAACAATACACTATAATAAATCATGTAGTAGAACATTTAAATGCTTATATTTATACTATTTTCAATTAATCAGAGGAGTCTATCTCCTTGTGCTTTAGACTCCGAATTTTAAGGTAACGTAGCAATATACTACATATTTTGTTTTAATAAGCTTCGGGCATTTATTTACGAATGTAAATAAAAAGCATTGGGGTAACTTTTGGTTAAAATATAGAAAGTATTCGATGAAAATATTATTCCACGAACGCGTTACCAAAATCTACGCGTTCTTTTATATACATATTAATATCTCTTTGATTTAACTTTTTCAAAGCCACAAAACACTTCTGATTGAAAGAAAATGCTGCGGAACACTAAAATCACTAAGCCCATATTAAGTCAATTTGACAAGAAATAAAAGCATCTACAATGTGGACCAACAATAAATCGTACCTATTGGATTGTCACATAATATATTCACCCCGATTTTCAATTGTTTCTAAAATCATTTTCTTGTGAATTCAGAAATAAGTTTAATTATCCGTGTGTCATTTTGATTGGTGACTTATTTCAATCTTTCCGCAGGATCTGAAGGATTCCAATGTTGTAGAATTCTTCAGATTTGCAAAACACGAGAAAACGGGACAAATATATGTTGCTAAACAATACTTACATTTTTACCATGGAACTTTTTGCGAATTTTAATAATTTCACAGAACACCAGTATTCCACGAAACTCCAGTTAAAAACCACTGTTCTACACTTTTCAGTGTATTTGTAAGCCAAATGAGTTCTACGCCACGCTCCCCTTCCGCCCTTGCAACTCTAATCCGATAATTCCCAAACCGTATAGACCGCAATCTACCATTTCTGTAAAAAACGGGGAGAACCATGTAAGAATTTTGAAAAGCGAAACACGATGACGTCGATGGTGGAATCGCACCGATAATGTCGTTTTACAGCTGCTACGAGATTATCTATCGTAATCTCCCTTCATAACAGACTCGGCACGAATATAATACCGTTTCCGAAGGTTTGAAAAATCCCTCGGTTAGAGACATCGATATTGAACGATTACGACGGGAAAAGGGGACGATAGGGTGCCATTTCCGTGGCCGGCGCATCACTATTTTCCCAAGCGCGGCGTCTTTATCGACAGCTGTCGTCGAGTAACCACACGTAACCATCGTATCTGAGCAAATATTATCGATGAAAAGATAAGCAACTATTAAGGTGCGCGTAATCGAATTGGACGCGATAAGCTAATAACGCAATGTTTGACTTGCTTTAACACTTTCCAACGCTTTCTTCGAATCCACGCCTGTTTCAGCAAAATTATCTTAAGCCTGTTTTACACACCCAAACGCTTATGTAAGTACTTACTTTCAACCGCATACCGCATCGATTTCTATATACGCTTCTTTTGTTCTAACACCGGAGCACCTGTTGAATGAATAACCTTATTGACAAGTTCATTAGCGGACCTCGGGTGAAAATCTTTATCCTATTCACGATATTCTTTGCCAAGGTTCTCACACGTGTTTCCAAAAACGCAGGAAACCTCTTGCACATTTATAGCTCTTTCAACTGTGAAGTCTTCAACGGTTTACAATTGTGGAGGACGAATTAACTCGTCATTTAGATCGTCTATATTTTGGACCTAATAATTAATTTACTCAAGAAATCCAACCTTTTCGTAATGCACGGGTACATTTATATTAAAACATAACGTAAACTGCGGATCCTTATCCATATTCATATGCTTAAAAATGCAACTACAAAAATGGAAAGCAAGTAAAGGGTTAAAAGGGTTTATTAACCCGTAAATAAACTAACAATAATAAATACTATTCCCCAGGCAATCTTCATCTTTACTTTTCGCCCTTTTTTCTCTTCTTTATCCCGTTTATAAAAAAACGTTCCCAAGGCTCGCATTTTCCAGGCTCCAAAATTCCATAAAGTTGATTCAACATTTATGTAACGTATTCTTCTAACCCTAAACTCTTCGAGTTTCGCAATTAAAAATGATTCTCCGGGGACCAATGCGAAATGCTTCGGTACAGGGTGGAATTATAATTGAACGCGAAGGGCGTGCACCCTCTCCTCGAAGCAACTTATTATTCCCGGCAAATGGGCGTTTTCGATAGAGCGAAACGATCTCGATTATCGGTGGAAACGCGTGGCGCGAGCCTAGGGTGATGTGTTTCGGTATGGAAAAAATGTTCAACCATGGGAGGTGGGTCGATTCCAAATCAAGATAGCGCCGGAAGCGAACGATGCAGGCGGGAGTTGGCGATGAAAATAAATCAGGTCGGGTTTGTCCGCCGGAGGTGTTTCCGGGCAAACCCGTCGCGTTAATAAAACTCTGGCCAACCCTTGACAAGCGTCTATCGTTAAGCGCGCCTGACGTTAATTAAAAAACGTTAATTAATCGAAGAATTTCTTCTCTCTGATACACCGGCCCCGCTAAGCTGCCCTCTGCGAGTTCAGTATTTTCAATACTTTGCAACCCTTTGCTTAATCTTTTTATGGAGAACGTTGATCCTGCTTTGATCGTGGTTTGTCGTTGTAGGAACAAAGGCTATGGATTTACAGGATACTCGTAGTTGGACAACGATTTTTCTTTTGCATCACTTAAGGTGCTGTTACTTTAAATTTGCTAAAGTAAGCGATAGGGAGACGATACAATTATACCTGTAATTTGGATAAGATAAAATTAAGTGAAAATAAGAGATGTAGAGGTGCAATAAGATGGATTATTTATCTTTTAGACAAACAGCAGAAGAATTTCTGTGTAGAATTTATGAGACTACGTTAATTGCAAGTGCAAATTGCAGTCGGCACTTAGCACCGAGTATAAAGCTTCTATTTCTACCTTCGACGTGTTTCAGCGAACTTGACAACCTCTTTGAACCAAGTTGCTACTAAATCCGAATTGCATAGCACAACAGAAATCATCACCAAGGCAAAGCAGCTTTAGAGACGCGCTAAAATCCTTCAGGACCTTTGTCATTCTAACTAGCGTTCACCTGCGCTGCACTTTGATCAAAGATCAGTGAAATCAGCCGTCGATAGGGGCGCGCATAAGAGGTTAACGATACCGAATCACAGTCACCGCCGAACCGTGTAACCCATTTCCAAAATGTTAGCAAACCCGGATTTTTTCGCCGCGAGGGTTAACGCGTGGCGATTCAAAAGGCGGGCGTCGGGTCGAGAAAGTTTCGACGGCTCGCGGTCGATAGTCGGTTTCTCATGAATATATTCACAAGCAGCCGGCTGCGTACGAGACAAAGATGTTAACTGGTGATTGGGGAAACGCTTTCCTCCTTTAAAGATCGTCTTGTTAGCGCAGGACTGCAGGACCCCACGGCATCCGCCCGTCCAAATCTCTTGCTCTCCCTCTCGTGGACTTTAATGTCTTCAGTAACAGGCCGTAAAAGAAATTCGTGTGCAACGCGCGGCGGTTGTGTGCGTTCGGTGGGTGCGTGTGTTATGTGCACGCAGGCGCGCGTGCAGGCCAAACCGGGAGCTGGGGGCTGCGGTGTCGCCTCGATTTTATGCAAAACGAGAATCAGCTGTACGTACTTACAATGTATACGCGATAAGGAGCGAACGCGGTCGTCGGGCTTTAAACAGCCTCGTCCTCTCCCGTTCTACTGGTCCTTCTGCCGGCATTCTTCTTTTCTGTGCCCTCAGTCTGCATCTGGCCAGACGTATAATAAATTCCGAGCCCACTGTGACCACTGGTGACGGCTTTCGACGCGGATAAATAGAGTTAACGTAGCGTCGGATCGTTTAAAAGTGATTCAAATGTACGGTAGTTTTACATATCTCGTGCACGAGACAATGGCGGATTTAGTCGTGGGCTAGAAGTAGGTTAGAGAGGGTAGCTTTTACGAGACGGCGAGTTTTTGGAGAGAATTTTGTTTCAGGTTCTCCTCTGCGAGGTACAAAAACATTTTTTTTGTAATCGGTCATCATTAGACAGCGGATTTTTCTGCAAGCTTCTATTTTTATTGACCAGTTTAGAGAAACGGAAACTTAATGGAGGATTTATCCTCAAGATACGATAATTTATGCCTTACTTCGAATACTTTGTGTATTCTTGTATATTACAAGTGCTTTGCGTAATAAACGCATAAATATCCGCAGTCGAATCGGCATAAAATGCGCAGCTAACCGTTGCATACTCTTTTAATTAACTTCAGAAGTTCTCCTGTAGATGTTGCAATTAAGGTACCCAACCAGATATCGCATTTATCCGAATTAAGGTTCTCGCTATTCGACAAAAATTGATAAAAAAAAAAGAAATAACGCTCCTTCAATCTCACGATACGCGTCAGAATTTAACCTCAACCCTGTAGCGAACGCCACGAACTTTCCGAACCTGCCCCACCGCGTCACTTTTAAAACTGCTGGGGTTAATTTAGCCCCGCGTGGTTCGCTGAAGGTTAATTACACGAATCTCGATACTTGCGTTCGACACACTCGCAGTCCCGTTTCCGTGTGTAACTTTCGACGTTCCACTGTAATTGCCATGAATATGGGATGCAATTCTTTCAATCGATCGGGAAGCAAGAACAATAACATAATCGAACTACGGCGAGTGGAAGCGGAACGTTGACACAGGGAGGAAAGCACGTCGTAGCAGCGATGCCACTGGCTGCAAGCGGGGAGGATTTTAATTAATATATACTTAATTAAGTTTCCGCGTCGGCGGTATTGTAGCTCGGCTACGGGGGTCGTTATCTATGCCACGCAGTACGCGGGTGATTTACTAATAGAAACTACGCAGAATAGTTCGTCTAGTTAAGCCCCTTCGAATACACATTGGTTTATTGTGCGCTGCACCGATGCATCCTGGCCCGCTACTACGAAAGCATCGTATAGCGCACGCTTGCACGCCGGCTCTATTAAAGCACCCTCTCATTTCGATGCGCACCTCGCTGAGCACCTCCAAACATGCCTGCGCCTCGATTCCCCAGATGTATCGACGCCGCACACATATCCATACTTGCCAATAAAATCGATTCACCGGCGATTATTCTTTTACAGTACCGCGTGCAAAACACTCGCGGGTGGTTTTGACGTAAGTACGTAAGCGGTTGCGGTGCAGGATGAAAGTTATCATCGATGATTACTCTTCGAATGCTATCAATCGATACCTGTCGTTTGCTCGTGCAACGGTATCGGGAAAAATTGGAGAACAAAGGGGAAAAAGGAAGAAGGAGAAATGAACGACGTAACATAGTGAAGAATTATATTGTTAACGTTAAAGAACAGGAACATGTTTATTCGCTGCGTTTCATCTAAATAGTTTGTTTCATCTGTTTCCGTATACCTTATATTGTACTTCTATTCTCTCCTGTACACTAATGGGAATTTACCCCGTTTAACGAATAAATAATAATAAAATATACCTGATTATATTCTATCACATATATTTTACCCTTTACGGACGAGTATCGACAAATGGCCACCTAAGTGTTTCTGTTTTTCCATACGTACATCGTTTTGTGACGCAAACAGTTTCGATTAGCATCGCTAATAAACTCTTCTGTTGATGATTGAACGAAACAATGTTGTTTCGCGGCCAAGAGGTTAACAATTAAACGAAACTTCATTGAGTATTATTGGGTCCCGTCCACAAAGGGTTAAGTTGGTACAAATAGTATTACAAATATAATTTAATTATATTTTTAACAAAATTTAATTTGACCCCTTTAACTTCTCTTGAATCACAAAATTGGTATAACGTATAATATTTAAATATCTTGTATCTAGCGCAAAGTTGAAGCAGTGAATGGTTTTCAATAAGGAGCGAAGCCGCAGAAAAATCGTAAGGTAAGGTGTTAAGAGGCAAACACGGTGCAGAAAGCTCTTATTTGGAATTTTTGTCATCGATCTCGCGTACATAATATAGAAGATAATTGGATAGCCTATTTCAAATGAAACGCCCTGTATAATCTAAATAATAGGTCCTCGTCTTAAACTTACGACCACAAATATGCGTTTCTCGACGCAATATTCAACAGCGAGCATCATTTTCAAACATCCAAAGAACGAACGTGATCTATCGAGTGCTTATTAATAGTACCTAATAGTGTCTTGCTGATTATATTCGATGACTATTTACCCACGACCGAAGCAACAGATATTCATGGCCAATATTGCATCTGGCCGTTTCAGCTATAGCTTACATTATAATAATATCGGTCAACATTGTCGGACGATATTAGTTAGCAAACAAGGCCGTCGCGAACGCTGTTTGTCCCGCGAATAACGCTACTATCGGCGTCTATATACGTTCTATCCGGACTATAGAGAGGCGGAATAAAAATATTCACTGGTGAGAATAGTCGTAACAAAGCTGGTTGGTCGGCAACCGTTATCGGATGTTCGTTTGGAGCATAGTTCCTCGACAAAGAGCGACGCGGAGTGGTGAAGAGGATGGCAAAAGGATTCGGAACGATGCTCGAATTAAAATTCGGTCGAGCGTTCAGCCGCTGGCGTGCCGATTCTTTTTAGACTAATTGAAAATTATTGAAACTCGGCATATGGCCGGGAACAGGTCACCGGATGTCAAAGGCCTGGGAACTGGGAAGAGAGAACGCGGCGCGCGAAAACGAACGACAGACGCGTGCATGCCGCGACGAAATGCCTTTGGCGATCTCGAATTTCGCGTCGATTATTCTGGGGTCGAAGCTTAATAAAAATGCACGATACGCCGGCCGCACAAAGAGGGTTGATTCGGCTGGCGAGCTGCGAGACCGCGTGCACGCGGATTCTGACGTCCTAGGAAACAACCCCCGGTACCCTCGTTAACATTTCCTTCGTCAAACCGCCTTTTGTCAGCGTCACCCTTTCCCTCGCCCCTCCAATAATCAACGGCCGGCTGGCTAGTTGCTATTCACCGCTCATTTCGAACGCGGCAACGTTTCCACGACCGGGAAAGAACGACTTTGCGACTTTCACTTCGTCGACGTTCAACCCATCGACGGCTTAGTTTGGTTCGTAATCGTTGCATAGCGCGAATATTTCGAATGCCGTTGTAATAACAAACTCGTGTCTGGCCCCACACGTTCCTACAACGCTGCGAGGCATTGATCAGTCGACGAGAACAGGGAATAGGGATAGAGAGTGGCAGAGAGCGAGAGGTCAGGTACGGAGGTATGATGTCTCCAAGTAAGTGACATTTCGTGTTTCGTCTCGTGGAACATTTCACCAATGCATAAGGACACGGTAAATAAAAATATATTCGTTTGAAGGAGCTCTGGTAAGTTTCCAGAAGCAAAACGCGACCATCGATGGGACTTTCTTCCGCGTTTAATGCATCGATCCTCGACGAGAGTCCCGGATCGATAAATCGGTGTAATCTCGAAATTGGGTTACAGCTGTGAACCAGAATTTCTTTAATTATAATAATAGTATTAATAATCTATTTGCGGACATTAGTTCGCCAAAATTGGTAGATAGAAACCATTGTAAATTTAACCCGTAATCTGTGAGACATTCAAGACACTCGCAAACAATTAGAATATTCGAGTATTTGGAGTAGGAATAACATAATCCAGATAATTGGGATAATTGAATAGAAATATTTAGATGGCTCGGATAATAATAAGAAAAGGAGCAGAACTATGGCTCTAGTTTAAATCTGTTGTATTATTACGCTTCAGAGTAATATAAAACAATAAGTCTACAGCTGTTATAGTCTGATATATGTAAATAACGTAGAATTACTATTTATATAATTAATGTACCTAATAACTATATTACTGTTAAATAGGATTTATGCAGTCATATTTTGTCTTGATCACGTAATCACGTAAATCCAACCGATATTCGGGAAAAAATTCGGGTATTCGAAATCCGAATTACGAATAATTCGTGCTGCGATTATTCGGATATTCGGATACTTGATTATTCAGGTAGCCCCAATAGATACTACCTGATGCATTAGTATTTAAAATTTCATTGCGAAAATTTCATTTGCGCATCGTCTATCAAATCACCTGCTAACAATTAAGCAAATTGCAAATCCGAAAGTTAAATCCCGCGATGAGTAATAAAGTTCCAAGGAGATGGAGGAGGTTCAAGACTGCTATTATAATCGCGGCAATAAAACGGTTTGTCATTTTCATCTGTTTGCCAAGAGAACGGTAGCTTTACGACGGTAGCACATAATTTGTCGCATAAAAGCGTTATCAAGCCGGCGGACAATAATTTTCGTCGAATCGAGATTTATGCCGCGTCGCAAGGATCTTTGAATTAATACGAGTGTCGTCTTCTCAACACACGTTTCGTTTGCGCGGAGAGAATGATATGTCGACTCATTAGCGGGCGAGTTTATAGGGCCGTGACGATTAACACGAGCCCGCTAATAGGAACAAATCGTCCTTGGACCGCCGGATGAAAGTGCCACGACCGACTCCAAGTGCTTAACGTCTTCGCCTGACTCACGTTTATTCCCTTCTACTTCTCGTCGTTTCATAGGAGGGTTCGTCGATCTCTCGGACGGAGAACGAGGAATTCGCGGAATCAAGGATCTCGATTAATCAATTGCCGCAAAGTGTCGGACGCAAACGCACCCCGAACGCCGACACTTTTCACGCGGAAACATTTTTCACGCACGCGTCACATGCAAAAATTCTGAATGGTACTCGTGATCGCGCAGGATAGCGTGGACGAAGCTTCTGTCGAGCTTCCTCGCGAAACCCGTCAGCGACAAATAAAATAAAATCGTGAAATCTGTATTGTACATTTTTTTTTTTTTTTTTTTTGGCTCATCGATACACCGTGCATCAAACTTGATTCATTCCTGCAGATCTTTTAAATTAGATTTTCAACTGTGAGGGGTTTTTTCTATCTTTGCCTTCTGAATCCGCGTTTATCCTCTTTACAATCGACCACCTAATACGATTTTTATTCATCGCGTTATTCTAGTAGGAATCAATTAATACGTAAATATAGGTTACGATTAAATACTAATGGAATCGGATGGAAACGTTTTGTCAGAATAGTAATTTTAAAGATGTAGAAGCACAAATACAACGGAGATATATTGGTACTGGAGTTTCGGCGTTTTTGGCGTGAAATGCCATGCCATAATCTGATACCGATACTTCGTCAAGCACAAATGGGTACAGTTTTGAAGGAAGCACTTACGCTAATAAATACCTTGCACCGAAAAATATTACCGTGCAATAATTACGCGTAATTGCACGTTATATTGGAATAGTTTTCAAGATTCGTTATCTCTAGTAGGGACTCGTAATTAACAGTAGGGGATGATGAAAAATCGTGTAAAGTGTTATCGGCCAATAAATACGGCCACGAAAAACTTGTAATGAAAAATTCCACGTTAAAGTATCCAGCTCTTGATCACTCATTAGGTGGAATCGAGTAAAGCAGCGTTACGGGTAATTAAGAGTAGTAGAAGTATAATAAACAGTAGAATATCGATTAACGATGGGGACAGAGGAAAAGTTGCGCGAAGGAAAAGGTGGCAAAAACTAGTGGCGAACATGCAGACGAAGCAGCGGCAGAGATTCCTGCCTAATTTCCTCTCGGTCCGAAGGAAAGAAGGGTGAAAGTGAGGCGTGATGGGAGCAAGGTCCCATCAGGTGCTACAGGAGCGAGTCTGAAAAAAACACGACATTAGGAGCTGGTAATTCCATGGCTGCTCGTGTCCCAGACTACCATCGAAGCCCCTTTATAAATGCGTTACATCGCGTTAGCCGGGGATCCATTTATGAAAAAAGTCGGGCGTCGCGCGACCCACGATAATTACAGCGTGTCTTCGGGATTAAACATCTCAGGCCCACATGTAATTTGCGCATCGTTAATACGCGGCCGGATTAATTTATAGCCGCGAATTACGGGAAACGTAAGTACCGTCGGTATTTTCATTCGCTGTTCGGCTGATTCATCGATCCTTTCTAAAAATTCTCACTGCTTCTTCGAGAAAAAAAAGAAAGAAGGATCCTTCATCCCTCTTCTCGGTTTTTGTTAATACCATTGTGAATCGCGTACAGACAACGCGGATAGCGCGTGGCGAATCGATCGGTGCTCGATGGGATTCTTCGCGGTAGAGAAAAAGGGATGAAAGAACGGACAGGTCGGGTAAAAAAAAGGGGAAAAATAAGAAAGGAGGGAAGAGGGAGAATAGGGGAGCGCGAATCTTTATCGAAGTATCGACGTTCCGCGCCGATTCCACCGCGTGTAATTTCACGCCCAAATCGCGGAAGTTATGGCAATAGGGCTCGTGATACATGGCCATAAACGGGATCGGCTGTGGATCGCGCCAGCGTACTTTCTCCGGGGCCTGATCTCGTCGAAAAACAAACAGTTAAAGCTAGGTGGTCCCTCATTAAGTTGGCACCACTCCCGGCCCGCTCTCGGCTGGTTCCCTTTCGATTCAAGTCGATCTTGGTTGCCCTGTGGGGAGGGTCTCCGAAAGGGCCCGGTCCCTTCGACCCATTATGCATCCGTCTGTGTGTACGTGCGTACGAATCCTATGATGCCTGCGCGCGTGTAGAAATACAGACGCGCGTGCGTAGAATCGCGTGCGCGTATAAATGTATGTATATATATATATATATATAGCTATGGTGGGTCTCCCCTACGGCGTTGCGTTTGTCGCGCGCGCGCGCGCTCGTTCTGTGACGTCGAGTGAGACGTTACCTACGCAAAATGAATGCATTCGATACGTGTCACAATTGCTATGCCGAGGGAACGCCTGTTAACCGAGCGAGATAGAGAAAGCCGGCGATTTTGCCACGTGGATGTTATCCCCGTACGCACGTGTCCGTGTTTGTGTGTACACGCAAAACCTGTACATGTGTTTGCATGGTCAATGGAGCAGCTCGCGGCACCGATTCCACGGAATTAATCACTGATTTATGTAAAATGTTATTCCACCAGACGAGACGGATAAATAAACAGACGTCCGTCCAACGTGTACATAGACGACGTTGTCGTAACGATTTATTACATGTACACAATCGTACCTTAGAACGTTATCCTGAATGAAAGGATCCTGTTTGTATACTTAATGTAAATGTAGGAACTGCTACCGTAGGGGTATCCATCTGTAAAATCACGAACCTAGGACAAAGAGCATTCGAACTCCGGATTTTTCCCCAGACGCTTCCAATGATTTCTTCACCCTTTGAGTCCCAGGAGTCATTGCAAGCTAATTTTTAGTATATTTTATAAACAAGCACACAACTTTTCTTTAGACAATAATTTCCGAAATATCGAGGAAAATATATTTATTTCTCATCCTCAATTTCAAGGGCTGTTTCACCCCATAAATATGGATTATGGCCGATAAAAAACTACGTGGGAAATATCTCTTCGAACACTAACTTCTCATCAAGTTTCATTAAAATCGGCGATTGACAGTTGGAAAACATTTCTTCTTAGTTGCACGTTGTACGATTAATCGCTACAATAGAGTATAAAATATTCCACCCGCAATGGGCGCTTAAATATGGGATCCAAATGGTTAAAGCATAATACAGAGCCGCATATAGTTTTGAAGTAGACATAGGGAAACGAAAGTCCTAGTTCCGTAGTAACAGAATCGCTCGATTGATCTCAACGAGGGCAGCTTGGCTGGAAGATGATCCCCTGGAACGTGGTGAAAAGCGGTCGCGTCGCCGTAAGGAAAACGGCCGATAATGGGATTACACAAAGAGAATGGATTACTGAAATCCCTCGAATGCAAAACCTTACGATAATCTAGTACAACGTTCCCATATATCATGGACACATCGATGCGATGGCCATATAGCGACAAGAACGATTCTCGTTATCGGCCACCGTCTGCTCTCCGCCATTCTCAAACATTAAAATGTGCTAGAAATAATCGCGCAACGACCGCGGCACTTTTCTTCCTTCCACCTGTTGTACACCGATGTTACCTTGTAAGGTTGTGTATGCCTTCTGCGTGAAGGAATTATCCTTGCACGGTGTACGCAGGTAATGCGAGCAGTTAACGCAAATGGGACGGTACAGCACGCTGGCCTGTCCGTGGTGGGATTATAATGAAATAAATAGTACGATTAAGGGGAAACGCGTTCAAATGAACCATAAGGCTCGTGTAGCGAACGAGTTTCGAGATTCGATCTCACAGCCTGTACACGCGGATACGCGAGTCGTATAAATAGTTACTCTAAAGCCGATACAGCGTTAATGACCAGCTCGTTTTCTCTGTTGCAGACACCCGTCAACGACTCGGGACCGGAGCCTGGAAAAATTGCGTGAGTACACTGTATATATGTACACGGAACAGCCGATGGGTCGATATTTAATCGATATCGCCGCCGTTAGATCGTATCGGTAGTCTCTTCCATCGTTTTTCGCCGTGTCACTACATTAAACCGTGCAACTCCGTTGTTGGAACATACATCCAACGGGGAGATTCGTCGAATCCCCGTGGATGGACAAAGAGAATTCTTTCCCACGAGCAGGTGCTCCTATAGTTGTCAAGGGTTATTACGGAAACACGCCGTAAATGAAGCTATTACGCGTCGTGGGTTAGTAATGTTTAGAATGCTCGAAGCATGTGCTACTTTAAGCTGATTTTATATTCGTGCGTAGTACCGTATTTACTACTCACGCAAAAACCAATTACTCGTTGATAGGCTTGAACAGTTTTCTTTTCAAGGAAAATATAGATACTTGTTTCACTTGTTTTTATGGGTTTATGTTTTCATCGGTAAAACAACGGCATAGAGTTTAGAGTTTAGATGCAGATGAGCGATATTTTGACGTACGATCGTATGTATGCTTTTCTTTACTTTTCCGATTGAAAAGAACGAAGGCAGATGCATATGAGGTATTGGATGCAAAAATATCTTAATCCGAACAACTTAAGTCCATTTACCTTCTCTGATTTATCGAATGCTACTATTTCTAAGAACTGCATTTTAGTCGTAATTTATCGTCGAGTAGAAAAGTTCATTCGTTTTATATACAGTATCTGGCAAAATCAATAAATCGAGTATTGATTTGCATCTTTTCTATTCCTTTAAACCGGATTAAGTTGCTCTTCCATCCAAAGCTTCATATGATACTGTGACGAAAAGTTGTTGAAATAGGAAAATTCCGTGTCGCGTATTACATTTAACCCTAGTGTTAGGAACCAAAATATTCATAATTGCTTGAAGCTACAATGCTGAACATAATGGGAATCCACGACGGTATTTAGATGTTTTCGCAAGAACATAAAGTATTGTTAAGGGAAACAATCAAAATGAATACCTGGGTACCGGTTGCTCGCACGAGGATTAAGGAAATAGTATTTCTACCTAAAAAGACTTTGCTTGTTAAGGCATACGTTATTTATCGAACACGGAAGATTCAGGTAGGCGCAATCGTCTTGTGCGCGAGGCTTAATTCGCCTCATTGGATGTTCGATACGATCCGACAATAATAGCGCAACACAATCGGAAAACTCGTTAAACGTGTTAATTCCGTATTCCACGTATGTCTCCGTGCAGAATCTTCGCCCTACCCCCTTAATTATCATTTCTCTCTCATACTTAAATAATTACTCCGTATTAAACACGATCAGCTTTACCTCGTAATTTTACTAATACACGATCTGTATCAGCGAAATCGATCACGCACTGAAAAATGCCCGCGTTTACACGCTGTCGTAAAGAGGTCGTAAAACGGTGGTGTGTCAGGCGCGTGGAACGAATTGGAATATTGCGGAGGAATTATCGTACTCGCGAAATGGACTAATTACGCGAGAACGAGCGCAAAGAACACACATCAACTTCCAAGGTGAACCGATCTCTTCACCGGCTCTCGTGGCCGCCTCTTCTCAGACGAGTTTCATTCGAGTTTCTCGCTTTTGGCGTCACAATCAAGAACGAACCGTGAAATAGTCAATACCTGGTGATGGTTCACGCAGGTTAACGAAGAATGCGAGTCCTCGCAACAATGGAGGCCACCTACTCGCCCCCTCCCCGAACAACACCGAAATCTCGTTTCATGCAGCTGCTCTAACACCGTGAAAGCTAGACGGTAACGATTGTCGTAGATTCGTGAAGTGTGAATGCGTTGCTTGGAAACTCGTTGCGATCATCCAATATCCCAGTTTTCGTGGGATACGCTGATGCTTCCCCGGTAAGCAACAGTATGCATTCGGCGTCGACCAAGCGAATCACGTTTCACTTAGGAGTGCTAGTTTCCCCCCGAAGTTTCTAGGCATTCGACGATAACGTTGATCAGCTCTTGTACGGGATATTTTCGGACGGGTGGTGGTTCTACGCGCAAAAGCAAGTCGAAAGTAAGGAATAATATTTTTCCGTTCGAAGCTTCGTTCTCGAAAAGATCATGATTGTTCGATTACTCGAAAAATATTGACAACAAATGAAAACAAATATTCACCTGTCTAATGTATTCTAAATAATCTACCAATGCAGATTTCATGAATACTATTCCTACTCATCTGGAAGCGTTCGTAGCAAGAGAAACATGTTCTAAATGGCATGAAGTACAAAAGCACTGGAATGTTGTAGAATAATTTGCCAGTTGGAAAAGGTTGGAAAATAGATCACAATTTACAAGAAAGAATGATTGAAACATAAACATGTATTAATTTAAACACAAACACGTAATAATACATATTCAACGTAATAAATTATCAGTTCTTATATGAAACGCAGCCACAATTTCAATCGTTCGATTATTCGGAAAATTCGACTACTCGATTTTCCTGACATCAATTAGTTCGGTTAATCGAGGTCTTTATCTTAGTACGGTACTTGATCACTTGAAAGAATGTTCAAATCTAAGTATCTCGAAAACGAAGCTTGAAACGGAAAAATGTTATTCCTTACTTTTGACTTTTTTTCTCATTTAGAATCAAATCATGCCCGATGGTACCGCCCATCCGTAAACAATCTGTAGAGACCATTTTGGATTGCGCAAACAAGGGAGAGCGGAAAATTCTAATACGCTACGATTTCATGGTAACGAGCGTCGATTTGTCCTTAGATCAAGCGTAAAACGTGCCAAGGAGTCGTGCATTATTGGTATTCTTGGGTGAGCCGTTGGTAATCGTTCGCGTGGATCATGTTTTACGTACGCTTTACGTAAGCCGTTTACGAACATGACGGCATTTGCATTACACAATTGTCTGTAAGGCATCTTGCAAAGAATTGGCTTTCTAACGCCCCTGCGCGAAGCTATCACTTTGTATTTTAATGTCTAATGGCAAGTTTTGCGAGGACAGGTTAGACTACGCTGTACCACCATTATTGTTTCCCGTACTTGCGCCTACCCGATCTATTCTACTCAATTTGAATCATTCGTACGATCATTAGCTTTCGATACGCCGCTTTCGCCAGATGAAAATGATTTGAACCATTGAAGGGGTCGTTCGGAGACACTAATGATTAGGCTATGGATCTTTATGCAAATTCAGATTTTTACAAATGAAATTAAAGACACGAGATCTAAATAAGGGGTTGTTTCATCCTTTAAATACTATAATTTGTATTCTACCTTCAATATTTTCTTTATTTTTGAATACCATTTGCATTCTGTATCTTTTTAAATAATTAAATTTCCCATAAATCCATAAAGATCCGTAGTCCAACAACGAAATAGGTTCGAATTGTAAAAGATATTTATGACATACTTTGGAGAAGCAGACAGATAATTGAAAAACTAAAGTATTAACCCTTTACTTACGGGTGTCGCAAATAACTGCCCGAGTTTTTTTGATTTTTTCAATACGTTACAATTTTTGGGGCAAGAAATTCAATCGAATGTCATCGACAGTTAATATAATTAATTACGCAAGAATTCTTTAAGTCCTGCCTTCAAGGGATTGATAATTGAACGAAAACTCGTTAAATATTATTTTGGTCCGTTTGCAAATCGTTAAATTAGACACTATTCCAATAACCCTTAGAAGATATATTAGATCTTATAAATTTGCAAATTGTTTTTCATCTAATTGAAAAAAATTGGTGTCTGTAGATTGTCTATTGAAGTATGAAAGATATACGGAAACACGATTGCATCGTTTTAATAAACGTAACACGATTTTATCCCATGGACTTTCGTAGAGGCCAACGCGACGACGTTTAAACAATAACGTGCCCCGATTACTCTAAATCCTCCGCCAGTTTCCTCGTCACTTATCACCGCATCCTGATCCAGGTTAAGTCTCCCAAAGCGTCCTAGAGGAAGGCGGTGCCTGTAAAGCATTCGTAAAACCGCGCCGGCCACGTAACCGAGCGTGTATACACGCCCGGTTCGTGAAATATGTCGCGTCCTCGAAATTTATTCATCCGTATCTCTTGCAAACGGTGAAAACCGCCCCTGGACAAAAGAGCACCCCTATCTCAAGGTATCGCATAAACAACCGAGATCGCGATCTTCCTTGAGGATGTACGACCCCCTTACTTCCCCTTCTCACCCCACACGATTCCTCTACACGTCTTTTGGAGTTGCAGCTTTCGAGAGTGTGAGTAAATTCACAAAAGAGAGTCGTATCCCTTCTCCTGCTAATCCCAAAAGTCCATAAATACTGCAAGGGAGTTTATTCTCCGAAGGGTCGTTTACAGGATCACAGTTGCAACCCTGACACGGACCAGTGATGACGCTTTAATCTAACAGCGCTATGAACGAGGGCGTCACAGAATCTGCGAGGAAGTCAAGTGAAAATGATCGCTAGACCTCGGATTTTTATGCATCCATGGAAAATTTAAATACGCAAAAAGGTGCAGGATGCAAATGGTATTCAAAGATAAAGAAAGTATTGAAAGTAAAAGACAAATTATAGTACTTAGAGGATGAAACAATCCCCTATTTAGATCTCGTTTCTTCAATAAAGATCCGCAATCTTATCATTGTATAAGATTTATACAATTTATATAATATCAATTATACAACGTTTTCTTAGTATCTAAATGATTATATTGCATTTAAAGTCCAGTTGTCTTCTGTAAAAGATCAAGATTTTCCTATGATAAACAAATCTTTGGAATCATTTGCTTATCAGTAAAGATAGCAATTAATTACAATTGTCCAAATCGCACCGCAATATTGTCTTTGAGAAACGAAGGGTTAATTCGAGACGGAGCAGAAATTTTATCCAGCTATTTTGTTTTAGTGGAGTCTCGATACCTGAGACGTTTAGGAGAGCCGGGATAGGGAAACAAGAAGCTCTTGAAGTATTTCCCCGTTTCGCGTCCGTCAGTTGCATCACGAAAAACAATCTCTTCCAAATTAAAATGAGAATTGGATTAAACGATCCCGTCGACGAGGCAACCTAACAAAGAGACAAGCAGATCTCACGATGCCTCTCTTTAACGATCCTCCATAACGAATTGAATTTACCCAGAGAAATTTGTCTTCCGATCAGCCGAAGTCTCGATCGAACACTTGAAACGGTGCTCAACAATTGATGTAATCTGCTAGACGTTGATTCCGCTACGCGTAACTAAAACGTATCAAACGATGTTTCTTATACCCTGTCAAAGTAGCTCCGAAAAAGTTAGCTTAAAATACGCGGTACATCGAATCGGTGCTCGATGATTGGTACTGCTTATTAACTCATTTACATAACGGGTTAAATAAATAGAACATTCTTAGTAGGAATATTATTATTAATTTTGTTAATGCTACTAAAGTTATTTTTATTTTGTATGATATTTTTTAAAATTATCTATGCATAGTGATTGCAAACATCGCATTGAAAAACTGTTTCTCTTTTGAGTGATTGTGCTAATTATACAATACAACGTTTAGATATAAACCAATCGCTGTCCGCGATACAGGCCAGATATTAGTCGCGGAATATTCCACTTCGCGATGCAAATGGGTTAAGCATTGATTCTATGAAACGTAACTCAAAAATTCCTTCGAACGATGCTTTCTTCACTTAGTTAACACTTTCTATGCACGCGTGGGTCGCATGCACTTTATTCTGAACTTTCTGTTCAAGCCATTTACAATTTTCACTGTGATACGGGACCTCTGCCTCAGAACGATAATTTGCTAAAATAAACATTTTTACTTTATCATATAGTGCCTTGCAAACTCCACACTTTTTTTCTTGATAAGTATGATTTACGATCCGCGCGGCGTGAATGTGAAGTTATCGAAAATCGGTCTAGCATGGAATGCGTTAACCTCGTCGGTGTTGATCAAAATAACAATTCGCTGTACTTGGCGACGGTTCTAACCAGTATAGAGGTCGTCATTCACTTATCAGCGCAAAGTAAACATGACATCAGATCAACATCGACACTTTTCTACCTATTTCTCATTCACCAGAAATAGCGGATCGCTGTATCTTAATTTTATTACAAAAGAATCGTTTCTAATGTATGGTCATCGTGCAGACAGTATGCGTACGTCGCGTAATCGGCGAAACATTCATTTCGTTATCGAGGCGATGAAAAATTGTGCTGCTGTCGTTAAGTGGACGGACTTCCATTAAAATACACGTAACGTTACGAATTCGTCGATGACAGTTTCATGCTGTTCACGTTTAATGCTTACAACACAAAGTTTACAAATTCTACGCGTTATATGCTAAATAAGGAAACCAAAAACGTTCTTGGAACTTGTCTTTTAGTATCTAAATAGATCCCGTTGCCCATGTGTCGTCACTATATTAATAGTTCCTACTTTTAAGAATACCGGTACCACGTATAGACTCAACAATGAAAGGGTTAAAATACCCCGAATTCCAACCCCTGTGAGAATTACCCAAAAACACGTGACACGTCGAGTCATCCCCCCATTTGCAGACCGATCGGAGCACCCTTAAGGTCTCACCACCTAACGGTTCACCTTTCCTCGTGCACTAAACTACACACCTTCGGCCACGCACGCACGGAGAAATAGCGACGGAGAGGTAGAACCAGAAGATACCAAGAGAGCGCATCTTCTCCGGTCGCCGAGTGCTTCCACCTTGAGAGTTCAGCGGAGAGGGCAAGCGGAGAGAACGAGAGAGAGAGAGAGCGAGAGAGAGTGGTTCGAAAACCAGCGGGCTAGAGAGTGGGGTAGAGAAATCGGAGAGGGATTTAGGAGGGAAGGATGGTTGAGAGGAGAAGTTACAGAAAGAGGAAGAGAGAGTGAGAACGGGTAAACCTGGAGGAAGAGAGAGAAGTTTGTCGTAGAGGAGGAAAGAAGCGGAGGGGCAAGCGGTGGCTAGAAGCGAGCTGGTTGCCGCGTACGGCGAGGCGATGGGGCGGATGACTAGGCGCGAGAGGGGAATCGTGGAACAGAATCGGTGGGGATGCGCGGTGAACGTTGGTGGTGGGGGGCGACGCTCTCTCGTCCCCTTGGCTCGGTTAGTTTCTCCGTCGACGCCGCTGGAAGCGGATCGAGCGTGTCGTTGTTCTTCCTCGTGGACGATCACCTCGCGGCGAGCTCCGAGTCTCTGCTGTATTTAACCCTCGGGACCTGGTGACTGTTCTGTCAAGTATTGTGTTTGTGATTTCGGGAAACGTTGCGGATAATCATTGCTCGTTATGGAGACTTGTGCAAAGGGTGATTCCGCGGTAGTGCGACAATCTTTCGTATCATAGAAAACAGTGGTGGAGAGATAGAATTTCGTTGGTGTGGACAGCCGAAGTTAAACCTTTGCAAGGTGAAACGATTACAGTGCGCGGAAGTTTTTGCTCCAAAATTTACTTGCTGTTTCGTGTGTACTGGATGGAAAATAATAGTTTTGGTGCGTAAGCCTGTTTGTTACGGTGGATATTTCTCGCGTTTCGAGTCTAGTGGGAACTAGCACGGAAGTGTGAAGCAACCGGTTGACCAGTGACGAGGATCTGTCCAGACGATTCGAGGAAAGCGTGTTTGGTGTACAAGGCAGTGTTGGATGAATACAGAGAGGGAGTAATTTTCAAAGGACCGCTTCTTCTTCGGCCCTCGAGGTTGCGTGATACGCGGAGCCGTCGGACGCCTGGGCGTGCTCCGATCGGTCCACCGATTCTGCGGAAGCCTTCATTTGCCACGCCGATCGTGCCCTTGTGCTCCATCGTGGTCGGGTTTTTTCACTTTGTATCCTGAGTCCGGATAGCTACGGGAACCGGAGTGCTTTGCATGTGTCAGTGACAGTTGTGTGTGATCCAGTTAAAATTTCTCGTGCGATGTATCCATTCCACGCCATTTTCGTCTTCCATCTTGTAAGTAAATAAGTTGTATTCTCATCATGTGGCCGAAGAAAATTCGCGTTTCGGTTCCCGCGCTTTTACAACGCGGAAAATGAGACGGCACGGAATCGTGTGGTGGTGGTGGTCGAAAGGAAAGCATGTGCAAAGATCGGGAGAAGAAGGTGAATGCTCGTGGCAACGTGCACACGGTATCCTCTGTCGTGGAAGTAAAGGTCACGAGAAGCGACGGTACCGGTGACTTTGACACGTCCCGCGGGAAGACCTCGCATTAGGTCTCGTTTTACGAGCCAATGCTCAAAGCTTTGCCACGGCCGTGTTTAGCCCGTAACTACAAACGCGTTGTGTACACGTGACCCGAGAATCTATGTGCGTATAGTTGGCCCGTTTGCACGTACTTTGGGATACGGTTGACGAAGCTTGACCTCGAAAAAGCATACTCAGTGCCGTTGTGACGAGTGCCGCCCTGAAAGCGTTTCAAAGATTCACACAGAGGGATAAGCGCTGTTACTTGGTCGAGCTTCGTTTGAATCGTACTCCATCATCCACTAGGGAATTACAAGACCTCTCTATCTCTCGTTCTCTCTCTCTCTCTGTTCGTTAGAAGAGTCAGCAATCTAATAAGATGTGTGTTCGTGAAAGCAACATTCGCGATGTTTCCTATCAGTGTTACATACGCATAAGCTTCTTCAGTCTCCATCTATACCTACCCCGTAGATTCTTGATTTCGCCCGACGAAACTCGTGAAATTTCGTAGCGTGTGCTGAAGGCTACGTGCTGCTGTCTACTCCTCGGGGAGAATAAGTTACGACCGGCCGTAAGAAACTTCAGATAGAAGTTGGTGGAAATTTAGGTGACGCCGGTGATCGAAGGCCTCTCGAGAGGAGCGCCGCGTGTGATTCATTTATATCAATATCGGAGCGCGTACACCGATTAGAGCCAGTGCTTCCGTGATACTTCGTTTCTCTTTTGTAGTTTACCCGAGTCTTCGACTCTACCCAATATCGGAGCATTTCGTTTAACCCTTCTTCGGACTCCAAAGTTTAAAGTTCACAGTTTACTCCTTTGTTTAACCCGTCAGGGACGGAATCCGTATTTCATATTGTTACTCCGATTCGAAATTACTTTACGAATCCATTATATGTTATGTTGGTGCGTATGAAATATCGTTTTTCCGTAGCTTAAGATTAACGGATGGATGGTATTCTTTGGATTTTATCAAGTCGTTAATTGTGATGGGCAACATTAAAGAGGAAAAAATTAGCTGCAATTTAGATATGTGTGTATTGTAATACAATTGTAAAAAATTCAGTGTTTGACAGCGTATAAATAGAGGAGTAGTTCAATGATCATTTGCAAAATTTAAGAGTACATAGTGATCTTTCACTGGACAGAAACTTAGGAGGAAGATGAGGCAATCCAGAATTTACTTATGTCTAATATTTTTTACTTCGAAAAAACTTCCTTTCATATGCACCAAATTAACAGATTCTTTCGCAACCCAATTTTGTATGAGGTTTCGTTTACAAGAGTTTTACAAACTTATCGCATCAAATTAAGTCAGATTGAAACTATAATAACCGTTGTGATATCACATAACGTCAAATTTATCCAAAAGTAGCGTCGTCCTTGAAGGATTAACCCTTTGCTCCGATTGGTTTTTGATATTACCTACTAGTAGCTTGAATATACTTCTGCAGTAAAACCAAAGTTACGTTTATATAATTCCAAATCAAATTGTTCTTCACTTTCGCACGCTTCCAACTTTTTGGAGTACCTTGCTCCATTTCATTTCTTTCATACAGGAGTCAGCGGAGTGAAAGGGGTGAATTTTATCACCGTGTAATAAGTGCAAACTAAACGTGTAGCAGTGTTCAAAATTATTCTGTGAAACAGCGCGAGTAAAAATAAGTTTTTAAATAACCATCATTTGATATGCATTGAAGCTTACTGAATTTGGATTTATGCGGGGTCTAATTCGAAGAAGGGTTAATTAAACAGAAATGGAAGTTTAAAGTCTCTGTGTGTCGGATAATGCGTGCTTGCAAACTTATGGTAACCGTGTGCGAATCATGACGTCCGTTGTGGCGAACACTCGGCCTTCGTTGACATTTGCCGTCGGGATTCCATGCTTCTTGCACTCCGATCGCTTTCGTAAACGGTACAACCTTTCATCCATCCGCGGAAAAACTCCGTTAATCTGTTCTCCCACGGGAGAACGAGTCGCGCGTTTCACGGGCGCTGGTAACTTTTTCTCTCTCGGAAGGTCACGACACTTTTTTCGAGCGTCTGCCATCGAACGCGCTGTGTACAGACTAGGTGTATGTATTGGAATATTGGAAAATGTGAACGCGTCTGAAGTTCGCCACCCCTTTTCACAAAGTGTGCTCTCTCTCTCTCTCGCATCTCTTTCTCCCTTTACAATTTTTCTCGCGTCAATTCGAGATGCGTTTAATTCCGGCAAACATATATAAATAGGCATCGATAATAGTCTTTCGAACGAAAAGGTTCACAGAGTGCACAGAGATAGCAGTGTTTCTCGAAGATTTTCGTGTTTGTCCGGTCAATTAAGTTGGCCGTGTTTGAGCTCGTTTACAAGAACGCTCGTCGTCACGACGAGCTAATTAAACTTACAAGCGCTTGTTTTTGTCGAATGATTCACAACGTCTCGCACAATGTAACGATCTCCGACCTCTCTTCTTTCTTTTGCTCCGTTGCTTTGTTAACGCTAGATTTACGGAACCCGTCAATTTGGACGGATTTTAAATTTCATGCTCAATGTAGTGGAAATCATAAATACAGGGTGTGTTGCCTAAACTAGGCCATCTAATTATTTTCTATGATATACGTGGTTATACATAAAAAATATTAGGAATCGTAATCTTTTGACTGCGATGTGATATTTACGTGATCATTACAGTGAAGCATTCATGCAATAAAAAATGCTCGCATAGCTCATGGGAGAAAAATGATTGCTCGTGAATCTATTAACTCGAAGTGTGATATAATAAAATATTACATTACTGTTCAAATGAACCTTCAAATTTTTTTTTATAATATTAAATGCATGTTGTATCATACAAAATGTGCTGGGCATATATTTTATATATTTCGTAGATGATAAATATTTGGAGCATATATATATGATTGTCACAGTCAAAGGGTTAAAAGACTTTCAAAACGGCTCAAAATACCGTTTCCAGTATTTATGCCGACCAAATAATCTTTCCTCTCCGTTTCTTTTTCTATTCTTTTCTCTTTCTCACTCATTTTATATTAAATTTATTTAATCGTCCCATATGTATTTTAATTATTGAGTAGCACTTCGTATTTCAAAAACTTTTGTGTTTTCAACTGATTTCATATCATCGTGTTCGATCGAAAACTGTTTCGTACGACGTATGTATTTAGTTTCTTCGGAAAATATACGATGGTATCGATTTTTCATGCATTTTTCTCGACAAGCGCGTGCCAATGTTGTCCGGTGGTTTTAAAATAGTCACCCGACACGGGCTTACCGCTTAATTTATACCCCGATTCATTCCTGATTCCGCTTTTTTCACCGCCGCGCAGAATCCTTATGAAACATGCAGAGGACATCTCGATGAAAAAGTTGAGAAACGGGTGCAGGTGGCGAAGATATACGAGGAAACAGGAAATACCTGAACCGTTTCGGGTGATCGTATTTCTCAGGGAACCGAGTGGCCGCCTTCGCTTGCCGCCACCCTCGGCTACCACCGTTGCTTCGCCATGTTTACTCTGCTGCAAGTGGAAACGGGGCTGGTTTTAATATCGCACGTCCATTGCCTTCCGACTGTTTGGAATCCGCGCGTATCTGCTTCGTATACGTTTCAAAAGATAGGAATTTCACATTTTCTCTTCAAGACTTCCTCGAATTCTACAAATAATGACTGATTTTCAGTAGCTTTGCCCGGAAGATATGGTAGTCATTAAAATTGGTCGTAAAATTAGTTAGACACGAGAATTTGCATGGTTGTGTATCGAGGCGAACGAAACGTTTCAAGTGGTTTATGTTGAGGATACGATGCTAGGCTCAGTGACAGTTAGGGATGGCAACGATACATCGATGTTTTTGTTATTGATTTTTGGAAATCGAAACCATCGATGTTAGGCGGTCAACAGTATCGAAACTAAAAAGTGGTAGTTTATTGTGAGTATTGAAAGTTTAACGCCGAGTCTCTTCGATAAATTAAACATCGCTGGTCGATGTATTTTTGTTTAAAATTTGTCAACTGTAGACGTAGTAACACAATCTGCTGTTTTGTGCACACACCGAAGAAACAAATTGTTAGGAACCATGCTAGGCAAATTAATATTTTTTAACAGTTTATTCGATTAGTATTGGGATAAATAAGACGAGTATTAATATTACACCCTAAAATTAAAATGATTGAAACTCATTAAAGCCCGTCTACTTTAAATGTTTTAAACGTTGATGTTTTGTTATTGATGTATCGATTAACATCGATAATACTCTTACGTCGATATATCGATGTCTTCCCATTTTTTGTCATCCCTACACGCAGCACATCAATCAGTGCCACTGTTTAACAGCCATTTCATTTCATAGATAAAGTCATTTTTTATTAATACGAAAATAGTGTCGGTAAAATAGTTTGTAGATATCTATAAAATTAATTACGGCACAACGATATGCAAGTGACACTGGAAATAACACTTTGCAATAAAAAAAAAAAATAAACAAAGAAAACAGTAGTATTTTAACAAATTGTCGTCCAATTTTTTGGCGAAGCATTCGGCAACGAGCAGTGAATTTTTCAAGAAACTTCGAAGACAAAAACATGCAGAATTACAAATATCGTAGAGTGTCCTGAAGAATGAAAAATTGGTAAATAAGATATTTTAATTGAGAAAGGCAGCAAACTGAATACAATTAGAGTAGCAGCTATTGCAGCTTTTGTATCCGTCAGTATAGCACATGTTTAATTGTTGCATAATAAATGTAATTTTCGAGGTAAAAGGTCTCGATAAGAATGATCTATGTAAAATGGAAATTTTTAATCAAGGTACGAACCGTTTGGATCGATCTATTTTTTCCATGATAACAAAATTGAAGGGAGAATATTTTATAGCCCTTACAATAGCTAACAAAACTTCAATAAAAAGCGACATTATTTCTGAAAATTTATTTGCAAACTTTTGTTGTAACATCACTTCTATGCACACTCTTTGTTTTCTTTGTTCAATATCGGATGAATAGTATGTCGATCTATTAAGTTTGCTGCCATTTTTGCTTCTTTTAGCTCGATTGATATAATAGAACAATTGAATGTTGCGATCTACTAATTGTTTTGAACAATGTATAGTTCTATGTAGTTAGTTACATGCTTCTTGTACGCTGGGAAAAATGCCGTTCGGTTGATATAAAATTGGAGAAGGTGTCTATCAAATACTCGTTGCACCAAATAATCGATTGAAGGATTTACGATTCTTTATTACCTTTCACTAGTTTCTCAGAAATGAAAGTATCTTCAAATTACATATTGTCTTTTTGAAATAGTTACACGATGACAGCTCTATTACACAATTGAAGCCATGCATTTTCCAGACAAACAGTTTATCGTATTCCTCTTTACTTACTCCAGCTACTCATTAAACTTTTTGGTTAGGAATATCATTAGGCTATAATTCACGAATTTCAAAGGATTCGAAATTGGTGTAACTTTTCGATATATCGATCTTCTTATTCTATTTCTTCGAAGCGTTGAGAGGAACAATTGGTAGATTCAATATGGAAAGCTTTATTACCGTACATAATTGAACGCTATTTTTCCAAACGAAATTGCACGATTTTTGTTCAGTATGCAATAGTAAATTTCTCCACATCGAATCCTCCAGTGACTAGTTAACCCGTCATCCCCGATTAACGGAGTGCAAAGGGTTAATAAGCCTGAGCGAATTGCAAACAGCGCATCAATAACTACTTTAATATTGTTGTTTGAAAGGTACGCTTTTGCTATTTTGCAATTTGTGGCTTCGATTTTTACCACACAAGCGCATTGTTGCGAATACATACTCTTGGTCGCGTACCGTTAGAATCGCGCGTGCAAAAGGATTTCGAAACGGACACGAGCGCCAGTGGCATCGCTTGATTATATCCCTGTTGTTCAATCCGAAACTGTAGATCAAGCTAGCTGTTACGTAATATTCACCGCGAAGTTCTGTCCTCCGACGAAATAACACGTTTCCTTCGCCTCGTTGGAGCATGCCATATCGACGAGCATTTTTCGCGCTTATCAAAACCTACCCGCGAGTTTCTTCCCTTTATATGATTGCCATCTATCAAATTATGAACCCAGGACAAAGAATTCAGCCAAGTATTTAAACTCCAGACTTTTCCTCGGACGCTTTTAATCATTTCTTAAGTTAGGTATGATATTCCAACGCGAAAGCTTCTGTAAGTTGTATAAGTAACCATAATCAAGAATAGACTAGACCTCAGATTTCCATGCAAATTAACAAAAGGAGTCCTAAAAAAAGAGTCGTTTCATGCTCCAAATAAAATAACATCCAGATTCATTGCTGCAAATTGAGAGATCTCATAAATGCATAAAAATCCGCAGCTCGGTTATAGAATTTGCTTCGTTATTTCGAAACTATAAACACTTCGGATAAGTGCATCGAATGATAAACTGAATAGGGGAGCAAGTGAGCGAATTGCATCGAAAAATCTGGACCCACTAAAAACTAGAACAAATCGAGAAAATTTGAACTGATGGCAACCCTGTGCGCGTAGTTATACGCGATCGACGTTACAAACGTAACGTAAAATCAGGGCGATCCACGTATATCACGTACCGGTACCGATAAACTTAGCAATGGCTGAAAAATTGCCGCGATTAAGGTTGAAAATACAACAACCAGCAAGCGGCATTTTCTCACAACACCTGCGAATTACGCGTAATTGCCGTTCCTTCGTCCCGCTTCGTCCCATTCCATCTCTACTGGCGATCCGTTGCTGGGAACCCGAGGGCAGTTCATTGTCTAACGCCGCTCACGCCGTGTTCGTGTCACGAGAAACAGACTACGTAGGGATAATCGTCATGTCGAATCGGAAATTAACGTTAAATCGTGGCCCCACGGTTCGTTCCTTCGACAGACTCGAAGCCGCGAAGAAAAACGCGCTCGCCCCAGAACATCCGTTCACCCAGCCTGCGGATCATCCGTGTCGAATCAGGCAACTGTTGAATTTCCGCGGGATTATAGGTAACCATTGTCGGATCGAGAAACCCGTTGGATACATTACGACTATTTTATTCCCAGCGATTCGCCTCGGAAAATCGCCTTAAAACTGAGTTGCTGTACAGTTGTACCTACTTCGGATAGTTATTACCTTGGTGCGTATCGAAATTGCGATCGAATTCGTGGCTGAATGAAACGTGAATAAAATGCGAATGGGATGGTCGTTACCTGGAGTAGGTGAAATTGTCTGAAACTGCGTTTCAAACGGTTTCTAACAATCTTAGACCGAAGAAATCGTACCGGTTGGGCCCCTTGGTTCGCGATGTTGGACGTTAACGAGGGTTGGCAAGATCAATATTTAGTTTTAGGGTTCAAGGCAACGAGCTCGCTTCGGCATTGTTTTCTCTCGGCTTTATCGAAAATTTGCCTGGAACGTGGTTGGAACACGGGGCGCCAAGGATTATTAACGAGGCCGCGTTATCGGCGTTTCTGGCGCGAGAAAGCGTTGGTACTCGCGGGCGGCGCGGCGTTTCGATAGGCGAACCAGGGAATGTACGTAACGGTGTTCGAGCCGTTGGCGGTTTCGCGATATCGATTGTTTTCACGGCCCTGTGCCGTGCTTCGGAATAGTTGGCGAGCACGAGTGCGGAAAATGCGTAACATTATCCTACTCAGGCATGCATGCTTCTAAGTGGTAGCTTCGAGTTGCAATTCTCTTTTCCCTCTCTCCCTCCCTCTCTCTTTCACCCCATTGGAAATTCGGGCCGCGTATAGGTCTGATGATCCAACCGGTGTTTCTTGCGCGAAAAATGATTTGAAAATGGTATTAGTGCAGCCTACTATCATTTTCAATAACCGTAAATGCAGTACAAATAAGTAATCAATTATTCGGTTTGCATTATACCATATTCATTATACCTTCCTTGCATTATGGATCCCGCAGCAGAGCAATTCATTCTGAAAATAGTTTCTAGTATGCTTTACTCCGAATTGATACAATTGCGTGAGAATTTGTCGAATTTTATTTCTATTATCCTATCGATTGTATGCAAACCCTTCTTAACGTTACTTAAAGGATACGAAAGAACACGATATGCAATGTAAGTCAAGATTTTCACGACATTCCTATACGCACTCCTCGAGTAAACTTCGCCTTGGCGAATGTGTTATAAGCGGTGCAGGACATTCAAACTTTTCAATTCGGCATTGCAACTAATATGTAAGAAAAAAAAGAAAACCAAATTGTGGAAGTAAAGTTGAACATTCAAAGGAAAGTTAAATGTTTTAAAGAATTCATGGACGTAACGCAACGGTCATACAGCGGGGATACGATGGCGTAAAGGTTGAAAGCAGTCTATAGAAGCGTTCGATTCAGCTCTCGCGGCGATTCGTGCACAATGCATTTACGCACGTGCACGCACACGGTGACACGCAGCGCACGCAGCGCGTACACGAGTGGCCTCTTATCGGGTGGAAGAACGCGCGTTGCCGCGTATGTAGGAGGCGTGTTTGCGAAGTTATGGTGTCCACGAGCTTTTATGGGCTGCCCGTACCTGTGTGCACGGCCGCTTCACTACTTTGTGTTCCATGTAAACGCACGCGCGCGTATGCGTGCCACTTTGTTGAGCGCGAACACGCTCGATTGGACGCGTGTGCGGCAAATAACTACATGTGTCCAATTAGACACGCGAAACTGTTTCTCGATAGTGGATACTCGAGCCGCGAGAACGCCAACCTCGAGATTTCGTCCCGTAATTAGGCGGCGTGAACGGCGAACGATCGGCAATTTTCTCATTTCGCAAGCGCCGCTTGAGAAAGCTATCTCCTTTTCTGGCGCGCGGGAATACCTGTTAGCCTGGAAACAAATGGCTTGTACATTTCGGGGTTGAAGATCTAGGTGCAAGAACTTCTTATCCTGTTGCAATGGTAGTTGCGAAACATTGATGAGCACACTTGAATGCTTTTACCCTAGCTTAGGGTGCAATAGCAAACTCGGTGCACTGGGTACGACGGTAAACTCGATCTGATCTTGAGATAAAAGAGAACCGGTTATGTATGATATTAATAGACTGCGGATTTTTATGCAAATTTGTTTCTTCGTTGAACAGAAATAAAGAACTGGATGCTAAATAGGGGGTAGCTTCAGCCGTTAAACGTTAAAATATTTTCTTCAATTTGACCGTTTCGTTATTCGATTTTCTCACAGGTACATAAAAGTGCGTAGTCTGGATATTTAATAGCGATACGTTTTCCTTGGCGCATGACTAAATATGCTAGAATTCGAACGGTCAAATGTTATCAAAGGAAATCTTATGTTACTTAAACTTGACACCACTTTGTTTTATAATTGTGAGTCACGTATACCGCACCAAACACAAATTCTGTATCGAGTTCGAGGAAACGCGATGACGGCTTTGCGTATACTATAGAGTCGTTGGTTTATTTCGTTGGTTTTATATATGTATATTAGGTCATCTCATAAGTTCGTGTCAAATTTTCTTTTAAATCAAATGGAACTTGGAATGGGTCCTTCGATAAAGGTCTCAAGGAAAATCCGTTTTACCTAGCTTCAATCTTATATCCTTACCAGTAGGGTAGTTTTAGACCAAAGCATGATTTACAGTTTAAGTTTCATTTCTTTTGTTCAATCCTGGATTTTTTTTCAGATTTTTTAACTGCAGAAGTAGTTTATTAAAAAATTCAAACACGCCGATTATGATTGTATCTATTATATTTATTACAAATTGGAATGAACCAAAAGAAACTTGTTCAAATTCCACATCACTTTCACACGAACCCAATACAAGATTTCAGTGTCTAGCCTTTCTCGCAACATTAAAGTTATGGAAAAATAGCGTGGCAAAGGGTTAAGTCGGCAAATATTCGCACACAGTATCAAGCTTCGCTTCTTCACGTCTATATCTTTCCGAGATTTCATTGCAGTAGCCAGACTAGTAGACTGCTATCCCGTGTCTGCGAGCCAGACTTCATTCCCTTAAAAGCGTGTCCCTTCTGTGTTTGGCGGAGGCAGGAGGATGGGATCGCGGTGTCGGCTTTTCGTAAGCGTAATTTGTGCGTAATTATCGCAGATAGCGATACAGCTAGCCGCGATGAACCATTTATGTGATTAATAGAGGCCGGTAGTTCGCGAGCCTACGGCTCTGTTCTTCTCCTTGGGCCGACGCCGGTCTACCTGCGCGCGTGCACACGTGCATACATGTTCACGTTCACGTACACGTACGCGTACACCTACGTATATGCATGTACGAGAGGTTCTCGCTCGAGGTATGCTATTATCATAATTGCCGCCAATAACAGCCCGTGATTGGCGCACTTCACGCTTACCTAGTGCTCTTTTTCGGAAGTTTTGCATCCTTTGGCCGCGTTGCCCTTCTCTCGGCGCCCTTCTCCCTTTGCCGTGTTCACCCTTTTTTCTCGTTTACCTGTGCGCCGATCTACCTCTTCTCTTGCACACCACCACGCTTCCCGTCCGCCGATCCGGAGTACCTTGAACGATGTTCAGGCCTCTGTTCCGTTACACACTGCGATTTCGAATTCTTAAGAGCCGAGGGAAATGATAGGTTCAAGCATTGCGAAAATGAATCGTGAGAATTCAGGTAGTCGAATATCTTTGGACATTGATGTGCCTTGCCCTTCGCGTTGCCTTCATCCCTTTAAACCTCTATCACTTTTGCCACTTATCCCTCGGGAACACGGCTATTTCCATTTTGCTTTTTTGTTTTTCATCGGAGAGACTTTTAACGCAGTTTGCCCTGGCGAAAAATATTACTTTCAATGTGAGCAGGTTTTTAACACTACGTGTTTTTGGAATTAATCACACGGAGTATCTGACGCGTAAAATTAGATCGGGTAGAAGAAAAGTCAATAGATTTGCGACGCTTATTAACGCGCTTAAAGATCTTGTTTGGGCTATTACTATCACCGTGTTGCGTAACACGAACTTCTTGTCTCAAAAGAGTTTCGTGTCTAATAGATTTATTTCTAATCGGATCGGAAACTCTTAGCAGTACAGAGAAAAAATATTTACCTACAATTTTCGTCGTAGATCTTAACCAGTTGTAAAACATTAAGTTTGAACGTAGGAAAAGAGCTGCAAAAATTTAATGACACACCAAGTTTATTCACATTAATATCTATTCTATTAGGGTAGTTATAGTGACCATGTAAAGTAGTATATGACGTTCTTGACGTAAGCGTGATTGTAGTTTTAGAAATGAACGAAACGTTGCGAGACAAAATTATTGAGACACGAAATTAATTACATAAACAGTTCGCGTTATTGTGTTTAAATTTATGGTCCGTATGAAATAGTGAATTCTGGCGTCAAAGGGTTAAGCGAAAGGATCCGGCGATTTCACTATCACCATTTCGCGTATATACCACTGTGTCCTGTCTCTGTTCTTTTATCTTTCCCGTCTTGCTTCTCGTTTCTCCGAGTTCCAACGAGTAGAGGAGAAGGATAAAGGTGAAAAGACAGAGAGCAGACTGCGAGAAATCTCGTTCTTGAAAATGGCGGGCTGTCGCGCGACGAGTCTGAGGGGGAGGAACATCGAGTTCCGCATTTTTCTCGCCGTCCCGGTCGAGTTTATTTAAATTTCACGGCGCAGCGGCGCGTCGCGAAGCGTAATCGGTGCGCATCGCGGGCAACTCTGACGTTATTATCGCGTGACCCGAGAAATGGACCAATTTCGAAGACCAAACGGTCGCACAACTGCTTCTTATACACTCGCTACTCGTCGCGAAGAAGACTCCTGTATCCAAGTCGTTCTCCTTTAAATTGCATCGTGCTCCGATTGATGCAACGATATAAAAATGTAAATTCCCGCCGATTCGAATCGATAGCGCTAACTCTTTCAGTACGGAACATTGTAGACGATACACGATCGTTATTACAAATACAATATTTGTTCGAGTGTCGCGTATTGTACAAGATTACCGATACTACTGATCAAGATGCAGTAATTTTGGTTTCTCATTGAGTCAAATTAACGCATTATTTACCGGGAGTTTGTTAATAAGCTTTGTAGCAAGTACTACCTTATAAATTGGCCTTTTATTTTCCATATTGTTAATAATAATGCAACCAGCAGACGAAATGATATTTTGAATGTTTGTTTTACTTCATACGTCTGTGTAAGATCAAAACCATTCGGTATTGTCGAATTATAAGCTTAACTTGGCCGGCTTTTTATGTGCATTCGCTTAATTCCTAACCGGTAAATAATGTGTTAAAATTAACCTCTTGAGAAGTAATTTAATCTGTGTTAAATTTGCTAATATTATTTCAGTTACTATTGTTATTGATCCTTAACCATTTGCGCTGGTTATACACTCTGGAAGATAACTACATCTAATGCATATTTTTAAGAGATTCGCTGTTTTCTATAGTGATTTCTAAATATTCACGATATTATGTAAAAAAGTAAGTTTAATGAAGAAGGTGTAAAAATGACATTTATTTAAAGCTAATCGTAATAACAATAAACATTTTTAACTGGTGAACATCTGTAGCATCAACGTAATAAGAGTGCTAAATTAAAGGGAAAAAAGCACCAGTACCCAAAAAAACCCTTGAAACTACAGCTTGTGCTATAGTTAAGCGTCAGAGTGTGCATATGAACATTTGTATTTTAAAAATCTACAACAATGCTTGTCTAAATCGGAAGGTGTCGTACGCGTTCCGCGCCTGAACCGATGATATAAATAAACCTTTGGTGTCTAAACACATTTCGCGTCAATAGTTAAAGGTTAAAATATTGGGGTATTTTTCGAAGCTGACTACCGTTCGAACCATTTCCTCCGCTATAATCGTGGATGACGGCATAACCGCAGAAAACGCGTCAAGGACGGTGGTGTCCGATGTGTCAGCGAGATGCGCGTCAAATGTTTTAATCTACTTGTATCAAATCGCTTTTTGCACGCGCGCGCCAAACCGTGCTGTCACGTGCAACTGACATTTTGTAAAATCAGTCTCCGCCGGTTTGCGAAATCGCGTCAACGCGGAGAGGAAAAATTAGAGTCACAGAGGCAGTCTCGCTCTCGCTTTCTGTGAAAATACGCCGACGTGGAGTATCGTAGGCGTTGGTACCGCGACGCGTTTCATCGAGAACGTATCCACGTGCCGGTTTCGTAATTTATGCGCGATTACCGTCTTCCTCGTACGATTCTTTTCTTTTCCCTTCCTTATTGAAAAATCTCGCTACGTTCCTCTGCGATTTATAAGCTGTTTATAGCGGCTATTTGCATGAGAATTGTGCGCTTAATGGGTTTAGGACTTTTCTGATTGTAGAATTGCGCTTGGGTTTGAAAAACACTTTGTGGCCTAAAGCGTATTTCCATCCTTGCAGTAATAAGAAACTAGTATGCAATTAGTCGACTCAACGCCATTCCATAATTACATTCACCCGCGAACGAGCATTTGTTAAATCATTTATTTTCACCAGGATGTCTCGCTCACGATGGGCCACCTAATTATCTTTTTTTAATAACGATAGAACGATATTAAAGGAATTGTAAAATGCACTGCGAAGAACGTATTTGTTTTTCTTGCAGAATCGTCAAATTTATTACGCGATACGCGATGTGTATACGTTAATTAGTTGGCCTATTTTGGGTCGAATACTCTACGTGTTTATGTTCTTCGATAGAAAAACACGGCGTCGATTCCGTTTAATTTTGAATAAAGTTACTTCTATTGAAATTAATGTTTCCACTACTGGCAATCAGTCATCGCGCAAGACTGAAGATCATCACGTTTCTACATTTAACGTTTAAGGCCCCGAGGTTTGAAAATCTGCATAAAGACCCAAGCTAAATCATCAGGTTCGCCCATGGATTTTTCTAAGATGCAGCCAGAACATTTCAACCTACACTAAGATCACTGTTAAACAATTTTCTTACTGCTTTCCGACATGAATATAATTTGAACAATATTCGTTATAAAAATTAGGTAAACTTGCAGCGGTGCATTTTTAAGAATGCATTATTCCATGATTTCCTGTGTATAGTTGCTTATATATTAGTATACTTTAGTCAAACTTGAAGTCAATTAACTCTGGCAAATATTTTGTTCTTGATTCTGGCATGGGAAATCCCTACGATACAGCTTGGGTATAAAAACGCACAATACCATTTAATCAACTTTAATTTCAATTCTAAGTATAATCCTAATTTGAAGGATTGAGCGCCAATAAATACAGATTATGCATAACATTTTAGTATCTTGCATTTGGTACAGTGTTAAGATAGAAAATAGCTTACGTCCGAATGAATAGTCTTCGAAAAATTTATACGGCAAGGGGCTAAAGGTTGAATCACTCAAAGCAGCTCTAACAATAAAATAGCGATTTCTAGTTTACAGATCAGAACCCGAACAGGATTTTTACCCTCGATTTAGCTTTCCCCAAAATATTTCCCTTATACAATACACTGGCGTCGAACACGTAGCAGCCATTCTTTGGAGCAATATTTCCTTCGAAAGAAAGGTGCTCGCAGGCGAATTTAGACGGTCGCCGGTAGAAGAAATTTGTCAGGTTCCCTGCGCGAACAGGAACACCTTAGAAGTGCGAGTCACGCATTGACAGTTTGGTAATGGAGGCCCCAGGTCTCTACCAGATTCAACGGGGGCGCCTGGTATAGACGTATCTCGTTGGTCGATATTACCTTTTGGCGACCTGAAAACGAACCGTGCTACGGTGCTCCCTCGTTGCGTCAAAAGAGTGCACGAACACGTAGCCGGTTGCACATACGTGCACTATGAGCACCTTTGTCAGTGTGCATCAAGGGAGAGAGCCGTTTGTGTATAGGTGGTGGCCGTGTGTGCATACCATAGTTGCGTTCGAAAACGCAGAGAGCCGGTGTGCTAGCTGCAGCCACCTACATTCACGTCGAAACCCACTTTGCCACGCGGCGACAGACACACGATAAAGTGGAAACAGCTAAATGCCTTGTCAGCAATGGTGTGTGCCGGCGCCAATGGCATCCGACAGGGTTCCTACAATCAATATACCATGTAACTATCGCGACTATTCTTCGTATCCCATTTAATTTTCTCTCCGGTCCGCCGTTCGAATCGAATGAAATTCTCGCGGAAAGGAGAAGAAGAGATTCGTGGTGAAAAATCACGTTTACCCTGGCGATCGTGCAGATTGGTGGACGCGCAGCAGCCAAGCATCCAATTTATATTCCAGTGGGTGTCGGGGAAGTTAGTTTAACAGAACGGGTTCTCTGTGATGATCGACGAGGGAAAAATGGCATTCAAAACGCGTGGCCTCGCTTAATTTTTCGCTTAAACAAGCACCGTACTGTACTCCGATCGTTTTCAGCGATTCTTTTAAATCTGCGGCAGTGATGAGTAATCGTGGCCTACCGAAATCTTCACTTATCGTTAGCTGAGTTGTAAAAGTGAAAATAACATATCCGACTGCATAGATTTACATTTTTCATTAGTATATTAGGTGTAGGAGTTAATTCGATGCCCCTTCCTATAAAATTCAATGCTTATTTATACAAAAATCGAACCATTCTATTCGAACTATTCTACAGATATAATTAATGCTTGAACTATTTCTTCTTTAAGAATTAAAATAGTCTCTATTCCAGGACGAATAAATCAAAAGATTTATATAGAATACGACCAGATATTTTTCTTGGCCAATGTTCAGAAATTTATGGAGTTAATCCTAGATTTATACCCACTATGTTAGAAAATAGATCTTTTAGTTACTTTTTAAAATGAATCAATATAAATAATCTAAGGACTTAGTTAATCAATAGAATATTAGGATTTCAATTTTGACCCACTGTAGAACATAGGTTGCTAGTTACTGATTTGCAGATTCTATCCGGTCAAACCGGCCAATTAATTTCCTCGTTAGCAACAAAACAGAGAACGCGTTCGGCTTCCGTTCAAGCAACATTCGTTACAATTAGGCTCACTTTTCATCTCTATTTCCCTGGTTTCACACCACGTCACATTTTATCTTCGCGCAGAGATAATGATAAAACCAGAAAGCTTTCTTCCTGTGCTACGTGAAGCTTCTGAGGCGTTTTCGAGTGCCGGAAGAGCGATGTTAAATAGCCCAGGAAAGGGGCTCTTTCTCTTGAACGCGATGCAACGCGTTGACTGAACGGCATTTAAATTAGACACCCCTACTAGCTAGGTTTCATTCATCACCGCGCTGCTTCAATGTTTTTCCCTTCCCGCCTCTTTTTTTCTCGACGTATCACAATGTGTACCGGTGTCGGATTTACTAAATTTGGAGTGAACGCAGCCGTGGAAAAGCCGAATGCACAGACGTTGTACGAGAAAGGAAATAGTTGGCATTGCGCAGCGACGAGTTAGCAATAGTTATGTTGCAAAATCGAATCCGCTTGCGACGACCCAATTGCGGCGAGCCGCGAATTAATTGACCAGAACACCTGCAAAACGTTTCTGCCGGCCGTTGGCCCCATTTTTTTTTACAAGCATCAGCATTTCCCCGTGGGTTTGCGCGTTCACGAATAGAGGAGTGAAAAAATTCGCGTGCCATCAACGCAACAGTGGTGTGTATCGGGGAAGCGTGGGACGCGACAAATTCGCGTCGTTGAATCGCAAGGGTGCTAAGAGGGATAATCGGTGATCGTGTCAGCGTGCTTTCCAATAACTCGCCTCTCGCGCCCGTGAATTCGTTGGAAGAGAAAACGAGGGATCGATGCAAGAAAGAGGTAAAGAGTAAGGGGGATGGACGCAGGGTGAACGAGAGGTGCCCCCCCCCCCTTATACCCGTGTTATTTATGGGGGTTGCGAGCATTTCTGTCGGGCGCGCGTTTAATGTAAAGCCGGTCTTATCTTTTACGCGATTTAAGGGGGTTGTAACTGCACGTAATCACGCAGCACGCGTACCGACTGCCTGTCCCTTTCACTTTGGAATCCGTTCAAATGCCCACGTTTTTCTACCCTAGATATTCAAGTCTTTCTCGACACCCGTGCAAGGCTACTCTCCGCTTCTGTTTTTTCCCATACGCTTTTTGCCCCGCTGTAGGTAGGATGTGTTTTCTTCGCTGCATGGGTTATGACGCAAAGCATATCATTCGCGGTCGTTCGAAATTCAGTCGAGTATGGGGATTACAATGAGTACACAGATGTTCGTGTTTACCTTTCAAAAAGGCATGCAGTCAGTCGCAAATGTTTACCTTACATTGCTAAATTTTATATGGTTAAATGGATACAGGAATTGTTTCAAGAATAGGAATTTATTTAGTAATCAAAGTTAGGGAGATTGTCAAAACTAGCGATGTCTTTTCTTTGTGTTCTTTTAAAAGACCTAGCTTGCGTTAATATTAGGTGTCGAGAAAAGTTTTTGCTATTTTTCGTGTGAAAAACTAATGAAACATATTCTTCTTTCAAAATGAATTTATGAACCATCGTGTTATTCTATAAGATTCCTTCAACGAGTTAATATTAGGTGTGCCAATAAGTAGACTACTATTTTCGTAATAAGTCCAACACAGTTTAAATTGTAAATATACTATCAAGGTACAAAATTGAATCGACGAATTCATTTCGTAATGTGTATATATTAGAGAACAAGGCCAATTGTATTTAATACAAGACGGATACTTGATCTCGTTAAAAGTAGACATTAAATTTGACAACAAAAGGGAATTATTCACTAGTACACCTAATAACTTAGGTATAGATGTCGTTTTATAAAAATCTGTCTTTTTACTGTGAGAAAAGTTGGACGCTTCTTTGGGATCATTTTCGGTTGTCCAAACTCAGGAACAAGCGAAAATCTGTTAATCTAATTTGACGAATACGTATAAGTATAATCTGCGAAAGAAACTGCACAGCATGGTGTGTTTATTGCTTAAAAATTTACTTGAAAAATTCCTAATGGTCATTCAAAAATCGGCAGAAACTTTTCTATGTACCTAATAGAAAGGCATTCAGCAAGGCAGAGGTTTCCTAGCACCACTAGAATGCCAAATAAAAATAAAACCGTCTTTGTGTAAGAATTCATTTGAATTGAACGTGCCAATTAAGAAACCTTAAGTGGCTCATAAGTAATGGATTTTAAAGCGTCTATCCGAATTTTCCATCTGAGCTTTTACAAGGCGTCTACCGCAAACGGTTTAACTGGGAAAATTACAAATATCGTCGCAGGATTTTCCTAACTGCGGTCATAACGAGCAAGGGAAAATAATCGGATAAAGTAGGTAGCAGCCGTACAATTGTCTCGCGTAGGAGCCTCGAAACACTCGAAATGGTCTCCAAGCCTGTTTCCCACGTGCTGCTGAAGCGCAATAGCGGTGCACACGGTAAAACGTGGTCGACGACACCCGGGACCGATGTCGTCGTCGTCCTTCCTCCTCGTGCTCGTTGTTGCTAGCGGTAGAAAAGGGCGGCGAATGCTCGGAGGTAATTTTATTTAGAAACGCCGCGTGCGCCACTGTACTCGTTACAGGAGGTAATAAAACGGGTCGCTGGGAGCCTGTAGGCATACGGGCTGCGCTGTGTTTTCGACTAATTAACGTTGCCCGCCACCACGGTGCTTCGTGCCCTGTTTTAATATCGGTACATGCGGCCGATTCGAATATTTCTTGCCTCCTTGGTATTCCAGCAACGACGCGGCCCGCGTTACGCCGCGCCGCCAACCTTAACGGCGTTGTTGCGCGGACAATTTCTTTTTCGCACTCACCCTCTTCTCTCTCTCTCTTCTTCGCTATTTTATAAAACGATACGGAAAAGGGCCGTCCCATCAATTCCTCCCTCTGTGAAATAACTATTGTGCACGTTTTGGACAAAATTCGTAGCTTCTACGTTACAGTTGTCCCTCGAATTATACGCTTCTCAAGTACTCGATTTCGATTTTACGCGGTTTTTTGGAATCTCTGAAGTCGCCGACTTTGGAGAGTTATAAAAATTACAAATAATATATGCTTACAGTATATAGTTCTTTTTTATCTTTCTACGTCTAATCATTGTATTGATTTATGCATATACCAAAGGGTTTTATTTTTATCGCGTTTATAAAATAGTCTGTAGTCTACGCTGGTAATTTTTAATGAATGCGTGTACATGCGGCCATATCAGTCACAGGGTTAAGCGACGCACTGTGCGACCCCCGAATACTTTGCGCATTATTTCTCTTCTATAGTTTCCGTTTTATAAAACACACAAAAGAGGCATCATCAATTCTCTTCCTCGTCCCGGTGAAATAATTATCCAGAACAACAAGCACTCGACTTTATTTAATTGCTTCTACATATGTTTTACATATTTGCCGACAATTTGTCGAACCGAGGACCCGCAAGCGTTCCCTCGACAATAACACCTGGATTTATCAACGATCATAATTAATTTATTTACAGCTCTGTTACAACGACGTTCGAGTTCATTTAGTAAATACTGATCGCCGTCACGTTAGCACGGAACGTTTATTACAATTAATTCCGCAATCCCGAGAACAGCAATTAACGGTTATTTTTCTCGTCTCGCGTTTTCTCCAACCCTTTTACCTTCGCCTGCCATTCCTTTACCCCTTTGGCTGCTGCTGCGTTTTTCCGTGGCGTTGACGGAGTTGACTGGACGAGTCCATTATACGGCGTGCCGCGACGGGCCGACAATAAACCAGGATTTATCGCCATAAACAGATGCACCGGGATGTGCTGCTCCTTCTCTCATTAAGCATCTGCGCGCAAAGCAATTTCGAATCGAAATAAATCTTATTTTATCGTCGGCCGTGGACACGATTATCTCGTCAGGGGCTGCTTGAACCCGAAATTCCGTATAAATATTCCCTTTTACCCTCGCCGAGGCCATCGGCTTTTTTCTCGCGTCATTCCTCGAGCAAACGTTTGTTTTCCCCGCGGAAAATCCGTGTCGCGAGTGTAGTAAGCCTTATCGCCGATCATATTTTATGTCGATCGTTGTCTGCGAAATTACAGAGCTCTCTGTTACGTTGCAGGCGGAAAACGGAACGATTTAGAAACGAATAAACAAACTGTACGTGTATTTCGTTACGACGATAATCGTAGTGACACGATTGATACGGTCCCCGATTAGTATTATTCGAATTGCATTGAATAATCGAAGTCACGGAAGCTACTTGTATGACCTGGTTTTTTTTTCCCCATCCTCCTTTACAACGTGTTTTTCCACATTCAATCGACAGACCGTGTTGCCGGCGAATCCGAGTTTTCGAGGAGCGGAAGACACCCTCAGAAGCAGGGAACTTTGTTCGCTCCTCCTGAGAAATATCGCGGAAGAAACATCTGTGTACTCATTTCTCTGGCTCCCTAAGGATCCTCTAGGAAGCTGCGTAGACAGGCAATAAACCATAAGTCGTTGACGCCTCGGAGACTCGGAAAGGTTCTTTCCACTTCTCTTTTCACGAAATCGTTAGCATCTAAATTCTCTCCTTCCCCGTTTCCATCCCCCCTCCCCCAACTCCCTGCTCTTTCGTCTTCCTTATTTTTCCCCCGTGTCCTTGTTCGACTCTGAAAAACTTCACGGTGAAAACACGACGAGTATCCGGGTTCCTACTCCCCTTGCAAACCCGAGCAGCTTCATTTTAATCGTTATTGTACCGATGTAAGTGTTATAAGGCCACCCCCGTTGTTGCGCTCTGGAGAGCGGTATACGCGTTACGGTCCGTGAAACGTAACACAGCGGCTTCTTCGACCCCTCCTATCGGTCGTAGGATAAGCCCGAATTTCGGTATTATACCCGTAATTCGCACGTTTCGCCGCGTTTCTCTTTCAGGAACCCTCCTTTTATTTCTTTGTGTGCTTCCGTGTTTCTCGTTCCCTCGTCTGTTTATCTCTGTCGCTCTTTCGTCTACCCTTTAATACTTTTATAACGTCGTGTATATACGCGAGCGGATACAAAAAGCTCCGGGACCCCAATTCGGTGATCCTCGGTCGGTAGTGGCTCTGATTTCAGTGAAAAGCCTTTGGATCCGCTACATACCGTTCAACCCCTTGGTAAAGGGTTAAAGGTTGCACGAGGACGATCGCACAGACTCCGGTTAATCGTTGTCCGTAGCTAATCGTTCTGTGGTAGTGTTTTACCGAAGTAGCTTCATTCTCCCGAGGCCGGGAACAAGTTTCAGATTAGGAAACCCGTTCCCTAGGTTCCCTAGGTTCCCTAGGTTTTTCTCCGGTATTTATGCAAATGAAGCACGCATTCTGAAAGCAATCCTGTGTTTAGCGTCCGCCGGATGGATCTCTCCTCGAAACGGTCGAAGGTTTTTCAGACTTGCCCAAGCACCGTGGATTAGATAAAGCGAACACGGTTCGGGCTTGCGAACGGTATGCCTTTCGATCGACAAAATGGAGGATCAAACAGGGGGCGGCGGTGTTGATCGATCGATCGATCAATCGACCCGAATATTGAACGCGGTCATAGGTTCCAGCGCGCAGTTCGATAGATTTATAACTGGATTACCGCGGTCGTAATTCGCGGCGAACGCTAGTCACAGCTATTACCGAACCTCCATGAATAATGCATTAATGCTTATGGAATGCCCGCCCGAACAATGATTGTCATTGACTCGATGATGAACCGAAGTATCAGATTCGTATCGGTAATGAATGCCGGCGCGCGCGTTTGCTTCGTTCACCCGAGCTTGCTTCTCCCCTTGTTGCAATTACAATCGGATCTCGTGACGTTCATGCGGTTTGACGATTGTAATACCGTATTCTAACATTGTACGCGCCTCTCGGCAGATGTCACGTGGCCCTGAAAGAACCCTCGTCCAGCATCCCGGGGATATATTCTTATCTTCGATCAGAGACGACCACATACGATACGAGATCTCTCGCGTACACACAGAGAAGAGATGTGGTCCCTATCGTGACGCCAACGACCAACCGGGAGAAAAGGTACCCGGCTAGAGAGTCGGAAACCGCGATCCGCATCGATGCTTGATTTTTACGTTTCATAATTTACCGCGTGATATATAATGCAGTAAAAGCTTGGCGGGGGGGCCCGGCTGGTGTAACCGAGCTTGCTATGAATATGGAATCCGTGAATAGAGGAGCGATTTTATGAATGCTCGGATGGATACGGTTAAGCGCGAGCCACTCCGCTGTACCGCCATTTGCAATGCTAATAATTTCGCGTGATTTTATAATGCTCGTTCGAACGGAAAACACTGGCCCGATTCTTTCGCCTGCTATATTATTCGCATATACGGCAAGATAAAAGTTTATACAGTGATACCCGCTTAATTTTCAATGAATTCGGCTACTCGCGTTGTAATTTTCGCCAGCACGCTGGCAATGTTGTTTTCAAGTATCAACCCCCGTGCTTTGCGGGCAAAGTAGATAGAGAAGGATAATAAAAAGAAAAGACATGGTATGGTCGGTTGCATAATCGTTCGTTCGTGTATTGTACAATTTGGCACAGGGTATAGTTAAACAGAATAAAGTAAAACTTAAATGAAAAACACGAAAGTTAACCTTTGTAACGCCGTGCAACTCAAAAGTCTCATGCCCATACATTTAAATTTGTTTCATTTTATCTTATTTGTATATTACTGTATCATTACGTTTCATTGCATTGATGTCAAACAGCGATACAGTAATTATTAATTTCCTTTATTTAGATTGAAGTAAAAGTTTCGACTTTACCCTGAAAGTAAATAAAGTTCGGGTTATAGAGGGTTAACGTAGAATAAGCTAACACTCCTGGAAATTGTATGTACGTATCTTTATTTATTATTATACATGCTAAGTGCGATAGATGCATAAATACTTATACGTCTGACTATCTATCAGAGACATGCAATGGCTACGAAAGGTATTTACACCTCACTGTATTTTTAGATTTTAATACAACTTAGCTAAGTTCAACCGTATTAAATCTTGTATTACTTAATGGCACTATTACGTGACTACACTTATTAAACGTTGGAAGAGTTAATGCAGTTGAAACTAATTAAGTGGATAGTACTTAAATGCCTAAATACAGTGCTGTGCAAATACTTTTTGTAGCCACTGTATATGATTAACCCTCACCCAGCAATGACCGAGTCATTTTGACCCACTACACTCTAAAATGTCCAACTCATAAAATTTAGTACGAAGAGTTCTTCTCGTAGTATTGGGTCAAAATGACTCAGCCATCTCCGGCTGTCGTGAGAAGAGGGTTAAATAATACTCTGGTGACCATGGAACCAGTGTACCGTCAGCGAGGATGTAGCAGAGAGGATCGATCGACTACCGATTCGCAGTTCTCTGGTTGCGACGTGTCTTCAACCGCGAGAATTCGCGAGGGACGTTTGATTAATGCGCCGGCGGACCCGCGGACATCATTTTTCAATATCTCAGCGAGAGGATTTAAACGCGGCACGAAAAGCAAAACTGTGCGGCGGAGTGAAGGGGAAGGTCGTGTGTGCACGGTCGCACTCGCGCGATCTTCTATTTGTATCTGTCGTCATGATGAGGTACAAAAAGGCAGGGAGCGCAACGGGCTCCCGTTGTGCCCTCGGTGTCTCCTCGATCGCTACTCGGGGATCGAGAAAGAGAAAACGACCTCGCCGACTAGAAGATACTTACAATCCCGATTCGTTACAATAACTCTTGTTTCTTGTGCAACGCGCCTCTCGTATATGCTCCAGAGGCATTCGAATTCGATCGACGGGAATCTAACCAGTCTCGTCTTATTAGGCACGCATCACACATATGAAACACGTCGTGTTCACGTATACGAGAAGAATGAAACGGCGATAGTAGCGGGGCCAATAAAGCATGACTCGCCGTATCCTTTTTTCGGCGATTGGAGTTTAATTGTGAGCTGAATTTGAATCCAATCGTCGACGTGCTCGCGATGGATCCTGTTGATCTTCCTTTGCGCGATAGGATTCGACTCTTTTTTATACGGACCTCGACCACTCGAACGAGCCATGTACGGTTCATGATCGCATGCACTTTCTCGTCTCGATGCCAACACCCTGCCCCTCGTCTACGCATCGGACTCGTGGCATTATAGACTCGTTGAGGACGAAATGAAATTCATGAGCGAGTCGGCACCAAAGAACTCGGCGTCGTACGCTCTTTTCTTCGATCTACTGGTTGCTGTATATACGATAAACTTTGGTAATCCAGTGGAAGTTTTAGCATTCTTCTATGCAACATTAAACCTCGTATCGCCGAGGTATTTTTTCGAACACGAATTCCCGACGGGGAATTTTGAATCCTTCTTCGAATTATGCCCCGCACAAATTTAAATTCAGTACGTTTTAATAGGTGTTCGTGTGCAATCATTGGAAAATTTATTTAGTTTTGTGTTGTCTCGCCAAATTTTGAATACTGGTTTCGCATTTACTTTTCGCTTATTAACGTAGCGATAAAATTAGAGAGAGAGAGACGTAAACTGTGAAATAAATTTGAGAGTTCGAAGAAGGGTTAAACGAATCGAGCGTGATAATTTCGCGTTCGAATTGTCGCGTATCACTGAACAGAGTTCGCTCTATCTGTTCACGGGATTCATCGTTTCAATTGCAGAATTTGGTTATTTACCCATTGAGCGTGATATCTCTTTCGCCTGGATGAGCATTGGCAACGGCGAACAATGTAATTTCGTACACCCATGAAACGCTCGAAGCGAAGATCACGCGTGAAGCAAAACTAATTACGATAGGGGAGGAGAAAACCGGAGGCTCTTTTATCGTTGCGTAGGGAAGAATCGGCAGCGATAAGCTGCATCCCCGATACGATTACTACGACGCTATCGTTAATTCTAACTGAAACATAACGTCCAATTAACAGCGGGTAATTCAAACGTGTATAATCTCGCCAGCATCGAGGTTCATCCCCGCGAGCCTCAGCCGGTTATTACGAAAATTTTTAAAGGCCTTTGCGCGTCGAGATATACGTTTGCCCGTATATATAATCCTGGAAGCTATACGGTAACCCTACGGGGGTGAACATAAAACCTGTTTCAAGTAGAAGGCCAAAATTACACGTCCCGTAGCTCAAGTTTAGTTCGTGATCGCGCAGCCTCTTGGGTATAAAACAGTATACTACCGTCTTCCCTCCGAGGAACTATTAAGATGAGTAGCGATCCGAGAATGTTGGAACCATTCTCACTTGGTTTAGACTGTTCAAAGTGTTAGTTCCTTTGCTTGTTCAGATTAACCCTTTAATCTGTTAACTGAGGATGACGAGTTAACTCGTCTTATGGATTACCAATGTTTCGAACGTAATGCTTTACTTACTCAGAAATTTCTCATTTTCCAAAGCATCTTTATATGATCGTATCGAAGCATGCTATTTTACATTTATATACGCGGCAATTGAAATTCTCCCAAAACGATATTCATTCTCTTTTATCGATTTCCATTTCTACGCGTAAAGAAAATTCTGATTGAGAAAATCCCCAGTTGAAGAAAAAAAGGTGAAACCAGACTGTATTTATGATTCATTTCTTTATGTAGGTATATTTGCTAAAATATAAATTTGCATAAAGATCCGTAGTCTAGATCAGGGTTTCCCAATCTTTATTCTTCGTATCCGTCGAAAATTTGCAATTTATAAAAAATACACATACATGTTTGTATAGTGTTCATTTATATGAATCGATCACTGCTACATCTACAATCAACTATCCACACTTAGAAAATACAATTAATCAAATAAAATAAACGTTGCCCCACCATTCCCCCATTTTTTTTTTTTTTTTTGGCCACGCGGACCCAATTGAGAAAGCTTAGCATAAAGCTGCATAAAGCCTGTATAACCATAAAGTTGTAGATGGTGACGACAAGCCTGGCGATTAACAAACCTATGGAATCCCGAGCAAAGGCTTACTAATAGCGACGGTAATAGCAACAACAACGGTAATGATAGTAATAGCCCAGGCTTTTTACTGCTCCGCGTGAACAAAGCAGAATGCTTCCAGCCTCGGTCATTTTACAACCCGCAGAGGTACGAAGTTGCAGAGGGAAAAAGGAACGGAAAAGGAAAAGGTTCACATAATAATAATAATAATAGTAATAATAATAATAGCGGCGCAGATCCCCGGGAGTGAGATGCAGAAGGCGTAGCTCAAAAAATACGATACAGGAGGAAGCCTGTGTAGAGAGTAACTGGCAATAGTAATAAAAATCGCGGTATTGCGTCATTCTGGAGCTGCTGCATGCCTTTTGCTCCTCGCATCCACCGCCCCTTTTCCACCCCCAATCCTTTCCGTCTTATATCCTTAGCCGGTTCAGGCTTGCGAGCTTATTTTCCTTGGCCAGAGGAACTTTACGAGCGGCGCGTCGATAAATTCTCCCCGTAGTCTCTAAGACGGCGATAAATTACTAATTTCCTCGCCGTCCTCTTAACGTCGATAAACTTCCAAACAGTATTCACGCTTCGAGCGGTTATTAATGATTCCCAGGCAGCGAGAATGCCTCGTTCGAAACAACGCGAACGTTTTACCGGATTTCCAGAACACGGTTAGCGATGTTCTTCTTTCTGGTCGCGGCTTTGACAGTGAAACTCAGGTTTTTCTCTCGCGAGAAGCTATCAGAGAGCATCTACATATTCTCGAACCTTTCGCGAGACTAACGATTAGATGTCTCGCAATCCAGGGTATCGTTCTCCAACTTTAACCCTTTGCATTTCGTTGGTGCTGCTATTGAGACGCATGTAAATTTCCTCGAAAGTTATGATTCAGGATTTTTAGTTCCTACGTTAAACTGCGTGCAGATAGTACAATGAACTTACGAGGTCTTCAACGGCTGAGAACATTACCAGTAAAGGAGATAGGGTTCCGTACACACATGTGGCGATACGATGGATCGAAAACGCATCGTACGCGTTCCCCGAAACCTCTCGAAGGTTCCGAATTGGGTCCCCCAAGCGATTTTTTCTCGTCCCCCTCTCAAAACGGACTCTTTCTTTTCGTTCAGGCCTGTCGCTCTTTCTTTCCGTGCTATTATCTCGTTAGTACAGCGCTGTGTCATGGTCCAACAAAGTTTGAGGCTTTCATAGAGTGCCTTAAGACCGAAGGCGTCACTCTCGTTTATCCCATTCTGATTTCCATCCAACCGTGTCTCGTTCTCTCCGCTATTCTCTCTGTCCCTTGTTTACCGTTTCTTTCGCGTTTCCTTCTCTGCCTGTCTTTTTCCAACAAAAGCGGCGCTGGGCGCATCGCGTATCCACGAGGACGTGGAATTTTCAGTATGTTTCCCTGGGTTATTCAGATCTCTCGGCCCAGATTTTCCCTGCAAAAGTACACACAAGTGTGTGCACTGGTACGCGTCGCGTCGTTCCAAATACTTGGTGGCGATACATATACACGCATACACATGCAGATACGTAGAAGGGAAGAGAGAAAGAGAAAAGCGGGACCACGGTTCTAATTGCCAGCCCGGTTACGCCGTACGTGTATTCGTCAAATTTTTTATTCGTCGCGTTTCGCGCGCACTTGTTAGCCCGCCGTCTAATAAGCGAGAGAGCGTTGAACGTGGGTCGTGAGCGTGCACGCGCGACAGAATAAAAATGTTATTCTTCCATGGGGAGCCAAAGGCCCGTAATTATGTTGTAACGCGTTGCGCGAGCTCTCGCGTACAGCTTTACACGTTCCTTCGTTCGGCATTGTTAATAACGACGATTTGCGCGAGTGCTCATACGCCGGGGAACAAAGACGCGTGACCTATGAATAACACCATCGATCACGGTTCCCTATTAAAGAAAAATTGCAGCGAAAGAAAAAGGAAGTAACAAAGCGTACCGTCATATATCGCAAATAGATATTTCACGCTCAATCAAACATACAATTGCCCCGCGATTCTGTATCAATACGTTGTACACGGTTGTACGTATCAGCGATTCGGAAAAAAAAAAATATCCACAGAGGAATGTAACATATTCTTCGGGAACGGCGACGAGTCTTTCCTTCAGCAACGGCGAAAAGATCGTACAACCTGATAGGTATAACGGACAATTAGCCGTTTCTCGATATCAGGCGGGGGCGTAAGAGCAAATCTATGGAGCGTGGCCGATCGGTGCGTTCGATCTCCGGAGATATCGCTGGCGGGGGGCACGGGTGAAAGGCCATAAGAGAGGCAAAGAGGCAAGGAAGGCAGAAAGAGACGGAGAGCGGAGAGAAAGCGAAGAATGACGTGTTCGGTAATTAGCGTATTATGCATTCGGCCGCGTTTGATTTATCGGGAGCCTCGAAGGGGAACAGGATGTGCCCCCGGGGCGCACCCAGCTCCATCTCACGCAACTCTTTCCCTCTCTGCTCTCCTCTGGAACCGCGGCCGCCGCCGCCGCCGCCGCCGCCGAGGCCCTCTTTTTCTTCTTCTTCTCTACACGATCTCTCCCTGTCCCTCTCGTTTCTCCTGGACTCGCTGGACTCCTCTCTTCTTCTTGCGTACGCGGCGCGGCGCAACGTTGGGCCGGCTGACTGTGTTCACTCGCTCTTCGTCAGCCTCCTCCGCCCATCCTTCTCACCAACGCGCATTCTTCCTTTCTCCTTCACTCATCTCTTCTTTTCTCTGCCGGCCCTCACGGCGCTCCGTTCTCCTGCTCTATTCAAGCCAGCCCTTCCACAATCATCCTGCCCCTCGTCCCTTCCAGCCCTTTTTTCATCCTCTCCGTCTTACCCGTATCGCTACTCGCCGCTGTCTTCTTTCACTGGCCTTCATTGCCTCGCAATAGAGGCTAGAGGGACAGAGAACGCGAAAGAAAGAACCTATTCCCTGGCCTTTTGCCTACCAGACTTGGGATAACTATTGGTCTATCTTTTTCTCTTCATCTATAGACGAGAGAGAGAGAGAGAGATTTCCTTGGTTATCGCATGGAATTTTCACCAAACGATTCTGATAGCTTTTATATCGACATTCGTATCGATCTGTCTGGTTAAGAACGAGAAACTCGCTTGTTCCCGGCACCTCCAGGTTTCTGCTTGATCGTTCTTCGGGAATAACGATTCCTGATGGCAAACAACGGCACCACGGAGGCAACAATGCGTGAATGCCAGTCAATTGCACCCAGCCAGAGGACAGACGGAATCGTCTACCTGAAATACAGACCCCAGAGTCCCGGTGATGTCGGCAACCGTTTAAGTATCCCTAGCCTCGCTTCCACGAAGCACTTGCACTCGTTCAAGCTCTACAACGATATTTTCCTTGGCAGCAACCGGCTCTTCCTTCTGCTCAACATTTTGAATAGATAAACGGCAATGGCTTCAACGTTGTTCCGTGTACTAATTCGGGAAACGCAACGCGATAGGGATACGCGAGTTTCGTCGATAAGTTTAAAGTGTTGCGGTTCTTCGGTGTGTTACATAAAGGTCGAGGATTTTTCTATGCGCTTTCGCGCAAAGGATAACACAGAGAAGGGTGGCGTTGCGGGGAAAGTTTGAAGAACTCCAAACGAAGAGAACTCGTTGAATTCTCTCTTGCCGGCAAAGTGAATCGCGAAAAGGAAGCGGCGCCTTCCGCGGGAACTCGCCTTAACAATGGTTATCTAGTAAACAAAGTCTCGAGGGTCTCGTCTGAAGAGGTGTCCGTTCTAGCGGTCGAATTCGCAAATTCCATAAAACCTCGACGATACTCTTTCAACGATATTCATGTCCCCCCTCTTTATTCTTCTTCTTTCTTCGCTTTCAAAATAGATTTATCCGTTCTCTCCGCAATTTCTTTATCCAATTCGATCGCAAACTTCTTCGACAATCTAGGAACTCGCGTCCAAGTTGTCCCCGCGAATCATCCCCCCATTCTTGTTGCCTGTAGCGTAGAAGTATCTTCCCTTCTCCCCCCCCCCCCTCTTATTCGGGAAATTTTCAAACTCAGCTAGATTCGCATGATCGAGGAGCCCACTGATCCCTCGTGTGTCCCTTTCACGTGACAAAGGCCCAAAATTCAATGCAGGTAAACCCTCGGTGTCGTAGGTGTGTGTAGCGCGATGAATAACACGATAAAAATAGCACGCGCAGGAATCACGGGGATCTCACCCCTTCTGGCCACGTAGGCAGGGTTGACTTTTATGTAAACCATCAACGGGGAACTGTCAGCGTCAGCATTCCTAAGCATGCCTGTGTATTACACGCGCTGCACTTTTTCCTCGACGAGACACTCGCATGCGCGAGCCAAGCTGAAGGCGAAGGTGAAGGAGAACCGGAAAAAGACAGCGCATGCTAACTTCGCAAACCGTGACACGTAGAGAGTAAAAAGAGACGGAGCGCGGTATTCTGTAACTTCCTGATACTTCGAAGACTTTATCAACAGGCGGAGGCGATGACGAAAGCCTGGCGCGTGATAACGGAAGCAGAGGAAATCGACTTCCTTCGTCCTTGCTCTCTCCGCTTCGAATCCCTGTCTCGCGATAAACGCGATTTACGAGCCTATCTTACGAATTCTCGAGATGAGATCCATAAAGTCTGCTCATCCCCCGCTTCAAAGGGTAAAATCTTTTGTTTCAATTTTCCAAAGGGGGAGCGCGATAACGTAACGACCGTCGCGCGAACGTATGATAAAAGATTCGTTCCCTGGATATAACGCTCAGATGATTCCTGCACGGAGAGCACATGACGCAGGACGATAATAGGGAAGGGAGAACTAAGGTGAATGACTGTCGCGGTAGCTGGGGTGACACGCACGGCCAGGGTGATTATATCAATAATAGCTCCCCGGAGAATCGATCTGTGCGACGTATGCAACCGCCCGACTACTTCCATTCTCCCTAACCTTCTCGCGTTAAGATACCGTGGCCTGATTTCGTGAGTTCTATAGTTTTCACCCCTGTAGTGCTTCCTGTATCTGATCGCCAGATGAGTTACCTCTCCTTTTTATTGGCCAGTTAATAAATTTATCGCTATCCGGACCTCGGATCTCTCGTTATTACGCCTCAGCGAGCAAAGAGATTAGCTTGTTTCAAGGAGTAATTAATCGCGATTGAGAACAACGATTTGTTTGACGAACAGAGGCACCTTTTTTTAGTAACACGACTGCTCTTTTATACGCACCGTTTCCCTTTTAACGCATTCGCGACATATATCTATATCAGACGGGTTTAACGTTACCGTTTATTTAAACGATCATATGTGTGAAATATTGGGGTACTGGTTCATTTTTATCAATAGCAACAGCTTTCCTAAGATATGTTTTATCCCTTTGACGACTTCAGTACCTCATACTGACCATACAGTTATGCACGATGACATAAATTATTTTTTTAATTAATTTCCTGGTTTGCCTAGTCTAAAATTGAGCCGATAAAATATTTCAGCTGCTGCTTCATTTATACTACTGACGAAGCAAATTGTCGTTCTCCTATTAAGCATAGAATAGACACCACCCTCTCGACGACGGCATTCTTTTGCTAACATCCCTCACCATTTTCCATGGTCTTGGTAATTTCCAATCAGATTTATCGTTATTGCGACCAACTTACGCCCTAATGCCATCGTATCAGCGTCGTACGTACGTTTATGATGTCTCGAGTGCCAGACGAGACGGCGATGCACCCTAAATCAAACGGTGGGTTAATAAAGCCTTCTCGCGGATCCAACCGGCGCCGCGAATAGCATTCTTCCGCCCTAACATTCAGTGGCAATAAAGCGCATTTACGACGACCTCCGGTGCCGCAGTTTCAGCCGCGGTTTTCTATTCTTGACTCGCGATTTTCCGGCGACCTTTTCCCTCTTTGAGGTGAGACTAACTGCATACTTGCAATCACGTACCCGTGGACAGCCAAATAACCCATCCGCCCCCTCCCCTCCCTCGCAACTAGTAGATATTTCCGACGCAAGAGAGATCCTTGAAAGGTCTTCTGTGTGCCCGTTTGACTTTATGCCTCGCTTGATTGCATTAATATTCGAGGATCTCCCGTTTCGCGAGATTTACGAGTCGATCGATACCTCCCAGACGTCCTGATGACGCTCGTTTCGTTGCAAACGTTCGCCGCCGTACGGGGTAACGAGCTTGAAAAAGAATTATGGACGGAGTAGATTTAATATGCTTGTTGGGGGATTAACCGTGGTGCGCAGATCATTTCTATGAAAGGAACGGGTGGTATTTATAGACAGGCTCTAGAATGATGTTGGAGAATTTTCCGGTAGATTGGCGCGAGTTCAGCGATGCCAACTGTGTATTGTATATCACTCTACGATATCTAAGAAGGCGTATAAATTAGAAACGGTATTCACAGCTATTGCAACTAACTAGCTTCTTATATCTTAACCCTTTTGCTGCGGCATTTTAAAATTACAAAACGTTCCCAATGCACAAATGAGGATTATTTGTATTATTACAAAAGCAGGACGGCTGTAAGTGTTTGCATATTTCGCGTAACTAATTACGGTAGAATAAGTACACATTATAGTCAAAATAGTATCGTGTTATAGGAAACGAATACGTATATTTTCACCAAATGATTGTCCAATTTTTCAGGATTAAAGGATTAATGTATAAAGCAAGAAAGAAATGGATTTGCTTTTCATTCGGCACTCGCATGAGTCTGCCCGTAGCAGTTACGCAAGTTTCCTTGCCTATAGTAGTTAAGGGCGAACAAAATAGAAGAACGTTCATCTGAACGAGAGAACAATTCGAATGAATCCCAACGACCAGTTTTTCTGCCAGTCGTAAACAAGAAGCCGATGCGTGTCGTGAATCCGAAGCCGTCGAAACGCAAAAGAGTCTTCTGGTGAAGACGAAAGGCAACTCGCGCAATTACACGCGAGTAACGAGCCTTGGTGCGGCGACGCGCGAGATTTAGAAGGCACTTCCGATTCGACATTGACGAGCGTGTTGGGCGAGTGGTCAACGTGAACCGGATGGACGTTTTGGCACGGTACGCGTAAAATAGTGTTATCGTTAGTCGCGCGAACGAGCAGGATTCCAAGAACGGATCTCTCGTTAACCCCTTGCGCTACGATTATTCTATTACTATCGCATGCCAGCTTTTAGCCGATCACTGCTTTCATATCACGGTGCGTACAAATCATTTGAATATTGTTGGGCAGTTTTCATTTAACCACTTGCGCTGGCTATTATTTAGCTAGCATCTATAGCAATTTGCGGAGATTTGACGCTTGAAATTATTTGTATAAAATTTTCGGACCGATCTTTGAAGTTAATGGGTGAAACATACTCGTGGCGATTCTTAATTCACTGCGTGTTTATTAATTTGTGAAATTTCACAGTTTTTAGTAGATCTAATAGTTAATAATACGTTGTTCCAGCGGAAGTGGTTAATAACCTATAATATTATAATACGAATCCAAAATTAGAGTTGAAATCAAATTTCATCTTCGATGGTATCTATTTTTGTCGAATCTACACTATAATTAATGGAACGAGTGTGAGTAGTTATTGTCGTGCAAGGGGTTAACTCCTTAATGCTGAGTTTTTCTTTAATTCGAGGATATTGTACTTCAATTTTTGCCCTTTGATTGTGGCGCGATATTTGCATGATTGGATAATTAAAAATGCGCATATAGTTTAGGTAGGCAAAACAGTTACTTATGAATAAATTAATCTGAAGTTTAAAATAGTAAAATGTTAAATTGCCGTTAACTTGAATCTCCAAATATTATTACCAAACGATAAGTTAGAAAATGAATCTACTTATGTTGTATTATATGCACAAAATCTATGGGGTTTGCCATATATATATATATATATATATATATATATACGGCTTTCGCGCAGTTAAAGGGTTAACAAACCAAACGAAAGAAAGTTAAGAAGAAGACCCGCAAAAAACTCAAATTGTTAATAATAATAGCTGATAATTTCTACAAAAAATCGTAACATTCGCGCTGATACCTTCTCACGATAACGAGTTTCACCTCTTCCGATTCAAACGCCAAATATTTGCGTACCTCTGCAGCGTGAAAGAATTTCCCTCGCGTAATCGAAGAAAAGCGCGCAACGACGAAGCAGAGAGACGCTCCGAATTTACGCCGGTTTCGTCGTAAAGCACGAGCTCGCTCCGGCTCGCTAAAAGGGGCGTTTGTCATTTCGTCGACCTACGTTTTTACAAGGGAATGTTAAATCTGGAAACGGTTTCGCAGTGCGCTGTAAACTTATTCAGCCGAGACATCGTAGATTTTGTGCGAGAAGGGCCCTCGTAAAAGAAACGTATGGGAAAATGGCTGCTATTGCACGACGAACTGCGCGTGTTACGCTCGTTGTTTCGAAACGGATGCGCCGTTTCCACGAGTCGCCTATGTTCCGGTCATCGAAGTGGCTCGTCATCGGTACTGCTTCAAAGGCATACGGTAAAATACGTCCGGTTGCGTTGTAATGGAGTTTGAAATTCTATAGAGTGTACAGAGTGTCCCGCGTAACGGAGACAAGCTATATCTCGAACCCTTTCAGCGGGCATTTCTTTTCTAGCTTCACGCGAACGAACTATGTACAACGTTTCATTTATACGAGTAGAACAAGTATATGGTGCGGTGTATAACTTAAAAATGTCACCACACTAGCATAATGCGCACAAGAAATTTAAAGGTACGAGTCTGTCGTGTAATTGCACAATTTGTCCTCAGTCGTCAACTGCAAGACTAGCTCGTTATTTTGGTTGAAAGGGTTAAAATGCTTTGTGGATAGACAAAAATGGCTCGAGGCAAAGTTAAGTGGTTTAATATGAGGCGTGTTCTGATATCAATTTTAACCACTTTTATGCATCGATGCATATGCAAAATTTAGTTGCATCTATTTTCTATGCGTTAATCGATGCACTTTTTTCTTCTCCACACAAAGGTGAACATTGACCCTATAACAAATGTTCCATTGATGCTCCATCGCACTAGAAACATTTTCTTCGTTTTGTTGCTTATGTTATTTCAGACACGAATTAAGTCTTCTTTACTAACTTTTCATATTTCTCCTAAAATGTGTTGCGTAATGTCCGGAATTAAGGAAACTTTAATCTTGCAAATCACAGAACTAGTATCATTATCAATCACGTTCCGACCAAATCATACTTCTCGAAAAAGAAAAAAAAACCATCGCGTATTTAATCTCCGTGGATTCTATTATCGCGTTACGTTTTTCATTTCACCGTGAAGCTTATCCGTGAGTAGTATGTTGCGCGTACGACGCGGCACAGGAACAGGGGAACAAAAGTGGTATAATCGATCGCGGGGGAGCGCGCACGTTTTTCTGCCGGCGACGTTTTCTCGGCTTTAACGTTAATTTAACCGGCCACCCTCGTCGTTTGCCAGAAAGACACGCCATTCTCGCGTTACCTCTTGCCTGTGAAAGAAGGGGAAAAGCAAAAGGTGCAGAGGGAACGGAAAGCAGAGGACAGAGAGCGTAGGGTGGGGCCACAGTATGCGTCGTGTGTTCCGGTCAGTACCATCTTCTCTCCGTCGTTGCCTCGGCGTGCCCCTTCGTAATTTATGTTTGCTTTATGGCCAGGAGAATAAGGAAGCGTCTTATTAAAGACAGCCGCGTTGCTGCTTACAGCTATCTTGTAAGAGGGGAGCAACGGTTGACGAAGAAAGCCACATGGCTGCGTGTAGCTTGGGCAAAAGTCATGTTTATGGTAGGAGTTGGGATCAAAAAGTGCGAAATAGGAGGATTTGTAAGATACAGTGTCGCGTAGAACGAGCTGTCGCTTTTAAAGGATAAATGAAAAAGGGGCAACAGGTGACACATTTGATTACTATTGCTGGTAGAAAACATTCGGCCAAATACGATAGTATAAACGTAGCTGAAAACGCTAATGTTTTTGTGATACAATGTACTACTGTGCAACTATAAATCATAATAGACAGTTCATAGACGGCACGGAGCAAAATTAGTGAATAAAAATACTTGCAAAAGTAAAAATTAGCTTCGAGAAGTAATTTAAAATCGTTGGAGTTAATTTAGCCCCATTAATACGTAAAGTAGTAAATCTATTAAAGTTCGATTTTGCTTTGGCCATCAACGATTCGAATCTAATCAATTCAATTAGTTACCAGGTAGAATAGTCAGATTTAGACCTGTTCGTATATAAAAAAAATCAATCGCAAGCTAGGAAAGAATAACGGTTAATGTTAATGGATTAACTTTCAGTAGCCGTTTTTATTCTACAAAAAAATCTCGTTTAAATAGAATCAAGTAGAGACTTCAGCATACCTAATATGATATTTCTAGCGCTAAAGTTTCGTAAATCGCAGTGAATTACTCTGCTTCGCCACTTGAGAATACTCTATGGGGGTTTCAACCCTGGCATAAATGTCAGCTATTGCTTTTCTTTCCTTCAGCCGAGCAAAATTAAACGTAGCAGTTGATCAACTTCACTCTGAAGTAAATCACGGTGACGTACCAGTAAATATTCGCTTTTCGAGCGTAGAATTTTTGATGGCATAGTGGGAGAGCGGGGAGGAACGGTGTCGGGGATTGAGATAATAGGATCGAGCAGTATGGCGGTGGGTGTGTTTTATCTACGCAACGACGCATTAATAGAGGACCAGCGACGCGACGGTGTCCGTTTAATCGGCTATACGGACGATCCGCTTTTAGGAGAAACGAAAATATCGAATGGACCACGCCGTCGAATGCTGTCGGCCTTCATAAAATTGATGGCTTTCGGTAAAACCCGCGATAACAAAAGTCTCATGCAAACTTCATTGCTCGTCAATGAATTAAGATAAAGGAAATGTCATTAGGGAACGCGAATGGTTAAAAGCACGAGTTTTTTTGTCAAATTGGCGAACTGCTACTTCTTTGCCGATTCTGATGAGCTGGAAATATGTTGTAATGGGTGTTATTTCGAACAATTTTTCTCTGTGAAAAAATTGACGATCGACCATGGTTTGCAATTAAATTTATCATTTACGAACAGCTGTATGGCAACGTAAGGAAACCAACTCGAACCTAATTCAAATGTAGCTATTCTACCTAGTCATTAATTTAATTGATTGGATTTGAATTAGGTTTAGGTCTTAAACGTAAACGGAGGGTTGTTTCACCCTCAAAATAGAACAATTTGCTCATTTTCTTCTTGCGTATTACACGCAGCATTGTGTGCCTTTTAACGTATTTAAATTTCCCACAAACGCACAAGAATCTGCAGTCTATTAGTAATGAAAATTAACATTCTGTAAAAAAAGTATGCGTCGCAAAATACGGGTGTAATTATTTCACACATAATTTCGTCTACCCCATTTCGTCAAACTACTCCGTTTTGTTTAATTTTCCTCCGTACAATGAACTCGCTTGGAAATCGCCGTGACCTAAAAGATCGCGAAAAAAACCACGTTGTTCATGATACACTCTTGTTGTTCGAGAGCCGATTATACACTTCGAAGATGTTTCCAACGATTGCGAAGTATTAGTAGACGCCGCTGCAAAACGACGGGAATATTTCACGAACCCCCGGAAATCCTGAAGAACGGTACTACTTGGCTTGAATTCCTATTTCAACCCGTCGAGATTGCTTTCCTTTCTCCGACGTATTTCGCGGGAAATAAAACTGTACGCTGCGAGAAATTTTGACGGTTCCACTGGAGCGGAAGAGGGGTAATGTTTCTGCAAAATTAGACACCCCAACGCGAATAGAATCAATGGTGACATAACCAGAAAATCGCGGTGAGTCATAACCATAATAAGTTTCCGAAGGATCAAAGAGAAGGAGTGGAACCCTTCGTTGCTTCTTTATACTTGGAGAGTGCAACCATTACTTTCACCATTCAGGAAATTGGCGTGGTTGAATACTTAAAGGGTGGAAAACGTTTGTTGTGGCGCACGATTTACGTCAGCACGGTTCCGGATTTTCGGCATACTTTAACGTAGTTCCCCCTGGTTTACCTCGAGGGAGACGGAGGTGACGCTTGTTGGCTGTTTTTGAAAAAGGCCGGTTGCCTGCGGAGGTAGATTACCTGAAATCTACCTGAGAATTCCCCCGTCGGCACGTCAGTACGTAAAGTCCCACGGGAAATCCATAGCTTTGTTTGCTGGACGTCGCGGCGAGGATAAGCGGATTTATGCTCGCTCGTTTCTGACCGTGGCTACCTAAGTACTTCCCCACTTTTATGCTATCACCTGCGCTTAATAAGCTGCAAAACCGCGCCGCTGCGTAATCGGCCTGACTAACGACTCCATTCTACGCGGAGAATTCGATCGGTTGACCGTGAGGCAACAGTTTTCATCGGAAATGTGAAAAAAAGCCTCCGGAGCTGATGCACGATTTCATTCCTTTGTTCGTCTCTGTATGAAAAATTGGGCTTTCGTCGATTATTGGACGAATCGTCGAGCGATATTTATACAACGGCGAGGAGGGGGGAAAAAATTGACGGGGTAGAGAATCGAAAGCCAATAACGCGAGAGTTGGTGAGATTGAAAAGTGGCGACGATCGAGGCGCGCACGTCGAAACTATAAAACGCGCGAACGATCCCTGCTATCCGTCTCGCTCTACTGACTTTCTCATTGTTGAACAAATTAGATTCCCGTAATATAATGGGATCCGATGATCGAGTGGCAAATCATTTTTCTGTTAGTCAAATCGGTCGAACGGTGTCGACCGTGAAATTGAGAAATTCGTCAACATAATTAATGGCTCGTTTTAAACTCTTCCACGGTTGCGCGGTGGATTATCTCGGATGAATGCTTTTCAATCAATCGTAAGACTTCTCCCATGATTGTGAAAATATATCGAATTTATTGGTGCTTACTATTTTTTGGAATTTAATTTTCGAAAGAATCGCAATTTCACGGTGAACGATTTAGAAACGTCGGTATGTTGCAGAATTAATTGATTGCATGTCGAATTAAATTTCTGGGTACCAGGAAGAAACTAGCGGAAGTTCGCTTTTGGAATAGAAATTCTAGGAATAACTGTAGCTATAGAAATATAGAGATTGTCTAGACAACTAGTTTGCCGTGTTCTCTTTTGCACAGATCTCACAATATAGTTAAACAATGACTGCCAAAAATTTCCAACCAAAGTATAACTTTATTATGTGAATAAGATGAAAAGTATTTGATAATAGTGGTCCATTGTACAAATATATTGCTCTGTGATAGCTTACAAATTAGCATCTCATTAAATTGCTTGTGAAAAAGCTTGTAGTAATGTGTAATTTAAATTGAAACAGAATTATAGCTTGGCTGGAAGTTTATGGCGGCCATTGTATATTAATTCGAATTTAGAAACTGTGGATGTTTATACAAATTCATACTTTGATTAACAAAAGTTAAAGAAATGGAACAACTCCCTTTTCTTCTCTTTGTAGGTTTCATCCATAGAATACGCTAATTTTTACTGTATTTTAAATATTTTTTATCGTTTTACGTATCGAATGCATTCTGTGCCTCTTTGCAGATTTATATTTCCCATAAACGCATAAAAATCCGCAGTCTACTAATCAAATTCACTTCAAATTCTAAAACCTATCTTACTAACAAGTTTAATTCAACCTACCCCATTTAGCGTTTACGTTTCCTAGGACTAAACTTAAGGAAACTACCGAAACGTTACACGAAAAATTCGCGCGCGATTTTCTTGCGAAATAGAAGAAACGCAGTTGTGTCCAACGAGCATATGGCATTCTTTCCGATCTCCTCTGATCGTATATTTCGCTAGTGTCTACATTTTCGAGGCCGGCTTATCCGCGCACAGGTAATGGAAAGCATTAAAAAAGTCTGCGAAGGATCGAAAAGGAACCATAAAGATGAGTCGTTGGGCGAGAGTAGGTCCAAGATTCTCTCGCGGTCGAGCGCTCTCGGTATATACGAGCCGTTTAGCCGAGAAATCGTCATTTAGATACTTGCTAAAAGCGATTCGCCATAAAACTGAGACCACGCGGCGGAGCACGGCCCCCTCGCTCCGGCCGATAGGAAGTCTAATGGGATCCGTTACCACGCTGTTGCAGCCACACGATTCAGAAAATAACTTTTGCCGCGTTTATGTAAAACGTTGGTGTGCGTCGCTCATAATCCTCGAGCCGACGACTCTGTCCACTCTTGGTACCAGCTTAAATCAAACGACCTAGCGTGAACCACGAGACAAGAGAGAGATTTTCAAACCTCCAATGCCATAGCTCAGACTTGTGACCGCTAAATCCGGCCGATGACGATTCGCCGTGTATAATAAATTCGTAGTCGATTCTTCGAATTCTCTCGATATTCTTTTTTAGATAATCCCTGCCGTAAGAGATAACCACCGTGTCGCGATCACTTCTGCGCAGCGGAAGAAAAGAGAAATCTGTACTCGTGAGGCGCAATTATGATCTCACACGAAACAGGGGAGAGAGAAGATTCCTTTTGAGCGAGACCATTACGTCAGTCTTCCAAAATGCATCGCCGCGCCGCGAATTACAGCTCTGGGAGAGCCGAGACACGGGTGAAGGGGAGAGAAATCATGTTGTTCCTGATCGGTCTCTCTATCGTCGGCGAATCTATTAAAGGGACGTTAATCGTCGCATCCGACGAACAATGGCGACATCGAAATTACAGGTATACGCCCGACGCGAGGAGTCCTGTCGATACACTCTCTCTTCTCGTGTTTCTCTCTTTCACCCCCTTGGTGTGCACCGGTACGCGGATTGTACTCGCGCGTGTGTACGCTGTCCTCGTGTGTACACTCGTAAAGCACGTTGGAACAGGCCGGCGAGAGGATTTTACGCGTTGCTACGCTCGTACGTGCGTGCACGCGCTCAACTCGCTCGGCTCTGCGTTGCTCGCGCTCCTGGAATGTCACAGTCCCTCGATGCAATACGTGTTGTCCCGGCTGCATCCATCTCCGTGCGAGAAGCACGAGGATTCTTGTCCGCGACAATACCGGAATTTCGGACTCCGGCCTCTGAAATATCTGGCAATAGCGTGGCACTCGGTGGACTGTTCCGGTGATTGTAATTGTTCGCGAAGGATTTTATTAGGTCGCAAACTGTATGCTTTGGGCACGTGGTTCATTTCAGCGGCGGATGAACCCTATGCCTTGTAATGGCGAGTGTAGATCGTGAAACAGACTTTCGTCTAAATAGTGAGTCGAGTAGCAGTAGTATTTATTTCGCTAGTACATACACATTGAAGGTTTTCGGATTTACAAGCAATTCTTAGCGTAGTCATTTGTCGGTTAATATAATCCTCCATACACGTAGGTAATTAATTAGCCGATAATGAAATAACCTAGTAGCCTTGACATTAAATATCTAACGAACTTTAGGAAATATATTTTGTAATCACTTTGATTTAAAGCTTCAGTTTAATGCTATATTAGGTTTAGTATTTTTAGGTCAAATCAAACTACGAAATTTTATATAAATAAAAATATAGTTCTTTAATTCTACTTTAGCCAATTCTATTTTCATTTCTTTGAAATCAGAACAAGTATCTCCTTTTCAAAATAGATAACACAAGAGTCAGAAAAGGGTATTGTGTATTGGTGAGTTGCAGTTATATCATACTATTAAAAAACGTCTCGAGTGCAAAAGGTTAAATTCGGTCCTGATTCTTCTTTATTTCGAATTCAGACTCAGCAAATTTGGTTACCATACGATGAAGATATTCTTAGTCCGCGGTGAATTAAATCCCCATAGTTTCTTCGCTGCTTATTAAACCAAATATGTCTCAAAACGAAGAACAAAAAATAATTTAGCTTAGAAAAAATAGAATCGTATAACTCGTGTTTGATAAACAAATATTCGCTGCTAAGAGGAGCAAAATTTATCCAATTTCAGTTTTGAGATACGTCTAATTGCTAGACGCTATCGGATTTTTGATGCATTAAAAGCAGGACAGATTCGACGGTTATATTCTCAACGCGAGATAAAATCGAATAGGAAGAATATCCAACGGGATGCTGGTCGATCGAAAGCTTCTTACCGAGTCACGTCGCGCAAGAAATTGAATGAAGCATATTGAAACGTACCGCCGCCGCGGCCATTCATTCTTTTCGCGCACTGCTCGGATTCGAGGTGAAACAAGATTAACATGTCGTCCAATTTGCCAATGATTTACGATCGTTTCGTTTATTCGAAAGTCGGCGAGGGGTGCCCGCCGGTTATTACGCAGCTTTTAATAATAGAGACGCCCGTGTACGTACGCCTTCCGCGCATAAATCTTGTCCCGTGCGATTTTGCGCCGGCGATTAACGTCCAAGGGTACCTCTCGATGGAAATTACGCTCCTTCTCTTTTTATTTCTCCCTCCCTGCGTCGTTTTCTTTTGCCGCCATTTGCACCTGTATGCGAGCGAAATTACTCTTGCTTAGATTAGCCGACGAATATTTGTCGCAGAGGCCGTGATGCCATCGAGGCAACTGGTATTAGGTGCACCGATAAGTAACTCACTTCCGTCGCTTAATTCAGCATTTATTTTTCGCATACTTTCGCTTGATCTCAACGCTAGATTTACGGTCGTTGATAGTATAGTTTGCACGGTTCCCTGAATATTACATTGAGATGCAGAATTTATTTCCAATGATTATGGTGCGTCGCGAAAATATAACTAACTTCAAAGTGTGCCGCTATTTTATAAAAGTTGCGAAACACTGTCGTATTTTATAGTGTTGTTTTTAAAATTTGAACCGAGAGTTAAGTTTTTCCGAGTGAAATTGTCATTCCAGAGTCAATTAGCCGGATAATACAGCGGAATAATGAATTGAGTAACGACTAGGGAAGGAAGAATCGGATTGTTTCGTTGCGGGTGTACTTTTCACTCGGTACACGCTCGCCGTGCAGCCAACTTTACGATGTTTCTTTACCTTAACGATGTTGCTTCAGGGTAATGCACTGTATCGTAACGAATACGTGCTATTTTTCATTGGAACATTTATGGCAATCTGTATTTGCCCGTGCTTGGTTCTCGCAACTCGGCCACCGAGGCGAATCTCTTCGGAATTACACGTTTCATGCTGCATTCCGTTTGATTTTCCCTCCGAATCCGTAAACAAACTATTTCTCCTGTTATCTAACAGAGTCTCTTTTGGACGGTCGGAAACTATTGCCAGTGGGAAAGCAAATTCTTCATTTATCCCTTTGCCTTCAAAAGGTAGAATTACACTGTCTTGAATTATAGAGAGTGGTCCATTTAACTCGAGCATTTCGAATTGCTTGCAAATTATTTTGTTACGCGAGAAATTGTTTGAAACGGAAATCAAAGGAAGCGTATCGTACAAAATGGATTGATGAAAGGATACCCAAATATCGGAGATTGTTTCGGAAAAATAATAGAATCGATATTAAAGGGACTTGAATTAATAATTAGAAAGAACGCCACGGAAAATATTAATTATATCAGAATTATTAAGCTTTAGAAAATCATGCTCTGATGCATCTGCGATGTCCTCTAATTTGTTTAACATAAATGAAATTATATTTTGCATACTTTAAGGTGCAATATCATTCGTGGAATCAACGATGCTTGTTTTATAAAATGTTCTTCCCTTGTAATGTATTAAATATCATACATTTTTACTTCACTTTTATTATTCTATAACACGGGCTCTAAAATGTTTAAATATCTGAAATATAAAACCTGTATGTAGACTTTTGGAATTGACCGTAAGTGTAACAGTAACTTTAATCAGCAAATATGGAAAAGTACCCATTAATTTTAAACCTGTTGTAGAAGAAAGTTCTACAGTCCAATCGCAACATCATTTGTCATACTGTATACGTATCGGACGAAACATTGACACACCTATTATGTACATTATTTGCGTGCGCATACGCGTCTACCGGTTTCTTCCCTCTTCGCGATCCAGCAGTCGAAGTGTAAACACGTATGCTGAATCGTGCTCATCGTCAGTCTTACAATATACATCAGTGTACTTGGATAAAGGGAGCAGAAACTATTCCTTCGTAACCAATTTCCAATAAAATCAGTCAAGCTCCGCAATCAACTGATTATATTCTTGCCTGTGCCAATAATTTCTGACTCACCGCGTACGTAGGGTACACACAGTTTTAATAAATCGCGTTCGGCGGAGATATTTGAAGATTGCAAAAGTTTGTAAACCATGTTAACGTCGACGTCTTCGACGGAATATTGAATCGTATCGACCACGCAAGGCACCCAGTTCCCTGTCAAAGTTTCTGCCTGCGACGCCGGCATCGATATTTACTGCATCCTGACGAGTAGCTGCTCGCACACGCGGATACACACGCGAAGCCTCCACGGCGTGGCCGTGTTTATACCGTCAACATTTACTTCGACCCCCCGTCGTATTAATGACATTCGGATCGCTGTTCGAGTCGAGACGATCTCGCGGGCTCTTTCTCCTCGGGTCACGTGTAACCCTTTCACAGTGACACACAGCCACCCTGCATCACCGACGTCATAAAATTTCGAGCGTCCCCCACGGCGAATGTTTACCCAAATGCTTCGACTCTCGGACTCTTCAACCATGGGGAATCGTTGGCATTTCGACGTTTCGTAACGCGCACGACAGACGAAGGGAAATCGTTGTGTATACCGCGGCTCTCGCTGCTACGAGGAACTAATTCTCGAGTTGGACGCGCACAAAGCGTCCGCGTCCGCAAAAGGGCGTATCGTTGCTGAACGCGATACAAAGGGAGGAAATTGAATTAAGGAATTAAAATTAAATTAGGATTAATTAAGTGCAGCACGGCTGACAGTCGAACGTGGAATTAATTCGCTGGTTCAGTCACGTGAATCATCCAACATGGATACGAACTTGCAGCGTGTTTTCCATTGCTGCTACCTAGAGGAAATAGGGAAACGGAGAACGAGAGTTAATGCACAGGCGAAGTACAGGATAGATCTATCGTCTTGTTAAGGTTATATAATTCAAGATTTAGTATTTGATTTCTTTGCACGGAAAATCAAAACTGAACTTCGCAGGTGTTTCTACTGAGTTTCATCTCATTTCTTTCGGTTTAATCTCATTCGATGACATTACTATTATTATTAATACATTGCTTTTGTAAATTGGGTATTTGCCCGTATGTTAAAATAAATAATCTTATAGGAGTTGGTGTCACATGGTCTGAAATATCAACATCTAAGAATATCTGCCTTTTTATAACCCAAAAAGGAATGTAAACGCTTGAATATGCAACATGTAGAAGCAAACGCAAAAGTATAGACATTTACGCGGTTGAAAATGTAAAAATGCAAATGATGACGGTGTCTCAAGACCACTAAACCGTATAACAAAAAAATACATTGGCTGATAGGTCCATCCTGTTTCTCGACTGTGATCGATATTTGAATCGCTCAGTCGATCGTTCTCTAGACAGCGAGCGTGCTACAGTACAAAAATATTCTCCTTGGAATACTTCATTTGTTCCGTTTCGTTACAATAAATATTGAAAAATATACCGCGCGTTTTCTGCCTTAGAACAGTTACCGGTGATAGGTGAAACAGAAAGAGAAGAGAGAAAACGCAACAACGTTCCTCCCACTGGCGGGTGTAATTCGAATGGCCGGCCGCGCGCATGCATATATATGCCCGATCTGATTGCATGCCGCAACGATATTAATCATAGTAGGCTGACGTACCCTCGCCCCTTCGCTTCGCGTTATTTACCTCCTTTCAGCCCCCTACTAACCCCTCCGGGGCCGGCTAGAGCCGGTAGAGGACCCTGCAACCCCCACGAAGGGTCCTTCCTTGCACGTACTCGCGCATGAGTAGTGTATCGTGCTCGCACACTCTCCTATCGGTGTATTCCAACACAGGCAGAATATTCTCCTACATACCTACATGTATATAAATTTTTCTGCTTAGTCCCACTACACGAGTACACGCGCAAGGCGCCTCTATATGCTGCACGGGATATCCCTGACACGATCCTGGCGCCGGAATTCTCATAAAAAATACTCGGGGATTAATTAAAAAATGCCACGTCCTGCCCCGACAAAGAGGAGCGGGCGTGTGCGTGCACGAGAAGGGCTTTCGGTTCCTCTAGCGTTGAAAAGGAGGAGGGAACTCGGTGGAAGGGATTATGCGCGAGGGTCGGAAGATTATATTTAAGTTCTCCTTTCCGCAGCCACTAATCGATGTCTCTTTCCTCGCGCCAGTCGGAACGCTTTTCGTCAATTTCCGATATCCAACTACTTACTATCTGTCTCTCCCTTTCGTTTGGTCGTCGTTATCCCTGCAGTCACCTCCATCCCCCTTTTTGGTCCTCGATTGCTCGCGGCCCGCCACCAGAGTTCTGCTCGGTTCATTTGCGGCTTAGGCTCTCTCGATTAAATTGCTCTCCCTTTATCGTAGCTGCTCCGAGATGCCCGGATCGAACGGCTTCATTACGATTCGTTGTTTTCGAGGGGACAGGTCACGGAAGCGCCGCGAAACCTCACGGATGGTTGGAAGGAACGCTGTGTTCGACAATAAGAGGAATTGATTCGTTACGGGCCCTTTCGTAGCCGGAGTAGAGTTCTCCGCAGCGGATAAGTGCCACGAAGAAGTATGTAATTCGTGCGGGTGGGATCGGTAAATCACGTATCGGACTGCTTCACAGAGAATGGCCCTTAACAAAGTAGAAACGATATCTTGGATTAGTCTCACTCGGGTGAGTTTCCGTGACGGAGGGAAATGTATTTGGGTGGTGCGCCTGGGATCCCGTGGCGCCGCTTCAGAAATGCCCATTCAATGGCTGCATTCTACGCGTTTCAACGGATAAATAAAGTGAAAGCTTCGGGGATCTTCCACGTTTGTGGCACTCGTGCCGTTGGAACGCAACCGAGAAGATGATTCGTGCGGAGCACTTGTCTTCGGCAAATAAAGTATCTCTTGGAGAGAAATATCTTCTTCCTTCGTGAAAGGAAGGAATTTTTTGGATTCTTCTTCCTTTCTCCCGAAGCGTTAGATCGTATTTTTCTTTCGTAACAAGAATGTCCGTTTAGAAACGACGCGACACAGTCGAATATAATACAAAGCACAGAATTATCATATAGCGACTCGTGAAGTTGAACAAATTGTTACATCGTTATAAGTAGGCTACAGATGTTTACGCGAATGCATAGTTTTACAAGCACGCTTAATGGAGCGGGACCAAAATATAGATTAATTGTAGCATTTAAATATTGTAACTGGACTGCGAATTTGTATGCATTTATGAAAAATTTCAGTTGTAAAATATTTTAAAAACTACTGAAATACACCGCTATCCATAATTCATCGGGCACTTATTAGTAAATCTAAAGTAAAGACAAATAATTGATTGAACGAAGCTGGTATTTGCTAATTATGTACTTATGAAATTCTACTGGAGGTCTAATTTAACAAACGTTTTGTTAAAAACTAATAAGTGTCCGATGATTTACGGACGGAAATATTTATGTAAACCGAAATACAATATATTACATATAATACAAAATATTAACTACACGTGGTTACGTGGTACACATGCTCTTTGAAGTCTTCGCTGGTCCTAAAAACTTCTTTCCCTTCAAATCCTTCGAGTCAGGAAGAAAAAAGTGCCATAAAACCGAGCGTCATGGACAGCGTGTTTCGCCCCTAAAATGTTTGCGTCCGTGCGCATCGTGAATATCGTTATATCCGAACAAGAGACGATTGTAAAAAATTTCATTTCATTTATAAAGATAGCAACAAGCTCTGCAACACGTACAAATTGTTGGCCGCTAATTAATGGCGGGGGAGCAACATGGAATAAGCGATCCGCGCGAGCCGTACGCGTACGTTATCGAGGTCGCTGTGCGTGCAATCGATTCAAATAAATAACTCGTAGAGAATCGGTCGGGAGAGAAACTGCAGGAGCGAATCGAATAAAGTGGATCGAGTCGATAAATCACGAATCGCTTCTCGGTCCGCTGGAAATGGCCCTTAATGAAGTACGAACGATATCGTGGATTAGCCTCGGTTCGGTAGCCTTCGGAATACGGGAGGAAATGTCTTTCGTCGATTGGGAAGGGTCGAAGGCTCGTTGACGCCGCATCGTTCCCTTGCAATCGTCTATTAAACGTCACGGAATCGACCCTTGAGAGTATATTTAAGTGACTGATTTTTCGGGCTACGCCTCTTACACATTTCACTGGCTACAGATCGAAACATTGCGAGTGAAAAAAAAAAGAAAAAAAAGAGAAAGAAACAAAAATGTTGGCGCGCAACGGGAGGAGGGGAAAATGGAATCAGTAGCCGAGGGAGGGTAAGAACAAAGGGGCGACTGTGAATGAATAGAAACGTTTTCGAGGCTTTGAACGTACAAGCTCGTATATTAAAAACTTTATTCGAAAGCCCCCGGAGATCGCGCCGCCAGAATTATTTCGACGTTTATTTTTGTTCCTTTGAGCTTCACACGTCGAAAACTTTGCTTCTGTCGGTGTTCTCTCCCTCTCCCCCTCTCTCTCTCTGCCTCTCGTTCCATATCTGCGTAAGAGAGAGAGAGAGTTTTACAGGAACGAGGGAGAGAGCGCGGGGCTTTCAAACAAGTTCGAAGATTTACGGACGAAAGCGGAATATGGAATGGAGTGAGCGCAGCAGTGGGGTTAAGTCGACCGTATCGGATCGAGTGATTACGATCAAATGGAGTAACGACAGCGTCGAAAAGGGGATCGAAACTTCGTTCCGATCGAAAGAAGTTAGCGTACTTCCCCGTTGGGGTGCTTTACGACGCGGCGCCCCCGATCCGATGCCAAAAATTGTTTTCTTCGCATACTTTATCATGCACGATTCGCGAGATAAGAGCAATGTAAATAATTTCAATAATTTATCCATCTTGTATGCGGGTAAAAACCCATTAGTGTACAAGGTATTGTTATAGATCTTCTTTTTAACCCTTTCGCTATTCATGGACATATGTATGCATACGCCTTCAAAAATTGGACTAACATTTAGTTAGAAGCATGCGTTTTATTTTTCCTATATCACAATACAATTTCTGACATCACTCGTACATCAATATTATGTTACGATTAGTTATATAGAGTAGTAGTTCCTAAAAACGAGTAACTCCTAAAAGTAGTGAATGGAATGACAATCATTGGAGCCTTCTTGAAAAGTTATTGACTATCGAAAAAATTCTGTTGCCGGGTCGATAGAAAAGAATCGCGACGTTACGTGTGACGTTGTAGTAAGAAAATACGAAATTTTCTCTGAAGAAGATGAATCTTGTAAGCATCGCGTTCCCCATTATTCCGCTTATTATTCGCCAGAGGATAATCCGAATTCGTCTGCCACACGTATTAACCTAGTGGAGGAACTCTTCGAAGTTTAATGACTTCCAGCTTCCATTCATTATCGAAATTCCTGCGAAACTTAATTACCTCTGACGTTGAAGAAGTCGCGCCTCTAAACGCCACGCTTTTTCGACTAATAAATCTTTCCAGCTGAAGGAGAATTCCAGAACGATGAAACGCCGCGGTGGAAGGCTAAAAAAAAAGAAGTGGCCAGAGGAACGTATCGAGGAGAGATAAGAAAAATCCTAGCGTTGCGACACGACGAATTTCAAAGCGGAACACAGGGGTAGAAAAAACATGGTTCACCACTCTTTCGATACTATTTCAAGGCTTTCTACAAATTCGTTTCCCCGCTCAAGGTGCACGTAGGAACGGTCGTTACACGAAGCTTTTAATGGCCTTTAAATAACGGGACCTGTTCGTCCCATCGACGCCTCACTTTTCGTATTTCACTCGGCCCCGTATTTCGTCCCTTTGCCTCTTGTCCGCTTCTTGTGCACCTTTTGGTCGAAGCAGACGTGTGCGCCTTCGCTCTAACGAGCGGCCATCGTTCTGCGAGCGAAATGTCAGCCGGTAGATCCTGTGTGCTGACGAGTAAGGGAAAAAGCTGGTCATTATTTACGCCACTTCGATGCTTAACGCATTGCACTGCTCTTTTGCTTGCAAGTGGGTGGCGCTGACACACATTTCTACCGTGCTGTCCTCCTCTTCGGTCGCCTCGCGTCCCGTACCGTCGGTTTCATTTTCTGCGCAATTATTTGGAACCGTTGCAGGAGAAACAATAGCGCTTCGGTGTTTGTATCGTTGCGCCGCCTCTAATTGATAATTAAACACAATGCTCGATGTTCTAACGAATATTATTTCTAGTCCAATTAGCGTTGTTTGCTTGTAAAATTAATTGGCAGTGGCATAGAGACAGTTTGAAACTAGATAGATAAATTATAGCGCGGCCTTCGTGATAACTCTCCGTTCATAAATTCGATAGCCATTGTAAATTCGGACAAATGGTCGGTAATTATTTAGAAAAGGGGTGGTTTCACCGATTTTCATGATTTTTAAACTAAGACCGAACGACGGTTATATGTATAGGAAGAAGTTGTTCGAAATGTTCATATCTATAACATACTCAAAAATCTTCGAAATCAGTGGGACTGCCTCTTTTTTAAATAATTATCAAGTATTGGGTTTGCCGAAAAGTTTTGTCGTACTTTAAAGATATATAGAACTAAAACCTTATTAAGGAATAAAGAGGGTGTCTCACTTAAGATAGGCTTCTTAGTAATGTCTTAGTTATTGAAAACATAGCGAAATTAGTTCGATGTTTCAATAGAAAGTAAATTCATTGTTTGCAGACCAATTTTTCTGAGTTCCTATGGTCTTCAATGATATCTATATATTAGTGTATGAAATAATAATAATTTAGTTACGGGCATTAGCTATCTGATACAATAATTATGTATTAATAGTTAGAGAACATTATAAATACGTAGATAATACAGTTGTGTATAAGATTCTAATTCAATGTAAGCAAAATACAATTTTTAATAGTATACACAGATCAAGTAAATAAGTAGATAGCATTATTAAAATTATTGAGATAAATTGACATAAAGATAATTAAGTGGCCTATCTTGAATGAGACACTCTGAATACTGTCTACACTTTTCAAGAATTTTCTGATATATATTAAACAGTTTCATCATGTCACTCTTGAATAATTTTACATTTCTTTCAACGAAGAACTCGCATAAATGAAATTTTCAGCTTTCCAATTTTCGTGCCTTCCTCTAGTAAAAGAATTTCATAAGGGTTGAACAATGGTAATAACCTTTCAATATTAGCCTATTCTCTTATTCGTGGTATTTTCCCTGGTTTATAATGAATTTTTACCTTTGTATCGTAGAAAAACGAGAAAACTTTTTGGCCAATCTAATAGTATCCCATTGTGCGTTTTTATTTCGCTATTGGATTGAAACAATTTATACCAGTGGGACAGGATTATTGTCGTAGGGATTAGAGCGTGCAGAAAAATGATCGTGAAAAATATTAAAACCAAAAAATCGGCAGGATTATTTCCCGCTAAACGTATATTCGCTCTCGTAGCTAAATTTTAACATGAATGGCCCTCGACGCATATTCGATCGCGTGAACGGCTGCCATGAAAGTGCTCTGGGATTCCCATGACGAGGAGAAAATGGCCGCGCGGGTGGCTCTTAAACGGAAATGAAACTAATTTGTCATGAAGGCCGACTGATTCTCTTCTCCTGTCTCAGTCAGCAGAGAACGCGGTGACAGTAACGTTCATGATGTCGTTCGACCAAACATTATCGCAAACATTTTCCATTAGGCACCAGAAAAACTTCGCCTGCTTTTTCCATCATAAATAAATTCGAATAGAGTTTCTTGTAACATATTGTCAACAAAATGAGTAATAGAAACTTTCATCCTTAAATCGAGCTACATTTCAAGTAAACTCTAATTACTTCTACGCGAAGTTATTTAAGAACTTCATCCATGAAAACTATATTATATTAGACGTACGAATTAATTCGGTGTCTCATCGCAAAATTCAATGTGTATTTGTGGCAAATCAAAGACACGTTTGATACTGAAAATAATTTCCATTACTCTTATTAAACCTTATCAACTTAGATCCCCTAGACCTTATCGACGTTGAAACTTATTAACAAAGAAGATGGCGGTTTTAAGCCAACAAAATGTTCAACACTTTACGCGTAAAGGCACCGAATTAATTTGTCTAGTAAAAAATACCTCGTTTTGCAACCGTAAAATTGTCTACTAATTTCCGTGCAATGGGAGTGAGCGGTGAACACGTTTAACCTGCATTTGAGGACCGCTGGCGGGTCACAAGCGCGATAACTTAATTACAAGGGCCAGAATCGCCGATCAATCCGCGGCGACACGACACATTACCGGCGATCGGTTTCACTAACGAAGCAATAAGCAGCGGAGCGGGTGTAACTCGAGGCGATTCGTCACATCGATTAGCGTAACACGTCTAAATGGCAATAAGCCGTGAACTCCCGCTTAAGTTTACTCCAATTTTGATTCCCTGCCTCGTGGACTACCCAACTTCGTATCACGATTTCACTCTTCGACAAAGGCGACAACGAAATTTCTCTACTATAGCTACAACTACTAAAGCTTATTATTCGAGATTTCGCGGGATATTAAATTGTTCCGGAATATAATTACGTACTCTATGATAAACGTATATTTCAAACGCGTAACTGTAATTCTTATCGTTGGACTGTGGATTTTTATGCATTTACGGGAAATTTAAATGTGTGCAAAAAGATACGGAATGCAAATAGCATGCAAAACGTACATAATGTATGCAAAGCAAAGTAGAAATTGCAATGTTTAAAGAGTGGAAAAAGTCTTTGTTTCCGTTGTATATATTTTACAAAGTATGAATTTGTATTAGGTGCATCAGGAAGTAATCTATTATATTCAAATGGGTTGATGAATTTATTTTATCAAGAAATCGAGTTTTAAATTATAATGCAAGTGTAGACCAAGCATAAAGTGTTGCGCAACAACAACGATTACATTCGAGACAATAGAGGTATTTGATTTTGGTGAAAATAAAGCGGATTATTTATTGGTACGCCATAAACGTTTTTTTAATTCACTTCATACCGTAAACGGGGTTCGTATTAATCCCTTGAGTTTTTGAGTGAATAAAAGTCACCGAAAAATTCTGAACAAATTCTGCTAGCATCTTTAAACATCCTAAATTGAGGATGAAAAGAAAAAATTAAGCAACAACATATTTAAGTATATATATATATATGTACACATACGAAGTGAAAAACAAAGTGTGCATAGTTTTGGATTAGAAATGCTGCGATTAATTTGACCCTGGTTTCTAGTGTAAGGGTTAACCCATTTGCATCCGAGGGCGAAATAATCCGCGTACGATGACCGATATTGATATTACTGATGGTTGTGATGTATCACTATGATCATTTTAAAGATTATCATACTAATTAATAATAGGTACAATATCTGTTCTAAGTTTATTTACCGTACATAGGGTGAATGTACCACGTACTGCCACTTTAAGGTTCACGCATAACTTTATTTAACTTTTTTGAACGTATTTAACATAAAGATCGTTCTAGTCTAGAGCATAATATTGTTGTTCAACCGCTCTTTTATTTATGAACATTTTTTTTATATGTTCAATATAATAAATTCATTATTTACGTAATTGAAAATGTACAACAAAGTCTGCTGTTCTTCGTACTGTCACTTGAAAACTTTTCATTTAAATAGAAACACGTTTTCCATATATTAACACGTCAGTTTGTGTAACAAATATAAGATATATGTATAGTAAACGTCGCGCCTTACTGAATTATGACACGTTTCATACTTTATAATTATATCGGTCGCGTTTTAATGTTCAACAGCACATTTACCTCCTAATATTTATTTACAAATATTAAGTGTAAACGAATATACAATATCTATACGTTGTTACGTAAATCGAAGTCCAAATTTAGTATGAAAATTTCTTTACTTACGATTCTTTATACGTTACTTTGCTATTAAATAGACGAATTCAAACGCCAGTTATAAGAACAGTGACGGTACGTGGGTCATTTACCCTGTGGCGGCTCTCCTGCACCTACCACTAGAGGGACATACGAAATAGGACTTTCTCGAAAGTACTCGCTCCAACTACCTCGTCCATATATATATATCGCCTTTAACCTTTCTTCCAATATCGCAATGTCTAAGGCAGGGCCTGCTAGGTAGCCTTACTGATGAGTCCACTAGCAGGCCCAGGAGAAACGCAACACCCTTCCTTTTTCCTATCCTATCCCCTCTCTACAGCTCCACAACCCTATGTATAACGTCATCTTTTGTTTCGATTATGACGCGTAATTTCCAAGAAAAATCGAAAGTCTCTGATTTATAAAGTTGGTCCTATATTTAGCGCTACGATTGCAAATGGTTTAAGAAGGTCAAAGGTGGAGACAGGGGTGAAGCAAGCGAAAAACTGTTCTCGTTGTTGCAAACTGGTCGCGGAGTGCAAACTGCTCGACGCGGGTACTCGAGGTGGACAACAGTAGTGATCGTAGTTGGACTGTAGATGAAATGATTAAAAGTGATTCACACAGACCGCTAGGGACAGATGGCGGGTTGCTCTCCTAATGAGTTGTAATTAATGGTTCGGGTATGCGTGTATATCGGTCTACGAGTGGCCACAGTTGCTCGGAAGCGTTGGCGAACTCTAGAAATCTAGCACCCTCGTCTCGAGCAATAGGGATAAGGCGAACGAGCCCCGATATACGGTCAACTATTAATAATTGGAAGGATCTAGAGACTGAAACGTGCGCGTATCGCAGCGCTTAACTACCGTGAAGCGAGACCCGCTTACCTTTGCGGATTAATGGGTAGGCACGTTGGTGTGCGAGATCACGGAAGTCGCCGCGAGTACATACGTACATGGTCTTTTTGCGGCTGTTCGTCGAACGTCGTTAAGGATGATCGTCTTTTCTCCACGGCCTATCTTCCCTTGCATGGACCGTGCAACGTTTCTACATGGCCAGGATAACGCGTGGGAAGTGTTGCAAGGATATGAGGTTCGATGCGAGGAAATAATACGCTGCTCTCTTGCCTCTACCTATCTGTATAAGTTGAATTTATCGACAGTGCCGTATCGCGTTATCTAATTTTACTATCGGTTCGTCTCGTAGCCGCGTGGCGAACTTTATTCGCGCGTGAATCAAATTGAATCGGTGACTTATCGAGTGATATGTAGGTAACTTCACCGAGCTTTGTTGCGCGTCGCCCAGGATTCTCAACCATTTCGCTATGAACACTTACAGAAGCATTGGTACCTTTGCGATTATCAAATTCGGATTTATTCAGAAATTAGGACGATAGATACTTGAAGAATATATACAGTTTAATATAATATTTACAATTTAATAATAAGTATACAGTTTTTATAAGATATTATTGACCATTTTGGCAGTTATGGTTTTAATTAAACGATATCAAATTTCCGTGATCATTGCAAAATACTGTACGTGAAAAATGCATTGCTTTTACCGAATTTGGCGCTGGTTTACGATACGGAAGTATTAGATACTAGTTATTCGTCTCGAGGAATTTATCACTTTGCACGAGGAAGTTAGTCGATTCCGTGAACAAGAGAAGCAGGAAGAGAATCGATTGGTCCATGTATAGCGCGTAGCTGACCTCCGGTCGATTTCGGGAAATCGCGCGCAAAAGCGCAGCTGCAAAGGCGCATTATCTCTCGCGATGCGACGAGCGAAAACCGAATGTATAATTAATTCGAAATGCGAGGCGCGGCCGTGCTTAATGAAGCCAGAGGTCAATGCGGCGCATTCGCTCGAAAATCAATTTTCACGCGTCGTTGCTCCCTTCGACGTAGCCATCACCTAGCATTGATGCCCCATCAACTTACCCTTTCCCATTTTTCTTCAAATATTTTCGTTCTGTACACGAACGGGCAGCAGAAATATTCGTGTTGAAAATTCCATTGCCCAATTAGCGGCGATTTGGTCTTTGAACGGTGGAAATTCTTATCAGTTTTGCGTAAATATTTCTGAAAGATTATATTCATTGGGACGTTTGGGTCATTCCACGCCAAATCGATCACTTTTTTCCCTCGATGTCTGGGATTTTGTACGAATTGAAATATGTATGTTGTAGTGTATGCGAAATTATGGGGGGTTTAAGCCATCATTTTGCCAATAATGAAATTGTTTAAAAATTGCAGGCCATTGAAGTTTGCAAATTTCAATTTTTATTTTTCATACCACTGATAATGTTTAACGGTTGCCAATAATTTCGCGTCTCCCTGCACGCATCGTCTTCATCGAATCTCAGCACATTTACGTAACAATCAAAATTAAGGATCGCGTGTTTATCCGCACCTGCGGAAACTGCTATTTCCTCGCACAGTGTATCTTCTGTGTTTCTCGAATATCTCATGGAAGTTCGAGAGCTACCGTTCAAACAGGAGCTACCTCGGGTTGGCAGAATCCACAGTCATTTTCATCGAACACGTACAATTCACAATGCCATCAATTTCCCTTCCAATATCGTTACTTTCCCCTTCTCAATCATTGCGTCTGAAAAATACTCCACGCTCGTAAACTTTGTACCCGATCGACGGCGTAAACTGTAGACCTGGAAATATCCAAGATCGTAGAAAGCGAAGTAGAATTCTGGACTCGTAGCCGGGATTGAAAGGGTGGAGAAGAGGTGAGCGAAGTGGAGCGGAGTGGAGAGTCGGAGGAAGAGAGGAGGAGCAGGCCAACCTCTAACCATAATCTAGCATTATGTCGAGTGGTGTGTAGGGTTGGAAGAAGCGGTTGGAAACGAGTTGTTCGTTTCGGCGGATTATCCTGCCTCCGCGTCTCGGCCTGTGTACAAAGAGCGCGGGCATATTTTCACGCTTGAAATTCACGTTCGAATCCATGGACGACGTTACGCCGGCTTACCGACGTGTATTCGTTTAATCTATTCAACGAGCGGGGCCGTGAACGAGCACCACGCAAACCACTGGTCCAGGAAGGAGGTACAGAAGAGGAGAGAGAGAAGAGGTTTGGAGAACGATACAGAGAGACAGAGAAGCAAAGAGACACTGAGAAAAGGAAGCGCAAGAAGCACAGAAGTCTAACAGAGTCGCTTCGAAGACAGTCTTCTTCTTCGGTGTCTTCCTTTTTCTTCCCTGCGATTTCAGACCTTGTTCATAGAGGAGAGATAATATGGGAGAGAGAAACAAGAATGGCTTGGGAGAATTGTATATAGAGAGAGAGGGAAGATCCAGAAGAACAGAATGGGAAGTAAAAGGGCAAATGGAGGAAGCGCAAAAGTTGAAGATCCGAATCCTATCGAAGGAGGACGGAATCCTTTTTTTTCTACTTCTTAGCTTCCTTTCTCTTAGGTCACATCGTGTTTCGATTGTTGATCCTTTTAACTTTGAATCCGGGACCTTTGTTCGCTTTAAACAGTTTCGCTTTGTTTAATCCGTGATAAAACAAAATCACACAAACGCAACATTTTTTGTGTGTTTCCTTGAAGATTTCCATTCATATTGCGCGAACAAAAATGCAAAATACGACCAAGCAGATCGACAATTGTTTCAAACCTTGTCGCGCATTAGAAATATACAAGTTGTAAAAGTCTCTTTTTTGGTTCACAAATAAGTTTGATAAAATTCAATAGCAAATATCATTCGAATAAAATAATTCGTTCCAAATCCGTACCATATAAGTACATACATTTTCCACTGTTTCATAAAATATTCGTACTTGGGCGATTCTCGAACCAGCCTTACAGCGTGAACGGTTAATAATAAACCACATGCTAATTATAGTAATAGACTATATGAGTTCTTAATGGGTTATCTCTTAGTATAATTCTCTGCATGGGTTATCGCTTCTTAACCCCAAGAATTTTCGTACCACTCGCACTTTTACTTCTCGGGTTCTTCTTTTCCCGCAATTTCAGAGGTCGTTCGCGATGAATTTTCAAATGAACACGTCGATTCGGTAAGGTTTCCGCGAGAGCAGTGTGCTCACAGCTGTCAGTCGCAAATAACCACCCCTCGGTGTGGCTTCGGCGAACGCGCGGTCCGTCACGGTCATCTAGTCGCCATTTCACGAATATCGAATTCCTTCGGGCAATTTTTGAATGATACTTGATAGCGGGGAATTCGTACGAATGCTTGCAGGGTATTCTAGGGCGTGTGCGTAAATGTACCAGCTCTCGTTTTATCCCCTCTCCCTCTCTCTCGCTCCTTCCCTCTGTGTCTGTGCATGTTTGCCCTCTCCCCGAATAAGTTCACCGTTTCCATGGAATATTACGCGGCCGTTCGCGTAATAAACGATCCGATGAAGACACTAAAAAATGTGATTGAGTTTCATACGGTAGCTGTCATCGGAGATTGCATTACGCGGCCCCATGTCTCGTTCCTTCTGCCGTTCTGTGTTCGCGTTTGCGTTTCAGACCTGATACGTTTCGAATGTACGCGGCCACCGGGATCCGATGCCGAGCGGCGTCCGGTCGCACTTTTATTCCTGCCACTCTCACACCGCGATCGATCCGCGCCCTGTGTCTCGGTGAACCGTGAAAAACGCGGCGCCGACTGAATGAGCCACTGTAAAACGTAGATTTTTTTAGAACTCGATATTCCTCCAAGCGAATTTCACGTGCAAGAAATTTTAAATAACTCGAAATACAGTGGGAGAGCCTTTCCGCGGTGTCCGGTTTTCGTTTTCTGGATGAAAATGAATATTACGATTCTTTATCGTATATCTATCCTTGTTTTTTCTTCTTTTAGTTGAAAACAACGGAAATTTATATATAGTATACATATTATAAATTCATCTGCTTAGTATTGTTACTTGTTTCGCACGACTTTCGCCTATCTTTCTGTCGAGTTTGGAATTCCACTGTGAAATATGAACATTGATTTGTAGACAGTGATGTCGTCGAATGTAGACTAAAATATTTGCATACGCTTAGTAAATAGTACTCTACACACTGATGTTCTTCAAAATATGGTAAGAATGCTAGTTAGTGAGACACGACTTTATGTTATATTGTATGTATGATCACGGTTATTCCTGTCGTAATATTGTTTATCCAATCTCACAGGAAAGAATGTACTGTTATTAGCCAACGACGTGATTCTTTTCATTTCGAAATTTGCGGTAGTCGATTTTTCTTCGCGACTTTATGCGATTATAATCCCTTTGAGTTTCTCGAAGGACAGTTTTGACAGGAAAGATGACACGCCTTCCTTGCAAAAGAAACGCTACTGTATGAGGTATGAATGAATCTTTCGTTATTTTGAACTGAAACTAAAAGAACAGGGATCGCCAGTATTCGTCTTTACCCGACTGACGAAAACCATACATTGCGAAGAGGCTGTCACTTGGATTTTATTTTCCTTCGAGTTTATCTCGGTTCCAAGACCCCCCGAAGAAAAATGCCAGAAATCGCCCATTGTCCAGGAAATTCCCCTACTGGAACGTGTCCCTATTAGTTCAGATAATGGAGAGTCTACCGTACACATTCGTTTGGTCAGGACTCTTAACCGAACTGCTTAACGCGTTCCTAAAAGCACGCCCCCAAGGGAAGTGGCTCTTCGGGGTGCGTGCCTTGCTGCAAGATAGGCGATTCGTCATGCCGACTATCGTAAACATGTGCACCGGATAAAGCTGTCTTCGCCGAAGCACTTCACCATTTTTACCGCCCATGAAATCCTCCGACGAACCCGTCGCATTTCAAAGATTCATGCATGCGCCGCGCGTAGATTCGAAAAGGGGAACAAAATTTTCTCTCTGTTACGCGATTTTGCGCGATCGGATTTCTTCGATAATCCAATCCCTTTTCCCTCCTCCTTTTTTCCTCCTTTTTTTAAACGACCCGGCATATTACGTTACCGTGTATCGGTGGCGCAAAAATGGACAGCGTTTCCCTCTCAGTTTGTCACGATGCAGCAACAATAACACGCATGATCCATTTCAAAATCGCCCAGAGAAAGAGAGATAGAGAGAGAGAGAGAGAGAGAGAGAGAGAGAGGGTATTGGAGAGGGGAAGAAGGGTGGCAACGGATCGACGCGACGAGTGGTTCTTTACCCTTTTTTTCGCACCTGAATTTTAAACTAAGGCCGAACGCGTAAACGCGAAAGCCGCCTTTGAACAAGGATGGCGGCGAGCGTTTTTCGCCGAGAAAAACGAGCGCGGAAAACGTTTCCCTGGCGAGATCCGTGTCCGACCGTGCAACCGTTGCATAAATATGAGGGAACCGTGCGAGGAACGGAGCATACGGCGACATGAAAATGCGATGAAGGCTTCGCCGATGACAGCAGAAGCGCCGTCAGAGGAAGAGGATCCGGGAAAAAAGAAAATAAAACGCCACCTCTAATTTCCACCACCTCCGCCGCTCTACGCGAATTTTCCAAACGGGAAATTGCGATTCCTCCTTGGGGAATTAAAACTCGCTCCTTCTTTGCCTTCGATCGCAACCTCGGAAATTTTAAACAATCGAAAAAGTTTCGACAGAGGGTGGACAATAATATTAGACTAAAATAAAGTTTAATCGCGCGTTAATTACTCTTACGCTTGCCGAGGAATTTGTTAAGCAGCGCGGTGATCGATTGCGAATTCTTGTTTATTCTTTATTTTCCGAGATACGTGGATTGGAATTAAAAAGAGGATAAATTGTTGGCTATTGATGCAAGCGATATTACTACTATTACTCTGTACATATAGCAAGGAATAACTCTTTGTAAACAAAAATGTGGAATATAGTTACACATTTGATGTTAGGAGATGTAAGAATTTTCTTATAAATGTATCTTACGGATAAGCAAAATATAGGTTCATTTGAATTGACGACGCTGAGGGGGATGAGTTTAAGTTGTTGCAGTAATCGTGAATAATTAGGATCTGAGACAGACAGAAATACATATATGCCGCGAATCGCACGAATCTGTTTTGCACCTTTTCAATAAATTATTTAAACTACTAATAGTGCGGTTATCGCATCATCGAACAATATTCCAATTTAAAACGAGTAAAAATGCTGTACAGATATTGCAGAATATTAACGATTGTAAAATATGTTATTTCAGAAGCGAAGATACTTGCAAGCGGTTATTTTGTTTCTTAACTTTTATCAATAAGTGTACTTTTTCATACGTAAAGTAAACGACATCTAAATAAATTTTCTCAAACTATCAAAACAGTGTAATTTAAAAAAATTAAGAAGAACTTAGATAACAATGAAACTTTTAAGGATGCTTAGCGAATCTTTTCAAAATTTCCGCTTCAAATTTCGTCGACCAAGGGATATAGAGCCGTTGGAACTGGAAACGTGAAATCTTCGAAGACAATGCACCCTTAGAAAAATACGAAGAGCCGTCTGTTATTTCTCAAGGTTAGATCCTTGAATCATCGACTTCCGTTCTCAGGAACAATTACGCCGTATAAAATCTAGGATTGTGGCCCAACTGTGGCGATCGTTGCATAAATATGAGAGTGACGCACGAGAAGCGGAATACCCGAAGACATGAAAATGCAATGAAGACTGCACGTAGTCACAGAGTCACGACTAGAAAGGAGAAAACGAGAAAATCCTGCCCGACCTGGAATTCATCGTACGCTTGCGGAGAATATTCGATAGCCGCAAAGTTTGACACGTTGAAACGAGGAGACTTTTAAGCGTGATTAACACATTGTTTTCGGGTCACCTGAAAACACGTTTTGGTAATGAATGGGAGGCGTAAAATTACGATGTTAGGGGCGTATTTTTTTGTCCAAATACAGAAATATGGAGGGTTTTTCTGTGTAAGGAGGCCTTCTAAGTATCTCATTTGCTTTTAACTCTTTCGCTACGAAGGATGTACATATTCACCCTGAAAAGCTGGGCAATCATTTACTAAAAGTATACGTACTCGTTTTCTATAACACGACACTATTTCTAATTTGATTTATACATACACCACCATAACTAGTTTTGTGAAACATATAAATAATTATACTCGTACTACTTTTGCAATCATAAAAATAATCCCCATCTGTGCATTGAGAATTTGTTTAATTTTAAGATACCGTAGCAGAAGGATTAAAAGTTAATGACAGTGGTGGATAAAAATTTAAGACTAAAAGAACAAATGAAAGAAGAAACGAAAGATAGATACGCTCTAAATATCCATCGATGTCTACGGAAATCACGAATATTATTCATTTATACATTAGTTTACCAATTTACAATTATACAACAATATTTGGAGGTTTATTTCGAATAGCAGTGTAACATTTCATTATTTTGTTCTCCAGGTTACTTGTTCGCGCGTAACTATTTTTCATGTATGTAAACTATGTGCACATTTTTTATTATACATACCAATGGTTCGTAGCGACGACCACGTAAATATCGCGGCGCAATGAAAGGGTTAACAAAAGGAGAAATCAAACGAATGGTACGAAAAAATGTATAAAAGGACGCGCGAACAAAGGTGACGATATTAGGAGAGGACGTCTCCCCGTGGTTGTGAATTATTGTAATTTCCCAAGCTGGAATTCAATGGCCATTTCTTAGCGAACTATTCTTCCCGTAATTGCAGTTTTAATCTGTCCAGTGAAAACCCTCTGGTTCCCCTCTGTACGATACTCCTTCCATTCGCCTTTCCTTTCTTCGGTGAATTTTTCTTCGCCAAGGAACTCCATGGACGGTTTTTCGGCCAGTGTAATCGTCGATCATCCAGGGTCCAATAGGGAAATTGCTTCCGTTCCAGGAATCAATTACGATCGTTGTTACCGGCTCCTGGATCTCAAAAGTGCTCGGAACCTCAACATTTCTTTCGTGTGTTCCCATTCGACCCCCCCCCCCCCCCTCTCCCGGACGCAAATTACCGAATCTATTCTCCCGACGACTTCTATAGGAAAAGGAGGGAAAAAATCGTAGGTGGATCGCCGCGAGTTCTTCCTCTGTATAGAGGGACTGAGCAGTTCCCGTGAAAGGGATGATGAAAAGGGGAGGAGAAGGAGTCGAATCAAAAGTCCAGCAGAGGAAAAAATGTTTCCGGTTAGACCAGTGGTTGTTAACCTTTCCGAAGCCACTGACAACTTTTGATTGTAGAATCATTTTGCGGAATACTAGGATCTTTAACAAGGAATGCTTCGCAGGTGTTCGATGTTTGGATATGTTATAGAGAACCGAAAAATACGAGACACGTGTCTTTCTTTATTTTGGCTCGCTTTGATATTTAGGGAGTGAACCCCTTAAGAATTATAGGATGAATTGCTAACAATCGCATCGTTGTCTTAAAGATCATTACAAAGTTGGTATAATTTTAATTCGAGTCACATGTAACTGTATGGATGACGTTCTTGTCGTTTAAGTGGATATTTAGAATATGCAAAATCTGTAAGAAAATTCTTAAATTCTGTAAAGGCATTCTTTTAACCCTTTGCACCGCAACAACGAGTGACACTCGTTTTCTAAATTACGGCGTAGATTCAATAAAAGTGGGTAATATTGGAGATGAAATTTAATTTTAGCTTTGTTTTATAAGATTCGGGGTTCTGAAATAAAAATTGCCTATAATATTCAAATGCTTTGCGACGCGATATAATATCGGTGATCAGCTAACGTTAGCATGAATAGGTAATAAAATAATCGTACGGTAATGGGTTAAAGTTAATCGGGTAGTTAAAATCTTGAACACACGTATTTAGTCGGATCTACTTTCGAATTCTAGTTTATAGGCCAATAACAAATCATACCTGGTTACATTTCTTTCATGAAGCTTCTTGTGACTTTTCATGATTTCGCGGAAGTCCGATTAAGAACCACTGTTGAGTTACCTCGGAAATTCACCCGTCTTCCGCATGCGTGGCAACGCGGTCCATGTGAATCGCTAAATGGGGAAATATCATTTTCCCGCTCAAATATTTGAGCATCGAACGAGAGACCCGTCCTTTTGCCGCGCTGTTTCCGACCTTCCTGCTTTTTTCGTGGCGTTGCACGCGTGCTGCATCAACGAAGATTGTGCGAATCGGAGGGAAAAGGGGAGACTCTGAACGGAGAGGAGCGTCGTAAAGGTGGATGGTGGAAAAGGAGAGAGTGGGCCTGCACTTTAGCCCGATTAAATAGTACGGTCCTGGACCGGGTAGCTGGTAATTACGAAAAGTGGTCGGTGGTCCCTGGTTACTTCGCGTTTTCCGGCCTCTGCTTCCACTTTCCATCTCCTACCGCCGGCGTTCCGCTTCTACCCTCGCAGAGCCACTCTTCGCCGTGATTTCTCTACGAGTACAAAAACAAAATTTTGGGACCCCCCCTCCTCTGATGGTCTCTTAAGTACACTGTTCAGAACCGCAGATGCCGCAGTCGAATACTTGAGACGATACGAGGCTGAACATGGTTCATTTCGTTGAAATACGTAAAAAATTGGTCGTGTAACGCAGAGTTTGGCTACTTTTTTTGGCTACCAAAGGCACCACGAATAAATTGGCTTACGATAGAGGGCAGGTTACTTTAATTTTGCGCGGAAAATGGTTTGAAGTTTAAAGAAAATTCGGAACATATTTATTAGAAGTGAACGGGCGTTCAGAAAATGTTTATTGGGCAGTTGGGTGCTTTGTCGACCTTCGGCATCGCGTGCCAGCAACCACACGAAATACGTAAGTTTATGCCGGCCAAGGTGGCATAAATTTCCGCATTTTACGATTTTCAGTACATCAACGGTTTGCTTAATTACGAGCGGGTTATTGTCTCATCAATGATTATTTATATCTTGTACGAGGGACGTTTATTACACCGTCCGTGGCGATGGAGTATCAAGCATCGTTGGTTGCCTGGGGGGTGAAGAGGTTTAATGGTGTCCCACGGTGGGAAGTAAAGAGATATTTTATGATTTACATGCCAATCAAGCCACCATTACTTGGCAAGAAGCTAGTGAATAGTCTAGTCGGCTCCATTGAATATTGATTAGGTCACGAAACTTGTCTTCTTTATTACTTTACGCTAGTTTACGAAGAATAGGATAGGTGCACCGATGAATAAGCACTTAAGAATATCGTCGTTGACTATTTAAGTTGAATTTCACGGATTAGTACCATTAACCCTTTACATCAAATCGGCATATTTCATGTGCAACTGTTGAAAACCGATAGACAAGCCTAATCGTGGCATCTGTCGTAATTAGTATACATTAAGACTGGTGTTTGTTATTGCGTGTCACCTGCTAGTACTCGGAATACTCATTTTCGTTCCGAGCATCGATGTGAACACACGTGTTGTTGTTTCTCTAGTTTCGCATTGTATTCGAACATATATCGATTATAGTGTAAAGCGAAGTGTTTAGCTTTATCACTTTAAGTTGCCAATACCGTTATAAGCAGAGTTTTAACGGCAACCACTTAATAATTGCACGAAATAAAAGCTAAGCAACGGAATGAAATTTTCTTTTGCGCTCGTTTGCAATTTCGATAAGCGTTTCGTTAAAAATGAAAATGTGCAACAACGTATCGATGGATCGAAGACAAGAAGAGACGGTTGTAGCACACGGGGCGCGAAATTGATTTGATTACGTGGCTTCCTGTTTCTCTTGAACCGATCCGCGGGGACAGGAATGAAAGTCGGTTCTCGGTAGAAGATCGACGGGTTTCTTCGATTCTGGCCTCGATTATGGACCGAGACGCCACCGAAGATGCGTGATTCCATTTGCCGGTTACAAATCAAAACCGCAACCCTGCGCGGGACCGCAGAAATGGGCATAAATTACTATCGATCGAATCGCTGGAATACGAATTGCATCTGCAGGGCGTTATAATCGTCTCGATAGCATTCTCGAATGCAACTTGCAGGTTTCATGGATTTCTTTCAGCAACAAGAAGGCCTCTAATCTGTGGAATCGGAACCAGACACGAAACTTTCCCCCAAATAAAAGCAAAGCGTCTCGCATGTTACATTGTAATCTCGCGAAATTGCAGACAGATAATTGCGTTGTATATGTATGTATGTATATGTTAGCGATAATATTTGAAATGCATTATTTAGTAGGCGTTGCATAAATTTTCGAAATTTACCCTTTGCAATGTTCCTCAACCAGTTAACTCGTCTTACTCGCTGGAGAAGCATTTTGCAATGGCGAGTTAATTCTTCACTGCGTTCGTATGTGGAATCCATCTACCAAATATTTGATTGAATAAAAAGTTCGTGCCGTTGCCACAAACTATTTAGATCGCTTTTTTGTCCAGAAAATTGTTAAGTTTTACATGGATGGAATCACGAAGCTAGACAAAAGATGGTTGAAGATTATCGAGAAAAACGACGAATACCTTTATTAATATTATTATTATTATTATTTCTTCTTTAATATAAGGTATACAGAAACACAGGAAACAAAATTAACAATTTTATAAATGAAATTTCATCTAAACGAAGAAAATCGTCTTTCAATTCGAGCAAACAGCAGCACGAATTTTTCCACCAATCCAATATTTCCCATATTTTTTTAAACACCCTGTACGATAAACACTCGACCTGAATAATAGGTTATTATCGTATTTGCAGAATTCTTTCCACGTTTCTAGGAGGCTGATCTACACAGTAGCCTCGGTTTCTCTGTTTTTCGCCCACGAGGTTGTAATCGGCTCGAGCAAAAGCCCATTACGCCAGATGGCTTTGTCACGCCATTGCTACCGTCCCAGAATTAATAACCCTGCTACACTCTCGACGTGCACCATATACTTCTCCCTCGTTCCACAACGTCTCCTCGTTTTCTCTCTGTTCAATCTTCAGCTGGTCCACCCTTCTCTGATCTCTCTTCGTAGCTGAAACAACTTCGCCGAATTATTTGTCCGACACGATTCGATACGCGCGTTTCTGCCGTATCTTATCTCCGATCTAACGTCGCTCCCTCGACGAAGGAACGAGGGTGCACGCCGGAGGAACGCACGCCAGGGATAAAATCGTGTGTTTCATTAAGCACTGGGATGCACTTTGCATGCCGATGCATTCAAATCGAAATTCTTCATTCCTTTCGCTTACGAAATTCTTAAATACGTGATACAGGTGCACCTGTACATTTGTTTGATATTTGGTGTTTCAGTTATATATAGTGGCTGCTACAAATAAGTTGTTAGGTTGAGTTTCTCGCGTTTCAGTAACAATTTCGATGTTCATTAACACTAGAACTACCAAGGCAGTCAAAATGATTGGCTATAAATTTACGATAAAAGTTCTATAAATTTGTAACGGTGTATTTTTTAAAATATCCCGTGACTTTTTCTGTACAAAATATACGTGATGATTTATTGTACTTCAATCACGCAAGCTTTGCAAGTGTCTACCATTTTTATTTCTTTGGTACAAGTAAGTACACTTTAGTCGTCGGTAGTTCTACTGTTAACCCTTTGCCTTATAATTACGAATCACACTCGTGACGTAAACTATAGTTTAAACAGTATAAATACACGAAATCCTCTATAATTGTTTCAAGACTGGGAAATGTTTCAGAAGAATAAGAATATGCATCGAAGGTGGCCCGACTAAGACCGCTATTCAATGATGAGAAATTTAATTTAGTCGCGTCTGAATTTAATGTATTGATACCTGAATGACAAAGTAAGTACAGCGGTGTATAAATACTTTTTCGTAACCATTGCATCTCTGTTACTGGTGTTCAGTTCCATCTTCTAATTCACCCCCGGGGTGCAGGTTGCGTACAGTTGCAGTCAGTATTTATTGTTCGTTCAGTGCTTATTTCTGAATTTCGTTTGCACAATATTATTTGACGTTTCAATTATGAATCCCGTTTGCTGCTATTCAATTTCCTCCAATCTGCCCCTGTGAGCAATTAGAAGCATTCGAGGGGATTCGTCCCCTCCACAAGGGGTTAATTTCAGCCAGATACAATCTCCAAGAACCTTAAACTTTCGACGTACGACTAGATTGAAAGAAATTTTTTTTCGACAAGAAATAAGCTTGGTCCTAAACGTGTTCAAATATTAGATTGTTCGGAAAGTCCGTAAAGATATTTTAGAAACATTCAAATGTAATATGTGTACCTTAACATTTTAATAAATAATTTTGTATGAGGGTATTTATTGTTCGATAATTGTATGACTATCAGAAAGTTTCGTAACTCCCTTTTCCTAAAAGTTTGCACTGTTTGCACATTTCTTTCTCCGAAATAAACCCACGCAAGACATTTTTCTAGGCTTCTAATTTATTCATTTTCTGGCCACTAATAAAGTTTGACCAGCATTACAATAGATAATAATAGTAGAATATCATATTTTTTATTGTGCATTGATTGACAAAAGTAACTGTTTTTAAACAGTTTGGAGGAAGACAAAGGTAACTCCAAATAAAGAAGAAATTCACCAAAAATTGAAACATAGATTTATCCATTCGATAACTGCCATTTCTTTTAATTCCTGCTTTCTTCTTAATGTCAGCTGAGGATAACAATTTTATACACGGTCTCTATCTTAATTCGATTGAAACTGTCAAAGGTGGAGTTGGCCCGTTCTTGCCGCAAACTCGTCAATTCTTCTGGGGAAAGGGAAAAGAAAGAGAAGAAAAGGAAGCGCGAAGCAAAAATCATTGGGACGCGAGCCGAAGGAATAATTTGTCGATTTAATGGCGCGAAACAGGACGGTCAGTGGAATTCAGCGGGAATTAGCGGATCGCAGTGGAAAAAAAGTCTCTATAAAATCGATTGGTGTTTGCGAGCTTGCACGTGTGAGCGGAGTTAATGTAACTGCGCCACCGTTGCAGGCCGTAATGCAGTTCTGCTTTTCGGAGCTTTCATACGCCCCCACAGCTCGTGTGTGTTCACAGAACCGTGCCGTGTACACATTACTGGTTTTCCCCGGTTACCGCGTATCGAGTGTATCGCGCTCTCCTGCACGTAACCGCAATACTGCGGATCATTGTTTTCGAAAATACAGGCTAGGCTAGGTATCGTTCGGATCCACCAGAAATTCAATCGAATTCGTCCCACTAATAGATTGTTTTCTATTATTTTTAACCCCTTCAGGCTGATCTCATTCACTCTTTACTTTCGTATCATATCCATCATTACCTAATTAATCTTGCGACTAGACTGTACATTTTTATGCAAATTCGTGTGTTTGTAAATAAGCTTGAAGAATTAGGATCTAAATTGAGGATTGCTTTACCCTCTAAGTATTATAATTTCTACTATACTGTGACGCAAGATCAGATACCTTCTTTGTACTTTTACTTTTTACATTTTTAACTTTTCAATAAATTCATAAAAATCTGCATTGAAATATGCAGGAAAGTATAGAATGCGTGAGGTTTTTAAAAGTATGCAGAATACTAAAGGTAAAACTCTCGTTGCGATCTTCAACCCTCTATAATTGGAATTCTGCTTGATTTTGAGAAAAAAATTATACGTAATTTATTACCGGTTCTCAGATTGTAGGTATGTAAAAGGTAAGGATTAAAAATTAGTATGAATGGTCTGCTTGATACATTAAATATCGGCTAAAGGTAGCATTCTTTACGACATAATCCCCTGTTTGATCCTTTTACCCATGGGGTGGATATTTCTTAAGAAATTTAAGAGAATCCCCATCTGAAAGTCTGACGTTAATAAAGAGAAGTCGAAAAATATTTCACGTAATACAGATCGTCTAACAACTTGAGATACAAGTCTACTCCGAGTAGACGTCTTCTCCTGTTAATTCTGTACCGTGGTGTTTTAATATTAGCATATCGACTAAATGTAAATCGAAAATGTAAATGCTTTCTTTATCCATCACTATTTTTCTACATAGTACATAGGAATTTCTTATTTACACTAAGCTATATTTGGTCGAACAACCTAGTTAGCCTGCAGTTACATTGGACGTAGATTTGCATGTATTCGTACGAATTAACATTTTGACCAATACGTTTGATCTGTTTGATTAGTCAAGAACGACAAGCGTGACCATATTCGTCGAAACATGGTTTGTACATATTCGGAGCCTGAAAAGTAGTTTTATCTCGATTCAAATCGCATTTACACGGACAATTTTAATCGATCTCGGATCAATCGGCTCGACTATCCCACCAAAAGTTGCCTAATGCAAACGCAGCTTTCCGGCGAAGCGAAATCTCATTTTTTCCGTAATCACGTATACGTGACCTACGGAAAAAGCACTCAAAGGGTTAAAAGCTTTCGGTATTTTCCGTAATAGTAATTTTTGGTCCTTGGATTTCGCAAAGCGCAGAACTTTTGGCTGCGCCGAATTTAAGCCTGTGGACGAACGAGCCGGCGCCAATGCACATTTAAATTGATGGCTTCACGGTCCCTTGCATTTTGCGCTGCGTGTACTCGATATCTCGCCCTATCGTCTCCCTCTGGCTGCGAGACCTCCTCCTCTTGGTTCCCGCCCGGTTCCCTCCTCGAGCCCACGACTCGTGGAGCTTTATCCTATTAATCAATGCGCATAAATTGTTTTAAGGGAATCGTTACTGCCATTCAGACACGCCATATAATGTCGACGGGGTTAATGTCGCGCGCAGAACAGAAGAGGGAGCCGTCGAACCGGAATCATTAGATGTAACGCGGAATAGACGTTGTTCCTAAGGATTTATCGCGCGGAAGCCAGGAATTCGCAAGCCCGTTTCACTATCGTTTCTATTCATACCCGTAGTACTATCCCTACTAGCGGTATCGACTTGGCGAAGTGCGATCGAGAGTGCAGAGTGCAAATAGACCTCGAAATGGGGTTGCTACCCTTCATATAGGAAAAGACTTAAAGCGCGATCTAAGATAGATGCAATTTACGTTATCGTTGCAAAAGTTCGCTCGGTGTTTAAGGATCACGATTGGCAATCAGTGTTATAAATGCTGATAAAATACCGGTATTTTTAGATAGTAATTTTATTAACTTTAAAGAAACGGAATGTTTTAAACAACAATTTCTTTACTCGTACGCTTGTACTCGTAAATTTAATTCATCGTAAGGTTGTCCATTAAATCACTGGTGCTTCAAATATACTAAGCGTGGTATTGTAATAGCGTAATGTTAACACGCACAGCAATGTGCATGTTGCTAATAACCTTACAAAAGGTTTTATAACGTAAATAAGAAAAAAAGCCGGTATAATTCCGATCCGTCAGAGTATTCAGTCTTCGTTGTGAATTATCACTTTAAAAATCTAGTAGCTCGAAGGTTATATAGTTACGAGTAAGAAATTGTAAAAAGCAAAATGTGGAGCGTGGACCAAGGCGATGAGTAGAAAGTGGCGCGCGAGATTAAAAATGGTGATATCGACGATAGAATGGAAAAAGGAGGAGCAGAAATAGGAGGTCGAAGGTGGCTTAACTCGCGTTATTCTCGTTGCCGGAGCAAACGACTAGCCGCGTCACTGAAATCGCTTCTTTTCCACTTTGTAGAAAGGGACGCTTTAAGCCCACCCCTTTTTTCCCCACCTACATAACGTAGGCCTCTTCCCGTGTCTCGACGGAAATCGTATATAGCCAAGAGTAGACTGGACCAAAGAAAAAAAGAAGACGAAGAATTGTTCGGCAAGATGAGTGTACGAGAAAGGAACGAAGGTAGGAAGGAAAGAAGGGAGATGCTCGTATATCTAGTCAGACTTTATCTTGCCGGTCTTTCTCCCCGAGATTTATCGACGATACCGTTTTGCCCCGCTCGCATCACGCACGCGGTAATAACGAATAATGCCGAGCAGTTAGAGAGTGGAAGAATGGGGAGGCAACCCTTGGTGTTCTTAAGTGAAAAGTGAGCCCTCGTTCCGTGGAGGAAGAGTCGAAAGCCGGGATCGCGTACGCGGAACACGGAGATCGAGAATTTTCTAAAAGGGGCCGAATAATACAATCGTTACCTCCTTTCTCGTTCCATTTCTCTGCCTCCCCGGTAATATTTCCCAGGGTTAGAATATCGTGATTCACCCTCGTCGTTTGTATCAATTGAAGCCTCTCTCAAGAGCCTTTTCTCCGGTAATAATTTTATCACCTTCGTGTATTTCTTTCCATTATTTTTCGGACTTTATTGCAGCAAAAATTGGTATTTAACGAGTTGAATAAGAGGAGGCACGACGGAGTTTAATTATTTTGTGTCGCAATTCGGAAGCGCGTTCTTTTAATTGTTTCTTTGTCCCCCTTTGCGCTCTCTGCCTCGATTCTATTTATTTTCCTCGACGATGAGCCACGCTCGACCACTCTGGAACTTGAAGCATTTCGCCATTGACGGCGAGAGAACGATCTCTCGCTACGATGCACGTTCTTCCCGTTTCTCTGCTTTTCCTTTCCTCTTTTTTCCTCTCTTTTCTCCCCTCTCTCTGTCTCTCTCTCTCTCTCCTCCCCTCTGTTCGCTGGTCCCTCTCTGTCTCTTGCCTCTTTTGAAATTATCAGCGCTTCACGGCATCCGCGCGTAAGTATTTTAAGTCCGTTCGCGACACCCCGACCGCTTATTTGCGCTACAAACGACGCGAATCGCGAAACGAATCGGTCCGTTCCAGTGTTTTTTCGCCGAGTTTCGCATGAACAAGTTTCCGCTGCATCCTGCTGGAACAGCCTTGTGTGTGTGTGTATGTGTCTCGTGCTTCCAAACGGATATACGATCACCGTTGCAAAAAGTATTCTTCTCCAAACCTTATAGAGAAATCCTCGAAACTTTCCAACAGCAAAAGGTTATCCGGAACTCGCGCAGAATTTATCCTCTCGCCTTCGATACGGAAACGAAGTTGCATCGATTTGCAAAGCAAGAACCGATTCGATCTAATAATACATTTTTCGGATCGTACAACCGGCGTGGCGAAGGGATAATAAAAAAGGGGTTGCAGCCGCGTTCTGTCCGAAGCAGAATCGAGTTCCACTTCGATAATCGAGTGCAGCACTTTGCAGTTTTCATCTGTACCGCCAGCAATAACATCCGATTTCTGATACGTACGACCTGGGAAGCTGTTTGGAACGAGAACCGGTCTCTGGCTTGTCGTCCACTAAATTCTTTCCTTTCTCCTGGATCCCGGCGATCGTATTTTCAGACTGTCAATTTCCTTCCTGGTTTCTCGATGAAAGGATCCGGCCGCTCCAACGGTGCCGAGCAATCGAGTAAAAGGGGGGAAAAAACAGGGCAAGAGAGAGAGAGAGAGAGAGCCGCTGCTACGCAAACGAATCTACTGGCATGAAAAATGTTTGATTAAATTCATCCGCGCTCATAAATTTGACAATGTCTCGCGAGCAAACTTTTCGAATTCGAATAAGGATATCGATTGCCCGCGAAACGAGAAGAGAAGTCGGACGCCGACGACACCTTCGCGAAGGGGGATGAAAGTAGAAGGTGGAAACGAAAGTACGTGTACACGGAGGGCGACATAACGGGGGCAGAGTGAGCCGGAGGGGCGATATATACCGATGCACGCGAAAATGTCAAGCGCAATTTCTGAAATTCCATCGTGTCGCTTCCCCGTGCCACTCAAATACCGCGCCACGCTCTCTCGCGCTCCTTGTTCCCTCAATCTGTAAGAGAATTTCCCTCTTCCCCCGGCTTTACCATCTATCTCGCTTCCTCTTCAGTGACGCTCTGATCTTCACCGAAAACGCACCGGAAATAGACACGTTGATCACGGCGCCGGGCTATGCAGACTGACACACGGCGGCCTGAAATTTTCACGAACTCTCTTCTTATCCGTGCGAAAATCAGTCTATGGACGGTGGCGTGTTCCGTGCTTCCGAAGCAAAACGGGCAAGATTGAAGCAACCTTACGCCGTTCCCGTTTGTGCCTGGTGGATTTAACGGTTGTGTTGTTCACGCATTTGCTAGCAGCACAGTGATCTCGGCGGGTTTTCTATGCGAAAATAAAATTTAGTCGCAATACATACCGCCGGAAGCTTCTTTTTATTCCGCTCCATCTTGTTCCCTGACGTGACCCCGTTCCCAATTGTCCTCTCGCGGCTTTCCGCCGCGGTGCACGTGCGCGTCTGGCAGCTCGCGTTCCGTGACGTGCATACATGCCACGATGCAGCAAAAGGAAGACGTTATGGTGGAGCAAAGGACGTCGGCGTCGTCTACGGAAAGACACGCGTTCCATTTACACGATAGAAAGGCCTTCTTCAACCTCCGCTGCGATTTACGCTGCTGCTGCAACGCTCGCAACGAAGAAGGGGGTGAAAAGTATTACGTAAAGGGATGCAATTTCCAACATTTGTCGTCGTCTTTCTGTGCCACCCCATTGCGCAACGCGCAGCGTACCTAATACTCTAAACCAGTGTTTTGGATGGGACAAGGATTCAAAGGGGTCGCGAAATGTTTTTTGAGGGGTGGCGAGGTTTATTTTTAACCCTTTTGTTGCTGCGGCATTTTAAAATTACGAAATATTCTCAATGCACAGATGGGTATTATTTGTATTACTACAAAAATAGGACGGCTACAAGTATTTGCATGTCTCGCGTAACTAATGATGGTAGAATAAGTATACATTATAATGAAAATAGTATCGTGTTGTAGAATACGAATATTTAATTGTAGAAAATACGTATATTTAACCAAATGATTGCCCAATTTTGAAGGATAAAGTATATATACGTCTTTAGTAGCGAAAGGGTTAGTTATCGATTTATTGCAACGACAGCGACACAAAATGCATCGGTCAGTGATGGAATGAAGATGGTCAGGGAGTCCTAAAAGAAAAATGCCACGCATTTAAAGTGAACCTTCATATATTGTTATATAAAGGATAATTACGAAATTAATGTTAAATATGGATTCTCTGCCTGTTTCAATCGAGGGGACTAAAAAGCTCGCCGAGTTTCGAATTGTATTTGGAAGTAAGGAGAACCCGGAATAAACCAATTGAACTATTGATCGATAAATTTGGGAATTATCGAGTACAATTTTGATTAATTTCGAGCTTTGTTTCGTTACCTGATTTACTTAACTTCTTTATTTCTTTCCCCCTTGAATTACTTCATTTAAAAGTTGGCTTTATTACTTCCCTACATACTTTTCTCTTTTTGTGATTAAACAAGAAATCGTATTGAAAAGACTGAATAAATTGCTAGAGCAATGTTGTATTATAAAATAATCTTCTAAACATATATGTATGCCTTTGTCAGATATTAATGGACATTCAGAGCGTTTGATTTAATACCATTGTTAGGTAAAAGTTGTTTATCAATGTATATTCATATCCCCACGAATCAATATTGACAATTTTATTATTATTTCTCTATTTTTCATATCTTCATAATCTTACTGCATGTCGAAATAATTTCGTGACTCACCATGCAAACATCTTCCGACGTGGGTTAAACGATACGCGATGGTATGCTAATTTTAAGTAAACTATAGTCGGAGACTGTTCAAGTTGAATTAGAAGTGGGAGAATATCTGCCACTTGATTACCCTAGAACGAAAGCAGCGGTAGCTGGTGGCGCATTGTATGTAAAACACGCGTGTTAGTTAGCGAATATGATTGTTCTTGGCGAGAATACGTTGACATTCGCGTCGTCGACGCGCAAAAGGGAACAAAGTCGCGTAAAGGTCTCGACAGCGTTTCAAAGTAGCGAGGAGGAAAATCAGGACGCTGAACAATTGGGGGAAGGCGACTGGTTCAAAGGAATAATCGTTATAATATTCTCAGTTGCATGCGGCGAACAAAGATGCAGAGTTTTTGTGCCGGTGCACGCACCACGTTCGCACGCATACTCTTTGTGGTCTGCAGCAAGAGAAAGAGTCGGCGACAACGATTCGTATGCAACCGCGAGCTGAAAGAAAATCAAGCAACGCAACTAGAACAATTTTATGTCCACGGTGCATGCCACGACCGGTAATTCTTATGTTTGTCGGATCGTTACGGCTTTCACGACCACCACGTGACCATTCGAGGCGGAAGAATAAAGGGCGAGGAAAAGAGAAACAGCCAAGGGTGACTCGTTAACCCTTTCGATATTAAGGGCGGCTATGGACACCCATCGCTAACTAGAAACACTATTCCACTGATCATGAAATCGCTCAGAATTTTTTTACACGGATCGAAGGTATAGGTACGTTACGAAGAACACAAAAATGTAAATTAAAAGTGTTCCACCAAAAGCTAATTTGACTTTAGAAGATTAATACAGGCGAGGATGTGGAAAAAAGAAAAATGAGCGAAAAAGAATGACAGAAGCGGCTGTTCAGAATTATCTGTATTACATCAAAGTAAACTGTAATAAACGAATGATAAGGAGTTACTGATAGATTATAGTTAGAAAGAATTATTGATAATAAATGGTAACAAGTGATAATACTAGCGAAATGATAACAGTGAGTAACACTTGTCGCCATTATTATTAATTGTAGTTTTCACAGAATTTTAGAAAAGAGATATGGAAAGGTGCTTGCAAAAATTAATTGGGAAGATCGATAAAAATTCATTGGGAGGAATGATTATGAAGCTACTAAATAGTTTGCTATGAGTCACTAAAATTAATGCTACTATTCCATGCAATTATAATTGTATATCAATATGCTGCTTCTGAATATTCCTCCAATATTGCTACAAATTTTCTAAACAATTTAATATATACTGAATTACCTTTAAATTTCGAACTTCAAACTTACCCTCCCCCAAAATTAACCTGTTAACTGAGGATGTCGAATTGACTCGTCTTTTGAATTACCAATGCTTTGGACGTAGCACTTTACCTTCTTCTAAAGTATCTTTATATTTCTATTGGAGATGTTTTACATTTCTATTGGACTGTTTTACATTTGTATTCGCAGCAATTAAAATCCCCCTACGTTATTAACTTTTACTTCCGCGTATGAGGATGGTCCTGATTAAAAAATTACCCAATTAACAGGTTAAAGTAAAGTGCTCTTTATCATTTGAGGTATCTTTATCCTCAACAGCCTAAGCAAATGAATAATGAAAATAGAATTAACATTTATTTTACTCTAACATTTTTGCACCCCTCTAAACGAGACTCGCGCTGAACGCGTTAACACAGTAACCGTATCAAATGGAACAATTTCACGAGTACGCAACGCCGCAGCCGACGATTATTTCGATCTTTCCAAACTATCGGAATAAATAGGAAATACGGGGCTAATTAAGTGGATGGCGCCTCGTCCATCGACGAAACAAAACTCATCACCGGAGCGCATGCAGGGCAACGCAGAAGCCTGGAAGGTTTGCGGGTCCGCAAGCCAGGGGCAATTCGCGCAGCACGCGAATACGCAATTATTTTTAATTGCACAGGGGAGCGGCGATCGCGTTCGGGGTTTTCGCGGCTGCATTAAAATGCGTCTGGGTGTAAAATTGAAACCTGCAAATCCGATGGCCAGGTCTGAGCGATCGTGGGTGGTCCCACGAGTTCACTGGATAATGTGATTTTCAACAAATAATTTCGCGTAGATCGCGTCGATCGTTCCGCAATTGGCGGCTTCGCGTCTGGAACACGAGGCTTCCGTACGGCTGGACTCGTGGAGGGTGCGATTAATGCGTTTCGTGCTCGAAATCGTCGCGAAATCGCAGCGGAATCGACAGGGGACAAAGCGGCCTAGTTACACCGTTCATCCCCTACGGGAACCCGGGCTTCGAAACGATTTTAAGTGCCCTCACGAGTTATCCCGGATCGCGACCATTCGTGCTGTCACGATTTTACCCTCTCCTCCTCTGTTTCTGGCCCATCGTGTTCCGGTTTGCTGGTTTTACAATTTTGTGTGAAACCTCGCTGCATAATTGCGAATTTTCTCTCCTCGACGCGTGGTACACTCCATTTTGCTACAGCGTTAACCCTGTTTCGATCTCGAACCTTAAGGACCGAATTACTTCGCAAAAATCGGCTAAAGCTTCTCGTATTTGTTTGTATGAAAAATAATAAAATAGATAATGGTGAGGCAAATATTCATTGCTAATTGCAATATGATATCTTCTTCTATAATTTATTTTATATTTTCTTGGTTACATTTAGTTTTTACGTATTACTTATTTCTCACGAATTTGGCCGGTAAAATAAGACCGCGTTAACGCGTGTATGTTCCTTAAAGGATTGATTGTTATCAGTGTGGTGGCATGTGCCCTCTGCTAGGCTGCTCAATTTCTCGGATACGAATTTTATGAGGTTCGCATCATCAAACGCATAATACAAAGAGAAGCTTCTTCAGCAGCTTCTACCCCGGAGATCGCGAATCGGAGCGAAGCGATTCGCGACGGCGATAAGCAGATTCTTAGAATTTCTGCGCGCTGGAAACCGCGTCGAATGCGTTCCACGAGCCAGACCGGTCCCAAAGGACTCGATTACCAATCTTCAAAAATACGAGAGTCGGCGGCGGTTTCCAAGGAATCGTATTCACCGGGAGGAAAAAATTGGCTGTCTGTGAGATTACGCTGCGCTCCTAGCAGCCTCCAATTGTATATCGAATAGACCCCGTGTGGTAGGCGCGCACTTAGCGCACGGAAAACTTCCGAGAGATGGGAATCGCGTTGTCATCGAGTTTATCGCAATTATCGTGGCGCTTGTACAAATACACGCGTCCGTGGGAATGTAATTAGCTCGGTATCGTCGGTAAACAATAATGTTGCGCGGGTGAACGCGCAAATTCAGAATTTTTCTCGATAAAAACGATGATAACAGATTCTAGCAGACTTTCGCCGTTTCTGAATACGCATATTTTTGTATGGTTCATAAAAAGATTTCGCGCTGCAACATTCCGTTTGTTAACACGAGATTTATGGGCACGGATAGTGTAATTTGCGTTTCCCGATAAAATAGGTGGATTAATATACAGATACTCAAAGTTAACCCTTTCGCTGCGGTGGATTTCAATCAAAGAATGTGGAGAAGTAACCAAAATATCGAATTGCATTGTGCTAAATTCCTATTCTTCTTTCGATTCCTTCATATCTATTTGGAACTACTAAACTTAGGCACATTAAACTACTAGCCTGAGAATATCAAAGATCTTTTAACTTAATGCATAATTACGATGGGTGACTATAGTCACTTGTAGGACACAGGAAGCGTTTCATGCTGGGTGATCATAATTACCAGTAGTATCGGAAGAGTTAATAAGTAAATAATACTTAAATGCGAAAATAAATACAATGTGCAAATAGTTTTTGTGGTCACTATAGTTCTACAACAGGCCAATCGACGAATTAACACGAATCCGCTTAATACATTGATTATTATTGAAATGATCTCAGTTGTTCTTAGTAGTAGGGGGATCTAATCGTCCCGAATTTCACGCAAAGAAATACGCCGACCTTATTGTTAGTTTAAAGAGTCTAGGAGTGTTGGAATAAACTTTGAAAAGTTCCCATGTCCGTCAACGGGCGGCACCGCACCGTTCTGATTTACATGGCAGTGAGTTACGACGTTCGCAAGCGGGAGTACAATGCCGTGCAAGCGTTCAAAGAGACTAACGACCAGAATATCTGGAGCGGCGCCAGTAGCGGAGCGATACGCCGCCGATACAAGCGCAACCAGGACCGCGTGAATTTTTCCAACGAGCCTAATTAAGTCGCGTGGCGGTCTCGCAATGCGCCCTCTCCTCCTTTTTGTTTCCCTTCGAGGCTACGTCCAGCCTAGTGGACAACGTGCACAGCCGGCTACCCTTCGCCCCTATTCCTCTTTCCCGTTACCGTTCCCATTGAATGGCGGTTAATACGAGCCGGCAGGATAAACGTGCAATCGCGTAGCAGCGTGATTATCGCGGAAACATCTGTAAACTCCCGGAGTAACAATGATAATTGAATGCAACGGAGAGAGCCGCGGTCTTCGGGGTCTCTGCACGTCCAAGCGCACGCACGCGGTGCACACGTCCGACGCATTACGCATAATTAATCCGACGATGCTTATCTCTTCTAACCTTGTATCCGCGCGCGTTCGCGTTCACCGCGTGAATAGAATCGACCGCGCGCGATTCTCCTTTCATCGACGTAGCACAGCGCACATAGCCCCCATAGCCGTGCACCAACGCGCCCCTCAACTCTTCTATTCTTTCCCGTTCACGTTTCCTATTCGTATGTTGGAATTCTGGTTCTCTCGCTGCTTCAACGGTAAAAATGGTTGTTGTGTGTGTGTGTGTGTGGTTGGCCGAGACCAGGCGACGCTTGGTGAACCGAGAACCGTGGTATACGAGAAACGAGTCTGCTAACGGTTCGCGTTCACGTGAATATGAACTTTTACGAAACTTAAAGTTAAATTATTGTGAATCTTCCAGCGTTCGTACTTTCGTACTTTCGTAGAGTTCTAAATTTTGGAGGATGATTTCGACCTCTAACCAATATTGCTAAAAATTAGACTAAGGATTTTTGCTTTACATTTCCCAAACTTCCACGTTCCAATACTTTAAATTCTCAAAGTTTAAGATTTCCGATACACTTGAATTTTCAAAGCACCGAATTCCCTGCGTTTCAAATTTTTGAACCTCCAAATTTCCAAAGTTTCGAATTCTCTGAACTACGAATTTCTAAAGCTCCAAATATCGAATAGATAGATATAAGAACCCGGTATTGCGCAAACACGAAGCGTAGAATCTAATCGAAACCGTTCCCACTGAAAAGCGCGAGTGCGTACTCGCAACGAATGCTTTTCGCAGCGATAGTAAGCGCATAAGAAAGATAATTGTACGGGACGCGGAGGGAGCAGCAGCGTTGCTCTGGGAGGGTGTTCGAAGCAACCACGAGGTCGGATTTCGCGCGGGGTAGGAAAAACGAGAATGAAAGCTAAGCGGTGCAGCGTCGAACGGAAATAAATAGTTCGGGAGTTTCTGCGAGGATTCCGGTTGCAGGTTGCAGGGTCTGGAAAAAGGGCGAGGGAGGGAAACACGGTATTGGCGTTGCCGCGCTCTATTTCCGTCCCTCTGTTTTTCGGAGCCCTTTTTCTCTTTGGCTGGCGCTTCGTTTCGTTTTCTGTATTCTTTCTCTCCGTTCCTCTTGCCGTCGGCTCGAATGTTTTCATTCGGCGGCGTCCCATTGTGCGGCGCCCGCTAAATGCCGAAACGCTGATGCGAAAACTGTTTTCCTTTTTTGCCTTCGTTAACCCACATTCACCGTGCACTCTGCGTTCAGCTAGCTCGCCTAACCCCCGAGAGTTTGCCACGCGAAAACACCCCCGCCAGCGCTTCCACGTCTCCCTGTGTTTATTCCGCGTTTCGTTCTCTTTGAATTAAGCTGATTTATACCGCGTCCTACTACTGCACGTTGCAATTCTCTTTCTGTTTTGTGCAATCGGTTGTCGGTTGGTTCCTTTTCTCTTTTCTCTCTCTCTCTCTCTCTCTCTCTCTCTCTCTCGATGGAAACGGGTGAAAGTAGAATGGGAATAGGCGGGGGAGCTCAATGAAATTTATTGTTCATTTTTGGGGATGTTTGGAACAAATCCACGCGACGAGACGTCGTCGTCATCGTTGGGAATTTCAGCGGCGATAGGAGAGCAGGTGCGCCTGCTGGATTAGGCGCAAAATCACACGGATAACATGTTTTCCTTCGGTAATACCGCGCGACAAAGGGATTTCGCGAAAACGCGACTGACATCGAGTTTAAAGCTCGACAGGGCGGGAACAAAAAAAACGCGTGCGGATGGGTGTAGGACGCGCGTAAACACGGAGCGTTACTCGTGCTAGGGGTGGGTACCATGATCCCTTATGGATTGAGGGCGTTTAGAAAAGCCCTTTTACAGTTATTCCACTTTTCACATTCTAATACGCGTTTGGTATGTGAAAGGAACTTTTCGATCAATTTATCGATACGCGTTATTCAATGAAAAAGAGCTGGAACTCGAAACATAACATTTGAAACTTGTTCCCCCTTTAGTTTTTAACCTAATGCACATTTTACTCGTTGGCCCCTTAACCCTTTACCTTAGCAATTTTTCAATAACTATCCGCTGTATTGCTAGCTATTTGCCACTTTACAGCGTGCCAAATACAAAACATTAAAATATTATACCTGAGTAACCCTTCTCAATCTTGTAAATTGGAATGGATGATTCTTCCGTCTTAAATAATTACAGATTGGTTCCCATATAAAGAAATTAAGGTCCATACGATGCGTGTGGAGCTCGTCTTTGAATGGTTAAATAATCGGAGTTGTATTTAACCAACTCATGACGTCACAATCGAAACGTGTACCGAAACGGTGACCCCCACGGCATTGAACGCGTTAAACCAATCCAATTCGCGGAATAATCCCCACGACGCGGCTTCGGTTGGTTAGAATGTTGGTGGAACAAAAAAACAATCGAACGTAACGAAAAACCGCGTTGGCTGTGTTCCACTCGCGGTGGTAATTACTTTCACCCCCTAACGATGCCGGTTTGTTTTGTTTCCAGGCGTAGTCGGAGCTCGGAACTTCACGATGGAGTGCCGCAAGGGTCGACGGAAAGGTCTACTCAGTGGCCTGGTGTTTGCGTGGCTCCTAACCAGCGGTTGTACCGTCGCGGCGCGAAATATAGGTGAGTACCAAAGTATTTACGATTTCAGCGCGCCGATTCCAAACCGGTGACCTGTCCACAAGCCTTGCTTCTGTCCTTGTGCCAATTAAGCCTCTGCAAGGAGGAGTTCGCACGAAAATTTACGCGTTGCACGAGACCGAGCTTCGTGTTTTCGAACTTTCTGAAAAATTATCCCTTTAGAGTCGAACGTGTGCGAGCGTCGAGGCGATGAATAGCTTGTGTGGACGGTGTCGGCAGGGAACTTTGGCGACGCTGCTTTGTTGCATGCGGATAATTGATAAAAAGTAGGTATTTGACGGTTTCGAATAAACGTTCTAGATTAGAGTTACGCTATTTGTTGAAACACGACTTAAAGAAACTAATCGCGGTGTCTCTTAATACATAATTGTTGAGCAGTTGGCATCGCTGTTCCACGTAAATATCAATAGCTGGGTCCATGGTGACTCTTGTCAATAGGAAACGTAAACGCAGAGTTTAATTCAATAAATGTGGAAATATTGTAACTTGGAAACGAAGACGAATCGACCTATAGTGTATATACGTAACATGTTTTGCCTAGAACGATCTCCCAAACACATTGGTAAAGCCAGTTGAGATCGTGAATAGCTTATATTTACCGTTTTGAAATATTTCGTCCTGATTCGGTTGTTCTAAATACGTACAATGTGTGTATGAGTGTCGAGGCCTCCCTAGTTTTATTTCGGACGTCACGCTGTAAACACGTGCCGCGAGTTACTTTAATAAAGGTTTCTAGAGTGTTCTTAAAGTGTCGGTATTCTTACCAAGTCGATAGAGATAAATTCTACTTACACCTCTTAACCTTCAAATTATTTTTCAGTTCATTCGTTCGGAAGTGACCAGAATTTCATTACACTAATTCATAATTACAGTATACTGTGTCGCGTTTCCTACGTTTTCGACGGTGTTTAAGAAACACAAATTGTTAATTACAATTGTACAAAGAAACATAAGGCTAGCATACCGTCATACACGAGTTTGCGCGTTAAGGGTTTGTTAAAACCGCAGCCAACAGTTCAAACAACGCTATTTAACTTCCACGAAAGCTTCGAAAAATCCATTTGCCTTCAATCTGTTGGATCCTGTGCGGAGTAGTGCACGCAAAAATACTCACCGTTGAATAGATAAACATGTGTGCAACGCGAAGCATCGCGTAACAACGCAAAGGGTGGGTTTTGAAACGGTGGTTTGCCGGTAGCGAAGGGCGGGCAACGCAGATCGACGCACTGCATATCCGGTCGAGCAAAACCGCAGCACGGCGGCTACGCTTTCGGGTTGACCGTTGAAACATTTATCGGAAAGCAAACACGGTGTGTTTAATAACGAGGATGGAAGTAGCCGGCCGGTGTGTACACTGCGCGGCCTGTTAGATTCTACTATCGCGGCGAAGATCGTCCCTTCGACCCCTCGAAAGACCCTTAGGAAACGGATCAGGAGGACGCCGCAGTTGCGGCAGTTTAGGAGGCCGCTTCTCTGTGTACGGAGCACCACATCGAGAATTAACTCATTCGCCGCACTAATCGATTTAAGGGAAGCCGCGTGCGAAGTGATATTGTTGTGGGAAGAATCGACGGCCGTGTTTGCCCGGGCCACGATGTAATTAGAGGACAAACACGCGTTACGGGGATAAATGTGGTTAAATATTTGGAAAAATATCGCGGCAGATGTGTGTGCATGGGCTTCTTCTATATAATTCAGTTTTCAGTTTCACTGGGGAGAGGGTTGTGGCAGAGGCAAAGGGAAGATTGTAATTTGGCCGAATTCGTGCTGCAGCTCTTTATATTGGGATGTGTGTTGTACGGTGTTCTAGTTTAGCAAATCACATTAGGGAATGATTGGACGAAACGGGGTAGTTCGATAAAATATAGAGTAGTAAATTTGATAGCTTTTGCATTTGCTGCTATTTTGTTGGCAAGCTGTAGAAACGTCTTGCATACGTAACACGCGAACATATTGGAGGGAATCGAAGACAGTAAGAAATTCGCGTAAAAAGCAAAAGCAAAAACACGAGCAAAAGTTGTTGCATACAGTACAGTGACAAGTGGTTCATATAATCAGGTCGTTCACATTATAGGAGTCCACTGATTTCCCCTACTACTTGTGTGACTTTTTGTTCGAATAGCTTTTAGTTCATGTTCGGATAAGTGGATTCGATCAAACATCTAACTTACCCTTCAAGTTATCACCACATATATTTCAATGCTTTTATATTTCGTGTATTACAATTTGCAACTACAGTCTTCCCAAAAGTGATTTCCACATCCTAGCGTTCTCCTTGTCTTCCATAGTTAAAGGGTTAATCATTATTTCACCGGTTGCAAAATTCCAAACAAAGAGCAGGTGCCTCCCTTAAACAAACGACGGGTGAAATAACTGGGAAACACAAAAAGGGTGAAAATTTGTGCAGCCAAGCAAGAAGTTTGGGAACGCGTGTTACACACACGTCGAAGCGGAATCGAGCATTAACGAGCGGCAGTCTCGAGAGCGATTTCGCGTTGCCGGGGGGGTCGAGGAAGGAGGAGACCAGGGCAAAAGGGGAGAGAAGAGTTTCTCTCTATTCCTTCACGATTATCGCACACTTCGGTGCGCCTAATCCGCGCGCAACCGCCGTCCCTGCGTTTCCACTATTCTGCCCTTCGTTCCTTCAACCTCGTATCGCGGCCACCCTTCCAACACACTCGGAACTCGTGTGTTTGTACCATCGACACACTCGCGCGATAGATAAATCAAAATCTCCGGCATTGTGCGGCGTGCGATCGACGGCTCAGACGGCTTTGGCCGCGTCTTTGATTCCGTCACGGGAAAAACGGAAGTGAACGGTAGGAGAAAAATGGCAGCAGGTAGATAAAGGGCTAAGAATGACCGTGACGTGACCAATTCCCGCAACCGACAGCTTTATCTTTCATTTATTCGCCGCGATATTATGCGGCCCGATTGGTCGTGATTCTGAAAAATCTCCGCTTCAGCCGGATTTCCCATATTTTCTTATCCAACTGCCCTGTCTCAACAATTTTTCTACGCGATCTGCACGGAAATAACTGGGCTATTAGAGGGTGAAATGGGGTATCTAAAATTTTACTAATGTTTACAATTTTCCTACCTCTGCGTGTCAGCGATGGCGTATTTTTAAGGGAAGGCGATTTGGTCCACGTTATTTTACTTTCGTACGATTTATGGTAAAACGAGTCAAAGGGTTAAAATTAGGGCTTGAAGGGGTTACGATACTGTTATATAATACTTGAAATAGTTATGAAGAGCTTTTATTCTGAATAACTGTTCTAAGAACCGAAATTGACATAACTGTTTTCAACCACTAATTAACCCCCTCGCTGCTATGGACGTATATATACGTCCTCAAGAATTGGACTGGCATTTGTTGAAAGCACACGTATATTTTTTCTACAACGCAATGTAATCTCTGTAATCATTCGTACGTCAATATTACGATACAATTAGTTGCGTAAAGTATCCATATATTTATACCTATATCATTTTAATATTAATAAACGTTATCGTTACCTACGCTTCTAGTCTTCAGTTCCAATTATGTCGGTAGCGGAAGGGTTAAAATATAATTCTCCAATTGTTTTATCAATCGGTACCACGGTTGCCCGCAAGTTGGGCCAAATTGTCGAAAGCAAACAAACTAGATAAGCCACCTTTAAATTCCCCTGCCAGACGTCACATCAATCCTCCGTTCGATTGCACGCGTCGCGACGATAAGGGATATATAACTGGGGCGTTCGTCGGCGTGGTTGTCGAGGAACGTTGTGTGCAGCTGGAAACGGAAGTACGCCGGCTCAACGTCGTTCGCCAACGACCGGCCAAACAACCTCGTCCCGTCTGAACCTACGACCTTCCCTACGCGTTTCCATCCCCCACCTTCTCGTTCTCTCTGGCTTTTCTACCTAACTCTGGAAACCGTAACTCGCCGCAAACCTTAGTCTAAGATTTGTGGTACATCGGCAACACACGGTGGCCCCAATTTACTGCGCATTACGCCGCTTTTCCCGGTTGTTTCTCCTCCACAGCAGTTTTCCGTTCTCTGATCCGTTATTCTCGTTCGATCGTTCCTTTCCTTATTGGCCTGCGGAGAGAACCCCTCTGTTCCTACATTCGAACCCGAGTTTCTTGTTAAACTTCTTCCATTCCCTAGTTCCTTACCTACGACATCTACTTTTGTAAAACGAGTAAATTCTATTAAATAAGCGATTCGCCCATAAACACTCATTAACCGTTTCAATCTTTCTCACCGGTCTGCATTTCCTCTTCCTCATTATATTCTCTATCTTCTCCTCTTGCGTACGTCTCTTATCTTATACCTTTCGTAACTTGTGTGATTCTCTTCCTCATTTCTCCGTTCGGAACGGCGATTAAAAAAGGAAAAGGGAGACGAAAGGATACGTACGCGTTAAAGTAGCAGATGCTATTTTCTCTGCTTTATTTCTTTGATCGCCTTAATTCGAGGGAATGATATCTAGCACATCTCGATTCCATCGCAACGGCACTTTTACAGCTCAATAAATGTTATATCTGCTATGATTTACGTGTTATGAATCTTCCTACCGGGGCAAAGAAGGATAATTCAATTTACTTTCTTCCCGGGTCCGGATGTTAAAGGATCGCGTTTTTTAAATCGCACAATGTAAAAAGCATTCGCGTGCAATCATGCGTATAAATACATGAGAATAATTACAAGAGCAGAAAAACGCTTATATTTCGAATTGTACGATGGTCAGTCGAGTGCAAACCGATCCAGCCCCTCCCTCCACTGTTAAGCAAATGAGCGTTTGGAATATTGATCGTGTGAAAATAATATTTATCCTGTCGTGGACTCCTTCCTTGTCGTGCAGTTCCGCGTTCCTCATTTTTCAATAGACTACGGATCTTTATGCATTTATGGAGAATTTAAATATGTAAAAAGTTACAGAATGCAAGTGGTATTCAAAAATACAGGTAACAATGGAAGTAAGATACAAATTGTAGTAATTAAGGGGTAAAAACAACCCCTTATTTGTTTCTCGTTGTTCTAATTTTATTTGCAAACATTTGAATTTTCATAGTCTAACCGCAGTCTAGTTATAAACGAATACATAAATAACACTGCAATGTATGTTCCATTGGCAGAAACAACTCTGTATATGTTTCATAGGCAGCGAAATCTTTCTAACTGATAAAAAGCAAGCAAAATCTGGTACGGACCCACCTTCCCAACCCCTGCCACCATTTTCTACCGCTTGCTACAGCAGGTCGCGTAGAACCTTCGTTCTCTTGCCGCTCGCGTTTTCCAATTCGCGCCGAATGGATCGGTCGCGCGGAAAATAAGAGATTGCCGTGATCTTCGCGTCTCTCGTGGTCGTGTCTCCTCTCCTCGTCTCGCACAGCTTCGAACAAACGAAGAAGAAAAACCGTCGGCAAGAAGGAGGGAAAAGCTCTCGGTAGAGGGGGGTGGAAAGGGACCACGAGGAGAAGAAGAAGAAGCGAGTCTTTCAGCCGGAATTCCTCGACGCGGTGGTGTTCGACGCCACGAGTAGAAGGAGGACTTTTAATTCTCGTGACGTTTACTTCCGGCGTACGTGACCCAGTTCGTTCGCGAGCGCCTCAAAAATTGCTTCCAACCTTGGCTGCGCCCTATTTCAACCTGTTTTCTATTCGCGCAGGATCTCTCCTCTTCTCGCCCGGTTTTTGACCGTAATTGAAAATCTTCCCCTTCTTTTCCACCTCCCCATCGCGGGGCTCTTTCTTTCGTTCCGTCTTTCTTCCGCGCGACCGTAGCCCGCCCCCGGTGCCGGCATTTGCATAGAGCAGTCGTTGAGCGGAGCGCTCGACGCTGGATTATCGTTTCCTTTTTATCGGGGTCGTGGCATAGTTCGCGCCACGTTAGCCAGCTCAGTTAGAGAAATAGTTTCCTCCCGGCTCTGAAACCGAGGCCACCTCCGTGCAAAGGCTCGCGCACTCGCTAAAACGGGAAGCGACGAAGCAATTAACGATATCGCGATCAGTAAGCTACCTTTACAACCTTTAAATTCTACTTCATTCGTTGCCTCTGCTTTCTTTTATAAACGGCGAAGGAGAATCGCCCCTAGGATTTTCACTCGGTGATTCTAGCTTTTTATGGATCGCTTGCGAATGTTTCTGTTAGAGTGCAACGATTACGTAGGACGTGCCAGGCATCGACAGCCGATGATTAGTTTTTTTTTTCTGTGGCATTTTAGGCCGTTTGTGGATTAGCCTGTGATCATTGCAAGCGTTTCTCTTTGTTCGTTTAGTCTGAAGCCGAGAGTCGCGTAGATCACACATTGTCGTAGCATTCGTTCCATTCACCATTGAGATTCTATGTTATATTTTGTGTTCCTTAATCCGTGTTATTTGTTAATGTATTCGCCACTATGCAAGGTGAGTCTCACAACTTCATCACTCCAAATAACTTGTACATTATATGTTATAGTAAAAAAATGTTCGAAATAAACTTTGCATGATACCGTGAGGAATATATGGAACCGCAATTGGTTTCTTGTTACGCTGCTTTTTTATTGTGACATTGTTCTCTATAATAAATCATTCAAAAGTTATTTGAAGCGATCAAGTTACGAGACACATCCTGTATATCTGTATACGCGAGTTCTCCGCGTATCTCACATTTATGTGTTTATACTATACCGACTTTAATTTAAAATCCCCTTTAATTTTATGGAATCTATGAGATCGACCTGTCAACGATCGCGCGAGTGCACACGCCAGCGAAAGATCGATCTACCGTTCCGCGAAAGCGAAGCTATACCGATGTCTTCCGAGTCGAAGTACCCATCAGTTTCTCTCCTTACGACGCCGTCACCCCACACCAGATTCCTCGACGTAATCGATTTCCGATTTCTTAGTGGCGGTAATTTTTCATCGCTTCGTGAAAAATAACTCCGGAATAAGCCGTGCTTCCCAGCGTCGCAAGACAATCCCCCATTTCCACCGCCCTTCAACCCCTAAGATGGTTGTTGACATCTCTACGCTTTCTTCGACGCATCTTATGAGAAGCTAGACTAGTCTTGTTTACACATTTCATGATCTCGCTTCGCCATTATTTCACTCGTTTTCGTTCTATCCGTATTCTCACTCTCGATCGCGTTCCCTTTCGTTTCAAGACTGTGTGGATGCTAATGCAAATTTATATCTTTGGATTAAGTTGTTGGGAAAGTTTGTAGCGTTTTCGACAGTATCGCTATGGAATTCTTTTGTGTATTATGGAATTGCAGGGGGATTATTTTTCTTTAAACGTTTATTAAACACACTGAAATTTTTAATTGGGATAAGTGATATATCTGGTTCGACACTCTAAGTGCAATAATTAAAGATGGATATTCATCCGGAGTCGGCCAAAAGAAAGCGCGACATTTTTTAACAAGACAGTAGAAAAATGATTAAATGTTAACCGAGATATTCTAAATGTAGCAATATTATTAAGTGTACCAATCCATTATCTTTCAGTGTATTGAAAAATTTCATGGATCAAGACATCAAGGCTTCTTTCAAGAAGGAATATACAGTTTGCATTAGCAATAATGTTAAACATTACAGAATAAAAGAGATCATATTTAAGACAGGATCAGTACTAATTGCTATCAATGTTTGCAATCTTAATTTGGAATTAACAAAAAATTAACGGTGATAAGGAATAAGTGATACTAAACTTTTTGCTGGTAGAGTATATACGTGTAATATTTTGAAGAATCTACGTAAGCCTCGCGTTGTTACTTCGAAAAACGACATTTCATGTGCACCAACTTACTCTCATTCATTTTGGTTATCAACAATGTAGGTTTTCAGACTTAGGACGCAAAGAGTAAAAAATAGAGCATACTCTGGGTGGGAGGCAACCAAGAGCTGCTTTTCAACAAAACTCCACGGCCGAAGAGTACGAATGGGAGTTAGAGGGTGGATGGAAGAAGCGGAGTTTTATTAAGACGCACGAAACGCGGAGGTAGAACCGTTCACGATAATAAAACGATCTCTCCCTCTTCGGTGGAACTCGTGCCCGCGATCGCTCTATTGTTCCCTGCTAATGCACACCTCCGTTCAGCTCTCTTTTCTCCCTTTATCTTCACCCTTTTTCTTCGTCCAACTTTGCTTCCGCACTTGACCCGCTTCCTGGTTCTTGGCAACCGACGGAAAACACAAAGTCGACATACTCGAAATCGTTTCCCATTTCGCGCGTGCGTGTGTAGCAAAAAGCAGCCATTTCTTCCTCCTTCCTCTTACGTTCTTCCCCCTCTTCGTACCTTGGCGCAATTTTGGACCCCACTTGCTTGTTCTCCTTCGGTTTGTTCCGTTCTTCTTGCTCCTTTTTCCCGATCACGCTCTCGTTAACATTCATACGAGCCCAGGACCTTTTTACTAAGTCGACTCGCCCCCTCAAAGAGAGAAAAGCCTCTCTTAGGTCTCTGGGGTAACTACCCCCCCCCCCCCCCCATCCGAACATTTCCCTATAGGTTCGTACGCGTACAATTGCACCTTGACAGCGGTTTTTCGGGGGTTAAAGTCGCGTGAAAGCCGCTCGAGGGCTTCGCATCCGCTTTGAGTAGTTACTAATAAGTATGCCGGCGAATTCTGCTTTTGAAAGCGGCAGGTATTTCGGATGTGTTTCATCGATTCGAATCTTTCCTTCGCCGATGGCTACGTTAAAATAGGGTGGAAGTTTTAGGTTGGCAAGTTCTTTTATTTTATGTTAGGAAATGGCGTGGTGGTTGTAATGTGGTATTAGTGGACTGCGGATCTTTTGCAATTATGGGAAATTTATAAGTGTTCGAAATTCTACAGAAGGCGTATAATGTGCAAAGGTATGAAAAAGATTCAGAGTGAAATATATCGTAATATTTAACGCTATTTTACCGCCATTTTGTATATGCATATTTTTAACAGAAAGGGTTAAACGTATAAAATAATAATCATAAACACCATCACAAGAATTGAAATTTTAAAAGGGATTATTTTGACCCCCTGTATTCAAATTCTGTTTTTCTTTTTGTAGATAAAACGTTGAATTTGCATAAAAATTCGCAGTCTATTCGTCACCCATTTAAATATAATGGATCACTTATCAGTACACTTAATAGTACACAAGTTCTATGATTAAAATTATCGGCCGAAAGTGTAAAGAAGCAATTCTGCGGAAGTATAAAATTTCCTCGATAAACCAGGGTAACTAGCGCGAAACCTGTCCGCTTAATCGCGTCGCCCAAACAAACTTCATGCCTAAAGGGATGAAGCGTGTCGCGTTGCAGAAGAATTTTACCAGGACCGAGGCGAAGCAGGCGAGAATATCGATATCGGCTTTCGTGAAATTCGAGAGAATACCGCGGCGTTAAAAGAAGATCGTCGCGACATGACGGACCCGATCCGCAACGGTTCGAGTATATTGATTTTTTAATAAGCGCGATCCAATCGACGGAATAAAAAAGAGATGAAAGGAGCAGGAGGAGGCGGAGAAGGAGGAGATGGGATAAAGAGAAAAGAAAATGAAAGAAGGGAAGAGAGTGCCTCGGTAGCGGGCTGCAACTTCCTGTCGAACTTTCCCAGGCGCATTAATGCGCGCCAAATTAAACCCCCAAGTTTTTTCTTCGACCAAGGAACTTCGTTAAACCGCTTTGTAAATTCCTATCTGGCCCGGTGCTCCTTGCGAACACTGTAAAACGAGCTGGCGAAATATCTGTATCACGGACGAGGTACAGAATAGACCTATCATCCTCTGGAGCTTCGTATCGCGTGGTCTGAAATATCGTTGTCATTGACGAAGTATAGGATAGACTATTTTGATGGCTTCTGCATTGTATTCTTTGATTAAAATCCGCCGCAATGAAAGGGTTAATGTTAAGCTCGCGACAGCTGCTGGGATTGTGTTAATATCATTTTATTTCATCTTATTTCTTTCAATTAACACTAGTAGAACTACCGACGACTGAAATGTGCTCATTTAAATCAAAGTAATAAAAATGGTAGACGTTTGCAAAGCGCATGGAATTTAAATACGACAAAGCTTCATTTACGTTTCGTACAGAAAATCATGGAATATTCTAAAAAACGCACTGCTGCAAATTTTTATGGTAAATATCATTTTGACTGATTTGGTGGTTCTACATAGTGTTAAGGAACCTCCGGTTTGCAATCCATAAGTTTGATTTCGTTCATTTTGTTAAATAAAAGAAGGGAGATCGAAGAATACTGTTTCTTTTCGATCGTATATAACTTTTTCTATTGATATTTATTAATAAAATCAATTTCTTACAAAGAATTTTACGTATTACAATTAACGTGAAACAGTAACATGATAAGTAACTATAGTTACATATAGATCACTGAAATCACTTAGAATCTGTTACTCCTATCTTATTTCATTTTGTCTCGATTACTAAATTAAATCGAGTGCTAAACGCGCTTGTTGCTCCGTTACAAGTAACAACTATAAAACTCTTCCATACGAGCACTCTACATCTCGTCCGTGTGCTTCAACTAACCGCACCGATTAATGACAACCCTCTACCTCGATTCCCGCTAATTAAAGCGAAATATAACGCTTTAGGCGGAAAATACGACGATGGTACGTGCGACGAGACGCGACGCGGGTTCCTAAAGGCGCGATTCAACAAATAATCCTTATCGGCGGAGTACAGGGATACGCGTAAAAAAAGGGACACGGCTACCGTTGCAAGGGATCAGATTATAAGCCCGTCGCGGTCGCGCGTTACATTAATTTAGCGCGCGAGCTACGGCTCTCTCTCGGTTGGCAGCCTGCTTCTGCATTCATTCTCTCCCGGAGCATACCGGTTGGTATGCGCGGATTACAAGAAGCTCGTGTACGCTTCCTGCCTGCACGCGCCTGCTTTTATAAGTGGACACCCTTTTTCCTCGCGCCCGAGACCGTTTACAAAGACGAAATGGATGTAGTTACGTCTCCTCTTGAAACCATATGAAAGTGGTTACCGCGACATAAAGAATAGAGGCTTTACGAAAGAATTATGTTTATTGCCGATGCTCCGCGAATATATTTATTGGATGTTTCGCTAATTTACCTGCTTTCGGTATCTGATAATGCTGTAGCTATAAGGAAACGCAACTTACCTCTGGCACAAGAGTTTTCGATCGAATATAATATGTAATACGAAACCACTTAGAAACGCTAAGGTTTCCGAGATGCAAAGTACTGTTGTGGTAAGTATAGATGTTAATAGAGAATTGAAAGAGAACGCGGAGCAAAGTTAATTAATGGAAAGGGGTGTAAAAATAAAAGGAGGCTTCGGTATGTAATAAAATCTTCGCGAGAAATAGTTCTATGAGAATTCTTGAAATATATATTCGTCCACGGTAGCAAAAGGGTTGAAGAATTCGTTTGTGGTATAGAGAGACATTATTTAACGAGTGAATTTAACAGGGGAATATCATATGGACTAAGTGGATGAATATTTTTAGGTGGTCATATACCGTTCGCTTTGTGTAACTGATACGTAATTAGTATTCTATGGAGCTTGTTATCGGAGTTCCTTATCGAGCTTGCAACGGAAATTTCCTAAGCTTGTGGTATTTGGTTATATTAACCACAGTGTGTGTCCCACATACAAGCGTTAGAAACGCGGAAGCAGTAAATCACGCTGCGTAGACTTTTAAAGAACCCTCGGTGCTCCCATAATCGCCGAACGAATTCGGTATATGGTAGCAATAAAAGGCCAGCGTTTCATATCGCGCTCACGCGATAAACCGTACAAAAGAATCATTCGAACCCTCGACTGCGATTTCATATTTCGCGCTGTAAATCCCTCCCAGAACGATTTCTCGTTTCGTCAAAAGTGGAGCAGCCAGAAAAGCTCGCAAAGTATAGACGGGGTGGAAAACTTTACGAGCAACTTTGCGAATCCCTTCGCGTCTCATTTACACATACATCGGCGAGAATTTTCGTTCAATCCCATCACGATTTTATTCTCTATGCGGCGAAGTTAGTAGCGACGTTTGGTTCTATTTGCACGTGTGAATTCCTCCAACCGATATTTGTAGACGCGCCGCTCGAGTTCTACCCTTTGGTTCGCGAATCAACTTCAGAGTGCGCGTACTCGATTGACAATGAGCCACCGTGTATCGCAATTCCACTTGCAAAGCATCTGAAAACACGACAAGATCCTATTCTTAAAATTCTCGTCGACAACTTGCGAGATATACCGCCATCTACGAGTACAGTTAGTCGAAAAAGTCTATATACACATCTAAATTAGAAATATTTAAGGGATGACAAGAGTTTCGGTCATTTCGAAAATATTAAAATATTTATTAATTAGGATTACTTGGATACACTTTTTAAAGGGTGGTAATGTTTCTTCTAATCCTTTGGAATAAGATGTACATAAACCGAACGATAATTGTGTAATCAATAATGCACCTTTTATGAAACGTTCCTACCTGCAATTTTATATTTTATGAATTTTCATCCCATTTGGTTCATTCTATATGTCCTAAAACATGTGAATATGTATTTGAAATTTAGTTAAATTTATTTTGCTTATCTGCAAAAGAAGTTTTTCCTTCGATTCATCTGAAAGTAATTAAGACGTAGTTATTTGTACCAAACGAAATTAAAGCGATTGACACTTGCAATGACGACACATTGCAATGAAAATAAACGTTTCTGGAACGTTTTACAGCGTGATGCTATGAAATTAAGATTGTACGCATCAATAGTGATGCATTCCGTGCGTCACAAATTACGATGCATGGGGCGGTGAATGCTGCCTACAGGTTGAGAAACGCTGCTTTACACTATTTTCGGTATAAATTCGTTTAAATACACCCCCATCCTTTTTATGTCGGTACAGTCGGTGAATGCAGTTTCCTTTATCGCGCGAAAGTCGCCCCCTAAAAATGTAATGGTACGCGCTCGCTCGGCAAACGGGGCCGATAAAATCGAAATCGTAAAACTGCGAAACTTCTTCCTCTCGCGAAATGAACATTTGTAACGCGACAACGCGGCGCACCGGCGAAATTATCTTTTAAACTACCCTCCACGCGAAACTCCACTTTGACCGTGCTCACGCGCGCGTACCCTTCGTAACTCCTGCTTAAATCGACCTGCATTTCGATTGCACTTTGCCCTCGCGGCTCGCCTTTTCTCTCGCGGTCGCGATCACAATGCGTCGTTAACGCTCCACCTCCTCCTCTTCTCTTCCACCCCTTTTTTGTAAAGGGTAATTTTTATTTGAGCGGCTCTCGGTTATCGGAATCGTTATTGAGACGCATTAAAAAGTTTGTTGCCTCCATTGTTGGGCTACGTGGCGCGCATTCCTCGAAAGTTGCATACTACACCGGTGTACACAGGGCAACTTCAATTAATTTCGTCGCGACAATGGCCGATTGACATCGGCTTCGACTGCGGCACCGTTAGCGTGATTAAGATTCGCTGCCTATGGTTCTACGTTGTATCTTGTTGGTTGGAGAACGTGTGCCGTTCGGACGCGTGGAAAATGTGAAAAGTAATTGTGAGCTGAATAAATTGAAGTGTTCGGAACAGGAACGACTCTTGTCGTTATAGATAAATAACGCTGTTCTACGAATTAGTTGTATCCGCTAGGCGATCCTTATAGAGCTATGCTTCTCAAACACGAGTTCCGAAAACGGAATTGTTCTATCGCCTTCGATTTTCGTAAAATACGAGTTTTTGTAAAATAAGATATTGCGACAGAATTAGAAACGTTAAACAAAAATCTATGCAGATGCGAAGCAGAACATAACCGTTGAAAAATGTATGTATTTAAATACAAATGCCCTTTCGATTTCGTCTATAGATCACAGTCATCAATTATTAATCCATTAAACGCTCGCCGCTATCTTTTTTCTCATTTATACGTTCAGTTGCACGGTGCAAATAATTGCAAACACCAACCACTGCAACAAACAATAATCTCGGCTTCACAATAAAACCTTTCTTTGTTTCGAGCTTAATACTCGCGGTAGGAATTACTGTACATCCAATAAGAAGGATCGAGATCAAGCGTAAAACGAAGCTGGATACTCAAATACCAATCAGCCCCCTTCAAATACCAAGAAGCGATACATACCTAAACTTTGCGATAGAAGAAACAATAAAACGCGAGAGGGGAGAGATGAGGGGGAAGTGGAAGCGAGATCGCCGAGATCGATGACCAGCTGCAATTAACGCGATAATTGAATTACAGTTAGCCGGTTATCGTTCCACGGGTAATTCCATGGTGAGGAAGATAGAGGCTCGCGCGTTCGCGAACCGAGTTCCGCCGCTCGCCGTGATCGGCCAGGCGGATGGAAGAGGATCGCGCAAATTCCTGGCAGTCGAAGGCGAGCAAACGGCGGCCCTGGCGCAATTAAAGCCGGTTACATTGTTCGAGGGAGAAGAATAAGAGCCCCGAGAAGAAGGAGTACGTGTACACCTTTACTCTTCGTGTTTCTTCTTCCATCGGAGAAGAACGCACGAACACAGAAGGACAGTGGAAATTGTTGGACCCCGCCTCCGATCGGGTGAAGGGCTCTCGTATTCGCAAGGGCGCATAATAAATTGCAATTAAACGGCCGTGGCCGTTTAGGCGGCGCAACTTTGGAAGATTTCGCGGACACGCGTCCCAACCGCCACCCATTGCCACCCTCGGCACAACGGACCACACAACGTGTCCGATTAAATTGCGTGGTCGCGCGTTCCGTCGCGAAGAGACCTCTTCATTAGAACGATTCAAATTAGCTACGTGGATCGGCGGCAGCAATAACGGCGCGGCGATCGTTCGCGATTTTAATTGGTCGGGATTTTTCGTGGCGAACGCGAACTCGAACGCGAACGCTCTGAACGCTGAACGCTGAACGTTGAACGCGATACGATACGACGCGACGCGCGATGCGATGCGATGCGAATTCCCTTCGATGCGATGTTCCTTATCCACCGCCGGCGTCTGTTATGTTAATTAAAACCGGTTACGAGGTCTTTGAAGCGAACGACACGCAACAATACTCGCTTAAAGCGAACAAATTTAATGTACCCTGTACTCCATTCGTCGTCCCGACCATCCAGTTTATTCAATTACCAGCTTACGAGTATTCCCCGTACTACGATGCTTCTAAGACCAACCACTTCAAGAATCTAGTTGAACGATGAACTTTCCGTTAATAGGCTAAGTCGTTTCGAAGATCCAGCTACAGATTGCCAATATAAATATACGCTTCTCTATCCCTCTTTCTCGCTCCGTTTCATCAAAGGCAGCAAACGGTGTACCGAATACCAGCAGCCAACGTACCGAGCAGTCCTTAAACAACCATAAAAGTTGTCGCTTAGATTTATGGCCGGTCCATCGATCAGCACTGGTAGCCCCAAGCTTAAGACAATTTCCTCCTCGGAACAGATGTCTTTGTTCCTCGTCCCGTGTCTCTCTCTCCTTTGGAAATCGAACAACGCGGCGCTCTGTCGAAACGAAAAAGAGCAGCATAGAAGAGCAGGAAGCTTGCACACGTTCACGCGACGCGACACCTCGCTCGACTTTCGATGCTTTTAATTCGCTCGGTACGCGAAGTGGTCCAAGAGGAGAAAAGGACGAAATCGCGGGTACCTCGATACCTTTTCGGGAGACCTCTTCATTATGCGATCCCGATGTTTTCGTGCAATTAAGTCGGCGTGCAGGCAGGTAGGCCCGTTAGTCGGCGCATGTTACGACCGCGTAATAAACGTCCCGCGGAAAAGTTATCGCGTCGCTTCGTTTGAATTTGTGATCTTTTTCAGAATGGATCCACCACCAGTCACTCTCTCTCTCTCTCTCTCTCTCTCTCTCTCTTTCCTCGTCGTTGCTCCGAGGCTCCCCGTCCCTTCGTCTCCCTTTCAGACGGCCGATAATAAAAAGGAGGCCGAAATCGCGCGCTGCTTAACGACTCAGACCCGCAAGAAGCTCTCGCCGTAAAAGCCTCTAAAATCCTGGCCCATTCTGCGTAAAGAAGGTACATGCACGCTCTCTCAATGTAACGAAACCGGCGTACGTCGTGTGCTTGTCCGCGGAATTTTAGTACACTCGATACTACGCGAGACCGAGAACGCGTAATCGTGCTTATAATTTTCTCGTAGCCGCAAAGCCCGGATTTAAAGAGCGACAGGGCTCCTTTGAAATTCATGCAGCAGAGGCGGAAGGGGATGACGCGTGCAAGGGGGTAAAATAGCGTAAGGACACATTATTTTGGATATGCAGTGATGTGAAAGAAAGAAAAAAGGAAGGGAGAGAATAGTGCCTTGAAATTATGCCAATCTTAAACTCAAGATATTCAAGGGTGGGTTAAGAAATTTCTACAATATTCTGAGTGTTAGGTTTCTTCGGAAAATAACTTCTTTAAGCTATCAGTAATCCGATTTTGAGTCACAAAGTAATGATACTAAAAGCACTGATGATTTGAGCAAATGAATTAAGCGTCTTGTTCATTTTCTTGGTCGTTTGGTACCCGATAAAATTCCTCGTCTTGCAAATGCATGCATTATAGTGTTCTTCAGCATCTGATCGACCATGTGTGTAAAGGGCCTAAATCCATCGAAAATTAAAACTGCGCGTTCGTTAAACTCGCACGAGTTCCATGTTTCGCGCAAGAACCTGCTGCTGGCGTAGCTAAAGGGTTGAGAAGCACCCTGCGTTCGTGGTATCCACGTATCTAAATGGCCTTTGAGCGAATAATACCATCATCGAGTGACTTCTGGTGGGACGTGGAAATATTTCTTCCCATCGTCGGGGACTGAAAGCGGCGACGTGCACGCGGCCGGGGGCCTATGTGCAAGCGCACGGAACCGAGACAATCGCTGGAATGAGGGGAAGAGAAAAGACGAGCGACGAGTGCATTCCGAGACCCGCGAGAATGAGGCGCGAGCATCGAGCAGGTGGTAAAGGGGAGGCAAAGGACGAGCGAAAGACGGAGAACAGAAGCTGGACGGGGGAGGGAAGGTCGGCAACCCGGCGTTACCGCTTCACAAAGACAAGAGAAGCGAACACGAAGACGGTGAAAAGAGGGAGCCAGAGCAGAGCGGCGACAGGAATGCCGAGGGAGGCGCTGGGCCCTCCGTGTGTAGTGTTTTGCGCTTTTCAAGCCAGCCTCCTCCCGTCAACCTGTTTCTCGTCCACTCTCTTCGTTCGCCCTCCTTTTCTCCTTCTTTCGTCGCTTATCCGCCACTTAGCCTCGAAAAAATTAACGCTGCCGAAGAAAAACATTATTTTGACGGAGAACTTTACCGCGCTGCTCCGAGTCTGGGTATCGACGGACACTTTCTACTTATGATGGGAAGAACACGGTGGTGGGGTTCACTTATTGGAGGCTAGAAGTAGAAGCTTGAAACTGGCTACTTCCAACGTTTACTTAACCCTTTATGAATGGGGATAAATAAGTATACAGTTCACGATAAGTCGAGTTATATGTTAATCGTGTAACATATTAACACGTGTTACGTCGCACTCTTAGTTACTAGGCGAAAGGTCACCACGCATTTGACAAAAAGTAATTTAGGTATCTGGAACCATTATCGCGTTTATTATCCTATTTGGCAGTACTTTTATTATTTTTTTGCATTGTAAATTTTATACACCGTTTTTGCTTATCTTTTTATATGAACTAATATGCAATTTTAGTGTAGGATATTTAGTGCAGGTAAAGCATATCTTCATTCTTGCTCTGATTGGAGACTAAATTGATCGAGCGAGTGACATTGTTTAAAAATATCTCGATTGCAAAGGGTTATCCCTTTGTCTTATTTTAATTACAATAGAAGTCACACTTATGGTACACAGTATGATTTAAATATTAGCGAAAGAAGACATACGCGTTACAAATAATGCAGAGCAAACTTCAGTAACGGGGTGAAAATACTAAAAGAAGAATATTGCAGCAATATTACTATAACGGTCCTTTGATTAAAGAAAAATATGTGTCCCCTATTTTGAAGATTTTATCGTCAAAATCCGCAGCGATTGCGTTAAAAGGTTAACATCTCCATCCATTTGATAAAAGAGATCAGACTTTAAACCTTAGACTTGAGACTTTAGATTTCTGAATTTTGTAGGGCACCAGTGATTTACGCGCGGCGTTAACGCGTTGAAATCGCGAAACCTATTTCGAGCGGAGAGAAACGAAGGCAATTCGTCGAGTGTCGTGAAAGAAAACCGGGTCTCGTGGAAAAAGGAGTGTTTGCTCTTCTTCGGTGGTTAGACCACCTTGGCGCGAGTAAAGAGCACACGTACCTACACAGGAAGCTCCCGTTTTTCTCTCGTTATTCGGTTCGATCGGCGGGAACACGCGAAATCTTCTTTTAATCGAGTTCAAACAGGGCTGCGTGTGGGGTTGGCCGCGACGGCAGCCTCGGCGGGTGCAACAGAATTTTAACGAGCACAGGCGCTTCCGATAGGCTTTCGCGGTAATTTGAAAGCGTCAGAAAAAGGCAGAGAACCTCGATCGATTCCCATTCTGCGGTGGGGTTTGGGAAAACTGGGTCAGTCGCCAGGCCATTCTAACGCTTCCACGGCAGTGGGGAACGAGGCGCCGGGAAAATCGTGGTCCGGCAACGAGGTAGTTCCTGTATCGCGTGCCCTCACACGTAAACGTCGAAAACGGACAATTAATTAGCGAAGCAGAGTTTGCGCGAACTTCGGACCACGAAATTATTAACCCGCCTATTATGTCTGGGTCGTGTAAGAGCAAGCGTTCTGGTCATAATGCTTTGCATGATTTATATTACCGGCGCTACGCGGTATAATTCAATCGGAATTTAAATATTCATCGCGCGATAAATTCGCATGGCTGTCGAACCGGAAATAACGAATGGGTCACGCGGTGTCTTTATGAAGTATTTGTCGTAGACGCGTTGGTGATTGAATCGATAATTGACGACGATACTCTCTCCTCTTGGGTTCATTCTGCACGGTGAGAAGTAGATTGTGGTACGAACGAGAAAGCGATCGTTGGCGCATAGAACAAGCAGCGATGACGAGTAAGGGACTGATTGCGCCGTGAAAGGTGAGAGAGTAAATTGTCGAGGCTCGAGGTGAGAAGGAACACCGGGGCACGTAGGTGAATCAAGGATGAGAATCGAACCGGTCGAGAAAGTGAGCGGAGAGCATCGAAACTCTGTAATAACGAAGACATCAAAACCAGCGTGTGTGTAAAACAACGTCACTAGCTACAATGACAGATAATAACTCTTCGCGAGACAATGAGTTCGAACGTGAAGTCAAATTTATTATAGCAGATTTCTTGTACACGAATGCCGAGCTGCGCGCGGCTACGATGAATATACGCGATCGTTTGATTTAAACCCAAACTTCGCCTCGGATTTCTATTCCAAAGCGTACCTTAATTTGTCATTCTTTTATCTTCGTAAATGTCAAACCGTGGAAATTGATGTTCTCGAAGTGGTTCATGTTCTCGTACACACGATGAAAGTCTTCGTGCACCTATCCATTGCGCGAGTACAGTGGAGCTCGCTTAAATTTAACCCGTAATCACAGAATTAAATTGGCACACGTTGATAATACATTTTTAAAATTGATCAATCTATAGATATAGTTTGCTCCAATTTGAAGTAAGTCGTTGTAAGTATATAATTATAATACTTTTATGTTACGGAAAAAATTAGGAACGCGACAAGAATAGAAAATTGAGCTCAAATAAATTAAGGTTGCTTTTATTTAATAATACTTTTGCGCGACTATATACATAAATTCGTTGCGATGAAAATAATATACGGAACTTAATAAGAAAACATGCAGCTACTGTATAATATATTTCTAAGGCAACCAAGATGAGATTGAATCGAATAAAATTTCGAAGACGAAGTTGCGAGGTTAACACTAGATTTGCGGAACCCGTCAATTTGACGGATTTCAGAGGTTATGCTTAAAGATGCAGAGGCCATAAATATTATTTTTCAGTAATCTATGTTGACTTTAATTAACATAACGATTTGAACACGTATTCTACTTTACATCTTTCCCCTTCAATTTACTAATTTCGAATATTTATATACGGTGTACCTATTTTCCGAAACCCTGTCGAATTGTACAATCCGTGCCCGTAAACCTAGTGCCAAGAAATGCACGGAGACTTTCGCGAGCGACTGTACATCTCCACCTCGTTCCCAACACCTACATTTACCCGTGTTACAACGGTGATAATTTCGCGCGAAAAGAGGTGCAAAACGGTAGAAACACAAAATACAAAATACAATATTTTCAGCCTGGTGAGCGACGAAAAACCGGAAATCCGCAAAACCAACGGATCGACATCGGAGGGGGGAAAGGGGGGATGGTACGATAATGCTCCGCGAATTCTCGCCAATCAGCTTTGTGCGCTTTCGGTCGGCGAGCAGAGTGCAGCAAACGAGGCGCGAACGGAACCCGCGCGCCACCGCTGCTGGCTGTACCCCCTTTTTTTCCCCCCTCCCCAACCAACCTCCTCCTCTGCCCTGGCCCGGCTTTTATTTGTTCTCCTTCTTTTTGTACTTCAAACGCAATTAGTGCAGTCAACGCTGGCTGTGCGCGCCGACGGGGGATTATAATGGCAGCGCGTGCACTCGCGCGGCTAATGAGATCCGGAAAAATCAGGCCTTCGGTTTGCGCGCGCCCGAGCGACGCTTGTTAAATGACGCTCGTTTGAAGCAGGCTTCCGTGTTTTCGGCCGCGACCGCTTCCCTCTTTTCCGATTACAAGCGCACCGGCCAGCGCAACCCTCTCTTTGTCTAACCGTTCCCTCTTTCTCCAAACCCCTTCCACCCTGTTGTCGTTATTCCTCTCTGTTTCTCGTTTACACTCGACCGTGTTCAACCCTTCGCGGTCCTCTTTCTCGCTCAGCCGCAGCTGTGACTTCTTGTCGCATATTTTTCGGTGTGCGCGCACGCGCCACTCTGCGTCGAAGGGGTTAGAGGTGTGCTCCGTGGAGCGAGAGGAACCGCGATGATAATTCACTCGCTGACGAAGCAATTACGCGCGCTGTTCGCGCGCCAATGACTGACGGTTTTCTTCGCCTCCTCGTCAGTTTGATTCTGCACCGAAAATCTATGGTAAATAATCAGCAGCCCTGCCCTCCTCGCCGTGTTTATGGTTTTTCCGAAAGGGGGAGATTGAAATTTGTCGTCAGCCAGGAGACAAGGTGAAAGGGTGGCTTTTGATGGATTATGTATTTGACGTTGAGTGTGTATCAACGTGTCCGGTTCGCGATGGCGAAATTAACGAGACACGAGGAGTTTGTATCACTGTAAATAGAATACCGTTGTGACTAGAAACCCAATAGTTTGCGGCCTAATACTAGAGTTTATCGTGTGTTCAGGTGCATAATTGGATAAGCTTATCGGTGATCAAATTGGAGCACCCGTGAGACATATTATCTCAGTATTTGTAATAACGTACGTGAAATAACTATGATAATAATCGTGCGGAACGAGGCCGAAAATATTTGCCCGAATATTTAAGCAATCACGTATTCGCGTGCTTTAATGAAACCATTTTTCCATTTTCTTTTCGATATGTATTCACTTCGACAACATTTGCGCGGCGCGCATAATTAAGTGGAAAACCCTTTTCATAATTAGGAAAGTTTCTATTCAAATTTAACAATATGGCGAATCTCTAATTAAATGTAATTTGTTATAATTAATGGCTCGTCGGGTTCTTTGTATCGCTCCTAACAGGGCACAGACCAAACCTCGGAAATGCCTCGAATTTCAGTAATTCATCGATACTCCACAATTTTAACGAAACCTTCACCCTCTGCTCTGGACAAATAATAAACTCACCACTTCTAACCAACCACAAATCAAACCTCGTAAATTCCTCGAATTTGCATAAATTATTAATCGTTCGCGAATTAACCAACATTGCGTTAACGCAATATGCATAAAAATGCACCCTGTTTGAAATAAACATCGGTTTTAATTTTAATCACAATTTCAGTTCATAAGATTGAGAATCGTTGCCAGTATCACACAACATATTCACTTAAATGCGTTCAAGGCGTATATAAATTGAAGACTGAAAAATATATTAACACCAAAAGGAACAGGCATTCGGCCCAGAACGTGTTAAGTATAAACCACGCACAACATTTCAGTATTTTGCGTGCGATAAAATATTACAATACTGAATAACTAACGCTGCGATGTATGATCTCTGAAAAATTCGTACGGCAACAAGGGTTTGACGGAGCAAAGTAAAATTGATATAACGTTTCACCGTGTTTTGTAAACGAACGCTTGCTGGGACTTTTTGAATAGGGTAGTATTTATAAAGCGAAATCTCTGCAGCCACCACTACCACCGTGGCACATGTAATTCACTATAAAAGCCATATGCACAACATTGGCGTGTCACCTCTTCTTCGAGGGTCCACGAGTTCGCGCCCCCTCCGGAACGCATCATTTAGTCGCAGCGTGTGCACGCATCTGCATACGGCTCGGGGGTGTTCGTGCAGCCAAATGAGCAGGTCCTGCTGCAAGCTGTGGCTTTTGCGCCACGAGAGGGTGCGTTTAGCGTGGCTGGAATTGCGACCGCAAAAAGTGCCACTGGTCGAAAAGTTGTTTGCCAAAGCCGAATGCGTGTAAACCGTTTTGCGAACCAACATAAGCCGGTCAAAGGATGTATTCGCGGTAAAAGCACCTTTGTATTGTCGCGCGCGTTTTCTTCCCCTTCCCCCCTTTCCTCTTTATCGCTTTTCACTGACTCGTGAATATCCACTTGCTCTTGTCGTGTATTAATTGTGGTTTCGCGTTATGAGTTCCGCGCCTGGGATAATTCGTTTAAAACTCCGCAAAGCTCCACTGCCGGAGACCTTCTGTTACCTGGTTCGTTTGCTCGCTGAAGATTTTTGTGTTTTTATCGTGCAAATGAAAAATTAGTGCGAGGAGACAATAAGAGACTCTAATACGGTATACCTGGAAAGTTAGTCTCGATACAGTTTTAGGTGATACGTTGCAGTTACGGTGGCTATAAAAATTAGATAATGAGGAGATGCAAGTAACTTTTAACGACAAATTAAGCATAAGTGAAGTATTTAAGACACCTCGAATTTGACGTTTAAACGATTTAATTTGGATACAAAAGTCCACTGTGTCGCAGTATTTATTTACGGCTTTCCACCCTTTGAATACTGTTGGCGTCTTATTGGTGCTCGTTTCGCATTTCTGAAAACAAATAATTAACGCGAATAAACACTCAGCACATCTTATTATTGCAAAAATATCGAATTATTGCAAAGCTTAGACGTAAGCAAGTCCTGACTCAAGATGTGGTGCATCGTTTATCAAATCCCAAAGATTCTACGAAAGCGAGAGTTGCGTGGAAATCAAATTTTGACGAAAATCCGGATAACGTGAAAGGATGGAAAGAATAAGTGCGGAACAAAACGATCGAGCGGCGAATGTCCATGGATAATTGAACGTAGGGGGGAGGAGAGATGGCGAGAGAGCTCCGGGAGGTTGAGGAACGAGGTGGCTTTTACTAACGAACACCATTTGGTCCTCGGCGTGGCTCTCGAGTGTGCACTCGTCGCGCATTCGGTTATTTGTTCGGTCAGGTTCCGAGGGAAAGGCGAAGCGAAAAACAATCGGCTATGCTCGGGTCGGGCTGAATCGAGTGGATCCGCGGAGGGAGATAAATAGTTCATTTGGTTGCACGGACAATGAAACATAAATTCGTAATGCTGATAGGGAAGGCAAAGGGGGAGGGGGGTAGTCAGGCTCGGACGACGATTCATTATGGTTTATCGTTTAGAGAGATGAATGAAGATGCAACCTTAGAGAGAGAGAGAGAAAATAGAAGAAAAAGGTAGGAAGAAAGACGGAGTTATTAAACACGTGGAACAAAGGTATTTCGTGTTCACGAGGAATAAATAAAAAGAGGAAGAAAAAGACGAAGCTCGTGTAAAGAGTGTGGAGAACAGCGAGCCGCCGCGACGACGACGACGACGACGACCAAGACTGGTGTTAATGGAATAAAAAGGTAAACTGGCGAATAAAAATAAATTCGCGAATCCAGAGGTGGGACTGAAACGAGGGATAGGCTGGTTTTGAATGGGGACGTGCGTATGAAAGGGTGAAGGAAGGAAAAAAGCGTCGACGGACGGGGTCTCTCTATTTACGCAGGTGCGCATAGGACGACAGGAAGATTCGTCGCGCGCAATTCACTCCCTCCTTCCGTTCTCCCGCTCTTCTCCGTTTCTCTTCCTCGGCTTTCGTGATTTTTAGCGCTGAAGAAAAGAAAAGAAAAATAGGACAGCTGCTCCGTGGCGTAACAGTACTAATAATAACGGGACGAATTCAATCTTTTTTAATTAGAACGCGTCGGCCGCGATTGCGCGGTCTCGTGCAAACCGTGGACGCGCGAACGAGCGAGCGCGCGCGCGCTCGGCTTTCGCTTGTTTGCTAGGCATCTTCCTTTCTACGCGGCACGAGAGAGCTTTTTAATTAAAAGGCACACCGCCATGGTAGCATATTAATTGTGCACGCGTATTGTTTACTATTTGTTCGTGTTCCAGGAGCAGCAGATTAATAATTTGCCGTAGGCGCGCGCGTACGTGCACCGCCATATTACGCGGTCGTTTGCTCCGGTTATCGTGCCGCTGTAAAATGCAACGGGGAAAAAGCACGGAACGGTGACTGGAACGATTTAATTCGCGACGCTTCGGTAGCCTCGAAACTTTTGTGGATTTGACGTGTGCGCTATTCCAACAGCGGAAAAATATTTATTCTGCTCCCTCCTCGCCTTTTTGTTTTATTCGCGAAGCGTCAATAATTTGTATGTAGTTGGAGAGTGAGCTGCTGAGAGATGCTCGAAGATCGAGCAGCTCGCGCGGGAGAGAAAAAAAGGAGAAGAGAAAAAGGAAAACGCGCGTAGCTCGGACCCCAGCTACTTTTCGAACAATTGACCTCGTTTAAGGGCGCTCGTAGCGCGACAAAGGGCGCTTGATGCTTAAGAAACGGCGCGCAAAGGTCTCGCGAAGGGCTGTACAGGTCAAATTGAAGTGGCGGCTGTATCGTCGCAAAAAAAGGCGTCGCATAGAGCGACGTTTTATTTTGCTCGCTCGTTTCTCACCGTAGATCCCTTCCACCCCGTAAGCAGACCAAAAGACGACGACGGTGAGCTCCTCTTCGTCTTCAAACTCCTTGCTCCTGCATCTTTCTTCGACCTCCTTCGCGTTCCTTCACCGGTTAAGGTTCCTCGAACCGTGCGTCAAAAGATGGCGGCTAGCTGGACGCAGGAAATAAAGCTTGGAAATCTTCTCGCGATGCAATAAAATCGAAGGGGGGAGGGGGGGGGGGCGGTGAACTTAATCCGCGAAATTTCTCAAGCGTCACGCTCTGCTGTCGAGGAAAATCATTGACTGGCTGGATATGAACCTGCGCGTAGTGATTTTCTAATATCCAACGAGCGAATTTTCGTCAAAGGACACTTCCGTTCGACGAACAATGATTTATGAAAGATCCGGGCTCGATTATCCCGTTGATTAATTTACCACCGAGGGCTGATCGATTTCCAATTCATCATAAATGTCCTCTCTCACGATTGCGGGACTCTTTTAGAGGAGATCCCTCGCGGGACGCCTGGAGGATGCTCTCGAAAGATGCCGCCAGTCAACCGCAAATTGACTTTAATGGTTAATCAGGCCGGCGTGTCAGGCTGGCAAATTTTTCAACGATAACGAAGAAGCAAGGGAACAGCAGCCGCTTCTACCCGCGCCAATACCTCCATCGACCTACGACCCGCGATGTATATATCTGCTGGAGGGGCATTCATCACTCTGAGACCGGGTGCACGGACCGGAGGGTTGAAATATAACCGGGCGACCGGGACGCGTATTTTTTATTCCTATCGACGTTTAATTAAAAGTTGGCCACACCGCGCGTGAGAGAGAACTCATGGGATTGTGATCGAGGAAAAAGGTCGAAGGTGGGAGGGAAGAAGGATCCATGGTGTCGAACCATGTGTGAGTATCACACAGTCACGCGTCTCGCTACGATTTTCATCTTCATCCTCGTATTTCCGTGTCCTTCGCCGCTTTTATTTTTTTCTCTTCCTTCTTCGTTGGAAGTAGGAAAAATTGTCGAGTATTTTTCTAACGGACAGCAGGAGGAGGAGATCTCGTGGGTGCGTGCAGGACTGATAATGAGACAGACCCTCCCTTATCGGTCCCTTCCGCCCAATTAAAAGCGAATTCTTCCGGGAGTCGCGCAAACGACGGGGCAATGGGCCGGAAAGCGATTTCAGACGATCCTGATGAGGATGTTTCGAACGTCGTTTAATTCGAGAGTCCTGTCGTCGCCCGGCTCTCTATCGTTCTCTCGTTCGTGACACTCGACGCCACTAGAGGAAATCGTTATCTGGAATCTTTCTAGAGCGTACTACGGGAATAAAAACGCCCCGAGTGTCTAGCATAGAAAGAAGAAGAACGAAAAAGGGAATTAGGTACGGAGAAGAAAGTCTCGTGACGACCGAGACCCCGTTGCGTGGCCTACGAGCACTATAACGTACTCTCTTTCAGGTGTGTTATTTCATACCCTCGAGGTAGAGCAGACCTTTGGGCAACTTTCGCTACAGCGCAGGTTTCGTCCGACAATCTTCGACGGCTTCTCGTTCCCTCGATTATATGCACCGAACAGGTAGAACGCGCAATGAAACGCGGGCTTCTAACCGAACAATAAAATCTATCAGCCTTCTTTTCTTAGATTTTTCCCTCGCGCACCCGGCCACTTTGCGCTCTGACATTCGAATCAAAAGCATCTTCACATTTTCATTGTTTCGTACCGGTGGATAAAAGCACAGGGGTAGTACACCCATGGAGGATAGAGAGACCTTATAGAGAGGAAGAAGAAGAGCTAGGGTAACTCGATCCTCTCTCGATGGCGCAACATCGAGGGCAAGAAAATCTTCTTTGTGTCCCCTCTCTTTAGTGAATCTATCTTGCCGGGGTTTCATCAGCCACCGCCGATCCCGGCGTTCGGAATGATTAACTTCCGCCGCGGGTAAACCGTGATAAAGCGCGCTACCGCTGATTATAATTCCGGGCAGACGTCGAGGAAATTCATGAAAACAGAGAGAAGATCGAGCAGCTCTGCGGCGTCGGGACGAGCAATTTCGGCTCTCCTGCTTGGAAACGGTCTCGCGAGGCCTCTCGACCTCCCTCCATCGCCCCCTCCGACTTATCCTGTGTTCCTCTTCTCTTATTCTCCGCGCGTTTGACAGAGGGTGACAAAGGAATCGGCCTCCTCCGCCTTTTATGGTGCCGGTGTCATCCTCGTCGGCCCACGAAACAAGGAAGCGAAAGCGCGGATGGGGGACGATGGACCCGAGCCTGGCCGATGGAAGTTTATTGCGAGGATACAAGGGGGTTGGATTTGCTGACTCGTGGCTGGAAGAAGATGAATAAGGGAGAGCGCAGGAAGAAGGGGCTGACGTTCGTTGGATCTCTGTAGTGTCTCAAGTAAGAGAGGAAAGAGAGAGAGAGAGTGATATTCGGTCCGGTGTTTCCGATAGACTTTGAACACGAGGCCACTTAGCAGGCACGCCTCGTACCAGAACCATTTTTCTACTCTTCTTCCGCCTACCAAGAGTTCTCCTTCTTCCTCTTCTTATTCTTACTTCGCTATCTTTTTCCCTTCTCTCGTCTATTTTTTGCTCCATGTCCTACCACCCCCTTCCCCCTTTTCTTCGCGGCCTTACCTGTACTCTCAAGTGAAACTACCCTATATCTACCTATATGTATAGAGGCACATATATATCAGCCTTGCCGTGCCTTATAGAAAAGGGTAATCCCGCCCTCCACTTTTGGTCCCTCCGGGGATTTCGAGAACGCTTTTCCGCCCGGTCGACCAGCACGGCGGTGCCACTGGCGGCGCCCCGCACTCCCCGCCGTGGGTATGAATAAATATTAGAATTTTGCGGATAAGCCCCGTTTTACGAGGCGATACTTGTTTCCTCTACGACGACGACGGTAGATCGATTGAACGATCGGCCGCCCTCTCTGTCGCGACCCACACTCTTCAATATCTCGCTCTTTTCCCCGCACACACGAGTGCCACGTTTCCCCTTCGCGACGCGTTATTATATTTCGGTTCACTGACTGCAATCGCGGTCGATAGTTTTTTTAAACGTACCTCCCCTTTAAATGAACACGCGACAAGAAATCAATCTCAGCCGTGTCTCTTTCGTCTGGCAACCGTCTGCTTCCTTTCCCTTTTTTTTCACAGCGAAAGATACCCACGCGTTTTTTAACCTCTTGCGCTGTATAACATCCAGGGACACTCGCGAGATGCTCTACGGCCAAACGAATCTCACTCGTGCTTCAAGTTTTATAAATGCCTTTCCATAGCACCGTATTCGAGCATAGAGTAATTCTTCTCTGATATTTTCTTCGTATTATTGGTATTTTAACGTCCCTGCCAGAGATTCAAGATTCCACCTGTTGTTTAGAATGAAAGTCGAGGCAATTAAAATTTTACCAGATACGAATATCTAGTTTTGTATAGAACAATAGGTATCTTCCCATCAGCTGCCTTTCATTTATTTTCATTACCATCTAGTATACCGATGTATTATTTTTAATGTTCGTACGTAGCTGTGATTTGTTCTTAATCTTACCTATTCCTAAAGCCTGTTCACTCGCAAAAATAAATAAATAAACGTACAAAGTTGCCGTATCGTAAATGTGTAAAATCACAATTACGTCTCGCAAGCTTTATCGTCTGCATGAAGTTTTACCCAGGCTTGCACGATTCGTTCTGCGAAGGTTACGCGTCGATTCCCGTTTAAAATTCATCTTGCACGGTGTTACCGGAGTGCATGGAGCACGTATAAAGCAGGTTCATCCGCTTCGGGAACATTCTGCACCGAAGGAACGACTATTTAATTCGACTGTCCCACCCCTTCCACCGAGTCGGCTCTGAAGCTCGTTGCATACGCGAGAACCGCGTTAAAGAGGCAGAGGGAACCGGATGTGTAGCGTAAAAGGAGGAAAAAGTGGAAAGAGCAGCCGGTAAGAGGAAAGAAGGGAAAAAGTCGGTGGATAACCAACGGTTGGACAGGTACACGGGGTCAGCGGGCAAAAAGCGGATAGGAAAAATGGAGAAAAAGCTGGCACCGACAGTGCTGCACTTGACGTATGGTGCACGAGATAAGCGTGCAGATTGCGCAAGACTAGGCTCCAGTTGTGACCACGGATCGAAGGCGGAATGGAAAGAGGTAAAGAGGGTTGGGTCAAGACACCCTTGGTCCACGCCGTTTGCAGACCGAGTAATAATATTACTTTCACATATGTACATGTGTGCATGTGTGTACCATGTAACCTATATCTAGAATCGGCGAAGCATGGATAATCGATTGTTCGTAACGAGAATTATCCCGTGTGCGGCTTGTGTCGAGCGAACTTTGGATGGCTGGCGTCCAGACTACGGGTGATTAAGAATGGGGTGGATTATTCGAACGCGTTCGAGCGTACCATTCGCGATTTACAGGAAGGACACGAGAAATCGGATTAAATTACACGAGGTAGAAAAACAGGGGGGAAAGTTGCAGTCACTTAATCAGACGAATCTTCTAGTCATCGGGGGTTGTTTCCAACGGATGGGAAGAGGACAGGTCCTTGGAGACGACGAGAGAGCAAAAGAGATCTTATTGATTAGAAAGAGACACGGGAAAGGTGTTACAGAGGGTGAGAGAAAGGATCGTGGAGAGTGTTTGGGGGGTGGAAATAGTTGGCAGAAGGGGATGTCAGGGAAGACTAACACGCGGTGCTGCACACAACCGACCCAGAAGTAGCCGGTGTACAAGAGAACAGAGACGTAACTCGCCCACCAAGGGTCCCAGCTGCGAGCAACGAGAATACATAATTACAATGTCCTCGCGCCTCTTTGGGGAGCCCCTCTCGAAGGTTAGCTAACTCCACTCGGTAATCTAGACAATGTTACCCATGGGAACGATACCGCGAGCAAACGTATCCGTGGAAAAGCTGAAAGGAGATTGCGAGGTGTAATAGGGGTGGTGGTTGTCTGTTGGCGAGTTCAGCAACATGGCTTGCTTGCTAGATTTTATGCCAGCCGTTTCGATTAACCCTGTAACACGGGGTCTTCGAAACTTTATTCGATTCGATCAAATTTTTTTTTTAGAAATGTACTTTATGATTTCGTAGCAAAAGAATCTTCGGTATGAAAATTGAAAGTTAAGGTTATATGTACTAATTGGAATTTTTGTTCATTAATTTTTTCGCTACAACGGACGTATATATACGTCCTCAAAAACTGGACCTACGTTTGTTAAAACGCGACTATACTTTGTTTTACATCGCGATAATATATAAATTGTTATTCGTACTATTTTGCAATGTAACCAATTATACCAAGTATCTGAATATTTACACTTACACTATTCCTAACGTAAGTTTCGTAATCGTAACGCCAACTTTCCTTTACTCCAAATGTATTAGCTGTCGAATGAATTATAAACGGGAGTATATGCTTCTATCGATGCTAGAAAATACTTAACGAAAGTAAAAACACGATTGGGTTGAAGATGACCCAAGGATCGTTGCAAGGTTAAAGCATGCACACTGATTCGTTCTCTGTTGGGTTGTAAAATTTATACGCGCCATTAAAAACGCGAATGGATCCACGGATCGTTTCGGCAGGCTCATTTTTCGGCGATTTACGCGTACGCAGCTCGTTTGAACGTAGAATGGAATTAGCTTTTGATGAAAGTGCGCACGGTACGGGTACAGGAAAAAGAGGGTGTAAAATGTGAAGTATCTCTGTGACGAGAATTACGAGAACTATGCGATTAGTGACACTAGCTACCTTTAAACGGGCTCTTCATCCCAGATAGGAATCTAAACGGTGAATTGATCGTATTAATCTCCGACAAATCGCGTGGAACGTGATAAAATATGGATGGAAATGGTAGTCTGAGCTGATTCAGGGAATCGAGTAAGGAGTTACGTCTGGCCCATTCCCAGATACCTCTTATCAGCGACTTTTTACCACTCGGCGAACGACGGGTTGCAGAAGTGGTGCCGCAACCCTAACCTCCCGCACTTTCAATCCAAATCGAACACTGTCTGGCTTATTAACTCGCATTTTGCCTAAACTACTAATTCTTTTCTTCTTTTCGTTACAAATTGGTTAAATACAGGATCGTGAAATTCAAAAGCACTTTACTTAAACCATACTTTATTATTATAATTGTAATAACATGTTTATTTACGAGCTTGATTATCCTTGCATACAAATAATGCAGTGTAAGGAATACGTGTAAAATTGTACGATATAAACTATATAAACAAACAAACAAAAATAAAATGTGCAAAGGTTGACATCATATAAACTCTTTTCTATTATTATGCAATACGTATCACTGCATTCTACATTCGTTCTCATTCTCTAAGCTTCGTTTTTAAACATCGAAATCACGTATCCCCCCTCCATGTATACTCATCATACTAAAGCCTCATCCGTATCCTACTTGTCACGTTGGGCTCCAATGTCACAGTTACCAAACTCTTTTTCCCTTTCATTACGAAACTTCCCATGTCTGCGTTCCACGCAGCAGAGGACACCGATTTGAACCCACGAATCCGACTATTAACTTGAAATTGCGCGGATAAACGCAACGACAAGGGAGACTCTGGCCACAATTGCACCGCAGAAAAGTCGAGGCGTGGTTTTATCCACCTTCTCTCTTCCCTTTGTACACGTGCACCGGCGAAATCATTCCTATTCTTCACGAGAACGCCAATGCTCGACGCAACATCGGCTGCAAGAGGACCGGGGGTGGTTTTCTCCCCCTTTGGGTCGAGTATAAACGACTTAGCGAACTCTAACGTACGACTCGTGACCACCCTTGTGAATGGGGTGCCCCCCGCGGATAAGGCCATCCAGGACCCCCTGTAAAATTGCGAGTTCCTGCTACGAGTTCACCAGCATCCCATGCAAGGGAAACGAATGACCCTCGCGATTTATTTTATCGGCAGAGTTGCAGTGTACCGTTTCCTCCTAACGACTTCGAGAGCTATCGTTCGGGCGTTAGACTATTGCACGAATGCAACGGGATTAGGTCGAGGAGGTGGACTAAATATGGGTTTCTACTTTTGTTTCAACATTTATTTCGCGAGCCTATTGAAGATACTCCAACTTTTACACGTCGATGTAGTCAAATGATGCGAAGCCAAAAGTTTCGAATCACTTTTCTGGGTTCCAATCACTTCCCAATATACGACACCCTAGTAATTTTATCAGTTGAAAATTAATATTTATTTACTTAATCTATCAACGGGATAACCCGTTAGTTTATATTAGAATATGTAATGTGCGGTCTTTAGAATAAATTACGAATTCGGTTTCGGCGTACAACGATACAAAAAGCAAAATGATCAACATGATCATTCGCCATGGACTTAATCCTAGATGTTGGATCTGAATTGAGAAAATGGGACGTATAATCTGTCCGAAGAAACGTACGAGCAACCCTGGGAGTTCTTGTAGGAGCATACGAGTTGACAAATGAGAGAAGCTGAGGACTTTCTATTAAACCATTCAAGATCTTAAAAGTCCGCTATAGTCCTCCTGGATTCAAGTGACTCAAGGCACAACTCGCACAACAAGGGCAAGTACAGTACTGCCTTGGATATTGGCCGGGGTTTTGCCTTGGATATTGGCCGGTCGCTATCCCCACCAGTTCTTGCAACTGGGTTCGGAACTGTCTCGGTGTCCAAGTACATATGTTTTTACACCTACTGTGAATTGTCGATGAGCGCTACTGTGTATTTCTATCTCACTCGCTCTCTATGAAAAAGGAGACACACAGGATTTCCTGTAAGATCTACCTCCCTTCAACTTTGGCCAGATTCGGTCCCGAACCTCGGCCAATATCCAAGGCAACACTGTAATTCTGGTCAGTGAAATGCATAGGAGTACCTAGCTTAAAAGCTACCATTATAAGGAATCAATGCTGCACCCTCTCGATAATTATATTTGATATAATTTGGCGACCAGATTACCGATGCATACTCAAGCTCCAATATTAAAAACCTTATGAAAAATACATCGGATGACAGGACTACGTTGTACCTCGTCTGTATTTCCACTGGTCGAAATCTTTTTCGGTAACCATCGATACATATTCCGCGGAGCACGCAAGTGCATAAGTAAGAAACTGAGAGTTTCCACGGCGACGATAGCTAGCGGAGTCTGACCGAGGAAATTCGAATTCCCGCCGGAACAGTTAACAAGCTCGGCAGTGCTTGCGGTAATCGTATATTTGCCGTAAGCCGCCGCGGAACTGTGCTAACGTCGTTATCCGTTGCAACTGCGTTGCCCATTTGCACCAGCCAGTTCCGGAAATTCTCTGATTCCACATGCGACCATCTACGAATATTTCTTCTTGGATTTAAGACTTTCGCGGGCGGGACTCTTGCTGGTAGCGAAACGTTGGCGCAATGCTGAAAGAAGCATCCATTCCAAAGCAAAACGATCTATATTTCGTTCACCTGACAGAACAGTGCAGTATCCTGTACTTATTGTGTTTAGAATTTTTTTTTTTGGATTAGTTCTAATCATTCCAAAAATTTTGTTGCATTTCTGTATTTACTACTATGCCATGGAATTCTTTTTTGCAAATATGAGTATGAATAAAAAGGACTAGGACGACGCGTTTTATAAAATGATACTGGGAACAATAAATTATAGCACCGAGTTTAACCCCTTGTTCTACGGTTACTTTATTATCAACGTGTGCTGGCATTAGCTGGTCACTAATTTTATATCGTGTCACTTACAAATCGTCTGAATATTATTGGCAAATTTTCTTTAACTCTTAACTACTATATTTATTAAGACTTACTTAATCACTATTAACGATCTGTGAGACCTGACATAAAGGTGGCGAATAAAAAATCAAAATCAATTGTTAAATATTATACTATAATTGAAAAGTATCCGGAGTGACAAGCTCGTCAATCATGCAGAAAGGAAAATAGAGATGAATAAGTAATTTTTAGCGGTCTTAATGACCGACAATAGTAGTTGAGAATTAATAACCTCCAACTTTATAACAAATAGCCAAAATTAGAGTTAAAGTTTAAGTATTAAGTTTCATTCTTAATACTATGGGATTTTGTTGAATTTCTGCCACAATTCATAGCACGAGTGAGACTCGTTATTGTAAAGCAATAGGTTAATAGTAGACTATCGAGTGTTTATTCCTTTCAACCAATATATCTGCTACAGCCGACATAAAGCTTTCCCAATTAGCAGTATTTCTTCCGGAAGGAAGGCCCTTTGGTGAACCGTGTTTGCATCTTTCTAAACGCGTTATCCCATCAGAGAACACGCTTCATCCAGGTGGTCTTTTCTTGTACGTGTACACTCTTGTCTTTTCACAAAGCTACTCTAAGCTCGTGCACCGCACGCGCGTTTGTCCTTGTGTCTACATCCTTAAGTCATGTTCCGCGTCACTCAAGACCATGCTCCACCCTCCTACTGACCACCGACCCTTGTACACTTCCTGTTCTCGCGGCCAAGTGTGGACACTCGTTTGTGTGCGTCTATGTTTGTTCACGGGAAAGGGAAAAGAACAAAGCAAAAGGGTGGGGGGGGGGGGAGAAAGAGACACAGGGACAGGACGTGCGGGCATTAAAGCTCGCCATCTGGCTTTCCCATGACCCGGTTCTCGACTTACCGAGTTTTCGTTGTTAAGCCCGGTCTAAGCACGCGACAATCGATACCGTGGTCGTGTCCAGTCGCAAAAATCAGAGGGAAACTCACTGGAGACCGACGAGATGTTTTCACGCGATCGTTAAACCCTCTCCCTGGGAATTGTCGATAGGTTTAATACCTTGCGCCAATTGCTAATTAACTTTTTGCTTCTGTTCTTAGGGCTGGATAGTCGGGAAATTAATTGGAGTAGTTGCTGTGGTGAGACACTTACGAACTTTTGAGGTGTAAAACTTTTAACCCTCTATAGCGCAATGTAACTTAAATGTTACATTCCACATTACACTTAAGTTTATTGAATTTCGCTTAATTCATCCTGAGTATAAATACTGTAATTTGTATTCTACTTTAAATACTTTGCGTGTTATTATTTTTATGGGTTACTTGCATTTTGTATCTTCTTGCAAATCTAACTTTCTTATAAATGCATAAGGGTCTGCAGCTTATTTATTGCATTTTAATTTTATGCATTAAATTCATTGTAAGCGTGCATTACAACTCATTTTAATAAAATAATTGTGTTTATACTTACGAAAGTGATGTAAATCAAAAGAAAGAAAGGAGAAAAAGTTTCCATATTTTTGTAATATAAGCCAATGTATCGTAATGTGAATCAATTAATAATTAACACGATTAGAAAGTTGTTTTAATTATTGATGGTTACGAATAGACTTATAGATAATCACTTTCAAAAAATCATTCTTGTAACAACATTTTACAGTTAAACTTCTTGTGACTAATTTATGAGGATATCGCACACCATTCATTGTGATATTATAAGGAAGAAATTAATTCAATAACTCATTCATTTCCAAACTTGGACTTACACCACTTCCAAAAATAAACGGTTCCTACGATGATTTATTTATTACACAGATATAGTGCGCTACTGAATCTGACATTTCTATGTTTGAAACTTGTAGCTAAAATAGTTTCATACCTACGACACACGAGCAAGCTCACTGTTCGTACTATGGGTACAATTGACTATGAGAGTTTCATCTAAAAGTTCCATCCGTGATTCGCATGCAGGGAGAAGCGGCTCTTCGTCTACTTATCGCGACCAGCGAAAGAAAGTCCGGGTAAAATATTCATGCGACCTTGCAAGGGGAAAAATTACGCGATCGTATCGTGGCCCCGGCGTGATATGTAAAAAAGATGAAGTCGGGCGTTTCGCGTTTGGAGTCATAAAAACCACACGTGTATCCAAGATGATGTCAGTTGATATGATAGCCACTACATACACGTTCTCTTCTACAAGGAACCCACTGAATTTTCCACGTCCGAGCGATGATATGCGGTTTTCTCTAGCTTTTATCAGCGAGATTTGCAAAGATTCCGGCAGGAAAACGATCGATTGAATTACGTGACTCCATGAATTCCTCTTGATCACGCGGCGCATTTTACGAACCGTGCATCGCGTAGCGTTTGTCGGAAGAATGTGTCTGCAAAACGATCACTCACGCTGGAATCTTTCTAACATAATATTACACTGTTACGTCGCTTAATTGCAGCATACGTCATATCGTAATAGATTCGTTATTTCGTGGTAAAGAGTTGAAATGTACTAATTTATTAAGCCTATCTCAACAATTTACATACGGTTAATCGCAAAAGCGTTTCACCGTGCAATATAATTAATACACTGCGGATCTTTATGCAAAGTCACATTTTTATAAATACAATTAATGGATTGGGACCTGAATAGGAATTCTATTCTCCTTCCACTTATTATAAAGAGTATCTTACTTTGAATAGTTGGTACATTTTTACATATTTAAAGCACTGCTGTGTTTTTGCATATTAAAATCCCCCATTAATGCACAAAGATTCGCAGCTTACTAATAATCTCTAAAGATGCACGTGACCCAAAACGTCCAATTAAAAAAATATTACAAGTTGAAGGGATACTCTTTAAGAACAATTGCAACGTGTTCGCAACCCCCCCTAAATCAAAGTAAAAAAAGGCATTATAAGTTCAAAGGAAGCTCTTTACGAACAATTGCCAAGGTGTTCGCAACTCCCCTAAGTCAAACTAAAACACAAATATTACAACTTTTAGGAGATACTCTTTACCAAATACACTTACCAAAGTCTTCGCAGTCTCCCTAAGTCTGTTACGCAACCTTCTTAGGTCACAGTTTGAGAAACTCTGTCCTACGTTACACAAGCCACTGTGCATCCATCCTCCAAAAAATGACGCCCATACGTACGAACGTCCCGAAAACTTCGCACGAGAGCCACAAGTCGATTATTACACAAATTTTTGCAGCCCAAAGCAGCACCTAATGCGAAAAGAAACGTTAGGAAGATGTAGCATGAGAATCGCGCGCATGCTTCGCCGCGGCGTTGTATGTAAGTAAAGTGAGTTATGGAGTAACGAGCGAGGCTGACGAGCTGGTAAGCACATGCACACGCCTGCCTGGGAGGAATCGTGCTTTCTCCGCTCGCACACGAGATTCGCGTCGAGGGTTCTCCCCCTGCCGCCCAGCGGCGCGCAAGAACTTATCTGTGGAAGCGGGAAACGCAATAGAAGTAATAACATCCCTTATTACGACGTTACACGCGATACGGGATCGCGAGTTCGTGTTTCACGAGCGTACCGCGTCGACCGCGCACCCGTTCCCTGTACTTAGCTCACCTACCTTAGCTTTCCCTTCACGCACGTCGCATACATGCTGGCCGATACACACAGGGGCCTGTGTCTCGCCAATGTACACACGCGCATAATCCACAAATATACCAGCATTTGCATGTCCGAATAACGTACGCGACCGCGTGGCCACCTATCTATCCATAAACAACCACGTGTGACAACGGTACCGCGCGTTGCGTATTTAATTCGCCTTGGCTCCTTCGAGACTAGGATATCTTCCTAATGTGCTTTCATACACGAACTATACGATGTCTGTGCGCATGTAGGCGAGTGTAACGGGTAATTTGGAGCAGGAGTATGCGTTCGTGCGCGCGTGATTCCGCCGCGGGATGCGCCTAATGTCTGGTTCTCCGCATACCTTCAGCGAAACTTGTGTGTGTGTGTATGTGTGTGTGTGTACGCGTGAGTGTGACTTTCACGTGTAGAATTCGCACTCACCGCTGTATAACACTCGATTCTCTCTTAACTCATGTCCCTGTGACAGGAGAGACGTGATACGCAGGTTACGCTAGAAGTAGCGAGTAGAATAGGTGGAATTAATTGACACTTTGCTCGAAGAAAGTCACTTGGTCATCGTCCCAATAATTAGGCGCATACGAGATCTCGGGGGGCAATGACTGGGAGGAAATGCGGAAATCGCGCGTAATGTTTCTTCGCTGGTAATGGCTGTTGCGCAAGGCCACTTGCGACTAAAGACTAAATCCATCATAGCAGTCACTTTCTTACCGTTTCTTGCCTTTTTCCTTGTATATACGAACGATTCAGAATAAAGTTTAGCGTGTGTGATCAGATGTCCGTAGGGCCATTTATCTGCATTACTCACGAAGCAAACATTTAACGGAATTATTCTCGTACATTTCCCGCATCCTCTCGTGACTACCACAGATTTACAGAGGTTTAGTTTCGAGGGCGCACGGAGAATTACGATCTACGAAATTATCGTCGCATGCGCGCGATTACTTCAACGCACAGTTTATGCGTGTAACGTCGCATCTCTTCAACACGTATGCATTCGCACGCGTGTTTCGAACAAAAATATAGCGAGTTTGGTTAAGTGTAGAAGAACAGTAGAAGACGCAACATTTTTATTTCAAGGGTTTATAATAAAGACAACCCTTGTCAGTGTTTCTTTCATTGCAGTACCAGTTAGAACATAATATAAAAATATTATTTACTTACATTATCTATATCCATTTCAGACAATAGCTACATTAGATTTCTCAGAAACAATGCAGATGCAGGGAAATAAAGCATAGTCAACTTATAGGCTTTCCAAAAAGACTTTAAATAGACTTCTCATAGATAAAGTCACAGACGAGGTACATACATGATACACCGATCATCTTATGGGATTTCGTGTCACACGATCTGAAATACCTATAACCTGAAAAACCAGAGTTTTCGAAAGAATATCTTTCATTTTATTATCTGAAAAAGAATTTAAACACTTCTAAAGTTGTTTAATGTACAAAATGTAAAACCAAACGTAAATGTAATACAGTTTAGATAATCGAAAAGGGAAAAATGAACATTGTAAGGGAGTCTTGAGACAAATCAATCACAAATCATGTGACAGAAAAATACATTGGATGATGATAGGTCTATCCTGTACCTCGTCTGTGATCAAGTATTCACTTCTGTCGGTAAGCGTACTTACGTCAGTGGTACCGAAAGACTTAATCGACTCCGGATAAATGCATTAATAAAGTATAAGTTAATACTCCTGGACAAATATGTATGCATAAGTGCACAATCGAAATACGTTTACGTGAAATATTTACTCGGTACCGATGCGTACCGTGACTCTGGCAATCGCCGGTGAAGGGGGTTGATGAATTTGTCGGGAATTGAGAGGGGCGGTTTCGGGGTGCGTTCTTCCACACGGGGAGGTCGAGATTTCGCTAGCGGGAAAACGAAGGACTGGTGTGTGTATATACACGGAGCGTGCACCGTGAGGAAGGGGTGGCTTCGGACCCCTTCAAAGGGCTCTCCGGCGTTTCTGATAAAATCCACCCCAGCCGAGAGAGGGTGGCTCCCGTGGCTTACGCCGTGGAAAATTCTTGCTTGCGCGGCGCGGTGTGGCTGAACAACTGTATCGACGCGTGTAATATCACCGGAGGGTACTAATTAGTTGTACGAGCACACCCCGCCTCACCTTGCTCGAGCTACCAGAACGTATCCCGTCAGCGTTCGAGAGATGATTTTTCGCGTGCTTTTCTCTACCGTGTGCTTTTTTATCGCTTCGTTGAGTGGTCTAGACATCTCGTTACTTCTTCACGAATTCGTAATAATTTGCACTCTGTTCTTTCCGCAGATTCGTGCAACTTTTTGTTTTATGGAATTTGGTTTTATTCGGTTCGCGTGGGAATATAAAAGTGGCAACGAACATGAAAGCAAATCGTTGAAATTTTTCTCGATATTAAGATTGCCTCAAAAATTCCTTTCTACATGTTTAACTCTTTTAAATAAAATGGCTTCGCGGAATTCACAGAAAATGGCTTCAAGGGTTTCTGAAAAAATCGTGGAAGATTTTACGATCAGAATAACTCTGCATCTGGTAATAAATTGTGTTGCTTTATTAACACCTAGAAAGTTTGTAAAGAAAACTAAAAGTACTTGATGTTTATTATAAAAGATGAATATTTGCCCTATCACATATGGTTTTGAAGATACTGACAATGATATGAAAATTTGTATTTTCTTTAACGGGGTGTTTTCACCCCTAGGATCGCTTCTTTGCCAAAACAAATAATAAGATCATTAACAGAATAATTTGAGCAACGTTTGCGCAAAGTTTCACATCTTAAATCTTCGAGTGGTCGAATATTCCTTAAAAGTGACTTAATTTGTTACGTTCATCCACTTTCCACAAATCGAGTCAGTTCATGATACATATCCGCTTTGTTGCGATTGAGTTAATCAACTTGGCAAATGAGCTGCTCGATTATCGAGATTTCACAAAGTTCCATATTACCCACGCTTACCCAACACCGATCTTCGATTCTTCCTGGTGAGCTTAAGAGAAAAGAATACGCCATCGAAGGAACCCTCGAAATAGGAGGAAAGTAAGCAGCAATCGAACTCTGCTCGGGGATGGTAGGGGGGTGGAAAAAGAGAGGACGGGAGGCAGTGGATAAATCAGTCGGAAAGCGCTTCGTTTAGCCGTGATATCGTGGTATCCTCGAGGATCCTGTTGGCGGAAGGGATTCTATTGCGTTCCAACGGCATCGAGCCGAGTAGCGTCAGCAAAGGCGCGCCTCGAATCTCGATCTACTTATTCCATCGAAGGGTGGAGGACACCCCCGTCTCTTCGACGTACTTCCCCGCGTCGCGCTGGAATTTAAGGCAAATTTCTTTTCCGTTCGCTTTCTCCCTCTCTCTCTCTCTCTTTCTCTCCATCTTCCTCTTCCTTTCGTCTCCTGCCATCGTTTCCCATCCCTGTTCGAATGTCTGTACCGACCTCATTCTATCTTAGCCGCGTTTCCCGTCGCTTTTTATTGCATCGCCGCTTCCCCCGCGATCATCGATATCCGAGGCAAACAGCTGTAAACTTCCATCAAGCTCGCCCCTCGGATGCATCCTCTTCCTATCAACCCTCCTCTCTCACTCTCAATGTTAGGAGTCGAGTTTCCTCCTCTTCCTCTTCTAAACCGATCGTTCTCCGGTCGCGACAGCATCGCGCGAAATTATTTCGAGCGCGCTAGATTAGAGATTTATCCGTGGGGGAAGAGACGCGATTGGGTGTTGAGTTCAGCTCTCTGCTGATCGATTGAAACGGAATGCCTGATTGCTTGAGAGTATTATTTGCCCACCAGCAGCAAATAGGAAATGGAAGTATTCGTAAAACGATAGCAGGGTGAAATTATAGACAAATGATTGTTATATTAGAATTTTGAATTTTTTGTGGTTTTGCATTTCCGTGCCTTCGAAGTGTAAACGTTTTGAATTTATATGCATTAGAATTGCCAAGCTCTTGGATTTTCAAGCCTTCGAGTTACAAACGTTCGAATTTCCAAGCTTACGAATTCCAAACCTTTGAATTAATAGAAACGTTTATCAATTTTTGAAGCCATCCGAATAATTATAAGCAGTACTGTATGTTTGCAGCATTCCGTGGATTACAATATAATAATTTAAAAAAACAAGACTTGGAACCTAAACGTAAGCAAGCGTTTATTTTAAAAACCAGAGCGATGTTTGATGTTGAGCTAAACTTACGGCGACCACGAGTCGCAGGTTCAGCAAGTTTCCCGGAAATAAGATAGAAATCGAGTTATTTACTCCAAGCACCGGAGAAGATTCTTCTCTATTTCGCGGAATGAAGCAAGAATAATTGTATCGTGGTTAAAAATGTCCGGGTTTTTAGTCTGGTCACAATACGCCAGACGCAATTGTCGTTTTCTTGCGGCCCTTCGCTGACAACGATGTATATTAATAAGGTCGCTTCCTCGATTCGTCAGCGTTAGCCTCGAATAAGGCCGCCAGTAGATTGTTTTATACCAAAGCGGCTAAGAAACAGACGACTAATTAATTGGACCAGCAAGGGGAACAAAAGGAGACGTCATCGCCGGTCGACGACACCCGAGGATGGTTATTATTAGTGTCGATGAACTTTCCAGAGACGCAACTACTCTTCGGTCCAAAGTGAAAATTGCGAGAGTCGAACGTGTGCTTTTCTAAACGGCTGCCTCCTAACGTGCCACGCTTGGCTGCAAGTGTCTTTTGACACCCCGATATTCGTTTGGACGTCGCGACGCCCGTCACGAACACAACGTAGGGGTATTTTTAACAAGAGCACCAGATGCTACGCTCAAGGATCTTCTTTTTCTCCGCGGTGTTTTTCGCGGCTCTTCGTAAACCAAGAAAGAGGAACGCTTTTTAACATTTGCATGGCTCGTCGAGCTTCCAGATGTCGACCTGTGCTTCGACCACTTTGTTTCGGATTACTACAGTTCAGACTTACTCGCTGGTACAGTTTTGCACTCCAAATTCAAGTTCTTGCAAAGTAATTTCACTCTTCTATAAATCACATTCATCATCTTGCAAATAGAAAATGTACTCATTTGTAAATCAAAGCCACCCTTCATCATTTCATTGGTAATTAATTGGTACAAGTAGCTGCATTTACAAATGCACTTTAATCTGATCAGTTCAATGTTTTCATCCAGGCATTATTTGATTTTAATTAAATTTTAATTCGTTCTGTATTATTGTATTACTGTTCACTAAATAGTGCCTTGATGAAAACATTGAAATTGCTTTTCTCGAAATGAGATTTTATCGTATGTTTCCTTTTTTCATCCAATACCTCAAATACTTTGACACTTCTTTCATTCTACATACGTATGTTTATTTTATTATAGAGCGTTGAATTCTTGTCACGAAGTAATCGACTTCTGTCTTTATTTTCATCCTTCGCAAATCAATGAAATGTTAGCTCAGTGTTATACTTAGATTTGATAAAAGAATTTGGCGATAAAGGCTTCCTTTTCATTTTTTCGTACGATTTGATTATCGATACGCGTTCAGAAAATTAGAAACGATTGGGCGACTATGTGCTGACATTGTCCGGATACACAGTTTTCGCAATGCTTAAACGTAATAATGAATAGCATTGCAGTAGAGTGTGACTTCTAATTAATTTTTACGCGGAACTCTATATTTCTTGCGAGCAATCTCAGTCTGCCCTATTATAAAATGATTAGTACGAGTAGAACATTTATATTCCGATCTTTCAGCATAATTGCCACTCCTGGACTTTCAGCTCGCAACACTGCGATTATACTAAGAAAAACGCACATAAAGAAACTCGTAATGGAGGTCGTTCCCGTTGTGGAAATAAAAGGGACTGTAGAGGGGTAGCTCTTCGCGGAAAAAAGATCAAGGGTGCACAAATTATATTAGATTCTTCTATTCTTTGCTCGGTTAAATTAAATACCTTCGATGCCTTTACTCTCCAATTATAATTATACCGATCTTTTCATTATACGTAACGTGCTCGTTATAATTCTATAATTAGGAAAATGATTCAAAGAAGCGACAGTTAATTCCGTAACGCTCAAGTTATTCTTCAATTTCCAACCAAAGCAGCCATACTTCATGGCATCGATTCGTCATCTCAGGATATTGTAACATATAGTTTTCGACATATTGTTTCGACTTCGTATCACCAGAATAGTAAAAACTAAATAGAAATCGCGACAAAGACGCACATTTATGAATTAATGAGGTAATGGAAAAGATTCGTGCGGATTCATACTAAAAAATTGAAGCGAATTAACATTTTTTCAATTCTAATTTTATTTAACCCTTTTCCTACGAACAGCTACGTTGTATATCTTTATTATAACTTACAATTAATATTATTTCCATTATTATTCGTGTATATTACACTATAATTACTCAGATTACTCAAATACTTATACCGTTTCCATATTAATAAAAGTTGCCCTCATCTATGAATCAAGAATGCTTTCAATTTTTAAGTGTTGTAGCGAAAGGGTTAACGATATAGAAGATGATCATAACGTTCTTATAACACCACTATTGCTACAGTAGTTTCGCTAAATGTTATCAAAATTTGATTCAAATATATTTCAAATTTATTTACAAGATCGAAGCAGTGCTATACTCCCTTCAGATGCAATTTTATATAACAACGTAACAAGTAGACAAAATCTATTACAGTAGTTTTGCGAAATTTAGTAAAAAATTCTTTCGAATAATCATAGCGTGCCGCAAAGATCTAACTAGTTTTGAAGTGCATCGCTAACCGAAAAAGCTTGGGAAGCACTGCATTAAGGGGTTAAGAGGCAATCCTGACAGCGAATATAAAAGGGATGGTTAACCGTGGCGGATAGCCGACCACTTTGCAACTTGCCAAATTCACAGTGCGTCGTTGGAGGTAGTATAAGCCGACGCCATATATTAGAATTTCCTGCCGATAGAAGCTTCCGCAAGCTGGCAGACTCTCAGGAGAGCCACGGAAGCGAAAGGTGAGAGATCCCTTAACGACTTTTCTGCGGCAAAGCAGTAGTTGGATTGGAAAATCTTTAAATAAAACACTTTTATCGGGCAACGGGCATCGATGGCCCTTCGGTGTACTTTAAGGGTTTCATTGGCCTCCAAGAAAAATGAGCTCCATAAAGAAGTCGCTTACTTTCAGCACCCAGCATCCTCTCCTCACCCTCTTTCGAACTCTGCATCTTAAATCCTTCGATACAGCTTCCTTCCAATGAAATTCGATTCGAAACTTGACTCGGTTTCGGTTGTTTCTTCTTAATTAATTCGGGGGCGATCGAATTAGTCGTGCCTCGCAGCGTTTTACACCCTCTTCTAGAAGTTTTCCATCCCTCCCAGAGCAGCGGGAAAATTTACGGAGGGATTAATGGAAAAGTATTCCGAAGAGAGGAATTTAATGCGTCGCTTCTCGCAAGTCGTGGGAACGCAAGTCCAAAGTAGGCTTATCGATGTTTTCTTCTGTTTCTATAGACGGCATATACTTGGACGAATGCAACAATGAATGAACGCTTAAGGATATCGTTGAATCTTTTTGTTGAATTTCAGGGCTCAATAGCATTAATAAATGTTCTGGTGATTCAAACGAGATTCCTTAATGTCTAAGCTTTCTAAACTTTCATTTATACAAACGACGTACAGATGAACTTAGAAGAAGTAGGAAGTACGCGTAATTAAGTTAAAAAGTCAAATAACTGATTTCACCAGTGAATGAACAGTGATAAAATACAGCATTTTTCAAGATAACAGCTTAAAATAAGAAATCGAATACAAATTCATTTTTATATTAATTACATGCATATTTCCATTGTACGATATTGAACATTAAATGCTTGTTAATGATTTACCTTATAACAAACATTAAATAAACACTTGTTCGTGGACATATTAACATTTTTTTATACTTTTAAAATGCTTTTCGTGCCACAATTCGCCGCGTGTAACGTGGAAGTTGTTCAATACGAAACACAGAATGAATACAAATAAAAATTTAAACATCTGTTTCTTCTTACAACTTATTTTATCCATCCTAGTATTTAACGTCCGATTCATTGACGCCTGTTCATTTACTGGTGCATCTAGTCTAGCCGGATTAACTTCTGATCACCGTAAAACGATGCAAAGGAAATATTACCGGTTACGATTCTATTCTATCCGTAATTTTCTGCCACTCGACTTTTATGAATCAATCCTTTCGATCCACGCGCATTTCGCAATCTCCTCGTAGCAATTCATGGCTTATCTCTTGCTCTTGGATCCATAATCAGTGATGCGTAACGGAGTTGGGGCGTGATAATAACCGGCAACGTGGTAATTAAATTCCGTGGAATCGTTTAATGGCCCATAAATTTTCCTTCCGGGTTAGCGGCGAAAGAAGTGGGTAGAGGGGGGTGAGGGGTAAGGGTTGAGATGAGCGCGTCTCACAGGCACCGCCTTAAATCCGTTAATGGGTTTACAAACGTGTGAAGTCCGCGTAACACCGCAGAACGACCACCAGACCGCCGAAACATATTTTCTTGAGCGCCGAATGATTTGTGGCGGCGAAAATAGGCGGGCATGGAAAAGCTACTCCACGGCTGAATCATCCCCACACACGCCGCGGCTTTTTCTTTCGTTTCTTAGTGATTTGTCAGAGGAACGAATTCTGGGGAATTTTGGGGCGACTCGGGGAAACCCGAAGTATCGATACTTAATATAGAAGCGATAAATTTCACAATGATACAAATTCACTTGTCAAGAGACGTTTGCAGAAGAGCAACGTCTCATTCGTTCGCCTCTTTCAATTCTTAATTAGTTACTTTTATTCTTGTGAATATTGATAGAGATTACATTTTGTGTTGTCTCGAATGTTTTTGGATTGGTCTGAGAGAGTTGAAGGGAATTATGTACATCTGCAAGTAATACATTAATGAGACGTGAACTTGCACTGTGTTGAAATACGTGACTTCAATTCCAAAGTAGCAAACGTCAGTTTCAGGATGTTGTATTAATTGATGATACGATTGCTTCCAGGTTTCTTAGATTTATCTATAATGTCGTTCCATATGAAATCGCCAATATTATGTTGCTGAAAGCTTGCTGATCGGTAATTAATTCTACAATTTTAAGGCAAAACAACGTAAGTCGCGTTACTGTTTGAAGTTCTGAATAAAATTGCTTAAATATTGGACTTCGATCGAGTTGCATTTATTTCCTGAACATAAGAAAGTGTTGACACAATTTTCCCCTCATTTTCGTAAACATCGCGACCGCGATCTTTTTTTACAGACTTCACGCCATTCTATTACACCGTGATAGGGTTAATTCTATTTCCGTCGCGTAAATAATTAGCGAATGGTAACTTTACTTTGCAACCATAACACAAATTCTTTCTCTGGACCCTCGTAATTTTTTTCAACAAAAAATTTACATTAATATCGCTAATAAACGCTTGAAAGTTTTGAAATTTGAAAGCATGGAAATTTAAAGACTTGGCATTCAAAATCAAAATAAAAGGGTTAATAAGCATCCAACGAATTATGCGCGGGAGTGTACATCATTACTGGATTTTCCCATTCATCGCGAAAGCAGCGATCGCGTGGTTGCAGGGTGTCGCGTGTCGAAGGTCTCCCCTCGCCGCGAATGACCTAAACGAAATTGCCCTCGCCGCGATATCGTTGCAAAAACTTCTGCGAGGAGAAAAGTGCTGACTAAACGGCGTGTACGCGACACGGCCGATACAGAACGCGGCCACAAGGGTGCGGTGAAAATAGTATCCATAGGCTTATCGTTTGACGACGACCAAATGAGCGACAAAAAAAAGGTACACATGAGTAAAGAAAAAAGGAAGAAGGTGTGGCGAAAAAAGCGCAACGCAAAATGGAAAGAAAAAGAAAAGAGGGTATTGCGATTTCTTGTGAAGTCGCGAGTCAACAGCCGAGCACACAGATTCTCTCTCCGAGACTCTCTTTCTCTCGTTGTATGCCGGCGGGTTGTCCCGCGCATTGTTGATGTTTCAAGATAAATACCAGATACAGACTACAATGCTACCCCCTCTGTACTTTGTAGGTAATTAATTACCAGCCATTGTCCGTCACCAGCAGTAACGTATACGTTATATCAGCGAGCCGTCAACGGTCGTCGCCGGCGCTATCGCGCTACGAGATTCCATTGTCCTTAACTATTATTCCCGCCGGTGGCAATACCGTACATGGATCTGATGATAATGTGCGGCCGGATCGAAATCACCGGCAGCAACATTCCTGGCTACGTTCTGTCCTCTACTTTCGTTCCGTTCCAACAGCTGCGAAACCATCGCGCCCCGACACCCCCGTGTTTTCTCTCTCACTCTTTCTCTTTTGAGAGAGAGTTCGATAAAATAACTAGCGCGATCCACGATTCGCTAGGAACGCCGATGGATTTCCCATTGTATCGTTACCGGCAACGGAGAAAAGAATGGGGTACCGTTGGCGTGCCAACCAAGGCGCGAATTCTTCGGGAAATTTACTACGACGCGCCAGGGAGTCGCGAAAGGCCTCGCGAAACGCGCTTGGCTTGTATGCTTATCTGTAATTGCACGTACACGTCGTGTGGTGTTTTCAACGATTGTTTCTTTGCGAGGTTCTCTAGTGGCTAGCAGAAAATCGTCGAGTAATTCTTCTGTATTAGATTGGCCGATTTTATATAGTTCGATGAAATTTATTTACACCAACACTCTATGGTTTGCCTTTTAGAATTTTCGGATATTCGTCCAAATGGCACCTTGCAGCTGATCGATATGAAAATTGGAAGGGTAAATATAAAATTTTAGCTTCGCGAATTAAACAGTTTCTGAGATAAAAACAAAGAGAAATGTCGATGGAATTCTTTCTATGCAGGCGTCACTAATACAATTGTCATTCTTTGTAACAATGTAGCAACAATGTAGGCCTCTGCATCTATAAGGTGCGCACGTAAAATTTTTTCACCCGTTAAGTAAATTGGCGCACGACGAATGAACTTTGGTAGCTCCTGTATTAATTACTACGCTTACCGAAGAACTTTAAGCCGCATAAAATATACCATTGCATACGCAACGATGTAGCAATTCAAAGGCTTCGAAATTAGATAGCTCTAGCACTTGCCTCGAATTCCAATTTCCAAAGTGTCTGCCACTAAATTGCCACGACTCTTCCGATAACACTCATCGTCCGTAATGCCTATTTTTCCATTTTGAGGGCGCGTTTGAATAGTTGGCGGATCCGCCGGTCTTCGAGGCGTAAATCGAAAGGGTGCAATTGTCGCGAGCGCAGGCAATCGTCGATAAGAAAAGACCGGAAGCATTAGCGGGAACGTATTCTGGAGTGTCCCGGAAGTGTTCGGCGAGAGGAACATCTGTAACCGTAACTGAAGGTCGGAAATTCCTGGCGCATTACCGGCCAATCGTGTGTGCTACGTGGAAACTCGTCGCCTGCTCGCCTAATGTACGCCAACAGCGTAATGCAGTCGTGTTTCGTGCAAGCCAAGTGCGCCGCCTTTTCCGCCTCCTTCGTCTCCTGCCGCCTCTAACCCTTTGGTTCTCGGCGCCGTTTCGGTGCCGTGTTACCGCAACCACGAAACACGAATGGTCAGATTGAAATCAGAGTGTGCGACGACGGAAGGTGCACGGCGAGAATGCGCAGTTCCTCTGCTTCGGAACGCGTTTATTCGACGGGTTTAGCGGTAACGTTAATGTTAAGTAATGGGGGTTGCAAAATTCGAGACCCGAGTTTCGAGTTTTAGGAACACTTCGAGAAATCTTGATGGGGATTAACCCTGCTGCGATCTTCGAGAATTGAAGTCGCGTCCTTTGTTCTTCGGAACAGTTTAACTCTTCAGGTACGATGTAAATTTTTTTAAATCTTTAGGAGCGTTTGATTGCATTTGACGCGTCATATTTGACTATAATTTTAACAACTTGCGGACCGATTGTGTTTGCATTCACATGAGTTTGTGCAGTTCTAAAACCTGAAAGTAGTATACATAGATTTTTATATGAGTGTTCTACATTGTATCCTTCGTTATCAGATTTTAGAAAAAAATAATAATTACAGAGAAGAAAGATTCCGCTAGCAAATACAATATATTAAAGCTTATCGAAATGCTTTCATTTTATATTCAATTCGATTTCATACAATACTATTGAAACTTGTACAAATCAAGTCGGACACAAAGTTCGATCGCATAAGAATCTCTATAATGAATTCGTTCGTACAACATCTTCACAATTTTGGGAGAAACCTAAACGAATCGTAATTAATACGTACAATTTAAATTTCCAATATCCACGTTCAAGTTTCCACGTCTTAAAACTTCAAGAAGCACGACACGATTAAATCGAATAAAATCACGAAGACCATTTCAGGGTGACAACAATTTACACATTTCCATACGTCCGTAATACCGAAAGGGTTAAATACATTGAACGGGTTCGTTCACCAGTGGAAGAAAGGAATTCTTCTAATTAGCCTCGAGAGGCATCATGAATATTACGTAAACAGTAAGGCAAGAGCGGAGCTAAGGCAGCTTATCGCGAATTCTTAATACTAACTCCAAGAATTAACACACGCGGCAGTTGTAAAATTAATTCCGAAAGAAGCGGGAAAGCTAGGGGGAGGACGTGGTCTTCGTCTCTCTTTGGCACCCTTTTGGTCCTTTTCGCGCGTTCGTGACCGCACGACTCCTACGGGAACGCCACGAACGCCAGCAAAGGAGAGGAGAGACGTACGTTACCGGCAGGCCTGTTTTACATGGCCGATTGCATCTCCTTTCCATGCGCCACGGCGACACGCGTTCTCTCCCGCTCTTTCTTTCTCCTCTTTCCTCCTCCTTATGCACGCTTGCGAACACGAGGATTTTCTAGCGGCCCTAGCGGTCTTGAAGGGTCGCCGATCGCAGCCCCGATCTCACGCGGCACAATTAGGATGCCCTTAAAGGGAGATCCGCGGAAGAGCTGCGCAGCGCCATACCGGTTTCCGGCAGCGTGCACGGATTACGAGCGGAATGCGCTTCGGCCGCTCCACTGGCCACTCTGTTCGGCTCCTAGTATCGATTTGCCGTGCGTAATTGGCGGGGAATAGTTTCTCAACGGGCATAACGGGGCAAAGGAAAAATTCAAGTGGCAGAATAGTGGTTTTTTTTTCGCACGTCGCGTCGGTTTGGCGGTTTCCGTTCATTTCGCCTCTCATTGTTAATAGGATTTGTTCTGCGCGTTAGCGAAAGAAGAAACGCTATGAATAATTTAGAGAAAGGTTCAGAGTAAAGGTGAAAAGAGAAAAAAGGAAGAATATTGCAATCGTTTTAGTATAATAGCATTGACGAAGCATAGGATGATTATCCGTTGTTATATAGATTTATTAATCTTACCATTTTAATGTTACATCATGTGACGTTAATAATTTAGACTAGAATAAGGCAACAGTGCCTTTAAAGAGATGGAAACTATAAATAAATATTGCGCGACGCACGTGTCTTTGACATAATTGATATGTAAAATCCAGGTCTATAATAATGTGGATAGAATAGTATATCTTCATACGTATTGCAATCCTGTCATTGAATCCTCTATAACCCGAATTTAATTTACTTTTACGATGGCATTAAAGAACGTTAACTTTACCAACTTTGATGGTCGAATTAAACATAATTCTTAAAGTAACCATTCCAAATCGTAAGAAACGTAAAAGCGTCTGATTTTTACACGACTGGAATTTCTGTTTAAAATTTACAATGTTTCCTATAAATGACTGATGTATCCTGTTCTTAATCAATTATAATAGTCTATTTTGAAGATTTCTTCATCGCGGTCCGCAGCGAATGTGTTAAAATTGATAGAGGCAGTGAAAAATAGGAACCTGTGCTACTATTAAGTAGTATAAATTAGCATATTCCCGACGCACGACGTACTAGTATCAGGGTTGGGCGTTATTCGAATCAATTTGAATCGTAGCATTTACTCAGGATTTATAATTAAGCATGTTCAAACGAATAGCAAAAAATTCGCCTCTTAAGTAGTTAATGGAGCATTCGTTCAGTGTATAAGAGTTAAGAGAATCTGGCAAACTGTTAGGCAAAATATTAGATGTACAAAATTAATTTTGAACCTTCAGGATTTCATAAGGTTTAACACTCATTCACAGAAAATCAAATACAGTTTTAGTATTCAACATTTTCAGCATTTCCACGTTTATGCAGCAAATTCGTCATTCGAGAAGTATTAAAGTAGCGATTTCGAATTGGTAAAGATACCAAGAGTTTGAAGATAAAGGCTCTGAGTTAATTTGTACGCCTAATACTATTGTGTCATCGAGTTATTTTTTGGATTTAAGATGGAGTTATCTTTCGAAGGAGCTTCCGAGATATCCGTATGAAACAAGTTTAGATGCAGTGATACACGATTGTGGCTACACAGCCACAAAGAGTGGAGAGGGAGAAGAGTGGGAAAAAGGAAGGGTGTTGCGTTTCGTCCTGGGCCTGCTAGTGGACCCATCAGTAAGGCTACCTAGCAGGCCCTGCCTTAGACACTGGGATATTGGAAGGAAGGTTAAAGGCGGTATATATATATGTATATATATATGGAGCGAGTGCTTTCGAGAAAGTCCTATTTCGTATGTCCTTCTACTGGTGGGTGCAGAAGAGCCGCCACACGATGATAATTAGGAATAGGGCTGGAAGTTTCCATGAGAAGAAGCCAGGTATAACAAGTGACCCTAACGTATAAGGCTGCCTTTAACGAGTTTAATTGAGTGTCGAGAGAGTTCGCCGAAGTATAATTGAATCCATAGAAGACCACCGGTTTAATTACACTGAGGTTAATTAATAAATTCCCAACACTTTGCGGAAGATACAGAGAACTTTTAAATTTCCCTGCAACTTCCCCTTCCACTGAACTTTCTGCGGTACGTCGACGAAACCCTTGCGTTTCAACTATAGACTATCGCAAACTTCAATCTACGCATTCCCTTGTTAACGTTTTATTCGATGTTATGAAATTGTTATCTTTTTGTACGCTATGCACTGTATATTAAAATGTCCTTCTCTCTGTTATTGGCCAGCGTACGATACAGTCGCGTAGACTGGAAAAAAGGTGTTGTTATAAGTACCTGGACTAAATATTATTAGGTGTACCAATGGACAATTCACTATTCTTTTAATAGGAATAAGTTAAAATCTATAGTTTACGTTTAGAATATAATACCACCCCCTGTTTTGTTTGTTGACTGCAACTTATGCCTTTATTCAAAGTATACACTAATCGATTTTACTGTGAAAAATTAACCAGGAAATCAGGAAAATGTGAATCATTTGTTGGTATATTTAACCCTCTATTGTATTCCTTTCACGATTCGGAACTTAATTTCAAATGTAAAAGCAACAACAAGAGTGAACATTTTTCAAATATTCATAAAATTCAATAAATAACATTGTTTATCAATATTTTGTTACTTACTTCATTACCATATTAACATTTAAATAAAACAACAGCCATATATATTGTTTTAACTAATCGTAAAAATTCATGCAATAGAGGGTTAATATATATATATTATCCTCCATAATTTTCCACCAATTTTTCACAATTTTCCACAGGTGTAAAGATATATGTTCTCCCCCCTTTAATAGAACCGAAATAAAGGGGACGACAATTTCCAAATTAATTCGTCCCTTTCGAGTAGTCGTTGCCCGTCGAAGCGCGCGTTAAAGGGTATCGACCTGGTGGTGCAAACGAGTCCCGACGGAGATTCATTAACGCTTCGTCCGTGTCCCGTTTAAGTACTCCAATCGCGAAGCCACTCAGGAACGATTCCACGTACGGTACGGGACAGGTTAGGTCGACAGGGAGGAAGAAGACGGTACGGGTTGACTGGTGAACCACTTGGAGGGCGGCCGGATCGAGTAGTACGAAGTCTGGCTGGAAACTCTACCTCTCGGGACGAGACTATCCCGAACTACTACTACCTTCTCGACGGAGGACGAGAGCGGGCAAACTGTGGAGAGTTGGCGAACGTCGGTCGAGGGTCCTGGTAATTGTGACACTTGCGTTTCGATGCGTCTGCGTCTTATTAAATAGTCCTGGCTGCGTCGATGCCCCGGAGCATCGATTTTCAGGCTGCCGGTGGAGCCCGTTGGGAATCGAAACGAGTTGCCTGTTACCTCGTACCACAAATCATTTCCTCGCGACGCGTCCTCTCACCCCCTTGCATCCCGTTCGACGTCGACATCGACGAGGATTGTGTATAAAGAAGCCGGGCGTCGCCTTATTCCCCATTCTTCTCCGGTTCCCCTCCATCGTTGTGCCCACGCCGCTGCTACCATCAAGCGTTGACAAGGCTGAAGAAAAAGTAGCTTCCAGTGAAATGTTTTGCTCGTGAATCATAATTCCGCGACACGACGCGCACCGGCCTCGCACCCCCGGGACGGGGACATGGTTATACAGGGGTGGCGAGTCTCTGCGTGACAGCTGGGGGGATCGGTTTCCGTGCTGCTCGTGCGGAAGCTTCGAGAGCCGGTTACCTACCACTGTCACTCCGTCGAACAACGTTTAACTCTGTTAAAGGAGACATGATCAAGGGGAGAGAGAGAGAGAGAGAGAGAGAGAGAGAGAGAGAGAGGGAGAGAGAGAGAGTGAGAGGAAAATCAGAGAGATTAGAGAGGGTAGGGAAATGAAAGCAATAGAAGTTGTCTGCATTATGAAGGTCAAGATTTTATCAATCATTGCGTCTAATGCTTCGCCATAAGAAAAGAAACATTTCTATGAAAAAGCTTTGAGCCAGTGCAAGTTTAAAAAACGAAACTGATAACTTCTAATTTAACGACAGAAGTAAGAGAAATATACAATGGCTGCAAAAAGTATTTGTACAACACTGTATTTTTCCATTTGAGTACCAGTTAACTAGATTCAACTGCATTAAGTTTTTTATCATTCGATAGTTGTAGTCACGCAATAATTCCAAATTTCGTGTATAGTTCAGACGTTTTCGTTTCGCACCAAATGCTGCGTTTGCAAACGTACGATGTTTAGAGTAAAATAAACGCTACACGGTTCACAGCGCGACTTTTATTCATCTGGTACGCGAAGAGTTAAAGAAGATCACGCTGAAAATAGGTTTCATCTTTTTGGCGGTATCGTCGCGTCGTTTATTTGAAATTTCCCCGACATAGTGTTACACGTTGCATCCATCCGACAGCATCGTTCCTTTCCCGACAACGTTGCCCTTCTCCTCCGAGGTAATACGCGTTTTCTAGGAGGATCGCCTTGTTCTGAAAATAAGGCAGAGTCCCTCCGTTCTCCGCAACCGCTCTCATCCGCCTGTTCCCTCGGTTTATTCGCGGAAAAGGGACCCGTTGACGTGCACGAACAACTTTCATCCCTCGCCACGAGCCATAAATATATACGTATACGTATATATGTTACCCAGCGTCATGAGAACGATGTAGTATCTCGTAAATTGACCGTGCACCGGTGAGACGAACAGGAACTATTATAGATCACGAAAGGTAGACACACAGAGAGAGAGAGAGAGAGAGAGAGAGAGAGAGAGAGAGAGGAGAAAGAGATGCACAAGGGTAGGATAGAGCCATGCTCTACGTTTCTATATTACATTTGCTTGGTTCCTCACCCTTCACGGTTCCTCCAGGCCGCTCCTCTTCCTTCCTTCCTTCAACCGACGGTTCTCCGGCTCTCATTTTACAATCGGTACCCGTTGCAGGCCGATACTGCATTTTATTCCTCGAGGGTGGCCTCGTGGCTCGAGGGGTGAGCAGGCAATTTTATTGGATGTGACACTAACGCTCTTTCCCTCCGTGTAAGCCCTCCTTCGTTTGGTCACCACCCTCCGCATGCCCTTCTTCTTTCTCCTTCCTTCTTCCAGTTGATTTGCACTCGCTCCCTCCCTTGCTCGTTTGCTCTCATTCGGACAGAAAAGGGGCTTCAAATGGCTGCAATATCCGCGTGTATTGACTCCTAGAATTGGGAAGACCTTCTCGTGTCCGGACCTGTCCCGCTCTCGTCTCCTGTCCCGTCTATCGGTAACCAAACGCTACCCTCTTTATTTCGCTGCTACCATCGCCCTCCTCTTTTTTTCCCCATCTTTGTCCGTTTCCCACTTTCATCCCTGCGCTGAGTTCTCATCCTCCTGTGTCGGGGACGAAGAGTGGCTTCTCGTCACTCTTCTACGGGCCTCTTTCGCTTCTTTTGCTTCACTGCTTCGCTGATAGCTCGCGCGTCATTAGCCTGCGCTTTGCGAGGGGATGATCACCGGCATGAGATTTCGCACGGGCAAGCTGTCAAGCCGTCGAGGAAAAACGATAGTAGGCTCGTGGAATGGATCCAACCAGAGGAACGCGAAAATAAATTACGATTCTCCCCTTGTTTGCCTTCCTCGATGGGCTTCTTCGTCGAAATAACGTCGTTCCCTTCGATAGCGAACCCCGTCGATGTCGAAATCGTTTCGAGTACCGGTGAAACGATCGCCCTGTTTGAGTCGGGAATTACACGTTTAGCGAAAGCTTCGCGGAGATTGTTACGTCTCGTGATTAGGGGTTCATAGTTAAGGACAAGACGTTAGACGTCGATGGGAAACGTTCCAATTTTGATGGACTTCATCTAGTGAGATGGTAATTACTCTACTGCAGATGTTTATGCAAAATCAAAGTTTTACAACTCTTTGAGTGCTCAGTAATTTTAATTTTATTTTTTGAATAACGTGTGTGTATATATATATATATAAATATATGGTTTTTAATTATTTATTGATGATTATACGTTGACAATATAGTGGAGATACCGAGTGAACTCATCTTTTCTATTTAATAAGTTAACTATAAATATTAATAACTATGCCGATGTTCCATTAAAAATTCTATTCTCGCGGATGCTTTTGTACCGTGTTCCCGTTCATTTAACGGCGTTCCACGGGACAGCTTTACGATTGGCATCTTAGAAAAAACGATATCTGGGAATTCGGCGTATTTGGAGCGCTGCCAACTATCTAGTATCGCGGCCGCTTGCAGACCGTGATAAATCAAATTGAAAATGCGTCGACGTCGCTACAGAAATAATTGGATGGATACCCGCTCGACACCCTAGCCGTGTCATAAATCACGAATTTTTGGCCCGTTCAACGATTTCAGCGTGAGCAGAAAAATTGCCGGACAAGAGGACGCTTTAACGTCGTAAAGCCCGACGTGTGAAGTGCGCGTATTAACGCGTTAACCGTTTACCATCTCTCGTATTCGACGTTGACACGTACTTAACTTCCACTCGATAATATTTTCTCACCTGAAGAAGATTCACGTTCACCCCCCCACCCCCCCCCCCAACGTTAAACTACGCAAAATACTTGTAACACTTTTGCTTTGCTGGTGTTGCTCGTTTCTTTATTTTGAATTGGAATCACGTCAACTTGAAACCGATGCAAAATAGGAGACCTAAAGGATCGTTCTTTTTCGTTCATTTAAAGAAAATCTTAAGTGTCGGACAATAGAGGAACTCCCTTTACTGTTCCGTTTCTTCTTGCTTTATCTTTGGATGGTTTAACCAGCACGATTTGATAAAACGATCGCGAGAGGAAACAACTCTATTGCCCGTTCTTCGGGGATCAATAACAGACACCAGCCAATTGGAACCTCAAGCTTAACAACAGTTCAATCGGCTAGCAGTGATCCAATAAACGGGAGACCCGGGTTGGCAAACTGTGCTCGCCCAAAGCCGCCCTCTCTCCAAATAAAAACGATAACCTCGTTCTTCCCACGAATTCGTCCGTTCCGAATGAGATCAGATAGCGGTGCGGTTCGTGACTTGTCCCGAAAACAGGTCCCCCAAAAACATCCGACAAAACGCGAACGCAAAACGCATCGGATCGCGTCACGTCGCGGTCGCGCCGTCCCATCGAACGCATAATGCGTGGCCGGATTGTATCGATGCCGAGCGACATTAAGCCGAAGGATCGGAGACGGGACACGGCTGTCACGCAGCGCACGGAAGCGTAGGTCCGTGTCTCTTCGATCGGTTATCAGCGTGGCGTGATTTACAGGCTCCCTTTGCGCGGTTGGAAGAGGACGCGAGATCAGAGAAAGTCAAAGAAGTACTTAGCCGTCATTGCCGAACGATAAATCAAAGAGGAGCGACGTTCGTTGCCTCCGACGAAGGCACACGCGTGGTCCGCGCTATCGCCAGACCAAATGGAATTACCATTCACGTGTAGCTTGGACCGCCAGGACACCGGGTGGAGCGTACACAGGAACAAATCTCGGCGAAGGGGCAGAGAGGAGAATGTCTTCTTGACTGACTGCGCTGTTGGCAAAAATACGAACAAGAACGGGGCCTCGGCAGTCATCGTTTAAAGTATTGCCAGCGATTTATCATTGGCCGCATTAATGGCCCCGGAATTCCGTGTATTCCATTTGTATCTGTCCCTCCCCTCTCGCTTGCGCCCTTTCCTACGGGGAGGTGGAACACTGTCTAACCTTATGCCAAAAGAAACGAGGACCTCTTCGATCACCGTGCTCGTGGCAAAAGCTTCGAGAGCGCGAGAGAGATCTACTACGACCACAGGGGGGCAGTTATTAATTCGAGGAAGCGACGAGCGCGCTCGATGTCGCGTTTCGTGTCTTCCCTTATTCTTCGCGCTCCGCGATGGACCTCCTTCGTCGAAATTTGATTTATATTCGGTGCTCCGGGAGAAGGATTACTATGAAGCCTCGTTACACATCGATTTAGCCTCTCTCGAAGCTTTGCTCTCTCGAAAATATGGAGTGAGAAATTATTAGAGATTTGTTGCGCACGTTTATTCGGACAGCCAAATGTACACCATTATTGTGTGTATATATATATATTCTGTACACCTTGAAAATGTTGATTCTGAAAGAGGGAAGAGGTGTTTCTGATTTCCTATTTTTGTTTCAAATCGCCGATAATTATATTGGTTCACCGTCACCTTTATTTTTAGTAAAAATTATCGTCAAGGAAACTTTGGACTAATCTCCGATTGCGTGATCCAGTGATGAGAGTATGTGAAAGTTCTTGGTTCTGGTGAATCTTACAGACATACCAGCTTATACTGCATTTTTACTTTTGCATTAGTAACAATTGAAAACGTGTCTCGTCTTTTTCTACTTGAAGGCTACGTTCTTCTTTCCAAAAAACAGTTGCGATTTTTAAATCAGTGGCACATTTATCGCCGAGCTAATAAATCTTTTGCAACGAAGACGCCGCGTAGAAGATAGAAGAGAAACGAAGTTTGTTACGGATAAGCGGTTTTAATCAGCCGATCGATGGAAATTTTTTTTAGCCACGTTGAAGCAACTTTTTCTGCATTAGATTGCATTTGACAGGCAAGAGTAGTCAGTGTCGAATGGAAGCTACCGTAAATCGGCCTCTCGGCCAGATTTTCCATCGGGCCGATTCGTGGCGAACTCGGACACGGGAACGAACGTGCGGTAGTATACACAACGGGATTCCGATTCTGCTCGAGGTGGAATCGAGCAGCTTCCAGACCATCTGTCCATTTCCTCGGAGAGTGTTCCCGTTCGCCTCGGGGAGTCCAGCGTGTGCTGGCTGCCGCTCCAAATCGAAGCCAGGTCAAAGTGTGTTCTCTCTTTCTCTCTCTCTCTCTCTTTGTACGTGTATGTGTCTCTCTACCCTTCTCTTGTTTCTCTTTTTCTGGCTTCCCGCTGCTCCAGAGAAGAGAGTAGAAGCGAGGAGAAAGATCGAGAGAAAAATTCGGCGATCATTTCGCCGTCTGACCACTTTGCTCCTACCTTTCTGCTCTATTTTCCTTGCTTCTGCGCCACCGACCAACTATTTCCACCCCCTTCCCCGAGTTTCGTGTTTTCCTTTTGTGCAAGTTGCATCTTTGGCAACGGTGCTTCCGCGGAGAATTCTTCCTACCCTTGGCAATCTCATTAACGTACAGTTGTTTCGGTAGAAGCGTGGCTCTCCTCGATCGAGGACACGATCAAGCACACACAGAGCTTGAAATAGTCGGTTGGAGCAGCATGAAACGAGAACGGAGTGTAATCGGCATGTCCGAGGCGAGATTATCGTAAGCCTTCGACCGATTCTGATCGTCCTCCCTCTCGTCTACGCTGGACTGCTCATTTCACGCGATGAAAGCTCCATTCACCTGAAGGGAATCCGGGCTTGATCGGGCTTCAAAGAGAAAGCCCCGGCTACGACCGGAATCGAACGAATTTAAGCGGTGGTCAGGCCGATTCGAATGGGAATCGAAATTGAGTCCTTCGAAAGAAAATTAACGATTCACGGTTTCGTCCCGTTAAACGTACCCGCGCTTTGTGTTGCAGCTCGTGCGGATGATCGTTAAGTAATTAATCCTGGTTAATACATAGAAGAGTTGAAAGAGAAATAGAGGAAACAGGGGAAAAACTGGAACGTTGAAGATAAAATATCGTATGTTTGACGTTATTAACCCTTTCTCTGGCGATTAAAATGACGATATGATGCGATTGTAAACGATTCTAAAGTAGGACAAAACGTGGGAAAAAAGTTTGTACATTCTATGCGTTTTCGTTACAAATAAGGCAAATGCAAACGTTCTTGAAATTTGTTTTTTTAAAAGATTTAACGAGATCGCGTTGCTTATATATCATCGCTGGATTAGTGACTTATACTTTTAGGGGTGTCTACCGACGAGTTTAACAATGAAAGGGTTAATGTAAAAATGGAATTACAATTGAAATTCGTTGTGATTAAATCTTTATTAACGCTTTGAGTGCCAATCGTATTTCAGCTGGCTGTAGATAGTTATTGTCGAGTCACAGAAAAAGAAAAATTAGCCGCATTGAATGTATGCTAAATTAAATGAGTCAATATGTATCCACTGAGTATGTTTCTTTGCATTTCTTCCAATCTTTGGGAAATCTTTGTTGTCGAACAATTATGTCTAAATTGCTTCTCCGAGACTCATCGTGGTTTGTAATAATTTTATTTGAAACAGAGTATACATACATTCCTTCAAAATAAGTACACGTATATTTATCAAAGAATCAGGTCTCGCTATTTTTATTCAACATAATTATAAATATGTATCAAAATTGTTTCCACATACTTGAATGGATCCAAGTATTTTCGTAAACTTTTGAAAATTCTAGGGCAAGTAAAATCGGCGCAAAATACTTGTGGCACGTAATGTCGTATCGAGTAACGGTATCCAGCGATTGCCAGGCAATACTTGCGCGCCGGCCATCTCCATTTTATGTCTCAAGGGAATATCCTACTGCAGACCCGAATCTAACCCGTTTTCAATGCGATCTTCGGGCTATTAAATTACCAAAAAGCTACAAAACGTACAAATCGGATGTGCTAACCTACGCTGAACGCGTTTTGCTCGACTTATGCTATCCGTGCAAGCAGGTAACTTTGCACATTATACTGTACAAAGCTAATTAACAACATAGGTGGTATGCATCAGTATTCAAAAAATAGTATGACAAGGGATTAAATCGGCATTTAAGCGTTTAACGTGGCAACCTAAAATCCTTTCCCTCCGAATTCTCATAGGCAAAACAAAAGAAAATTAAAGTGTGACCTCACCGTGTAACAAATTACAGAATAGCAATAAAAGAGTTGGGGTTACGACGGCCAAAATGGCAGGTGCCGTTCGCTAAATGGAATGAGGAAGTAGTAAACGAATGCCGCGGCACGATGGTCGCATGGACGAATAATAGCAAAACGCCGCGGCGAATTTACGCAACGGCGCGTTTCGATCTTTTAACGGTTAATTCGAATGGCCAAAGCATCGAAACGGCCTCTCCACCAATAGGGAGGTTACAGTGGTCCCGGTGATCCTTGTTTCTGACCATTCCTCGCCTCTTTCCGCCGCGTTTAATCCCACGACGTTCCAGCCACCGCTGCTTTACGGCCAAATAAAGTAGAAAGCCGCAAAAGAATGGTGTTGGTCGGCTCTTTTACGATATACGCACGTTCCTGATTCAATCCTCAGCGATGCCCCGCGTTTCGTGGCCTTCTCTTCATCCTCTTTGCCATCCTTTCTCCCTCTCTTCTTCTTCTTCTTCGCGACATCTCATCTACGTCCAAAGATATCAGGTGACTGACGAGTACACGAGCACACACACACACATGCTGCGTGCAACCAGAGTCTGGGTACAGGGTGTTCAAAAAATCAAGAGGTGTTCAAATTTTGGATTCTAGTTTGACCTACATTGAAGACCTTGCATCAGCAAGAGGAATGCATTTTAGGAATGCATGTTTTAATCATGATAGTCGTAATACAGTCGAAGCTCGATAACTCGAAAATTTTATTCATTGAAACGAAACTTGCTTCAACTCGAATTATTTTCTACGTATTGAAGTGCAGTTTTATCTTTGTAATACAGGAAGAATAGATTGGATTTGGAAGTAGGATCTAAATTGGAGGTTGTTTTATCCACTAACTGTTCTCACTTGTGTTTAAGTTTGGATACTTTTGTATACTCTTCCATATCATACGGATTCTGTATTTATTTTTCTGTAGTTAAATTTGCCATAAACGCATAAACACCCGCAGTCAAACAAACGAACGCTGCAAAACATAAAACGACACTTAGGTTGAATCTTCGTACTTACGTTAAGCCTTTATTACTCGAAAACTTCGATAACTCGAAGATTTCAGTTGTTCCCTTGAGATTCGAGTTATCGAGGTTCGATCGTATATAAGAAAAAACTCTGCATCGTTTGGTGCAAGTTTCATGCAAAATTCGATAACAAACAATCCTTTTTATAATGCTTTTTATAATCTGCTCCTTTGGTTGTGTTTCTAAAATCATGAATTTGCATAAAGATCCGCAGTCTATTCGTAACAATTTGATCACCCAATGTACAACGAACTTGCAGTCTCTGAATCTTGAAATAGCCTGTACGCAAGCAAAGGCACGTCAACGGCAATCGGCTTTGGCTGCGGTTTTTCGAGCCGAACGCGAGACCAGGCCGAGGCATCAACGTGGTAGGCTTAATTTATGTCGCTTAAAAATGCAAATACTATCGATTTGTCTTCGGAAGTCGCGGCCTGTGCGACGTGGACGGCGATCATCGCCAGATCGAAGAAGATCGACCGGGAAAAGAGGTCGACACAGGGGAAAGTACTCGCGTCGACAAAGCGGGGGAATTTTTTTAATTAATCCCAGCCGCCTGTCGACTTCTTGCTGGCGAACAGGTCCAGATCCTTTGGTTCCAGCCACGATTACAAGCTGGAAGCTCTTTCCACTTGATCCTCTCTCGTCCTTGTGCCTTCTAGGTGGTCCACGACTCTCAGAGATCATTTTTTAAAAGACTTTTCAATCCACCATTTACTCTTCGTTACGTCTCCTTACATGCTATTTATCTGCCATCTTTTATTCGCCACAGTTTACAGCACGAAGGATTTTCTTCCATCTTCTAACTGCGAATTCGTTTAACCATTTGCATTGGCGCTGATTCGCGGATACAGTGTTCCCAATAATTCGAAGCGAGTAGCTGCAGCTTGGTTTGTAATTAAAAACAATCGTACACCGGATTTACGCGTACTTGTTGAGATTTACAAAAGGCGAGCGGAAATAATTACACACACATACACAGGAATAATTACGCAGCGTAATTTTGTAATCGATATTTATCGGACACTGTACAAAGTGGCTACGTGTTTACTCTACGCAAGCTCGCTATCGACTATTGCGAGTCACACGCGTACATAGTCTGTTTCTTTGACTATATACCCGCGTGAATCCTACTTATGTCCAATGGCGTTGCTGTAACCTTTCCATTGTATTAATTGGCTCCAAAATTATCCACCTAAGTCGAGCAAGACGTAACTCAGGCTACAATTCATGTACGTATGTACGTATGTACTTTTCCATTACGCTTCTCGCAAGATTTGCTTTTCTACTAATTTGTTATTGATGTAAGTATTATTCGATAATCTCACTAAATACAATTACTGACAAAAGTATTCGACCGCCTGAAATTTCATCCATTTACACTTCATTCGTATTATAATGTATATTTTGAAATAGAGGAACGTAAGTTTGTTAAAATAGTTTTTTTATAGATGCTAATATAGTATTGTGGAGCTGTTAGAGAGGGGATAGGATAGGAAAAAGGAAGGGTGTTGCGTTTCGTCCTGGGCCTGCTAGTGGACTCATCAGTAAGGCTACCTAGCAGGCCCTGCCTTAGACTTGGGATATTGGAAAGAAGGTTAAAGGCGGTATATATATGGACGAGGTAGTTGGAGCGAGTACTTTCGAGAAAGTCCTATTTTTGTATGTCCCTCTAGTGGTGGGTGCAGGAGAGCCGCCACAATATAAAATAACTAAATACATTAGATATATCGTAGGTATAATACATGAAGTTTAATGAATATCTGATGTGGCCGAATTACTCTTGTCACCCAGCTGTACGTATTGAGAAATATTATACAACGTTTTAAACGTTTGCATGGTGAAATTGAGACTTACCTTGTTTATTAGGTGTACAAATGAATTCAAAGCCTTCATCTTGAAACTCGTGACATCTTTATCAGTTCGACATCGCTACTTTACTATTTTACAATCACCACGTTGCTTAATAAACGTGTGAAAATGCTGAAAATGTTGAATATCAAAATTATACTTCATTATTTGTGAATAAATATTGAATCTTATGAAATCCTGAAGGCTCGAAATTAATTTGTACACCTAATACAAAGTTACGAACAATTTTTTTGCTATACTACATCTTGCTTTCGAACAGCAATCTCTCGATTCTCAGACGAACAACTCTCGACGCTCTTCATTTCAGCGCAATTGGTTATTCTTTTTTGCTTCGAGTTAAATGAATGTTTTGTAATAAGAGGCGTGTAAGACACCGAGCCGAAATTATACGGAAATATTGAAGTCTAACGAGTAGTCGGATGAAAATTCCGCGCCGGTGTTTCTTCGGCGTGCGGTTAGTTGCCGGAAAGCGGATAAGGAGGAACCGCGCGCGACGCGACGCGGCCAATTATGTAAATTCGCGATTACATAATTAAACAGTTACCGTCGCGACGGAGGACTCGGAATTCTGTTTCTACCAATATCTTCCGTTGAACGGGAGCTTCGCTCCCTTGTTCTTCCGCGGCCGATCTTCTTTCAGTATTCACCCCGACGTTGTTCCGCCGCGTTACATAAATTTCGTGAATAAAAAATAACGGCAGCTTGCTAGCGCGCAGGCCTCGATTCTAGCAATTATTAAAACTTCCAGTCAAAGACCTTTGGATGATCCCGGAATTTAAAATTTATTCAATTTTCTATTTGCCGCCGACACCGCCCTCTAATTACGCATTTCAATTTTAAAATACAGAGAGCGTCTTACCTAAAGTAAACCACTTCATTATTTTCTGTGTCCACGGCGTTGGAGCAAACTTTTCTTATACATAAATGTATGATATGAAAAATGATTAGGTCTACGGGGCGTTGCAATAATCATGCTACTAGCCCTAAAATCTTTTAAATACTTGCTTTAAAGTTACACGGTTTCTGATAATACGATTTACTCGCGGTTACGCGATGACATTCTTTTTCATGTTGCTCTTTTACTCAAGCTAACGTAAATATACACTGTATATTTATATAATACCTGAAATTGGATACATTGTTTAGTGCGAAAAATAATATCCATGTATTCTTACCGATTACATAATCAGAAAACAAAACCATACATTTTTATAACAGCATTTAGCTAAAAGCAACATTAGCTCGGAATATTAACCTTCGCTTCGTTGAACTTATTCTACATACTACGTTTGTTCAATAATAATCACCCACAGCAGTTGCTAAAATAAAATATTTCAACTCATGTATTTCTATGTATCAAAAATTATTTTGTGCATAGTTCGCGTTTCTCAACACAGATCTTATACTTTGTTGCCAATTAACTTGATCCTTTTTAGATTATCTGCTTTCACGATGCAAACTTTCACGAGTCCCAGGTGTATTTAAATTCTATCGAAAAGATTAAAAACCATTTTTCTCCTGTCACTACTTTTTAAAACGATTCCTGTATAATTCGAAACTAAAAAAGGTCTCCTTCTAATTACCCATCATTTTGTAGAAACATTGGTAATTAGTTAGGCTGCGACGTAAATTTTGCGTCAGGTGTTGATGTAAATTAGCGGCGGGCAAGACAATCCGCGTTTCGTTATTTTCCCCTCGTCGCGATGTCTGCCGGCCGCGGCAAACGGACAATTTATAATTGCTGTTGCACGTGTAGCACAGAAAGAAAGAGAGAGAGAGAGAGAGAGAGAGAGAGAGAGAGAAACAAGTCCACAGGCGGAAGAAAAGCATGGAGGGGAAAAGGAAAACGACCCGTGGCCGCCAGTTGTTTCCCAACGAGAACGAAATTACAAGTGTTATCCCCCTCGCAGTGTGAACTCAACGGCCATCGAAATTATTCCTCGCTCGCGCCCCTCGTCTTGCCCTTTTCATTAATTCTCATTGTTCCCTAATCCCCTCTATCGCCGCGTGCACCATTCCGGCGATCCCACTAATTATTAAAAAAGGAAAAGAGAAAAAAAGTGGCGAGCGAGAGACGAACTTAGGTTGTTCGAGTTGCCTAGAACTGCTGTGAATTTAGGACACCTACTGGTAAGAATAACCTGGCTTCTGTTAATTCACCTCGCCGTTCTCTTTTTGGATAAACAGAGATTTCTGCTGGGAATATTCACAGGGGAAGCTGAAAAGTGTTTGGATTCACTCTGGAGAACGAAAAAGCTTCCCGTTGGCACTGTTAGCAGTCTTTTGTTTTTCGTCGGATTCCTCTTCTCTCTCTCTCTCTCTCCCTCTCTCTCTTTCTCTCTCTTTAGAATTAAAGATTAGAACTCTGTTTGCTCAAAAGCCCTCGGTGTTTTGTTTAATGCTAGCTTAACCCTTTACAGCCGGAATTTGACTCCTTTTCAAGAGGTAACGAAAATTATAAACGATTACGGTTGACTCGGATTACGTATGAAAAGTAGCGATTAATTTACAGCAATCAGGTTACAATAAAATTACCAATTTGCACTCGAAACTTATTTAACCTTTTTTTTATGGCACCTTTAGTATTAAAATCGTTCTGAATAAAAAAGTCAGGATAATTTTCATTCATATAGATTTTTAGTATCAACGTAAATGTTTTCAATTTAATACAAATAAATAGTAACTAGTATAATTCCGTGTTGTGCTCTTTTTTCGCATAAATCTCGTACACGTCTATCTCTCGCCTTTTCTCTCGGTTCACGCCATGTCGTCACTCATACTTAACACGCATTCTTGTCAACCTACGACGATTAATTAATTGTCCCTAACAGCCTCAATTACGTTATTTAAAATCTGTAATACGTAAAGCAAGAGTCGTCGGTGATAAAATTCTATTAATCGTCGACAGGTTTTCGAGATTGCCCTCGAAACGCTTCAATCGAGCGAAGTTTAAAGAGACCAGGGATCCCTTTGGATATTCGACCAATAACGGCCACCGTATTCCAGCGGGCAAAGAAATCAAGGTGGAATCTTTATCGATGGATCGGAGTCGTGGTGTAGCGCTCGTGTGTATCTCGAGTCCTCTCTCGTTCGTTTGAAAAGCAATACAAACGCCTGGGGCTCGACTACTCCTCCTTTCCTCGGCCCTTGCAAGCCGGCTACGCGAAAAGGGAAATCGAAAGAAACACATAGAAAACGGATAGATGTGGATCGTGCAACGACTGCCTCATAAAGTGCCGCAATTTCCGGCGGCTATTGCAATCGAGGGACGCTTTTCGAGTCAACTTTAGTTGCCGCGTACTTTAAAATGTCGCCACCGTGTTGTTTAACGCTCTTCGCTTGTCAAAGTTTCTCCACCGTTATATCCAAGCAACACCTCCCTAAAGCCAATAAAATAAGCGTTAGGCGTTTGCATTGTGCTTCTTGCCGTGGCACGAACTTCACCGGAACTTCATCGGAACTTGTCGTCCGCAAGATGAACTGCTGGCATTCGGAGACTCGTAGCAAACTCCGAGAGGAGCAGCGTGATGAATGAACACAAGCCTTCCTTTGGTCACGTACCGTCGAGAGGCTACTCATCTTTGGAACTTTTTTTTACTCTTGCAAGACATCGTGTGCCGGCAACGTGGAATACAAAGCGAAGCTTTCAAGCTTCTGCTCCTCTATTAACGGCAGTTGTCTCGAATTTCGATCCGCGTGAACGCCACGCGCTAGCATTAACCTGATTACATTTACATTTTTCGACGTGGCTGCAATTGAAACTCTTCAGGAACACCGGCACCTTCTTAATCTGCTCCTAGACGCTTGATTCTTTGAACGTTGTTTGCAGCAAATAGGAGACTCCAAGATTGCGGCGTGAAACGTCCACAAAATCTTGGTATTCAGCTTTTTTTTCCATAATACAACCTCTGCAGGGTTTCGATGATTCGATTTTGAGGCCGAAAGTAATCGTGCATAATGGCCGTTAAGATCTCGTGTTCATTTTTATTAGAATCAGTATTTAATTTCGATGCGATTGCAACATTTTCTTTGGGTAATCTGAAATCTTCTTTAACCCTTTGAGAAGCAAACGTTTTGGCCTCGTGAGAAACACTGTACATTCAATCACATTTTAAAGTAAGTCGAAAACTTCGAATAAACAAAATGTATTTTTGTTTGTGCTCCTGAAGAAGATTCGGTACTCAAATTCGCAAGTGACTTTATTGAATAAAAAAGTATCGGCGAAACAAAACAGAAGAAAATGTGATAGTTTATCAAAACGTAATAGGTATAATTATCTTACTGTTTTTTATTGTTTGCAATATGCTTGTGTTACACAGTGAGTCACAATTATTGGCAGAGCAAAACAAGTAATAGAGATACGGAAAATAGCAAAAATATTAATAAAATTCGTATCATTGTCAGTTGCGTGTTACAATAAACCTATAGTGAAAGTTTTATTATTATTTCTCTAGTTTTCATACCACTGTAACTTCTTCGCCAGTGTGCCAATAATTTTGTGACTCACTGCGCATAAAAGAAATGTCTAATCTAATTTCTGTCAACAAAACAACAGCACGCGCCAAAGCTACAAAATTAAGAACCCTTGTCTTGTCCAACTTTCCCTAGAATGTTGCACATATGTTAAAAAAGTTAACGAGTTATCTCTATTGCTCACAAGAAAGTTTATTATTAGTCCCTTTCCTCTTCGAATAGATTATAGAATCCACCCTGCTAGTTCGAAGCAGCATAATTGCACACCTTCGTTCCTTCACGCCATCGATCCTTCAAACGAGCCAGCGTTTTGGATTCTCCAATTAATCGACACGCCTGCAGACCAGTCTCGATATCTTCCATCGAATCTCGGCCTCGTGAATCCGTGGAGCACCGGAGCGCGGCACCTCAAGCGACAACGGTTACCCGTCCGTTTCGCCATTTTCCTGCCGCCAATATTCTGACGCGATCCAGCCTCCCTTTCGCGGCTTGACGTTGGCTTCGGACTCTCGAAACGAGCCTTGGACTTAATGTCGTAATTAAAATGCACATGGTAAGCTGCCGCCACGCCGTTGTCCCGCGGCAACGACTAAACGAGACGAGCGTTTCGCAACCGGCGAACAGAGGAGTAAGAGAAAGAGGGAGAGAAAGCTTGTGGAACGTTGAAGCCGGAGGCCATCAGACCCTCCGCGACTATCTAATGCTTCCTGCGTCCTGGCCACCCTTCGAGAAATATTATAATGCTCGCGGTATTTGCCATCCCCGCGACCAAGGGGATCAAACGTTTACGCTGCGCGATATTCTCGTCGCGTGAAAGAAAGCTTTCAAAGGACGTTGCGAATTGAAACACGACAAATACGGTTCTGTAAGATGGATGGAGTAGTTCAAAATCGTGGATAGAGGAAGTGGTTCAAATATGGGCTACCACTTTTATCTTACCGTTTATTCCTTAACCCCTTGTCCTACTATTGTTTTATTACTTAAGTTGTATGCTAGCGTTAGTTGATCACTGGTTTCGTATTATATTAAGTACAAGTCGTATGAATATTAGAAGGAATTTTTATTTAACAACAACTAAACTTTTGTGATAAAAGTAAACGTAAAGTTCGAGTTAAATTTTACCGTCAATGGTATTCGTTTTTATTGAATTTAGGAGCTTTGCAGTAATTCTGAGAAGATTTACCGAGTGTCCATTGGCGCTAACCATTACTTTCCACATATATGAATAATAAGCGCCTACAGTATTCAAAGGATTAAATTCTTAAAAACTCCAGTGAGGATGTAGCACTAAGACATATCGTGGCACGAATTTATAGGATGACCTAATAGAAATAATAGCCACGTGAATAAGAATAACAATTTCACGCTGGCCTATCCATCTTTTTAAGAGGATATTTCGTAAGAGGTAAAGTGGAGAGAAAATAGTAGAGATTTTTCTCACCCCTGCTCGCGGTAGAAAATTGTTCCTTCGTGCAAGACTCGCGAGAAACTATTAGCGTCGCGAGTTGAGTGCATTTTTAATTTCGCGAAAAAGTCGTCGGCCCCGATTCCTCGAAGTACTTCCGCCCTTAGCGGGCAAACTTCTTGAAAAGGTACCGCGTCGCCGCCGTAGTTGCGCAAGGCCGAAAGTAAAACACCCACTGAATTTCCGTGATGCGGTGGAGGGCAACTTCTCGCCCGAGGTTTGCTCGCGTGACACACTTTTCCACACTCCTTTGACACGACCTGCGCTTCTGTAGATCGCCACGCAGATACCGACACTCTCTCCAAACTCTTACTCGTTCTTTCTCCTCGCGCGTCTCCGTTTCACCCACGCGGAAATCATTACGCGCACGTAACGTTCCTATGCGGGAAAAACTCGCGAAGAACGCTTCACCACAAAAGGTAATCGCGTTTCGATCGCTACCCTTGTCCTTGCTCAACTCTTTGAACATCGTTGCAACTGAAACTTGCTTTACCCGGTTTCCCGAAACCGGTCGAATTTGTCGTCGAACAAGAGTTCAAATCGAATTTTACTTCTGTGGGCTTTTTTGGACTTTTTCATTTCCTAGCGAAGAGAATCTAATTTTATTGTTCTCGTCCGGGTTTTTTTGGTATGTAGAAATTGGGAAAATTTGTAGTAGGTGGCGTACAGTATGGCTCTACGAGTTTTATAGTTATTCGAATAAATCAGAGCTTCCCAAACTTTTTCGTGTCGCAACCTGCTTTTATAATAGTTAAATCATCCCCCTCCCAAAAGTCGACAGCCGCTGCGATTTTTAAAAGCTTCAGAAATGGCAATCTTTTGTTTACATTTCTATAATTAGTTTCATAGTTATAGTTGGGACATCTTGCTATTTCAGACACTGTTCGTAACCCTTTAAGCTGAAATAACGAGCTAGACTCGTAATTCTAAATTTCTTTCTCGTCGTACAGCGTGGTGGCAATTTTAAGTTATGTACTGTACCTAATTGTACAACTATTTACTCTTATAAATTGAACGTTGTATTTCGTCCACATAAAACAAAAAAGAAATGTGTCGGTCAAAAGGGTTAAACTGAACTTGAACTGCTACATTAAGAATCATTCACCATTAATCGTTAAATATCTAAAAAATAATGCGGCATGATCTTACAGAATGACCTAATATAATTTATATTACACACACATATATATTTAAAAGTATTTGACATCTATATTTAACCCTTCGTCCCCATAATAAGGTATTTATGTTCCTGGCAAATTAAGCATTTTTCCTGAGTTTCCTTCGAATTTTTCTTTTTCTTGCAAACATGCTCAAAGGTTCACTTAAGTGAGACTCGTACGTAAAATTGGGAATTCTAATAAATATCTAAAAAATTTTCCAGATTCTTTTAAAGTCTAGGACAGTAAATAATTACTACCGGAACTGAAATACCAATTATGGGAACGGCGTTAGTAAAAAATCATTGTGGGGACGCAGGGTTAATTATTTTGCCCGCAGAAAATACTTCGCCAACCCTTTAACGTATCGCAACCCACCGGTTGAGAACCAGCGAATTAAACGAACGCCTGTTAATTTAACAGACCTAAATGGTTTCAATACGAATCCGTCGGGTTTCACTGAGAAACATTTTTAAATTCCTGCCCCATTAATTTTGAATAAAATTAAATATCATCCAACCGAACAGAAACGAAGTAAAAAAAATAATTGCTTCGATTTAATTATCATTTGGGAAGGTTTAAAACCTAACCGGGGCCGAATCTTGTTTCAACTCCACCTTGATATTGGCCGTGCGTTGGAACGCGTGCACGAACGAACGCGGCGCACCGGCTGGCTAGCTGGTGAAAATTGATACTCAATTTAAACTCCTTATACATATAACAGGATGCACGTACTCGTAGCCCGGACTACCCGGTAGGTACGAGTCACGTACGGATACGAAGGTGAAAGGAGACCATGATAGACGAACAGGAAGAAGCGAATAAAGACTACGAAAAGAGAGAAAGAGAGATGGTCGGGTAGTCTGGACGAAGAGAGTCTGTGCGGAGCCGTGGATGTTGACTGGAGAGGATGAAAACGCAATCGATCTCTCATCTATTGTATTACCCGATCACGTTTTACGCGCGCTCATCTCCATCGATCCTTTATCTCTTTCCACCGTCTCGTTCTTTTCTCTTCCTTCCTTGTTCTACGTGGATATATATATATAACCATAGAAGCGAAGAGACAGAGAAAGACGGATAGGCGGGGGTCGAGGGGGTGACAAGAAGGGGTCGCAGTTCGTGAGACAGCGTGGCGGTGTTTGAATGGTCTTTCGCTACGTGACTGGAAATCTTGTTCAATTTACGATTACATATTACGTGACAACAACGTGGCTACAAATCCTGCCAACGATGATTATAACATCGCTCTTCACGAATACATGTTCCTTCCCTCCATACGTTGGAATTACGTCGACAAAGAATTCTCATGATCGGAAACCCTTTTCTTCTTCTTCTTCTACAACATCGACTTTCAAACTGTGCCGCGAGCGATTCCTTTACAATAGAGGATCCGTGTTCTTCTCTTCTTTGCGTTGTATCTTTTTCTTCTCCGTTTGTCTTCGACGAAAGCGCGGACGAGTAAGCGTGTATCCCGACGATCCCTCCAACGTTCGTCACCTTTATGATGTTCTCGGTGAAATTGGGCAGCGCGAAACTGGTCGTCGAAGCAACCGAACAGATTCTCGACGATGCTTAGAACCGACTTCCCGTACGTGACTGGAAACCTTGACCAGTTTACGATTACCCATTACGAGGACCACGAACCTCGAGCCGTGAAATGCACGTCCGTAGATTCTTGGCCAAGACGACGATGAAGAGGAGGAGGAGCACAAGGACAACGACAACCACGACGACGACGACGACAACGACAGGAAGCCCCGTCGCAAGAGCTTGGACGAAGACGAAGACTGGAACTCTGGACGACGATTTCGATGCCGGAAGTCCCTTCGCCTTCCTGCTCCGCGCCATTCTCGTCGACTTTGAATACCTGAATTTCGACTGAATTGTGGGAACGCCGTGAGGCGCATTAAGCGACGCCCAGCGTATTTATCGTACTCACGGCGACGACGACGACGACGACGGCGACGGCGACGACAGTTCCACGGTATTTGATAGTTGCTCGGTTTTTAGTTCCTGCAGGAATTCTGCACCCCTTTCTTCGAAACCCCCTTCACTCCTTTTAAGCGTTTCTACGCTTGCATCTTGGAAGCTTGCGGAAAGAAGATGGCGGAGAATCGCGCGACTCGCTGCCCGTGAAATTGAATAAACTACCTGGAAGCGTTTCCCGGGATTTCTTTTTTCCCTTCTCTTCCCCCCGGATGCTTTCTTTCAGGGCCGATTTCTTGCCACGGTCGTTGAACGCGGATATTTGTGGTCGTTCCAGTAATTGGAAATAGATTGGCTAATAAGGAATAGATACATTTGTTCCCGTTTTTGTTGCGCCGTCGGAATTCGCGTTATAAATTTTCTTTGCTCGAGGAAATAAGACAAACGCTTCTTGCATAACTTCTTGGCAATGGAATAGCTTTTCCCAGGAAATCGATCTTGGGAATATTTAAAATACGCCTCGATTAGATTTATCGTGCTTGCGTACCGGGGGAAAATGTGACGTGAATTTTTTGCTGGCATGTGCATTCTACGGATTCTTATTTCCATTTGCGGTTCTTTAATTATCTCCGTAAAACTTTTTTTCTTGCTGTTCTCTTATCGATTCCTTAATCCTTTCACGACCACCTCCCGTATTTCGTTACAACACTGTATTTTTCGCGTATTAAAATATACAAAAAATTAATTGCTACAACTGTAACTGTTTTTGCTAGACTTTCTGACTTATCTGTGATTCTTCCGCGTTAGGAATCTTCCCAGCTTGTAACTTTATATATCACAAATTTTTACTCAATTTATAGCAATCCAAAATATATATTGAAATGTTTAAAACCCGATTTTTATAACGCAACGTTATTCTGTTAACTTAACTCACGCGTTACTTGTATTTCATTTCCGTATCTGTAATAAAGGCAATTGTGTAAATTCAACCTTAATGTTCACGCTTAAGATTGATTTTTGAGTATACGTAGGCGTGCTGCGCAAGCGTCCAAAAAGTTATCAAAGGGTTAAATCGTCATTTGCTACCGTAAGTCTGATGCACAGTAGCATTACATCGCAAATTGTTTCGCTGTAATTTGGCGATTGCAAAAAATCCCGCCCGACCAGATATCGTTTCACGATTGCCCTGCAGTTGCACACAATGTTGCAGCGAAATCCCTTACGTCGCAAAAAAAAGAGTGGGGATCTGCCACAAAAAGAGAGAAGCGCATCGGTCAGAGAAAGAGAAAGACTTTGACGATCACGTCGGGTTACAAGCGTTCGAATATTTCACAATTCCGCGCTCGGTTTCCATGTGCTGCCCTATAAATTCCCCAGCACTGACCATTTTTTTTCTCTCTTCCCCTTCCACCCTCGCTTTTTTACGTCGGTCGCGTTTCACGAAATTTCACAATCTGCCGGCGGCTGATACCACCGCGCGCGCAATAACTTTTGAGCGAATCAGTCGAAAGGGTGGACACATGGGAATCGCATCTTCTGCAACGCGCAAATTGAAGGTCGATTTTTCTGCCGTGTTTCCTCTTCCACTTTCGCGCTTCAGGTACGTTATCCTCGCTGGCAATATCATCTTTTTTAGTATGAACGGAAAAGAGAGGCTGGGGTGGGTGGTTGGCTCAGCGGACACTTCGCGTGTCTAATACGTTTATTGAGTTTCTGCTTGGGACACGAAGCTCTCCGCGTGAATTTGTTGATCTTTCGCAGGCTGCACGCAATCTGTCGTGCTTACCTCCGTACTATTTTCCACCGTTTTTCTTTCAGGCGCCTTTAAATCGTGAGAAAATTTAATTCGAGCTTCGGAAAACTAGTTACCTCCTCGCAGAGGAGAAGCACGAAAACGTGGCGAAACCTACCAGCCTAGATTACGTTAATTATTTTTATCAAGATGGAACAGCATCTCGGTTGATAAAGGAGTAATGGCAACTTTTGAGAGTACTTCAGTCTCTCAAGGTTTTATAAAAGATGTACTTTTAGAAACAATTTTGTCCTAAAAAAAAAGAGCAATGATTGCTCGTCACTGAAATGCGAATTTTTATGCAAATTCGTAATTTTATTAACGAAATTAAATATATAGTTTCATCATCTAAATATTGTAACGTCTACTTTAATTTGTATTGAGTTGGAAAGAAAATTCAACGTTTTTCACTAGGTAATGTTGAGAGAATGTACTAACTTGCAAGAATCAGGTGGGTTTAAAAATATGCAACAATCTGGGAGGATGAAGTCTTTAAGTTACCAAATAGATAGCAAAAAAAGAATGCAACAAGTTGGCAAACAAATAGTAGAATAAGATTACGTACAATTGTATGAATTTTATCATTAAATTTTGTTTAAAAAATGCTACGAACTTCTTTCCCAGCCCTTTCTTTTCTGCGCATTTTGCACCTTTTTGCAAATTTAAATTTCCCCTAATTACATAAAAATCCGCAACGCAACTCACCGCTATAGCAAACTATTTTCGTTGCCCTTACGCAAAAAGACAGAAGCCTGATATGGATCACTCTAATTGCGGTCCCTTCGCGAACCCTTCAATTTAGCAGTGACTATAATAAATCGATGTTCTTGCGTGTCCACAAAGCCGACATTACTTTCCCAACCAACACCATATATTCACTTATTCGACACACAGGAAGATCTCAAGAGTATTCCTCTCATTCGTCAATATTAACACCACTAATCAGTCATCCCATTTGCTCCTTTTTTCCTTGCCTTTCCAAGCTACATTCGCTACACCCATAATTAGCACAGAACCTCAGGTCTCCATTCATCATCCGGGATATCTTCATCGGACGGAATCCTCCCTCCGAAACTGTGCGTTCCAACGTTCCTCCCCTCAGAATGCAACGTGTCCTCGCCCATAACACCCATTCGCTACCGTTCACACAAAGGGGTGAAAAATATTTAGCCGCTCGATCGAGCAACCCGAGCCTTTTAGAAGGGTGGCGCGAATTATCCCAGGTGTTCCCCAACGTAATCTTGCAGTGCTATTAAAATCATACGAGTTTGTCGTGACGTGAAAACACCGCCGGAAGGGCGGTAAGCCTGCAACGCCTAACGCTATTGCAGATCGCGCAGCGGGAAGCTTCAAAGCAGAGATGCTCGCGCGAGCTGACTTGGAAAGTTAAAACCTTAGCCCATCGCTATATAATGCTTCGTGTGTGTGTGTACGATAGCGAGAGGGGGAGAGAGTGAGACTTTGGAGGGGCAAAGAAATCTACCTGCGACGGGCCCGGTGTACGCTTGGAAAAATGCATTTTCCAACGGTTAGGAAATTTATGGCCGTCGGACAATGCGACGAGCGATCCGCTCGTTCCACGACAAAGCTGCACGCTTCGCGTTCTTCTACGCTCGCTTCCAATCTGCAGGCGTCGCCCCATTCCCCTAGAGGCTTCTTTCATCGTGCCATCCGTCGTTTCAATAATTTCTCTGCCTCCCTGTTTGCGTAAATCCGTTGCACAATGCTCCTGGACGTCTCAATTTTCGATCCTCTGCCTTCGTAGGTTTCTTCGCTACGCTATTTCCGATCCAACGTTGTCTTCGAATGTTTGAAACTGTTTACCGAAGTGCAGCGACAAATTTGTGTATAAAATGCAGTCAGTCGCGAAATTCTATGTGTATGTACACATTTTACGTTTCAATTAGTTATATATTTTAGAAAATTCGTAAAATATAAAGCTACAATTAACAAAGATCCTTAGATGAAGTTTCATTAAGTGCACCAAATATGTGTAATGTGTTGTCAAATATAATAAGCATTCTGTGATCTTTTTGTGTTTAAGCTGACTGACGTTATAAACGATTATCAAAAGCTGATTAAGCTGCATACAAACGCGACACTGTTATCCTTAATATCGAAGAATTCGAAATTACGCGAATCCTTGACACTAGAACTACAAAACTGGTTAAAAGTAACCGCAATATAATTCGTAATTTTTCATAAAAATTGTAGATACAAATTTATGGCGAAGTAGGCCCGAAGAATTCGCGTAGCTTTTTGTAAAAGCAATAAACAGAGATTTATTGCTCGTGAATTATGCATTTTTTCAGATATCTTTCACGATGATTGGCCGAGTGGAAATAAATACACGTTAATCGTTGGTAGTTATAGTGTTAAGGGGTATGTCTGTCGCATGAGCCTTTAGTAAAAGAACCGAAAGGTGTATCAGTGTAAAGAAACCAGTTCGATTTGGTAGCAGGGAGCGAACGGATTACCGATGTCCGGTTTCTTAAGCCATCGTCGCGATTTAAAAGCCTCCCCGATACGCGTTCTCCCCCGAAAATAAAAACAAACACTTCCCAAAGGCTTTCTTTCCTCCCTGGTTTGAGGTAGAAGCGTCCGGCGGCGCGTTCGACCGGATTTTATTCCGGATTTCAAATGATCGTAAAATCGGCCGGTGTAATACCGAAGTAAATTTTACTGCAGTTTAAAGGATCGGCTTCCATCGATACAGCAGAACGATGCATTCCTCGAGCCTCCCCTTTATCTCTTAAGCAACTCTTTCTCGTCTCTTTTTCACTGTAAAAAATGTTATCGACGTTGGATATAGAACCCATGATCTATTTATTATATTTCTAAATGACTCGCGATTTTTCTGTCCATTCGTATACCGTTTAATCCTTCCGCTACGAAAGACGTAAAGTGAGAATCAGAAGTATATATAAGCTTTATAAAAATGAAATTATACTATAATTCGTTATACCGTAACTCGTGTCCTAGTTATATCATAATTCGACTGCGGTTGTTAATGCAAGTTTATATTTTTATAGAAGCACTTAAAGAAATGCAATCCAAATAGGAATTAATTTCATATTGTAAATGTCATAACATGTATCGTACTTTATCATAACGTGTACTCACTTTTGATTCTCATTGCAAGCTGCATGAAATGCAGAATTATACAAAATATTAGGTGTACCAATAAATGATCTAGTATCTTCCAATACGTCGACGAATTTATTACATCAAACGATCAAGATTTCTTTCAAATATAAATCCATAGTTTGCGTCAGAAATAACGTCAAACGTTTAGACAATAAAAGAAATTCTGTTTAGGACAGAACAAGCACCTAACATTCTTAAAAATAAACGTAGAATTTAACAAGAGAAGTGGATCATTCATTGGTACATCTAATAATAAAAAAAAGTATGCTTATCATCGAGGATGGTTTAAGTCGTACGGGGGTGCGATAGCGAACGGGTTAAAGACAAGATTTCACTTACAATAGCCCTGGAAATCTGCGGAACACGAGAAAACACGTTCGGCTAACCAGAGTTGCCATTTCAGTTGCCATTCCTGTCGGAATTGTTCGTAATCTCCGAGTATTCTTCGTCGAATAGGGTTCTTGTCGAGGAAACTAATCGCCGGCCGGAGCAGAGCACGATTTTAATTACACGGAACCACGTGGGAGCGTAATTAGAAAGCCGCGCGGATTACTAATTGAGATTTCGCGCTGGCTTCTGTTTGTACTCGGTCTATCGGCCACCAATCAGCTTCCACTTGCACCCGAACGTTGTTAATCTTTTTTTTTTTGTTTCCACCGTTCAACGAGAATCGTTGCCCTTGCAAGTAATACTTCCTCTCGCGGATTTTTTTATCCCCGTTTAATCGTCGATCGCCACTGGAGTCTAATCTCTGTTTAATTGCTCCATATCGCGGCCTACACGTTTCTGTCTCTGATAAGCGACGCTCGATATCGCGGCCAACTTCGTGCACCGCTCTAATTTATCCGCGACGATTACTGTCATCGGGATTACTGGAATTTCTCACGATAAACGACCCCTTCCGGTGTGGCGGGTTGCTTCCGTGTTTCTCGTATCCTTTTCGCATACGAACTACCCGACCATTCGAATCTCGGTCACACAAGCGTTTAATCGCCATCACGGAAACGAAAATAGTCCCCTGGAAATTGGATTGCCAAGTCGCCGAAGCTGCTTTTAAATATCGACACTACTGCAGCACTATTGCGAAGAGCAGTGAACCATTTCGCGCGATTTAGTTAATTATTGCACGTGTCTCTTCCTACAGTTTTTTTTTTTTTATTCAATGGTTCTAATCACTCTGAACGGTCAGAAATACACATATAATCCTTATTTAGAGGCAACGAAACAACGTAGTAATATGCAGGCTGTTTCGAAATATTCGGGCAATAACATTAGGGGTGGATTCAATACAATAAAACAATAAAGATCATATGAATACATGCTATATACGATCTTCTTTTCGAATTATAGTCATTTGTGTATTGTATTTAATGCAATATACTCTGCATAGGCATACATAAATATCAGACTTGCGCACACATGGATGTTCCATAATAATATAAATCGGTAAATACGTACATATTAGTCTTATCCAAGGTATTTATCATCCCTGTACAAGTCTTAACTAATTTCGGATCACAATATTTTTTTCTTCCCATTTACGGCTTCGCGGTTTCAAATGAAAATACCGCAAAAAAAGGACCTCGTACACAGAGGCGAATAGCCAAGAAGTAAACGAAGGAACCTCTTTAGTTTTTAACTTACCCTCGTAAATCTGTCGCTTCTTGCCAACTACGGTCCCTCTAGAATTCACCCCAACGATGTTTCGCCCCCTTCTTTCGAGTGTCCAAGTCCACGAAAGGTCCATCCGATTTGGTTGCCAAGTAACAATTAGAGTTCCGCAGTTGGTGGGCGCAGTTATTGCACTTAACGAGGCGGCGGGACAACGGGGGCTACGAAACGATATCCTCTGACCCTTTCCTCGCGGAAACGTCGGAAACGCTTGGGAACGAAGGCTCTGAAACAAAGAGAGAGAGACAGAGAAAGAGAGAGTAAGAGGTTAGGGGCGGTCGTAAAGTTCCTTGCCGAAGAGAGCACCCTCGAGTAAATGGAACAAACACACCGCGTACTCGGCCGCGGTTAGTTTGGGATTATGATTCGGATCCAGCTGAGTAAATAGCAGTCATTATATTATCCGAGAGCAGATAACTACGCGAAATAAGAGAGAGAGAGAGAGAGAGAGAGAGAGACAGGTGGGTATGTGTCTATGTGAGACGATGCATACACAGGTATTATAGTGAAATTAACACTGGTGAAGATACGGAGCAGTAAGAATATTGATTATATATACGTGTCTGTATGTGTACGTGTGTGACAGTAAACGTGACATATCACGACCATAATGCGGTTCGACTTTTTATTGGCAGGTTTATATCAGTAAGAAAAGGCGTGGAGGGTTTCGAGGAGGGTAATTTGCATACCGTCATATATGCGTCCTTTCTGTTAGCTTGGCTGCAGGATGATCATTCTATTGAGTAGTTTTACTCACGTAATTAGGATAATGAGCCAAATTTGTCGATTTTTCTAATAATAGTAATTCATATTATTGTAATAAGAAATATTGAGATGCACGAATTTCGTCCTCTATTTTCTTAGGATAGAAAGTGTAATGGAAACTTGTAAAACATTGCAAATATAGATGTTTATTTTTGACAGAAATATTTTGATTAATATAGTTAGAACAATGAACCATTGCCGAGTTTTCTAATAATAATATGTGGCGGCTCTCCTGTACCCACCACTAGAGGGACATACGAAATAGGACTTTCTCAAAAGCACTCGTTCCAACTACCTCGTCCATATATATACTGCCTTTAGCCTTCCTTCCAATATCCCAACGTCTAAGGTCGGGACTGCTAGGTAGCCTTTTACTGATGAGTCCACTACCAGGCCCAGGACGAAACGCAAAACACCCTTCCTTTTCTTCCCATTCTATCCCCCCTCCACAGCGCCACAAGTAATTTATAATTGTTGTAATAAGAAATACTTAGCTGCACGAATTTCGTCCTTTAATTTCTATGGTAAAAAGCGTAATAAAAACCTTGTTTGTAATAATTAAAATTCCCCTAATCCTAATCGATATTAGTTCCGTTTTATTAATTTATAGTTCCCGATGTATACAGGAGATCCTCACTGAGAAATTACGCAGCTAAACAGGTTAATTAAACCGAATTAATTGAATATTAAAAATGCGTCCAAGGTTGCAAATATTTTACCAAGTATTTTTCAACCGATGTAACTTCCGCAGAAATTTAATCAATATTCGATTAACCGATACATCGGCGGGAAGAAAATATTGCGTTTTAAAGTAGTTTCGCGTAAAAAGTCGAAGTTCCCAAGACAAGGGCTGACTACAGGAACTGCAAACATGGTTTTTTCGTTGCAAGTAGAACGCATTCGCGTTTTTTCCCGTGGCGTTTCCGCTCTCCGACCGGTGTCTTTACAGTCGTTAAGCCGGTGGCGGCAGAGTCTTGGATTATTGTAGACCAGATCTCGGAAGTAGTTAAAACTTGGGTCTCGATGCCGTCACCATTGTAACGTCTGCCACTGGCGGTACCTTAATATTCTATATCCAACGATGTCCGACGAGGTAATCGACTTGCGAAGAGAAGGAAGAAGCAAGAGGAAACGAGATGAGAAATGCAAAATTAATTCAGACGATGGATGTTTGTATGGAATCGCACGAGCAGACTCAGTACTACTACCCCTTGGCAAAAAGTTTTCGGCCAAACGTGGGAACGTGGAACTAGGAACGGTAAAATTATTGAGGTGCGAAATAATGCTGCTGCACGAATAAAAGAAAACGCACGCGAAGATTAAATAAATATAATGTGAAATAAACTGGGAAAGGAAAAGAATAAAAATAATCGTTTATTATCGCATAAAGAAAACAGCGAGGAAAATTAATTTACATAATAATAAAACAATAATTTGCCTAATAGTTATATTACCTGATAGTTTCTAATATTTTCACGCCAAAGAATTCTTCCTCGTACAATAAGTTAATGAATTAACCGCGTTACACGGCAGCCCATTGACCTTTCATTCTTTGCATAGAATAATTAATTCTCAGTTAACATGACAACGTAACGACCATATAATTGGGCATTACTGGATCATTCGAGACTCGTTAGTGTTTTACAGAAGCATTAATGAATATCTCTAGTACAGAAATAATTATTATCCATAACACGAGAATTCGTATAAAAGGTGCAGATAGAATGGATTTTTTCAAATATATTAATATCTATCATTGAGAACTATCAACAAGATATATATATATACAGTTTAAATTTGAAATATATACGTCTTTCATAGCGAAAGGGTTAACTATAAAAACTTCCTTCGCGGGGAATCATGAAATTCTGCTAAAAAGAAAATTTGTTGTATCGTGAAAAAAGTATCTAGTAGCTAACAAATTTCTAAAATGGTAGCTTTATTAAGGAGCAGAGCTGGTCGAAAGGACTGATTGAATTACAGGCAACAGAGGAGGGCCCTGATAACGCTTAATGGATAAGTTATTCATATTCCCGGCGCGCAGAGGGATGAAAGGGGGGGGGGGGATGGAGGCGGCATAAAATTATAATAAATTTTCCACTTTATGTAAAATTTAATCTGGTCTGATCGCTGGTTTTATTATCGTTTAATGAATAGAGACCGGCCTGTTGTATTTAGAAGGGCACCGCGAATAACGTTCTGGATACGCGCAGGGTGCACACGTAACTATGAATAATCAGCGGTTTTAATCAACGGGATTACCGGCCAGCTTTTTTTCCCGCTGTAATAAAAAGTTTCTCAATTTCTCGTCATTAAAGCTTTTCTAATGAAACAAGAAACGTACGGGGATACGAATGAAAGAAAAAAGGAAACTAACGATAGCTACCTACTTCGTTTTCATATCATTTGATTTTTCAAACAACGCTGGTAGAAATTCCATTGCTTCCGCGCTGATTGTATAAAGTTCGTTTCGTTCTTACACTGGATACGAAGTACGCGAAATTTCATGAACAATATTGCGTATTAAAGTCATTCAATTCTTAACACGATCCTGCATTTTTTCAGAAGTTTTCGACGCCATTTTGCTTAAGCTTTTATACTACGAATTTTTCTGTGGCTATAAAAGATATTTCTGTTTGTAGACAACTTCTAAAAGAATTTATTTTAAATAAATATGGATAAATTAATGTGTGACTTGGAAGTCACACTTAATGCTTAGAAATACAACAGCTTGGATATTTAACCGCTTAGTAATTCAAAAGCTTAGGAATCTGAACGCTTAGAAATTCGAAAGCACGTGAATTTGAATATACTTACATTTCAAAGCATGAAAATGTTATCTATCCGAGTTTTACTTTGAGCCACTGTAATTCAACTATTTTGGCGATTTCGTCGTATCCTTTGATTAAAATCTACCTCAGCGAAAGGGTTAATAATGATAGCGAACAATTGTAGAAAGAAGCACAGAGTTTACGCGATCGTTAAGGGGTTAAATAGGAGGGAACAGTTGGAATAAATTGGATATTGCGCGACAGTTACATACCAGAGGAACGACGACATTTTCATGGCTGACGTTGTTAGGCGTTGCAGGTAGTAAAATGTGGTTAGAAATCGAGACGCCGATTAATTCTGACGAGTTCTCACGATCCGCACCGCGTTTTCGTCAACGTCACTTCTGTCGTTTCTTGCGGCCACGATCGGACGACGAACAAATTATCGTCCCCGACGTCTGGGACAGCTCGTAATGGGTTACAACGGCTGGCTGGACCCTTGAAATCGTGTTCGTTCATCGACAAGTCGATGATAAATGAAATTAATCAGCGACTGTGCGGTTATTGCGGTTCACTCTGTTCGCAGCTCGATAAGAGCGCTTTTTGTTGCTTTACCAGCAGAATTCATTTTATTTTATTATTTCTCGTTCAAAATCTCCACGATCATACACGATTCCCCGTGATCCAATTAACGTCTACGAGTTGCAATAATTTCAACTTGATTCGACTAATTTCGAACAGGACAACGAACGCGTATTCTAATGATGTATCATTTTACACGTCTTATCTGCGATTGGATAAAAGTTTTATGGTATTTTCTTGAACGTTAACCCTCTGCACTCCATTGGCGGTTCTATAGAGGCACGCATAAATTTCCTCAAAAGTTGAGATGTATTTTCGCCAGATCAATTCTTACTTCATTCGAAATAACGCGAATTAAAGACAACTCTCCCTCTTTACGAAATACGTAATACATTAAATTCTCACGAAAACTATGAACACGTGCTAGAATCGCTGCCAGATCATATTATTAAAAAAGTTTTGAAGCGCAAAGGGTGAAAAAAGGACTGTATGTTTGCTTTATCACGTTTTTGTGGAGTTAGCTGCTCATTTGACAAACGAACGACTCAGAATAAGAATCTCTGCTCGTCGCACAAGTACGTAACACCATAAACAGTGGTTCACACGGAAGAATGACACAATCGTAACGCGGAATTCCGCGTGTGATCGAAGGAACGCGGCGTTGCAGCACGTAAATCCGTTTCTCGACCTTCCTCACGGGTCGTTGCAGCCACAGATAGCCGGGGCTCCGGAAATGAACTTTTTATCGCGTCGCATCTCCGCGGATGCAGCGTGTGGCCTACGCTGTCCCAAGGCGGGATCGCGTCACCTTTCATGCCGAGATCGTTCCGCCCTTGTCCAGGCGGCTAACAAAGCGAACGCGCGTATCCATATGCAACGACGTGCAACAGCGGTGTCCGTTCAACCACTATGGATCCGTGAAAGGAATTAAAGGACACCGGGTGAATGCTGCATTTATAGCAGGAGGTGGAGTACACTTTCGAGTCGTTTGACAGCGGGCCGGCCTGAGGATAACGCGGCGTGCAAATGCTCGCATATACGTTAAACGTGTGTAGGTGTGTGTCATGCAAAGAATACGCGTTTCGAAAGAATCGTGAAAGTTTTGGAAGGCGTGATGATAAACCATGTCGCGCGAGTCACGCGTTTAGCTGGTTGTCGTGAAATAAATAAATTCGGACGGAGGCGCCAATATAACGAACTTTGTCGTACACATATTGCGTTACATCGCGAAGGGAAGAACTCGTTGTATACCGAAGTCACGTTCAGGTGACCAGAGGAGTCACCTCGTTGTACCAGGAACTCCACCTCTTGCTCAGTTGAGAAGTTCGTGCACGTTACGACCACCCAGCAACAACGAAGAATCCACGAATTCGTACGAACCGTACATGGAATGGTTCCGCGTGATCGCACGGCGCTGGATTAAAGGACGGGAATTAATATTGAAACGTTGATTCCGATGAGAGAGGAATGGGGAAGTCGAGGTAAATACGATGCAGATAGCAGCCGCAGGGTGCGCAAGACATATTAGCAGAACCTCGGTGGGCCGGCGGATCTCTGTGTACAATGGTCCGTGACCGCGTGGTCGCTGCTTCGTGGCTGAGAACACAGAACCCTCTGTACTCGTCTCCCCCCCCCCCGTCTCTTTCTGGAAGCGGCCCTTTGCCTTCGTCGTCGAGAAACAAGAGCAACCTATCCCCCTCTGTCTTTCTCTTTCGAGTACCAGTAGAGAAGAAAGGGGTGAAAGATAAAAGAGGATCCTTTCGTCGTGGTAGCTCGCGCGTTTTGCGGAACGCGACCTAACCCCTTCTCGTAGCCCGCGCGCGCGCGCGTGTCTAGCTTGTCTCTTCCTTCTTTTCCGAAGGGGTTGACGAGGCTTTGACGATCGGCCAGCGACGCGCGCCCCCCTTTGACAATACAGACCCGGTCGTGTTGCGTTTAGCCAGCACCACCGCCTTTTGTCGGTTTTTAGACGCGATGCTTACATAATTTTCTGCCACACGGCGCGGCCAGAAGAGGGATCCTCGTGTGTGCGCCGCTGCTGATCAGGGGATAAATGAAGCATCACGGCCGCGTCATCGAGAGAGGGTTATAAAAGAGTTATAAATGGATAGGGCAGGTCGACGAACCCGCAGCACGTATGTTTATACTTGCCATCGCACTTCGGGAATCGCGTTATGGTGCCAGCCTGTTGATTTAACTCTGTTCTCCTGTATACGTGCAAGGGTTACCGCGTATCGTGTTTGGCGAACACAGGGGTAGCTTGTTTGATATATATTCTCTGACTTTTGGTATGGAATTTTGTTTGCGGCAAGTTTGCTCCAAGGAAACCCCAGCGTGTAACGCGGAAATCGACAAACGTAGACGCGATGCTGTAAAGTTAATCCTTTTATAATACGGTTAAGGGTTCATTTATACCGATGGGCCTACCTAGAAACAATTGAGGATCGCGTCACAATTTTTGCACCGTGTTATAGGAAGATTAATTGTAAACGTACCAACTAAAGAATACACGACTACTAGAAAGCTAGGTGCGAGGATGCGACGTGGACCAAGTCGTAATCGAAGCGTTGTAAACGATAGAAGAGATCGTAAAGGGTTCTAGGAGGGAAGGTCGACGAACCCCGTCGCGGATTCTTCGCACTTTGCATGGACTCCGTTAATCTCGACGAAGCAAATTTAGCGTGCGTGATAGAATTACAGGCTTGACTGACACCTCGCACCGCCGCGATCATTCGCAACACACCGTGCACGGTTGAAACCGTTCTATTCTTCCGTTACTCTGAAAACCAGCCTACTGTTCGCTGCTGACGAGAAGTCCCACGGAACGAGTGCAAGTTTGATTGGTTACAGGCCACCCAGTCTCTAATACAATTGTAAGGATAAGACACACGCATTATCGTTGGTGGCCGAAACAGTAAACGTGAATTTAGATCTTACATTTTTGATGCTCTTTTCCCTGTACCATTCCTCCAGACTTCATGTGAGCAACAAATAGCACCGATTCCCATATACGACTACAGCCCATGGATTCAGCGAGTCGTAAACATGCTTACTCTGCATCCGTGTACCGTATGCGTGTGTTCAATTAGGGACACCGATTTCGCGAAGATAGCTGCAGGTTACGCGTAAAAGGTAGCGATAGAATTTCCAGGGAAAACGGAAGGAAATCGAATGCTGGACGTTGGCGGCGGTAGCGGCGCGAAATGTATGGGCGTAGCCCTCCGTAATATCGTGCGCGAACCACACCGACTCTCTCTCCCTGGCTATTTGTCATCGGTGTGTATATCATGGACGGCCCTTTCTATCTGCGCCGGCTAACCCCCAAACCCGCCATCTCCACCCCCCCCCCCCGCCCTGTTCGACCTCCGTGAAGATTTGCATTACAAATATGCGCCGACCGGAATGCATGTACGTCAATATGACGGCCTTCTCTCTTTCTCTCTCTCACTCTCTCTCCCGCGCCGATTCCTCCTATTTTAACGTTGCCTCTGTGTCTCTGAATCGTCGTTACCGTGGAACACGGTACCGATATACGGCAGGCCGCGCAGCAATCTCCTGTGCGCGCGCGCCACCACTGTGGGGGGATTGGTGAATAGTAACGGGGTGGTTAATAATTTCTTCGTTTTGTATTCGGTCCTCTCCTCCTTCTTTTTTTTCGTTCCTCTTTTTTTTTTGATAGAGAAAGGGATTCGTTGTTTCTCTGTTGAGGGTTCCTCTTTTGTTCACGGTATATGGGGCTCGTCGAAGCGACGTAACTGGGTCGAGCGATGTAAAGTTGTACGGGTTCTTTCGCGGTTATGCTGTGCCTTATTTGCTTGTTTGTGCGCGGACCGTGGAACCGTTTTTGCACGCGGTAATTGTGATATGTTTAATTCATAGGGTAATTCATCGAGTATTCGTCCGATGCATTTATGCTCGAGAGATAGAATAAATATCGAGATATACATATATTGAAATTTATCGATACAATTAGTCCGGAGAATTCAGAGCAAGAGGATAATCGCCATTACGCTGTATAGTAAATGACAATGGAGTAATCAGATCATCGGGTTTTTCTTTAACAGCCTTTCTGTAGGATCTACTTACTTTTAATCTAATTTCGACGAATCCATTCCTGATGTTACCATTGCATCGCTTTAGGGTAAAGGAATCGTCAAAAATTGACCTTCTGTTTCTTACTCAAAATTGTGAACGGATATGTGTATATTAATAGTCCAGCAAAAGGTGAGCAAAAGTAACAGAGAATCATTTAAATCGGATACACAGTGGTCGCAAAAAGTATTGGCACGTATTTCAATCTTTTAATGAGTCGTTATTTTATTAGGTTCTACATTTCATTTCCATGGCAGGGAATTTTTAGAGTTGCTTGATAATACAATTAAATTATGGGAAATTGCTATATTCGACCCCAATTAATTAGCATTTAAATACCAGATAAACACAGTAATGTGCGAATACTTTTTGCAGCCATTGTATATCGAAGGTTCGTAGATTAAATATTAAATCTAAAAGCTCAAAATTCCATTTACCTCTATTTAAGCTACTTCGTAAAGTTTGACAATCTTGATATCTGTTATTGGATTCTTTAGTGATCAAATATTCATTATTTTATAATTTTAAAACGCTGTGTGTATACAAGAGTTTGTGCAACCCGTTGACAATAAATAAATAAATAAATAAACAACCAAATGTTGTTTTAACTCTAAATGATCGAATCGATGCGATATTGATTACCACGCTCGCTGAAGTGTCCGCAAATAACGCCTATATTCATTATCCGTGTCTGTAAATAACTAAATCCCGCGATGCATAATTGATTGGAATTGGTGGTTCCAAAGTATCCTCCTTTGTTCTATCCTTAACGGTGCCACGGGTGTAACGACCTCTCCTTTTTCCTCCAGACAACTTCTTTGCTCCTTTTAGTGTTATCGATGCCGGCCATTTCGCGCCAGCTACTCTTAATCTGTAACATATTCTCGGTCTTCCTGTGACCGTTTTTACTTGTTAATCGGCCAGAATCCGTTATCGGTCACGAAGGAAGTGGGGACGGAGGAATCTAGAATGGCAATAAATCCTTCTATCTGCCCGTTCATCTTGCTTTTCTTTTCGTCGAATCCAAAGACCAGGGTGGTAGCCTCTTTCTCCGGCGTCCGCTGGATCCTTATCGAATTTGGAAGCGTGCCACACGATCACCGGTGAAGAGTACACACCTTTGCAAATCGGCTCGAAAACTTCCTCGACATTTAAATATCTGCACCGTGAAATACGCTGACGCCCTTTGGGATTCGCTGCGAGACGTTCGCAAGATTTGTGCTTGATTCTTAAGCCGTACGATTTTAAGGGACTTGGCTAGCGCAAATTCTGACGTACAGTGGATCAAAGTAAAACTTACGGTACCGCTCATAATTGTTCGAACGACTTCAAAAGGTGATGGATGGTTCCGTTAATTACACAGAAGTTTGAAATTGAAAAGTTTAGAAATGCAAAGGCTTGGGAATTAAAATGCTTGGAATTTCAAATGCTTAGAAATATAAAAGCTTGGAAATTTAAACGCTACGGAATTCACAAGGTTAGGAATCCAAACGCTTGGAAATCGAAAAGCTGAGGAATCTAAAAGCTTAAAAATTCAGACGCCGGAAAATCCGAAAGCTTGGAAATTCGAATGCTTAGAATTCTGAAGTCTTGGAAATTCGAACGCTTGGAAATGTATGTGCCCGAGTTTTACTTTCAGCCACTGTAAGTGGAAGAAGAGAATCGAGAGATGTAATTGGAACGATAATGTTGGATCTTCTGGTGACGATAGTAATTGAGCTTGCTGTTAGCTCTGTGCAATTACTATTAATGACACAATTTGTGTGTGACAGCGGCGAACATGTGGTAATCGCGAGAGTTCGTATTTAACCCCTTGCACTCGACTGTTATCGAAACTTGCTCGTTGTATCTATTTATTTATTGGACGGGTAAAAATACCCAATTGCATATAAAATTAATAGACGCGAATGATAGACGAAATTTAGAAATAGCAATGGAAGATAAAATTATTTTACAATAGATATATAAAGCATAGAGGCCGAGAACAATTATGGTGACTGAGAACCTTTCGAGTGTAAAGGGTTAATAAAATTAAATAAAAGAATCCTCGCTAACCCATATGCACTGTGTTTGAATAAGCGTGACGTTAAAACCGTAGGGATAAATACTAATATAACAAACATGTTCCATCGTTACTTAATAATATAGTGTATGCTGTTACGGTTGAAGACTCTTGATCTGTGTTTTTACAAAAATTATTTTAATTTGCCACTGGTACAGTAACACTTATTATAATGAGTATTATTGTTACAGTAGTTAATTACAATCTTCAAATCTTGACTCCTACGGAAGCGGGGTAATAAGTAGTTGAACGAGAGTGAGTTTTCGTTCTTGATTTCGCCGCTTTTGTAGGGCTTGTCCTCTCTTAATTAAGTTATTATCATATCCGGAATCTCGTTTTTGTGAATCTCCCGTTACAGTGTGTTATTACATATGGAACGTATTCCTGAAATAATTCTAAAACTATTGATGAATCGCTTTTTACATGCGTTGTTAAATATTTCAAAGAGAAATTATTTAATATCCATGTTTCGCTTCGGCTCAAATTAACTGATAACAACAGTACACGATGGTTAAAATTAATAGCTACACTGCGGATCTTTATGCATGTTCAGATTTTTACAAATAAAATTGAAGAAACGAGATATAAATACGGTATTGTTTCACCCTGCAAATATTATAATTTATATCTTACTTTTCTGTTACCATTTGCATTCCGTATCTTTTTACTTATCTAAATTCCCTATAAATGGATGAAAATTCGCAGGCTATTAATAATTTTAGTCCACAACTGTGGCTTTAAGGAACACCGACTTAAATTAAGCGAAGCAAAGGGATGAAAAGTAGCAGGAGATTCAACTTTTACCCCAGCTTTGTCGCACTAATTTCGAATAAATTCGAACAAAGTTATGGAACTTGAAAGTTTGGCAATTTCCCAATAATATTCGAGGTGACGTACTAAATTTTTCCCGAAGTGTGTGCTTCGATTCTTAAGCAATAAACGATTCTACACCCCCGGCGACTATTCTTTGAGGCTTTCAACCGGGCAGAGACACCCACGCTATTTTTCCAGTCCATAAATCAAACGGATTCCGTAGAAAGCACGTCGAGCGGCGTAATTAAAAACCAATTAACCGTTAAACGAATCGATTACAGAGCCCTTGCGAATATTCCTCTCAAATAAAATGATCGTCTATTTATTTCGCCCCCACTTCCTCTTATCGTTCAAAACAAGTTGGACTCTCATACCTCGATCTTGCGCACTAATTGGTGCCAAATTAATCAACGTAAGTCCAAATAGACGGGCAGTTGCTCAAAGTAAAACTCGGACACTTATGTGTTCGTGCTTTAAGAGGCGATTCATAAGAGTTAGAATTTCCAAGACTTCAGAATTCTAAGCACTCGAATTTCTAAGCTTTTGGATTTTCAGGCGTTTGAATTTCCAAGTGATTGGATTCCTGAGCTTTTCAATTCCCAAGTGTTTGGATTGCTAATCTTTCGAATTTCGAAGCGTTCAAGTTTCCAAGCTTTTATATACCTAAGCATTTGAATTTCCAAGCGTTTGGATTGCTACGCTTTTGCATTCCCAAGCGTTTAAATTCCCATGCACTTGAATTCCCAAGCATTGTAATTCTTAAGCCTTTGGATTCCTAAGCTTTTCAATTTCAAGCTTTTGTATTAACAGAAGCATCCATGAATTTTTGAAGTCGTTCGAATAATTAACAGCAGTATTATAAGTGTTCGAGTTTTACTTCGAGCCATTGTATCACCGTAGTATTGGATCGCGCTAACAAAACGTGAAAGAATCGCTGAAACACGATCTTTATCCACAGATCGACATCCATGGGAGGACGTAAACACTTAGCGGTAACTCTGTGGACCCACGATAAAGTGTACTGCTCCACGGTGGCAGTAGTCAGTTCACAGTATTCCATTACCGTTATCGAAAAGAGGCCGATGTGTTTCGTGAGCTTTCAAGCTCATCTTAGCCGCACGAAAATATATAGCCCCGACTTGTACGACACACTATGCGATAAGTTACTTTGTTCGTGACTTCGCGAATGAGTCGTACAAACTGGTTTCTATTGGCAGCGCCCGAAGTCGAATCAAAACGGATTCGCGATACGGCCGGCTGAATTTGAAAGGTACACCGTCCAATTGTAATTGTAATTCTTCCGCAGACCAAGCTTTCCATGATGTTGTACGAGGAAAGGTCGGTTGCAGTGGGGGTGAAAGGGTTCTATAGTTGATCAATGGGTACAGCGAACAGAAGGGGGAAGATATACGGCGAGAAGAAAGGACACACAGAGGGTGAAGAAGCTGATCTTTCATATTTCATTTCCATTCAAACTCTTCCTCTGGCCTGGCAAAGTTTGTACCGAAGCGGCTAACCAAAACGTCATCGTCGTGTATACATTGAATCACGGCGGCGGCGTATAGAAATTCCAAAGGGGCGCCAGCGAGTCTAGCAGAACGCGTATCTAGAACTCCGGCCCAGATAACTATCTGAATGACAATTGCTGCCGGCGTGGCATTAATTGCCGTCCACGTAACAAGCCGTGTACCCATGGCCGCATCAATTCTTGTCACGCGATCACCGATCGCTGTTCCGCGAGCCGTAGGCATAGCCGCAAGAATGGCTTTGCTCTAACAGAGAGCAACAGCTCGACACGCGGTGCTCGTTTCTGAAGCATCTGGTCGAGCTTTACTCTTTCCCGATGGCCACTGGCAGACAAAAGCTTAACGTAGAATTACATAAATTGATAGCTGCTCTAGCCGTAATATAAATGAAACGAAGTGTACCAATGAATAATCCACCCCTTTCTTATTTTGAACAAATCGAATACTTATTCTATTGTATCTTATATGCAATTGTTGTCAATGCCTATTCGAATGTTTGATAAAATAAATTTGTTAACTCGTTTAAAAGTAGGATTACTTATTGGTACACCTAATATTTCAGCAGCTAGACTTTATCCCTCTGCACTCCAATTCGAAATTCTTCGTGATCTGAGAAATAGAAAAGAATTCTAAAAAGAATATGAATCTAACGCAACGGAATTCGATACTTCCACGACTTCTGCGTATTCTTTGATTAAACTCCCCCGTAGCGAAAAGGTTAAACAGTTTCCAGCCACGTTTTTTCACTCCGTGTTTCTCAAGACGTGTCCTTCCGGTGTACAGACTGTGTTTCTCACACTTTGATTTCTGACCTATCCCAACTATACTTTTACGTCGCCCACGCTCATCGCGTAGTTTCCGAGCTACGTCAGCATGGGAAGCGTTAACCTGTGGAGAGCTTTAGACAACGATTCTCGCGCGACTTCCCGTAGCTGTCCCGTGCGTATCGATCGCGCAAGGAAATTAGCGAGCTACGTTAATACCGAATCGAAACGAAAGCAGCAGCGCCGGGTTCCTTTGATCAGAAGTACGATAGGAAGTGGCTGGCGCGTTGCTCCCTTTAACAGACCGTAGCCAGGCATCGATCAAAGACAGAAACGGAACGTTTCAGCAGACAGATTTGTACGTACACAGAAAGACAGTGGGAGGGATAGGGAGACAGAGAGACGTTCCGCGTCGCCGGTGCACCATGCCGGTTCTCGCAACAACAAGGCGGAGTCGCAATATCCGGGGAACGTAGCAAGGATCCCGCGCTTTCTCTACCACTGAGGGTTATTATCGTGCACGCCGTGGAGACGTGCCAGCAACAACGCTATCCATGACAAGCCCCGAGACAAAAGGAACCTTTCATCGTTGAAAGAGAGAAGCGTATACCTTCCTGGACCCCTCCGTCTCGCGGCCTCCGCTTCCTGCGTAATCTGCCAGGATGATCGCCCGTCGTCTCAACCCCCTTCGCTTCCTCGGAGCTTACAACGATCAAACGATTAACTGTATTTCATGTTATCAGTCGAGTAATTATTCTTCTTTCCGTGGAACACGTGAATCGTCTTTCGTGTTTCAAGGAGACGCTACCTGATAGGGTTGCTCGGTTAGCTGCAACGATTTTTTATGAACCCGTTCGTTACGGTGAAGTTTGTCGTCGAGATGCCGAAGTTGTGCAGGGAAAATTCTGTCGCGAATTTGTAAGTGTAGCGTTTAATTGCAAATTGTTTGGTTTTTAATCACGTAGTTGCAAGCCTGGTTTATTTTACTTTTACTATCTACCACTTTATGCTTAATTGCTGATCTGTCGATCAGCAAGCTACTACTTTTTATTTGCGTGGACAGTAAGCATAATTTACTATTCTTTTTGATTAATCGGTGGCAATAAAACTTCAAATCATTAAGTGTACCAACAGGTAGTTTACTGTTTCTACAATAAACTCAACGCACATAATAAATCCATAATATGCTACCCAGATAAAAAGGTGAATCGATGAATTTATTTCATAATACTTGAATACTACAACACCAATTGTATTTAAGCCAAGATAGGTACTATGCAGAGATGACTTATTGGCGAGGATCCTACAAGCTGAACGGCACAGGGGCAAGGGGAGGTTCGCTCGCTCCGCCCATTAGCCAGTAGAAAATCTTTCTTCCGGATTCTTAGATGCTACATGCACAGTAGTAGGTCCTTCATATTCGCTAAGGATTCGCCCAGGTATCTTCTTGAAGATTTCCCCACATTCTCGCGAGAAAAAAAATTAGGTTTACGCCAATGCGATTCAGTTGTAGTTCCAAGTCGTTCTATCTCACTCTACCTCGACGTGTTTTGATTCACGTTCTTTGTCACGCAGTAAATAGTAGTCGTGAATATACTAAATACGTAAATAAATTGTAGTCGTGCCCGATTCAGCCAATGATGATAATACGTGTGACTGAAGGTGTCGCTAATATGCGACAGCCAATCGGTTTGCCTCGCCAACGAGTCATCTCTGCACAGTACTTGAAATTGTTAAAAAGAAATACCGAATTTGACAATAAAAATGGTACACCTAAATCAATCGTCTCATACGCAACAGCCTACCACAAACTCCAAAACCAACAGCACCGAACTAACAGCGTCATAAATAAAATCCGCGGACACGAATTTTCTCAGCTGGCACCTGAGAATTCGCCCGGCGTACATCTTTCTCGTAACGCTCAATTAAGACACCCCGAATATCTCTGCATACGATATCCCTTTGCCTCGCGTTAAGGCGTCAACGAGCAACCGCGACGCGTGCTACCCAGAATGAAACGACGAAGGCAGCAAATGGAGGAGGGAACCAGAGACGAAGTACAGAAAAAGAGAAAACAATGAGAGGGCTCGTAACTCATCGCGATCCGAGGGGCAGCTAGAGATAGGCGACAATGGCGCGTCGACGACGACCACGAGGAGAGGAGCGATTTCTCTTGGGCATCGCGGTAAGAGGCGACGGCCGCAAATTCGAGAAAAGAGCACACGGTAGTGGGAATTCCTCGGTTTGCGAGCCATTGCACTCTCCGTGGCTGTGGTCCCGGGTGTGTCCTTTAAATAGCGTCTATTCATAGGTGGGTCCGGCCAGCGGAATGAATGAACGCGCTAGATGCCAGAAACACGCTGTTTGGCACCCGCCGCGAATTCCCTAGACGCTCGATGGCCGAGCACGCGAGCAGCGCAGACACACGCGGCGTGTTCACGCGACCGCGTATAAATACGTGGGCCAAAGCCACCTGTCCCTTTGCTCTCCACGTCCGGCTCTTCTCTTCCTGAATCGACCGTTTCGAGAATGTAGTCGCCCAGACGAGCTCAGACTAATGGCTGAAAAGTCCAACGAGACCACGATGAGTTTTGCTGTGGAATAAGAGGACGCAGAAGGCGGCGGACGGGACTTGTTCGTAATTACCGCGTGCGCGCGCGATTCGAGACGGTCTACGGATAATTTTATCCAGACTCAATGAAACTGCGACAACCATTCGGTGCACTATTGTGCAGGCTATTTCTGAGAGATCCGTATGGATGGTGTGGCGATCTTTTTGTAAGAGTAAAGAGGGGTAGAAAGGAGAAATTTCTTTGAGCAACGTGTATTACGGTGGGGTATTTTTAACATCCGAAGGACCCGAGTCTTATGTAGGTCTATGATTTATTGGAGCGTGGTATATGATCTTTTTTATATCACGGAAAAATTGGAGACTGCGGACTCTGTTAGCTAGCATCTCGTATATCGTCAGGCGTACCGATAAATAATCCACTAATTTTTCAATGGATGGTCGAATTTGTTTTATCAAATGATCAAGCTTTCTTTCGAGCGGGAATCTATAACTTGACCGAAAAAGGCAGCAAAGTATCTTAGAATATTGACAATTGTATTTAAAACAGAGTGGATATTTAATTTTGTTAAAAGTAAATGTTGAATTAAACCAAAACCATTGGTACACCTAATAGTATATAATTTATATATTATGAGTTATTCCACACCAAATCGATCATTTCTTTCCCTCGGTGATCAAATAACGTATTATAGAATAATTTAGATATCCATGTTGCACTCGTTGAGGGATAGTTGATCCTGTACCTCGTCTGTGTTGGAACATCACCTATAACAAAATTTCTCGGCTTTTAGTGGGCTGATTTCGATCTTCCTTAGCTTAAAATAAAGGGAAAGTCCCAAGAATATTATCCTACAGTATTTTGCAACTAACCCTTGCAGTCCATTTGTTATAAGCAAATATATATCGCGTCATCGTAGATCACTGAGAAAGTACCCGAAGAAAAATATTAGTTTCTTGGCTCCTAGACGTCCGATTTCAATGTCCCTTGGCTAAATTAAAAGTGAAGGTCCAAGAAATGTTATCCTCTTACCAACTTGCCGATACACATTGTGGTTAATCTGTTATAAATTAAATAGAGGCGTCGCTATTATACCACATCCACTCTAAATCAGTCAAACGCTGCAAGTGAACCAATCTCCCTTTCCTCTCTACCCTTTCAGCTAACGGATAGCGGTGCCTTCTTCTCGCACAGTGAATAAAGTAGATCCAGCCATCGTATTCCCAGTCGTAGGAAAATGAGACACGGAATCCTTGTGCTCGTGCCGGTCAATGAAACGTGCCTAGTCTTCTGCCATATTTTATACACCGTGTGCAGCGCACGATAATGCAGCGTGACGTTCCGTGGCATACCATGGCCACCCAATAACCGTTCCCCTTTTGAATAACCGCTACTTTCGGTCTACCTTCGGTCAACCTTCGGATCCAAGGACTTGGACCGCGATACCGTTCGTGCGGTCAAGTACGGCGACGTGCTTCTTCCTTTTTCCTCCTGTTTCCCGTGAACTTCATCTCCTACTGCAGCCAGGATGTGCGCTGCAAGTTTAACGGTGTACAGCTGCATCCGTCCTTTTTTCCATCCAAGCATGATCGCTCGCCTTTCTGTGTGTTTTCGCCAGTAATTTTTCTTCGCCGCTTGATCCTCGTGATTCCGTGATACCGACTATCATCGTAATTCTCTGATTCCGAGCGCGCACAGCTTTGTCGGTTGTAATTAGGTTGATTCCGTCAGGTCAATTTGTACGTACAGTTTTTGCCGAGGGTTTGAGAGACGATCGGGGTAATTGTACGTCACCGAGCTCGCCCATGGAAGCCGCGCTTTAATTAACTTTGCTCTCATGAGTGAATAGAATGGCGTCGAGTGGCTAAATATTCTTATGGACCCTGGATCGCGCGGTCATCGAGAGATATCTCCTAATTATCGTCGACACGCGTCGAAGACTCGACAGAAGGACACTCGTAAAGGTCCTCCAGCGAGCCGAGTCCATTCGCGCTATAATTTAGCCCGCTGAAAGGGATAGAGAAGCTCCGGCGCCGCTATTATCTCGTTTCGCTGCACAATCGGCTTTGTTTGCGAAAGTTTTGAAACGCGGAATCAAGTCGAACGACCACCTACTTCCCTGAAAGCTCCAAGACGCGACCGACGCTGCGCGAGGTGAAAAACGCTCGAGACTCGCGCGTGCGGTGGCCCTAAAATAAAACTTCCACACTTACTTTTGCACGCTTTAAGAAGCGATTGATAAGCATGTGAATTTCCAGGTTTATCGATTTCCATGCATTTGAATTACCAAGCTTTTGAAATTCCAAGCTTTTGAATTGTCAAAGGCTCGAATTTCCAAGACTTTAGTATTCTAAGCATTTGAATTTCCAAACTTTTGGATTCCCAAGCTTTTGACTTCTGAAGTGTTTGAATTTCCAAGCTTTTATATTTCTAAGCGTTTGAAATTCCAAGACTTTAGAAGTGTAAGCGTTCAAATTTCCAAAATTTTTTATTTCTGAGTAGTCGAATTTCTATCCTTTTGGATTGCCAAGTATTTGGGATTCCCAATCAGTTAAATTCCCAAGCCTTTGAACTTCTAAACTTTCCAGTTTCAAGCTTTTCTATTAACGGAAGAAGTCCATCAATTTCTAAAATTGTTCGAATAATTATGAGCGGTCTGAGTTTTGCTTTGGGCCACTCTACGTATTCTCCGCTATTTGAAAATAGAAGGTGAAAAGAGGAATACGAAGAGAAGAGATGGCATGTCGGTTGGTAGAGATAAAGAAGATATTTTCGGCAGCATTGATAGCAGAGGCATAAGCGTTCTCAAAGAGATGCTTTTCGCGGCACAAACCAACCCTTGTCTCGTCGCCATGTGGAACGCGTTGTGCGCCGCAATTCGAGCTTTAAGGATGAGAGCTATTATTCGTGACTGCTCGGATCATAAAGTGGCTCGAAGCAGTTTATATTAGTAATTTGTGTCGCGACATTACGGTTCCCCGAAGTTCGTCGAGTGGATCCCGTTAAACGTACCACTCAAGATGATTGCCTGCAACTTGCAGGCGAATACATATGTATGTATATCTTTTCGATCAGTTTCTCATTGTTATGGTTTCTTCTTGCTAAACACATCCAATGATGCAGTAGCAGCGTAGCAATTCTATTTAGATGCACCCTCGCTCAGAAGTCTAAATAGTCGCCATTTTTAATCAAATTCAGTTTGGTGCAAATTATCAGCAAAGAATCAGATAAACAATATTCCTCCGTATTGGGTTGTAGCAGAAATTCGTGGCGTTTTGCCAACACGTTTCATAATTCCTTTTTCTAAAAAGTTTGCACTGTTTGCACGCTTGCTTCCTCCGAAGTTAGTCCGTGCAAGTAATTCTTCTAGGCTTCTGATTTATTCAATTTCTGGTCATTAGTAAAATTTTAATAAATAGTAATGGTAGAATGTCCGAAGCAACGATTAACAATTTTTGTTAGCTCTCATTACTGAAACATTAGATTGTTTCGTGTTGTGTCCAATGCAAACAGTTGCCTTTGCTTTTAGCTATGTACCGTCCACTAATTATTGGATTTTAAGTTGCCCAAATAGGAACTATATTTGCTTAAATTAACCCTTTGACGAGTACGTCTTATGTTACTTAACTGCAGCTATTTGTTGTACTCTATTTAAGGAAAACGACCTTTACAATGTTCCATTATTATCTCTGATATGAACGATGAAAAGGGCGACACAATAAAGATAATAACGGAACATCATATATTTATACAATATTACAATATTTATACAATATTGCATTATATACAATAAAAACATTTTTATATTGCGAAGCCAAATTCTGTACTCGTCAAAGGATTAAGAATGCCATTACTTAACTAAAGTTCATACAAAATAATCGCCTTCCAGTTCACCAATTGCACAGCAGAAGTGAATAATACGAAACACTCTACGAATTTTCCTTCCCAATAGATAGTGTGTCTTCTCGTGCGCGTATAGTACATTAACTCTCGTTATCATTGCGATATACGTGCGACCAGGCCGAATCTCTACGCGTTGGTGATTCCTTCTTGCGTGCGTGTAGATGAATTCCTCTGTGTGTCTGTTTGTCTCTGCGCGGACGTAGGAAACCTCCGTGGGATCGTCGTCGTCGGCGTTCCTCGTCGTCGGTGTGCATCGATAAATCGAACGCCCGTAAATCTTTCGGTTTCCGTCGTCGTGGCCCGAACGTACGATCGATCGCGACGAGTCACTCGGCTGTACCTTCTATCGACAGACCTATCGAGGATTAAAGGCCTGACGACAGCTACAACCGACGCTAGTTACCTTCTATTTAACGTGATTTAAGGCGCTCCCGGTTTACGTGTGGCTACGTGTCTCGTAGATTCACGCCGTGCACGCGGAACTGGCAACGCAAATGTTTGCCTCCCAGTCATCGCGCACCCTTAGGCCCCCGGCGAAATTGTATCGTTTTCCCCGAGGCGAATCTATCGAGGCTATCACGACTTGTATCGACGTACACGATCACGGACCGTGTCCGATCTTGTGTCGATTTTGGAGCGCGATTTTTGCCACCGTTCGCAGTCGGAGATACTTGATTTATAGGATAATTGACTGCACGATATAGAATTTAAACAGGTTAGATCGGTCCGAGGGGAGGTGTTTCGTTACCACGGACAAGAAGGGAGAATCTTCGCGTCTAAAATTGCACGAAGAAGCGAACGATCAAGACTTAATCTCCGGCATCGAAGAGGTTATAGCCCAAACCGTCCTCGAGCGTTCCGTTAAGCGTCATACTTAATATCCCCGGTCCGTTTTAATTAGTTGCTAATTAACGGATGACCATTTATGGGCGATTCACGGGATGGAAAAAGGTTGCAAGAAGAAAACGAAAGAATGCATAAAAGGAAGCAAAGGGCGGTTAATAAACACACGGTTGTGGATGCAGATACAACATGGGGCAGAGAGAGAGAGTGGAGGTCCGCAATCATCGTTTTAAAAGACGAACCATTGACTCGGTCCGGTATTGTTCGCCAGAACCTGTACATATACACGCTTACTCGGCCGAGTATCATCCGAATGACGCACGCATGTTACCTATGCACGCACACGCGTCTCCGCGTCACCCACACGTCTTACCGACACGCTGAAGATTGCTAATTAACGATGACTCTGCCCTGTTGCAGCATTCTCTTGAAACGACCCACCTGCCTGCACGCGTGCTGCAGCTGCGAACCTTCGTGTACTGCAGCTACGACTTCTGTATATAGGGTGTTTGCAAATTAACCATGCGAATTTTGCTGCAGTTTACTTTTTCATATTCTGTTCTCGAGTTCTCGACTTATTCGGTGTCTTAGAATTTTGAGAAACTTCGGTTTCTTGGTTGTCGTGCAATTTTTTAGAATATTGGGTTTCTTGATTAACCCGAGATTCTTGGAAGTTTGGGTTCTTTGGTTGCACTGGGATTTTTAGAAGATTGGGTTTCTTGATTAACTTGAGATTTTTGGAAGCTTGGGTTAAGGAACCAAAGAGTTGTACTGGGATTTTTAGAAGTATGGGTTTGATCACTCGGAAATCTTTGGAACCTTGAGTTAAGGAATCAGGGGGTTGCATTAGGATTTTTAAAAGTTTAGGTTTCCCGATTACTATGAGATGTTTAGAAGCTTAAGTTTCTTGATTACTGTGAGATCTTTAGAAGCTTGGGTTCCTTAGTTGCACTGGTTTTTTTTTAGAAAATTGGGTTTCTTGATTAACCAGAGATCTTTGAAAGCTTAGCTTAAGGAACCAAAGGATTGCTTTAGAATTTTCAGAGGTTTAGGTTTCTTGATTACTCTGAGACGTTTGGAAGCTTTGGTTGCCTTCAGATTTTTAGAAACGAATTCCTTGGTTACATTGGGTTCTTTAAAAGGTTGAATTCCTTACCTTAGACTCCTTAAACTATTTGGGTTTCAGGTTTCGATACATTCTTGTTTGACACATTAAACGTAAAACGATTGGTTAAATACATTGCAGATTTTCTCAAACCGCTATAACATGAGAACTCGTTAATTATAATATATACAGCAACTGTCAAAATGTACTTTCTTTGTAATCCCCATTTTAGTCTATTCCATCAAACGCTAATAATTTACTCTTTAATTACAGTAGTTAAATTCGGAATACTAAATGCAAACATTTCTCTTTTGTTTCAGGTACGTAGTTCAACTGGTCTCTACTAAATGTAACAACCAAGCGGCGAATCGGTATGTAATTTCAATGTATCGAAAATCCACTTATCACCACGCGCACCATTCAAAAGGAATGAAATTTTCCGTCGACGCGCCGCTAACGGTAGCGATTAATTAACATTCATTCGCTACGAACAGCCACCGTACGTTACGCTTTGGGACGGTGGCGAAATATCGCATTTCCTGCTTGTTGTCCACAGGCATGAAACCGTGTTTACCCAGCCGCCAAACTCGATTTGGCGATTCTTCGCGGTCGAAAAATCGTAAATTTTCTGTCAGAAGGGGGAATATCTAGGTCTGTTCCCTGGACGTAATACCGTTCGCACGACGGAGATCCCATGAAAATTCGGCGATGATTCGACGCGGTTTCATTACGGTTCGCGAAACGAATTCGGTTCGGTTTTAATGAGCCGGGTAATCGTTGACCAGATGGAAGGGAACACGGTCGGAAATAACAGAGGAGTGCCACACGTACGCTCGTTCGAGTACCGCGATTCCCAGAATAATAAAGCATCTAGTCGGCGCGGCGCGGAGAATCCTCCGCCACTCCCTCGAGAGACAGAAGGTAGGAGTGAGATAGAGGGCTCATCTGCGGATTCAGGTATGCTCGCCGGACGAACCTTTCACCTGGCCCGAGAGATAGAGACGTGTCGGCGCGATCTTCGGAATTAAAGGTCTCCGCGCCGCCAGCCATCGTTAAATCCTAGCGCGATTAAACTCTACACTACACGCTTCTTGCGATGATACGTAAGCTCGGCCCCTTGTACGCACACGCGAGACGTCAAGTATAAATGTGGCCGACAGTGAAGTTTCCAGGAGGCGTTGGGATCGAAATATGGGAGACAGAGCGATATACAGTCGGTCACAAAAATATTAAGAGATCAACATTCTTCGTTTAAAATGATACACAGTACTGCTGATAATTATTCGAACGACTTCGGAAGTTGATGGACGTTCCCATTAATACGAAAGCTTGGAAATACAAAGACTTCGATATTCAAAAGCATTGAAAATGTAGAAGCTTGAAAATCCAAATGTTTAGAAATTCGAACGCTTAGAAATCTAAAGGCTTGGAAATCCAGAGACTCGGAAATTTAAGTGCTTAGAAGTTCAATTGCTTGGGAATGCAAACGCTAGAAAATTCAGAAGCTTGGAAATTTAAGTGCTTAGAAGTTCAATTGCTTGGGAATGCAAACGCTAGAAAATTCAGAAGCTTGGAAATTGAAACACTTGGAAAGTTGAAGGACTGCAAAACTCTGTCGTTTAAATAATTATGAACGATACCTCTATGATGAAGTATAATATTAATTGAAGCTGTTATCGACACGAGACAGCCTAAAACAAAACGAAACGACGCGTCAGATTCGACGTAGGACCGTGAAGGATTAAAACCTCGGATATGCGCCCTAAGGCCTAACCTAACCTTCGCGTTTATTTTACAAAGCTATGCACCAAGAATATTAACATATCCTTACAAATTGCGCCCTTTTCGTCATCTTACGATTCTCGCCAACGCGTAAAAGCTAGTGTAACCTCTGTCGAAAGCAAGAAGTAAGGGGGTAGAAAGCGCAGAAGCGTTTCAAGGGTGGTGTGAAACGCAGGTGTCAGCTGAAATTGGAGCGTCTTGTACGTGTCTTATTTGGAAGCCACCGAGAGGTATACAGGGAAGGATTCGGGTGGGGTATACAAACGGTACGCAGTATATCGCTGTCGAGGAGAGGCAGAGTCTGGTGTGGGTGGACCAAAGGGGGGAAGTGAAGATAGGTAAGAAGCGGTTACAGCAACAACGATGGACGTGGCTGCAGCAGCGCAACGTTGCTTCATCCTTCCGTAGTGTAGCCAATCAACGAATCCGCTGGTGCTCGCCTCTCGATGGCTGTCCGCCTGTCCGCCTGAAACGGAAGCCATCCGTTTCTACCCGCTTTATTCTATGTGTGCCCATGTGTTCCTCCTTATCCCAGCCACGGATGGTTAATGCCGTGATTTTGTCTTCGTAGCGGACGTTCAGTCTAAAGATTCATGGTTATTCTCCGTGTTCGTCGGGCCACGCTTTGGTCCGCGAGCGCTCTCCTAGGGGAAAATAGAACGATCAACGTGTTCTCTAGATTGGCTCGCCTTCTTTTCCTGCGAACATGCAACGGCGCGGCGCGGCGGTACGTTCGCTGCAGCGAACCCGTAAGATGAATACTCGACGTGGCGACGAGGTTAGACGTTGGATATTTCGCATCGAAGATGATACGGCTAGCGATGGAGATGTTTGGGCGTACAGTAATACAGCTTTAACCTTTTGACTGCGGAGCACTGCATACTGAATACTTTTTTGCGTATCGCCTACTTACTCTATTGTACCGAATGATTATACAACATGCAACTATGTTACTATTTAGGTATTCTTGGTTCGTGTCCACCTCAAACCTTGCTGATTTTCATTGGTATACGATACAATGTTCGTGTTTAGTTTCTTGATTAATTTAGTTCTTTTAGTTGTTGTGTATTGTACATTCAAATAGCAGCGAAATGATTAAATTACAATACAGTTGTTTGATCTAAATTCACCACTTTTGCAGCATGCGAAATTTTGAGCCCAGTAGGATCTTCTGCCAGCTGATTTTGCCAGATGATTTTGATTTCATACAAAATATTGTATTCTACAATATTTTCATGTGCTCGTTTGTTATCCTTTAAATTTTGAAGTTCTACATCCGATAGAATCGTTTATAAGTAGACTGCAGGTGTTGGCGCAAATTCATATTTATATAAACGCATCTCAAAAGATGGAGGCTTAATAGAAATTCGTTTCATCGTCCGAATATTATAACGTGCACTTTACTTTCGATGTTTCGTACATATATATTCGCATATTGCGTACATGTTGTACTTGTTCGTATCTCGAAACTTCCCCTTAAAAATTCGTTTTATAGAAATTTCCTATATAATATCCGCTTCGTATTATATGCATTTGCCGCGTTCTACGTGCTGTTGGTCTGACTAGCGGCGGCTGAATCTACTGTGTGCAATCCAACGCGCTTCCAGTAGTGGCCGGTCGCGCATCGATTTTCGAAGCGAGTGAAACATACGCCTGTGCATGCTCTTCTCGCGTTCCCAGCATCGCTAATTATACTCCTGCATGGACACGGGGAATGTAGCTGTTCGAACCCGTGGCCCAAGAGGTATTCGATCTTGCAAAAATCGTGATTCATTCGTTCGAAAACGCAATCCCCGTTAGAAGAGAGGCCAACATAGGCCATTCGTTTTCACGCTTGCACTCGCGGAGAGTTCGAATTCTTCGGAGAACAGCAGGTTCACCACTAGGAAAGACCCTTGCCGTGACAGCAGAAATGCCAAGAAGAAGGCGGCAAAAGACACCTTCGTTGGAACGCTTCCGCGTTCGAACGATCCCGCTCGGAATATAACCTGATAAGGTCTCACAGGCAGCATGGAAACGGCCGATTACACCTGCTCCTTCTCGACTTAATCCCAAAGGATCGCGGTTCGTATTCGAGGAAATTGTCGAAGTGTCTTTCTCGGGAATGTACGGGGCTGGTTGCGACGCGGCGACACCGGATGCCGGTCACGCGCGACGCGCTCGAATTAGCACGATTCGATTCCTGCGACGCCTTCGCAGCTTTGCTGAATCTGCGTCTCCGGCACCCCAGATTTTTCCCCGTGTTTTGCTCGCAGCCTCTGTCCGCCTCTTAATGCAGATGTTTTGATGGTTTGCCAGCCATTTAGCGGTGTTTCGATGCTAGACCTCCGTTAGTATTAGGTTGAATGCGGAAAGTTCGTGCCGCGTTGTATTTATATTGTGATTCACAATTCTCTTTATTAAACGAGTATTAGATCTGAACGTAGCTTAAGTTAGCGGTTCGAGTTCAGTCTAAGAAAGGCGTTTTGGGGTAACGAAATGCTTGTGTTGTAATTATGACATTAACTATGAAAATATAAACACGGTCACGTAAGAACTTCGATAAAGAATTGGCTTTCTAAACCAATTCTTAATTGGAACTACCGAATCACCTTATTTAAGGTTGGATGAAAGAATTTGAGGTAAATTAACTCGGATCATTCGAGAAATTTATTTAAAGTCTAAATCTTACTTGTGGAATCATAAGTAGTATCAGATAGAATACAAAAAGTAATACTATGAGTGCCAAAATTAGTTAAGTTAATGATTGAGAAAGTTAATTTACCAAGTTTGAATATTCACGCGCCAAAATTAAATTTGTAATTGGAAAAACTAATATACGAAGTCTTTATTGTTTGAAATGTTAAAACAGATATGAATTGTCAACGGTTCTATTAATTTCTTAATAATTCTCAGACATTAGATGGACTGTAAATGTTTATGTAAGTTTATTTCTTTGCTACTAAAATTAAGAAAACAGGATCTGTATAAAGGGTTGCGCTTCACCCTCCAAATACAATAAAACGTACTTTGCTTTCAACATTTTGCATAGCTTTGAATATTACGTGCACTCTGTACCTTTTTGCCCTTTCAAAATTCCCCTAAACGCATAGAAATCCGCAGGCTAGCAATATCAATAAAATACTGTCTTCGAAATGTGTATATGGTTTCCCTTTGCACAAATTTTATTATACATCGAACCTATCTTTGTACGTGACTAGGCATCGAATGGCAATACAGAAACTTCAGTAGCGAAACCTGTAATTGGGGATTTGCATCGGAAAAGACGCAATTTCGTTCGGACGTCGTATATTTTCGTCGCGATAAAAGCTAGCGAAATTTTTCCGTGGCAGAATAAACAGTAACAGTTGCGGTTCGGTGATCCACACGAACACTATTGAGAATAGACGCGCGTGTAGATTGTAGAGGAAACGAGCCTGTGGCGAAAACGAAAGCCCGCTGGAAACGATTTCGTAGCAGCGCGCAGCGTGGAAAAACGATGGACGAAAAAGCCCAGGCTCTTAACAGAATTCCCAGCACCGCCGCCGCCGTAGGACGAGGGAATCGCGTTAGGTGGAAATACAATCGTGAATCGAGCGGGACGCTGGCGGAAGCCGGCATGGTACGAGAGTGCGGAGGTCGCAGACGTTGTAGGGGTTTCTCTTGGTGTCGCCGGGAAATGTCGTCTTTAATCGAATCCCATTAAGATTTAAGGGCAAGCCGTGCAATAAATTACGTTACCTCCCGGTGTGGAAGGCTATCGCCTCGATAGGCAAAGGACCATTCGAATGGCTTACGAGTCCTGGGGAAGGCCAGAGTTATTCGACCAGCTCGCACGATTACGTAGGATTGTCGTAGGTCGTTGTTACATCTCGCAACCGAGACCACCAGAAAATGGAAATGCCCGGTAATCCCAAGGAAAATCGACGAGCGTGCGAATCGCCGCCGAATCGCCATACTTTCGATGTCGGATCTGCAACCGGTTATATTCGATGCCGGAGCGGGGGATTTCCTCTTGGGTAATAATTTCGATTTAACGCTGAACATCGAAACAACGATTTACTTTAATAACCGGGCCCGCGGACTGAAATTTTGCATTTCTTGCGGATCTTCCGAAATAAGCTAAGATACGTGATAGGTCATCATCTGTGACAGGCTGTCGTATGGATAGGCGGGATCATAATTGCCGGGTTGAACATAGAAAGTTCGTGACGTTGCCACAAATCACTTGGAACAGTTTTTGATTGAGAAAACTGAGAAATTCTACTCGAATGAAATCATGAAGCCAGGTAAAGGTAGCTAGAAGTTATTAAGGAAAATAGTAAATACATGCATGTATGAAATTACTTCTAATTGATTGATAATTGAAATTGACTTTTTCTTAGGACCCTTGATAATACCTTGTATGTTAAAAGTTACAAACTCATACGTATATTTAAGTATCCTAAATTTTCTTATTCGCGCATTGCTATACTACAGCAGTCTACTTCCTTACTACAATATTATATTGATATCGTGCACTCATACAATAATCATTAATTCCTGCATTCTAAATCGAATTAAAAAAATGATTTAGAAGCCCTACTAGCAGGACCTTCACTCATGATGACTTACAATTAGTCACACGCTATCTTCTTCCTTTCATCCTGGTTCTCACGACAGTTTACGCGTATCATACGGTACTTCTTTTACTTCTTAGAAGTACTCCTTCTCCTCAAGAAGGAATTCCAATTAACCCTTAGTTTTAGATTTAACGTTAACTCCAGCTTTTCGTTTACTATAACTTCACTCGCTCATTTTGCATTTTCGTTTGCACTAATAGACTCTCCTAAGCGATATTCGCGTCTCGTAACTTTGTCACGCGTATAGTTGTAGTCTTAGCGCAATGAAAATTGCGTTCGGCCGAGTTAGACGCGGGAAATCCGCGCAAAGTTTCCACCGGTATCGTATTGAAATGCATCACGATCGTAACAGCGCAACGGATCGCAGCCAGCAGGAAGAGACACGAGAATTTTTCGAGGATCCCGTGTGTCACGGTGAATCGTCGAATGCCTTATCCATCGCTAGCTCACCGAGTAAGGGCAGTGAAGGCCTCTAGAATTGGTTATCGATGCGCGACGCGACGTCCTCAGCGCCAAAGAGAAAAACTCGATTGATCGTGGCCGACGGTGTGTCGCGCGAGCACCGGAAATCCCGCACGATCCAGGTGACACGACGCCGTCATTCGCCAAAGCATCAGCCGGCATATAAAAGACTTCGTTTCAACTGTGCTTGCCACTTGTACCTGCATTTTGTTCCTTTTTTTCCTACACCATTTAAAGGATCCGATTGCTCCTCGATATTGTAAAGCGATTCTGTTCTCCTCGGGAACACGCTCGCGCAACGCGCGCATTTGGCCAGTTTTATCGCAATTAAATTCTATTCCCACTTTACTTCGATGTACCTACGCTGGCTCAAAGTAAAACTCGAGCACTTACATTTTCATGCTGTACGAAGCGACTGATAATTTAAATAAACGATAGTTGCTTTTATTCAGTTTTTTAGAGACGAACATTATGAACCCATGTTTCAAGTTTCAAACCATTATCTTGATAAAGGCTGAAACAGTTGATAGTACCCAATTTTTGTGAAGTATCTTTTAAATTTTCTTTTGAAATTTGCAGATATTCAATCTGATCCATAATTCCGTCAATAACACGAAGGTTTCTTGGTCCATCAGTTAATACGAATTTTCACAAAATTATCAAACGATCCTTAATGCTTATGCAGTTTAATTTTCATTTCGTATGCAATCAGTTGCCACTCGGAGCACAAAAACGTCATTATTCGAGTGTTACACCGATGTAACTATCGTAGACAGTTAACATTTTGCGCGCAATAAAATTCCCCCAAGGTTTCGCGAATCGCTAATCTCGCGGCCTGTTGCCGCGCGTGTCGCGGCGCAAATTCTCGAAGCGACGCACGGGTAGCAACGTTGCGTTGCCAGGGGCTCGCGAAATAGGCCGCAGGAAAAGGAGAACGGCAAATCGAATTACGATCGCCATTATCGCGAGGCGCGCGCGCCGTCAAACTATCGGAAACTGAAATTTCGCAGTCACCTCGCACCTGCCGCGTGCTCGCCGCGCGAAATTATGCGCGTTGCAAATCGCAGGCCTCGCGTGTGCAGAGAGGCCGAGCCGCTGTGCACGGCCTCCTCGTCTCTTTTTATCTCTCTTTCCCCTGTTGCCTTGCTTCGATCGATAGTCGATCTCTCGCAGTGTCCCGCGTTGCATACCAACGAGCCAGAAGAAAATGAGCTCCCCCCTAAACCCTCCTATCTTCTCCCGTCTCTCCCCCCCTCTCTCTCTCTCTCTCTCTCTCTGCCTGTACCTCGTGTAGATCGTTCGCCACGGAGACAAAGTTCTAACGACGCGCCGTTACACAGGCCGGAAATCACCTTCCACTTAAACTCGAGTTCCCGGTTGACCGGCTAGCGCGGATCGGCGTAATTGATAGTTGATCGCCGAGACGCATCGGTGAACACGGGAAATGGCGAAGAAGAGGTGGGGCATCAGGGTTATTGGAAAAACTCGATGCCGTAAAGCTGGATGGCCTACGGTTCAGGCCCCGAAACGATCGCGGGGAAATTTACATGGGAAAGTTTACCACCTGTGTATGTCACCTTTCTTAGCGGGGATGAAGATTGTGGGTTGTATTGTGGTCATTGGGAAACTGAGATTGCAGATGAGAAAAAAGGAGGGGAGCGTGTCACCGGGGAAATGAAAAGAGGATATTGTATATTGAGAATGGTTCCAGATCGAAAGATGATTATCCCTTAACTACTATCGACGAGTCGTGAAACTGTTAATCATTTTGCTTATTCATGTCTGTCTTCCTTTTTGCATGATTTACGAGCATCCAATCGTTCCCGATAAATATTTGTTTCACGTAGGAAACGTTTCTATTACATTTCTGACTACGTTTCTCAAATATTTCTATTGTTATCGGTGAAACAGCAGCGCGTCTAGAAACTATAAATCGAGTGGCCCAATTTGTCAAACTACCCTGTTACGTTCAATTTTGCCCCTATATATTTCAGTCGCCGATAGTTCCAGCGTTAAGAGTCACCGAAATTCTCCTAACAGCGCATTTTCTGCTCGAATAACGATATCATTTTATATACTGACGATATTGAAAAGTACTACGATAACATCGATTAGAGGCGCTCGTTCGTCCATCGCATCGATCACGTTACGAGCGGAAAGCTAAAGGGAGGCTATAACTTTTAACAAATTCAATAATGTCCCCGTGGAAACTTCCATACTGATAGAATAACGTGCCAAGTATCATCGTAAAATACTCATCGCCGCACAAATCCTTGTCGCTCCCTTTATCGCCTAACTTTTGCTCTTCCAACGGTGCCGAAAATTAGAATTCACACATCAACGTGAAACTCTTGGCCAAATTAAATTTCTTCGCCAAGAGCTCTCCTCTCTCTCTCTCCCTCTCTGTAGATCATAAAACCAGAGTTGGTATCATAAAAACATCAGCGAATATACAGTAGTTGTTTGATCCTTCGGGAGTATGGGGAACCAACCTTCACATGGATCTCGACACGTTCGATCGCAAGCAGTTCGTGGTCCCGGGACCCTGGGTATCGTGCACGAGGCTACTCGAACTCGGGCTTGATAAGCTGGGACAAATGTCGAGCGGTCGGAAGACGAGATTCCTTGGGCTCGATTTGCGGTCGACAGGAATCGTCGTGGCCTGGTGGAAGGTGCATTCCGAGCAGGTCGTGCTTGCAGTAGGCTGCCGGTGCACCGACCCAGGTAATTGATAGTTGATCGGTGCAACGTGTCGGCGAACGATGGAAAGGGAGAGGAAAAAAGAGCAATCGTAGTAAACCCCGGTGGAAGGGGAAGTTAGGAAGGAAAGTAATAGGGAAAAAGAAGAAGAAAGGGGTTGAAAAAGGAGGAAGAAAAGAGGAAAGCAGCAGTTCCATGGTCGTAGTTAGCAATAAGGCAGATATCGCAGTGACGATGCGAGTTAGTAGCACGTGAAGATTTATACCGACATGTAGGACATCGGTATATTTTCGGTTATACTATTGACGAAGCTTAGAAGCGATTTTCCAAATAGTGATTACTAAATTGCGGATTTTTTGTGCATTTATAGGAATGTTAAATAGGGTAGATATCTCAGTTAATTTTATTGAACTATTCTAGAAATTATTTAACCTAAAACTCGTTCTAGTTTGAAGCGTAATATTGTTCAACATCTCTTTTACTTATGAACATATTTTTATCTATTAAATATAATAAATTAATTATTAATTCATTAAACATGTACAACAAAGTGCAATGTCCCTATTACAGTTACTTGAAAACGTGTCACTTAAATACAAATAACGTTTGCCCCTATTTAGATCTCCCTTCTGTAACTCTATTTATAAAAACCTGAATTTGCATAAAGATTCGAAGTCTAACGATTGCATCGCTATAATGTGGAAGAAAATACCGGAATATAATACCTAAACCTCGAATTATTTCAGTTTTCGGTGTCCGCCTGGTAGCACGTGGAATTTCTCTCCCTCTCTCTCTCCTTTATTCGTATGAGGTTCTTTCTCTATGGTTTCTCCCTCGTCGTCTGTGTTCCGACGGTGGTGGACGAGGCGCGGGAACGCGAGATTGCCGCATGTGAATGATAGCGAACGAAGAGTGGCGCTTCGCGTTAAATATGCATCGTTCGGGAGATAAATTGCGCCTTAACCAAGAGCCAGTCGGATGGGTATTATAATAACCTAATAAAAGTGATTAATACCGGACCGCCGCGATATATTACCCTGTGGCTGCGGGGTGAACAGGGTAAGAGAGAGGGACGGGGATGAAGAAAGGGAACGGCGAAAGTTCAGACGGTGGCGTCTTTGCCAGGTTTACCAGGACGACGATGCTCTTACGGCTAGGGGAAAGCCGGTCTCCGGTGTCGGCGAAATTTAGTAGATCAACTCTAAATGGTCCTTTTGCGACCTCCTGCTTCTCCTCGATTCTTCGGTCCGTCTGCCGGAGATTCGCTCGTTTATCGCTTCTGTTTCCACAGCTACGGCGTTGCCTTTTAAACTCTCTTTAAATGGTAGCTTTCGGGATGGATTCGTTCGAGTCGTTGGCTTTTTCCTGTTTTCGGACCGAATATGCAAGTCGTTTCGGTTTGGAACAGTTTCGCCTAAATTTACATGCCATAGCAATGCTGGTTTCCACTACTGTATAAGGTAAACGTTGGTAATATGGAGGTTTGTAAAATCTTGGTAAGCAAACAGCAAATTTTGCCAACAACCGTGTACTCGTATACAAGTTCCTTATAAACATAATTATAGATCGTAATAATCCTCCACTTATTACTTTATCTACCGGAAGCTAGTTAATCGTATTCTTTAGCCTATAAATTGTCTGTACTTTATTCCTAACATTTTCTTCGTTTCAGAAAAATCTCATTACTGTGTTACTGTCCCAAAACGAATGCAGATAATATACAGTAATATGGAACACCTTGTCAAAGATAGAGATTTATGCACAATCGTATTTAATTAAACGTGAGACAACTATTACTAAGCGTTAAACATTTACACGATTTCCCTCCCATTTAATTACCAAAATTCTCTAAACTTCCGTATCACGCGCCGTTCCATATTACCAATGTTTTACCCTACTAGATTTCCGCGGTTCGACCAAAGCGATAGGCGGTACCTCGATGCATTTCATTCACGACCGGTAGATAAAGCGTGTTGAAGCTCTCATCGCGATACTGTGCAAGGAATAAGGAAACATTCACGGGAAACGTTTACAGCTTGGCCGATAGGAAAGCCGTCACCGGCAAATGGAATGAAGAAACAACTCCGAATAGGAGTTTAAATATTCAACGATAGATTCGCGCTCGCCGCTGCAGGACCGCGCAATAATCTGCCGTGCGATTCCTCCCGCTGAAATATGTATGCCCTCCGGCGTCCGCATTAAAATTCCCTTTAAACTTTGACATTGTTCCGCGACGCTCCCTCGCGGCCCGGCTCGTTCGCGACTTAATGTTATTCATAGCTCTCCGAAGCGTCCAGCAAACGCTTGTGTGCGCGCGCCTCGTTCCCGGAAGATGATGCGGCCCGCGCGACCGGCCAGACCGGTGACCCCGTTTCCGGATTGCAACGGGCCACACGGATCGACCCACGGTTGAAACGTTCGCCCATGGACGGCAGTAATTGAGCCGTTGATTGCAAAAGTGGCTTAGAGTGCAAGGGGGCGCCGTTTTACGAGTGCCGTTTCACGAGTGCCGTTTCGGCGCCTTTCGCGCGCGAGTAAACGCCCCGGTCATCGCTTACGCTTCTCTCATCTTCCGCCATCTTCTTTCCTCTTTCATGCTTTGGTACACACACACACACATACACATAGCCTCTTCTACTGTCCTTTACTCTGTGCCGCGTGTCTTCTACGCCCCCCCCCCCCTTCCTGTTACTCTCCACGGTTCACCTCTGCTCTCGGTGCAACCTTTATTTTTCGAGACGAGAGGAGCCGTTTGTAAAACGAACGATGCACGGGGAAAAGTAATTCGCTGAAAAGGCGGATTCTTATTGCGCCGCGGCGGCGAATCGCTGTAATTTCGGTTAAACGGCCGTCTTTACGACCTCCCCTATCCTCTTGGCCGCCCGTAAATCCAGTAATTCTTATAGTCGCGTGTAGGGTGCGCGTTGCAAAACCTAACTACCGAAAGAATCCCCCCGGTCGACCGCGCGCTTATACAGATTCTGCTTTGTTCCGCGAAAAGAATCACCCCGGGTACACATTATGGATACATGGATACACGCGCATCGATTTCCCTCGTTATTTCTGTTTATTGCGAATATCTCCGTAGATGCAACGAGGGAAAGAAGATACATACACACAGAGAGAAGAGGAGAAGAGAAGAGTGCTCGTACAAAGCTGCAAAGATAGCGTGGCGCGGCGGCGGTTTAAAGAAGGCTATGGAGGCCGCAATATCGTCTCGTACAGAGAGCCAGCCCCTCTTCTGTGTTTCTTCGAGAAAAGTTTGGCGGAACACTTGTACACGTTGTAACGAAGCGGGCCGCCTCGTCTGCGAAAGCAATAACAATACTAGCTACTTGGCCCGTACGATGTGCTCCGGCAGCCGTGTATGTAAACTACGGCGGAACGTGAAGTAAAAGAACGATAAGAGAGGAAGAACTCGTGCACCCGCCCCTCTCTCCTCTTCTCGCTGGTTTGTCTACACAGAGAGACGCCACAGAGAGGAAGAGAGGGACACAGAGGGGTGGAAGTTTCAGAGGCGGCACTCGAGAATATTTCTAGGTCGGCGTCGCCTATGCGGATATTCGTATTCCACTTGTCTCCCACCCTCGTGTTCTCTTCTCTTTTTATTCGTCCCGTGCTCTCGCGTCGCTTTTTTCCTCTCTCCTCGCTCGTTTACCCGTCCCTTTCGAACCCTCCTCTAAACGGTGGCCGCCGTCGCGCCGCGTAATCTCTGTGTGTGCCTGATTTATAGTTTTTAATTTGAGTCTCATTTCGCAGGCCTGGGGAAAACACCTAGGCACACGGAGGTCCGCGGAAAAATTCTGACCAATCTTTTGCAGTTTAAGTGGCGTCGCCATTTCTCCCCGTCCCCTTTCCGCTGTTTGCGTTCGTAAGAGGAAGAGAAGATTCACTTTGGAAGGATCGAGCTGCTTCCATGGTCGATTAAGCACCCGGTCCCCTTTCGCGCGTTTTAATTCCTTCCGCCTTGAGGATGGACCTTCTTAAGCACCAACTCTGTCTCCTATGGGGAAAACTGCTTGGAGATAGATCTGGCGAGGCTGGAGAATTGATGGGAGCGGCGACAGTGGTGATTGATAACGATGATGGTACCGTTTGATACGCGGCAATGCAGGGGTAGTTTAATCCATATGGAAAATGAAGGATGATAATAGCATTTCGATAAGAAGTTAATTCTGTTTTCCGATTTTAAACGCGTTCTTATTTTTCTTATAAATTCGATAGTTTTTAAATAAATGTACAAAAATTGTTACTACTCCCTTAACTTAAAACCACGAGTTAAAACGGAACGAATACTTGTGATATTTGTAACAAATTTTAATCTACCTTCGATTTCGTTTGGAATTTTTACGGTTACTGTGGCAAATACGAATACTGTATAATATTTTAATATTTCGTATCTCTATTGTTTCAAGATGATGTTAAACACGATAAATATAGTCAAACTTTACGACTTTATTTTCAAATGTGCTTTGAAAAGGCTATTTTTAAATCTTGCGTGCCTTACGATTATTTTATTACTTACTTATGCTAGTTTTAGCTGATCCCTGCTTTCATATCACGTCGCGAACAAATCGTTTGAATATTATAGGCAATTTTTATTTAATAACCTCCAATCTTGCAACACGAAGAAACGAAAATTAAGGTTCAAATTAAATTTCATCCTCCAAAGTATGCGTTTTTATCGCACTTATAGAACAAGTGTGACTCGTTATTGTATCGCAATACTAACGCTGTGTTCCAAACTAATTAAATTCAAATGTTGTTCGAGCCTTTTCTTACATTTTTTACTATTCACGATTCCTTCAATTGGCATCAGTAAATCAGATTCATCACGCAAAGAAAATTCGAAACGCAGAGCAACGCGACTACGCGTAAAAATCTCCAGTAGTCGCTACGTTTATATTAATTCTCACCCTTATAACTGTAATCATTTCCAATTTAACCGGAATCCAACCTTAGCCAGTATATTTCCATCGGTTAAGCTCAATTTCCCCTCGTCATTTCTCTGCAGCGTCAAAGAAGAGAAACAAAAAAACAAAAATGCAGCAGAAAAACCGTTTCAGAAAGCCGGTAATCCTCGAACGGACAGATCCAGACGGTTTTCCACATTTCCGGCGAGACTTTCGCGAAGCCGTGACTCGAGCATATCCCAGCCGTCACGTTCGTGACGCCGATTTCCGAGAAGACGAGGCGAGAGGGATCGAGCGCGTCTGCAATCGTCGTTCCTCGATGATTGCCGCGATCATCCGTTCGAGGCTGGCGCAGGTGTCGCGGGATTCGCACGTTTCAACCGGATATGGGTTGGCATTATCCCCGTAGGAAAGGGACAGCCTCGGGCAGTGGTCTATCGCTCGTTTTTCCGGCCATTCCAAGCGATGGTGACCGTGCGCGAAGACGCCGGGAAATGGCCACGATAATTCGCGCCCCGTTTTACTCGGGGTGCTCGCAAAAACGCTTTATTAGCGTCGGTACCGTTTCGCAGAACGAAGAGGCGCGGCCTCTCCGCAATTTTCAACTAAGCAATGGAAAAACGTTTTAATTAACCCGCCCCGGGGTGTGACTTACGCGCGAACCACCGCATTTTTCCGTTCTTCATGTTCGTTATGTTGATCGCCGTTTGCGAACGTGTATTCTTCGAAAGGAAACATATAAAACCACGGCACTCTATTGAAACTGAGCGACGAGTTTTTTTTTTTTTTTTTGATGCTTTGACGCGATCAAAGGCACATTGTTTATTTATTAAAAATGGATGAGACGAGTTTAGAAAGGAAGTATAAAAATTATGGAAACGAGTTACTGCGAAATGCAGCGTTTTGTTGAAGTTAAAATTTAGTATCTAATGTTTGGAGCGTGGGTTACGCGACACATTGGATTCAGAAAATTCGTGACGAAATAAGACGTAGTATGTAAAGTAAGTAAAAAGTGGTGAAACGTAAAGAAGCCTACCTAACTAGTTTCAAAGTGCGTCGGTACGCCAAAAAATGTTAAGAAACCCTCCTGATACAAACAATTATCGGAAGCATAACAATTTCAGGTCTTCCGCGAGATCCCTCTCTGAATCATCGAAACCATAATGAACTCTTTTGCTGCTATAAAGCTCGCTGTAGGGGGCACGCCATCTCGACCGTTGCCGGTTCGATCAGAGAAAAACGAATTCCATCGGCGGAAGAACGAACATTCGTTCTTCCCCAGGGCAGAACACTTTAAAGCGTTATTCTCGGATAAATTGGCCGATATCAGAGGGCGCGGTCGCCTCCTCGATATTCCGCTGTTCCCGGACAACGTCGTCGAGTCCCGGCATCGGGAAACCGTCTCGGGGATAATACTTTAAACGCTTCTCCCCGGCTTCGAACGTTCGAAACGTCAGAAACTTCCGACAGAGAATTAATCCTCCGTTTCCGCAGGATATTCCGGGAATGAAGCTGGCCAAAGTTTCTGCAAACTGACGTCCGCCGTATATATCTCTCTTTCCATCGTCACCATCACCACCACCGCCGCCGTTTTTCCACATTTCTTTCGCTTTCCCCTGGCTGGTCGTTTTTATCGATGGGGGAAAAAGCGCGACCGTCTCGCGGTATTCGAATGTGCGCCGTATATCGCAAAGAAGATTGATGGAGAAAAACAGTGGCCCGCCGGCTAAGTGGAAAAAATATTGCTTCTGTCTTCACACGGGCTCTTAGATCGTGCGCTTTTCTTTCCGCCAAATGGAGTCGCGCGTTGCTCGAGACGCAGGGCTAATTTGGTATACCGTCCTTCTTCTGGAAAGCACCACTGAAATTGCCTTGTCGAAAGTTTCTTTCGTGGAGTTTGGCCCAAGTTAGAGTGGAATAACTGGTATACAGTTTGTTACTTCGCTTGATTCTGACTGTTACATACTGACTGATGCGCGACAGCTTTTTAGTCTCTCGCATCAGAATTTCACTAGAGTTTGCACTTTTCTCCATTCCGGTTGAAGTGATTCCTCACGAGGAGAGAGCAACTGTTCGGTTAAAAGCGTGGAAGAGAAGCGTACGTAAACCTCTCCTACCTTTCGAATTCACAGATGGAACTTTCCACAGGGAAACCACCACGTTCCGCCTAATCGAACCCGAAATCGTTCGCGCCTCACGTTGAATAAGGCAAACTAAACCCGTTAGAATTCGCCGTCGCCACAGTTCCTCTCTGAACGGAGCCGCGGTGAATTTCGAAAATTCCCCATTTGCGATTCCATTCTCGCTCTCTTGCGGAAAAACGAGCAACGAAAGACAGACTGCTCCGTCTTTGCGGTGAGAAAGAAAGAGGGGACACGTAGGAGGCGAGGAAGAAGAGGAATCGATGAGAGGAAAGTGAGGCGATGTAGTGGCGCATAGCCCTTACGAATTCCATCGGCGAGTGTCTCTTTCACGCCTACTTACACCACCACCGGAAGAGGATGCCCGATGGTCGAAAGGGAAGAGCCATCGAACGAGAGAGAACGAAGGACTTGAAAAGAAAGAAAAGAAAAGAAAAATCAGGCAAAGAAAAGGGCGAGGAGGAGAAGGGCAAAGAAGAAGATCCAGGCAATCTTGGGTCAAGGCACGCGCGTAAAATATCGGCGTACGGGGAAATTACTCCCTGACGTGAGATTTCGCCTCCTTCTGCCCGTGAAAATACGTTACCACGTGATTAGTATATTAAACGCAACGACGCCGACGGCCGAGCGGAAAGATTTATACCTTCATCGTTCTAACTCGCAGCGCAGGGCTGTGGAAACGACTCAACCCCTTGATATACGATAACGAGTCGAACTCGTGGCATGAATTGTGGCGTTCATTCAATAAAAAGAGATCCTGTTTATGTGAAAGGTGAATTTTGACTGGAGACTTTAATTTCACTTCGTAAGATTGGAGATCACCGATTAATAGACCGCGGATGTTTATGCAAATTCATATTTTTGCAACTATAATTAAAGGGACCAAAACAGAGATTAATTACACTCTTTAAATATTGCAACAAGCACCGTATTTTGGCTATTCGATGTCTTTTTACACAAGATATGCGTTGGATACCTTCTTGCATATCTAAATTCTGTATAAATGCATAAGAATCCGCAGTCTATTAATTAGATAATTAATGTTACGATTCTTTAACGCATGGCCAATATAAGATACTGATCCCAGTGTCAAATGGTTAATTCGAAAGCCAAGTTACACGATCGTTGAGTTCGCAATTAGCAAAAGTTCGCCCATAGAAGATCGGCCTGGCGCGAGTAAATATTGCGAAAATATTTTCCATGATATGTGCTGGAGCAGTGACTCCCATGCTAGAAACTGCTCCGGATCACGAAGACAATTTCGCGAGATATCACGAGGCTTCGAGCGAAGCCGCACGCCAGGGCTGTTCGTCATCTCGAAGTATCCCCGGCGCACAGAAAACGTCTTTTTCTCAGGGAAACACGTGCACAGGGAGAGAAGAGAGGTTTTGAGCGCGTGCAAGCCGAGATAGCCGAGAGGAAGAGAGAAAGAGAGAGAGAGAAGTCGGCTCGAGCCGGCGCACGTTCCGCGCGATAATACCGAGAAAAATTTGGCTCGTGGATCGCGCGGGCTCGGGAAAAAATGAATACAAGAACGGGCAATTTGTCGCGGTGCGCGATCGCAATCGCGTGGTTGTTTCGTGGCTGCGTTCCTTGAAACCACCCCCCCCCCCCTCCGATTTTCCCTTCAACAAACTTGATTGTCTAGGTTCAGATTCATCCCCGTGTAGCGGTTCAGTTCATCTCTGCACTCGTGTGCTTTTATTCAGAGGATTTCGGGTCTCGCTGAATCCGGGCGGTTGGAAAATGTGGTTGGAGATTGTGAAAGTTACCTGTTAACCATTTGACTATGAAAGATACAGGGTGAGTCACCTAAACCTGGAAGTTGAAATATTTTTAAACCTATTAGTTATGTCGAAAAAGGCTCGGACAACGAGTTACATTTACTTGTGTGGCGGCTCTCCTGCACCTACCACTAGAGGGACGTACGAAATAGGACTTTCTTGAAAGCACTCGCTCCAACTACCTCGTCCATATATATACCGCCTTTAACCTTCCTTCCAATATGCCAACGTCTAAGGCAGAGCCTGCTAGGTAGCATTACGGATGGGTCCACTAGCAGGCCCAGGACGAAACGCAACACCCTTCCTTTTTCCTATCTTATCCCCCCTCTACACCTCCACACTTATAATATTTTATGTATTATCGTCGGTGACTAGCACTTTGTAAAGAATACTGCATGCAATTAAACAAAAAGATGGCTGCAATTGGTTGTATCGATATTTCACTTAACGATATTCACTTATATATTTCATTCAAATATATTTAAAATATATTCAAATTGTAATATAGTACTCTATAGTATTATATTTTAAATGTTTCAAATATATTTTAATTCAAGTATCTGATAAAAATAAGTAATGGTTTTTCTATATAAACATAGGTTAATACTTATTTCATAAGAAATGCAAGGTAACTCGATTCATAATAAAAAACATATGATTCCATTCGAAGAAACAAATTTATTAATAAAAACTAAGAACACCGTATAATGGCTCCTTCGAAATCATTCAAGCTTTGGACTGAAACCTTTTGCGATATAACCAACAGTTTCGAAAATATTTCAACTCCCAGCCTTGGGTTACTCACCCTGTATACGTCCAGCAGATTTTATAAAATATCTTACATAAAATATAATTCAACCTATTTGTCGTTTGCAAAAAATCCCTCGAAACTAACCGGAACACCAAATAAAACAGCAGTATATGCTTCTCCTAAGGCGGAATAATTTTGATCATCCACAAAAACCCCTCACGACCTAAACCACCGAGCACGCCATCATCAAGTCTAAGTTTCATTAGCTTTGAAGCAACAACCTGGCCTGTGCATTCTGTCTCAAATTCATTTCTCCCCGAATTCATTCGTTTCCCCAAAATTTGGCAATTTCACCGAGTCGATGGCTCGGCGAAGGCAAGCACAAAGTACCATTATGTTGCTAAGCAGAGAGATTTTAATTATCCACCAAAAGTGCGCAATTTTTTTCTCCCGTTATTACTTTCTTTTTCTGTCGTCGGTGAAATCGTCCGTCCGAAAGTCGTCGACGTGAATCCAGGTCCTACGGTCCGCGAGGGCACACGAGTATAAAGGCATAGAACGTAAATATCAGCTCGTTTAATCTTGGGGGCCCCATGAAAATGACTTGTAATGGCGGGGTCCCGCGTACTTTACAAGCCGCATTCGAAATAAATATTTCGACTTTACGGTCCCGCGAGCGGACGCCGCGTTTGCTGGTGTTTCACAAGCGGACCCCTCGCCACGGAGGGGGAAGAGATCGACGTTGGACATTAAAACACAGAGAAGCACGTGAAAGCCGTTGGCATAACAAGCGTTCACCGCGTTCCTTTCGTTTCGTGGCCATGCCACGTGCCATTAGACTAATTTTTTTTACCCAAACGTTTATTACTCCACGCTTTCGGTATTCGCGTGGCTTGTGACCTTTAAACGCGAGGCTCCCCCGCGAACGTGTGGGCGAAAACTTAAATATGACGGCTCGCGACCCTGTGGTTTTATTCTAACTACTCAGGCGTACACCGATGTGGTATATTACTTGTCATGGGAATGAATTCGGTTTATCGGTTTCAGACCTCCTCGCCCTCACCCCCCCAAAATCCTCTGACACCCACCGCCGTGTGTCGCGTTACTTGAATATTCGCGCATATCGTAAACATATCCATTTCGTAGCAAGCACTTTTGTTGACGACTAAAAGTACCAACGACTAACGTTATACACATACTGGTATCGAAGAAATAAAAGTGATAGACGTGTTATTGGGAATTCGAAGCGTTGAGAATTTGTAGGTTTGGAAATTTGAAGCGTTGGAAATTCAACGCTTTGAGTAATTTAAGCATTGATATGTCGATATATTGGGTATTAGAAACGTTGGAAATTTGGCGATTTAAAGATTTGAAACATTGAAAAATCGAAGCTCTGAAAATTTAAAAAATCGAATATTCCAGACTTTGAGAATTCGAAGCATTAAGAATCAGAACCTTTGGAAACTCCGTGTATTATAAATTGGCCGCTTTGAGAATTTCAAGCCTTGGCAATTCGAATCTTCGAACACAGCAAAATCACCACCGAATCAATAAAAAAAAACCGTATCGTCTCCGCCTCCCTTTTTCCTTTACAAAACCGCCACGTGTCTCCTTGTGGCGCCATCCCCATTTCCCAACACCTCATCTTTCTCTATTAACCACGATTCAGCGAAAAATCGCAATGCGTAGGGTAGAGGAGAGTTCGGAATCAGTTTATTCTCCCCGTTTGATCCTCGCGGTCATCATAGCTATCCGTGACGTGGTGCGAGGCTTATCGAGAGGTCGGTTATATACGTGCCTCCTCTCTCTGTCTCTTGTCGCCCTTTTCACGGGGTCCCAACCCTTGGCGAAGAAGAGAAGGGGGAGCTTCTCGTAAGACCCTTATCGGCTCGGTCCACGCCGTCGACTGGCGGGCGTTAATAATAATCTTTTTCGACAGTCGCCTATCCCCGCGCGTGCCGTACGGCTTAAGATGCATATAAATATTTCTGAGAGCGGGCAGCAAGCGTGAACCGCCGTAGGATTAGCACAACGGCAAGGCGAGGGGAATAAAAGAGTGCGCGCATCGCTCATGCCCGCTTATAAGGCGCCTTTGTGGCATCGTTTATTCCGCGGGGTCGCAAGCAATGGGTGCCGTGGCTTACAGCGTGTAAGTAATAAGGTGAGAACGGTTGACTCGTGGGGGTTGCCCAGCATTTTATTACTCGGATGCTGCCTCCTCTCTGGCCATTCGGTAATGTTACCCTGCCGGTAATATCTCCGTATGCTGTACGGTACTTATCTTCTTCCGAGAAGCTTTTTTGTCCCTCTGTGTGTACCTTTTGGTAGGATTAAGAAACGCGCGTTGAGATTGTTTTTAGAATTTTGGCTGCGTTGGGTTAGGTTCGAAATATTCGGAGCGCCTTCAAGAATGTTTCTGTTGTGCAATTGGTGGGCTGGATGGGGATTACTTTTTAGTTAAATAATAGCGTTCTAAACCCCTTGGTCTATTCAACGAAAACGAAATACTACTGAGGATAAAATTTAAGTTCAACTTCCGTCTTAGCTTTGTCTTACAAGATTCGGGGCTGTAAAATAAAAATTGCCTAGAATATTCATATGACTCGTACTTGGTACGATATGATGCGATGATCAACTGAAGCTGGCAAACGTGGGCAATAAAATAATTGTAAGGCAAGGGGTTAAGGTGAACAAGTACCGTTACTATTTGAACCACTTAAAATGCAATAATTACTGGGCATATTAGTTGTAATAATAGTAGCTTCAGCTTTGAATCGTGGAGTAACAAATATTATACAAAATATTTCAATCTCTTGCCTCAAATATATTACTAAATCCATAGCCACTGAAAATGGATGTGTTCGCTAAAAAATAATTGTTCTTAAGGTTCTACACATGTAGATTACCGAAGCTTTCTTTCTCCTTAATTTCGTTTATCACAATCAACGCGGTTGGACAAAATATGCGTTGACCTAGTGTTCTTATTTATCATTGCACACGCGAAACGCATTAGGTGAACATTTATGCGTCCGACTGTACGATCCGCACCTTCTAAATCAGAGGAGAAAGTTGAATGTAATTCTCGTTAAGAACTATCCCCGAACAGTTCTCACGTCGTTAACTAACACCATGATTACCATTGTACTTTCGGTTCATAAAACCTGAACCGGTGAACTGGAGGCTGCATTTCTTCGCGGCAAGCATCTTTTGGCTCGCAGCCACATCCTTGGTCCGGTATTAGCAATAAATAATTGGATTCTACCCGGACGATGTAGCGATTAGCATTTAAAGGTGTTACCTTTTGAAAGAAAGAGAAGGTGGCGCGTGAAAAAAGCACGGATAACGATGTCTGCGACTCGACGAGCAACGGTGGGACCCAGAAGATAGAAAACACAGCGCGCCGCGTCCCAGCGATACGATACGGCTGTTCCACGGTTGCTCGCCCTTTGTCAACTCGTTTATTCCACGATGCGCCGTTGCATTGTGTTACTTATGCGCATGCACTTTATTGTGTGTAAGTAACAAGGTGAGAACGAGGCTGCTGGCTTCGCTAGAGAGGCATCATGCGAACATTTATTATCGACTAAGTATTCTAACGGCGACGTGTGCTGCTACGTACAGTCGGACGCATAAATGATATTCGCCTAAGTCATATATTATACATGTAAGGTAAACGTTGGTAATATGGAACATTTGATTTTAAAACCTTGGCTAAAATAGAGGAATTTATCCTTTTTAATAAAATCCAGGCGATGGGACAAGGAAACTAATGTATAGTCATATTTAAGTAGTTAAATGTGAAATAATTCAGACGATTTGAAATTATAGTGAAAAAACTAGCAAACGTGAAATTCAGCAGTTCGAGAAAAATGATTATTTTGGAACAGTCCTACATAATGATGAATCATACGAAACTAATACTCTCAAACTCACCTTTAATAAAATATTTAACTATTTGACTCGACTTACAGAAATTTTGGGGGAACGAACCCCCGCCCTGCATCTGAGTATAAAAGCGTTTTCGAAAAAATTCAATCCAGTGACGAAAAAGTAGAAGCTTTGCTCTTTAAAATGAGCATAGGTACACCACTGTACTATTTTTTTCCACAAAGTTACAGCAGTTCAAAGATGAGCATTTTTTCGGCACAAAATTAGTGATCCCTTAATTTTGGTACGTAGTGTATATATAAATCTACACGAATATATTATATTTCCGCGTGTAATATATTGATCCGGTAGGAAAATATTTGAACGAAGTTAATTGGCCATTTTCTGGGCTTTATAATACTTGAATAAAATAATTATAATCGATCGCGTGCATTTTTTCCAGGCATATTCGTATTTTTGTCTCGTTTTACGCCGCTCGCCTCCCGCGTTAATTATCCTCCTCCATGAATTCCGAGTCGCGCCTCGCCAGCCGCGTTGTTTTTGGTACATATAAATGTACATTTTTACGAGCACATTAAATATGATTATGCCAGTTTTTCTTCGTGCCCGCAAACACGCCCTCCGCTCGCCGTTTCCTTTTTTCGTCTCCCTTTCCTTCGGTTCTTTCTGTGGCAAGATATTTTCTCCGCCTCTTTCTCGAGCCCACCCTCAGGTGAGACTCCAAAGGTGCTCCATTAGAAAGCGAAATTAAATTAATCTGTCATGCATTTTCTATGCCAACGACTTGCAAAGTATATCACTTCTTGTATTACGTTTTGTAGTTTAAAGAACCCTGTCCGTTAATTCAAATAAAATAAAATAATTGTACGAATATTTATTTAATTCCATATTACCTAATCAAATTTTGAGTACCGCTACGCGTCTAGTTTGCACCTATTAACCCCTTGCGCTACGATTATTTTAGCACTTACGTATACCAGCGTTAGCTAGTCACTGTTTTTTTTATTATATTACGTACAAATTATTTGAATATTATGGGCAGTTTTTCTTGAATAACCCCCAATATTATAATACAAGGCTAAAATTATCGATGAAATTAAATTTCCACAACAGTAGTATCCATTTTTGTCGGATCTACGCCATAATTCATAAAACGAGTGTGACTCGTTATTGTAGCGCAATGGGTTAAACGTTGGAAATAAAACGAAAGAACGAAATAAACCGTAAACCAAACTTAGGAGAAGTCCGAATAAGGCTTAATGAAGAACTCTACATATTGCCATGCAGCGTCGTTAGGTTTGTCTTCGTTTACTCTGTTGTTCCTCCGGTTTGTCCGGATTCCAATGGAGAAGCGTCTTGGAGAGCAAGCGACGATGCATGGTTTACTTAGAGCCCATCCTATCGAGACGAGTGTTTCTGGGATTAACGTGGACTTTTGTCGTCTTAATTAGCTTACGGGACACACGGTGGATACTGGTGGCGCTCATACTATGCTTGCTGCTTTAAAAGAGCACCACAACTGCACCGTCTCGAGGTCATCTTCTCGGTAATCTGCGTGCACTCCTAATGAGCCCGGCTATAGGAAAACAGCGCTTATGTTAAACTCGGCTCTGGCACGCCGCATACTCTCCCTTTTCTTCTTCTTCGTTCCTCTTTTTCTTCAGGACCTGCTGCTGCTGCTGCTGCTTCTGCTTCTGCTGCCGTTGCTTACTTCTGTTCTTCTTCGACTCTTCTTCGACTCCGATCCTCCTTTTCTTTCTCTCTTTCTTCCCTTCCTGTCTCTTTCCCTATCGCAAGCCACCGATGCTCCCGCTGCTCGTTTCTTTTCCTACGTGTCCCCGTGTCCGCGTGGGTAATCGATTTAAATCGAAGAAACGCGGTTATATATTATATAAAGATCGGTTTGCGTAGTTAATTCATGCCGTGGCGTTTTACGGTACAGCGTTAGCCCTGGCTACGACGATAAATGGACCGGAGGCTCTCTAGCAACGCGAGACACCCGGATAACGTTCGAATCCCGGCGGGATACAAACGGAGAAAGCATTACGCGCCGTGGCAAAATGGAAAGATAATCGTAGCTCGTTTAATTAATATCGGCGCGTTCTGGAATCTATGGTTGGAAAACGCGGACCAGCCCCTTTGATGTCGTACCATACCGCGAGTTTCACGAGCTCTGAACCTTCTCGCGAGATAACGCTTTAATCAGCCGCCTCTGCTACGCTTTTTATCTAGCTCTTTAATACGTAAGCCGATTACCTGAGTGCAACCGTACGCTGTATTTATGGCCTTATCGCGTGGAACGCTGCGAATGATTTATTTCGAGCAGTTTCTTCGGCCAAAAGGGTTTAAGAACGAATAACTCTTTGAGGGAGACTTCCCACTCTAAGAACCAGCCAAGTTTCAGTATTCCATTTTCGAATCTTAACCCTTCTCACTGCTACGGCACGATATCGAGACGCGAGAACTTGGAAAAGTATAATCAGATCGCATCGATTAATATTTAACGAATAGTAAATTAACTACAAGCCTAGCAGGAATGTCAAACTGTATTATTAGATTTAGCTAGAATTCTTAACTAGCGCGAAATTTCGACGGACGATTATAGTCGTCTTTAGTGTCGAAAGAGTTAAAGGGTTAATATAATAAAGAAAATTGTACGCCAATATTAATCGAAACAGAAATGCCCCGGAAGTTGAACGCGCATCCAACAACCCCTTGATCGTTTCCATGATTTAACTCTTTAGGGACACTGTCTCCCAAATTATTGCATAAGTTCATTGCATAGATTCCTATGCAACCGAACTTTCTATTCGACTTCTTTAACCCCTTGCTCTACTATTATCTTATTACCTACTTAGGCTACCCATTAGTTGACTACTATTTTTGTATCATTACGCATACAAATCGTTTGAATATTGTACACAATTTTTCTTTAATAACATCCAATCTTATAATACACAATTAAAATTAGTGTTCAAATTAAATTTTATCCTTATTAATAGGCATTTTTCTTTAACCTGTGTCATAATTCATAGAACGAGTGCAACTCGTTATTGTAGGGCAAAGGGTTAATAGAATTCATCGTTGAAGAAGTTGAATCTGATTCGCAAAAGGGTGAATTTGAAGTGCAAAATCTGTATAAACCTCTCCTTTAGAACTAACCACCGGCTTTTATACCGAGTTGTCGTCTCTCGCAATAATAGTATAACATCGCTACGGCCGGATCTCATTTCGCGCGTTGCTTTTGCAACAGTGTTGCCCCGGTGTGTTTCGGGGAAACCGAAGTTAGATCCAGAACAGGCGAAAGTAGCGAGAGGGTCGAAGGAAAGCAGGAGAGTTCCCGTGGTACAGAGAGAACGCACGCGTCTTTAGGGTGTGCAACCGACGGAGGCGACGAGAAGGAGGAGAGGCTATATCGTCGGTCATAAATAACGAAAGTAGCAACGGCAGCCCTCTCTCCCTTTCGTTGCTCTCCACGCCAACTGCTTTCCAACCCCTAGGGCACCAGCACCGCCATCTCCAGCAGCGGTGCCGTGGAAACGGGTGAAAAACGGCCGTAGGCCGCCAGGGTTGGACGCCGTTTGCCGGAAATGCCCGCGGCCGAAACATCGTAAGCGTGCCAGGTCCTCCGCGAGTGCCACCAACGGCGTTGCTTCCGGTAGCGCTGCTCGCGTGACCGATTTCCTTCGTTTCTTTCGTCCCCTACAGCGACGGGATCACTTCGACCCGGAAACTTTTAGGTCTCTTAGCAGAGCTCACGCCGTGTTCGCGATATAAGGCAACGACATGGTCGCGTCACGTGAGATTTCGGTTGACAATCGTAGAGCCATTGCGCATTAGTACCCCATACACTGATATTCTTTCCTCTTCCTCTTTTAACATCGATATTTTAGGAATCCGTTTTCCTCGCGGAAAGAACGCTAGCTAGTGACAATAATTTTCTCAGTGACAGAAATCCGTAAGGAAAAATAGAAATTGTGAACGGCAGGATATGTCACGTGAAAGAAAGTCAACGATTCAACAACCACCGCTGTGATTCAGAATCGATTCAAGAATCGTCCGTCTCTAATAGCACCGCAAATTATTTTGTCCACCTGTTTCTCTCGCTCTACGAGTGTCAGCAGAAATCACGCGTTTTACGTGACGCGACGGTAGCATGTCCGCGACTACACGGACAGGTTGAAATAATTGATCGCACGATTTGGTGTTTGAATCGCCTGGAATTCGATGGTATCGTGTACCAGCTACAAGAATGTTCGCGTTGAACGAACACACAGTCGGGTGTCTCGGCTTCCCGTGAATATCCTTTTCCCTCCCCATCTCTCAGACCTGGAGAGAAGGTCGTTTTGGCTTTCTTTCCAGCCAGCTTCCTACGCGAACTTGAGCGTAATTAATTATAAGCACCCGAAACGGGGGCTGGAAATATAAATTACGCAATTTAAACCGGCAGAGCTGGTAGATTTACCGAGCTGCTCGTTCCGCCCTCGCGCTGCTTCTTTGGAATTTTAGGTGAAGATCTACAACCAACCCCTTGTGCCTGCGTGTTCTCGCGAAGACCACCCCGATCCTGAGAACCAGTCCCTCTGGATAAAATCCCACTTGTTTTAAACAAGCATCAGTAGGATTCGAATAAAACGCACGGTGCGATCGAAAAGTTCGGCGACTTTTCCAGCAGCTAGCGTTAGAAGCTACGTAGATACACGGGATTTTCAAGTTATCGTTTCTCGCCCATCTGCTAAGCGTACTCCAAATATCGGAACAATCGGTTGAATATACGAGTAATTACTAACTGTTATGAGTTTGGGAATTTTGGCTGCTTCGATTTTTAATGGTCTCTGATTTTCACAGACAGATCAAGTTTTACTTTAAACTTGGAAAAAGTGCGTCGGAGTATGTATAATTAAACGTGTAGGTATAATTATAGTAGATTGTGACTTTATACTGTGATAATAAAACCTTATGTTTTCAATAAATATATTATTAGATGTATCAATAAGTAATCAACTTTTTATCTGATTTTGAATCCGCATTGTTACGGTATCGATTAATTTCTCACGTAAAAATCGATCAATTTACATTTTAAATGAAGCCATAAATTAGCTTTAATAGGGGGGGGGGGGAGGCTGGATTAATAACTTGAATGTAATCTATATTTCCCACTCATTAAAATAACAGTGAACCACTTATTGGTACACCTAATATTTCATTATCCATTTCGGTTGTTTATTTCAACATTACATATACATTGATTTGTAACGAAGTCCCAATATTGTTCGAAGTTGTTATTATACGTATCCATAAAATGTACCGAACATTACAGATTAATGAAAGTTCACCGTAAATTCTATCACACTTTCGAGTAAACAATTTATAACAAACATCGTCGAACTTTTCGGTCGCACCTTGTAAACGACACGAAGTACAGCCCTACCTACCGCGTCACTGGAATATCGAGCATGCAAACGTGGTTCGTTCATTCATCAGGAATATTTTCTTCGGTCCGCTAAATCGTTGCATTAATTCCCTCGTTACGGACGGTCGAACGAAATCGAATTTCACAATTAGCCCCCGCTTCCCGAACCAATCTGGCCGCGAGCGGCGGATCAGCAGAATTTCTAGAGCGCGACTAACGCCTGGATGAAAGTTAATTAGCCGCGAATCCCCCCTCCTCGTTCGTTGAGGAAACGAGCTATCGTCGAACGATAGAGGACGCATACCGATCGCACCTTCTTACCAGCGAATTTATTCACCGCGGCTTGTTTCCGCGTCCAATCGTTTTCCCTTCCTTTTTTCGCCATCCTCCTTCCTTTTCTTCGCCTTCTTCGTCTTCTTCGCCGAAGAGAAGAGGTTCTCCGGTAAAAAGCTTCGGCCGATCGTATAGCAGGTTAATTTCACGTGGACCCTTCCCGCGTGACGTTTCGCGCTAATGGATTTTCACCTCTTCACCCCTGCCACTCGCGCGGACTCATCCGGCGTTAATTACACGGAGAATGGCTACGAAACGCTCGGAATGCCCGGATACGCGATAGAATTTATGACGCCCATAGCGTCCCGATACGGCACTCGGAGTCTCCTCGGTGTTGTATACACACGCCTGCGATCTTTCCTGCCACATGGTTGACATCGCGGTGATTCTTGAAAAGTCGTTGCAATTAAACGCGCTGGCCTTATGATCGGCGGTTCTCGATTACCGGCCGAAGTATCTCCGTGGAATCAATTTTGTCCCGCGTGTGTTCATTGATTCGTGACAGGCAGCTTGATCAGTCAGTTTCTTTCCTTAATAATGTTGTTCCTGCCCGCTTAATGCGAAACGTGTACGGACTGTGAGTCGTTCTTTTTCTCTTTAATCGTTTGGAAACGCGAAACGAGAGGAAACAAGGTATCCCGAGCAGTGCATTTCGGAATATCGGTGCGACAATTAGCTGGATAATTAAATTCAAGCGGGCGCTGTATAAATGCTGGCAATTTCACGAGATCCGGGGGATCGGAGAAGTTCTTTGCACTGGGAGAAATTTAGGATTCACTTTGGGATTCTTCCTCGAAGATGCCGAAGTTCAGCATTCGAGAGTTTTGTACTTGTAGATGGTGGAAAGGAGAACCGTGGCGGAGCCTTGATAACATCGGAAGCCATTAATCAACCTGTCCGATAATTAATAGAACAACAATACGTAGAAGAACTATAATTCTTCGGAAGAAAGGGGGAAGTTGTTATTATTACGCGAGGTCTCACGTAACTGGTAAAATAAGCGATAAGAAGATGATTCTGCGAGAAAAAAACGCATGAAATACAATATAGAGTAACATTTTTTTCGTTCGACAAAAAAGGCTTCGTTTTGGAGAAAATCGATTTTGCAAATTCATGAGACACTTGTCCGGTTTTTTGTTTACGATGGAATTGTATTAATCCTGGTGTTCTCTTGGAACCTATATGGCTCAATACGAAGATTGTATTTGATTCGATAGTATATTCCTAAATGTTTCTTTTTCATATTCATTGTATTAGAAATTTTCGTAAGATTCATACAAACAAGAATATTTCTGAATTGTCATGTATATTAGTTCATCGTTTCATTGTAAATCAAAAAAATATAAATGTGAAAGTTAAGTGAGGAGAACAGCAGGGTTAAAGAATGAATAATTCTCAATTTTTACACTTTGATCGCTTTGCTATATATAATATCGCACTAACAAATATATAAGGAGGAGAGTTTACCTGAATTCGCTGTGTGAAATGTTTTCAAGCACTCGTACCACGACGGACTGAGTCTTTACTACGACCGAACTCGAGTCGAGGCGATAATCGAAACAAGAGTGATGTAGGACGAAACGAAATTTAATCGAAATCTAAGAGTATATTAACACATTGATAGCCAACTACGAGTCATTTAGTAATATATGCAATGCAAAGGATTATGTTGAGAGTCTTCACAAGGTTTGTATGATAATACAATGTCATTGGAACCACCAAGCTATTAAATATTATTAAAAATGTATAAAATAAAGTGATTTAAACGATTTGATATTTTTAATCGATGGTCCGATCGAATATAATCTTTATAATAAACATTCTACATCGGAAGGGGCTACACCGAAGGGGCAATCCGAATTTCAGTTTGAAATTTATGATGTTTCCTATAAATCGATGGCCTATCCCGTACTTAATGCTTAGAGTATTGAACGCATTACCAAAATGGCGACAGAAGGCACGACGCTGAGCACTATCAAGACACCGGTGCATTTTAGCCTGGACACGGAACGCGGTATCGTCGCATCACGGATCTCTGTGCCGCAGAAAGCGCACGATGTCGGTTATATTACATGTCGGTATAACGTGTGCGTGATTTATGCCGCATGGCGGCGCGCGGCATTAAATGGATCATCCGACGTCCGACTACGGTATACGTGCGGCCAGCAGTCACCTACGTAGAAATCCGCGATTTATAACACAACGGAGCGAAGGGCAACTCGTATATTCGCGTCTGACCATTTCTATCCCACTTTCCCTTTCCCCTTTCGCTTTCTCGCTCGCTGCGGTTCCGCGCGTCTGCACAACGACCCGCGTTTCACCTCCCTATTCCTCTAACTCGGCCTCTAGTTTCCCTTCGTTCAGTTCGAAAGATATCCCGTTGATGCTTGAAAGCTCTTGCCAAGGTTCGCGTTGTTTCATTGAAGAAGATTGTTTTTCGTTACTTTGCGCTGGGTTCAGTTCTCTATCTTTAGAATTGGAGTGTTTTCATAGTCGTAGTTATTAGTAGTACATTAGTAATCATTTGCCGACGATACTACCTATTTTTGTAAGTTCTGTGGTATGTCTTATAGATGGAAAGTTCAGACATTAAGGAATATGGTTTGAATCATCAATGAACTGCGGACTTTTATACATATTACTTTCTTTGTAAACAAAAATAAAGAAGTGCTTTCATTCTCTGTGTATTAAAGTATCTTCCCTAATTTGACTATTTCGTATATTTTTATACTATGCGTATATTCTATATTCTATTACCTATTCAATTTCTCTATAAAGGGTTCATAATAAATTGGAGTTCAAATTAAATTTCATCCGTGATAATAGACGCTTTTATTCAATCTGTACCATAATTCACAGAACGAGTGTGACTCGTTATTGTAGGGCAAGGGGTTAACTTCTGTCTCCGATGTCAGGAGTAGAACACCACCGATTAGATCGACAATCGAACTTGGACAGTGTACTCGTTGAAAGCAATGATCTAGCACAGGAGCAATTTAGCGGCATTGATAGGAAACACGATCGTAGTGTGATTTAACAACAGGAAGAGATCGTAGGTTCGCATTAAAGCTGCACCGTGTCGCGAATAGCGGACCGGTTGCACCGGGGACGACCTTAACCCTCAAACGAGCGTACTGTTACCGCTCGGGGAAAACTTGAAACGCACGAAACAGGTTTCCTGTAACAGTGCAAGAGAGAGGGAGCCCGGTGCAGTGTCACGGTATCGGGCAAAGGCGCGGCTAGAAGTTTCATAGACGATTATATTTAGTCGCCAGAGCAGAGCTACGATTTCATCTGGTCGGGCAACCTAACGTCGATATTAGGTTTCTGGAGAACTGTCCCTGGTGAATCCTCTGGTAATCGAGCCATTGCATCGTTCGCCAGACGCAAATTATCAAAAGTCTTCGTTGTATCTTGTTCCGAAATTGTTAACCCTCTATAAACCCATACAACTTCAAAATTACAAAGCGTATATTCGTATTTGTTAAACGTACTTCTTTTCGTTATTACTGATGAGTGAAAAAGGAGTACAGTGGATTCTACAACCGCCTAGATTTTATACAATTCAGATTTAATTTGCTTCACGTACATACGATCTTCTTCATTCAACCTATATTTTCCAATTCATTTTCCTACTATACAATCATGTTTATATTCCTTATACATCCTACCCTAAACTGCTACCCTACCTACTACACTACTACCCTATATCTTAAGCTACCCTTAACTTATGCGATAACTAGGACTACTAATGTACTATTATAGCAATGGAAAATGACTTATCTGGAACAATTACTATTTCCTAGTTTGTAGATTAAAACTGAAAGAGCTTTAATAAATTGGAATTTTTGTCACCCAATGGAACAAAATTGCGTTTGCAAGGATCAAAGTGCTATACTATAAATAATCAAATTTATGTACTATTAGGTGTACCAATAAATAATCCACTTCTTAAATAGAAGCTTTAACATTTAAAATGCGCCCACGAATATTATCGTAAGCCTATTTTTTCACGAAGTCGCGGTATTTCAAACATTATATAATGTTTCCAGTCAAGTGTCCGAAAACTTTTGCTCGGTAACGTGTATCTATCGCTGCCTAGCGAGTCTAATTCGAGCAACGCACATTTTGGACGATCAACTATATACCCGACTCGGTCTCAAGTTCGAGCATTAAGGGGTTAATGCTTCGCCGTGGCAGGCGGTCTTGAAAAAAACCAAGCATCTACAGCTAATTAAGCGGATACGAAGAATCCGCCGGGCGTCTATTTCAATTAAACTCCGGTCAATTTGAGGCGTACACATTCCTAGTATGCGGCCTGGTCTCTCTTCCCTCTCGTATCCTCTACAGATTACACACCGAGAAGGTTCTCTGCAGAAGGCAACCAGTTCGCCGAGCAATGAGGGACGCGTGCACGCCAGAGAGCACGAGCGCGTATCACAGACAGCCAGTTGACGCGGAGCGATTTAAAGGCAAGTGCAAGGTCCGATCGCTAAAAGTCCCGCGGATCTCGGGGAGCAGAGTCCCCGGACGACTCTAAGTGCCATGTCTCGGAGGTAGAGCAAGGAGAAGAAGAGGGGTCCACGGCACGGCAGTCGTAGCGAGCTACAGAGGGAAGAGAGAACCGGTTCCTTGGGTAAGAAGGCTCAGTTTCTCTCCCTGCTGCACTCTCTGCCTGTTTCTCCGCCGCTACGTCCTTCCAGCATCTCCTTTTCCCCCGTCTCGAACCGCAGTCGATCTGCTCGACCGGTGAGGTTACTACAGGCCATCGCCTAAACCAAAGTCTACGCTTCTCTCTTCCACCTTCGATCGTTCCTCCTTTGCTTTCGCCGCGATTTCTTCCCACTTTCGAACGCACCCTGCGTAGCTTGCTCTGCAGCTGATCTTCCTCTCTCGTTTCTGTATCACACACACACACGCCGCCTGTGATTCTTCCTTCCCTTTTAATCCGGAGCAAAGTTTCTAGCGGATACGTAATATGGTAAATCGTATGGGTTTGACGATTGCGAATGGGTAGATGATCTATTACTATTTTTGGGCAGCGAGATTTTTAAGCGGGGCAAACGTAAGATCGATCGATCGATTGGATCGCGCCAGTCAATCTATCTTCCATCGAGAAGCGGAGACCAGTCCCTGGCGATGCGGGCATCAGATCGTTGGATACGTTTCTGTGTCCGAATGCGAGAAGGATCTTGATTGCACCCGAGAGCTTCTGAATTCGCACGTACATTGCTGCTTCTTGCGGTAGTAAAAGCTCTAAAATACGAGATGCAAGTGTATCGAAATATCAGAGCAAGTCGGTAAGAGAAAGAGATCCTCAGTTGTTGGATCGGGAACGGAACGTGTCAGTTATCCAGGGAGCTAGGTGTTCCGAGAATTGTCAATTATCTTCTCGATTTTGCTCACCTCTCTCGCAAACGAGAGAGAGGAGAACATCTGTTCTAAGAGGAGAGCCTCTTATTAGTATTGCAATCCTTGTTCTATCACTTAGAAACGGCGGAAGCAACTATATATTTTATTTACTTTTGAAAACAGGACTATGCGAAAAGACTATTAGCGTAGCTATTTCACGATCCGATCGAAGCAATTCCAATCATCCAATAATGCCACAGTCATTATTACAACCGTACTGGTTCTTTTTAGCCCATTCCATATTTTCAGGCAAACATTATTTCGTTTAATCGATAGCTAGCTTCATCGATGACCAGACTTATTATTTTTTTTTTTTGTATTTGTTTGCCCTCTATATCCTAAAATGTTGTCACCTATTTAAATTAACAAATACATAAGTGTCACCAATTGGCGAGGATATAGCGTTGCATTTGAAGGACATTCTTCGAAAAATTCTGATTCTTTTAGATGTCGGTATTCCAAACCATGCGACGTGAAATCCCATAAGATGATAGGTCTATTCTGTACCTCGTCTGTGGCGTCACGCCAGTAGCCAGAAATGTCGGAAAATCGACCAGGTGACGGTCACGTCATACTTTTCCCCGAAGTAGCCTCTATCCACTCGCTGCTAAAGATATAGCGAACAGGGCCGCGTTCCAATACGTCTAAGGAAGCGGTAAATCGTCGTCGGCGGTCCTTGTTCAGGTCGTCATCGACCCTTTACTCCGTCACCCTTCTCCTCCAGTTTTTCTTCTTCGCCGTTCACGGTCTTTCTTCTCCTCCTAAAAAGGCCGAAGCTACGAAACGAGCCTGTCTTTCCTTTCTCCCCTGTCTCCCCCCTTTCGTTCTCTTTCTTCGTCCTTCTCTACCGTGTGTCTCGCCGCGACGCCAACGTCTCCCTTTCTATGTTTCCCACCCCCGAGGCCGTGGAACAAGCCAGAGCCCGGGGAAAGCCCGAAGAAAAACGGATCGGGGGCGAAAGTACTCGAGAATCTCGGCGGAATCTTAAGCGGCCCGTAAAATTCATCTCGAATCGCTTAATTCTCTTTCGACGGTCCCACCGTCGTCGAACTTTTCCTTGCCTTTCGTCGGGTCACAATTAACGCCGTATCGTTCCGTTCTCAGGCTCGTTCCGGCTACCGCCGCGGAATTTTTCTTCTCTCCCCTTTATCACCCCGTCCTTTCCTCTTCGCTCTGGAATCGGCGAAACCCCTATTAAGAGGTGGCGCGGTACAAAAGCTCTCGACCGAGTCGTATTGTCTCGATACGTCGCGTAGGTTCTCCCTTTTTCCCGCCGTTGCGTTGTTCCGGTCTCCTTTCGCCATCCTCGTTTCACCTCGTCGTAGTGAAGACGGCCGGCGCGGGGAGCAGCACCCTCCTCTAAGCGCCCCTTTATACGAGGATATAAATCGTCGAATCCTTAACCGGTTCGAAGAGAGATCCGGTTGTAAGAAACGTCGAAATCCCTCGCCTTCTTCTAGTCGTTCTTTCGCCCTTCGAGGTATATACGCGCGCGCGGTTTCTCGAGGGACACCGGAAGGACGGCCGTTTGCCTTGGAGGTCCTTCGACGTGTCGCGTGACTTCGCCTCCAGTGCAAATTGTCTCAACGTGTCCCTCTATATTGAAACACCCGGTGCTTCAATTATTATGACTGCTCCTTTGCTGCCGCCCCCTTCGGCGTAAATTGTTACACTATATCCAAGCAAATACAGTGTTGCTCGGTTAAATTTAAATGATCCATCCCTACTACTTCGAATTTTTGGAGCTGAGCGTAATATGATCCTATGAGCGTCTTACGATAGATATTCTATTTGTCCATTGATAATTAAATGGCAATGTTACATGCTCAAATATACTACGGCACTTCAAACTGAAATGTTCCATCACATCGGCCAGGACATATATACTTTCTGAGCTGGAATTTCATCGAACTCTGTGCGGGCAACACAATTGTATATGTATATAAGTATATTATATTGTATTGTATATGTATATTGTAGATGGCTTGATATAGGCAAGATTGCTGTGAGAATATAGATGATGCGGGGTTCACAGCTCGAAACACTTAGAAGCGATTTATGCAACGTTTACACAGCCTGTCCGAGCACACCTACGTGGCCCCTAACGATTCCGGTCGAAAAAATAATTAACAGGATCATTCGGTGCTTCAGAAAGTAATTAATTACCGAATGGAGGGTAGGTCGAGCGGTAGCCGTGCCACGTCAATCCGGCAATCCACTAACAGCGTGTTCTCCTGAACCAACGATGAATCACCGAAGATTCAGCTACTTCGACCTGGCTGTCGCTAAACCGCACATTTCCCTGCGACGAAAATCTCCATGCCGGATACAAAATGCGCCCATAAATCTATCAAAGAGATAGCGTCGCCTAGCGCGTGAATTTTCTCCTAGCGATCGATTTTTCTTCTCGTTGCGCGCGAGAATTTGCCGGATCGGAGAGATGACGAGCTCGCAAATTACCACGCGAATCTCTTTACGGAGCCACGAAGCGATAGAGCACACCGCAACGTTCGGGGATGTGTATAGAGCTACACGTCGCGACGTAATATCGATCATCGACGACAATTCCCAACTTCCTTTATCGTCAGCTATTCCTGACTTTCCTCGGGCACACGTGCTCCCGCAAAATCGAGGCGTCGTTTCTTTTTCCCTTCGAAATCTTACCGTCTTGGTCCCTAACAGCTTTCGAAAACAGAGCTTCTCTCTCGCTCTCTCTCTCTCACTCTCTGTCTGGCTTTGTTGGGTAACGACGTTGCGAAGAAGGGCGACGATACCATCGAAGACGACGCCTTGGCAACACATCCAAGTAGAACGGTCGACCATTCAATATTTTCAAAAACCAATTTCGCGTTAGACTGTTTGCCCTGGCGTGGTGGCGTGGCGTTGGTAGAATGAGCCGAGGGTCGACTGGGATATCACGAACACGTGTGCTTAACCACGTAGAACATATACGAGCCTGTAAGGGATGAGTTTGAGTAAACGTCGCGACGCTGCCTCTTGCGATATCGATGCCAAACGAGATGATTTCGGGAGATCGTAACGCATTGCTTGTTACACGGAAGAACATCACCTACGCATCTCGTAAACAACGCTCTACGTAAAGGTCGTTTTCTTCTTATACTTTGAGTCTTCCGGTGTGTTAGGTTCGCGTGCAAAGCAAATGTCGCTTTTTCACGGGAAAACACCTCACTAAATTTTTCTAGCTTTTCTAGCTAATATTAATTCTTAGCGTTGTAAACACATCCACTTTTTTGTCAGTTTATTATTTCTGTTATATGTTCACCGTACAAAAAAGGACTAATAACCTAATAATAATAATAATAATGATTTAATCATACCGAGAGCTTTCTTTCATTCCAGCGAACCGTGCAGCAGAGCACATTTGCCTGATTCACCTCGCTGTTACACTTCATCCCTTATAATTCTGTAAAACCCTTCGGCTCGAAACGTTAACATCGACAGCATCCTGGTAACAGGCGTCAAGATCGAATTGAAGCTCCGCTAAAAACAGATAATCACGCGCTGCCGGAGTGCGGCAATAAACGATAATCCGCGATGACTCGTTATTTTACCCCGATTCTAAGCGCTTTGAAGCAGCAATGGCAGAGGTAGCAGCAGCCACCCTCGGCCATTTAAAGCGAAGCCGGTGGAAATACGCGCGCGTACAGGGCTGGTTGTTCGTCGTAAGGGCCGTCGCTGGCGTTGGCGTGTCTGGGGACCGTTGTGGGTGCCCCGCATCCCTGCTCCACCCCCGTCGAATATTCAATCGGATGCATTACCGAGGCCACGGGGGTGGGTCTCGATGTAATCCTCCGGCGCCAGCGGGTTTCGCCTCTCTGTGCGTGCCGGAGATGCGGCGGCGGCAGCATCGTGGGTGAGCTTCGATACACGTATGGGTGGGTGCTTGCGCGAGCGCGAACGCATCCCTGTGCTCTTGCTATGCCGTGCGCAAGCTGAATAGACAGCGGTGTCGGTGTATTCATCGAACGTACTCTGCTTTTAGCCGCGACAACGACGGCCTGTATCGCGAACCCGCGAACGCTTACGTAATTATCGTCGACGGTTATATTGCACGAAGAAGCTCGCGAAGACGGATGTAATTTCCTGCTGAAGAAGCCGACCGATCGAGGGATCGAATCCATAGACACGCGTGATTTTAACGTCTTAGCTGTGGAACAGCACTGCAGTGAATTTCCTCGATGTCATATTTTTGAACGGCGCGCCAATATAGTGGTTCACTTGCTTCGTTGAAAATATTTAAACTCCATGTTCCATGTAGAAATGTACGTTACTCTGAATTGATGCAAATGAAATATCACTGTATTTCCTGTGGTTATTTTAACCCTTTGCGCCCCAAAACTTTTTTTAACAATTACAATAACTGATAACTTCAACGCACCTTTGTGGTTTTTGTGAAAATTTAAAGTGTTACGTGTTTCGAAAAAAAGGAAAGTTGCCATTAATTTATCTTGTTTTAAAACAAATGAAAATTGATTTGGTGAAAATAAGTAGAAATCTTAATTTTGAATATTTAGGAAAAATTTACAATAGAGTACAAAGGGTTAGTTGTTACAACCGTATGTTCATACATTCTAATTATCTTCATAAATAACATAATTGCTTTCAATAGTAACAAAAAAAAAAAAAATTCTTTCACGAAGAAAACGCGTGTGGACCATCGAACTACCGATCTCCACTTAAGTTTACCGTAACACTGGAAATTAGAAATTCTTAGAGAGCTTGTCCTTTGGCGAACGAATTAGATATCACAATTAAAAAGCACTCTTGCGGGAAATATAAATGTTCCGTATCTCTGAAATACCGTGGCTTCTCGGTAAAAAGGGTATTACCCACTTATATTCATTAGTCTTCTAGATTCTTCTCCGCTAATTAGCGTTAATTATTGTGACGTTGGCATCGAAACGATCTTGATAGCAAGTTTCCTGGTAACTTTTCAGGATCCTTTCACCTAATGGAGGTGTATCGCTCTATAATTTTGGGAAGCGCAGTAAGCAGTCGCTCAGCCACTTTATTGAACAATTAGAATAGCTATAATATAGCGGCGCTGACGTAATTCTGCACAGCAGGTTTCTCCATGGTACTTAGAGGTGCTTACGAGGTGCATTTTGTAGACTATATACGAGAACCGGGAGTGCATTCTGCATCCATCGAACGGCTGCTTTTAGTATGACGTGTAACTAAACCGCCCCTGCCTATGAATAGTTACAAAATTATTGTTGGTAATTACGATAAGAAGCGCGCCCCTTTATGTCTTTCCATAGCAATTTTCGGCACGTTGACAAGGATAAGGCTCGGCGTCTCCGCCTTGCTCCGCGAGAACTTCAAATGACTCTTCCATTAACATACATAGTTACCTGTCTGCCCTCAAATTACATTGACAAAATGTGAAGGCACTATCCGAGTAAACGAATACCCGAAAATCCGGATAATGGCGTTACGTACACTCTTGCCCAAAAGTATTACGGTAACAATTGTTTTTAATAAGACTTCATAGTGGATCTTGTAATATTACGTTTATTACTCGGTAGAATTATTAGAGAAAGTGGTGCAAATATAGGCTAGTTAAAGTATAGGGCTTATTAAGCGGTGCCCTGTGTCAAAAACGATACAGAACTATGATTAAAGAAGAAATAGTAACAACTGTTTGTTGTATTAGCATGTTCTGTTGCAAACAGTGTCTTTGTTACGAGCTTCGCGATCGTAGAGGTTTTCACAGATATGTTTGTCGCGTTGTTCTAATAACTATCTATTGAAGTTAGAATTAGTTTGCTAAGAGCATTACAATATTACTAACATTCAGAGCTTTTTTTTTACTCACTTTCGCATACAAATTTATTTTTTGCTCAAAACGACCTCCGAAACGTGTCGGCAAAGTTTATCGGTTAAAAAAATCGGAACGAAGAGTGAATGACGAAATAGCGAATTGAAAAAATTCGGAGTTTCTCGAAGAATCCTCGCGTGTATACCGAAAGGCCGAAGAAATTACTCGATATCCAGGCTAGCGAAGTGCAGCGTTAAGGGATCCTATTCTCTCTCCGCCAAAGTAATTTTCTTCCACCGTTCGTTGCTCGGTCGCTTCGCGAACAACCACGGCCGAGTTTTCTCTTGCACTTTATTAAAAAATTAAGGGGGGCCGTAATGCGATATAACGCGATTCGATGCAGCAGCTTCCCTGCTCGATTCCGCTTGCCGTAACTCGCGTCTGAACTCGTTTCCCATGCTACGCCTCCCATCCAATAAACGGTGCATCCTCCCAATGACCACCTTTAGTGTCTTATCGAATCACCGATCAGGGAGACGCCTGAAATCATCTGCTTCTAATTGCAATAAAAGGAGCACCATACGTGCTTCCCGTATTGTGTCTAATCCTGGTCACAAAAGCAGAAATCCCTCTGGTGCGGTCTCATTCACCGTTTATAGCCTATGAACGTCGTCTAACTACCACTATATACCCAGTTTGCTAAATGTCAACCTCGTTCCTGAATGTGCTATCGATAAACCGACTCTATCTCTCTACGCGCGTCAAATAGAGAAAATGCCGATGTATTGATCAACCGCGAGCGAGGATATAGAGTTTAGAAAGTTAGCTGAATTGCTTCGGCGAATAGAAAATATCACGCGTATTAGGGTGCAGTCACGCACCATCGATATCCACGAAGCAAGTTTCAAACATAGAAATGACTGATTCAATACCGCGCTACATATGTGTAATACATAAATCATCATATAGTTAATCTACAAACATCATTTATGAAGCTTGCATTACGTATTACGTGAAATATACGACGAATATATGTTAATACGTATTGAAATGAAGTAGCTGCGATATTATCGCTATGCTGCGTATCTTTATGGAAATTCATAATTTTATAAGCACAGTTAAAGAAAGGAAAACTCAAGTAGAGATTTGTTTCACCCTCTAAGTATTTTATAATCCACTTTATTTTGCGTGTTTTGTATAGCTTCGCGTTTTATGTGTTGCACATCGAAATTTCCTGTAAATGTATAAGGATCCGCAGTCAAGTTGTCAAATGACCGATGACAAATCTGCTAACACTTATGGAATTCGCCGTATCTTGTTATTTACACATATGTATCCGTTATCTGTTCCTCATAAGTACACCTAATAAATAATCGTTTATAACCAATAAGTTTTCATCACTTTCAAAATAACTTCATCAACTATTACTGCGTGACCGTATGTATTAATTTTGGTGATCGATCGACAGTGTTCGATATAGTAATGGACGATGCGTGACCGCGCTTTTACCAGCGTTAAGCTTTCGCGTAAATATAAGTGAATAAGTTTAAGACTGCCACAACGACGGGCCAAAGTATAAAAGTCAGAGTAGACAACACAGAACCTTCGCGCATTTCGCAGGCGCCTCGAAAATTTCCCGGCGCTTTGTACGAAACTTTCTCCCTTTCCCGAGGATACGAGGACATAAGGATGTCAAGCTGTTTCGCTGCTAAACTCGGCCGAAATAAGTGTAACCAGGTTACCGCGCGATACACTTCCAAGAAGGGAGGGCGAAGGAAGAGAGACTGTCATAATTCTCGCGAACAACGCGAAATTGCGGCAAGTAAAACGAAAAAAGGGGAGAATATCTTAAACCATATCACTTACAGCCTCGACGAAGGACGCAGATGCGGGGATTAGGAAACGTTTTTCTCTCGGTGGCCGGCAACCACTCAGAAGCTTTCCGTCCGGTTTTCCGCGCCCGTGTTTTACGAGCGAGGCCCCGAGAGCGTGGCCAAGGAACACACACATAGACACAGAAGCGAAACATCTGTGCTGCTCGCGTGTAGGTGTATCTCTTAACGCGAAGCAAAGGATGAACCTTTGGTAGACCTAATCTTCCAAGATACATGCACTTCTGCTTCCGCTTCTGAGCCAAGCAATCCGAAAGCATTAGCCGCTTAGTAAATAGCTGTCCGCGCACGTGTCTCGCTTAGAAATCCTCCCTTAACATTCAGCTCTGTTCGTCTCTGTGCAAATTCAAGAAAAGTGAAGTTTATTGCCATTCCCAGTCACACGCAAATACATGCATTGTGATTCATAAAATTAGACTTTCAAACGACGACTCGGAAAGACACTCGGACCGATTCCCTTTCGTCTTGTCACCGATCCACACCCAACGCAAGAAACTTCATACAACTCCACCGTTTATCGCGCGGCTTTCTATCTTTCTTGGCTATTTTCATCGCTCGAACACCCATAAGAAGATTCGACGCGGTTCCCGCTGAAAAAAATAACCCCGGAGAAGGTTCGAGCACGCAAACGCACGTACGCACGATGATGAACCACGAAGGGAAGGCAAAATTACCCGGCGCGAGTTCGTGCCGCGCCGTATTGCTCCACGGCTGCCGAAGATTTATGTTTTAATAATTATTGTGACATTGGCGCTCGCGTGCGTAAGGCCAATCAATGCAGGTGTGTACGGGGTCTGCACGCGGATGGATGGACGGACGGGACCGACAGATCGACGTACAGGGAGCCACGGGAGAGCTTGAGCCCCGACCACGGAGAACCAGGCCCCGTGGATGCGAGAATTCGTAGGGGGATGCCCCCCCTTCGCCAAGATGGCCTCCTCGCATTCCTCCACCACCGACTCGCGACTGCCTCTCTCCTTCTTCGTCTTTCGCTGCGATCCGCCGAGTAGGCGAACTCCTCGCTAATACCGATTGACTGTTCCTCTGTGCTCTTCGTATCATCTTTGGATAAATGTTCGCGGCTATTGTACATATTTTAGAGCACTAAATTAGGGCAACTTTTGGATTTTTTGGGCCACATTGGAAGAAGAAAAATTGGTGTCTTGGGTCACGATTAACCCTTTCCACTCGAGAGGTGATTCTAAGTTCCCAAAATGAACTGGTTTAAAAAGCTCTCGAATGATATTGAATTATTAAATGATGCTCCTATTTTTACTGTAATTCGGAGACTAATTGTTCTTTTAAAAATTCCTAACTAATATTAGCCCTCTGCACTCGAGACGTGACTGTAAGTTCCCAAAATGAACTAGCTTCGAAAGCACTAGAGCGTAATGGGTTAACCCTCATGTTTTATTACGATACTTATTTTTCATTTATTCTTTTCCCATATTTTCTGTGATGTTAATGTTGTTGGTATTCCTTACGCCCTTCGTGACAATTAGCATCATCGTGTCTATTAACAAGTAAGTGAAACAAGCATTCGATATTGTTACATTTAGCAGCCAAAGTATGTACGTATTGTAATGTATAAGATATGGGTCCAAAAAGACCCAGCGACTACCTTTCGCGCAGCTATTGTAGCGATCACCGTACGAGTATTAATATCGACGTTTAATCTATTTCATCGCTTAGACGTTCGTTGTTCACTGACTCGTCTCGTTGGGCCAAGTATAGTCGCGACAAGTCGATAGGATCCATCTGGAGCGCGCATTTGGGAATAATTCTATTTAGTCGTGACTTTGAATGGGCCAGCCCCGACCCCGAAATTCGAACTAACACCGAGCGGATGCCCCTAACGAGATCTCTCCCCCATAACCTTTCACGCGCCTCCCATCCGATGGGCACAATAATTGAATCTCGCGAGAGCGTGGCGCGCGAGGATCCAGTTTCAAAAAATTCCATCGCTCGCATCCGCGGCGCGCGAACCCTCGCCTCACCTCGCCACGAACGGCTTCCAGCCGACCTGAAATTATCGGTTATCCGTGCACAACATCGCCGATTACATCTCGTGTCGATCATCGAACTTTCCACGCGGAAGTGAAACGGACACCGTTGTAGCGCGCAGCGTTTCGTAGCCGCGGCCAACCTAGGCGGTCTCTAATAAAAATCCGCGTTAATGTTGAGACGAGACGCGATTCTCTTACCTGCGGCTAGCCGCAGGCGAACAGGGAGACCCCAACGCTGCGACTGTGAAACGATCTCTCTGTCAGGAATGGAAAAGTATCGATAGTACTGTTGCAACTATCGAGGGTAACTTACTATCGATAGTTTTTGATAGCTAAAAATTTCGCGCTCAAGATTTTTACCCGTTTCCAGTTTTCTATTAGTAGAAAATAACGTAGATATTCTGGTCTTCGTGTACAGAAATAAATAATTGCGTCTGATATTTTATTTTTCTCGTATATTTTTCTACTTGTTGCGCCCTACTTAAAAACTAATATCCGAGTATATACTCCATATTTTTAACTATAGTAAATCATCAAAATACATATATGTTACACTACTAGTCAAAAGCTTGGAATCACTGCACATTTTAAGAAATACAAAAATTCACGAGAAGGACAAGTTAGAGATGTGTTACCTTAAAGAATTTTCCAATCAAAAATCTATAAATGTAAAGGGAATTACTACTAATCTCTAGAACATTAATTTCGAATTAATGAAAAGATAATTAGAGATATAATTAGGTATAAATTAGAAGGTGATACCAAAAATTTGACCAGTAATGTATATACATGTATGTATATGTATTGTATGAACTATCGATAAGGTATCAATGGTTTATTCAAACCTATCGACAACTATCGATAATTTTCCACTCCTACTGTGACTGTGAAACGATCTCTGTGTGTGTGTGTGTGTGTGTCTTTCTATTGTAACTCGTGCACCAAGTAAGATAGTATAGGGAATAAAACGTGGGCACGCCTCTTAATTAGCGAGCTCACCTCACACCGGGGGGGGCGATTCTCCCTCTTCCTCGATGACTTATGGTGAAACGCTGGAAAAACACTATGGGCTGGCGTGAGAAGAAGGTTTATCGTTCGTCCAGAAGTCGCCACGGTTACTGGCATCGTCGCCCTGACCCTCTGCATGTAACTCGTCCATTATCTGACGTTACATCGCGGACGTCCAGGGAAATTGAGATGCCTGCCGCGACGAACGATTCCTCCCCGAGCCACGCGCATTTAAACCGTCTAGCTTTAACGATTTCATTCGTGCTCCTTTCGGATATACTAGATATGCCTCTGCCGTCCTATGGAAGATCCTTTAAACTTCCTCCCGGTGACTTTTAGGAGAAACAATCGCGCGGAGATGGCCCCTACCAACGAATTTATTAACGACAACGCTCCGGAATGCTGTTACGTGGCTTCTGTAAACACACAGATATCGCCTCGGAGGAGGAATGTCAGCTTATGAATCTACCTAATAGATAGCCATTCAGATGAATTCGACCGATAAGATCAGGCCGCCGGATAACAAAGTTGTGGCCCCAGCGATAGTTACCCGGTATTTGTTTTTATTTTTAAGCAACGGAAGAATTCGAATGGCAGGAATTTTTGGTAGTTACATTTACCGTCTATTAATTATTATACGTTCGAGCATGACCGTGAGATAACTTCATTCGGAGTTATGGAAAATTTCTAACGAAGATAAACACGGTGGACGCGTGGCAAGTTTCCTAATAGCGTTTACAGGGGGGGAACGCGCGCAACGCGACTCCGAAATTAACGTGGAAATTTATTAGGAACTCTTTCACCGTCCGAAGTTCAATTACGGGGCCCGTGGAATTTAGGTCATCGTTAAATTTTTCTAGAAGGTGCAAGAGGGAGAAAGAGAGAACGCACACCGGAGAAACTTTTATACCGTGTGATTGGGCTTAACCGATAGTCGACGAGCAGAGCCAGGCTTTCGTGTCAGCTGCATCGAATCCGTGGCTTCTGAAAACTTCGCCGCTCCTTCATCCCCTTCCCCTTTTCCCTACTGTCCGATAAAAAGTTCGCCCCATAAAGTGGCGTCGATGGAACGCAGTAAAATTTTCTATAAAATTTGATTCCTCCGGCCTCTGCTTCGGCTATTACCACAAATTTCGCCGAACGAAAGGAGCGCGCGGCTATCTCTCCTCCGTGTACCTATTACTTTTAACGACTCCTTTGCCTCCTCGCAACATCGTCTCGCGCGCCGTACACATCCGTGGCCATAAATGGCTAATATTACAGCTTTTATTACTGTCAAAGTAAATTACATCGGGCCGAAGCAATAGACGCCGCAGAAATTCAGCTCGCCTTCCGCGAGAATTCCTCTCCTTCCTCGTAGGAGCCTTCTCCTTTTCGGCTTTGCTCATTGCCTTCATTTAGGGTAATTGGCACAATTACCCGATAATGATTACTTTTCTTAAAAATTAAAGAAGAAGCAGAAGTTCTTACAATATTTTGTATTTACATTCGTAGACAAATACTTGAAGTTCATTACGTTAATTGCTGCATGTCTCTTAATTTTTAAGATACGTATTCAAATGTGGTGATTGAGGATAAGCACGGTAATTAAGCTAGTTACTATAGTTTGTGCCACTTCGACCTCTCCTTTAGTCGATTACAAGTTGTCGACGTATGTGAATTAATTATTCTACTGCGTTCTTAGTGCAAACCTGGTGAAAAACTGTTTGCATTACGCTTGATGAAAATAAGAGAACAGTTTTGTATTTAACCGATATAATATTCTGTCTAACATTCATTGTAATCAGTATATATGTTATTGTATACGCTCGAAAATTACTAAATTCTCGTCCTCAAATTCAATGCATATTTTTCAAACGGTAATCCAATAGTTTTTTTCTATTCCCGATCTCATTTTTAAAAACTAAGGACACCCAGAGATTTCCTTTGAAGACACCCAAGTGACAAGACTCCCTTTCTCCTGTAGATCATTTAAGTGGTGAAGGACATCGAGGCAGGGATCATCGGGACGGGATCGGATGCGTTTCACGCATTCTCGCGTGCGGCCTTCCTCTCGCGATGGCTGCCGTTTCACGTTCACGCGTTTCTCCTCCTTTGTACACCGTGGACTGAGGCGCTAATGGCGATCGTCTCGCGTTCTTGCCGGTTGGCCGGTTTCTGCCGACTGATGTTCTCTCTCCCTCTGTATTCCTCTCTTTCTTTCCCTTTCGCATGCACGTTCCCGTCCCTTTGCCTCCCTTCCACCCTTTCCCTCGAGAGTATTCTTTCTCAGTGTTCCCCTCTCGCCGGCAGACCGAAAGCGAGAAGGGTGTACCTCTCGAAGTACTCTCCGGTCGTTATCTCGAGGAAAACTCCCTTTTTCTCGCCCGAGACCAGAGAAATTCTAGCATACACCTCGATTGCCGGAGCCAAGAGGAAGCCGAGAGCGATTCGAGGAGGGTAAGAGGAAACGGGGCGCAAGAGGAGAACAGAAACGCAGGCACGAGAGTTCCAGCAACGTGGTTGGAAGAGAAATTGCTTCGTTTCCGAATCCGCTGTGTGTGTTCTGGCTTGATTGGCCTCCAACGCTACCCGTTCCTCTAGTTACATCAGCCACCCCCGTGGAACGCTACCCCTCTACCCCCCCTCTTAGCACCATCGCCATCCTCTCGGTGCTGCTCTGCTCACCTTCGCCACTTCGGTCCGATCGTTTTTCGGCGGGTGAAAAAAGGTAATGCGAGCCCATTCGCAGGAACGCGTCCTGTCGTCTCCTTTCCGATTAGTCGTGCGTGGGTCACGGGACTAACACCGGAAAAAGAGGGGAAAAAATAGGCTGCTGGGGTTGAATCGAGAGGATGAGAACACGAAGGGAACGATAGTTCCGGCAAATTTCGATCCGCCTCGTAAGAATTTCCTGGATTAGCAGCTCGAAGAATTCGGTAACGAGGAGCATGGAAGAAGAGAGTTTCGCAACATGTTAGTTGAGCCTTCCGTATCGAGCACGCGTATCCTGCACATCCCTTTTCCCTGTTTCCTTTGCTTCCTGTGCCGTTTCATGGAATCGCGCACGTTTTCATCCGTGAAAATTCAAAGAATTTTCTTCTTCGCCAGAACACTTTCGGCTTAGAATATTCGTTGCAACGTAGGAGGCAACGAGGTTTTCTCCTGGCAAGAATCGTTCGTTGTTTTCCTCCGGATTATGAACTCTCGTTTTTTTTCCTTTCTTCCTCTCATTGTTATCACGGCCAGGTGTAATTACACTAGCAATCTCGGGCGACGATAAACGTGGCAATAAACGCGGTCGCATCAATTACGACACTTTATCTACGCAATTACCAGCCGGACGATGAAACGTTTCGCATACACCAGCCGGGCTCGCTCTCTAGCGTTAATTATGTCGGTTAAACACCGACGATTCTTCGGGTTTGCCCGCTGTGTTTCGTACTCGTGAAAGCACTCTTTTTCCCCGTCCTGCCAAACAAACGAAATTTGTTTCGCTTCTATCTAGACGCGGTTAATTAAATCGATCGGTTGATACCCGGTCAATTCTAAACACGTCCGCCTGCGAGTATTCGGCTATCTATTAATGCACCGCGAGTGTGCTTTCTGCCGGTCACGCTTGATCCCTAACGCAGACGAATCCTTTGACCATCGATACAACACTCGCGGAATAATTACAGATAAACTGAATTTATTCCCCGCGACCTAATTACCCGCGGCTCGTTTAATTAATAGCCGGCCGCGAGTCATGACCGCCATTGTTACGCGCCACCTAACAAACTGCGCCCGTAAATGTCCGTTACGCTGTTATTGATACGCGTCTGAATCGCTCAGCCGGACTCTTAACCGTGACGGGGGTGGCTGTGTTGTCCCTGCGAAATCTCGTTTGCCAATCGCAATTATCCCCGCTACGTAATTCGCTACATTCGCGTATAATTGCGGATTATACCACCACTTCAAGACTATTGGCAAATTTCCTGCTAAACATGCTATACGACGCTTCTTGATGCGTTTCAGTATTCTTCAACTAATTTATTTGGTGAATTTACTTAGATATAATAAAAGCACTCGGACAGGGAAATCTATAATGCACACTTTAAAGTTTAAATACACACCTCAACGATTGCACCTGAACCTTATTCAAATTTTGTAAAATTTGAACCATTGAAAATAATGAATAATTATTGATAATTAAATGGCAAACTATCAGTAACTATTAATATAACCATAACTATCGATATTTCGCCACCTCTACTGCACTTTATAGTCCCAGCATTCTAGAGTCCTGCTATTCTAAAGTCCAACCATTTCGGATATTTTAATGTCCATCAGTTCTGTTTTCCCTCATCGACCATCGCGATTGATCTCAATCGTAAAAGTCTCACATTAAAAATGTCTAATCGCTAATTAAAAGTAACTTAGAAATTGCTCTATCCGTCACTGTTTTCAATAACTGTTTTCAATTTTCAATAACATTACTCTCGATCGAACTGTACAATCGTGTGACTCTATTCACCTGTCTTTTAATGCTGCGTAAGAGTTTTTTCATACGCGCCGGATAAGACTGTCCGACGTCGGATATCCGGTATCAAGATGTAAGTAACTTCCTTATATGTCACATGTTATCCAGTGCCTTTATTTCGAGCTGAATCTTGTCGAAAGTCATAGAAAATCATCTCGTACGCAAAACGAATGAATGTATGACACGCTACACTATTCCCTGCTATGTATCGTTTTATATCGTTTTATTCGAAGAACTCAATACTCGACATATAGCGTGCGGCAAAGCAGCATGCTACACGTTGCCTCGATGAAATTGTGCCTTCACGCGTTTGCCTAAATGTTGTCCCATCGTTAGTGGAATTGCGCCTTAACGGTGAGTTTGCCAGTCGAAGGTTTCCTCGGTTGATTTACGGAAAGCTGTATATCGATGATTGTTAGAAATCGTTAGGCCACATCAGGGAACGCGTATTCTTCGCCGCTATCATTATCGTACGAGCATAGCAAATAAATCAGACAGGGTAATTCCACGAATTGCAACCGCATTGTTACGTGCCGTGCAACAAATCATATCTGTGTGCGGCTGACACTAGCTGCTGCAATTACTGATATCGCGTCACGACTAGATGGAGCCGCTTTGAACTGTCACGCCGCCCGTTCCGGAAGCAATCAATTTGTCACTATGAGCCTCGATCGTTGATCCGCCATCGACCTATGAATAATGCATGGTCCCGTTGAAAAATCTCTCTCTCGCGTATTTTCATAAGGTACTGTCAAACACGCGTCCTATGTTGTTCCATCTCCTTGTTTCTTGGTCCGTCCACAAAACGCCATTGAATTTCCAATTCCTTTATCTCTCTCTTTCTCTCTTCCTCTATTTTCACTCCGTTTTGCGATTGATTGTGCAAATTTTCATGAAGCGGAATTCGGCCCTCAAACCTGCGCGTCTGAATCTCCTCTCCCAGAGGGTAAAACGAGCAGATCCACTGGTCTGATTAAGTTGTCGCAAAAGGAAGCAGCAAAGACGAACACGAAACGGAAAAGCAAACAGAGGCAGGCAGACGCGAAAAGCGTCGATGGCGATAAAAGGCCGCAGCCAGGGCGAAGCAGCGGAGGAAACAGAAGCACGATAGCGTGAAAAGGTGGCGCGATAAAAGGCCGTAACGACGAAGAAGTGGCGGAGAACGGAGAGAAAGGCCATCGTCGAGAAAGATTCTCGTGTCGTTCGAAGGAACCTCGAGAACCTCGGCACAGACGGCCTCGTGAATGTTTCAGCCAGTGAAAAAAACAAATTCCCTTTGCACTTTCTTCCGCTCCTTCCTCTTTCTTCTCCCTAGCAGTGTCTACTTCCACCTGTGACACCACGGGGACCATTCATGGCTAGCCGGAACCTTTCCTCTTTTCGGCGATTAGTCTGGCCGCGTGCAAGTCTTCCGGCTGTTCGGGAGACCAAGGGAACCTTTGATCGGCTAGAACTTCCGAGAGGTGTCGAAGGGAGACGTTAATGGCGGCACGTTTCATCTAACCCTCGATCTCGTCTGGATCCCGTGATTTGCTAGGGCGTACGCGCTTCCGGGCAAGAATTATGGGCCCACGAGAATTGTGCTTTATCGGCTGAGTGTGTGCTCGATGGCAATCCGAGTTGTAGCGCACGAGATGTGAGGGAAATTTAGAATATTCAAGAAACGAGTTCTAGAACAGCGCGAGTCCAATTCTTGACGTTTTATAATTATTTCGAACTCGTTCAGACCAACCCAGAAACATTTAAGACAATAGACAGAATTGAATCTAGGAAGATATCGATTGCTATTGATATCCAAAGGAATTAAAAAAAGTGTGTGTGACACGGATTCGTTACCCTTATTTCTTTGCACAATTACTATTAATAGTTTATGATCCAGTTCTATTTTGCTCTCGCCACTCTCTATGTTGGTGAATGTACTCCATACACAACACAATAGATGGAATACGCGTATACATTAACACTGATTGAAAAGTAATAATAGAAGCTTCGAATATAAGAGAATATAGTTAAGGGAACAGTACAACATAACGTGTTTACTGCTCGGTCTCTTATCTAGGCCTGACTCTGTAAACGTAGAACAGTCCTATGTTCAATTAGCTATCGAAAGAAAAGTGTAAACACATGCAAAATCTCGTGAAATCAATAACTCACGTAACCAGTTGAATTCACGTGTGTTTCTTTATTTACATTCTCGCCCCTGTGTCTATTGTTGTGTGCTAACGCTTATCCATATCACTTGTACTTTACATATTATACCAAACCTTCAAACATAGTCAAACTTCATGCAAACCTCGACCTCATTATTTTATCCATTACTAACCTCCAAATCCAAGATAATCCCTTCTTTCATACTTTCAAAAAATCTATATCTACTACACAGTTCTTTTTCAGTCAGAGATTTTAACGCTAAACATCGAAGACCTGTTGCAACAAAAATACTACTCTAAGTTTAAATAGTAAACCTTGTTCAACGGAATACGACGCTATTGTATATCTTAACTTTGAAGACGGTATTGCGACTGGTTAATTATTGATTATGATAATGGTAAATCAATGGAGTACCACACGATACTAAAACAATGTATGGACTAGAGGGTCGAGAATGAATGTACGGCAGGAAACACAGGGAGAAGACACTCGATGCTATTCGACTACACACGAATCGCTGATCCAACAACCGGGGGCCCCTTGTAATGCTTCATGGGGGCGAGGCCCCATGTCCGTGCGGGAACATCGATATATCAATCCGTTGGCCCGTGGATTGTGAATCTTCGCTCTCTCGCCGCTCCTCCCTTTCGTTTGGGAAATCGAGCAGCGTTATAAACTACCTTTGGATCGATTTGAAGTGAAGGCACTGTTACGCGACTCACGCAAAAGGAAAATCCTTTCTTTCGAATTTTCGTGCGTTTTCAGGACGAATAGCAGAAGCATTCAAAGTCTTCAATTTAAAGAAAGATCCAGTAATAATTCGAACAGTTTATGGTATAAAAACTATGTAGTACATTGTACGTAGTTGTGAATGCGCACAATTTAAACAAAATTTGAGAAAAATGGAATAATATGTAGGTATATAAATTGTATAATACAATATTTTTTAAGGCTGACATATAAGGAATTAATATCAGGACTCATTTCTCCGATTAATACTAGAACTATCAAGTCGGTCAAAATGATCGTTTGCCAATTGATTATAAAAATTATATAAACTTGCAGCGGTGCAGTTTTGTACAATATTCCGCGACTTTCTGTGCAAACGATAAATAAAGATTTACTTGACTTGCAATATATATTTCTGTCAAGTGTGTATCATTTTTATTTCTTTCATACAAATATGTATACTTTAATCGTTGATACATAGTTTTAGCGTTAAAGAATTCGTCGAAAGGAATGAACTTGCAAGAAATTCAAATCCTTAATCAGAATTAACCCACACACGATCATCACGATAAATCTACCCCAAATATCTATTATCTACCTTTTCACCTACGCTTTCGAAGATAACCCGAAAAAATGGTCACCAATCGCAACTGTAACTTACGAGGAGTCACGAGCAACGCCATCGATGTTTTTCATCCACGGTCTCGCGCGCTAAAACCCTGTTTCCGTTCTATTATGCGGCGTCGCGACGGACCGCGTAATTTATCGCGACGCGAGCCAATGTATTTTAGGCATTTTACACCAGAGCACTCGGCTGAGGCCGTCTCTTCACTGTTCGATCCCTCGATCCTGCCGCCGCTGTTTATTTACCGTCGACACGGACCAGCGAGAGGTTATTAATTATCGTTTGACGCGCGTCAGCACGAGAGAAAGGGCTCACGATTAGGCTGCGGCTACAGTGGATGCGTTTTCGTACGAACTGCGTTCACGCTTCCCGCTCTTGTCCGATAAAACGGATCAAACATATTCGTACTGTGATGCCCGGTTTGATTCAATTTCTCAAAACTGAACACAGAAAACTTTATTTATAAATTGCGAGAAATTACAAAGTGACCACGACGATGATAAAATAGAATCTGAGCCGGGAACGGAAAAATAGGGCTATTTAAGAATTTCGGAAAGTGAACCTTGAACTATGACTACGAAGGAGAAAAGGAAGAAGAGTTGAAAGGTGAAATGTGAGTAATAGGAAAAGCTGGTGACAAATATACATAAAGATTTGGATAGGACAGGATTGAGTCAAGGTAAATACAGAGTGTATAACAGTACGAACACGCTTACACTGTAACCGTAGCCTTAACCCATTGGCATCCGATGACGTAATGGTACGTCAAAATCAAATTGGTCTATTTCCGTCAACAGTTGAACTGGCCTTTTTCGCTGTCAATTAGACTGCGGATCTTGATGCACTTATGGCAAAAATACAGGGAGCATATAGCATGCGAAAATATATAGACTATTCAAAGTAAAGCACACGTTGTTACAAGTGTCTACCGAAGCTCCATTTCTTTAATTTTGTTGATCAAAATACGAATTTGCATAAAAATCTGTAGTGCACTAATAATGTACTTGTATGTTCAAACGTGTTTATTTCATTTAAATATATTTTGTAATTAATATATGAGCCGTTATTTTTGAAGATGGTATAAGTCCACTTTCGGAAAAAAATGAGTTAATGGTAATTTTAGTAAGATATAGATATCCTCTTTTTATTCCCTGAAATATCTCGATGTATGAAAAAATGGACTTATACCACTTTCAAAAATAACGGCTCATATATCACTAAACAACGAAGCAATGAGATACTCGAGAGAAGCGGACTAATAACCTGCATCTCGACCGAGCAACTTAATTTGTCAAGTTCGTCCACTGTTTACAAATTGAGTCAGTCTACGCGACATAACCGCGGTTGCGAATGGGTTAATCCGCCACGCGATGCTGAAGAACGAATCCGTAAAAGGCATCGCACTTACAGCACGACGGATGCAGTTTTTGCCAATCTCCAATTTGTCGTTAAATCGCCTCTTAACATGTGTATCGATTCAATGGTATTTATGCATAGGGAAACCGAATACGCGATTAGATTCTAGACCCAAAAGGTCGAGGTAAAGCTTTACGACAGGGGTTGAAAACATCTAATGGAAGAATACTTCCTGGTACTACTGGGCACGGTTCAGTTGCGCTCTGTTATTAGCAAACAAAATTCGTAATTAGACTGGGGATATTTATTGCAAATTCATATCTTTATAGACAGATTTAACGAAATGGAATCTGAATACAGGTCAGTTCATCCTTTAAACCTTTCGCTATGGCACTCTAAAATTAAAATTAATTCTCAAAGCACTGGTGGGGATTATTTTCATTATTATAAATGTACGGTTATAAATGATTGCATATTTCACTTAATTAATTATGATAGAATAAGTATAAATTATAATGAAAATGGTATTGTGTTACAAGAAACGAATACGTGTATATTTTTGCCAAATGATTTCACAATCTTTCAGGCCGCATATAGTAGCAAAAAGGTTAATTGCTATATTGTACACCTTATGTAAATTTTACCTATTATGCAAATTTTTTGGAAACTTAAATTTCCCATACATCTATAAAAATCGGCCATCAACTTGTTATATTCCCCCACCTCTCACATCACAAATTTTTGTTAAGACCTCAGAAAATTTAAATCGACCCTGATTCTGAAAATATGTAATCGCATTTCACGGCTGTAAAGATTCCAAAAAGGATCAGAGGAAGGTTTCTTTATCAACCATTACGAGTCCACAAACGAATCGCCAAGTTCGTTTGCAAGTTTATCATTCGCAACTCAGACCAAAAATTCTATTGCCTCTTCGATATCTTTCCGCTCTATCGTTTGTCCGTTTATACGAGTAGTCTTATCGAACTACTTATTCATACTCCTTATAATCAGAGATTCACAGTTTTCTTCTACTATTTTTGCCCGGTAACTTGCGACAATCGGTTCAGGAAAACGAACTTTGTCTGTCCTACCAAGTAAGCATCGTTTTATACCCTTTGCTGGATAGCCCGATCCTCGATTACGAATCGTTAACATCCGATACGAATTTCCTCTCTGTCGCGATTCAGTCTCTGTGCTCCGGAATTAGCGGACAACCATGCCCAATCTCGTAATTCCGTGTTAAGCGAGCGAACACGATCGTCCAGTTGTGATCGCTCAAGTGGACAAAAACTCTCGCAATCGAATCGCCCCGGCTAAGTGAGAGGCTGCTTGATACAACTCTTGGCCGAATCATTGTAACGAAATACGTGATCAGTTTCAGACGTAGCAAACGGATCTGCATTCGGAAGGTAGAGAAAGGAGATATACAGTCAGTCGCAAACGTCCACGTACACTTATAAATGTCAAATACTTAGAATATTACAAGAGCTTCGTTCATTTTAGGAACGCTAATTTATTTGTTAATTAACGTTAAGAACGTTATCAAAAAATGGCGATGTTTCTTTCTAATTATTTGGAGCAAAACGTACACAAAATGAAGACTTCATAAAAGTCTACGTCCGCGTATTAAAGTGTACAAAATCAATCGTTATAACTGTATTTAGACTATCTTCTGACGTCCTATAATTTATTTAATATAAACGAGATTTTGTATACCTTTAGGAGCAACATTATTCATCTAATCAACGATGCTCCTTTTGTAAAATGTCTCCCGGGGATCTTTTCGCTTGGAATTTTCTTTATTTATTTACAAAGTAATAAGGTCACTTACAAAATTACTTAATTTAAACTTCGTAGAAACGTGGAATGAGACGAAAAGTTGTTCACAAATCCAGTTTACACTACTAAATATTCCATTTACACAGTTAAACGTACTATAAGACGTGCTATGAAATTCCTGACGGATAAAACTGTTGCGTCTTTTGCCAAGTACAGATATATTAATTAGAAAAAGTAGCTTAGGAGAAAATTTTATATATTATAAATGTTTACTTTATAACACGTCCTAAAATAATGTAAATATTTCAAACTTAAAATCTACGTATGTATCTACTTTCGTGACTGACTGCACAGCTCCTGTCTCTCGTAATTAAGAGTTTCCCGACAGTAGCACTGTTTCCCGTCACTCGTTCGTCGAACACTCGAGATGCTCCTTTTGCTCGAGTGGGTTGAGTCCTTCCACTCAAGAAGACTTCGCGAGTCCTTCGCCCGGACCTGACTACTGTCATTCAAAGGACCCGAACCACGACTTTAACCAGACATCCTCTTGCACCCTCGCACGATTCGATCGATCGTGTGGCGCTTAACGCGGAGAAACGCACAAAAGGGAACTCGATTTTCCAAACGCTCGCTCGTAGTTCCATGCCTCTCCGTTCGACCAGTCGTACATCACACGGAAGGAGGAATAAGGTAGAAAAGAAACAGGGTTCGAAAGCAGCGAGAAAAAGGTGAAAGGGAATGGTAAACGAGAAACGTGGGGAGAAAGGCGGAAGGGCTTAAATCAATAAATTTCAAAAGCCAAAGCCGCCGCCTTACCGTTATAACTCTCGAAGCGGGTACCTTTGCCTCGCGTATATGCCATCAGAGGAGACAAAGAGACTTGCACTCGAGCAGTCAATGCTGCAGGGACCCAGTGCAAAAGCCGAGGGGGAAACAAGAAGAAAACGAAAGGGTCCCGAGGTGCACGGGACGCCGCAAAAGAGATTGATGTTATTCGATTTTCGGATTCGAGATAAGTTAAAGGACAACCCATCCCGGTATCGCTTGGATCGCGAAATCGTTTTGTCTCTACGCGCCGTTTCCTCGCGCGAACGCGCACCCATTTTCAACCTACCAGTTTAAAGTTCGCCTTACGATCTGCACGCGAAGCTTTATTGCTACGAGAACGGTTTACTCAGCGGATGAAATTTTTTGGCGAACAAGAAATCAGCGATTAGAGATGCATTCGGAGCAGGGATCGGCAAAGTGTTTTTTAGGGGTTGAAAAGGTTCCGCAAATAACTGTTTTAAATTGTTAGAATCATAAGTGAGATCTCATTAGTTAGCAGAGTCCTAAATTAGTAGCATAATGAAGTAAATTGAGGGGTTCGTAACACAAATAATCCTTGTCAGTTTTTGCCTCTTTCCGGAAGAGCAAAAGATCTTTAACCCCTTGTGATATAATCACGAGTCTCACTCGTGATGAATTTATAGTTTAAATACAACAAAGAAACACTGCATTTGCATCTGAGAATAATTTCAACTTCAACTATTGTTTTAACTTACAAGGTTACAGATTATTAAATACAGACTAATTACAATATTACAACATTTCGCATTTCACAGCGTGTCAAAGCAATGAATATTCAATCCAACTATTTGTAATCAGTAAAAAAAATCATATACAGCAAAGGATTAATTTTTCTCTAATAAATTTCAATCGTCTTAACGAAACATTTAACGTATCACACTACTGTTGTGGATACTATTTGTAATTACATTGCAGAACCAATCACGTTCGAATAAACTATAACACTGTGTATCTCGTGACCGTAATTCCTAATTTTACCAAGGGTCGTTTTTCAAATGAACTCTTCGATTCGTTGAAAGACGGAAATCTCTTTGATTTGCGTGAGCGGAACAGAAAACCGCTGGCGTTGTTGAGAGATTAAAAAATAAAACTTCATCGCTGGGAATCATTTTCGTTGTAAGATACTTGCAATTTAAAGCGAATGCGGTCTCATTCTTGTTCCCTTAAGGACAGCAATTGCGTATAATCGTCTTTCTTTAGATGAGTTCCACCACGCACGCACCGTGGATGATTCAGAGCACAACGTCGTGGGCTTGCGATATAAATTCTAAATTATTAGTTTGCCGCAAGGGAGACGGAATCTTCGTAATCCTTTTTCTCCCCCCTTGTCCTCTACGCTAGAGAAGAGAGAACGTACACTGGTCGGTTCGCGTATTTCACTCGTACCGAGCTATTCGTAATTAGAAAGCTATTCAGAAGTACGCGCATCCACTCTACGCTGATGGATACCGACCATATCTCACGCGCGCGGATGCTGCTGCTACCTTTCATCTCGCCAAGTACGAAAGAGCGTTAAAAGTGAAGCCACCTCGTTGATTTTTCTTTGTGACCGCGAAGCCTAGGTTTCTGATTAACCTATCACGATAAACCTGCCCATAGAACGGTGCTCCTTTCTAGGTAAAAGCATTCGTGAACCAAATTTCGACGAGAGTTTTAGTAGGTCTTGCTGATCGACTGAAAATTCTTTTATCTATTTGGGGGTAAAAGATAATTATAACGTCGAGAGGTCTCGAAATTTAACAAGCTTCGACTTTCGAGAATTGGTCTACTTTTACGATACGAAACTCTCGAAATTTAGGCAAATGATAATTTGGATAAATAAAGAGAATATTGCCCTGATACGAATTTATTTAACTAATAATCTAATAGAGTTCGCGTTTAGACTGCAGATTTATTTTAACACTAGTACTATCAACGATTAAAAGGCACTTACATATTTGTATTCAAAAAATCATCGTGAAAAATATTTCGGAAACGTGAAATTCTTGAGAGGCAAATTTTGACTTAATCTTCTGACAAAAAATTATAAAAATTCTTCGGAATTCTATAGCTTTAAATTTATATAATATTTGTAAAAAATTACGAATGGTTCATTTTGATAACCTTAGTAGTTCTAGTGTGAATCAATACAATTTTACTAATTCATTACAGTTGTTTATCTCTTCGAGGCACAAGATTTATCGTAGTAATTTTAAAATTTGTAAGTGGGTTTCAAACCATTTCACCATGCAAAGCTATAAAAAAGGTGGGACATTTTCCATACTGCTGTGCTTCAAAGAATTATATCGTAGTCTAATTGTAACCACATTTAAGTTTCATTCAATTAGATTCAATAAGTAATCTGTTTTTCCAAAGCAGCATTTATCAAGATATTAATTTCTAACAAAATTCTCCTTGCGAACAAGAGGAAACAAAAATCAGAATTCGTCGTTTAAAAAGCTTCGAGTTTCGAGAGTTTCGCGAATCGAGAAATTAGGTTTCGACCTATCTCTGGTAATTATGAAGGCGAAGGGAAAGGATCGGATCGATAGATCGGTAGCGTAACAACGGGAACGAATTAGATCGTGCACGCCGCTCACGGAAATTCGTAATTACGGTTAGACAATAAAAGAGAGCAAAGGGAGGCGAACGAGCGAGCGAGAGGGAACGGCGGAATGCGTTTAATAAACGTTGATCGCAGAAAATTGGCGAGGGGCCCAAAGTCGAAACGGCCCCACGAGCGTAGCGTGCTACGTGAGTCACTTTCACGCCTCGGGGAATTGCCGTTCCCAATTAATTCGCTATTCGAAGGAATGTTTCATTAAGGCGTTTATTAATGCTGTCTTATTTCTATTAACACCATTGACCTTCGCCACTGAGAACTATCTTGATCCCCCTGAGAAAGCGAGCTCATGCGAACGCAGCGCCGCTGAAAAATTACGAAACCCGAGGCCGGTTTAATCGCTTTAAATTACTATAATGTCGGACAGGCGAAATTATTATTACAGGCGTGTATTGCTACAAATAATCGGCGGTATTGAAAACGCGTTTACTTCCGTTGCAGTTAAAACATTTCATTTTTTCCCTTCTTATCCACTTTTTCACTTTTTCCTTTTGTTATTATTATTATTATTATTATTATCTCGCACTCTAAAAGCGACGCCGCTTTAAACGATGCTATTCGCTTCGATGAAATTTTTAAGATAATGTCACCGGTACGCCATTAATTCTCGACTGTTCCCTTTTAAAGTTTCACAGAGTTTAAACGACGAAGAAAAATCGTGGCATATTTCACGTGGTTTTCCTTTTTTCCCCCCTTTCCTTTTTTTCTCTCTCTCTCTCTCTCTCCCAAACGAAAGACGCTTCCACTCGCCCCTTGGAAGAGGCGTGAAAGAAATAGAAATGCGAAAGCAAGAAACTCTGAACAGTGACGTCGTGACTTTCTCGCGCACACCCCAACTTCGTTATTCATGCCCGTACCCACCCCCCATTCTTCCTTTCGCGGATCATATATTTTTCATCTGCCGTTTCCTTCGCTTTCGCAACGCCCTCAGATATCGTCGTTAAATAATCAAGCGAACGATCTACGCGCCCTTCGCATTTGCCTTCAACTTCAAACCCTTTCGTTTATCTTTCTTTCCTCTCTACCTTTTCTTCTTCTTCTTCTGCTTGCCCTTTTCTTCTGCGGCATCACGTTTGCTCTTCTTCTGTATCTGTATTTCGATTTATATCTTCTTCTTCCTCTTCTTACCACCCCATTTGTCTTCTTCTTATCCACACGTTTGTCTTCCCTTCCTCGTTTCACTTCTTCTTCTCCGGTTTCTTTCTTCCTTTAATCTCCGATCTTCCATTTCTTCCTCCTTTATCTTCCCTTCCCGATCCATCCATATTTCCTTTCTCTTTGGCCCGTGCTTATTCTTTTTCTCCACCCGAACGCGGCCTGTAATTCTTTTCTTGGCTCACTTCTTTTCTTCTTCTTGTTTCTCTTGTTGCTACCTTTCTTGAATCGAACACGGGGCACCGCCAAGAGTTTAACAACCGCGCCAAACTGTCCACGTGATAATTCTTTAGGTTCTCTTCCGCGGACAATCCGTTGTACGCAACGCGTGTAACCGTGTCTCAACATGCTCGGCTCGTCGCGCAAATCGGCAGGTGGGTGGATAAGTAGATGCGTTACGCGATTCGCAGACCAACGACCTACTCGCCAATGAACTTGCACACTGACAAGGTGGTCGATTTCGAATTTCGCAAAACTTCTTGTGAGTCGCGAACCGTGCGTTCGCCAGAAGTTTGCCAGCGAAAGGAATGCGGGTGTGATTGATTGGTTAGGGCAGTGTTTCCCAATTGTTTTTGAGGTGAGAACACACTTTAACCCTTACGCTACGACGAAATTGGCCGTCGGTGAACTAAGACTGTATAGGATAATTCAGCCGCTAATTTACAATGTAATATTTACTTATAAATTTAAAGGGACGCGTGTTAGAAAAAGAACGTTGGCAACGTTTTCGATAGCGTTCGCCATGCGATTGCAGATAGATGAACGCTATATTATTCCGATGTTGCCGATAGAGGGACGCAAATATCTCCCTTATCATTATATTCGTGATAGAAGCCGAATGTTCGTCGGCCTCGGCGCGAATCATTTGATGGAATTTTTACCGTAAAAATCCCTGTTACGAAATTCATCCCTTTAATCTTCGCCGGTGCTGGAATGCCGATTTTCATCAAATTTGGTTATTCGGGCTCGCTGTCGATGCTCAATACGCTTTCGAGGTATGTAACACGCCGCGCGCTCATCGGCAGCGAATAACGAAGCAGCTAAATTTCGTTAATAATGAACGGTCCTTCACGCGGATGGTTCATCGAAAATGTTCGGTTAACGTTTCCCGTTTAAACATAGCCAAATATTCAGAAATGTGCCCGTGCAAAAAGCAACGTGTCTTGCGTAATTAATATCGATGCAAATGAATACCGTCCTCCTTTGTTAATTAATTCTTCTGCTGTATGCTTTAAATGAGAACAATATTTATTATTATTATTTCATTTATTCGCGGGATAAAAAAAACCCATTAGTAAAGAAAGTGATACAATTATAGAATATTAAATGTAATCTGCGACTGAGTGAGTGATTCCAAGTAATGAACGTTTAAATGATAGAAACGAATGGTTAAAGACGTCGATCAAACAATGTGCAGCATCAGCGAGAATTAACATACGATTATACGGCTTATAGAGGCCGTAATATGTTCGATGGTGTTCGATGTGAAATAATTCAGAATGACGTACTATTCTGGAAGGCACATTAAGTTTAAACATTTCAATGATATTCAGTCACGAGATCAGACAATTAAGTATCCTATTAACGAAGACTAGGTCAGCTACTTTGCTGCGGTGTTCAAATGTGGTCAAATGAAATTTGGTTAGAACGTACTCGTAATTATGAGGATATCTAGGCATAGGATCACCAACTATGATAAGCCGCCAAGCGTAGAAATTTATGTTGCGGTCTTTCAAGAGCGTATTTATCGTGCAATTAATTAACGTGATGCTCGCGGGTGATTATACATTCGAAGTATCCGATGCAAGAGAATCGCGTTTTTCCAGTTTAACTGGGACCATCGTCGATGGCTCGCGCAACTTCGTGGTCGGAACACAAATGAGATATACTCTCGGTTACGTTTACGTTCGTTAAACATCATTATCCGCGAGAGTATTTCTACCTAATGCATTAATCATTATCCGAATAGACAGAGTACACGAGATATAACGGAGAAGGGTAGAGGATACAGTGCTATCGATTGCGTTTCACTTTGATAGCGCGATGAATATTTGGGACGTGTAAATGTTGGTTATGCACGCAACATTGCTCACAATTTGATCGTGCCGTTCGATCAACAGGCACGACATCTTCCATCTATCGTGTCCTTTGCACGCATCCGTGATTGAGAAATTAGGATTGCCTATCGATTAAGATACCACACCGGGTGCTTCCTTAAGAAAAGCTATTACTCGGCCCAGCTCTTAACCCATTTACAACCGATGAATGGTACGTCAACTTCATACTAATTCATTCCTGCCAATGACGTACTGGTTTGTCAATATAAAATTAGATAATTTCCGCTGGTGATGTACAAGTACATCAAAAGTTAAATTGGTCTTTTGGCTAATAATGTAAGATCCATAATTATGTTTTTACTTGGAATGTGATTGTTTCAAGCAAGATTATTTTACGTGGCTGGTCGCTTATATTTAAACTTTAACTCTCGACTAACTTTAAACTTTATTTTAACAAAATTCATTTGGGACCGCGTGTATGCATCACGTATGATGTACGAGAAGGTGAACATGTCAAATAGAGTGACGCTTTATCATCTTCGCTCATTCTCAATTTCTTTTGCCTTATTTCAGGTAGATCGATAAGCTCCTGATGCTTGCAAATATCTCTAAAATAGTCCCTTTGCAGACTATTACTTCCATCCGTGTTTCTTCTTAATCCACTTCGAGAATAGCGCCGCGATAACTAAATCCAGAACCAGATTATCAATCGAAAATCTATGGAAACCACTCCGAGCGTACAAAGGACATGTTCATCAATTTCCATCATTGTTTACCATCGATCCGTGCCTGCAAACGTAATTCCTCGATCGCATTAGCACCCATGCGTCCTAATAATCTCGCGGTCGTCAGGTCTCGCTATTTCGCGATTTCAATCCCTTCTCCCTTTGTCACGGAACGCTTATCTCTTCAGCGAAAGCATATCACGGTGAAAACAAGCCCGATTACACTCGAAGCGGTAGGGCATTACGTGCTGAGCGATTCGGTCGATTCCGTGGACAGACAATTCCAGCGCTGTTTACCGGTCACCCTGTATACAGAGCAACCGCGGCCGATAGTTGCACTGGTATGCACTTAGGCTACAATGCGCCTGGGTACATTGTGTCTCTCACGTAAGCGTTAATACCGGCACAAGAGCGTCGGCGGTGGCGACCAGAGGGACAGGGTAGGTTGAACAGTGCTACAAAGAGGAAGATCCATGGAGCAACGGAGAGAAATACAAGGGGGAGGGAGGGAGAGAGCAGAAACAGAAGGACCAAGGAGCATGCCAGAACCAAAGAGGAGGCAATAGAGGGACGAGGAGAGGCGTAAGCCGAGATGCATCTCCGTTGCTTGCAGAGGATCGTAATGCTGCGACATTGTTCCCATTTGTGGTGACCCGGTGTCGTGGGTACCACGTTACCGTCTACGTCTATACGGAAACGCAGGCAGGCATCGTAGGTAGGCACCGATTACTCGTGAAATTTCAACGAAAAGAATTCTTCGAGCCTTCGATCGTTTCGGTAAGGATTGCCATCTTGCGATTAGTACCATCTTAATGTAAAATTCGAAGAGTCGTAAATTGCCAGCCGGAGATTGCAATTAAAACTCGCAGACCGAGATAGCAAAAAAATTCATGCGTTAAATTATAAAAATTTCGTGTGTGTAAATGTAAATTATTGGTTTAGAACGTACTGCTCTTTCAAGCATACACTTGTCATTGAATAAATGTAATTACAGAAAAAATTAATATACATATACAGAGCTTGGAATATTGTATCTATTTAAAGATATTCACATATAAGAACATTCTGTGTGTATCTCTCGGATACACCGCGAGCTCCCGAGGTTTAAAAGAACATAGGAGACAGGATAATCTCGACGACCAAAGCTCAACTTTGTGTTTTTCCTCGACGTGTAACAAGATGGGCGTAACAAGTAGAGGTGGTACAGAGGGTGTATCTGTTTGATTTCGAACTGCTCGCCAGTTTGCCAACCGCCACCACCAACCCTTTCCTGTCTCGAGTATCGCGCGGCTCGCCTCTGCTCATTGCAAGCGGTAAGCAAGCGAGTAGGTTGCATTAGCCGCGGCATTTTCGAAGCGACGTCGGCGAGCTTTTGCGTCAGCTTTCGTCAGCTTCTCTTCTGAAGTATCCGAAGCTTGGCACGAGATACAGAAAGTCGAGAATAAAAATCGACGTGTCTGCACGCGAGCGCGGGGACTCCGATGTGTGTGTGTGTGTGTGTGTGTGTGTGTGCGTGTGTGGGGGGGGGGGGGGTACACCGTGAAGAGGGTTGAAATGGAAAGGGGGTGGGTGCTGCGGGTGCTTCGGATTTGCGGCAGAGAGCTTCGACAAGGCTCTTTCTATCCATTACGATCAGGTGGGAGAAAGGCCGGGCCGAGCCGCACCAGTGAAAAGTGTTTTAAAGGGAAACGTCGAAGCGCGGCATGGATCGCGAGCTTCACGTATGCTTTTTATGTCCATGAGATTTTTATGGTTTTAATGACGCTCTCTCGCGCCCAGTAGGATTTAAACTGCTTTTAAATTCCGTGCGCCGCGGCTTAAGCGGGAAATCTTTCCCCTTCTTTTTTCCTTTTTTCCGTTCACTTTTTTATCCAACCCCCTCTATCTCTCTTTCACACACATACTAACACACGCGCGCGCGCACACGCACGTACTTTTTTTCTTTCTTTTTTGCAGCATTGACGAAGGTAATGTAACCGCTCGGCCATCAGAAAACAGATGGAATTGTTTATGGCTTTTAACGAAAAAGACACAGATGTAAAGAAGAGAGAGAGAGAGAGAGAGAGAGAGAGAGAGAGAGAGAAGCCCGGAAGAGGTAAAAGGTTCCCTCCTCTGTTTACTATGCAGCATTCTTTATAAACCTATTGAAGGAATTAACGCGCAGCAAGGCGCGGATTTAAGTTTCATGGTACTCCACCAGATTACATACCCGATCCCCGTATTAATTCGCCGAAAAAGGATTCCTCCGAGAACTTGTCCTCTTCGGGAGCCGGCTCGAACCAGCGTTGGATCCAATTTTAATGAACCCACGCACCAACACGCTTACTATTTTATTTGTATTTTTTTCCCGACTACGGGTGTCATTCCCATGCGCGATACACGTGTTGCAAAAATTACTAGGCTCGTACTTTTTGCACGGGGGGGATTCGGAATGGTTCGCGAGACCCATTGTTAAGAAAACGACGCACGATTAAGGAGATCGATCGAATACAGTGTACTCGGTATTGGTCTGAAGGATGCGGTATTCAATTATGCAACGAACATCATCCTCGTTCCGTGGTTCACCGCGCTCCATTTCACTTTCGAGGGGCTGAGACAACCCCCTAAATACAGCAGTGGAATCACGTAAGCATGCCATGCGTTGGATGTGCTTGATACGTCTATCTTGTTATATCATTACTACGATGCTACGTATTCCAATGCGAAATCCCTCTTTTAACCCTTTGCCTTATGATCGTCAGATTGCGGACGTTTATGCATTTATGGGAAATATGAAATTGCGAAGAGAAATAATGGTGCAGGTAACGTGTAAAAATTATTATTGCTATTATTATTAGACTGCCGATTTTTGCGCAGCTGTAGGAAATTTAAATGCATAGAAAGGCGCGAAATGTATGTAGTATGCAAGAATATAACAAATATTTAAAGTATAATACAAATTACTGTACTTTGCAAGTGGAACAGTGTTCCATTTAAATTCTATACGTTTAATTGTGTTAATAAAGCGATGAATTTCCATAAAGATCCACAGTCTGGTAATAAGGTTGCACAGGAACAAAATTACGAATATACAAATGCCAAAGGAAAAATGGAGAAATAGAAAATTTACAGAGAAGTTAATAATTCCATGATGCTTTAAATGAATTAAAAGACCTGTCTTTTTTGCTCATCACTGCATTTGTTAATTACAGGTTTCGCACTCCAAATTCGCCCCTTTGTACATCATGTTCACTTTTTTGCAACTCAAATTCACTCTTTTGTGAATCAAGCTTTTGTACAAATTTTTCTTCTTAATCTACTGTAATAGAAATAAAATCCAATATAAATCTCGTGTTCCGAAATGCAACATTTTATTGCACGTAACAATGAACACAAAATACTTACTTAATTAGTAGTATTAGTATTATTACTTAACTAGTATTGGTATTATTCTTTAAACAGCGTAATAGTTGCAACGGAATGATTAATAGCATCCACCAAATGATCATCTGGTTTGAAAAATCAGTCAAGGTATTTGCTGCACAGAATTTAATTCTTAAAAATTCTTTTTTAATAGTATTTCTCATTCAAGAAAGTGAATATGATCTGCATAAGAGTGAATTTGGAATGCAAAACCTTTAATTAATAACTGAAGAACGTTAATCCCTTGATGTACAACAATGGGTCACACTCGTGACACGAATTATGGTGTTGGTTCAATAGAAAGAGGATTCTACTTGCAATGAATTTAAAGTTTAACACAATTTTTGGTTTCGACTCATAAGATTAGGAGTCGCTAATTAAAAATTACATGTAACATTTGAATACTTTGCATGTAGTATTGTATAAAGCTAACGAATAACTTACGTAGCGTGCATTGATGATAAAAAAAAATAGTATATCAAGGGGTTAAGCTACGTAAAATCAGTCATTTCATATATAATACAACAACTCAACAATTAGAAGAACCAGAAACAGTTTGCCGAGAGTGAAATGAATAGAGGCGCAAATAATACCATTCCCATGGAAAACTCTCTTCCTTTTTCCTTAAAACGCGTCACGATGTCGCTTCCCTGAAATGTTTACAGACACAAGACCGGTGTGCGCGCCTCCGCACTATACATAATGCATCCGGCATATAAGAACGTTTCACGTGTTCCTCGCGAGCGGTAAAGAGATGAGGACACAAGGATAGCGGAAAAGAGGACGGGAACCGATATATCGGGCCGGCAAATTATTCATGCCGGCACACGAATCACCGTGGGCCTATTTCTTTCCAAAGCAAAAACGGGATCAAAGATATATCCCCGGCGCTGTACGCGAATTCGATTAACCCTATTTCGCGAGCTACTCGTCGAAACCATCGCAACAGCCCCGATCCTATCTACCTAACTGTCTGTCTAGCAAATCCACCGGTGTCCCCGTGGTTTTCCTGCTCGTTTGTTTGCGCTTTGAGGCAGTTCGACAGCGATCAAAGTCATCGTCCAACACACGCCTGGCCTGAATCCCCAGCTATTGAAAAATGTCGCATTTCGCTGAAGAATTTACGGTGCGCTTGACGTCACATCGATATCGGATGAACAGTTATTGATATTCCTTGTCGAACGTTATTTGCTTTCATTTTTCTTTTTCCCTATCGCTGTGTGTATATCATTGAATAGTTAACCTTCTCTCTCAACTCTGACTTATTCGATCAATAAGTAAGGTAATCTTTACTTTGCAGCCGATATTCTACTATAAATTTCGAAACTGCATCATCTCGCAGCAACGGCGGCGGCAGCGGCAACAGCAGTAGCTCGCATCACAGAAACTTGAATCGCTTTTCCGCTTGAAACTTTGTCACGCTTCACTGTGTGCCAAGAAACAGTTCCCTGAATACGCTTATTATTATAAGAAACTTCTCTTGCTCGTATTCCGACACTATGCTTTCCTATTGTGTCATCAATGAAGTACTCTGAACAGCGACATAGGTCGTCGAGCGGACTTAATTCACTATTTCAGAAGTGTCCATCGGTTAATTGCAGAAATCGACTTGGAACACGAGGTCGATATTTTCAGTGCTGCCAAGAGCGAAGACCCTTTGAAGCAGGACCGGCTTTCAGGCTTGATTAAACAGCCCCATAGAAATTCAAAATTCCTCTCGAAAGGGATCGCATCAAGATTTAAGGGTTCGAGGGCGAACGATGAAGGAGAAGCGTTCGAGGCGACGCTTCGTTGCCGTTGGTCTTTAACCCAAAAACGTTCACAGCATTAGAGGACGATAATCGAAAATCAATATGGACGATAAAAAGCGTAAGGAAACCCGCTGCCGGGCCACAGACTTCTTGCATAATAAATCTCTTTCTCTCTTTCCACGAGGTTGTTTTAACCGACGGAAGTCCTGTTCAACCTATTGTGCGAAACTCGTGATGCACTTTATAGACGACCGGATTGTGGATGCTTCGGGTTTTCGTTGTAAAATTCTAGTCTAATGATGTTGGCGCGGTGTTGTTCGGGGCAAATTAGCTTTAAATCACCGACGATGTTTTCACTGACACGATTTCACCGACAACGAATTGATTTTGTTTATACACTGACACGTTCAGATCACCGACAAAAAATGGTTGCATCGGCACTCACTTTGCCAACAGATTTTATCAGTAATGCGTACACAACATATTGTTACAGTTAAATATTGAGTCGTTCCATAAATAATAATTCTTAAAGTAAATGTTTAATATAAAATACTTATAATTTAACTGTTTTTGTTGGATTGGAAGATATTAGAGTTTTCGATTGATTTTTAACTGAATTTGTCCGTATCTTAGAATACACAGTTGCTACAGAAAGTATTCGTACACCACTGTATCTTTGCATTTAAGCACCATTCAGTTAGACGAAACCGTACCAAATTTGTTACCACCGAACGTAAATGTGGTTAAACAATGGAAAATATAGCACAATTAAATCTGAATAAGCAGTACTTAATTATAAAGATACAATGGTATACGAATGCTTTTTGTAGCCACTGTATAATATGAATTACAGTTTGAACACACTTGTGATAACAACAATACGTCTGACCGATACGAGGCGTAACTCGCGACTGAATTCTCTCTCTCTCTCTCTCCCTCTCTTACATAGAACATAGGCATATCTTGAAGCCTAATCATAACAGAAGCTGTCGCGGTTAATACAAATCGATAGATGAGATTTCTGTTCCAATAGTTCCACTTTTGATTTAAACTATAGACTCCATTCTGCTCCATAACCTTTCCCGTCTCAATTTTAAATTAACAATAATTAATAATCAATTTATAACAGTCTATCGTTTGATGTAGAAAAATACCGCATTACTTTTGGGATTACCTAATATACATATTTTTTTGCCTCAACGTTGTATTTGCAATTGAGTTTAATTTCAACTTTGTTGATTGAACATTATTAAATACAAACTAATTCCAGTATTACAGTGTTCCGCATTTGACACAATGTGAATGTAGCAAATAGTTATGGCAACTATTTATGAATCTCGCGAGTAAGAAAATCACATGGCAAAGGGTTAACGGATTCGTGCCGTTTCGAAATTCATGGCTTCGATTATTCATATCGATACGTACTCTATATCGATGAAAGAAAAAAGGGACTAGCCACAGGAGAGAGAAGCTTACGTCATAAACTGGAGGAACCGACCGAAGTATATCTGGAGGATCAACAAACAGCGAAATCCCAACATCTGGCAATCTGTTTGCTTCCGTTGGTGGTACGCGAGTAGAAGATAGAATTGTCGTATCCTGCTGCCCGAGGCATCCGGCCCCCACTGGTTATTCCAAGCGAAATGTAGCGTAATAATCTCGGATGGACCAAGTTCCAGGAATACTTTACCGTGTCGCGAATTCGTCTTAATATCTCCGAGATCGAATCGAGCATAGATTAGCCACTGTATTACCATCGACGAAGCCTAGAATTGACTATTCATTCTCATACAGAATCATCTGGGCCCTGACTTCTTTAGTATCTCATACGACATTACTAATTTAAAGTAGAATAAAACAGCAATTGTTTTCGACATACGTAATCTCTACTATCCAAATTTATAGTAACGTGTGTGTATACTGGCGGACGAAATTATAAAACATCTGGAAAATTTCTGGGACGAGGTTTGAATTTTATATTTATATTAAGGAGCGTCGCATGTGGAATAAAACCATTTAATGGTAACCAATACCTTTGTAAATGAAACAAATATCTAATTCAAATCAAAGTAATACAATGTCACTTGGACAAAATTGTAAGATCCATATCTTTGGTAATTAAAAGAATATATTGGGTTGAATGGAAAGTTCGTGCCGAATTTTGTATTGAAAAAGTATAGTTATTGAAGTTTTTACGTGACTGCGTTTACATGTTTATAGTTAGTTTTACATCGATAAAGTCTTTCTTAAACCAAAGTTAAACAACTAAATTAAGGTACATTCAGATCTAACCGTTGGGTATTTAATAAAACATTGCGAAATACAATATAAGTATAATGCGGTACGAACTTCTCCTTGAACCTACCAAACAATACCTAATCAAAGGTATCACTTGTTTCCGAATATTAATAATATTCAATCCCCCTGATTTTCAATTGCACACAATTTTCATTCCATAAATTTGGTCCAATTCTAACCTGACACGCATGAAGTTTCCCATAAACAAGCAGTCTATCCCGTAGTTAGTCCACGATATTACACAGCCGGCAAAGTTAATTAACGCCCAAGGAAGAGACAAGATCCAATACGATAGGAGCTAATTGTTAATCCTGCAGTCGATACCCTGCCGATTAATCCCGCCGTCTTATAGTCGATCGAGGATTACCCGAATCGATCCGTGCAACAATAGCTACCGGTGCTCACGGATCGCAGTGATACGCCTTTGAGGATAGGAAGGACCGATTCCTCAAGGGGGCTGTCGAAACGCACGTGCGCGCACTTCGCTAAATATACGTGTATATACAGACACGTCGTCGGGTACATACGCATATATCGCGGCGTGTCGGACCCCTTTGGCATGAATATGTCGCTATCTCGGCGCCAGTGGACAGGTATACCTAGCCACGGTACATAAACGTGGCCGAGCAATAATCCGTTTCATCTTGCGGTCAAACGATCGGTCCGTCGTCTATAATACGAAAGCACGATCTTCCTGGCCAACTATAACCCCCTTCCTCTTCTTCTTTCTTTCATCTTCGTCCTTCTCTAGTAGGAATTCTTCTTTCTGCACGTGTAGATTTTGCTTGCCCGCATACCTCGCGATCAACGCGCGATCTTCCTATATACGTATTCCTGGATCGATCTCCTCTTCGCTGAACAGTTTTTCCATACTGGTGCACAAACGTCCACGGGGACGTGGTAATAATCTTCGATGGATTCTGCGTTTGCAACTGCCGTGTGTTCGTTCGTGTTTTTGCGATGCGCCGCCGCCGCATAACGGAGCGATTTCGCAAAATTGATCTAGGAAAGTATCGATCGATGGAGGCTGGTCTTATTCTCACGTTCGAGCGGAAAGATAACGTTGCTATCGCGAATATTAGATCATTGCGAGGTCGATCGCGAGGCTACCGGGTTATCGTTAACGATGGTAGATTCGTACAGTTATGTAACTCTTTTCTATTAAACATAGGTAGGCTTTCCGTATCTGAAGTAATTACGGAAATCTGTAATGACTGGACTGTAGATGTTTATGGAAATTTATATTTCTATAAGCAGAACTAGAGAATTGGATTTGTTTCGCCGCCTAAATATTATAACGTGTACTTTACTATAGATACTTTGTATACTTTTGTGAATCCAATACGTTCTGTATTTCTTCACGCATTTAAATTTCATATAAATGCATAAAAATCCACGGTCTAATAATAACACGCGATAAGTGGGATTGATTCGTGCTGGTATAATTTACAGGTTTTTCAAGTAATATGTGACCCAGTCCATATTTTCCAGGATGTGTAAGCAAAGATAATTTGGACAGTTAAGATATTTCCATCAAAAATTTTACGATCGCAGAGTCAAGTGTTTATAGACGTCACATCGTTTTGATTGCTAAATTGCATAAATTATAGCGTAAAGTTTTCCGTTTGCCAATAAAACCTTCAGCTTAAAGTTAACCCTTTGACGAAGACTTCAGTACCTAGTACTGGCCATCCATTTGCGCACAATAACATAAACTACTTGCTTAATTAATTCCCTGAATTATCAGTCTAAAATTGAGCCAACTAAAATGTTTCTGATGTTGTTTCATGTGTACCATTAAGGAAGCAAATCGCCATTCTTCCATTAATCATAGAATAGCCACCACAGAATTTAATCTTACGTTGAATTTATGCCTCCCAGTGTCCGTCCCCAAAGGGGTTAATCAAATGGCTTAGATATGGAAGACTCTACTGTATCTACTTGCAAGCCAATCGCTTCGTCAATCAATCCCACTCTGTTTAATTTGCGCTCGTCGCATCCTCTGATAATCCATCATTATCTACAGCCGTGCTGCTATTTATAATGATCCATAAAGAGCGCGTCCTTACCAGGGACATCTCGTTGCGCTATTTATAACGCGTAATGCTCGGATTCAGCGTACTTTAAGTACATTCTAAGGCAATCAATTTTTCCGCGGCATCGATATGCGAGAAAAGGGGAACGCGGAAAAGAGAGAGGAGTATAGGTCGCGTAGCGGTTGTGTGTCGGTATCAGGGTACACGAGATAATGAAAAGAATACAGAGTTCGGCGGCCGTGACTTAATGTACCCGAAGAAATAAACGGGCCAGTGGTATATATCAAAGCGCGGACAGCCCGTGCCGGGTGTAAATGATATAAATAAAATCAACCTGGGAATACCGGCGCTATTTATCATCCAACTAAAATGCCTTAGCCTCCTTGCTCCCACTTGGCCCCATTAATAATACCGGGGAAAACTCATTTTCGTTCGGTTGGACGTTGCGTGCCCGGCTTACACCTTCCACTGTGATCGAGTATCGTTCGTGGGAACAGTTACAGCGGAATCTTAAGATTTCGAGCGATTTCGCCGACTGTCTGTGTGTATTGATTTATAGCAGATAGCCGGAGCGCGTAATAGTTGCCGATCGAATGGAAAGTGGTATAGTAATTGATGAGATTTGCCGAGTGATACAACGCTCTGCTCTAACACGGAAAATTGCATTTCTCGATAGACACTGTTCCCCGGTTAGGTGAACAGTTTTAAGAAAGCTACGTCTTCACTGATTTTCGTGAGATTAGAATATGGGTTAACCCTTTAACGCTCAACTGAGAGCCATGGGCTCGCTTCAGATATGATGTTTTGTATTATTCTACACTATTGTTTTATTAATCATTTGCACCTCTGAGCTTTATCGATTTTGATGGTACACGATTAAAATCGTAGAAAATTGATTCATTCAGTTTATGGGTTAAACTCGTAACTGCTATACGTCACTATAGTAATTCACTTGTTTATCTCGCCTTTGAAAGTTGTATATATTTTACGCGCGATGCGGATGTGTCTTCATATGTTTAGATTTACATTTCTTTTACAATATTGTTATAATCAGGATGCGAATTTTTATGCATTTATGGCAACTTTTAATCTTCAAAACGATACAGAATGTCTACGCAATATATCAAAATCTATAAGTACAGCTCAGGTTATAGTATTTAGAACGTGAAGTGAATCTTTATCCGAGTACCACTTCTTTAATTCTCTGTCGCAAAGAAAATACATGAACTCGCGTAAAAATCCACAATCTAATTATATCATAAAATTCAATTTTTTCTGCCTATGTAGAATTCCGACCCCTTGACATGCCCTTAATGCGTATCTACTTACTTTCCTTACATCATATTCAACGATAGCTTAACGATAGTTTGATAACAGCGCAACATTCGACGCGACTTATTAGCATGGTGTCGAAGAGACACGCGTTGTGGTCCTCTCGCATGGCGCTTAATATTCGAGTTAAGGGGCACAAATCTAGTTTTGAAGCGTCTGTTGAATAAACCATGGGACGATAAATCCCTTCTTCTGCTCACGGGGCGCACCGCAAACTGCATCAATAATGGACAACGTATAAACAGACGCACAGCGGGTGGATAAACCATGGAAAAAACATCGCGGGACTTTCCTTTTGCGCGGTACGTAAACACGGGCGACGAAAAAAATTTAGAGCACCACTATACCGCCGCGTCCTGGGGACGCAAGCGTTTAAACAAATATTTTCCCTGGGAAACGTTCCCCGTCTGTCTTCGAACGGCCGGCGATCTTCTTTAAATATTTCTACCGGATAAATATATCCGTCCGTGGAACACAGGACGACTGTAAATCACCCGTTCGCCTATCGATCTTCGTCGATCTCGCCGATTACCGTTGAGAACCGCTGCCGCATCTCTGTACGCTATCGAGGCGAAGGATCCACAAGGGTGATTGAAGACCGATGGCTCGGTCATAGGTGCTGCTTTCAAGCGGAAGAATGATCCAGAGGAAGAGAATGCATAGTTTTCTTCAAGGATTTGACCGATTCGAGGCGGACTTAACATATTTGAATATTGTATTAGGCATTTGGCGGTTCCGTATGAATTTGGAAGTACGAGCTCGCGTGGTTAAACCTTTGCAGTCGGGAGCTTTCAAAACTAGTTCGTTTTGACGACTTACAGTTGCCTGTTGTTTGTAAAGGGTTAACATTAGTTATTCATTTTTAGCGAAATAACTGGTCTCCGAACTACGGCTAAAATAAGAGCATTATTCAGAAATTCAATATCAGTCGAGAGATTTCAAAACTAATTTACTTTGGTTACTTAGAGTTGCCTCTCGAGTGCAAAAAGTTAACACTGGCTTCAATATATGTATACAGGCATTCGTAAAAGTACTCGCTCACGTTGGTTCTCCATTGTTAAACAGTGGTGTGGAAAAGTCCGGCCAGTTTCAGTCAGTTGTTTAACTTTTATATACGTTAGATTAATCTATTTTAAATAAACATTTATTTATCTGCAGTTGCATCGGCTTTAAAGTCTACCGATTTTTAAAGTTACTCGCAATGTAACGACAAAGATACGACGAGTAAATCTTCATCAAAGAGAAGCGAAAAATATTTTCTACTTACAGAAAATAAAAGTCTTCTTGTTAATCATAGTCTATGGAAGGGGCCGCCATTATTGCGGTGCAGTAAGTCGATTATGCGGATTTTTATCGCGAAAATTTGATTCCCGGGCGCGGTGCGTTTCCTTGCAACAATATTCGCGGATCTTTATTAAAATTCATACTCTGCGTGCGCGCGCGCATCGTTAATTATTTGGCGGCGTTAAATCAGACTTCCCAGTGCCCTCGTTAATAAATAACCGGGCAACAACGCCGCTGCAAGAAATCGTTTTCACGCCTCTATTTACCACGACGAATCCAAAATGGCGAAAAGAGGGGGGCAGTCCGGGTTCCTCAGCTATCATTAAACTGTGGATTTTTATGGATTTATGGGAAAATTAACCATTTGGTTTACAATAATGACTCATACTCGTGACACGAAATATAGATTGTTTCATCAAAAATAAATCCTACTTGCAATATAGTGTCACTTTTATTCGAGCTTTAGCTTGACTTCAGCAAATTACAGATCGATAAATATAAATTATATGGAATGTTTTGATGTTTCGAATAAATATGGCAACTATAATTTATCAACGATAATTTACGCAAGTATAGTGGTCAGAAAATTGTAAAGCAAGGGGTTGAACAAGTAAAAAAGTACAGAATACACGCAGGGTAAAAAAATATATGTAATAGTCATATTAGAGAAAATACCTACTTGAATTGCTTCTGTTGGTCAGGTGGCAAAATACGATACGTCTAACTATTATGAAAATTGAGGTATGTGTTCTTGTGTGTGTAAATTTGCTTAACTGTACGAATGAGTTAACTAAACCTGAATTAACAACCAATATGTACAACCACTAATGAGAGTAATTACATTTTAAGAATATTATGATTTCTTCTAGTTAAACAAACTATTAAAACAGCCCTAAAAGTTGGAGATGAAAAATATATGTTTCTCTGTATCTCGAAAATAATTCTACCAACAAAAAATATTGTTTAAAGGAAGTTGTGCGTATGAATCTTTTGCTAATATACGTCTATAGGTTCCAACTTTAAGCTTGAAAATATCTTCCATAACGCTACATAAGGATGATGGCCGATAACAAAAGATACTTGTCAAATATTTTGTTAAAAACTAACCTTCCACCCAGTTTCGTTAAAATCGACGACTAACACTTGGAAGACATTTCCTGCAAGTAGCTAACAAGTCTAAGAAATAGTATCTTCGGCAAAAGGGGTTGGCAAATGAAAGAATCGAAGAAGCTCCTCCGATCTACACAATTATTTAGATAACGGCACACAGAGAATCCTCATGGATTCCTAGATAACGTTCTCGCGGTGATTGGCCGCTAGGCGAAAAAATGCCAAGTTTATTATTAGCTGGCTGTGGCCAGCATCGTGATTGCACGATGTTCGTGTGCAAGAAAGAGAAAGAAAAAGGAAGGAGTTACATGTGGGTCTCGGGTACGCTTATGCTCGCGCTATCGAGACGAAAGATCCGAGCGTGATTGAAGACCGATGGCCCAGCCATAGGTGCTCGAGAGAAGAGAGGAAAGTGGATGCAAGAAGAACAAGAAAAGGTCGAAGAAGACGAAGACGAAGAAGAAGGAGGAGGGGTAGGAACGGACGAGAATGCGACCGGTAAATCGTATCGTGATACAGCGAATCCTACGGGACGTGGGCGACTCTGCTTCATTTGCGTGTACGCGTGTATGCGTGTGTTCTTAAAGGACACGCGTGACATCGTGCCACCTTTGGATCGCGTGAAAGAAAACTTTGTGTTTCTTTCGTTTTCGCCTGCAACTTTCAGCGGAATCTTTCGAAGCTGTTAAGAAGTTTGAATGAACAAATGAATGGTTTGAATCTTGTACGGGGAATTTGGCGTGTTCGCATGGGTGATAGGAGAATCTGAATTGAGTAGAGGATTAACCCGAAGCTTTGGAGATTTCGGGAGGCCTAAAACCTCTTATGACTGTTATTGCAAGAGATGATAATAAGGACGACAAGAGGACTTACGCCACTTGCTACGAGTAGTCCGGCCCCTTCAATTATTGATAGTTTCGAGGAGGAGCTAATTTCAGCGAAGTTTCAGCTGCCTACCGCTGAAGACCGTTTAGGATATTGCTTGCTATAGCTATCGAGCCGAGCGTACTCGAACCCAAGTATCCGGTATATTATACACAATCTGATAAGATAATTGAGAAATAGAATGAGGGTGGAAAACAGAAAACGGAGTGTCTACAGTGATTGGGAAAAGTATTCCTATACAATAGAATTCTGAATATCTTTTCCTATGCAACGACAAACTAAAGCCCTAATATACAGTAACTACAACAGCTATTGACACATCACTGTATCTATTTTCGCATTTAAGCATTAATTAATTGGGGCCAAATATATGAAATTTCTACGAAAGACATATATAAATATATAAGGTTTTCATGAATGGGCTATCATTTACTAGTAACATACGTATATCTTTTTCACAACTTACAATTAGTACTATTTTTGTTATCGTTCGTGTATATTATACGATTAACATTCTAAATATTTTTCATATTAATAAAAATTGTCCTCATGTATTGAGAATGCGTTCAATTTTTAAGTGTCGTAGCAAAAGGGTTAAATAATGCTCTTATGCGACGATATTGCATTTAATATACAGAATCTAATAAAATCTTCCGATTGAAAAATTATGTACGAATACTTTTTGTAGTCACCGAATGTTGAATACATTTACAATTGGTAACTAAAATGTTACAAACTGTTGATGTCCACCACGTTTTAAGTAGCATTTGCTCCGAAAAAGGTATCTTTAACAAAAGTCAAGGGTTTGTAGTGTACGAATATTTTTTTCAACCACTGTAGCTGTTGTTTGATTCGGTCTCTTCATTAACTGTTCTAGAAAACAGTAACAGAAAAATAGCCATCTATCTTGTGACTAAATATTTAGACAGCCAAGTAAAACATGTTTACGTCTTGTAAGGGCTGCACATGTCAGTCGGTTAGGGGTTGCATAAGCGTGACACACCGCGTTGCAATTTGTTTTCCTTGATACGAACATTCGATACCGGAATTGTTTATTTGAATGTCGTGCACACGGGTTGCCGGCTCGGTTGTATGTTTGAAGAGGACTCAGGTTTCAAGAGTGTTGAAAAGTGGAGGTAGTTTTACTCGCTATTTATATATGTTCCTTTGCTTCTGCAGCTTATTTCTGGGTAAATGTTAAATACCCAGTCTACTTTCGTTGGTTTCTAATACACAGTGAGAGTCAAAAGTATACACTTTACAAAAATGAAATTATACCGTAATTTGTCTATAGTAAACTATATCGTAATTATATTATCATCTATTTATCGTAAGTAATGCTACAATAATTGTACAGTGATTTCACTCGTACTATAGCCAACACTACAATGATACTACTATTTCATTGCTGCAAAAATGTATATGCACTCACTTTTGTCTCTCTCGCTGTATTTGCATATTTTATCAGCACAAATGAGATCATTTACCTGTATCAACATTCGTACTTTACCGATTGCATTTCGGCTTTTCACTAATTGGCTTCATTTGTTTCTTTACAGGTAAGTCACCTTTTGGAGTTATCTACGTCGGATAGCGAGGAACACGTCGATTACAGCAGCACGTGGCACGGTAATGTAAGCATTACAGTACACGAACGCCGGAAACAATCTAGATACGTCGAATCGGGTACACGTAAAAGGACGATTAAATTGTAAGCGAAAAAGGGAGCACTTAACGCTGTTTTCAGTTAACCAAATTTGCTTTTGCCCAGGCAGAGAGTTCGGCGGCAGCAAAGTAGTCAAAGCGTGCATTCGAAATTGAATTTCTACGGAGCGACATCGTTGCAATTTTTGCCGAGCGTCGAATTTCCCCATTGAGACATTATTGGTTCACCGATCGATACAACATTTAACGAGGGCAAAGGAAAATTATACGCAACACGGTGTGATTACGCGCTCCAGTGGAACTCGATTTTTACCGGTCACATGGAAAATCAAAGAGAGAAAAGGAAGCATCGAGTCTTATTTTCGTGTGCGTCGGCCGGCTGGCGTAAAATACGAAAGTACTCGGTGACCGCGACACGCCGCGCCGCGGCGCAGAAATTTCATTCGTTGTTTCATATCGGCCCGGCTCGCGTGATTTATACTTTTAGTTTCTGTTTTACGGTCGTCCAAGTTTGTTGCTCGTGAAAAATAAAATCCGTGATATATTGCTTAATATGGCCGCCGCCCAGCACTGAGGCAACGCCATCAGCGTCCGACTTCCGCCGTGTAATCCGTTCCACGCTTTTCTTCTAAATGATTCGAAAGTGCTCCGGAAATCCATCCAACCCCAAACAGTTATCGACTTCGTAAATTTCTTTCTAGAGAATTTATCGAACTTTCATTTCTATTGGTGATTTCTAACTGATATTAGAAATAGGTGCAGAGAAATTGAAGAAAGGCTTCGCGATAAAAGTCTTGCAAAGTTTTGTCTGTATGTGAAAGAGCAAAATGATACACTTTAGGGTGTTTAATTTTTGTTCGATAAATTACGATTGTTTTAGTAAAACACCCGCCGTATTATTTCGAAAGTTTTTAATTCTAAGTTATACATTTCTAAAGCTTCAAATTATTAACGTTTCGAATTCCCGATGCTTTGAATTCTCATAGCGTTGCATTTCCAATGCTTTGAATTTTCAGAGTTACGAATTCCCATCGTTTTAGATTTCTAAAGCTTTATATTCCCAATATTTCGAATTTCCAACGTTTTAAATACTCACAGCGTCGCGTTTCCGATGCTTTGAACTTCCAAACCGTCCAATTCTCAATGCTTTGAATTCCCAAAGTATAGAATTCCGAATGCTTTGAATTCTCAAAGTTTAGTAATCCCCAATACTTCGAATTCTGAAAATGGCCAACCTGAAGCTAAATAGAATTTTTTTAAATTATTTACTAAACTCGTTATCGTTGAAAAATGGAGAAGCTGACTTAGCGCTGGAAAAAGCTTCACATCTGGATTTGTAAGCTGCTTGTCTGATGGTTTCGCACGTACGCGAGAAGTACGAAACTACGTGTTATCGAGCAGCTATAGCGTCTAATGCACGTATCAAGTTCTTCATTCGCCGTGCATCAACCCCGAAGCGGACGAAGGAACGGTCACGTAGATCGTTTCGCATTTCTCGTCGCGGTTTACCTTGTTATGCCTGGTACCGGTCGCGTTCTCGCTTATCGTCGCCGCGAAATTGTTGCCCGAGATGACAAACATTAATACACAGCGTTGATAAGCTAAACAAACGACACCATTAATCAGAAGTTTTCCCCGTCCGATTCATGGATCATTCATCGCGATACGTGTGCTTTTTGCCACACCACTATAAATCAGATCCACGGTCTGTTGGCAGTGCTGTAAAAGCAGCATTCCTAAACGTGAGATTTCAAAGTCTTTTTCCCCCTCTCGTAAAATATTCCGCTTACGACGTTACGTGAATTCAATTGAATGAAAATACGATAAAAATCCTTCGCGTTGGCAGAAAGACAATACAGTCGCACATACATAATGTTAACCCTTTCTCTGGTGATTAAAATGATTTACTGCGATTGCAGACAGTTGTAAGTGGTGTAAAATAAGTTTACAGATTCGATGCGTTTCCATTGTAAATAAGGAAAACATAAACAATCTTGGAACCTGTTTTTTAAGATCTAAAGAGATCCCATTGCCTACGTATCATCGCTGGGTTAATAATTTATACTTTTAAGGGACTCAACAGTGATAGTAGTTTAAATGCCGTACAGAGACTTTCGTAACTAACCGAATATGTAAATTCAGCATCATCCGATATTACTGTCATCCCTTTCGCCACGAAAGACGTATATAATCGCCTTCAAAAAATTGTACGATCATTCATTCAAAGCATACGTGTATATTTTTCTATAGTACATTACGGTATTTTGTCCATTCATGCAACAATGCTGCATTATAATTAATCATACGAAACGTCCAAATACTTACATTTATACTATTCTTATATTAATTAAAGCAGCACTTCTTTATGCTTCGACTTCTCAAATATAAGCTGCCGCAGCGAAAGGGTTAATTAACCAATGGCTAAACAGCTTTGAACGATATAAAATCGGTCGTGTTTCATATGCAACAATGTAATACAACATACGTACTCCTATACGATACACTAAATCCGATGTTCCCAACCAAACAGAGAGATCTTAATTGCCATTGTTGAACGGGGGGGGGGGGGGGATGCCATTGGCGATCGGAACGGGTTAACGAGAAGAAATTGAAAATTAGCCGCAAACAGGCTCATTAGCCGGACAACGGAATAAATCGCATCACCGCTTTGATCGAGCACGATTAGCTCGTAACATCGGTAATTACGGATCGACCGTGAACTGGCCGCTTATTGTCCGACATTATCGCAACGTTACGGTTTATTACAGCTACGTTTCTCCGTGTTATAGTCTCGACAAATTTAGCCGGGGCGCGCGCGTTTCGTATAAACGCGCTGCGGCCGCTGCCCGGAGGTGGGAACATAGTTGCCACTATAATGCCCGACGATAGCCCGGGAAATAGTAGAGGCGTAATAGTGGACGCGGTGCCAGATTGCCGGGAAAATTAATTACGTAGAGCGCGTTTAGCCGGCGCAATGAGAACAGCATCGTGGCCGTAATTGCATATCGCAGCGGTGTGTATACGTGCCTAAGAAGTTATTTAATTCATTAGTTCGATGAAATACAGGTCCGCTAGGTCCGCGTATTACGGCATCTCGAATTGTCAAAGGTTTTTATCGTACAGAAGAGTTGCCTAAATTAGAGCTTATTGTCGAAACCATTGACGAAGCATGGAATAGACTATGCATTCTTATATGAAATCACGAGGCAACTTGGCCCCCTTACTAATATAATAAAACAATGTTTTTAAATCGATGGGAATTGTAATTAAATACTGCGATGATTAACTGTTTCCGATAAAATCAATGTATAATAGCTAGATTTAGAGTAACGTGTATAGAAGTATATCATTTCATCTTCTGTAAACCGAATATCATTTACTTTTATGATATGTGTTGGGGGGTTGAGAAAATATTTAGTTTTTTGAAAGAAATCTTTCAGGTATGCCCAACTTCACACGTCAATCTTAATGACGAGTGAATAGTTTGTAGGATTCGAAAGGTATATACGAATCACTATAAGTTGATTAAAAGTAACAACCAATAACTTTATTAATGTGTAGTCGACAAGCCGAAAATGTATAACAGTGAATCTTTGAATATAATTGTGAAATCGTCGAATATAGATCTGTGTTTTCCTGGACGTTTCGGTTATTTTATATTTTCGCGTAGAGGTGTCATGATGGGGGTGAATGACTCTGATTTGGTGGTTCCCCATCTGAATCTCGTCTAGGAGGTGGTCTCCGAAAAGTGCCAACCTCCAAGGTAGCGGTCGTCTTCTACTGACGCAAGTACGCATTTGGGAATTTCCCTATACCTGGGTCTTAGCAGGTAATAACGTTATGAAGCGCTCTGACCTTGTTAAAACATGCTAAAACTTAATCCGATGACAAAAGGGCAGTTGCCGTTAGAAAATGAGTTGAAAGGCTAAAAGTGTTCAATGGCTTCATAAACTTATTCCTGCTAGAGATCAATTGATCTTTTTCATTTTTACAATTTACTTTTTCACTGGAACGGTTTTATTGTACGAACTACGGCGAAGTGAATTTAATAGAAACGAAGCATTTATAATTTTATGATTCCAGTTTTTCCTGATTTTGACTCTAATAAATCTATATGTTTTATTTCGCGCCGTAACAATATGGACAAACGTGTACGTATATTTAATACATGGATAGAGGGTTAATTTTATCAACTTTGATAGTCGGATTGAATATAATTCTTAAACGAGCCATTCTAAATTACAAGGGGCGTAAGAAACCTCTGTCCTTTTTGCACAATCCGAATTTCAGTTTGAAATTTATCACTATAAATGGATAGTCTATGCTGTACTTAGTCAATTTTCAAATGGGAAATCAACTTATGGGCTAGCCTGTAGAATAAAATTAGTAGCGCATCGAGTTTTAATCAAACGAAACAAAAACGAAATAGTAGGTATAACCCCCGGTTAAATCAACAGCACCAGGCGTGCGTTAAACGCCGCGATCGAATATTTTCCGGATAATTTATCCGCTCGCGATTATTTCGCGGCACGTACCGGCTAATTTCTCCGCGTCGCGTCGTCGACTTTTTTCTCTCTCTCTCTCTCTCTCTCTCGCCCAGGAACTAATATACTCTGGCGATGTCACGACAATCGTAGTTCTCGCCGTTCTTCGCACAATGTAAGCCACCTTGTACCTTAAGTGGCCGATAAAGCACGAAACCTGACAGCCCCGAGTGGCCTCGTGTGTACACAAGCCCCGTCACGAACACACAGTTTCCCCCAAGAAGCCTCCGTAGTACTTACGTTCACTGAAAATCCGCCCTTTCTCCACGCTCCCTTTCCGATAGTCTTCTGCGTTAACGCAATTCTAAGCATCCGCTTTTCATTTCTTCAATCGCCGTTCGGACAATTCCTCGAACAAATAGCACATAGGAGAGTCACTTAAAAAAAAAGAGGAAACGATGTAGCAAGGCACTGTGTAGCGATAATAAAAAAAAACAGAGGATGGAGAGACGCGAGAATGAATGGACAGCTTTTATGGGGGAAACGTAATTATTCGCTAGCTTGATGGAACGGGATGGGGAAGAAGAAATGAAAGAAAGAAAGAAGGAAAGAAGGAAGGGAAACAGAGGTAACATTAGAGCATATGGGAGGATGGCGCCAGTCGAGGGTTTTGCTGGATGAATGAATGGGCCCGATGCGAGAAGTTAGCGAGCGCGCGAGGATACGACGCGAGAGGAGAACGTCGTGCTGGAAGAGATCAGCGTACAACCGAGGATGAAGAAGAGAAAATGATGACCGTGGAGGTGAAGGGAAAAAAGAAAGGGGGTATCTCGCGGGACTCGTATCCGCAGAAGAGCCACGACGGCCACTGAGAGGAGGGCGGCCTTTGGGTATTTTCGTGAAAAATTTACTACGTTAAACGGCCATCCAACCGTCGCGGTGATTTCAACGTCGCGACATCCCCGTTTGTGTTTCGTCTCACGATTTTAGAGCACGCGCCCTCTGCGTAGAAACCTCCGTAGATTTAGCGCCCTCGAGTTTTCGTTTTCAAAGGATTAACAGGTTTGAGTTTAAATGCTCATTGCGGACGGAATACTTCTTCATTCCTGTTCTTTATTCGGGTACTGACTAATTATACAACGCACAGCGGGGCAGAAGCATGCCAAACGCGGTAAAAAACATTTTCGGACCGAAATCTTATGTTTATCACTTATTTATTTATTGTATACAGTTGGAATACATATCTTCCTCTTTTCCAATGTAATTCTATGAATATAATTGATTTTTTCATACACTTTTTAGATATTTTTACGTGCTGTAAATGTCAAATATTACGATTTATTTTTCAAATGCTTCTAATTTATATGGATCTTTGAAATTTTTATTTAAATTATTTAAATTATTATATTAAATTGTCACTTAGAACTGTAATACCACTTGTTAATCCCAGACGTTGTTAGGCGCTCGCGGTTATTGAAAATAGTGTTACCACCACTTTCAAATAATGTTTCTAATTCTTACTGAACAACACCGAATCATACAACAGATATTCTCCGATGTTACTTGTTCAAGAACGAACTAGAGACTGCTTACATCCCCTTCCCACATTTCGCAGGTCCGCAATTTCTTTGCTTCGCTAAAATATACACTGATTGGCTGAAATTCCACAAAATTTCACAACCAATCAGCGTGTTTAATGACTGTCACCTACGCATTTCTTTTCCTTCCTTAGCGACATGTTCCAGGAAAGGTAGGGGATGGTCTCTATGCCAAGCGAAAATTTTACAACACTGCAGGGTGACTCTACGCCAAATCAAACATTTCTTTAACTAAGAATTGTCAGTGAAATCCTTTGGCAGGTACACTTTGTGCATGACCACCATAGCGGAGCATGCACCTTCCATACCTGGAACGGTTTGCACGGTTCTTTCAGTAGCTTGTTTAGATATTCATTTTTAAGACACCAGCTTTAAGAAGGGCTCGTTTTGAAACTTCAGAGAACGTAATAATATCTTTTTAAAATTGTTAAACCCCGTAACCACAAATTGATTTATGCAAAATAAAAACTTGCTTATAATTTTCAACACTACAAAATTTGTCCAGCTTGATTTCTTGAAAATAGACAAAAATTGCAAAATTCGAAGTTTCGTATACCTTAAACATACCTGAATACAGAAAAAAAGATAACTTAGCCCCCCCCCCCTCCCTCTCTCTCAATCACCATCGCGGATCAAATCCCTGGTATGGTGGCCCTTGTACCGTTATAGACAGATGTACGCTTATAAAACTTCTGGTTTATGGCATGCCTCTGTACTAATAAAAAATCGCTAAATAATTCAATTACTTTCGTCAGGACGTAGAAATTGTACCTTTGTAAGCTGCTGGTTTATAACACGCTCTTATGCTATTAAGGACGAGAGCACAGCTGAAAATTAACTATATTGTTTAACTGCCTTCGCCAGGGCATACAAATAATACATGCGTGTAATAAAAGAAATCTTAACTCAAAAGTAGCGTTCCTTCACGGTCGTGTCATAAACCGTACCATAAAGATTAAACAAATGTTAAAAGACAGATGTCATTTGTAGCATTTGAAACAAGAAACTTATTAATGTACTATTATTTCCTTGTTATAACGCATATTTAAGAATTTAAATATGATTGGGAGTTTTTATCGTAGCCTAACTTCATTGTAGTCCAACTTCACCGTAATGTAGCCCGCATTATGTTACGCGCGCACGTGCCACGGCAACTATTTATCTCTCGCATATTCGCATTCGCAGCTATTCGCAGCTAATTCTTTTTGTAAAAGAAAGCTAAGACTTCTCTTCAAAACGTGACTAAGGAGACCACCGAGTCTCACCGAGTCAATAATCAAAAAGTGAAATGAAAATTGAATATGTTCAATTAAACATAACTGAAAAAATATCAAACATATAAAAACATCATTTGGTATAATTGAAGTGTAGACTTAATTCTGCCACCCAAAATGTAATTTGGAAAAACAACGCGATTACAAGCAACGATTATAATTTTTGATGATTTCAACATCGACCACTTCAAAGCCATGTAGCCGTCTCCACAGTTGAGAAATATTAAAAAAAAATAATACTAAAACATAAACCAGATGCCCAACTAACTATGGTAAACAATTTTTTTCATTCTGGGTATATTTTCCAAAACGGACTTTTTACCGCGTTTGGCGTGCTTCTACCCCACTGTGCAACGTGCAATTTAATTTTTACTTTTGTTAATTAATTGCGCGCTAGTTTCTTGAACACATATAGATAGCAATGAAAGGGTTAACCCTGTTATTCTCCTTGGGTCTATACGACCCAATATGAATTATATGTCCAATTATTTCTTCTTCATGTTCAATGCATTAGAATTTTTTACAAGCCGCGTACAAGCTATAATATTCTTGAAGTGTCTTATATATATATATTCTTTATTGATTTCCTTGTAGGATTACAATGGTTCCGTATCCTCCACACCCCATAATACATTTTTTTTTTTTTTTCTTATTCTAGCCTTAGCCTAATATATACATTTTATATAACCCTAAAACTATCTTATCTAACTTATTTCTGCCCCTAATTCTAGTAATCAATATTTGTATTCTTTGGCATTGAAGTGTCTTATATTCAGTGTAAATCTAAGAAGTATAAATGTGAAAAGTATGTAAGAAGAACAGAGCAGGATTAAACAACTTACTAATGACGATCGTGAAGATTTTAATACATAGCTACCCCGCTGACAAGATATATTATACTGGGAATTGAACGCTAGAGCATTCGTGGTCTCTTATTGTTAAGGGATTAACGTAACAATGGTAACGCGGAGTTATAAAAATGTCGAGCATGAAAGTTTGGCAAAAAGCTGCATCGTTAATGACTTTATTAAATGTTCAAACAGCATACGCAGCATTACGTCGTAAAGGATGCGCGGCGGGTTGCGCGTTTATCCAGCATTAATTAGCGTGGCCATTAACGTCCGGCTACCATATTCGTCTGATATACAAGGAAGATTTTTATTAGCGCGTTTCTCACGCGTCGTGTAAACCGAGAAGGACCAAAACGCTAAGGATTCGCCGAGCGGTGCGAGAATTTAACGGCCTAGCTCTTAAAGTTCCCATTTACGGTGACGCCGTGCTGTAAATTGCCGATCGATAGGATTATACGAACGTGTAATTAAGGCCGCCGCTTACGAGCGTGCGTGTGGAGGCTTTACGCCGCGAATTAGTTTGGCAAGTACGAGGTAAGCACGTCGGGCCCTTACCGCGAGACGCTCTAGGGCTCGAAAAGCAAATAGAATCGCGATAAAGTGGACAAGATATGGAACTAGTTTTTCAGAGGCGCGCGAACGATTTGCCGTGCCAACTCCTCCTTTCTTTCCGTTGCGTTTTAACGGCCGAGTAATTTGTTCGACTCGAGGTGTTACCAAAAAGAAGTTAAACTCGTTTACCGGATAGAGAGCGTGCTAGCGTTATAAATGAAAGAGCGCGTCGCGCTTTTGTTAGGCCTCGCATACGCTGGCAATAAAGTTATCCTATTACCTTGGCCAGGCAATTCACCGAGATTAAGGCGCATTGGAAACTCTCGCGTCTTTTCACGGATGCAGCATTTCTCGATCTCGGTGTATGAAACATATATTAGGTTGTTCGGCAAGTTCGTAGAGATATTTTAGGAACACTCGAAGGTAATATGTGCGCTTTAACATTTCAGTAAATTACTTTGCGTGTGTTGCATTTATTGTACGACAATTGTGTGGCTATCAGATGGTTTTGTAATTTTCTTTTGCAAAAAGTTTGCACAGTTTGCATATTTTCCTCTATCGAAAAGGAACGCGTGCAAGTAATTCTCCTTGCTTTCTAATTTATTCAATTTTTGGACGTTAATAAAGTTTTGCAAACATTACGATAAATGATAATAGTAAAATATATCCCAGGCAACGATTAACAATTCTTGCTACACTCGTTATTGAAACATTAGGTTGTTTAATGTTGTCCAACGAAAGAGAATGCCGTTGCCTTTATCAATGTACTGTCAATTGATTATTGGATTTTAAGTGGCCCAAATAGGAACATCCTTTGTTCAGATAAAGAATGCATTTAACTACAATTTTCCGAACAATCCAATACATTTACAAAGCCGTAGACAGCTTTACATTATTAATTATGATCTGAATTTTATTGTACGAATGAAAACAGACGTTCTGTATAATAAGCATGTTCTTAACAAACGATTATTCAATTTTTTGAGGTGTACATATACGACCTTCATAGCGAAAGAATTAACATAAAGTTAATATTTATTCTAGCCAAGTATTTTTGTCCCTCCTAAGAAACTCTGTCTACAACTTAGCATTTATATTATTTAAACTAAACTGATCACACATCTATAAAACTAAGCAGTTGAACATTAATTATGTATATATAATTAGGGAAATCTACTAATTTATTAAGAACATAGAATTGGTTGATTCGACTGTCGAGGAGCAGTTCATTTACGTATTCTCAAGTTCGAGCAATAACACTCGCGTTAATCCAATATTTACACATTTAAATAAATTCCAAAGCCCCCGGAGCGAACGACGCGAACATTCCGCGAACTTTTCACACCGCAATTCAGCCAACTTTGCATCCTTGCTAACGAAATAACAAAAATAGAATAATTCGGAGCCACAGGAGGAAACAAACAATGCGAACAATTGCACGGTGGCTACGATCAAATGCAGCGGAGGGGCAGAGAAACGCGCGTGCCGCCCGTAAATTAGCGGCGAACACGAAAATTGCATTATTTCTGCAAACTGCGCGCAACGTGGAAAGGTCGCGACGTCGGCCACGGTTGGCGGTTAGCGGGCAGAGGGCGAGAAACGGCTAGCCGGGGATGTGATCAAGGGGGTAGGAAATAAATCGCGTGATATTTGGACGCGTGGCGTGCCGTTTTGCGCGCGTACAAGCAAATATTTGAAATTCGTCGCGCGTGCGACGAGACGCGTGCCTTCCTTAATTCGGTCCTCTGTGCGTACTCTATGTGACTGTGTTTGCCTCTCCGATTGAAGGTCGATTTATATTATCCGTTCAAACACGAAAACTTTACGGCACGATTCGCTTCGAACAGAAGTATGCCTTAACTTCAGAGACGGCGCGGTTTTCTGTTCATCTCCCGTTAAACAGGAAAGATTTTTGTATTTCAATAAATTAACCCCTATTCATGGTCGTTCAAATAACCCTTCCGTAATATCCTATTTAAACTTTAATGCCCCCAGATGATTCTATATAAGAATGCATAGTCTTTCCTATGTTTTGTCGATAGTTTTATCGATCTGATCGCCAAGTATTCGAGTACTCGGTTATTTCGCAGCTAACAGCTCTAGTTAAAAGGCCCTTCGCGAACTTGCGGCACGTTACACGTCGTTAATAAACTAAGGGAAGCTCGACAGGGTGGCCTGGAGTTCTCGCGAAAAACGCGGAATCAAGAAAAATTACGGCGGAACGAAGACGAGCGGCGCTGCAATTTGCACGCATTGCGACGTTTCGACCCGAAAGCCGAGAAACTCTTCTCGTTCCACGCTCTCGCCAGCGTTTCTCTTTCCTTCTTTCCGTCGCAACCCGGATGCAGCCTCTGCGTCTGGCCACCGGAATGCACCGGAATTCCGCGGAGGCTGCGTCCGACGAGATAAATTTTATTTAACTCTGCCGGCTGATGGGCGCCACGTTGAAAGAGAATGAACTGGATGGCGAGAAAACCGGTGGGAAATGGAACGGGACGGAAAGAAACACGAAGAGAAAGATGCTGGGGAAAAGGAGGAAACGGAAGTGATAGGAGAGGGGCACGGAGAGGAAATCGTCGTGTTTTCTACTGTCCTACGGATTTGCTGCACATTTCTGTTGAGTATACAGTATGTATGTACATTTGTATACCGCCTAGATGCCGATGGGTGTCGCTATCCTACGTTTGTCTAGGCTAATTACTTTCTATTAAAATACATATAGGGTAAATGTACCACGTACTGGCTTTATTTAACTATTTTAGATCGTCTTTGACATAAAGATCGTTCCAGTTTGGAGCATAATATTGTTCAATCGCTCTTTTATTTAAGAACATTCTTTTTATATGTTCAATATAATAAATTCATTACTACGTAATTGAAAATGTACAACAAAGTCCAATGTCCTTCGTACCGTCACTCGAAAACTTTTCATTTAAATAGAAACACATTTTCCATATATTAACACGTCAGTTTGTGTAACAAATATAAGGTATATAGTAAACGTCGCGCCTTACTGAATTATGACACGTTCCATACTTTATAACGATATTGTTCACGTTTTAATGTTCAACAGCACATTTACCTCCTAATATTTATTTACACATATTAAGTGTAAACGAATATACAATGTCTATGTGTTGTTACGGAAACCAAAGTCCAAATTTAGTATGAAAATTTGTTTACTTATGATTCCTTATACATTACTTTGCTATTAAGGGGTTACATACACCTAGCGGTAGGAACAATTGGGTACACTAACAATTTTTTTTTTTTGTGAAAAAAATATTTGATTGAAAAAACTCCAACTGCATCTTATAATATATAGTTTAGCGTATATTTCCAGTAAATCTCATTTGAAAATCTTCAATAATGCAGCTGGTACAAGTTGTCATGTAGAAGCTGTTTTGTGGTAAAAGCTTTTACGGTGCCCATAATATCTGATGGAGTTTTTATTCAAAACAAGAAATGAACAAATTTTCTTAAAGTATATAAAAAAAGGAAGTTTTTGTCGTAGTCAATTTTTATATATTGATTGTTCATGAAATGGCGACCATTCCAATGTGGAAGTATGATATGTGAAATCGTGTTTTTTTGTTTATGAAAAACAACTATACTTTAAAAAAAATCCTATGACAACTACTAGATAATTATATAAAGAAACTCTGTGCAAAATTTTAACAAGATTGGTTCATATGTTCTCCAGATATTTTGGGCACCGTGTTGGAAAACATGATTTTGAGAAAAAAGCGTTTAAATCGATTGAAGTGCGAAGTGTCCGATGAGGTACCTCTCTATGATAGGCTCTAACTTCGTCACGTTTACGAATTTTTAAATGAAAGTTAAATTGTATATAGCTTAAATATCATACAATTAAATAAGTATATATTTGAAAAATCGATTTTTTTTTACACTTCTACGTGTATGTAACCCCTTAAATAAACGAATTCAAGTGGCAGTTATAGGAACAGTGACAGTACGTGGGTCATTTACCCTATTTAGAGTTAAAGTTAGCATTTATTAGAAATGCAGCGTGTATTTGCCGCATTTAGACCGTAATCGGTTTCACGAACTACACTCATTATAAGCCAAGATATTAAAAAAATCTGGTGAAATTCTGAATTAATTTGTACACCTGTTATACTCGCATTTATTAGTTTTTAATCGCATAGAAGTTCCGCTTCGCGCAATTAATATTCCAATAGAGTCCGCGAAAGAGGAGACTACGGGTGCCGCAGGTGTGATATGAAAATCGTAAATTCCCGCTAGTTTCTGAGGGTACAATTGGATCGGCCAAGCTTCGTTAATAACATCTGCCGCTTATGACCGGGAACGAAGACGCTATTCCGTGTCGTCGGCGAATTACCAAAGGATCGAAACGAACCAACCGTTTCCACGTACCTCTCATGAAGAAATTCCACTCCAGTAGCTTCTAAAACTTTACGTGCATTATCGAAAAGGAGTCTTAAAAAGCGTCACGACTTCCGCAGTTCTATAACCGTCTCCGAATTGTTATTGACTCGCAACGTTTGGCTCACCGGAAATTCGCCGTTCGCCACTCGATACAGTAATTTCCTCGAACGAGTATCGTGGCGTTGTAACGCAATCTTAACCTTCTACACTTCGTTGGTGCCGCTGCAACGATACGCGTAAATTTTCTCAAACGTTCAAACTTAAATCTTTTGTTTGTTTGTATCGATTCAACGTTCGTATCGGTACCGCTGGTCCTGTATTTCTTCGACTATTATTAACCCTAGAAAGCATTAGGGAGGGTCAAAAAATGTCCACGGTATTTGGAACATCAAACACTATCATTTGCTCCAAATGTCTCAAACAGGTTTGTGGCAAGCACAGTATAAAGATAAGTGTCTTTATACTGTGTTGGAATATTTTCCGTAACAAAATTTCTCGGCTTTTAGTGGGCGGATTTCAATGCTGCTTGGCTTAGATTAAAAGGGAAAGTCTCGAGAATATTATCCTATAGTCTTTTGCAACTAGCCTTTGCAGTTCATTTGTTATAAACAAATATATCGCGTCATCGTAGATTACTCAGAGAGTACCTGAAGAAAAATAATAATTTCTCAGCTCCAAGACGTCCGATTTCAATGCCCCTTGGCACAAATTAAAGTGGAAGGTCCAAAAAATATTATCCTACAGCCTTTTGCAATTTGCCCTTGCAGTTCATTTCTTATAAACAAATATATCGCGTCATCGTAGATTACTCAGAAAGTATCTGAAGAAAAATATTAATTTCTCGGCTCCTAGACGATATATTTGTTTATAACAAATGAAGTGCAAAGACAAGTTTCAAGAGGCTGTAGGGTAGTGTTCTTGGGATCTTCCACTTTAATTAGTGCCAAGGGGCATTGAAATCTGACTTCTAGCAGCTGAAAAATTAATATCTTCCTTCGGATAGTGTCTGAGTTATCTACCATGACACGATAAATTTGTTTATAACAACTGAACTGCAAGTGCTAGTTGCAAAAGATTATAGGATAATATTCTGGGGACTTTCCCCTTTAATTTAAGCCAAAGAGCATCGAAATAAAACATAAATAGAACAGGAAAATAATAGTTTCAGTCTTTTCCTTTATGTGGACACAAAATAACCCTCCTTAAGCTGACTCCAAATCTTCCAACACCTTAAGAATCCTACGTTTAACTCGAATAACAAAGGTTCCACTATATAACGAATACGTCTAACGCACGATATCTCAATATCTCGCGTCTGTCGCTAAATCGAAGCATCGAATCGTTCTCCTTAACACGCCGTAGCCGCAGAAGAATCGTAAGGCAAGGGGTTAACATCCTATAAACACACCACGTACAAACACCTTGCACGAGTAACTTATTCTGCGCATCCACGACTAGAAAACGCGTCGCAAATCGTAGCCTAAGGTGAGGCGATATTTGTAATCGTCGCCGGCGGTGATACACGCGATTCCGAATATAATTCGCCCGTAAATACTCTCTTGGCGTTACAACCCCTTGCCATTCCGGTGCGCGCACAGTCGACTCCATAAACAAAGCGTCGTTTCGCTTCTTTTTCTCTCGAAGCTTACGCGTGTTCCACCGGGGGCTGATATTTGCAAGCGGCTAAAGGGAAACGCGTGCGCCAAAACGGGCCCTGAGAGCGAATGAACGCTTAGGAGAATATCTACGCGCTCCTCTATCTCTCATGTACGCCTGGTCGGTTAAGCGGAAGGTGCACCGATGCCTCCGAAGCGCGATCCCAACCACGATAATCGACTCTGCAGATATGCATAAACGTTTTCCGCTCCGTTTCTCTCGCGCTTGGACAATCCCCCTCGCTCCGAAGTTTGTTCTCAAGCTCGGAACAGAGAGAGCCCCGTGTACGTCTTCGCGTATCTCTTAATAATCTTTCCGACGAATCGATAGCGGAACGGGGGTGGGGGAACCTTATTTGCCTGGGTGTCACGTATGATTTCGTTCCGTGAAATAGGGGTAATATTGTACAGCGTACGAATGTAGTTTGTATAGAGGGGCTGGAATGTAATTTGTCAGTTCAATTTCACAACCTTTACAATTTGCTCCTCGTTGCTCGAGTGGGAAAAAATCCGGTCGCGTATTTTTTCTCCTTTTTTTTGCTGTGCGAGCTTCATCTGACAAATGGTGTTCGAATTAAAAACGATAAAATTGAAAGCGGGTATATTAAATATTCCGGCGAGGGGATATATCAATCGCCGGGAACTTTCATCGCGCGAATTGGAAAAGCTCGCGTGGCTGGCTTTTCCCGCGACGTTTCATTTTTTCCCTATTACCCATCGATTGACTCTCGCCACACCGCCGCTCTTTTATTTGCCCAATTTGAGGCTCATTCCCGAAATAAGTCCATATTTCACAGAATCGAGTCGAGCGACGTCGAGACCATCGATAGATGGCGGTGTGCTCCTTTTACCGCCCACGTTCGGCAAATGTTTGGAAATTAAATTAATCGCGGTTATTAAATTATTAGAGACATATCGATCCGGACCTTTGCCGCTCGTCAATCATCCGTCCGTCCAATTAGCGGTGCCGTTCGAATCTTCGGCGAACGGATTAGAGAACGCCTCGATTCGCATCGGGTGGGGAAGAGAATAAAATCATCCAGTTCTCGAAGAACCCCTTGAAGAGAGAGACAGAGACAGAGAGAGAGAGAGAGAGAGAGAGAGACATACGAACGCGGGAAAACGATATACGATCGCAACCACGAAACTCTTCGAGGCCCTCCGGCTTTATGTACAAACTGCTGCCAGCAAACTGCAGCAAAATTTAATCCCTTCTCGCGTCGATGCTCCCACGAAAACACGGAGATTTGCCGGGCGAGTCCGTAGACCGCGAAAATAGATAGCAGAAATTGAGACTCGTGAGTTAAGTCGTGGTAAGCGCGAGCGACTAAGGAAAGCTCGGTGTTCGTGTAATACTCGAAGGTACAAGCTTGAAGTCCGGGGGAGGACTTACAGGGTCGAAAGGAGAACGAGGGGGAGTAAATCTTAGGACGGTGCTTCCCCTCAAGGATGAGGTTATTCGCTGTGTTAAATGCTTGGCTAAAATTGAGTGGCTCTTGCTCGTGCAGTAACGAAGAAAGAGAATTGCAAGGAAGACCTAAAGCGAAGATGGCACGACGAGAGGTTAGGTAGCGAAACGGAGGTTCATCTTTGTTAGCGGCTTGAGGAAGACCTGGGGTGGATTATAAGGGCGAGCTTTAAAGCGCGGTCATTTCTTAAACTGCGCTCATCGCGTGGAAACTTTCGGTCTCGCCATCCTCTATTTCGTCCTACCTCTGCTGTTCTTTTCCTTCCCTCTTCCACCGCTTTCTTTGTTTCTTTGGTCCTGCGCTACGCGGTGGCTAGACGAGAGAAGAAGAAGTATGGGGCAAGACACGACGGCGTACCTGGGGGGCGCAGAGTTAACTCGGAACTATAAAACTTGGTAGACGTTGCTAATGTTTCATTTACATAAATGACAGGCCCTGAATCGCGAGTTAACGTGATTTTCGCGCGTTCGCGCAAATACATCGCTCGGGGAAAGAAAGTTTCGCGGAGACGTCCGTTAAAGGGGTGGAGAGAAGATAGAGAGGCGGAGGAAGAGGGAGTTTCATCGCGACGTCGTTGCTAATCTCGTCTGTATCGATTCAATGAGCGCGCGAGCATTCCGCGTGCTCTTCCTACGATTAATTATCGTGACTCGTAGCCTCGAATACCGCCTAACGATCGCGATCGCGCGTAAATTATAATTGAATTCCATGCACGGGTTCACTCTCTCTCTCTCTCTCTCTCTTTCTCTCTCTCACACACACACTCTCTCTCTCTCGTAGCGAAACCAACAGAAAAGGAAAAAACGCGAGAGAAGAAAGACCGAGGCCTAACGTTTTCGTGTTCATTCGTTTTTGCACGCTTCTTCGAATCGTCCGATTTAAATTTAATCCGCCAGGAGTTTAATCGTTCGATCTTAATTTATGAATATCCCCGATAAGAACTGGTGAACGAGAGAAGGATTCACGCGTGATTTACGATCAAATTCGTACCATGATTTGCAAGAAATCGATAATATATGGAAGACACAGAAGGAGAAGTCGTCGATTCTTTCGGTGGGAGCGGAGAACCGAGAGCCGAGGGCCGGCATATACACTCCCGGCCGATTTGCCACGCGGAGCGCGTCCTTATACCGAAGGATCAGAGACCCGAACCTGTCTGGAACACCGGCGGCCACCTGCCACCTGCACGTCCTTGCTTCGCCAGGCCCTCGCCGCTTGGGAAAATACTTCAAAACTTCCAGGGACACAATCTCCTTACTACACGGATAATTTCAGCTGGCGCCTTCGCCTCCTTTACTCGCTTAATTCGTCTTCGTATTTTGCGTGTCCCTCTTTACGCTATAGATGAAAACCCTTTTGTCGCACGATCGTACGTTTTTCCTTATTTTTTTCAATTAACAACAACGAAGAGATACACGCGGCCACGAGAAGTTGGCTCGCGAAAACGATGCGAAAGAAAAGGATTCGATTGGTTAAGGCCAATGATTTGGACTCCAAATATAATAGGGACCAAGATATAACGAGGTCGTAAATTAAATATTTTTCGTCAATCCGAAACAGTGTAACCAAATGAATAAAATTTCAAAGAATCGGTACCGTTCAACGTTGCAGCACGCGTTGTCCATTATATTTGTTCGTTGTTCTAACCATTATATTATATCATTTTAAGAAAAATGAATTTACGACCTCGCTATACCTTGGTCCCTGCTACAACTGTATTCCATTCTCGCGAAACTAGGTTAAGAAACGTCTTGACACCCCGTAGAAGACGATGGAAATAAAACAATCAGCGGGTTCACGAAGCGATCGCAGTTTGCCCGACAATTATAAGACGATCGTCCTTAGCTACGACTCCGAAGCTGTTGAGAATCCTTCTGCTCTCTCTCTCTCTCTTCCTCAATTGTGCATCTCTCTCTGTCCTCTCGAGGCCATGGAGGCAGAGCCGCGAGGTCTATATTGCAGTTAATCTATGTTCCGATTGTATCTGTTCATTGGGTTACGAAGTACCCAGGCACGGGCCCTCGGACATTAACTGCCGTTGTTACTGCCTGCAACGATCGCAGATACCAGCAGTTTCACCGCATTCGCCCCCGTGTCGTGTGTGTTTGCATGGGAGCAGGCTGCGGAGTAGCCTGATCGATAGAATGCAATAGAATACCGGGGAAGATCACGACGCCAGTGTAAGAAGACGAAAGAATAAGGGTTGGCTTCGATAACGATGAATTTAACGCGACGCGCGCGCGCGCGCCTGCGCGCTCTTTTATCAGCCAACTTTTGCACCGCGTGCTTTTTTCCCTGACCTCTCCTTTTTCTTTCTTTTACGCTTTTTCTTTTCATCCTGAGCGTGGATTAGTGGTATTCCACCCGTTAATTAAAACTCCATCGATATGCAAACTGGCAATCCATGTACGTCGCGGCTCATGCATCTCTAGAACTTGCGAGATTACCTTTCTTTTTCCAGTGATGCGAAATAATTGCGATGCGCGCAGATGAGAAATAAAACCTTCTCTAATATTAGTAACCAATATTTGCTACGGAGCTTTCCCTCGGTCCGTTGTGCAAAAGAAATGTATTGGATTACAACGTACATAAATTCGTCCCGTTTTTCCCTGGGACATTTTTCGAATCGTGGAATTTACACGAGAGAGGAATCGCATTCAGCGACCAGGAAAATGAGAGATTCATCGATCAAAATGGCACGCACTGTGGTTAACAAAAGCTTCCGGCCAAACTATAATTTTATTTCGAATTGAAACTGTATACCAACACTAGAATTACTAAGGCTGTTATAATAACTGATCGCTAATGTGCCACAAAAATTATGGAAATTTGCAGGGGTACAGTCTTGAGAACATTCCGCGATTTTCTGTACGAAATGTGAATAATAATTCATTTCAGTTGCATCGTGTATTTTTCTCTTTATGTATGTCTTTCATACGCGTAAGTATATTTTAGTCGTCGGCAGTTCTAGTGTTAGTAACGTTCTTTGGACGAATCATTTAATAAAACAAATATAATGCACAATATATTTAGACAACAAGCCTTCGATCTCAAGTCTCATTCGTCGTATTATTATAATCAAGTTATAGTTTAACCGGAAACTTTATTAATAGAATAACACACAATATATTTATACAATGAGCTTTCCGTTCTCAAGTATTCTTCATCTTATTAATGTAATCAGATTATACTTTGGCCGGAATCTTCAGTCAGCCATTGTACACGATTGATTAAACTTATTTCTTAATTTCTGAATGAATGCTTTTAAAAACGCGAATAAAACGGGCCGAATATATGCGTAATATACAGCCGAATATATATCGTGTAAAGGAATACCGTTGGCGAGAATTACTTTTAAAATCTTTGTCCACGTCAAATGATAAATGCAGTTTACATTAACAGATTAAATATAAATATTCAATCACTGTATCGCGGTAATCATAAATCCGTTGTTATTCCCTTTGAATTCTATATATGTTTTTTACAACTTTTTACTAAAGCTTTAAACGACCTACAACGAGTAAAAAATTATTAGCACACAGCAAAAAGGTAACAGTATCATATGAAAAATAAAAAAATTATATTGCATCTTTCGGTATTGTTTTACTGAAAAATGCGTATACTAAACTTTGAATTAATATTCAATTATTAGACTGGGGATTTTTATGCAAATTTATACTTTTATAAGTGCAGTTAAAAGAATGGGGCTTCGATAGAAATCTGTTTCACGCTGTAAACATTTCAACTTTCAATTTTCTTTGGTTATTTTGCATATTTCGACAGAATATATGCTCTCTGCGCCTTTTTGCGATTGTAAATCTCCTATAAATGAATAAAAATCTGCAATCTGCTAATCATATAAGAGAAAACAGTATTGAAATTTCTATTATTGTATTTTTACTTTACGTACTTCTACTACCTATCATTCTGTGCTAATAATTTTGTGACTCACTGTATATCTTGTACTTACTGTATTTTTTCTCTGCCGGTCTCATTACTATTATTATTATTATTGTTATATACGGGTAAAAAAAGCCTTTGGTACATCCATAAATTAATACAATGCCCTTAGTCGTAGAAAGCTAAATAAATGTACAAACAGAACTAAAGAAATCTCGTATAATAAACGGACAAAGTTTGCGTATGAAAACCTGAGACAGCCTGTATAATTATCCTCGTTTCTTCAGTTACACGATCATCTATCACGTGACGCAACTATTAAGTAATCGAGTTAACATCGAAATCACGGGGGAAAACGACCAGAAGAGCGACTTTCGAAATCCGTGAACGCGTCCCTTGGTCGTAATTCCTTGGTCGTCTGGGATTTTCCTTGAACTCGAAAGTACGTCACCTCGAAGCAAGATGCACCATTAATTACCGTGCGATTCGTTCGAGTGCGGTGGCGGTAATACAGGCGCGCCAGAGGCATGGGACCAGGTCACAGGTACGACTTGTACACTAGTTTCCAAACTTCCAGCTACCAGTTCTCCCCTGAAACGTTGTTCGTAACCGAAGGCAAGCTAGTAGTATCATAGAACGTACGTGCGCCAACTCCCGGGATCAGAAACGCGTTATCAGTTTTACGGAATTAACCATTCGCTACCGGACCTAGGATCCGCGAATTTCTTCGGTGTTCCGTAGCCAAGTTCCGACGAGGAGCAAAGTTTTCCTCGTTTCGATGATAATTTATGTTGAACAGAAAATTCGAAAACTGAAACCTTGCAATGGATATGTTAACCCATTTTGCAATGACATCGATATATGGACTCTGGTTCCTTTTTATGGTTAGTATAAAACGATTGATAATTATTTAAAGTAGAATTACAGAAATATTTATCGGCGATTATGGGACGCGTGATTAATCTCCATATTTTTCTTAATTGGCGAACTAAATTAGCGGCATGAAGGAGTAAATTTCTTGAAGTAGGGAAATTTCTTCTATTTGCGTCAGCGGAATAGAAAATTGCATCGTCGATGGAGGGTTAAGGTGCATATACACTTGCGTTGTTTCACTGTTGCGTGTCACAGTTACATATCGTTCAGTTATAGGGTACGGTGCAACAGTGTATAATTTCGTCCCGTATTATCATTGCGTATTGCGTATTCTGCCAGACCGTGACTCGACAATGAGTTCGCCGATGAAATATGAGAACAAAAACAGCTGTGGTCTTGGCATCCAATGAGCAGACTGCGGATTCCTATGCAAATTTATATTTTCACAAATAAATTTGAATAACCGTGACCTAAATAAGGGATCGTTTAACCCTTCAAATATAATTTTATATAATTTTGCAGAATACGTGCAACTCTGCACTTTTTTCCGTCTTTAAATTACCCGTAAATGCATATAATGATGAATACACGAATGTACCTTTTTAAATTAATACCGCTATTAGTCTTCGACTTAAATACGTATGCATAAGAAACGTTGCATTTGTATATGTTCGGTATCTTGATAAAACTATGCACTTGGATACGAAACTAACTTTTTTTAATGAAGATCTGACGTCGCTGATAAAAACGACGTAAGTGCGAAATGGTGCAAGTTGGGACGGCGTAATTCGAGGTACTACTACTGCAGGGGAAGATTGGCCAAAACCCTATACTTGAGATTACCGACTTATAACTTCCTAACTTACGAAACAAATTGTATAATTCCACCTGTATTTATTAATATATATCTTCATCCTACTTACGCATTAATTGCTAAAATACTGTACTACATTATTGAAATAACTCGAAAATTAAATCAAAGTACTGAAAAATAATACCGACTAGAAAATTTCTTCTAGCGTACGCGTTTCGCAACAGATTACAACAAATCTGCTGGTTAGCTTAAAAAGGGCTAATTGTAGGTGTATTAATAAATTATAATTTTGCCCAATTCAATTTACGTTTCTTTCGACGCCGAATCGAAGACAAATATTCCCTTTGCCACAATAAAGTTTCACAAATGTATGCTAAAATTAGTGGAAGATGAAACTATTAAAGAAGTTCGGAGCGTGAAGATATGTGGGTTTACCGTGCTACACTATTTTCGGTTCGCCGTGAGATTTCAACTTTCACCGCGGACACACCAAAGTCCTATTCATCCGGATAGAAATCCGCCTGATTGTGTCAAACACCACGCAACAATGCGTTATCACCGTAGGAACCTCAGGGTCGTGCACTCAACAACCGGGCAGTGGTGCAACTCTGGATCTAGCCCGAACTCAAACGATCCCACTTAAACTTCGACGATACAGCTGCAAACGAAAGAGACGGAAGCTGAGAGAGGACGCGACAAAAAGGGGTGTGGGAGGCGTGGAGAATAGTTGAAAATTAGCGGCGAACGCGAAGTGGTGCTTTCCGGGAGCCTCATACGGCCGAGTAAGGAGCCGAACGGTTAATTAGAAATTCTCGGTGGTAATCGGCGGCTCTCGGGGTGGACCGCCGATCGATGGTCTATTGGGCTTATTGTAGGGTGCACAGTGTGCACACATGCATTCCCCTTTCTCTACGCCATTCTAACAGGGCGATTAACAGTGCGCACTGTCCCTCCGTGACTTTATCGAAAAATCAGCGTGTGTCTGCTTTATCGAAAAGCGACCCGATACCTTCCTGCCTGCCTGCCTGCCTCTATTATTCCCTCTCCCGTTTGCCACTAGGATTCTTCGTCTGGTCGATTAATGAGAACGCCCGATAAAGCGACAGACAGAGCCGGCTATTACGGTCGTTCCCGGTGAGATTGGAGAACACGCGAAGAGCTCGTGAGAAGAACAGCGGTATCAGGAAACGGTATCAGGGAAGCCAAGCGGGAGGAAGATGGAGCGCAGGAGAAAAAGGAGCACGGCTCTGGGTCCTTTTATGCGCCGAGGATGATATCGAGTATCAGAGAATGGCTACTTCTGAATTGTGCTCTTCTCCATCTCTCCCTCTCTCTTTCTCTCTCTCTCTCTCTCTCTCTCTCTCTCTATGCCACTGCTGACACATTTTTCGTGAATAAGGCAATAATACTGTAGATCTCCTGCAGCGTTGCTTCTCTTTGAAATTGTAGGAGCCGCAGCATTTTTAGCAAAAACCACGAACGCAGTACATGTATCTATGCTCCTGTTTGTAAGTATTGGGACACTTGGCAGGTGCACACAAAATATGATAGTTGATCTAGATTAGGCATTTTTACGACATCGTGACACAAAAATACGTATTAGTGTATTATTTACCGTTTGTGTAAGGGATTGCAAAATTTGTAGAAGTTATTCGCAAGGATTGCAAGAGAATAATGAAACATCCGATTTAAAGTTCGCTGCAAAGATCGAAAAATCCAAAAAGTCGTTTAGTTGTAGAATCATTTGCAACGTGAATAAAGAAATAATAATATTAAATGAAATACAAAAACTAATATTTTACGAATGCTAAAATTAGTTCAAGCAACCGCTGACAAATTTAATCCACCTTTGTTAAAAAACTGAATTCCTAATGGGTAAAATTGAATATACGAAGAAAATTCTGACGTAGACAATAATTCTTAATAATTTTCTCTAGCAGAAGGAGGTCGCGAAAAATGTTCCTCGCCAAAAGGAGGGTGGCGAACAAGAAACAGTTTAAGAAGCTTCGGAATATACGATCAGCATCGAAAGGAACAATGCGCGTGCAATTGCAATATCATTAATTAACTACAGAGAGGCCAGTTTTTATCAATCCTCTCACGAATAGGCAATTCAGGACTAATCCTCCGCGAACAGCACTCTCTCTCTCTCCCCCCCTTTCGGTTTCCTTCTCGTTTTCTCTTTTTCTACTCCCCTTTTTCCCCTCTCCACGAGCGGATGGTTGACCACCTTATCTCTCCCAAAGATTTCTCGGCTTTAATTGCGCTAGTCAGAGAGTCCCTTTAGTCCCATCGACGGTGGCGGTGGAGGAGTCCGCCGGTGTCGTTGCTGGCCTTTCACCTATCTCCTATCGTTCTGCTTGTCTCCTTTTTCATCCGACCAAACTCCCGGGCTTCGTTTTAATGGTGTATTTAGATGTTCCGTGGACCGGATTCACGTTGTCGTCGGTCTGTCTCAAAAGGGAATTTCTGGGATTGAGCAACGAAAAAGGGAAGCTACCAACGAGGAAGATCCATTCGGCCAGCAAGCGAGCTCTTTATTGAGAAATTAAAAGCGAATGCTCACGATGGACGGAAGATAAACGAAGCTTTTACCCTCGTAGCTCGATCAATTATCGAGAATAGCGGTCGAACGCGGGAAAACTCGATAACCTCGGATGATTTCGAGAGCTGGGGAGTGGTATCGTAGATGCGTCAAATACGATTCCAGCTGGAAGTCGAATCCTGTGTTTATGTTAATTGGGGAACAAAAAGGACGCGTATTTTATGCCAGTCGCGTGTTATGAGTCGTGCGGCCAGCTTTCCCTCAATTTCCTTTTTTCTTTCTCTTACTCTCTCTCTCTTCCCACCTTTCTCTTCCCTTTATTTTTTTTCATCCCGCGCTTTTGTGTTAGCCTGTTTATACACCGGACACGCTTTTTCACGAAATGGAAGTGCTTATGAATTACGCGCACGCTGGGAATACGAATGGAACGAAATTTCTGATGGAAGTTGGAAAACACAGAAGCAACAAGAGACGCGGCCGCATACCGGCAATCCCGCGTATATCCTGAATTTATATGAATTTTATAAAACTTGCCCGACGCCATCCGCGTGTCCGTCTCTTAACTGTTTTCGTTACGATTTAGAAAACGCGAAAACAATTTCTCACCCCTTTTTCCCCGCTGGAAATCGACGAGAATGCAAAATATTTTCTCTCTCTCCCTCCGAGCGAAATCACGGAAGATTTTTCTGTGATCGTCGAATGTGTTTTTCGCAGGCCACGGAAAGACCGCTGCGCGATGATACGAAATCAAAAGGGAACCGACGAAATTCGTATTCTCCATAATTCATAGCCAGTCCACACAGGTAAATTGACCGTGTTCCCGGGGCGAGCAACGAAACCGACGAATGCGAATTTATCGGCGAGCAGTTCATTAGGTTCTGAATCACTGAATTTCAGAACGCCCGTAATAGATATTGTCCACACGAAAGAGGACCCGCGACGACAAATGAACGAAAAAGTATCGCGCATAATTCAGCGGGTTTCTCGTCCTTCTTCGTGGCGCGCTGAATCCGTCCCTCTCTCCCAAGGATTCACAGACACTCCGCTTTTTTTACGCTGCCTGTGTGCTCGCTTTACTGAACAAGAGAGAGAAGAGAGAGGGGGGGGGGGGGAGGAGCGACAGAAAGAAAGAAGGAAAGATGGAGAAAGAGAAAGTACGAGGGGTGCAAAGAGGAAAGGAGACGAAACATAGATCGGGGACGTCCGAGCTTAATCCACGCTAATTAAATCGCGGACGTAAAAGAGAGGCGCTTTGCCTTGGCGCGTTCGTGACTCGCGAAAATAAAAACAGCAACGCCGAGAGAGGCAGAAAAGGGAGAGTCGAATGCGCGGCGAGGACGTCCGAAAGAGGACAACGCGCATGCATAAATTATTCCCCAAACTGCACCACGATCGAGCGAGAACGAGCCTCGATATGAATCGCGTTAATCGTGCTAATGGAAATTGATTTGTTGTCCGGGATGCACGAATCTTCTGGGTAGGTGGCTCCCGGGTCCGTCCCTCCCCGGTTCCACTACCGTTCGAGTTCGAACCACTTCGATGAAACATACGCGATTACTTGATACACTGAGACCACTTCACGAGAACGAGAAGACCACGAGGGCCACGTCCAAACAGTGTACACGCCAAATGACGAATGAATTTATTGGCGGTTTCGCGATCTCCCTTCTCAAGTGTGTTCGATGTTCGTGAAGCTCGTCGTTCGTGTCTCGGATGAGAAATGACGGGGTGTACGTACGCTGGCGTTCTCGAATTCCTGATTACGCGTCGGTGTTTTCGGTGACGTAGCCCCCCGGTTATCGATTACACGGAATTGTCATTGCTCCGTCGACCGTAATTGGCCGACTTTGTTTCCGTGTGATTTCACGATAATTAATCGCGGCCCTATGCAAATCAGCCGTGTTCCCGTTTCGAAGTTGTTCCGTTCCGGACGCGTTAATCAGCCCGTGGAATAAGTCCGTTCGTGAGCAGAGTTGCAAGATTAACTGCGTGCGTTTAGCAGTCTGCACCGGGAACTTTAATCTCGTTCTCTGCCACGTTTTCAAACCGCCTCGATTCGTGAAACGCCAACACGATTAAAATGCCCACCAAAAATTCGGTGCCAAATTCGGTCCACTGCTTAAAAAGCTTCAACTTCATTTTATTAACTCTACTACGGCCTTTAATATTCCTGTTCGGTTCTTTAGAAACGCTGTAAAATTGCGAGAAAGAACATCGTCAACAATGAAAATTTGTATAAAAATTGTAACCATTTGAGTACGTGTATAAAATGAGAGAAGCTTTACGTAGAATTAAACTCGATGGCAGCTATTTTACGATTAATACAAAAAGGAAAAGTCGTACCACTGATAACGTAGATAAAACGTTCCTCGAAACGTTTCGCTATCTCGATTTTAGATTAGCAAGTCACGAAATTAATTAGACAAATAGTTTGCGTTGCTGTGCTTAAATCTATGATCAGTACGAGATACCGAGCCCGATTGTCAAAGGGTTAATTTTGCAATTGCTGGAAAGCTCCACTTGACTATTTAATGCTTTGGCACTGCGTCGGATACGAAACTTTCGTTCAATAAGAAATATAGTGTTCGATCAATATCGTGAGTCACTGTACGACTTTCGCACCACTATTCTATCGCATCAGCTTTGTTCCTTTATGCGTCCACCGAAGAGAGATTGTTATAAAACACAGTCGGGACGAGTTCCTTTCGTTACATATTTGTTCTGGTAAAAGTGCATGAACATAGTTCTTGTGCATTATCGATCTAATTGATCGACAAGCTACAAGGCACTTTTTCGCCGGAATCGATTTGCAGTGCCGGCACGACACGCAGTGTCGTAGACGCGTCACGATCGTTCGTGCACGAAGACAGACGGTCCACGTCGACCCTCCCGTGATTTTCCGAATCATCAGAAGGGTGTGAAGCATACATAATGCATCAGAGGCATTATGCGAAGGCGTGTACGACTCTCGCAGGCGGGTCTGCCATTACAGATGTACCTACGTATGCAAATGAAAAGGGCGTCCCTTCGCGTCTCTTCGCTGACCCAAATATGGAATTTTCGCCTCGGCTAGTAACGAGATTTTGTTCGGTCTCGTTACTCATCTTAATACGAGATCCCTTTCACCTTCCTTCCCATCACGTGACTGACTTCTAAACGCCACGGACTTTGCTTATTCATTAGTCGAAGCGTTAGAAGTCGAGTAGCTTTGAGTATTAATAAATGCATAGTTACTCTAGGGATAGTTCTATTGTAGTCATACACGAATATGGTAACCTACGAACTTACAGCAATACGGTGTTTTTTTTTACCGATTCGGTAGTTTTATTGAATTGATAGTGACCGAAGGCCATTTTCGTCTTTCATTTCTTCGAATTTCAGACGCTTCAGGATTCTTAAAGCACCGAATTTTCAGTGCTTTGAATCTCCAAACCTTCCAATTCTCAATGCTTCCAATTGAGAAAGGATTTGCTGCTATGCAAATTCTGATTATTCGATCTGAATTTACATATTTCGAAGTATAAATAGGAGGCATAGAAGTGCGCGTGAAACGAAAAGATCTCCGAGGTGTACAGAAATATTATCCTGTTTGACCGAAAACTTTTTCGCCAGGGGTAGTAGCTTTCCGCGCATTCGTTCGCCGGGAGTTGCGTTCGCAGCTTTCTGTTACGAGCCGGCTAGTCCCGGTAATATTTATTTTCATTATTTAACCATCTTGTCGGCAAATAACTGGTCAGGGATTCCTGCAATATTGGCGATAACTGCTCTTACCGGCTCCAAATGCCCAAATAACTGTCGAATACATTGCGATGCGGGGCGACTGGCGCGGGGTATCGTTGAATTTTTAACGGGATAGTCATTTCCATCGATCCATTCACCGGCTCTATGGCAGCCGAGCATTTCGGCAGCGTCCGACGCATCGGTTCGACCGATCGATCAGCGAACGGAAATACGATTGCGTCCGAATTCCGAAATAATCTATGACGATGATGGAATTGCAGTCTCGGGGTTAAATGGGAAAATCGGCCCCAGCGAAATTCTAACGCAAACACGAAAAACTAGCCGGGTTTCCGCGAGAGAGTCATCGCCGTTGGCGCGCTCTCATTCCCTATAAAATGAATTGCGCGTGTGTTTCGTGAACACAACTCGCCTCGATCAAATTTCACATTTAATATAGAGAGCTAAAGAGATTGTTCCCCATTTAGCAAAACGCCAGTGAAAAATTCGCGGAAAGATATTTGACTTGATTAATTGCATGGATATTAATTAAAACGCGACGAGGCAAGGGCGTAGCCAGAATTTTGTTTAGCGGAGGGCAAAAATGTTCTATTAAAACAGGTTTTAACTTTAGTATCAATTATTTATTTTTGTATAGGATGCACGATATCGAAATGAAACTTTTTATGATGTTTGACCAGGATTTAATCGCAACATTTATCAAATTCCTTTCCATCCGTATGTTAGCATTAAGCATTTATTAGGATTTATTATTATTTTTCAGACGCGTTATTTTTTAGGAGATTCTGATAATTGTAAAATTGTACTTAGATTTTCGAATCCTACTGTAATGATCTTTGTTATTTACTTATTAACGGGGGTAAACTCTTTAGAGTACAAAAAAAATTCAGATTAATCGTAAGAGTTTAAACAACGTAATAATTGAGATTTAATGCTAGCGGGAGTGGAAAAGATGTCGATGGACTTACAATACATGTTAACATTCCGTAGAATCGAGTTGAGATCATTGTTAATAGCGTAGCCTGAGCTTCCTCTAACATGTGAGACTCAATGTATTGTACCCTTTTTTAACCATCACTGGATCACCACCCCCGAAATCTTCGCAACTTTCCCTCCCGGAACAATGGATTCTCCCACGCGGAGCTCTTCGTTCGAGACGCTTCCGGTACGGTTCACGAAAAAGACCGTGGAGGTGTTTCGATTTCGCAAGGATAGCGTCTCGCCTTACGTAAGGCATTCGGAATGCACGTGTGTAGGTGCCCAACGCACAATGCATGCACATTGAAGAAAAAGCAAAGGGACGGTAAATACACAGCAAAGAGAAAAGACCGATGAGGACACGCGGTGCACATCGGTGCAGGGACGCGGTGCGATTCCGGAGGCGCTGCATTCGTTGCAACACCGTCGCGATCGGCAGACAACGACGACGAAATGCAGCGAAGGCGGAGCCGGCTTGCGGTTTATATACACGAAGAACAAGCGACGAGGCAACCGACACGGAAGGCCTTGTCCGCCGGGACTACCTAACTGCATCGTGCCCACGCGTTCGCCAGCACCGAGAAAAAACGACCAGGGAAAAAGTCGTGCCAAGGTCCTCTGCACGGAGACACAGCGAAATGCATTTCACGGTGACCAATTCTTCCGTCTAGTCTTAAGGGACGATCAGAGAGCTTCTCGTTGGCCTATCTTGCTTCGTAAATATTACATCCACGTTTTGTTTGAATTCGTTCAAGCTAGCCATGGGATCAACTTCTACTTGTAACAATATAATGTAACCAGATACAGTGGAACGCCGATTGTTTGAATTCATTGAGGAACAAAGCACTGCTCCGATAATCGGTTTGAAAGAATCAAATTCTTGATTGTGTCATAAGTTGACTAGGAATTGAAGAGTTTTCAAATATGGATAGTTTTTACGTAATAGAATACATAGTAAGGGAGATACAACATAAAAAAACTCCAAGTTGCGAATTCCCTCTTGATCATTTGATATTAGACCGTAGAAGTATTCGTGAAAGACATTACAAATACCGAAATTTTGCATATTGGCACTTAGGGAGAAAAGTTAAAGGTTGAGATACGGTACTCTTTATAATTTTATAGATTGAAAGTCGAATCTTTTGGCAATCTAATAAATCCCTACTAAAATTGCCAATTGCTTAATCATTGGAATGGATCTAAACTTATATTAAACTTGTGCGCTCTATCTTCTTTTTTAATTTGCACACTCAGTAATCATTTCTAAAAATATATCTCCTTTTCCTTTCAATAAAGTATATATACATATATTTATATATATAACTTGGAATGCGTGTATGCGATCTAAGGTGGTTCTCACGATGCGCACGGCTGTGCTAAGTGTATCCTGCCAACGCAACCTGAAAACGAAGTAGCCGTGTCAAGGTCTTGGCGACGAGACTCGCAAAGTGCATCGCAAACAAACAACCCGTGTCCCTCTCCTATTCTGTTGCACGTTCTGTTGGCTGCCTCGGCCTCCTTTCTACGAGACAAAGAATTTTTCTCGGCACGAAAATCTCAACTGTCTCCTCCTCGGAGAACGCTTGTTTGGAAGAGAAGTGAATATGAACAGTGAGCGAATTAAATCGTCGCGACGACTACGCTACGTGCCTTTTCAGATCTCTCTGCCCTGGATCTTTCTTTTACTGGTCGACGATTTAAACGTCTGCACCTGTTCAAGGCACTTCCGTCTTTCTACGTTGAAACAGAAACCAGGGAAGTGGTCAACGCGAGATGGAGCATTTTCTTCGGTTTTAAGGTTCCACCATGAAAAAGTTGTTCGTTTATGCATTGTATAGTTTATCTTATATAATAGAATGACAGGGTAGATCAAGTTACTATTAAGTATTAGTAGGTACCCAAAAGTGTAAATGTATAAAGAAACGAAATCCGCTTGTAATCCCTTGGGAAATCAATAAATATCTATCGCAATGCAATTTAAAATTTTGTCGACTTCCCCATACCCTCTTATTAAAATCCGCCGCAGTGAAAGAGTTAAATTAGCTTCTCGGTGTATCGCGACTTTTTCAGTAGCTCCTGACGATCGGTATTCTAATAAAATGATAATTTGTTCTGATATCAAGCTCTCCGCCCCGCGATCGCTAGCAAGCAATTATATTAAACTACCAGTACAGCTTTTTGCAATACGCACGTAAGCATTTAACGGCTTGCAAGGAAATAGGAAGCGACGAATGCATGCATACCGCAAAAGAAGGAGACGCGGAGTAAAGGTCGTAAAAGAGGCGCATCATAGAATGGCATAATTGCGGTTTTAGCGTGCCTTAAGCTCACGCTCGCGGCGTTTCGAAGCGCAGACTAACTTCTTTCAACCTGCATCTTCGCCCCTCGTTTATTTTTTTCCTTTCTTCCTTGCAAGAAACATCCTCATAACCTTCGCGCAAACGTTTAACTGGTCTTTGGGGAAACACGTTCCCCGCACGAATATTCAAACGTGTCTCTTGATATCTCTACGGTGAGCAATAATGTTCACCTGGAAAGGAGAACGACATATCGCTACGTGCACGCAATAATAAATCGCGATGACGGCGGACTACGCGCGACTGTCGATAATTCATTGCGTCAACGCCGATCAGACTCTCTCGGTTCGAATGGTTGCCTTCAGTGCTTGAAACGTGTCGTATGCTAGGACTCTGCTCGTGGTCATCGCGATGACAAAGCTCGGAACTATTCGATAACATGGTCTACGATGATGCACGGCTATGAATAGTAATATCGCTACGCTTACGACCAAATGTAATTAACCTTTTCGACTGGAGAAGACACCCGAGGTTGAGGATCGATAAACCGAGTAGCTATAGTTTCTGAACCGCGATTATCTCCCGATGCGAATTTAATGGCGGAATTTGAATACCTCGTTAGAGAGAGGACCTGGTGGAAGGAAGGGCGTATAGACGCGATTCAGTTCTTGATCGGATGAGAAAAGAGCCATTGAGGGGCTGAGGAGTAATGGGCTTTTTCAGAGGTTCGCGGTGTTTGCGAATGGTAAATACAATCTGAGAAAGATTACTCTTGGTCCACGCCATTAAGAGGAACTCTCCTCTGGTTATTTTACCGTGTACATATATACATATCTGATGTGTACTATATTAGAAACTTGTAAATGCGAAGATAATTTGCAAAAGTTGCGAAAGGAGACGGGGGGGGGGGGGCAGGAGAGACTTAGACTTGCTTCTAAAGTCTAAAGGAGCTTTAAGTAAAAGCAGTTTACGTTCGGAAAGTATGATCGTGTTTTCCTGATCGAGAAGCGTGCTCCAAAAGTATGAAGAGACTTAAGGTTGCGTGTATCCTTGAAAAGAATCGTAAAACTTGCCGACGGAAACTATCAAGTGCCCTCAACGTGTTTGACGACAATCTCGAATTTCCGATAGAAGCTAACGTACGTGGGTAGGGCTTCGCCTGATACTTTCGGAATAAACGACACGCGAGAAACGGTCATAAAAATCTAGCCATTAAAACCTTCACCTACCGAGGAATATACAAAAAAAAAAGCGGCACTAAAAGCGAAATGAAATATTTTTTGCCTGGGATACGTACGAGCATAATCGAAACAAGGAAGATGGAGAGCATTATTCTTTTTTCAAGACTCGTTTGTTGCATTGCGGGAGAAATTAGCGGACGCGGCTTGCTATGATTAACGTGGAAAAATGAGAATGCGCACGCTGTGTGTGTGTGTGTGTGTGTGTGTGTGTGTGTGTGTGTGTGCGTTTGCGTGTGTGTGCAATGTGTGTATGAGGCGCGGTAGAGAAAGCACATCGAAGAGATTATGGCTGTGTGCATGCACGCTGATTCTATCTGGCGCCGCGCCTTAGCACGAACTAATAATTAGACACCTTTATGCAATTCCACCCTCGGCGTTAACCGAGCGACAACCCCCTGCAGCATTTGCCTTCTTCAATAAAGGAATGAATTTAATGGTAAGAATAATTCCGTGCAAAGAAAATGCAAAAAAGCTTAGGTATGGAAAAGCATGGAAATATTAAGTACATCGATCAATTATCCACCTTTTGGTTTAATTCGCCATTTATTTATAACAAAAATTAAATATTTACTCTCTAACTTAAATGCATTTGTTATTATTCAACAATACTTTACTGCATTTTTCAATTAAGTCATTCGTATTTAGAGGAAGTTCGATCATTTGATAAACGAAATTCGTCTATTCGTTAAAAAGTAGTTGATTACTTATCGATGGACCTAATAATTATTCATGCTTTATTTACTCTTTTAGGGATGACGGAATTTTTTTACGCGTCTGCCTAGAATACATCATTATATTGTGGATTGTTATGCATTTATGGTGAATTTAACTGTGGAAAACAATACCCATTTAAAAATATGTAACGAATTACTTGTTGGTGCACCTAATAATTGTAAGACCCGTACCGTGTAAAGATTCCATCTCTGATGGGGTTTAAATTTTGCGACCCAATTGATCAAGACATTCGAGGTAAATATTCAGTAATTTTTATTCCTCGATCCTCGACCGCGATGCGTTCTCCATTATCTAATATGCTCGTTAATTCGAAGGTTATCTTGGCAGCGTTTTGCGGCAATATGCTAAAAAGTAACCCCTTTTTATTCGTTGCAGCCCTCTCGCGTGGTGCCCCAATAAACCATGAGAGGAATAGAGTAGCGGCGCGCAAAAGTGTTCCATTAACCGACGCACCGGCTAATTCATCACGGAGCGACGCAATTTCATTGCAACCACGCAATAATTAGACGCCTTTATGCACTTCTACCCTCTTTTTCGTGTAAACCTAGCAAGCCCCGGGGCGAAGATTAATGTTGATCCAGTTCTTTTTTGCATCCGTGCCCCTTTTGCGCGTTCCATTATCTAGCAGGTGCCTCGCAAAGTCTCTGCCTCGCAATTTTGTAGCCGCCGCCGGTTTTTTTTTTTTTTTATGTAACCCGCAAACCAGTCCTTACCTTGTACCTCTTCACGGTTGCATCGCCACTCCCCTTTCTCTGTTCTATGACCGATTAAGCGGTTCCTTGTATCGAGCAGATGAAATTATACAGGCATAACGTACGCCCTAATGGTGTTTCATCACTTATTACAACTACTAATTTGACCAAAGCCTTGCAATTTTGTTAAACGAACTTGTTGCATTTAGGACACATTGCTGCATCGATATGTAATTCACCACTTGGAGTTACCCGAACTGGCAACAAATCTCTGTTATATAGCCTGGTGTGTTTTCCTTTTATTTATTGCCTCAGAATTGCATATTAATGGCCCCGGGAATTAACGGAGGAAAGTAAAAGGTTGCACAGTAAATTTATCAAACATTCTGTTGTAAGGGTGAACGTTTCTCGGAAACATAAGGGGAATTGCCCTATACACAGTACAACAATAGGATTCCATTATAGTCTCATTCTTCCTCCGACGATTTCTATTCACAGACACGATCCGCTCCCGGACCATCTTGCTAATTTGAAATCAATATCCGGCAATACCGTCACCAACCGATTGTTGTGCTAATAAAAGCTTCGCTGATGGAGTTCGCCAGGTAAATTGCCTTGCACTATTGTCGACAGAACCGACAGGAAATCTGATCAAACAGCAGGTTGAAATGATTGACTTCGATCGAATGTAGTTTCTGCTACAGATGAAATTTTAGTCGAATCATACTTGTGAATAATATTTCAACGGTTTCATATTCGAATCAGTTTGTAGCAACTATTTTTTTGAACGCTCAGATATTGGATATTTTTGGGCTCTATGGGTTAACTGGTAAAATTTAAGATATACTTGGAAAATAAAAAATGCCTCTGCAAATCCTTTATTGACATTTGAGTGCGTTTATAAGTGTAGCTATTGAGTTGGCCAAAATGTTTTGTCGTATTTTAAAAACGGGTAGAAACAAAGCTTACCAAACAATGTAGTGTCTACCTATTTAACAATTTTGTGTTATATTAAACAATTTAATCGTTTCATCCATGAATGGCGCTCGAAATTTTTTTCTAGTAAAAGAATTTTATAATGGTTCAGAAATGGCGATAATCTTCTAATCTTAGCTTATTTTATTATTCATACTATTTCACCTTAACGCGTGAAATGCGCGTCTATTTTTCATTTACTTCAAGGTTACGTTAAACAGTCAATCATTGAGATTTTTTCCAAATCGTATATTTAACAATTAAGTCTCTACCAGCAGATCTTATTCGTGTGTGCAAAATTCTTTGCATACTGTACGTATTATAATTCGAACGCCATATTGTAGAAAAACGATACGACTTTTTGGCCAACCTAATATTTCTTATAATTAATTACTAACGAAACGAACAGAATTCTTTCTTGGAAAAACTCACGAGCTGTGATATTATTCGAACTACGGTATTTTCTTGTATTCACAAGAACTTTAATCTTTCCCTGTCAAAGATTCTCATCGTATTCCATCTGCGTATACGGCTTCATGTTAATTTCTATGTTTATGACACCTCGCTTTTGCAGAAAATCGCAAGCTCACGGATGACGTGTACAAACGTCGTACAAGAGGCTTGATCCTCGCCCTGAGAAGAGACAGTGTATGCGATTCTCATTGGGGCTCCGTTTGATGGCTGAAACGACGTTAAACGATCCGTTGCCGGCCAACAGACGGGTGTTTGACGGGAATGGTGGTCGGTAACTTGCTTGATTATCGCGACCCGTTCGTTAATCAGCAGGCACAGTTGTTTAATCGCGACCGCAGAGCTTCCCCCGTACAAGCAAGGAACATGTCCGTGTGCAATTGGAAACCATGTTAGGGGTTCACATTTGAACGCAACGCGTGTTATCTAGCCTTAAGTAAAATATATTTCACGTATTCGCACAGGATATCTTTTATCGCGAATGCAGAACAAAAAAATAGAGAGAAGAACCATGTACAAGAGCGATTGATATGTTTATCCGTAACCATTTAAGAGATCGTATCGTGGAATTTCCCATGAGGGATTACATTTTTATTTCTATCCGCATGATGGTTACACGTTAAGTACCCACACCGACCAATCAAGAAACTTCATCGCATTAAATAGTACCGCAACACATTGGAATCGCATTATCAACGTGAATCCTGTTCACGATCTGGTCTCACAATGATACTCCTGCGAATACAGTCTGTCGTAAAAGTTTTCCTGCACTTCGAAATCCTTTAATCGTCCTATGGTACTATTTTGAAAGAATTAATTCCTTTATCTGAATTTTGGGTGAGTGTAAAGAAGACTTTCGCTCAGCGACAGTATACTACGTATACCTACTTCCTGTAAACCGTTGTTATCTCAAAAGGACTCACAGGGTTCGATTAAAGTGCGTGGAGAACACAGGTAGAGTCTCGGAGCAGATATTAGAAGAGGTTCTCGCGATTCGCGAAGTTTCGAGCGCGTGTTCGTGCGCGACACGGGAAACGAGCGGCCATGCTTCACGGTGCATTGTTCCGAGCGGTGAAGGATCACGCAGGGGCCCCCTTTGTATTCCGACGAGGCACCCCGAGCATAACTTTTCTCGGGGAAGACTTCGCGCTTGTAATGTCGGCTTCGCGACGAAACACCGTGTCCCAAGAAACTTTCCGCCGGTTGCAAGTCTCCCAAAGCGGTACGCGACCGAAACAATGGCGCTCGAAAGGGTTTTGCGTCCCAGACGTAACATCTGTTAGATGGGATTCCGGGCCGTGGACATACTTCCGTGATTAATCGACGCAGGAACGACCAATTGAGCGTAACAGATCGACCGCGGCGCCGGCTGATACGAGAGGCATCCGTGCGGCGGTGTTACGCTAATTAGAATGCATTTATTAAATCAATCCGATGCTCGTTATTTATTAACGATACCCCTTGCAACGCGGAATTCTCACCAAGGATTTATCGATAAGCCGTAACGAGGACGCGACCAGGAAGCGTGTCGGTTCCTGAGAACAGCGAGAGAAAAAAGTAAGTCCCTTTGGTACGCACAAATTACGGGAATATCGATAGCATCGTTAGTTGGGGGCCAATTGCGACCTTAACTAGCCGCTTCAGCGAGATTCCTTATGCGTTTATCAAATTTCCTTGCTAACATCGAACTCTCGTAACGGTGCCCTTATCGCAGGCGAGGTGTAAGAGTAGACCAACAGTGCAATTTATTTTTTTATCACAGAGCCGCGTTATCATTTACATTTTTACCTTTTTGATTGCGTGAAATGGATAATTACTTCGTTTGCTTTTGCATTTTGCGTATTAAAGTACTCTAAAAGCGTTTAAATTACCCTTCAAGTAATAAGATAGAATGTTATTTGTCCGAAAATTCTAGTTTTTTAAATATCGGTATTTCAGAATATATCTACTCTGATATTTTGTCCGAGTCCTTACATTTCACCAAAATTGTTGCTTTACTATGAATATTTTCTGCCTCTTTGCTTATTTAAATTTACCATAGATGCATACAAGTCCGCAATCTTCTAATTAGTCTTTAACCTCTTAAAGTGTTCCATCAAAATAGATAAAGCTGAAAAAGAAATGCAACCGGAATGTAAATTATTAACAACAATAGTGTACAATTGTACGTTGAGGGGTTACCTTCTTGCTCTAAAAATATTCCGATCAAAGAATGACTCGGTAAACGGGTTAAGAACAATTCGAACTTACAATGGAACCCTGTAGGTTCGTCTCGAGATCTTTCAATGATACAGTTGACGCAGTCAATGGTTCGTCGTTAAAAGTCGTACGATGGAAAACACGTCGTGAAAGAGTTAAGGACATGGCGGCATACAGGGATGAGGAAGACGGAGAAAGCTGTGGAGGCGTGTCAGCGTGTAAAGTCCACCGGGAGAAGACTTCTGGCGTGGGCTAGGCGAATGAGCAGCCTTTGCCGCATAATGGATGACTTCCTAACGACACTTTAAGATAGTTCTCACTCCTCGTCTGCCGTTATTTTTCTACCATAGTGAAATACTCAGCCTCTCGCCGTGTTGCACGCTGCGGATTCAGAGAAGACGCAGAAAGCGAGGAATAATAGATTTTTTGTCCGCTACCGCCATGTTTGTTTCAGCAACTTCTGTGTAGTCACGATTTAAACCGGGAGATCCCGTTGAAGATTCTAACTCCGAAGAGCGCCCAGCTACTTATTGATATTCTCTCTAACTCCCTTGGACAACATAACTTTAACAAATTAAATGGCCTCGGTACGTAGTTCTTGAAATTTCGAAAGTAGAACGCGAAAAGTTTCGACTGTTTCTTGCACGAAGAATCCAATAGGGGATGATGAATCATTTTGCCGTTCACGGATTAACGGGCAAGAAGGGTACTCTGGAGGATAGCGAAATTTACAGAGGCGATGGCGGCGGAACGCAGAAGACAACGATTTTCTTTGAACTTTCTTCAGCAGGTATTTTCTACTTGGTACTTGGCGTTCCCAGTTGGTGGTCTAATAGGAAGTGTGAGGCGAAGGAGATGCGCGAAAGCTCAACAAGCTCGGTTAATATGAACACGGCACTCCTCCGGGACATTAAGAACTTTCTTTCCAATTTCACGATTCCCTTTTTAGCCTTTTTATAGCCAATGGAGACAGGTAATATTGTTTATTGTAGAAGCACATCAGGGAGCCGGCTACAAGATATCGCATCGCCAACTTCATACGAAGCTTTTCATGTTTCAATTAACTCGTTTCACACGTTCGAGGAAGGAGTAGATGCGCTTGCAAGGCTGTTCTCAGTTGTCTGACTACGTCCAGTCATTTTCCACTTGATCTCGAAACCTCGATTTTAACGCACTGCGAACCACGGTAGTTTTATTGCAAGTTTTACCTAGTCGCTAGGTATGTCTCAAATTGACCATAATATTCAAATTGTACGTTTCATGATATGAAAACAGTGATTTACTAAAGCTAGCGTACGTTGATAAAATAATCGTAACGCAAGGGGTTAATACAGTTGTGTTAACCGTATAAAGTTCGTTGAGATACCGACTTAAGACGTATACGTGTCTTGACAGGTGTAATTGAGCATTTTAGTTTAATGTGTCGTAGTATATCGAGACATGTGACGTTGCTAATGAGTACTCTATGGACAAATAGCATGTGAAGCGTAAGACGCCCACATTCCACAGGCAATAAATTCAAACGACGAAGTATAGGATTACAGTTATGGTCGTAAGTTAACATGGGGTTGTTTAGACGAAGGGATACCAGACGCAAAAAATCGGTGATAATTTCTCTCTAACATATCAATTAAATCAGTGCAACTCATTGTTGTAAGGCAGTGGGTTAACCTTTTCGCTATTGGCACCTTTTCAAAATGAAAACTAAAAGCTAAAAGGCTAACATTTATTACTATAAAAATAATACAGATATAAATATTTGGATCCTATACGTAACTAATTGTATCGTAATATCGATGTACAAACGCATGGGAATCCAGAAGCTTAAGACATCCAAATGCTTCAAAATTCAAATGCTTAGAAACAAAAAAGCTTGGAAATTCGAATGCTGAGAAATTTAAAAAGCTTGGCAAATCAAACGCTCATCAATCGCTTCTTAAAGCATTAAGATCTAAGTGTGCAAGTTTTACTATGAGCCACTGTACGTACACTTTTAAGAAATGTTAGTCTAATTCTTGAAGATGTATATATATGGTAGGATACTATGGTAGCGAAAGGGTTACCGTTCTTTATAATAACCGAGTAATAGCTTCCTTCTTCTAATCGTATCAATCAATTTTCCTTTATTCCAAATTTATTAAGTATCGAATGAATTATGGACGGGAAGTGTACGCGTCGCGGCACATATTCCGCGAAGGCACACACCATCGAAGCTTTAAATTCTCGTAATCCATCCAGGACACAGGCCGCCAGGACATTGATACCGATAGCGCAAGCGTGGCGCACTACGTCAACGAGATACGCCCTGTGCGACGACACACGTACACGCGTGTACGTTTTCTCTGCACGTACGTGCAGAAAGTGGCTTGGTCGCGCGTGCACATTCACGATTCGTGAATCCTCCGGTGCGAACGTCCTGCGAGAGGCATTGTCCTGCGGCAGGAATAACGTACGCGCCGGCTATCGCGATTTGATTCCGATTCAGGGGAACATGGCTGGCGATATTGGGGATATCGATGAAAAATAATCGCGGTGATTTGTGACGCGGCGTAGGAAGCGCGCGATAAAGATACGCGACGATGAGGACGCGATAAAAAAAAGGGGAGGGAAAAATTTATCGCGTTCTCGTCGAGAATTGTGGATCGTTTCGTTTTTCTTCGAGGTCGTTCGGGACGAGAAGTAACGTCATCGATCGATCGTTTTTCATAATGCCTGGCGCACGGGCTCGTCGACGGAGTTAGAGGAGAAAATATTTCTCCCGGCAAATAAATTTCAAACGCAAAGTGGCAACGCTTTGCATAACTTCTAGCAGCCTTGAAAAGTTTCAGTGGAGCTGTCCTTTTCCCGCTTGCACGCGCATTCCCGTGGAGCCACGCGGTAGCGATACTTTCACGTATTTTTTTCCAAGGACCAAAGCTCGGGTTTAAATCATTCGGTAAACGATTACGCGGGACACGTTCCTGTCAGAGAGATTTCTCGCTGGATTCTCACGGCGACCGCATCGCAAACATTCTCCGCGCGCGTACTCATGTGAGAAAATGGACGGACGATCGACTGATGATGATTCAGATTTAAAACGTAACGGAGTCGAAGGTAAACAGGAACTTCGTGATCCTCCGTACCGTTTCCTAGTGCTAATCGCTGAACCTCGAACCTCGCCGCTGATAAATGGATACGCGCGACAGTCCGAGGTGAACTAACGGGGTCCGGAGGATTTTCGAATTTATAAGTATAGTTGTCCCTCGAACAACGCGCATTTAGTTTTATGCGATTTTCTAGCGACCTTTGAAGTCGCCGTGCTTTCTTTTTCTCCTCACTAAGCTTACTCAACGATAAAAGGACGAAGATGGAAAAGCTTTTGTAATGTATGTAATGAAGAGTGCAATTAATATGTACAAGTATACACATGCATATTTCCTTATGTTTTTCTGAATCACTTGCATTTCTTAATTAATTTTTTGAACTTATTTTATTGTAAAAATACATAACTAACGCATATAAATACGTAGTATGTATTAGAAAATTGAACTCTAAAGTAGATTATACATTGTAGTCAGTTTGAGTGGGGGATGAACATCTTTCATTTTAGTTGTTCAAGGGACAACTACAGTGGGGAATCTTATAGCGAATGAATTCGTTCTAAAAATTTTCTTATAGCGTTTGTGCGTTCTAGTGTACGTTGCAAGAAACAGTCAGTCATTAAAGTCTTCGTACATTATTAAACCTTAAGATAATCTGTTCCTATTTTAAAATGCACCATTTTTCGTACTCAACTTCGTAGATTATGGAACACATTTTGGAAGACAGGATTGAAAAATGATTACAACTGCAAAGTGTCTCAGAACAAATTAATTTCTTAAAATCTAAATTTCTTCGACTCTAGTTGAAGTTATACTAAAAATACTTAAAAGTGTTCGGTGCTAAGAGACCGATTTATTACTTATTAGTTCCTCGATAGTTATTGCAAAAGCACACGGCAGAATTTCGCGTTTACACGAAATTCTAAGTCTCTTTGAGACCTCTGGTAACGAGCTTCACTCTTCCGAACACCGCATTCAATTCAGCCTAGCAAAATGATTAGAAAGCAATCTAGAAAATTACGTAGTAATTTGCCGCAGAATCCATTTCATCGCTCGCATCCTTTAATTAATTAAAATTATCGGCAACTAAATGGGTACACCCTATCGATGAAATACGAACGAAGAGGAGAAATAGAAGGGAGAAGAGGAAGATAAGAACAACGATGGAACGTCGATTATACGAGGGTTCAAGGTGCTTTCCACCTATTTCTGCTTCTCCTCTATCGTCCTCTTCCCCCTTTTGTTCGCCTTTTCCTTTTCTCTCTCTCTCTCTCTCTCTCTCTCTCTCTCTCTCTCGTGCAGAGACTCGTGGATTACGGTTGGGACTATTGGCAAGCTTAGCTTGTGGTCGATTGCCTTTACGAGTTACCGAGCATTTGCGTATTTCACGGCGGACCGTTATGATTGCGACCACAGGAAGAGTACAGACGTTTATCCGGCAAAGGATCGACCGATTCGGGATCCACGACTTCTCTTTGCCCGGTTTGACAGGATTAACGCGATACGCGTATTCTCGCGTGGACACGTACACCTCTGTTATAATCCCCATCCGATTATTATCTACCGCGAGAAGAACTCGAGCTGGATTACGGTCAAAATAATATCCATGTTCAGTTGCCTCGGATTGTGTAATTTCTTTCGCCTTATTTTTCATTTAATTTAATACTTTTCTTATTCTCGGAATACATAGCGAGATTACGACAATTAAAATCAAGTAGCGATATGTACATTCGGAAACTACAGGGATAAATCTCATACGTAATTTCCTCGATTATCCGATCTAATAGGGATAAGGGATTGCTATTGATACATATTTTATCAAATTACTGAAATATATGATCTATAGATTCCATAAGAAGATGGTAAACACCGTCTATTAGTAATTGGTTGATCATTGTTTTACAAATGCTGGCAATATTTCATGTATTGTTACTGTAAGTACATTAGCAATAATAGACTGCAGATCAAATTTTTAAAGTAAAGTACAAATGTAACAAACCTCTGTTTATGATCTATTTCTTTAGCGTTGCTTAAAAAGATACGAATTTGCATAAATATTCGCAGTCTGCTTATAAGCGTTACTTTATGTGTCGCAACGCTTCAATTAGAATTATTATTCCGATACTAATATCCACCCGTCTTTTTTTGTTTCAGGTATGTATCCAGATACTCCTACACCGAATCAAGCCACATCGAGTAATCTCAAAAATTCAAGAAACCATGGTACACGTAAGTCTTCTCGATCAATATATTCCCTCTGTTACAAAAATACCGCCTTTCTGACGTTATCGCTGACAACTATATCCACGGAAACACCCGTAGTCCAGCGATTCGAGAAAACACGTGGTCCGCAGGAATCTCGCTTTTTTCGAATGCCTCGCGCAGTTCCGTCCAGTCTGCGCTGTCCCTTTTCCCTTCGCTCGGCTGCAGAAGGACGAGTGGCACCCGGTGCATGACCAGAATCGATTATGTTTTTCTCGATGGACGCGAATTAATGAGAGGCAATGGCTCACGTGAATTCCGCCAGCGACGTCTACGTCGCCGGTGAACGATCGAACGGAAAGGGTCGGGTGGAACACATCGAATCGCGTGTTATCAGAGCGACGCGTCTAAATGCTCCAAGTATACGCCTAATGCCAGACCGTGGGGCCTAATCGTCGTATGCAAATCACAGGGCGGCTCCAGCCACATTCGTATAATCAATGGTCTAACTGGCGATCGATGCCGATACGACCGCCACTCACGTATTTTCCAAACGTACTCTAATTCGACGTTCCCTAATTTCCTCCCCAATTTTCGTACGTGCTTCTTTGTAACAGACGACGCCGGCGCAAAAGTGCGAAGGGTGCCGATTCGACCATCGATTTTCTTTTTTTTTTTTTTAGGGGGTTGCTGCTACTCTACGCGATTATTCTTCTCGACGATTCTTTTTTCTCTTTTTTTTTCTTGTAGACAAATTGTAGGTACTTTTAATACGGCAATATATTACTTTTAAAGCGTTCAATTCCAGACGAATTTTGTATGTTTAGCTCACCATGTGGGACTGATTTCATTTATTTAGCAAGATACATTGTAATTATACATGTGGAGGAGAGATGGCATAAAAAAGGAACGTATTTGATGGGACATTATAATTATCTTGAAATTGTATATCTTTCTACGATAAAGTTATACTTGCTGCAAAGCTATATTATGAAATGTCACTCACACCAGATTTGAAGTCGCTGCAAGTTCATACATAAAAGCAACGAATGATTTATTTTTTTTCGTGCTCCTCGAAATGTTTCGTGAAACACTGTTGCACTTGATTAATTTCTTAATCGTCTCATTTGATCAGGTGTTCCTTCAATAATAGTAACCCAAAGTATCAAAATAACCAAAGCTGGTGAATGTAGAGATGAATTTATTTGTACCACGCATTATTTTAGTGAAACAATTGATCTTTCTAATGGTATGAATTAAAACTCGAATGGCCAAGTATTTTATCCTAAACAAAAGTGTCCCATTCGTGCCACCTCTCCCTAATCATATGTCATTTATTAAAAAAAAAAAAAAAATGTATAATGAATTATATTATTAAGGGTTGCTAGTGATCGCAAAATTCAATAAATACATAAATAAATTTTAATTTTATTTCTTTAGGAAGATATTTCTTTGACTCTTTCTAATTCCCAGTATAGTTAGAACTATACACAAATGGAAACAATTTTGGTGAGATTAACGCGGAACGCTAATAAGCAGACATTCGTATTCGCATGTTTAAAAGAGGATTCATTAATTTGCATATATCGGTCGGGGAATCGGTGATTTTCGGCTTCTTGACATTCACGTCGTTTTCCGTTTCAAGGTCTCATTTAATAGCCGAATCACGGTCTAAACGCCTCCACAGATGTCCAAACCGATATTCGTGTACACAATGAAAAAGTGACAAAATGACTGGTAGAACAGAACGAGATACCATCAACGAACAAGAATTTCTACATCGTCAACACGCCGCTCGACAACTTTTTAACTATGCCACTTCACATTTCGCAGACGTCGCATCGATCTTCTGTTTTTTCTTTCTCACTTGCCCTGGTTAGCGTATCTCCGAGGCAGGACAGTACAGCTGTCTGTTACTTCTGCCACCGATTAGCATAATCACGCGGGCTTCTCTTTCGCGAAACTTTTGCAAAACCTTCCAAACGATGAAACCACGCGACACGTGTTATCGGTATCTCTCTGTGGGTGTCAAAGTATGCATATATAAAAATTCATCAAGACGGCTGTATTTATGAATCCGCAAGGAATGAATGACAAAAAATCTATCGAGCAGAATTCCACATCGGAATCAATTAAAATCATTCCCTTTCTCGATCGTCTCCTTGGAAATTATACAAAATATTAAGAATTCCGAGTATAATTTATTACCGATATCAAGCAAACGAATATTATCGGTCGGTTTCTCCGTATAGAGTATAAGAAATGGAAACTTTAGTTGCCAAGAACGTGGTAACGTCAAACGCGATGGCAATAACTTCACAGGGGGGCCACTTCTCGAAGAAGAAGGCCAAGTTGGAGGAATTCGAGGATCCTGTCTCGAAAAAAGAGCTATGGCGACGGGGAAATTTCCGAGGGAATTTGTGACGAGCCCAGAGGGCCAAGACAAATCGGCGAACGTATCGATCAGCCGGAGAAAACGAAGAGCCGGCGAGCACTCGGGCTACGAGAGGCATCCAGATTCGGGAGACTTTACGGTCCATCGCTCGTCTTACAAAGCGTAGATTCCAGCTTCTTTCAGCGAGCTAACGAGCCGAAAGGCGGAGGGGAAAAAAGGAACAATTACGGGCGCACCTCCCAGGGAAATGGCACGCTTAAGCGCCGCGGGACAATGGGACCGTAGCGCGAAGATGATTTTATTTTCGCGTGTACGATAATTACGCCCCCGGTGGTCTGGCCTCGGTAATTTTGCATTTTCCGCTACGTTTGTTTACCGCCCTTTCTACGGTAAAACCGTCTGTCTGTTCCGCTACGGATTCTTCGAATATACGCTTCTTTTAACCCTTATACGCTGCTCGAAAAAGTGTTGCGCTAAAGTCACGGGGATCGGTACTAAAATGGCAAATATTTTTCATCGCAGCGTAACCATTGCACTAGAATAACGAGTCACACTCGGTCTATTAATTATGGCGTGGATTCGACAAAAATGAATAGTATTGGTGATGAAATTTCATTTGAACACCAATTTTAGCTTTGTATTATAATGAAGGGTTGAAGTTAAGAAATTTTTTTAATAGAAAAAACACACTGGGGCAAAAAAGACCGAAAGATCGTAGCAGGGTTAAACAACGCGATAAATTTAAAATACGAAAGGGGGAAATTTACAGTCGACTCGTGGTAATAATAATATTCGTGTTATTTATGAGATTTCGAGTACGCGGCACATACATCTACAGATAAAAGGTTGCTTAATTATTACGTTTCGATTAGCGTGGAATCTTCGATCTTTGAGGCGCTCGTGCGTGTACACGCGAGAACTCGGCGAGAACAAAGGACAAAAGAAATATCGTGGAGTCGAAGGGCCGAGGGCAGCAGTGCTCGCCGGCTTGGAATTTCGACTTCGCGATTGCATTGCGCGCGTAGATCGTTCGATTCGATTAACGCGCGAATCGTGCGTGAGTAACACGCGGAAGACATTTCTACACATTTTTTCGACGCTCTGTAATTCTTGCTCCCTTGTGGTTGCAAAAGAACCTCCCCCCCCCCCCCTCCTTCTTTCCCTTTCACCAACTGAATATTTTACAAAATCTTCGACATAGTGATACGTACTGTGAACCCCCGTTTATCCGGCTCAAACAAGAGCAAGTCGAGAAAATTCGTTAACAATCTAAAAATAACACAGTACGTACAAGTTTTATTTTATTAGTGTATATTTCATAAAAGATCCAAGATGACTGAGAATCAGTGAAACAGTACATAGTAACTATCCTCTTTCATACTTCTAAGATATGGATCGTATCTTACAATCCAGATAAACCGGGAAATTCGAATTAATAAGATCGGAATAAACCGGGTTCCATTGTATTAATAGAAAAATAAAAAAGTCGAGCTAAACGATGGAACAAAAAATGTTTCAAAAGCACGTTCGCACAAGGACTTAACGAAGTAGAAGCGCCATTTTCCAACGATAAGAAAAAAGATCACGGAGTTTGGGGGGGGGGGGGGTAATGTTAAAGGAGAAGAATTTTAATTAAAATCCACGGTTATCAGGTTCTCGTTGGCGAACAGGCGCTGGAACCCCGAAAGAACATCGAAAAATACCACGAATGACGAACGCAGGAACCTTTCACCCCCTTTTGTAGATCGTCACGCGTATTATTTATTCACGTCACGGTTCACGGGGATCGAAGAATACCCAAACGTCGTTCTCGGTTCGGCTGGTAGCTGAAAGGTGCACGAAAGGGAGCGGCAGTTCGATGGTGTGGCACAGGGGGAGGACAACGAGGATGCGAGGAGTAATAAGTCGAGATAACGAGCTTTTCGATGCCCCTCCCCTCCCCTCTCCCGGCATCGAAACGGAAAATTAATTAAGTGACTCCCAAGATTCGCCGGGTATTCTTAACCTTCGAACACACAATGAACGAGAAATTGTGCGAGGGAGAAAGCAAGGTACGAAAGGACCGATTCGACGGGGGTAAGAGTGAAACGGAGAGAGGAGGAAGATAGCCGGCTATCAGGGTCATTAGTTACGGATGTCCCGTCCGAACCGAGACCACTCTCGTCTCGATAAACAGGAGGCCCTACGGTCGAGACAGTCAGAGAGAAAAGAAGGCGGCCCAGCGGGGGGAAGTTTCGAAGATAGGGGGAAAAAAAGCGAAGAAAGAGGACAACAGAAGGCGGAGAGAGGGAAGAGCAGAAGGGGGCTGGAATAATAATTATAGGGCCGGTAATATAACGGTCAGCGTGCCTGTTATCTGGCGCTCTTAAAGTGCACTACGTTGTTTGGAAGATAGGAACGATCCGCGTTCCTTTCGTTTCTCGTCACCGTCGCTCATCTTCTCGCCTTTATCTGCCTCGTCGCGTCTTTTTGTCTCGTCCTCCCGAAATTCTCCGAGCGGATCGTGGCAGGGAATTACGCAAGCGAAGTTTGACGGTGTATCGGGAGAAGGATGCCGTGTGGATAGAAATCTCTTCTCCTGTGTTCGAGGTTATTCTCTCTCTCTCTCTCTCTCTCTCTCTCTCTCTCTTTCTGTCTCTATCTCTGTTACTAGTCGCTACGAGTGAAGATTAGAGTCCCCGAGGCAGTTTTGCCACGTCTCTCGACTGGCAACTGTTGGTTGTTAACAATCGGTTTGAACGAGATTATCGATGGCAACAGTGGGGCGGGAATTTCAAACAGCTTCGCAATTTCTCGTGGACAAGAGGACACGCGGAAACACGGTGCGACAGAAACGCTAAAATTTCCACGTCACGTAACTTTCGGTACGCGTACACCATACACGTATAGATACAAACACATGCCAGGTGGGGCTCTGGACGCATTCAGCGTGACGAATCACGGTCGTCAGACACGGACACGCGGGACACGCGTGAAAAGATCCGCGAGTCAGTGTGTCCGACCGCCTTTCAGGGAAGATACGAAGAGATTTTCAACGACTTATGGGAGTTGACCGTGAAGGCGGGGAACCAGTGGCAGGGGGAAAGGTAAGGCGGTCCGGATGGACCTTCCAGAGGTCGGTAAGACCCGCTGAAGTAGATTGCACGGGTGTCACAGTTAATCGGATAACTTAGAATTGAAAGCCGGACTTTGACTCTTTCGTGCACCGAATCGCAGTGCTTCTCAGCGTCTGCTGTGTATTATACATCGGTGGGGATTTTAAGAGATATCGGTACGCCGAGGTGGAAATTAATTGCGGTGATAATCTGAAGAGCGATTACTCCGAGGAATCTTTCCCTTCTTACGCTGATAAATGGCTATTCGATAGACGCCTGACGTCGATAGATTGTTCTTGCAGGGACCAACTTATAACTGTACTTTGACAACGTTTGTAAAGGTAATCGAAATAACGGTGAAACTAGTTTAAAAACCGTCTCTACGCGAGCAGAATCCGAACTTGCAATTGTGTCCTATCGCGAAATAACCCTTCGGAAGAACCACGCTCCCAAGAAAAAGCACCTGCACACGCATCCATTCGCGAGCCTTCTTTACCTTACTTGTCAGGACTGTCTGGTTGTGTTGCGTGGAGATGTATCGTTGCCTACACACGTTCATATGCGAATGTGTGCATTCGCGCGCGATCCACTCGAGCGGATGGCCACTTTGTGCGTGCGAGAGCGTGAAAATCGCTGCGGCGAGAAAGGGTCGGCCTGTAATCTGACGCAATGACGAACTCCAGCGTCAAGTATCCGCGATGAAAATGATCAAGATCAAGCCCAAAATGTGGTTAACAAAGCGCTTGTCCGGAACGCTCGTTTCAACGCGAATTAAATCCGTGAGCTTGAATCTAGGCCGTATGAATAAAACGATACGCTGTCTAGCATCATTTTTATAAGCTCATAAATAATTTCCGTCGATCTTATTGCTGCATTGGGTTGTAATATAAATTCGTCCAGATTTCTCAGAACGTTTCACAAGTACGATAAATTCTATCAAAGAGCAACCCTTCAGCTCGAAGAAAAAAGGAAGAATGTCACCGATCGAAATATTAGATCGTTGCATATGAACTGGCGATTGAAACTACCACAACGTGGTCAAAATCAGCAATTCTAATTCATCAAAATAATATCGAACTTGCCAGCATGTGAACATCGCAATTTGATGTGCAACGATCTAAATAGCAAACACCTAGTCGATTAACAGAACTTATTTCCAAATTTGCAAAGAAATTCTCTTAAAAATAGTGACGTAATGAGACGAATATATGTTGCGAGATGATATTTTAGTTATTTGTAAGACGTGGAATTAAAGATGCTTGAAAACCTACTTGGGTTAAGTAAGAAATATTCTCCATTGAATGTTCGAGTAAAAATGGGGAGGATTTTTGCAACGAAGAAGATTTTCAGCTCAAGACTCTGCTCTGATGTCATTAACGAGCCCTCAAAGGAACAAAAAGGGGAGATTTGCGTCGTTTTCTCTCTCGATGATTCCACAGAAAATGCCTCGGTTTATTCTCCCTCGAGTACGTTTCCAGAAGCTCACCCTAACCCTCGTGTTTCGGCCGCGACTCGAAACCCTCGTTTCCCCTTGCGAGGACACACAAGAGCTTCCGTGTCGCGACCAGTCACAAAAGCCTCGCAATTCCGCCCTTTCTCAAGATCGAATGGACATGCAAGCGGGCAGAATAAAAGCTGGTGGCCGTTGGCCCAGCAACAAGTGCATAACTTTATGTAGCTTCATCGAACACAGGAGCAGCCTTCAATCGTCCCCAAAAACCGCGACAGCTTTCAACTCCATCTTCTCGATTTTATTTCTTTTTACACGATCTTCTAGACAAGTAACCTAAGGTAGCAAATTTTATTTGGAATAATAAATAACGAATAACGATTCTATTCGACGAAAAACGTTTGTTACTCTCGAATGATTTTATTTTATTTGAAAATTGTTCGAATAATGTACACCTTTGCTCTTATTCCTGTTAATTTTAATGCAAGTTAAGTATACATGTCGATAGTATATGATATGCCACACATTTATTTGCAAGTTTCTAACTTGAATAGGTTTTTATTCGAATAGAAAATCATCTGCTATTTTCGAATAATTTCACTTGATTCGTAATCTTTATTCGGAGATCCTACGATTAATAAATAAATTTATTTGAAAACTTTATTCCTAATATTATTGGAACAATGGCTGACTCTGCTAACAAGTTACTTTTCTTACTCGGAACGATTCGTTCCCTCGTTTATTCGACATCGGGTCTCGCAAAACAAAAAGCCGCAACGCTACGTCCGAAAATTGCGTTGGAAAACAGAAGACAAGAAGGCTGCCAGAATGGGATCAGGAAACTGCCAGTCAGCATGCTTCGGCGAGTCATCCGAGAGAAACCGTGGGCCAGGGTAATTGCCAGTTTCTGCAAACTGTATTCCAGTATTTGCACTGGAGTTTCCGTACAGGGAAAACAGGAGAAACATAAATGGGTCACGGATTTGATTTGCGTTTTCTCACGAATCGTTTCACTGTTCGAGGAAAGTTTCGCCTCGGTGGAGGTCGATTTTAACGTGACTTTGTTTGAATCAATTAACTGTTCGCGTTGTTGCTTGCTCTGCTGAAGCTCGATGAAAACATCGAGTTGCGCGCGCCAACTTATTTGACGGGTTACGTCAACGAAACAAATTCCGCGTGGATAATGCCGGACTTATTACCGTAAAGTTTGATGCTAACTAAAAATAGACGGTTCCGTGTTCCGTATTTGCTCTCGCAGCAATATATACGTTTTAGTTCTCCTTATGATATATATATCTACAATATATATACCTAGGAAAATAGCGAATTTTCAATCCTTTGCCCTGGGGATAAATATCAAAAAGGAAGGCAAAATTACTTTCCCCACCATGTAGAACTAAAGATTGCAATTTTCCGTGTTCAATACAGTTCGCTGTGTTATGGGATGCTTTTCCATAAACGTATTAACCAAGGTTACAAAATAGAATTTTTGTATGACAGAATGTCATGGTTGAGAGATGTGAGTTTGAAAATTCGTGGCTGCGTATGCATTAACCCTAGAACTATTAATTAATAATAATAGCGTAAAGAAACAGTCACCAGTGATCCCATTTGATTTCTTGCTTCAAAATCGATACGCGTCCAAAAACTCGAAGAAACTTAATCAGCTATTAGCGACACTCGTCCGTAAAGAGTTGAAACGTGCTGCATTACTGATCACGATTTCACTCATCCCCATTTCATCATACTTTTCCACCTGCCGCCATTTTCCAAAGTCCGAGGACTGTAAACACGTCGTGCCTGGATTCGAGCGGAAAGTGGGCAGCAGCAAAGCAGGCGAGGTGGATCAAGCACTTGAGACATCGTAAAAATATCGAGATCGCGTCCAACGGTTGGAGTCTCGACGAGAGAAAATCCGTCCGGTAGACAAGAAAAGTGACGTGATACTAGGAACACCAGTCTAGATAATCCGGGGCCGGGGTCGTGCTGGTGGATTTTCAAGGGTCGCACGCGGCTTGTATCAGTACACTTCTCTTCGTCTCTGTCTGAAGTCGTCTCCACCCTGGCCACTTTTCCGCAGAGGGCTCAGAATGGGTGTAACACGGGCTGCCACGATGCTGGCTAAGGGGGTGGCGAGCAATATTTTAAAACGGCCGCGAGTCTGTTGCGAGCAGAGGCTCTCGGCAAGTACGCGCAATACTGAAGGGCTAGCTGACTCGTAGAAAGAGGTGGAACGCGCGAACAGAGAAATGGAGGAACGAGGAGAGAAAAGGGAGGGCGTGCCTGCTGTTATCTTGCTTGTTCCCTGGATGAAATATCGACTAGCAGTTTCAGGCCTTCTTCCACTGTACTCTTGCTGCTATACCTTCTTCTTCTTCTTCTCGTGCTGCATCTTCTTTTTCTTCTTCTTCTTCTTTGTACACTTCAACTACACAAACTCTTGGATGTTCTTCGGCTGCAATATCCATCCTCTCTCTCTTTCTTTGGACTTGATTCCTGAAAGCTGAAACGTTCCACGATGTCCGTCGTTCGGGATCGTCCAGATTGGTCTTTTTCCTACTTTTCGGGACGGGTAATGGTACATCTCGTGCTGGTGACGTATCATTACCATACATTGCTGACGGGCCCATCGATCACCTTCAACCAACATGGATGAAGCAGCTTCTTGAAGCGATCGACTGAAGGGGGGAAAAAACGGCCACCGGCAAGAGAACCGTGGAGAGAGAGCAGAAAGAAAGAGGAATAAAAAGGGGGTGGAATCGAGAGACGTGGAAGAGGTGGAGAAGATAACGCGCGCAATCTTCTTCCGCTGCCGCTTTTCGCTCCTGTTCGATCGGATGAATGGATATTAGCCGGAGCCAAAGGCAGGCTTCTTTTTTGTACTCCCGAATGAGGCTTCTCTATATAACAACGAAGTAGAACCGCGATTTTCTAGGATGAAACACAGAATTTCTATAGGGAAAAGTTCATAGACGCGAATAAAAATCAATTGCGTCTAGTGGTTAACCATTCGACGACTACCTTTGTATTTCGTACGAATTCCAATTTCTTCGTATGTCGCCGTGTTATTGTATTGGGTCGTCCAGAAGTCACTAGGCTATTTAAAATTCGAATAACTTTTTTACAATTAATTTTTTCAAATTTTTTCTACCAAATTATTAAAGTATAATTCTTGGAAATTAATTATGGAGAATTTGACGACTGGGCAACGGCTAAAAATAATCGAATCTTATCTACAAAAGCATCAATTAATGGCTTTAATCCAAAGAGCACTACACTTCTCATTTTGGGGTCAGACAACCACCGTCTGAGCAAACAATAATCAAACTACTGTGGGCTATAAGTGAACCGTCGGAATAAGTTGACTATTGATTGCTTAAATGGTGGTTGTCTCGCCTTAAAATACCATGTGCAAGCTCTTTGGCTGTTAAATACAAAACTATGAAGTCACTTTTTTTAATACTATTCCGTTGTCAACATAAGCAACGATAACTTTCTACGACATAAGAATCCAAATCTACCACACGACTTTTGATTTTCTCAACCGCAGGTTCGTTCTTCAAAGGATTAATTTCTATCCAATCCCCGATTTTTATGTTAACAACTGATAGTTTACTTTTAGAAATTCGTTATTACGCGTACTAGCACACAGTCTACACGATAATTCTATTTCCAGGGCGCGTTTCGCGCAAACATGAAAACGACGCTGTCCTAAAAAGAGATTCGAAAAAGCGTATTATCTCGCGACAGCGCGGAATTAAAACGGGGGAAAGGGATTAGCGCCAGCGCTTGGTAATTTTTAATTAGAAAAGCCGAGCTTTTCTTCAGCCGGCGTTTACGTGCAACGAATTAATCGCCGGCGCAATTTTAATTAGGCCACGTAACCGCGCGCAAACTCGCGATGGACCCGGGCCGCGGAACTCGCGCTATTTATTTTATAGACTGACAACGATTAATCAGCCCCGATGTCGCGCGTGCTCCCACGAGCACGCTATTTATTTACACCGTTACGCAATATTGGCCCGCGATAACATAAACGTTACAATGAGATCGGCGGCAACAGCGCCCGCGATAATAACCCTGGCGACGCGATATAAATTTCAATGATCGCGTTAAATTCCGATTCGACCAGGAACCGCGGATTTGTCAGACAAATTGAAACGTACAGCCGTGACGAGAAATATCAGCATCGCGCAGACAGAAGCTCGTACCCGAGGTATAATACGGCAAGTAGAAACGTCTGCCGGATTAAATCGTAATCGCTGGCTGAACTGTCTCGCGAGAATGCAATCTCTCAGCCAGATCAATCAAATCCGGAGACGTCGTAGAGAAATAGCGCAGTAATGACGAAGAGAATATTACACGATATCTGAATGACGCTAAATCTTGCAATGCTACATTGTAGTTATTTATTTACAGCTATGCGTACCTCTACCCGTTGCTATACGTAGCGTAGATTCCAGTTAATTATATCGGTGGACGAAGTATTGATTAATTCACGTTTAAACGTGTTTGGCGATGAAGAAAAGAAATCAACGGATTTACAATGTTTATTCGCATTTGTAAAATACTTATTTAAGCAGGGCATAAGGGTTAATACTTCAAGAATTTCAACATTGTTGCAACGGGATTTAAAAGTGTGAATTTGAACAAGGTAAACCAGCCACGAATTACAACAATTGTTCACCAAACAATAGATCCACATACCTATTATACATACACGTAAATACTTGGCGCTAAGTTCACCTACTGTACACCTACTAAGCGCGCTCTTTTCATTCATCGGTCGAACTCTTTCTTTTCTCCCGAAAAACAAACATCGCCACCCCGTTTGGTTCCTAATAAAACAAATCCCGTTTACCTCGTCAAGCGTATTTGAGCACAATGGTGAAGTCGGGCGGCGAGAGATTTCGAGCATAGAGAACCGCGGTGCCGTTTATCCGCAACAGGAGGCCGCGCAGAAATAAAAGGCATCGATCCGCGAAATATCCTATATACCGTAACGCGTACCATTGTGCTAGGCTGGATTTAATGTCGGCGCCGCGCGCGAGTGTCACAGAGGTTCGAGGAAATACGAGGGTTGCAACGAACCCGGGCAGAAAGAGAGAAGGGTACAGGGGAAAGAAGGGGGACGGGCGAGAAGCTGGCAAAGGAAGAGGAGGCAAAGAAAGGAAGGTGGTGACAATGCGATCTCGACTCCGATACGGAATTGTCGGCGGCTCCGGGTACCGGGTTCCCTTTCTCTGACTCGTGAAATGAGCATAAGATTCTTCGGTTATTTCGCCAGCAAGTAAACTGCGAACGAAGCGGGCAGCAGAGGCCTCCGCGCGATATTTCTCTGGCTTCCTATGCCTCGAATTGTGAACCAGGAACGTTCCAAATATCTCTGTCGGCCCTTACTTTTTGCCTCTCCCCTCTGTTCATGCCTCTCGCCCGGTCAACGATGCACCTTTTGACCCTCGTTCGGCCCTCTCCTCGTATTTCTCACATTACTTTTCGAATTCTATCTTTCTTCGCCTCCCTTTACCCTTGGGCCCTGTTCCGCGCGCTCCTCGACCTTGCTGTCGCGTAAGTTATTCGGCTTTCCGTTGTTCCGCGCGCGAGATCGCACACGCGAGAATTTATCGAACGAGATATTCGGCGGAACGAGAACCCGAGGAGGATGTTTCCTCATTTGGGAATGAACTGGCTGAACCGAAGAGGAGGCTCCACGCTCCAATCTTTACATCGTTGGTATAGAGAGAGAGAGAGATGAAAGATATTACCGAATCGCGTAGTTGAATCCTATAATTGTTTCAGTTGCCGGTCGACTAGAATCTAACTCTCTCTCGAGAGTTATAGAAGCGGGAATAGTATCGATCTCGCTTTTGAAAGAGCTATGATTGATCAGACTCATTCATCGTCAAGCAGGGAAGCTGAATTGCTTCTCCCGCTCTCGAGTTCCAATTGCCACCACTCGGAAACGTACACTAATACGAGTTACAATATATCAGCAATGCTTAACCTAATAATACCGTTTCTTATTCCCCTACCGTGTAACAAGACGTTCTGCAAAAATTCTAGAATCGCTATACATATGCGTACGTGTAACGGAAAATAGATCAGATTCAGTATCGTAACAATTTTATTGCGAAATCCTGCCCATGGCGCGCGCGCTCAAAGGTTAAATTATTCCTCTCGTTGTGCGCCAACGCGATTGAAAATTCTGTCAATTAAAATATCATTTATTAACAGAGAATTGGGCATGGCGATAACGCGGAAGTATGACGTCGAACGATGGAGGGAAAATAACTTTGCCAAAGGGTGGGGGAGTGGTTGGAGAGCGAGAGCCGCGATACCACGGCCTGTATCCGCGAATCAAAATCAATAGCAATTACGTGGAACAGTAACGACAAAGAGGGGGCGGGGGGCTTGAGGGCAAAGGGGGGTACGATAGAGGGAGGGATCGAACCGGGTATTAACAGGGATACGAGATGTTTTCTAGGGCGGAAACAAAAAAATACCGAGCCACTCTGGTAGGCTTACGTATAGCTTATCTCGGCTGGATTTTTTCATTTTCGCCGCGGCCAACGAGAATCGTTTTATCGGCTTGCAAACTATCGCGACGCATTGTTTTTGGATGTGTCAGTCGAGAGAACGCGATAATCGAAGAGAATAGCAATCGGACTTTGCCTGTAAAACGGACGAAATTAAACGATAATGCGCATCGGCTGGCCGAAACCAAAGGGAACTTTTAGAGAACGTGGGAAATGCAACTCTCGGTCGCGTCGGCCATTGTTTCTAACTTCGTGGCCGTGGCTTTGGGGCCAGGGCTTTGGCGTTGATGGCCACGTTTCTCCACTCTCGTCGCCTTCTATTTGCTCCGTCGACGGCCAGGAAATTTATATTTACTCGGGAACCGGTTGATTGACGACGAACGATTGGAAAGATCGATGGAAATTCAAAGCCTGACCCACGTATATCGTTGAAGCTACTTTCTAATTGAAAGTCGAGGTTGGAATTCGATCGAGGCGGTTAATCGCTTATTGATATCGGTAGTACTTGTAATTAATCCACGTAAGGATTGACTGACGTGAATAATATAAAGTTTTTATGCGCACTTTATCAATATTCCATGTTCTTTCTATCAAGGTTCTTCGTTCCGATCATCTTCATTCATCCTAAACGCCACTGGTTGAAACATTCCGAAATCTTCTTCTGAGTTGCCCGATAACGGAAATCCTACGGATCGTTTTTATCCCCGTCTCACCGAATGCAAATCGGCCACTAAAGAAGTCCATTCAGTAATTACCGATACTCCGATACCTCTGTTTATTCCCTCCCTATTTCTTCGCGAAACATCCCTTTAACCCTATTATGCAAGTCTCCTATTAATCGTGAACTCTCGACACAACTCTTTGTGTAATCTTGAATCTTTGCAATCGTCTCTTCAAAGGTGCACCTCTTTCGAGATCCACCAATTACAAGGGTGAGTCGATTCACGGAAATGTAAAAAATTTGTTCGATGATCAACCCCTCCCGTGCACTGCTGCACCTTGACGAAATACTCTAAACCGAAGGGATTACGCGAAACTCGAGCAGCCATTCTGAAACTATTTTCACCGGTTGGCGCATAGAAATGGTCGAATCAGAGAAATTCTCGATTCAAGTGGAACGCTCAATTTCGGTGAATACAACCGCGTATCCTAATTCCTGCTGGTGAAGGACTGCTCGTGTTGCATTTCTAGACCAGCGAGCCACGGGCTAGCTATAGTAATTCCAATTCCATCGGTTAGCGCCTTCCATTGCCTGGTCGAATCGCTGGTGCACGCCTTGGCGAGGGTGGAACACTGAATGTTTAAGGAAGCTCGTCCCGGTGTATCTCGTTGCCTTGTTCTCAACGCTTTCCCAGGGCGGCTGTAACTGACCTCGACGAAAAGGACTCAATCTTATATACCGCGGACTAAGTGCAACACTCCTCCCTTTTTCCAACAAACTTCCACCGTGAAATTTGCTTTCTTCTTTTTCCTCCATTTTCGGAATCCCTTTGGGAGGGATATCCTGGAAATTGCGCGGCGAGATCGTGCATCCAGCTTCTCGATTTTGTTTTTCGTGAGAGTAGAGAAGGTGATTTCGAACAGTGTATAGACTGTGTATTACTTCATATAGATTCATACGTGTAACGTTGATTTTTTTTCGTTTAGCGTTGGATGCTAACTCATTTTTATCTGACCCTTTTGTAGAACGCCAGCGAATCGACAATAGTTGCATAACTAAATTACTCCTTATTTCTTATTTCGTATGACTCTTCCTGGATCATCCTTCCTTCATAGATAAATGTATATTTCATCCATTCGTTGATTAGGTTATTATGTAACGTATAGTGCAATATATTTCTACTGCGTGTCAATTTGCATGTTGATTAATGTTGATTTTATTTGGAGATGTTTACACTACATCCAAAGACATAAATCTTCTGATCGGATTGCATCACGTGTCCGAATATTTGAGAACGGTAGTGTATATACGTGATCAGTAGGAACCCTATAGAATTCTTTGTGCAATCTTGTCGCGCGCAGTTCGTGAATAAAACCAGTCTTAAAAATACAAGTGTAACTTGAGTTCATTCGGAATCCAACATCAAACACGAGAGGAACTTCGTATTATAAAACATGCGCAACGTTGTTCATGCACTTCGCGTTCAACGTTGTTCATAAGATTTCAACAACCGTAGCGATACCAAGTCGCGTTTACACCCTTCTCCGAACGTTAAATCGTTTATTAAACGCGTACCCTTTAACTGGAAACAACACAACTCGACCGGCAACGAAGGAATAAAATGCAAAAGAAAAGCTCGGAATTGGCGCAACGTGAAAAACGTCGCCAGGCTAATCCGATTATAAATAAAATTGAATTTTTAATCGCGCCGTCGCCTCCTCGGGGCAGAGAAGCAAGCGGAGGGAATCGTGGAACCGTTGACCAAGAATTAAAGTCGAACGAATGCACCGAAGAAGCGGAACAAATCGTCCTATTAAATTAGCCAGTACCAGCGAGTAAAAACATCGACGGTAACCTCGTTAACGAACGTTCAATAATGAATCAAAGAAGGCGAGTTGGCTAGTAGCCGTGGAAAACGGGTTTCCACGGTACTCGTTCATTTACAATATCACGATCAGTTAAAAAAAAAGCCTTAAACCGATCGTGTAATTAAATCTCTCGCGCGATTCTCTCTAGGTCCCCAGTCGACGTCGTCGTCGTCGTCGTCGTCGTCGTCCTCGTCCTCGTCCTCGTCCTCGTCCTCGTCCTCGTCCTTTTCTTTTTCATTCGCGCGTTTCCTTCAGCTGGCTTCTCTTTTATTTCGTGGACGCTCGCCATTCATCCGCCTCCTTCGCACTTCGCCCTCCACAACGTAGAACACCGGCTTCTTGAAATAATGTAAAGCACCTCTTTCAAGCCAGCCACCCTCGTCTACATCGTCCGGCCCTTGTCCCTTTTCCCTTTTCCCGAGTTTCCCCCCCCCCCCCCCCTCGGCCGCGTTCGCGCGCCTCTGAAGATCTGAATCTCTTTTCCTTGCCCCTTGCGCGGTGGTTGCGGCTGCTGCTCGCACCAGCCTGCAAATTTCTTCCGGCCTGTTTGTTGCCCCCTCTGACGATTACAACGCCGACACTTTGGTGGTCGCTAAAACGGTATCTCTCGAGAGATTAGAGCAAAAAGGGGCTTCTTCGAGGGTTACTCTAGCTTTTTCTCTTTCAAGATAAGACTGTGTAGAAATTAAATTGTAAGATCCACGATAACGCGGTGGAAAGTAACGAAAAGTAACGAGCTCTCTTCTTCAGTCAACTAATAAGTGAATTCGTGGAAATGTTTAAACGTTTCAGTCACACGCAGCGAGGCGGCGATGTTCAGATTTCAAGTGAAAAAGTGTCATTACGTTTGACCGCGAGTATAATTGTACTGTTGAATGCAAGATGAGCCTCAGTGACGATATTGAATTTCGAGGAAAGTGCTTCTAAACGTTTCGCAGTTACATATTTCTTATACGAAGTAAAGTTGTTTCGAAACTATATACGAGCGTTTTCTCATTGTACGGTTTTCGTCATCCGATTGTAAAAATTCTCTAAAGGCATTTCAAACTTCAATATTTTCCTTTGCATTTTCATTAGCACACCATGAATTACGTAATAAATAAGTTAGTAGCTTAATTTTAATTGCGGCCAACTCAGGTCCACGGTTAATGTTTCAAGTGATCCCAGTGTAACAATTTCTCACGTGGCTTTGATTTATGGTTAGATATAAAGGCTCATGTGGATATAAAGTAGTCTTGAGTACGAAATTTATGAAGAATCGATGAATCATGTATAGGTGAGGGTAAAGTTTCATGCACACGTGTATCCTTGAGTGGCAAGAGCATGTTTGACACGTTTCCCTTAAGGTGAACAGCTACCGTCCCACCGGATTCGGCGTTCCTAGCCTAATTACAGGGCCGAGTAGCCGTGAGCACCTGCGTCTTCTCCCGTTTCGTTTTCGTGCCTTCGCAGAGCCCGCACCCGTGACTCTCTGGTGCGAGAAACGAAGCCGCGTAACGCGATCTCGCCACTTTTGCGTCGCAGAGAATCGAATTTCTCTCCACCGTATCCTCTGAATCGTCTCCAAGCATCTGCGTTTAGCGACTCTCAATTGAACAACCGCTCAAATCGATGAGTACTTCAGTTACCATTCAAATGTAAGTTTTTTCTGCATGCGTAGACTCGAAAAATTAAGCAAATCACGAAGAGAAGAAGGAGGAGAAAGCGATTGAAGTTTGATAAGAATGTTGGTATTGAAAGATTTGACAAAACTATTAGAGATTTCGAAAGGAAGGCGTCAAGGCTTTTATTGCTGTCTGAAATGCCACAGGAATGCAGCTGTTCCGTGACTATAGCCTCCATTTTTGCGTTGCGTGCCGCATCGAACCCTTCTATCCCCGATAATGCCTTTCTTCATGGAATCTTGCAGCAATAACACAAAAAGCATAATACGATCCTACCCGCAATTTCGATAGTTCTACCTCGCGATTTCTTAAAAGAAAATTAACGCTTAAAGGAACGACCTACATTTCCTCCTTAACCCATTTGCATTATGCGAAAAAATGATTGCACGCAGAAAAGGCGTGAGACAGTTCCAATTCTGATATGTAGTCTGTGTTTCCAATAACGCGATAACCTTATTACTAGCCCGCGGATCTTTAAGTAAACTTATTGTTGAGAATAAGCATTGCATGCATGTATTTTTAATGAAAATTTGTATCCATTGATGCTGTCCCCTCCCTTGCAAAGGTCAGTACTACCTGAGGAGGACACTCTTTTATTGCACCCCCTGAGCGTCTCAGCCTTTTTCCGAGTCTTAGTCAGTTAGCAGAAAACCGTCAAACTAAGAACAGCATTTTCGTTTTGTACAACTACATTAATTAAATACATACTTAGGTTAAAACTCTGTTGTATTTATTTAGCAAATAAATATTCAACACTTATATTTTTTTTAACATGTGTTGGATGACCAACACGACCACTCACACTGTAAACACCATAGATTCTTCCTAAACCAAACGCATCTGACAAACACCCCAATCTCGGTTCCTAGTCATCCTGTACTCCGTACCTTTCCTAGTCAACCTGTACTCCGTACCTTTCCTTAGTCACCCTCTTCCTCGATCATTGTCCTTACCATTAGTCACTCCCAACAACAATACCTAAAAGCCCGCAAAATCATAGAACCGTCAGATTTCCGTATTCACTAGTCGAGTGCAGTAGCCGTACTAATAAAGCCTCTAAGAGTTATCTTCTACATGTTGTCAATTCTCCCGGAATCCAACACAAGATTACAGGAATAGGATTTAAATGGAAAGTTGTTTCACTCTCAGGATACAATAGCTCTTACTTTACTTTGTATATCACTACCATCAATGTATATACATATATGCCTCCAAGAATTAGACTGCCATTTACTAAAAGTATACTTATATTTTTTCTATTACACAATATAAGTTCTGGCATTATTCGTCTATCGATATTAAGGTACAATTAGTCAGATAGAGTATCCAAATATTTGTACCTGTATTATTTCCATAGTAATAAATTCCACTCTTATCTGCGCTTATAGTTTTCAGTTGAAAAGTGTTGCTAGCAAAAGGGTTAAACAACCGCCGTGTCTCACGTCGCAGAGATGTGGCAAAAGTTGAAAAGATTAAATTGCGTGGATCGATTTTAAGCTCCTTCGGATTCGCGTGATCGGTGAATCAATCAACATAGAACGAGAACCAGTAAGAGAAAGCTAGGAACGAAGACGCGGATTGTCGCTGCGGATAAAATTTTATCGCGGATACGTGACCGAACCAGTTACGAGAAGTCTGTGCACGTGCATTCGCTCTCGGGAAAATGGAGACGAGCTATCTGTCCTGTCGATCGAGTTTCGCGACGCCTTTCACGATCATTATAGCCCTTTTTTCTCATTCCATCACTCTCTTTCTCTATGTACATTCTAAAATCTTCCTCCGTCTCATTCGACCATATTCGAAGCGAAACGTGTTGTGATAATGCATAGCATTTTCGTGTCGCGGACGATAATCATAGGTGGCAGAAACACAGCTATAGAGAGACGGTCGCGTTCGACGCTTGAAAAATTCAGGGACCCGCGTGCGATCTGGATTGAGCCCCTGAACGTAAATTCCGCGTCGAGACGCGCGTTCTCGTTTTATCGCCGTATCGACGTTATCGCCGCGACAGCGAACCTGTTAAGATTCCTGCTCCAGAATGGATTACGATGGACGTCGATATGGGGATTATAGGAGATGCGAAAATACTCTATATAATATTCGTCTGACTATCGCGGAACATGTAGTTTCGCGATATGGCGAGTGAAATTTGATATAGGCGTAGTTGTTTCTGTAGTTCATTAACACTGAAACCACCGACTAGGTTGTAGGATTAGACCAATCTCGCAGTGTACTTTTCTGGCCCCATTACGCTTCCTATTTTTATCTTCTCGATCGCGTAAAATGTATAGCTTTTGTGTTTGCTTTTACATTTTGAGCATTAAGATAATTTGGAAGGATTTAAATCCCCTTTCAGGTAATGAACAGGAAGATATCCTTCCAAAAATTCTGATTTTTTTAGTCTGCGTTAAAACTACCAGACTGCTTAAAATGACTGGTTGACAATTCTATAACAATTATATGCAGTCGATCGCAAAAGTTAGCATACACTTCTAAATTTCAAAGAAGCTTTTTCATATTATATATTATACAGAATTCAATTCTTTTTTTTATTCCTACACATTTATACCTGATGGCACTAGACTACCAACAATTATTAAGGTGTATTTATTTATATCAAATAAATTATAGCAACAGATATTTGAATGATATTTTGCATAATTTTAAAGATTATGTGAGTTCTGTACATTTTTGCATCTTTAAATTCCCATAAGTGCATAAAAATCCACAATCTACTTATAAATTTTGTTGCCACTACCAAATCTACTGAATATCTAACCTAACCGGATACTTTTGCGATCGCGTGCATTTATTTCGGTTTCTGTATTTTCGAGCAGTCCCAATAAATAATTGTGTTTAAAATTGTTTGTTCTATCTTACAACGACAACCTTCGACTTCCGTTCTCCAAACGACGCCATTTTTTAGGTTATGCTTGTGCATGAATTCGCGTCGTGGAAGCGAAACTTTTGGAGCAAAGAAGAAGTTCTCGAATTGGTTCAGCTTACGAAGATCAGCCACTGTCGTCTTCATTTGCACTAAACGCAAATAAACATGCACGCTTTAACGTTGATAGTAATTGAAAATAATATTGATAGGAATAAGGCAATAAAAATTACATCACGTTGAACGAGACAGTGTGCTGTCATTTTAGAGTAGATTATTACCATCAGAGGCAATGATTTCAACTAAAATCTTGCGTAGAACTTCCTCGTACCTTATTGTTCACGATTTTCGTGCAACTTGCGCTAGAAACTTCATAAACACAATAATTTCCAGTAAATTACGCACGCGAAACAATCTCACGACTCACGACGCCACATCGCGAACTTGTCACGTGACTATGTGAGACCGCGCGCCTTGCGTTGTTATGGAGACGATACTTCTGTCTAATGGCGCAAATTTTGAATTCACGCAATCCAACTAATCGACACGAGGAAAGAATAGTTAAAATTACCAAAGAGAATGTGCAAATTATAAACAAGTACGTTATGTGCACATATTGTAGATGTTCCAAATATAAAGAGTTCAATTCTAAGCTTAAGTTTCCTTTTTTCAGTGTTACGTTTACGTATTATATATTATCTTTCATGTTTCGTATTTTAAGTTTATACTTTATTTTTATAGCAAGTAAAGACAATAATTTTACTACTTATTTTATATCTGTTACACAGACTGCTAATATATGTAAGAATCATGTTCATTCAAGTGACAACTTTTTAAGTAACAATAATAGAGACATTTAATTTCGTTGTACATTCTCAATTAATTAATAACTAATTCAACATGCTCAACATACAAGCAAATTTTCATAAATGAAAGGGATGCTAAGGAATGCCATGCTCCAAACTGAAACGACTATTAGATTGCATAACTTCTAAAATATTATAATTAGATGAAGTTACGTGATAAACTTAAAGTAGCAACATTTGGAACATCTACCCTATATAGTTATGTAAAAAATTAGGATGAAGATTCGATGTAACCAAAAGTCTTTCAAACCCGAAAGATACGAACCAAACAATTATATGAAATAAATAATAATACTATTCTGTGAAGCGTCGCAGAAATTGAAAAACGTATGCGGTGATTTGATATTCTCATAGTTCTTTAATATTCTGCACTCCAATTAACTCGATGTCGCCCCTAGCTAATAAAACCGAACAACATGCCCTTCTTTTTTTGCGTTAAACTTGCAGCCACTTTCTGAAATTCTCGCTGGAAGGATACTAGTTAAAAATCATTGCACTCTTCGCCTTCGAACCATACTCTAATTTAGAAAGTTTCCTGCCCAAGTGAAATGCCTTTGCTTCCGCCGGAACTTTTCACTCCACCTCAACGATTTCGACGCGTTGTTGATCTTCCACGAGTATTTCGCTGCCCGCTTCCCTCGTTTTGTGTACTTCACTAACCGGAACACACGCTTCTGTTTGCATTGCATCCCCGAGAATTGTCTATTATTTATGCCGGCATATTAAACGCGGTCACCGGTCGTAATCGATCCAGGTTAACTCATTTTCGGTCAACTTAGCCCGCCTGACTGTGCACTTTCAACGGAGTATTATTCTCGATATTGTAGACAAAATTGTTGCAAAGTCTACGTCCCCCCAATTATCGTGCAAAAATTGCATTTCGTCTAGATTAAACTTGCCTACCTTGGAACTTAGAAGGAAACAAGCGGATATTACGTTTTGTTAATAGAATGCTAAATGTTCTGATTTAAATTTAATGCTCCATCTAGAAACTTACGTCATTCGCAATTATCTTACGTTGAACATCATCCTACATTACTTGTCAAAAAATGTTTATACGTGCCAACGTCACGAATGTTTCTCCCAATATTTTTAACCACTACTCATCTCTTTTATTTAAATTTTCATTTACAATTAGTAATGCTTCTTTCTAGCGTATCTTTATCTGTAATTTTGTCTGCTTCAATCTCTCTCTCCCTTATGATTTACTATTATATACTATTTGAATTTTGTATTCTATTTGTATTAATGGGTTATCATCCCGTATAATAAATTGAATGAAGTTAAATTAGATTAGAATTGGCAAACTTAGACGTTTAATTCCTTACACGTTGGGATGGTTTCAAACTAAAACTGAAGCTGCAAAATTTTCCAGGCGAGACTTTTCGTGGCTCCAACTTTGCGCGGTAGTTCATCCCTTATCAAGCTTTTCATCAGCGGACATGGCGGATGAATTTTTTGGAAACTTCAAGCCGTTGCCCGTAGCTGCGAGCGAAATGACCGTTTTATTCGAGCCGCGGTTAAGAACCGCGAAATGACCCTTCTTTCGGGGCGAGAGCCAACAAGTTCATTAGTCTTCTTTCAGCGATTCCCAACGCTGCTTTCCCGCTTGCTGAGCAGAGTCGTACGACTTATTAAGTCACTCTCGAAATCTTATAAAGCGCGCCCGTAGGTTCTTTATCCTAACCCTGCTTTCTTCTTCTCCTTCGTTCCGCCATGCTGAATTAAAGAGTAGCTCGCCTTAAAATTCTAGCGTGAATCCTTTGCGTAATATCGTAGCTAAGTAAATTACATGCAAAATATAATATCCCCGTTTGAATATCTTTTCTCCTTGCAATACTATATTTAATCCACATTATAAATTGATCAATTCCATTTAATATTCCAACTTTGTTACATCTCTCTCCTGTATTGTGACATAGAAAAAGCTATTAACTGAAACGTATTTCAACTTCCATTTATTCTTTTTCTTCCTTTGCGCGATGCGAGGGAGGGGGGGGGGGGATTTACCAGAATAAAAGATGACTGGATATTAAATTACACGAGAGCAATCTTCCATCGAGTGCTCCGGTTCGTTATAAAATCCTATCGTAGTTCGATCCGTGGAGAGCAGCGGCGGGAGTAAAGTAGAGAAGCGGACACATTGTTTCTTTAATTAACTCGCGTCGCGAGTATCGAAGCCTGGCTGCATTTACGAGTTCCCTCGATGGAGACACGTGCTACGTTTATTAGCCCCCGTCGATGGTCTTTGACCCGTGGAGGCGGTGTCGTCCAGCATCCCCCACACGAGACGCAACGTCCACGGTAAGAACGCCGCGCGTTCTATCGTCGTTTCTTGTCGTACGCCAACGTGGAGAACGATATACGTCGATCCTTCTGGAAACTCGATACTACTCGTATCTCAGGAAGACGTACGACCGATCGGAACTGGCCTCACAGACCGGTCCCTCGAGGTTCTCGCGCGTCTTCTGCGTACAATTATCCTTGCCTCTTACCTTCCCCTCATCTCACCCTTCATCCACCTCTCCTCTTCTTCTTGCTCCTCTTCTAACGCAAGGATAGTGAAATCGATGGTTTCGTACACGGACAACCGAGAAAACTGGGGAAATACTAGGTACTTCCTACTGTTCCGTACATAAGATAACTTTTTAATATTTCAACTTGAATAATTAAGCGTAGTAACGTCGAGATGAAACATCGACGGTAATTGTCTTTTACCACTCGTCTCTGCCTCTGTGTGCGCTTGCAGACACAATCGATACGGGTCCTCTCACAGTCGCGTCCCAAAGCAGAGGGAAAAAAATATCGATATCAAGAGACTGCGAGCAGACACGACGACACGGCGAGTCGGAAGACTGCGGACTAATTAAACAAAATTCTTCCTCCTTGACGCGGAAAAGAACAATTCGACACTAATGAAAGTAACGAAGAATTTTGTAATTACCAACTAAACGGGAGTGACCCTTGAACAAAGGACATCGCTGTGCATCTTTGCGGAGCTCTTTTATGATGAATATTAAAAGTTCTATGGTGGATACCAATGCTGTACGTTAATACTGCCACGGTAGATTCGTTGAACCTGACCAAAAATTCCAGAATTATTTAAATCACTCTATTTTATTATATTTGATACCTTGATGTTTTTTACTCTTGCCTTTTGTCTTCCCATAAAATAAGCGCAAACGTACAGACTCCCAATGCAATCCTTTACATTGTACCGAAGACTCTTAGTTAACAATCAATTTGTTAACGCTAGTGTTAGAACTGATACTGTATCGATAGTACTGATAACCAGTCTATAAATTTTGATCTCTTATCGAATAGTATCAAAAATGTAGGTATTAAAAAGTATCGATACTTGTTCGATACCTACGAGGAGGTATTGATACCTATGTGATTGCTACAAGAAAGTATCGATATTTCTCTTTTTTATTTTTCATTAGATTTACAGGATCTGCGTCTAAGATACGCTTGTTATGTACGAGAATAAACGAGTATCAATACTATCATGAAGTATCAAATTTGGAATTGATTCGGTATAGTATTAGATAGGTATTGTTTTAAGAAGTATCACTATCACACATTAATATCGAGTACCTAAAAATCGATATCTTCCAATACTTCCCATTGAGTATTTTGGTATTGTATTGTTTAAATATCACCAGTAGTATCAGTATCAGTCTCATTACAAGTTAACACACATTTTTTTTTGCTCCATCTCAAGTCCTTCCCTGTATTACCAAAAAAAAAAAAAAAAATACTCTTACGATTGCTTCAACTACGGGACAAATTTTCGTAATCGTCATCGGCGCGAGCCCACGAACGTTCTCTTCAACCGGTAATAACCCCGACCTACACTTCTCTCGCATCGTGGTTGAAATTTTCCGCGTCTGTCCCACTCTCTCTCTCTCTCTCTCTCTCTCTCTCTCTCTCTCTCTCTCTCTCTCTCTCTCTCTCCCTCCTTCTGGATGGAGAAGAATATCCGATAAATCCGTCCTCCGGTGTACTTGCCGACGTCTCTGATGTCAAAGCTTTCGAGTGGAGTGCGCTCGTCGTCGCAGAGAGGGTTAAGCTTGGCGTATGTGCACGCGCGTGTACGTGAGCCGGCGGTGCGCAGATAAAAAGAGAGAGGGGGGTGGGAAGATAAAGCGGGAGAAAAAGGTGGAAAGAAACGGCACAAGGGGGTGGCACATTGGGACGAGGGAGGAATGACAGAGAAAGAAGAAACGTTACGGGTTGCGAGGATGGAGTGGCGCTCTTTGCAGGTGTGCACGAGTGTACGTGTACCAACACCACGGCATCGTGGAACGAGGATCAACGTAACGAGACGCGTCACATACGCCCACCGACTCAGACGATCTCATTTAATGAAGTGTACCTCGCAATTATGTCGTTCGTGATAGCCGTAGATGTGCATTAGATGTCTCTTTCTTCCTGCCCTCCACTTCGCTCGTCCAGGAACCGCGTTTTCGCGTCCCTCTTCTCCACTGTCTGACTTCGTACGATCCCCTCGCGAGAATGCCACGGACGTATCTGAATTAATCAAGATATATATATATACGCACGATGGGATGATTTTTTTCTGGTGCGTTCGGCATACAATCGTCCTTTTGTTCCAGCCCGGTCTGGGAAATTTATGAGAGCCGTCCTCCTCTCCTTTTCCACCATTCTACTACTCTTCTTTTTGTCTTTGGAAATTAATCCGTAAGCCAACGCGAAAACGCTGCCTTTGAATCGAGCTGTCGAAGAATTTTAATAACCTTCAACTGGTTGGATGCTGCGCTTCGATTGCTGCTCTGCAAGGGAGACCCTTGGAAAGGCCTTGCGAATCGTTTATCTCTGTTTTTGTTCGGCGCGACGGTGATTGGATTAGAATTTTATCGAGTGACGCGATCTGCAGTTGCAGGTTCGCTATCGACGCTTTGCATATAAAGCATATTTTATGTGCAACAGTGTTGATAGAATTTTGCCGTGCGAATAGTAGCAGCGTTAAAACAATGGCAGGAGGTGTCAGCGTTTCAACGGTTTCAAAAAACTATCTGACCTGTTCATTTTGATGAATGTACAAATGCGACGCCCATTAGGGAAACTGACGAGCACAGTAGATTCGGCAAGCGTTGGTCAGCCAAAGCGCGCTTTCATTTAACCCATTAACCTTTTCGCAGTTTAATACGAGAGACTCGGGCACGTTGTCCAATATGAGAATATCAAATTTAATATTTTGAATTATATTATACGTAATATTATTAAACGGTATTACATATAAATAGATAAAATTACATATTTGCCGTATCTGGCAATTCAAATGTAGAGAATACTACAATAAAGGAAACAAATATTCGCCATTACTCGTAATTGTATTGCACTGTGAAAGGTGTTTACTTGTGGTTTTTTCGAACTTTACAAAATCGTAAAATCTAGGTGAATGAAGAAATAGTGATGAAAAAATTATTACACGGATCCTTAGAATGCCCTTCGTATTCACAGTATTAAAAGAAAAGGCAACTCAATGATCTCTATTCATAGAAAAAGGTTTCAAATGAAATGATGCGTTAATTGGTTAACTAATATCTACTCTTTTCTAAAAGCTAGCAATTAATCTTCGATTAACCCTTTGCCCTACAGTAACGAGTCACACTCGGTCTATGAATTATTCCACAGAAATTTGATTCGAACTCTAATTTCAGCTTTCCATTATAAGATCAGAAATATCGTTAATAAAAATAGTGCTTAGTTAACGTTACAAAATAATCGTATATCAAGAGTGCATCAGTAACCCGGTGCAATATATTTTGTTCTCTTCAATTATGTTCAAGAAACTATTTTTTACGATAAACCGAATGTTCGAGCGAAAACAAGACGGCAAAGCGGCGCAGAAGCGAATCGTGTTAATTTCCAGCGGGGAATACAGACAATCAGAAAAAAAAGGGAATAAAGGAAAAAAGGGTGCGCGAAGAGGAGAGAAAGTCAGAGATACAAATAGATAGAAAGGGGCGAAGAGGAAAAGAGAGAGAGGGAGATAGGAGTTGGAGTGTGGGAGAGAAAAAAAAAGTGGTCGGCGACGACAACGGCATTCCGCGAAATGTCATTTCCATCGCGTCGGTCATCGATCAAGCGACGCGCGGCGAGTACGGTAACTGATATCGACAGGGTTGGACGACGGTACCGACGTTCGCGATGAGTGACGTCTCGCGACCGGTGTCCATCCTCTATCCGAAATTTTTTTCTCTTCTTCCCTCTTGGGGAACGCGACAGTAACGATTTTTCGTTTCTCTCACCTCGTTCCTTCTCCACCGTTCCCCCGTTGCCCTCGTCGACAGCCCCTTGCTCCCGTCATCACCTCGTTCGAGCCGTTTACACGCGACCGCTCGTGTTACCTGCCATGTAACGCGAATAGAATTCGATGTCCTGAAACGCGGGCCACGCTGATTATTAGCAAAGTGGGAGCCGTGTAAAGGATGTAACATCGCGGCTGCTTCTTTCCACGTTGGATCGTGGCCATTATTTTCGTTCGTTTGAATCTAATCGCGCAAATTTGATGACCATGGCTAAGTGTCACGTGAAAGTTACAAAACGTGTATTTTTGTGTTTTAGTGTTTTATATGTGGCTGCTTGATTTTGTTACTTGATTTGTGTACGCTTATATCTTATTAACACTTTCTGATGCAAAGATGAAAATAATTTTTATTAATTTTGGAATTAATTTTGTGCAAATATTTAGATATGTAGTATCATTAATTATAATCCAATATGTATATATATATATATGTAATAATAATAAAAATATTGCTGTGATTTTTAGAAAAGGTATCGATGCATTGTAACAAATGATAGCCTAATTTTTCCAGGACGTATATATACGTCCTTCGTAGCGAAAGGGTTAATACACTGTGGTATCAACGATAAAAGACTCATAAAAATTACCAGAATAATCCAAATATAATAATAATAATAATAAATCCAAAAATACCAGAATAGATACAGAATCCGTATCGTCTAAACGAGTTGCGAAGAAATGGGAGAAACAGACGATGGTGGTTCATTTATGTAATAATGTAACAGAAGGAAAAAGATGTTCTTTCAGAGGCCGACGAAGCACGTCGATGAAGCATCCAATTCCCCATGTAAATTATGACTTTCGACTTACGAGTGAACATTAGAAAGCCGTAATAACGAGATTCGCTCGTTCATCATTCATATTTTGTCGCGCGCAGAATCGTCGTCCGCATATCGACTAATAATTTTCAGAACCGTGTAATTGGATCGGCGATTCATACATGCCTGGCACAATGAAAATATTATGAATGGGAGATGTATGAAACGTGATCGCTAAATAAGCCAGATAAGAGGTGTCTCGTATTACCCCTCTATTCGCTATCTTAGGTGACGTCAGAGTGAACTGTGAAAACTACGCGATAGCATGCATAATACGGTTTCTTATTTCTGACCGCTGCATCAGCCTCGGCTCTGTTAAACGATCCGACGTGCTATAAACAATGTTATACGCCAGGATGAGGATAATAACCGATTGTACGTAACGTCAATTTATTCGGGAAAAATGCTATACACGATCACAACTTAGAGGGTTTTTTTTACCCGTAAAGAAATAAATATATTATTATTGTTAAGGAATCAATGGAAATCGTATGTGTGGTAATAAAATTATCTATATATGTACGTTCGTACAATACACAATATATTCTCGACAGTTTCAGCTACATTTATTCTTTCGCACGTTTGCAGGCTGACTAATTACATTTAATGTCGTGAGCAATGGTCTTCGTCACCGTTAACCATCTATTTATTCTAATTACTAATTGCCTAAATAGATGACGACGTTGCCATAAATCACGGATTCTCAACAATTCTTATTATTATAAATACTAAATTTCAGTTTTGTGAAACTTTGTACTTTTTATTCATTTTTACCGGAAAAGGGCACGCCTAAGCTTCGTTTACATTGAATAAATAAATAAAAATCGTCCCACGTGTTCAGTCGACGAATCGAAACATTCGACACGATCCTCGTTTAACCAGCTGTCTCTCGCGAGTTGTAAATTATGCCCACGTGCTTTCCTAAGCGCGAAATTACGTCCGGATTGCGTTATCCATTATGGTCGAGCGGAGAGGTCGGCAGATTCGCCAAGACTTCATAAATACCGCTTCATTACTCACGGAATGTAATTACGAATCGCGTTTAATCGTCTTCGCGACGCGCGGATCGTGCACGGGCACGTGGTTGATCCATGCTTTTTAAATATTCCCGAGGTGGCTAATTAAGGCTGACCAGTGACGCACCAATACTACTGCCCAAGTGGAATTCCGTACGGCGTCGACGACATTCCGATCGAATCGCCAATGATAATTAGATCGAAACGCAACCTTGTAGCAGCGTCGCTGAAAAACTGCACCACGTTTCGTTCTTCTTACAAGACTATCAGTTATTCAAAAGAATTTTTACCGAAAATATTGTACATTTCTCTTGCCTCAACAATGACGTACAAGTATTCGGGCACATTAGATGCGCATTAAACTTTATATACAATTAGTATAGATATATTGATAAAGAGGAAAGTAATTCGAAATTCATCTTTAAGATTTATGAAAAAGGTATTTTAACAAACACATATGTTTCGTTATTTTAAAATATACATTGTACAATATAAGGGAAGAGTAAATGGATGAAATTAAATCTGAACTGTAACCCTTAAAAATGATTAGTTTCGGTTTTCAATCGCCATAATTTTGTAAGAATTTCACAGGTCATTTTTGTATAGTTCAGTTTTTTATGAATCGGTTAGTTAAAAATAGTTCTAAATGATTTTGCTTACTTTGCTCGTATACAAAGTTTAAACCTTGCTGAATTTAACATTATTGATAGATCGTCCATTGTTTAAAAAGAAATGGCAGATAGTAAAAATAATGTGAACTATGAATAGACGTGAAACTCGAATGTTCTTCGAGATTATGCTTGAGCCATAAAGCAATGAAAGTATTTGCTTCACTGTTAATATTATTTATGCACAGAGAGATATAATTTGTGAACCATCAATTCGACGTTATTTTGAAAAATTTTATATCGAAAATGTATATTACAATCGCTTAACAGGAGTGATCCATAATGATGAACTAAAAATATTACTTCGATTTGATATTCATCCATGCGTCCGGAGACAGTTTACAAAAATTAAAAGTGCTTTTTTCAATATAACTATTCATTAAAGAACTTTATGTCACATAAAATTGGCGACGGCAATAAAATATCGAACATAAATAAAAGCCATAGATTTTCATTCGTCGTCCTTTCTATCTACCAATAAGCCAAAAATGTCAAATTAGGTGTTGCATTATTATCGCAGCAAATCACCTCATCTTATATTTATTCTCGAACGCACCAAGTGAATGTAAATGAGAACAATATCCATATAATTAACATAAACTATACCCTATCATAAAACATAAATCCTTCCACGTGTAACATGAACTGTAATTGCATTTGCCCTACTTAATAATCCGCAAACAAATGAAAAAGATCGCGAGGAGCAATAAGGCAGGCCAATTCCACGTGCAAGTTACAAGAGTCGCGCTACGCTGCATCTCCTCGAAATTCGAAATTCGACTCGACGCGAATGTGTGTGTGTGTGTTCGTCCAGCGAGATAATCGATCGCGTGATGCGGGGTGAGGCAGAAAGGCGGCCAGATAATTGCTGACACCGGCCTCCAAAGCTGGTCGACGCTCTTTTCTATCCGCTCCTTATAATAATTTATTCGGTCGCCATAAATCAGTCGAGCGCGACGAAACCGCGACGTGTAACAGACCAACCATGTAAATGCCGATGCACCGAGCGTATCCGCGCGTTCGTATGTGCACGCGTGTATATATTGGCCCTTTGCTGGCCAACAGGGGCCCTTCCACCGTGAATTGATAATGTAATTAGAGCGGCGAAAAAGGATTAGCTTGAATTAGAAATTCCACCGACACGCTCGACTCCGTTCGAAGGAAGGACACGAACCGGAATAGAGCAGAAGAGGCGAGCCCCGGCTCCTGAGAGAGGCATGGGCGAAACGAGCAGAGGGACACGGAAGAGCAAGCGAGAGGAAGCAAACGAAGAACGTAACCGAGGCAAGTCTCCGCGGAGGACTTTGATTTATGCGTCCCGGGAGCACTTCACGGAGAGTGCAGCAACCGTGTGCAGCTCGCCGAGCCCAAAGATGCATGGCCAACCGGACGAGCAGTGCACCGACGCCGAACTCGCGTCTCTATAATGTTGCTCTCGATCGATAGCCGCAAGAACCAAACGCACGCTCTTTTTCTTCTCTCTCTCTCTCTCTCTCTTCAACTCTTCGATAACGATTCGCACATTGCTACCCGGAAGAGAAATAGTATTAGAGTTTGATCGAAAAGCAACGTTCCTTCGGTAATAATAATTTCTTGTGCGTTGGCGCAAATTTAATTTCAATGTGCGTGCATATTGTTTGTAACGCGACATATTCAGACATAGCATAATTCAAACCACTGACATGAGTTTTTGGAGGGGTGAGAGACAGTGGTGTACATAAGTCACGTTTTAGTTGCTTCGCGTAAAATTATATATTGCATTCGTCGCTTAAAACAACTTCAGATATATGCTTAGATTACAAGAATAAATCTACAGATATAGACAAGTGTTACATAATATCTTTGTATGAAAATTGAAGGAATGTGTATATTACACAGTTCAGCTGCTGAGAATAAAGCAAATTTTGTATTAGCTTTCTTTTTGACGCACGTAACGTAGTATGTCGTGTGACTTCTATGGTTGTAAACGCTGTAAGAACTTTGTTTAGTAGCAGAAGAAAGTGTCACTGTTTTTCGGTAAAGAATGAAGTTACATGTAAATCGATTTTGATGGTAAACAAAAGGAATGTCAAAAATAGTGTTAATAGAGATTTGAGAAATTTAGAGTTACACCACTGTGGACCTTAACCCTCCATTTGTTACTCATCTGTGTTTCGCTGTGTTTGCTACTCATCTGTAAGCATTTAAACCAGCAGATGATGCATGGTTTACTTTGCCTGCACATCTGGGCTAAAGTGTAAAGAATCTGTACGCCATTACACGTACCTCGCCTTTAAACAACACTCTTCAGTCGTATCGTATACAACTCTAAAATCTACTAAGCCTCCAACAAGAGCTTCTCGTCTCTCACTATTCCAAATGTAGTTACCAACATTAATGAAGGTTAATAATATTAATAACGTATAGCTGCGAATATGTAATAACAACTTGATAGCTATTTTCTTGTATAAGTAAATGAATATGGAGATAGTGATGCATCGTTGGTGATAACACGTAGCGAAAAAAAAAATACATCATACGCACTAGAAGTAGGCATTGTTGAAGCGACCTATTTTAAATAATCGCCACATCTAATGGTCAAATTAACCAGGTGTTGTACCAGAGGACCACGAGTACTTTAGTACTTTAGTACTAAATTGAATTAATATAGTATCAATAATTAATAAATTAATTTAGTACTTTAGTGAACGTACTTGTAATACAAATATATCAAGCATTGCGTGTTAACGAAGATAAACTTGCAGTTTCTTCGTACATCCTTCCAATAAGCATCGACAATTAGAAATTGTCGGCAAAACTAGGTGTCGACGAAACGATTGCAAGTGAGTAAATATTGTCGGCGAAATGACTGTCGATGAAATGGTTGTCGATGAGGTAATGGTAACCCTTCCGAATGATACTTTCGCAGCCTCCTATCCATCCTTCTACTCTCGCGTCATCAATTTCTCGCAACACCCGAGCACGTCCGGAGTCTGGACTCCAAAAACGGTGGTGTTCACTTCATTCGTGTCTCGAATCCATTGAAATGGTTGCTAGAGAGGGTGTATTCGGGGTCGAGAGAGTGACGCGACGAGCGTAGTCGGCCAGGGAATTGTGTCCACGGGCAACAATGGCCGCACAGTGTTTCAACGAGGCATCACCCACGGCGTATATACCGTAGTAAAGGTTTCGAGGCCTAAGACCGCATCGGGCTGACGACATCCCGCTGTTAGGTCGGCCCTTTCAAGTTGGCCGCCACGGCAGCGGGAGGCACGGCTTGGCGGACCTCCGATATATTATTACCCGAAGTCATTAATGGTAAACTGCAATTCTCCTCTTTTCCCTCCACGCGCCACGGAATGCCTGACCAGAGAGAAGGTACGTTTCTCTCTCCAGCGTCTCGTGTCTCGTAGCCACCCGGACGGATCTGGAATTAATCGAGAAATATCGAATGCTTTATTGGCGATACGTTCCGGTCTGCTCGTGTGATGGAGTAGCACCGATAATTAATTATCCCTTTCCGAGAAACGCTAATACGCAGATACTTGAAAACACCGAATGAATCTCCCTTCCTGTCTTGTGTCTCTGGTCTCTTTTTTTTTCGTAGACCGGCAAGGATCAGAAATTCGTTTTATCGCAATTATGCATTTTTATCAATTGACTAAATGAATCGCGACTAAAGTGCAGTAGTTTGGAATAGTAACATTCGTTATGTCGCAGGTCGTACGTAAATAGATTCTAGTTGCTTTTGCGATTATCGAACTATTTTGTGGAGAAATGATATCAAGTTTAAGATATATCACATGTAGTTTTCTATACATAACAAATAATATTGAAACGCTTTAGTAATAAGTACGATTGCAGTAGCGCACTTTAACTCCGTATACTGACGCATAGAAAGTCGAAGAATACGATTATGACATAATTCGCAAACAAACCTTACCTCGAGTTAAGATATTTTTGCGCTCAACGTCTCAATTATTCCGAGCGCAATGGAATTTATTCCGGAGCTATTTTTATTTCCAAATGGAGTACCGAATGTATCGGATAAATTCGGAGTCGATGACCAAGTGGTATATCTGGCTTCCGCATAAATTTGCACGAATACCGTGCATCCCGTAGTTACTTTCGCAGCATCGCTGCGAACTTACCGCGGCACGTAAATCCCGAGGACGATCGAACGACTCGAAACACAGATACTCGGATCGACTCCCTTGAAACTTCGTCCCAGGGGGAAGGTCCTGTCGGTATTCAAGCGCTTCTACCCCATCGTTCACGGGTACGCGCGCACCAGCCGAACCGATACACGTAGCGGCGCCTTTACAGAGACGTGAACACGGACGAGAGAGCTTTCTAGAGAGCCGCGGCAAGTTTGAAGCCCGTTGTGCTTCAGAATCCGTACTTAGAATCCCTGGGTAGAGTTCAGGCTGCGCATTGACCGCACGAAATCCTGCGGCGTTCTCACCTTCCCTGACGGCTGGCGTCTGTCGCGAGACAGTGACGACAACGAGCTGGCCGACTTCAAAGAACCTCGGGTAGGACTGTGATAGAAATGCTTCGCAGCAATCTCAGGAAACTCGATTGATTAAATCCTCCCTTCCTCAGACGTTACGCAATTGAGACTAATTGGCGCGAGAGACGCGATAGCTGTTCGTTTGTAAATTGCGAGCTTTATTGTTTTGCCGTTCTTCTTTGAAAACGACGGGGTGGTTGGTTGATAGTACAGAAAAATATATAGGTCAGGCTTTTTGTTTCCTCATTTAGGAGAAATGGAAATGCTTGAAAACGTGTACCCTTTCCGCTTGACCTAGTCTTTTCAAGAGAACAACAAGAATATCAGCAAATCTTGCAGAAGCAGTTGGCCCAGTCTATTTATACGTTGTTCTCTTTTCATGATTATTTCCCCTTGAATACAGTGAAGAGGGAAGCGGTAACAGCATTCAACAATTTCGCTCGAAATATTTTTCCTTCGAACGATATCTACTATGTCGTTACACCTTCGGATCTCGTCGACGTCCCTGTCATGGTTTTTTTTTTCGCCCAGACGCAGCGGCGCGTTGTAACGCCGACGAGAGAGTGCAGTCGTTAAAAACTTTTCGCGGCATTCATTCGAATGCACTCCGTCAAAGTGCGATGCAAGGGTCAGACGAGAGAACTCCGGTAAAAAGATGGTAGATTTTCCTGCCGTCCTCGTCGAGACGACGGGGTTATCGCACACGCCCTCCGCGTATCGTCATTATCTTTCGTGTTCGCGCGCGTTTCCACGAGAAATCTCTTTTTTTCCTACTTTTTTTAAGACAGTCAGCGTAACGAAATCGCAAAACGGGGAAAAACATTCGCAGAGAAGGAACCTCGCGTCACTTCAATCTCGCTTTTCGCGCGCGAATCGTAATAGTCTTCTACCCTTTTGCTCGTCTCACTACGCATTCAGCGTGAGAAGCTTGGACAGGACTGACGAGTAAGCAACTCAAAGTCGCGGTTACAATGGGCATACAGCGTTTGACTTCTGAAAGCGGACAGTCACCGTATTCGTGTCAAGAGATCGTAATTAATTGCGCTTAACAAAAGAATAGATACATTGTTTCCTTGCGATCTAATTAGTATTATTATATCTCTTATACTAATACGATTTTTCAAACATTGCAACAAATTATAAGACGCAATGGATTTAATAAATTTCATTGGCTGTTTACCGAAGCAAGGTTATTAATTAGCGTCGCTTTTTCTTTTAACCAACGTTGCAGTGGCTCAACTGCGAACAGTACTTGTTTAAATTAATAATGTTATCGTTTAACAAAGACTCATTAAGATAATTCCTTTCCAATCCAACCAACTGCATAACAGAATTCAATATTATCAAAAACGCTACGAATTATCCAAACAACCCATTAAAAAATATTTCAAGCAAAATGCAAATTATCGTATCTCGAGGGTAAACCGATACCCCATTTAAGTCCCGTTTCTCGAATTTTATTTATAAAAATACAGATTTGCATAGAGACGCGCGGTATAATAATTAGTATTATTATATCGCCTACACTTGTGACGGGCGAAAAGGGGAGCGACACTTGAACGTCTTTAACTACCATTAACCACCACTAATGGACATAAACATCTCGCCTGCATTAAAATCGGAAGCCAAAAACTCGAGCCCCCTTCAGGCAAAGAGAGCAAAAAAAGGAAACGCACACGAAGAAGAGAAAAAGGTCGAAAGTGACCGGTCTCCCGTGATAAAAGGGGGAGGAATGCCAGAGGGTCTTCAAGCGAGAAGGAAGCTGCTACGGAGCGTGTTCCCTTACGTCAGCTTGAACGCGGCCTTTTTTTCATCGCGCTCACGTTAGAGGCGCACCGAGAGAATGCACCGGTTGCAAGGCGCAGCTGCGAGTGACGCGCGAGCCAAGCGACATGCGGCCGCGGTTAGGACACGCTCGTTTCATGGAAGTAAAGCTCATTCAAGCTCCGTTTGTAGTAGCGAGCAACAACGGTAACAAGGTTTTTATCGTGTAACGTTCGTACGTACAACATTGGTACGAAGCGCATATATACACAACACAGACTCTCTCGATGCACATGGCGTTTCTGTCTCGTGGATGCTGATCGAGGCACGATGACGCCGTATATCGATTACCTGCCGCTTACGGTGTTATCGACACACGCTTAATTAACAGTGAACAAACTGCAGCAAGGAATAAGCGAGTCCCCGGAGCCGGTTAATCGCGATGTGAAAGCCAAAGGAAAAGAGGGGCGGGAGACGAAATTACCTGGATCCTATAAAATCTACTATTTCTTCGATCCCTTCCACACGACTCGAGAAATCCATTCCTGCGTGACCGGCGATTTTGTTCTCGTTTAAGACGAATACCTTGAGATCTTTTACGGTAATGGAAAGTCCCGAGACACCGTAAAATCGGCATTTCTTCATGCCGCTTCAACCAACCGCCTTTGCGTTTTTACGGCTCCCCACTTTTCTAATGTACTCTCGACCAATCAGTATCGATAGGCTCTCTCTTAAGTTTACCTTATTACATCCAACACACTCTTCCTCGACCTTTGTTTTTTCCATCGTGACTAGAGGAAACACTTTTGCTTTAAAAAGTGATTAAATGTAACGAGCCAATATCGATCATGTAATCATTCTAGTTGCTTTTTTCCCCACTTCCTCTTCTTCTTCTTCTTCTCCTATTTTTATTTCTATCGATAATGTAAACATATTTGTGCGACAACGTGGCAGGATCTTTGCACGTTTTCAAAGGTGCAAGAAGAAGCGTGGACGTGTTCGCGGAAAGTTCTAACAGCGCTCTAAAATGGCATTGTGGCGCGTCGGTATGGAACTAATGAACTCACGACGGGGCTTTCACGGACAGAGTTATTACAGCCCCGTTCCCCGGCTATAGAGCTCCTCTCGTCCTTGCCCCCGTACTAGTTCTCTTGGTTCGTTCCCCGGGGTACTTCTCGTCGCCTTCTTCCTTCTTCCAGGCACACCGCCTTCGCCCTTCGTCACTCAGCTGAACACTATGGCTGACCGGTATTATGGCAGATCTATCGCTCCACCGTCTAAATAAGCTCGGACCTACTTTTACGACCCTTTCTTCTGGCTGTTAGTCTTCTTAGCAGCTCTTTTTATCTTCCCCTCTCCCTTCTCCCTCTTCCATAGCCTTCGATGTGTGGGAGAGTTGCAATTGTTAAAGATCAAATGCATTGCTAGATAGGCGTGCAAGTTAACTGCTCAGGATGTCTCACGCGAGAGACCGCCTAATTATCTTCCGTAATATGGACTCATGCATACGGTATAAGTATACGTACTCATAATTATTCGAACCATTTCGAAAGTTAATGGACATTCTTAGTGTAATTCGAAAGCTTGAGATACGAAAGCTTGGAATTCGAGAACTTGGTATTCAACTGCTTGGAAATTTAAATGTTTGGAAATCCAAAAGCTTGACAGTTCGAAGGTATGGAAATCTGAACATTCAAAATTCGAACGCTTGGGATTCTTAATGAATACTTAGTAAACTTAATAATTTCGAAGGCTTGGAATCGCGAAAGTTTGAAAATTCATACGCTTTGAAATTGCTGTTAATTTAAACTTAAGATGCGTAAAGCTACAATCGATTAATAAGAAAAAAGTTGTGTTAACTGTTCTAATAAAGAATAATCTGTGCTACAAGTAACATAGAATATTTGCATATCTTTTATAGTAAAATCCCTGTCGTTTGAATAATTATTGATTGAATAAATAAGCTAGAAACGATGATCCTGTACTACAGCACGTATTTTATATCTCTTGAATTAAATTCGCCATATTTTCAGAATAATATTGCTAATATGGAAAATATCAGCCAATCTGTTACACCGTAGATTCCCTTAAATTGAAATTCTATTCCATCCAATCGTATCCTTCTTCATAAGAAAGCTTTTGATAACTTCTCAAAAAAGCCTTCGACCTAAACTCCTGGTCGTACAGCTACACAATGACATTCATACTTACCTCGGAACGAGAAAATCTTAGATAAAAATGCAACCGCGACCATCAGAATTATTTCATCTTTAAATCCTTCCACAATACATCTAATTAAACTACCTACATTTATCCTAATATTCTCCATTCCATCTCATGTTTCCGCATTTTAACCCCGCAATAGTAACAAAATCGCGGTGCAGTTAAAGATTGACAAAAAAGGGGCGCCACTTCAACCATTTTCGCGGCCATTAAACCGCGCCCTGACCAGGAAGAAAAGGAGTCGTGCTCCGGAAGAATGCGTCGCCGGCAGACGAGCAGTCTGTCATGGAACGAGGAGAAGTTGCAACAGCAATAGCAGCAGGAGGACGACTTTTCTTCGAGGAAAGTCGCGCCTGTAAATTCGCTAATTTGCTTTGAAAAGAAACCTCTCGCAGATTTTCCGCGGTATAAATCCACGGTAGCGAACGGGGAAGGATCGACAAAGGGGTCCTAGTCGGCTATCTCGGCCTCCTTTCAGCTGATCCCTCGAACCGTACGCCAAGGCCTCTCTTTCTTTCCACGATGTCTCATTGTTTGCCTCCCCTGTACATATCTATACACACCGGTGTCCTTTATCTTAATTCCAATTACACTTTGCAAACGGGGCACAACTGCGTGCCGGTAATGCACCCTCTGGCTGGCCGAACTCGCTCTCTTCTAACTGGCTCGTCACTGTATTTTTCGTGCAAGCTACTTTAACGTGTCCTTCACTGAACCCCCCCTCCTCTGTACTCCTTATTCATTCGCGGTGTAATTCAAGCCCCCCACGAGGCTATCGCTAACGTAGAACAAGAGGCGGGGCCCCTTGGTGTTATTTCTTTGCAACGAAGTCGTGACTCTGGGTATTTTATTTGTTTTCCCATTGTTCGACGATCGCGACGACTAATTAGACTCTCGTTGCATACGACTGGCTTTTCAGACCGAAATGAGGTACGGTTTTCACTGTGAAGGGTGTGTTCTTCGATTGTCTTTGGCTGACCAGCTGTTTCTGCTATTTTTCATTTAGACAGAGAATGGAACGGGTTCTTGTTAAACGAAGCGATGGTTGCTTTCCGGGGATAATGTTGCGATTAACTAACTTCTGGTTTCTTGAGATAATCGTTGTTTGCTACTTCAGAATTATCAAGGTTGTTTGATCTCGTTCTCTGGAGTGGAGTACCTTGATCGGAGCTAGCCATGGATTAAAGGGGGGATTAGGAGCAACTATAACACCTCGGGTTTCGTCTTTGCGAATGCGTTGCATTTCAAGAATCCCGATTTTCCAAATTCGGCGAGACTTCGTTAATACATCGAGTGCAAGCATTCTAAATTTTATTACTATTTATTCCCCATTAAAATGTTGTTTAATGTTAAATTTTGTTGATAACAAGAGTGTCAAGATAAAGGCTCTGAATTAATTTGTACAAATCTAATTGTAATCTAATACGAGTCTTATTTAAAGGTGTAACCTTTCTTCCAAGTTACTTACGGGACGTTTGGTGGGGGTAGCACGTTTCTTGGAAAAGAATTCCTCTGCAGCAGCGTGTAACCGGTCTAATTTGCAGAGAGTACTGTACATTTAACCGATGTATAATCCCCCACCTGTGTAGTTTATGTCGTTATGCCTACGGGCGCTCGTCATTTTCTACGTTTACAGCGTCCAAGTGTTCGTTTTTACATGTTTAACACAAACTACCGACTAACAAGTTCCATCATTTTCTCTGTTACAGAGAGGTACGACACCGCGTACGCCTGCGAGGGAAAAACATTGTGGATCGAATGCGGCGAGGGGAAGCTGATCCACCTCATCAGAGCTAACTATGGAAGGTACTCGATAACGATATGCAACGAGCACGGGAACACGGACTGGAGCGTCAACTGCATGTCGCCCAAGTCCTTCCGGGTGCTGAACAGCGAGTAAGTATTCCGTATGATCGACGTCCTTGCATCTTACGTACACAACTAGTTCCGAATATAATCAACCTATTCCCGATTCCTTCGTTCCTTCTATCCTTGTGAATCGGGTCGAGGAATCGCAATGCTGGTAGAATCCTTTCTGAAACTTGGTCGATATTATCGACGAAAAGGAAAGAGAGATACAAAAAAAAGGGAAGCAGGAAAGGTAAAAATGGGAACGCTCGCGCTGCCAGGTACATCTTCTATCGTTAATGAGTCGACTAGCACCAATTAAAGGAGACGTCCGATCCGATCGAGCGTAGATCGCGCTTGTCACTTGGTCTCCGGGTTATCGAACGATCCGACTTTCCACGTGGATCGGTATCTACACCGCGAAGCTTTTACGACCGCTCCATTCGAGAGATATCCAGCATGACACCTGGGAGTCTAACTCGTTCCCCTCGCGGTAACGAGAAACGCTTCCTGAACCGGTGCCGTGTGCGCGCGCGAGTTCCATGTGTACGTGTATATAGTATATCGATCATAGTCTTTCGATGACCTTGGACGGGGACCGATCTATACGATCTATCCGAGCGATTCTCGATCCCATCGCGCGGATCTACCACGGCAGCCACAGTTACGCGCGCGATTGCACGCTTCGATCTGGGAATGAAAAATTATTAACCGTCGAGTATGCGGAAATTCGACTCTTCGATTTTGCGCAGGATAGATGCGGCGGTTGCTTGAACTGCGGAAGCGTTTCCTTCAGATCGATCTTTGAAATATCGCCCCAGAGAGAACTTACTTCTTCCCTACCGAGCAGATTTTTCTATGATTTCTCGCCGCATTTAGAAGTTGCAATTTTTTCCCCCGATAAGTATATACTGTTTATCTTGTTAGCTTAACTTGAGGAGATAACGAGTTTGAATCGGATCAATTTTCGGATCCTTTGTCTTATCACTGTGTTCAGACACCGTGTCTAATCGGATGAAATACTTTAATAGTAGATATCGTTATAGTGATCTTTTCTTTAACCCTTTCACTGCTGTTGGCAAATAATTCAGTCATAAATAGACTCCGGATCTTGTTAACAAAATTAAAGAAACGGAATCCAAATGAAGAATCGTTTTATCCTGAAAATACAATAGTTTGAATATTTTATACATTCTTACATATTACACGCATTCCGTGCGTTTTTCCATATTTAAATTTCTCATAAACGCGCAAAAATCATAAAATCCGACAATTTAGTGCAGACATCAAACGCTATTAGCGTCTCGAATCGCTTGAAATTCATTACCGCTTCAAGAATATAAAAGAATCGCGCGAGGAAAAGATCAATTGAACGCAACTCGATACAATTTAATATTTCGAAACCTCTAAAAGGGAACTGTATCTCGCTAATAAATCATTAATATTATTATCGTAACTCCTCCGTAATGTTGAAGTAAAATCCACCGTAGCGAAAGGGTTAAATATCGGAAGTATTTCTTCGCGGTTGCATAAGTGCAATTGCAGCGCGATCGCCGTTCCACCTGGTTATATCGAATTCGAAAGCCTGAGCAATAATTCTAGAAGGATACGAAAGGATTCCCAGCCATCAGCTTCCTCGACGCCGATCGAACCTGTCCACGGAAATGGAGCAAAGAGCATGGAGTCGAAAGCGCGAGAGAAATAAACGAAGGGGTAAAGGATAGGGGAAAAAGGATATATCCAGGGAAGAAGGAAAATGAGGAAGGAGTGGACGGCTTCATATGGTCCGGCGAACTGGCCAATTGCTTGACCATTGAAGAGCGTATTTCGCGGCGGATCAGAGCGATAGGAAGAATCGCAAACTCAGCGGTCGCTTCTCTATCCCCGGTCCTCGCGAATATCCACTCTTATTTCCTTCGGTCTTCGTTTCTGCGTCTTTCGAAATCTCAGACACATATACATACAGTGTACGAGTCACAGAAATATTCGCATAGTCAGGAATCTAACAAATGTGTATGAAATAATAAGACAACAAAGAAGATGACTTTAATATTCTTTTACTTTGGAGTACACAGCTTAGACTTTCACATAACGAACCTATAAGAGACGCTTGTAAAATGCTTATTGTGATTTTGCAGTTATGCATCACATCAGAAATTATTGAAATGTTTGATAAAGATTATTATTCTGGAAAAATTAGTATTTGATAATACATTTTGTCTGAAGCCTAATTTTAGTGTCTTTGTAAGGACGATCCTGCTATTGTTTTTAAATAATCATCTTCTATCTATTTTTCAAATCAGGTTTATTTCCGAAAGAATATCAGCCTATTGTAACACCAAGGGTTTTCTACACTATCTTGTCACAGTCTAAGCTGTTGCATTTCTAAATAAAGCAACGTTAAACATTCCTTTGTCGTCTCATTACTTCCTCATATATTCAACTGAGCGAATAATTTTCTGACTTCACCGTATACACACTTACTATACTTGAAGCATACAAGCAGGAGGAAGTATACCTACGCAAATTGTACAACATCGCGGGTATTTGCACGTACACACACGCGTCACACGTTCCACGGTCCCATGAGATCCTTTATCCCGAGACAACCAATCTGACGAAATGTCCTACGGATTCCTATTTCTATTCCTCGATTTTTTTCCCCGTTCTTTCTTATCTTTGTTTATTTGAACGCGGTGACATAACCCGTCGCATCGGTCCAGATGTTTCACTCGAAAGAGAAAACAGCAAAGAAGGAAGATGACAAAGGATGAATAAGAGAGAGAAGAGGTATGACAGTAAGGGAAAACGGTGACGTGGGAATTTCGTTGATCAGTCGCGACGCGCGTTTCGTCATTGTGATTAATAGCTCGCTGGCGGAAATTAGTTTCACGGCAAGAGGAACGGAGGCTCCTGCTACTACATCGACGACGATAAGGCGGTCAGCGGTGCCGGTAGTGTGAATAATTGGGAAAGATAATCGCGATGACGAATCGAAACCGTATCCATTAACGTTATCGTCGCTCGTCAAGCGGTAGCTGTAACCTCCCGATCCTCGTTGTCGATTACGTTGCTGAAACAAAGGGACGCGAAGAAAAAAGGAAGTTGAGAAACAAGAAGAAGAAGTAGCTGCCTCTCGAGAGGAACGCGGGAACGCAAAAGTGCCGCGTAACCGCGTAAGAAGCACGCGAAGATGCACGCGTTAAAACCGAAATACCGCGTTGACGCGGGGTTAAAGTACGTTTTCAGAAAAACGCATTTAAAGTTTGCGGCTTCCGGTGTCGGCTTCCGTCGGAGTCTCGGTCTAAGGACCTCCTCTGCCCGAGCAGTAATAACTTCGGGATTAACTTTAAGTGGAGAAGTTCTATTCTACGGTGTTGCTTCCACCAGCGAAGTCATACACGTACAAGTCTGCCGTGGTTCTACACGCGTGCATCCGGCGACTTTCTATGCGTTTTGCAAGACGAGGCAGCGGAGTTCCAACGTCAATTTAACTCGTTTCGCGGAATCGATCGAGAAGATCGCCAGCTTGCCTGATCGTAATCACCGTTTCTCCCTTGACGTACGTTACTCTCTTTCCTCTCTTTCTCTCTCTTTCTCTCTCTCTCTCTCTCTTTTGCCCTCGTGATAGTCATCTACATCCCCTTCTTGCTTTTTCTGCTTTCGCGGATCAATCTAGACCACCGACGACTTTTTTTTATTATCTCTCTCTCTCTCTCTCTCTCTCTTTGCCGTGTATGAAAATATGTTCCGCGGATGCGGGGAAATTTTGTGCAATAGTTCGATATCGGATAATATCGCGAACAGTGTGCTAGTAAAGATAGTTCGGGTAAAAATGTTTGTGCTCTCTGTGTATGCGTGTAGGTAGCTCGTTTAATTTCCAATCCGGATTGGATATTTCTCTTGATCATTCGCGTCCCATTTTCTCCAGTCGGAACAAGAAACGAACGGTTTTAATCTGCGCCACAGATCGGTCTTTATCAGCATATCATCGGCTATCGGAATAAATTATTATTCGCGTAATCATTTTCCAGCTTCTCTCCCCGAGATTCCGCTGACAAATTTGGCTGACAAAGGTTTGTTAGAACTGTCGTAACTCTGGTACACTGTTCGGGAGAATTTCTCTAGCTAAATCGAGAATCAACGGCAACGAGTTTCGATCAAAAAATGGTTTTTAATTTGTTCGATCGGAGAAGTAACTTTTGAGCCGCTTTCTTCTTTCGTTGTTTGGTCCTCTTTTACCTCCCTGTTTAACCTGTTCTTTCCTTTAACAACGGGTGTGGTTCTCGTATCTACTTTCACAAAAAGTCACAATGCATGTACATACTTACTCTCGCTTGAAAGATTTACCGCTAGGTGTTCCGGATCTTTCCTTCGCTGTGTTTTTGATCCGAAAAAAGATCCTTTGTCATGCCTGCGAATAACGAAACCTTGTTTCTGCCATTAACGCGTCGACCGTCATCGCGAATCAGAAGCTTCGTAATCTCTGATTCACCTGAAATTTGACCAGAAATACCAATTGAAATATTTAACATTCAAATGTTCAAACGCAGAAATTTGCGTTGGATCTGAGTTCTACACACGAAATCAGAGACTTTCGCGTGCCAGTCGACGCGTGTTCCTCTAACACACTTCATCGTAACATCGTACCCTAGGGAGATTCCCTTCCAGAGGTAAGCAAAATGGAGCAAGCATATCCTAAATCAAGGGACAAGTAATTCACGGTAATTTTGACCGAGGGTGACACATACACCCTCCTTCTCTCTCTTTTTCTTGCAAGCTACACTCGCCAGTTCCCCTTAACGCATCTCCAACTCTGTATAGCGTTACAACCAAAGCTCTCTTTCTCTCCACCTGCGTTAGCTAACTTCTTTCTATTCCCCACTTTCGCGTTTATCTTCACCGATTATACCATCCAAGATGTGTTAACCCCTTGCCTTACAACAACGAATTACAATCGTGGTGTAAACTATAGCCTAAGTGCAACAAAAACACCGGTGTACCGTTTCCAAAGTTTAATTCAAATTATAACAACAGTTCCAATTTGTAAAATTGAACACTACCAAGAACAAATTATTCTAGTGTATTATATGTAATTGTAGTAAATATATTTTAGTGTTTCGCATTCGACACAACGTTAAAGTAGAAAAGAGCTAAACGTCTCAGTGCATAGCGTTCGAAAAGAATTGTAGGACAAGGGGTTAAGGTAACATTGATATCGCGTCACCTTGAAATCACACACTATCGTAGACTATATAGCCATTCACCAGAAAATCCCCAAAAAATGCATCGACCAATTTTCTCTCTTCTCGCGTCGACCGAAAGCATCGTCGTACACACATCGTTTTTATTATCCACCGAAACAGAATAGATATCTATCGCATTAGAAAATCTTGCCAAACAAAAAATCGTGTATTATGCTACACCGGGAAGGATCGATTGACGAACGAAGCCAGAAACCGGTGTCGAAACGACGGATTGACGGTTGTACAGGTCCGTTAGAGGCTGATTTATCAGGGGTGGGCCAGGCACGTACGAGATTACGATTTAAGTGAAACCGGGAAGGGGTCGAGAGGACGGCTTTGCCAGAACGATTAATGAAATTGAACGGCCGGGGTCCGCTGTGAAACTTCGTCTACGGAATTAATGACGCGCGCCGCGCGTAACCGTGGAAATGTTCATTATAGCCGTTGAGAAATGACGCGGTTGGTTACTGGATTTTCCACTCTTAATCTGCCATGCTGGCAGCCGTGGAGCAATTAGATCGGAAAAGAATGACCAATTCGTGGGACGCGTGTTCCAGCGCGGAAATTAGCTCCGTTTTTATGTGCTGCGTTAACACCCCGGCAACCTGGGCGCGGTTAAAATCACTGCAAGTGCTATTCTTTGCAAGTCTCGCGCACGTGATTGGTAACTGCGATCGTACGTTTCCGATTTTACGCCGGCGCTTGCAGTGTTTTCTTTTTTCTTTTTTTCTTTTTCCGGTGATTTGTAGATTTGGGTAGATGTCCCAATTACTGCCACTTTAAGCTTATCGCTTTAAGCAACTTCATTTTATTATTCTAGATGTTATTCAATCTACGAATCGTTTCGGTTCGGAGCACAACATTAGTTAACATCTTTTTTATTTATGATGATTTTTTCTGTACGTTAAATACGATGTATTAATTCTTAATTCATTGAAAATATGTAACAAAGTCCACTGTCCCTCGTACTGTCACTTCAAAAGTTGTCACTTAAATGGAAATGGTCCTTTCATATATTAGCAATTCAGTTTGCGCGACAGATAGTAGATAAATTGTAACAATCATCGTCTTTACTGCATCATAAAAATTTCCAACTTTCTACTTATAATAAATTAGTCGCTCTTTTATGCTCAAACGACGCATCCACCTCCTAATATTTATTTTTAAATATTAAATATAAACACACATGCAACATCCGTGTTGTTACATAAAAACGAAGTTCAAATTTAGTACTGGAATTTTTTTAGTCTCGATTCCTTCATACGTTCGTTCGCTATTAAATAGAATAATTAAAGTGACGATTATAGGGGCACTGACAGTAATTGGGACATATACCATATACAGAACGTAACACAGGAAATATATTACACCACGAAGCAAAGTAAACCGAAAGAACTTGGCTGCAAGGCTGTTGCCGTCCCCGGACCTTCTGGGAACGGATTCTTTCCACGAGGTTGCGCAATCGCGGCGTAATTACATTGTGCTAATAGCCACTCGATGATTCGACTCTCGTCGTTAACTCAAGTCGACCAGGGAACCAGTTCGAAAACTTCAGCATCCTTCAACCTTCATTTCTATCGACGGACTTTTTTCTCCTCTCTCCCATTCATCACGGTGTCGCGTTAAACGAAAATGAATCAGCGTCGAAACGCGTAGTTTTTTCCTCTAAACGAATCGTTTAACATTATGAAACGTTCCGAAAGAAAAAATACAAATAAGAGACAGTGGACGATTGATCTATAGATAGAGAAAAAATTGGGCGAAACGTAATAGTTTTAGAAGTTAATGTTGGAAGCTTGTCGAAGCTTCTGTTTACGTAAGCAAAACAGGAATTTTAATCCTGCTATGATCCTCCAATCAGATTCTTCGTCTTTTAATATCTACGCCAGTTTCGAAATAAAAACGGTAAAGTCGCATTTAGTATTTGTATATTTAACCCTTTACTAGTGACAAGATAGGTCAAAGTAAATTCATATATTATTTACACATAATTTTTGTAATCTTTATAATATATCTTTATAAGTAGATTTCATTTATAATTAATTGTATCCACCTTTTTTCACATAAGAAAAATATATCCAACTAATTTATAAAAAGAAACGAAGAAGCAATGGACCAATTTTTCTTTTTTTTTTAATTATGTATAAAATAATAATAATAATTATTATTATTATTATACGGGTTGCAGGAGAGCCCATTAGTCATCTCGTCAAATTGGCTGAGCTATCAAGGGATTAAGTTTAAACTTTTACGTGGAAAGTTCTTTTACTCAAAATTATAACATATTTATAAAGAAGAAAAAATGGGAATGAATCGAATGGAATCGCGAGGAACATAGCAGGATTAACGCAAATCGTCGATGGAATTATCAACGTTAATATTTGACCATCAAACACACCACGGTCGCCCATGATTTGGCTGGAAAAAGAATGACAATGTACAACCAATGGTGCTCGGTGTTTGCGTTCTTACTATTTATATTTTCGCGATGTTTTTATCCAGCCGTGTTAGACACGATAATCGATGACCAAATATACGATGTACGTGAATTGATTTTCGTTACGCTTGAAAATTAAATTAAACGTTTCCTTATCCCCGATTGCTTGTTAGTTCGCCAATTAATAACGGGTGGTCGAAGAGAGGAGAGGAAGAAAAGATATATATATATATATATATACAGTAATACCTCGACTTACGTCCTCTCAATTTACAGTTGTTTCGCACTTACATGCGTCGTTTTTATCAGCGACATCATATTTCGATTCAAAAGTTTTCAATTAGTTTCGCGTCCAAAATTTGGTTCATATATTGAACTTATATAAATACAACATTATTCATATACATTTACACATATATCGAAAATTGTTAGCGTGATTAATTTAAACAGATAGATTCATACGATGTTTCAATACCAACATCAGAGCTTATCCTTATATACAAATGGAAAGAAAAATAAACATTGCCAATTTGCGAACAAAGTTGAATATTTTAATTCTTTTTGATGATACATTGAGAACTTTTAGCATTAGAAAAAAGTAAATCTTGCAAAAATTGTGTCAGAAGAATACTTATATGTGTACATACACTATCAGAAAAGTTTCGAAGCACATTGTAATTTGAACTCATATGCGTCATCTTCCGAATTTTCATATTAATTAAAAAGAAATAGTATTGCAAGTATTAGTAACAGTTTCCTTTACGTTGACAATTTTTTGACTGTGAATTTTTCTAAGCTAACATTCCTTATTAATTAATAAATAATATAGCAAGTATTAGTAACAGATTCCCTTATGTTCACAATTTTTTGACTATGAAGTTTTCTAAGCTAACACATTTCCAAAGTTCTCAATTTTTATAACTTTTGCATTTCTTATAATGCGTAACGATTCCAAACTTGTGCGATTTACACCTTTTACATCGATTAGCACGTAGACTCGAGGTATGCCTGTATATGATATAGAGGCAGAAAGAAAGAGAAAAAAGATAGAAAAGACAAAGGGATGGGGGTGCGCAAAGAAAAGAGATTGCTTCGCGTTACACGGGGATGTGTTACGACGTAATCGATCCGACGTAGATATATTAAACAATTTTACGATTCGTCATCGTACTCGATGAGGATAATTAACCGTGGCAGGGAAACGCGAGAAGAACGTAATTCCGTGCCGCAATCAGCCAGACCTAACTTCAGCCATGGCAAACAATTATGAAAACGCGTGTCCCCCCCCCTTCGAAATGCTATACTGTCTACTCGGATATTTATCAAAACACATCCGTTTCGCGACTGAGGAGAGAAAAGGGAAAGAAAAATGGGGGAAAAGCTTTGGTTCCCTGGTTGCCAATGTCCGGATAAACAAGTTTCTTCGCTATCAGAAAGAGAATGTCTACTAATGAAATGATCACGGTATACGTCGTTTTCGCATCGAGGAAAGGCCGGTTCGTGTTTATCCTTCATTTCTCTGCGGGAGTTTCTCGACGGGTTTCTCGCGTGTTTCGTTTCCAGTGAACACACATAGCATCGTACGAAAATCGAAAACATACCAGTAATTTCCCGTCGAAATACTCTCATCGTCGGCGGTAGCCCAATCGCGTTTCTTTCGAATTAAGTCGGAAATCGTGTACCGTGATTTTCGGAATATCTCTGGGTGAAACCAGTATAGTAGTTTTATAAATAGACTGCGGATCTTCGTGCGAATTCATATTTACCAGATTTAACCCCTTGACGGTCAAATTTGTATTATTATTCTTATTATTATTTATAAACGAGCTTTATATCCGTGAAATTATTATCAGAGGTAGTGAAAATTGTTAAGACAAAGTGATGCCCGGATCGAAATCGGGTGATGTTTGATCGAAAAGCCAATCGTGTCTGGAGCTAATTTCGCGTGAGCGAAACTCTCCCCGGTAATTGCATTTGCGCGGAATAAGCCGTGTCAATCTCCACCGACCAATCGAAAATTACAAATCGCCACGCTGCTCGTCCGATTTCCTTTAATTCGATCAACCTGTATTTTTTTGCCTAGCCCTTTCCAATCTCGGTCTGTCCTGGCCTCTCGCATTTAACCTAAGCTAATTGCAGCCGCGCAAATTCCGTCGATAATCGCATTAGACGAAATTAGCTCTTCCATTCAATCGAAAGACGTTAACGCGATCACAGTACGCTGTCGCGGTTACTCTTCGCCTCTCGACTTTAGCCTCGATCGTTCTTTCTGTTCTTCCACCTTTTTCCCCGTCTTTTTTTCTTTCCCCGTTTTTTTCTTTCTTTTTTTTCAATTCCTCTCTTCGCCTCGTTCCAATCTCTCTGGCGTTCGTTAAAAGGCAGCCCCATTCTCGTGCTACCGTTTCGTCGGATTTTTCAATCGACCGCGCTGTCTTTTTTATTCAAAAAATACGCTGGAACATGTTTGTCTGATTCCCTCCCCGAGTTTTTTCTGGAGAACGATCGAGAGTAACGAGGCTTACTCTGCCGGGATTTTCATTAGTCCCTTAAATGGTACGCCGAAACGTTTAATAGACGTGAACTGTAATTGACGAGTAACCGTTCGATCGATGATCGACTATCAACCTATTGCGGCTCCCAACGTGAAATCCTCATGAGAAAATCGCATTTTCTACGCTGCTATAATCTCACGGTGCGTTTAGGCCAACCGAGTGAATGCTCCTTTCAACCCCCATTCCGGAAAATTTCGATTGACACGAGTATTTTTCCGTCATTTGTGAATTGATCGCTACGAACATTTCTGTACCTGAGAGCCAGACTAACCTAAGTCCATTTTTGTACAAATTTTGCTATATACACTATTTTGTGGTTCCTTTTTAGCTTTATCAGAGCCACAAGATTGTACATGTGTTATATAATATACAAGGAAGATATTATTGGGCGAATTACTTCAAATACTGAACTAATTTCAATTTATATATATATATATATTTTCTCATGATTCTTATGTCTTTATGCCTTTACATTTTATCTTTGTTTGCGCACTTATTGTTGAATGTTGTACTTGGAAATACTCCCTTACATTGTTATACTAAAGGGCGTTAACCCGTTGAATAAACTAATAATAATAATAATAATAATAATAAATACAATGTTGTCTTATGTAATACAGGACTTAGGTTAATCTAGCTCTGAGGTACAGATTTGTTTCACGTAGACCAAGCGAGCAAATGCTCATCCTTTCCTCACTTTAGTAAAATTTAAATGACACAAGCATTCGTCGATTCGTTAGATTCATTACAATTATAAATAACGAATAAGAATAATATCGAATAAGTTCGATTTACTTGTTACTCGTGGATAACGAAGAACTTATTTAGGTTTATTTACGAATGACAACTAAATCAAACTTATTCGTCATTTTGTATTCGTTATTTAGAATGAAAGTTGGCCGACACTGGTAGAAACAACCATATTCGTTTAACAACTTGCGCTGACAATTATTTGACTAACTCTGACCTACAACGAATTCGTCCAATCTAGTTTATAGCTATTTAATACGTGAAACTATTTCTATCAAATTTCCCGATCAACTTTTAGAGTTAGTGCACAAAACGCGAATATTCAATTTCTGTATATATATATTACTTTTTACCTTACTCTTTTCTTACATTTCTAGTTAAAGGGTAATTACTACCCCTTGATAAATAAATAAATATGGCTACTGCACAATTTTTAATTCACCAGGCGTTTCTCGATCTTTAAAATTAGAGGGTTTCCAGTGGCCCCATTTGTGAAACGCCAAAATAGACAACGCGCTGGTCACGTTTACATTTCCGATAATTAGCAATCGACGCGTTCAGCAGGTTATTCCAGCCGCGAGTGGTTAATAAGAGAGTTACAAACAAGTAGTATATCGCGTTTGAACCAGTTGCGAGTGTAGTTTACCCTAAGAATAAATCCCAACTAAATAAGTGTATAATATCCGCACGTATTCAGGACGCGGTTGCATCTGCACACGGGGCTATCCTCAAGTTCTCCCGACAAAACTCGTTTAATCCTCCGGCAGATTAAGAGGAAGAGACTTGAACTGGGCGAAGGAGAAAACTGGGGGGAAGAGAGAAAGCAAGAGAGTTAGAGAGCTCCCAGTTAGGTACTTAAAAGTATTCCAATCACGAAAGTCCGACGAATATTTCTCGTTACCCTGAGGGTTGTCGGGTTGCAGAGAGGCGAATACACAGCGTAGAAGCGTAAAACGAATACAGGTAGTGCCAAAAAGGGGGTGAAAACGAGGGAGAAGTTACGAGGGAGATATCTGGAACACCACTTTTGTCTGAGAAAACGAATTCTTGTAAGATACGCAATTGTACATATCGCACTTTCCGTGATATCCTTGCTCCATCTTGACACACGAGCTCACCAATTGCATGCCCACACGTTTATTACTGTAAATGTACTCTTACAGACGGAGGCAATGTTGAAGCCGTGAATCGCGAAACAGCACGAGTCCACTATTTTCATTCCGTACGAGTTACGGATACAAAATTTCTTTTTAGATCACTTATCGAGCAATCGAGAAATATTTGGTATCCGTGTAATAGTAATATATATTAAATATATAGTGTAAAAACATTATATTATATATCATTCTTTAACGGTATTTATGAGAATCAGAGATACTAAATTGAAGAATTCAAGAAAATAAACAAAGAGAACATATCGTGTTCTTCTATAAAAATGTTCACTACTGGATTTGAGCTGTTTCGCAATTCACGGAACCGATTGCTGGATGTCTGTGCAGCTCGTTGCCGCCACGATCGTGAGATATTCCATTCGATCGTTGCAACGCTTTGCGTTGGCCAGTGCGCGAACTCGTTGCAATGATCTACTTAAAAATAAAGATTTTATATAACGATAACTATAGAAGTTTTTCTGTTCATTGCTGATACGCGCACAATCGTGGTGGCAACCGCAAAAATTCGCAGAAGGAGATCTTAAATCGTGATACATCTTCCAAAAGAAAAGTGAATACAATAATGGTCCGTATTCATTTTCTAAAGATATTAAATTAAATTTTTTCTGTCGCTCATTTCGTATGCTTTGCATGCTTGCATATGAAAATTATGTCGCGCGTTACGATCTCTTTCCGCGACGCTACTATTCCAGGTGAAATTCTTAATGGAAAGGAAAAAAAAAACATTTATGTATATATATATTTATATATATATATATACACATATACATACTTATACATAAAAGAACGCCACGTGTGCTACCATGGATCTTTTCCCTTTACTCTTGTCACCGTCCGGAATGCCACGAAGAGATGCTCCTGTGTTGTGTTCTCTTGTTTCTCCACTCTGACATAATCGTCGTACACACGTCCTTGTGGTGTCTGCGAGGGAAATTATCTTGGGGAAAATTCTTTCTGGAACAGAGGCTTTTTCGTCGACATTCGTCACCACCCTTTCATTGTCTCACAGCAATAATCGTAATCTCGATTTCCTCTAGAGATTCTGCACTAAATCTTTTCGCTGTCCACTCATTGTGTACTCTTTTTCGTTTAAGCTACATACCTGTGCGACATTCTGTAAATCTCACATTCTATTAGAATTCAATCAAAACGTTGGTTGCAAAAGCAACTTAACCGGGTTTAAGTTTGAAAAGGAAAAAAAAATACAAATTAATTGTTTGTTTGTTCATTTTATGTCACGAATGAAGTTTTCTGATCTAGTTAAGTATTTTTATCGCTTTTTAGTGAATTACGAGTAAAATGTAGCTACTTGAAATAGTAGCATTCGTTAAATCTTGCAACATAAACAGATTTAAGTTGCTTTTGCACTCAGTGGCTTAATTATGATTCGTTATTCTATAAATGGGAAAACCCCGACAGTAAAATGTTACAGCGTGGAAAAAAAATGGGAAAGTTTGATAACAATTGCATTGAAACACGTGATTCGTGAAGAAGAAAACCGCATATATGGTCAGTGATGAAAGTTTGCGTACGCATTGTAAATTTCAAATATTTACATAGTTTAGGACACTATAATTGAAATAGTCACTGTAATTCATCAATTTGTAGTGTAAATTTCACTCTAATACCTCACACATTATTATTATGGATATTTCTGAACTAATTTGTTATCTCGTGCAAAATAAATAAATAAATAAATAAAGGTTAAAGAAGAATCAACATGAAATAAAATTAAATGAAACGTAAAATTACAAATGAGAAAGATTTTCATTGTTAGAAAACGTTTCATAATGGGAGCATCGTTAATCACACGAATAAAATTGTTCTTAAAATTTGTAGTATACCTGTTTTTCTTTTCCTATTTTTTCCAAAGGGTTAATATATGTACATAAATTCCTACGATGTCGAGTTTTCATTTTATGTTCAGTCTGTTGTAAAACTTAGAAAATCCATCACCGTATTTGGTAATGAGTTCAATTTTAATTAGTAAATAAACTAAAATCCTCGAAGAGTTAAAAAGTTCCATAAATTTTTAAATATTGTATTTGAAATTGAAATGTATATTCAGACTTTTCTGACTGACTGTAATTTAGCTCGTTTAGGAAACCGCGTGTGCTAAGGACATGCGTCAAAGTATGAAATTACTCGATAACCCGAGCAACTATTCTCCAGTCGTGGATAAACGAAACCACTCGGCGGATTGTAATAGCAAAACGAGCGGATCGAAACGAGCGGTGTTCGTGGTGAAGTATTCAGTAGACAACGGAAAATCGATTAATTGCTTGTTCCGACTAAAACAGGTTACCGATCCTTCTTATCTGCCTCCAATCTTCTTCGATCTAATACACGGAATTTCAATTACATCCCGCTATTCGTTTATTTGTATCGCTGCTCAGAGGGCTTGACCAGTCAGGAGCTGAAATAATATCAGGTGTTAGTCAGAAGCTAATTAACGGTGTCACAATTAAACCAAAAGAAATGCCAATCCCGCGAAAGTAATCCAGAAATTAATCATTCTATTTCATCGGTCTGCCAGTAATCAATGAAAATTCTTCGAGACACGATCGAGGAGCATTTAAGAGTGTTCGATACCTCCCAGAAGGACTTCCTTTTCGCTTGTCATCGCGCGTGACAGGGTAAGGATCGTTTACGAAAGTGCTCGCTACTCCGGATCGAACGATCGTGTTCGTGTTTCTCAAAGCGAACAATTTTCAACCAGCCCCCCTCTCCCGTTGCTCGTTTCTTTTTGTTCGGCCGTGTTTGTTGCACCCGCGAGATCACGCCGTGAACTTTACGCGTTTCTCTCCCAAAAAACGTCAAAGGGAAATGTTGCGGCGCATAGCTAACATTGTCGAGCTAGGTTGAAATTATTTTAGATTAATCATTTTATTTAAGTTGTTAATAATAGGGTCCCTAATCCTAGTTTTTTTATTAAAATTTATATTTAAAACAAGAGGAATCGAGGGACAAAAATCAAATTTGAAGACTTTTTAATTCATTATTCGTACATAGCTTAGAAGATTATAGGAATATTCGCGTTCTTTTTTACAAACAGACGATAAAAGCACATTTAACCCTTTCGCAGTTTAGTACGAGAAAAACTTAGGCAAGTTGTCGAATAAAGGACTATAAATTTCACATCTTAACGGGTCACTTATCTTCTAAGTAATTTCCTGATAATTAACTTTTGTCACTCAATTTCTAGTCATTAGGAAAGTTTAACAAACATTATAATAAGCGTGCAACAATTTTTTATGGCTATTTATCGAAATATAAAGTCTATATATATCTGCTAATTACATATATATTCGCTAATATAATTATCTATGTCTATATATATTTGCTAATATACTTATCCGCTAAAAAAAATGTACCTGTTTCGTTTAATCACCTCTAGACGCAATTCTTTAATTATTACGTTTAAGTGACCAGTATTCGTTCAAATTAATAATGGTATTATTTAACCAAAATTCTTAAATCATAATTCCCTTCGAATATCGCCATATTATTATACTATTAAATAAAATAAACTATTAAATATGCTGCGAACGTTCCGAAGAACCTCATACTTACACAGTATATTTACAATATACTTAATCCTACCCCTAATAACTTATTGGCGATAGGCAAATTGATTTCTCTTTAGATTTGTCCCTGATCAACGCATTGCGCGACGCGTCATCTCGAAGCGCGATTTGCTACGTGACTCTCGCGTCTTTTCTGATCATCAAAAGATTCGCGAACAATTCGGGCCGGGTCAGCTTGCACAAAGAAATTCCATCGGCGATTAAAAAGTCACGTGAGCCTCGGTACGCCGATACGGGAAACGCCTCAGTTTCTCTCTCCCCTTTGTTTCATCTACGATGTTCGATTTGTTGTTGGAGAGCGTTTCTCCACAGCCGTCCGTTTCCAAACGACGGAACCGTAGGCGTGACCCAACTCGCGTTACAGCCTCGCGATTCCACGCAGATACGGCCACGCGAACCAGCCCCAAAACGATTTTTCATAATCTTCCCCGGGGCTCGGTTAATTGATTTTTCGTCGATACTACACTCGAGCCCTCGGGATGCGAAGGCCAATCAAATGTTCCTCGACGTTCGATTAATTTCGCGCCCACCACCACCGTCGTTCGATCAATCGCGTCGCGCGTTATACTTCTCTCGTCGCGATCCGGCGACGTTTCCGCCCATGGCGGCCGTGTTTCCGGCTAAAACTGAATCCGTGTACTCGCGAACCTCGTTACGCGTGCCCGCTTTCGCTCGGCTATATGACATTTTCCTTAAACCAACGCATTTTTCACCCTTCGCGACGGGAAACAAAATAATACTTAACTTGTTAACTGAGTAACTTCTTACAAGTTAGGCAACTCGAAAGTTACAAAAAAAAAACAACAAAAAAAACGGAAACTGCACAAATGCTTTTCGAGTGATCCTATTAAGGGATTCGGTTTTTGTTTTGGCAAAGAAGCGATCCTAAAAGTGAATACACCACTTTAAGGAAAATATAAGTTTTCATATTATTGTCCGTGCATAAATAATATTAATAATAAGAGAACTTCTACTGTATTCTAGTTTAATTTTGATGTTAAACAGCATTTTATGAAAAACATTCGAATTTTACTTACATGCATAGTTCATTTTATTTCATTATTCGCTGTTATCTTTTAAAACAAGTAACGATCTATTAATAGTGTTAAATACTATAAGCTTCAAGCTTTATATTTGTGTACGGTAAATCTCATTTAATGGTACTTTTATTTAATTAATGAGTACAAAAATTTGAGCTACATAAAATCGACCATTTCATATGCAACCTAACAAACATAACAACCTAACAGTCGATATTTAGACCCTAGCCAATATTTTCATGACTTTCTCTAATAAATAGCACATGCATCGACGCGACTAGAAAAATTCGAAAACGATCCAATCAATAATAATCCGCGAATGTTTTTCGAGGTGCAGCACGATATTCGTAAAACAGTTTTGCCGGTTGCGAGGTTTAGTTTAGAGCGGCGAGGTGTCGCGTGACAGCCAAGCGTCGTGGTCGTTCCCTTTGGCGTTATTAAACTCTAGGTGCATAAATAAGGATATCGTAAATTATCAGGCAAAATTTCAGATAGGAGAAAACCGCCGGGTTTCGAGCTATCATTTGAATAAACTTTTGCGGAAGACTTTAGAGACCCGAGTTTTATTTAGCAGTTAGATCGAATCGGCGATTTTTAATGGCTCCCTGGCCTTCCAATGAAAAGGGGGAAGCCAATTTTTTAATTGCTTCCTTTCTGTAATATTAAAACAAGAATTTTAACTCTTAAAACTTTTACCTGTGCTCCCACGGATATGTGTTATTTGATCTATGCGTTATTACATTTGCGCTCGACATTTTGGCGAGCGCTTGAAATCGCCGTGAATTATTAGCGCCGACCCGAGGCACGCGGTATGTGTAACGATAACATAAATTTTGCATATCGTGGAATGTAAATACAACTGCATTCGAAGGTGTTAAATCGCGAAGATGAACGGCGGTCCGATTTTGGTGCCTAAAGCCGAATTTAGACTTTACACTTTGAATGCACGTCGCGGATTACGATTTGACGATTCATTCGTAATGAACGTGAAAGATGAAAACTTGGCGTGTTTACACCAGTTCAATAGTGTTGAGTTTATTTCATTAGCTTTCAAAATGTCGACAAGCAAAATAGCGAAAGTAATCTTCTATTGGATCCATTATTTCATTAGACCAATTCTATTAGTTTATATTATTTTAGAACGATTCATTTTATTTAAATTTTTTCAATCTCCTTTAGAATGGTTGAATAATATTAGGTGTGTCAAAAATCCCTTTCTTTCTTTCATTAGATATTAAATGCATGAAATGTAAAAATATACTATCGTATTCCTTGAAGTTTTCTCTATCAAATAAGCTTTCCCCTACTTTGATACGGCTATCTAGTAACGTATAATATAATAATTTGGATATCCATGTTGTACTCGTTGAAGGATAGTTGATCCTGTACCTCGACTGTGTTAGAACATCTCCTATAACAAAATTTTTTGGCTTCTAGTAGGCCGATTTCGATGACCCTTGGCTTAAATTAAAGGGAAAAGTCCCGAAAATATTATCCTTTAGTCTTCTGCAACTAGCCCTTGCACTTCATTTGTTATAAACAAATATATCGCGCCATGGTAGATTATTCAGACTGTTTCCGAAGGAAAATATTAATTTCTCAGCCCCTAGATGTCCGATTTCAACGCTCCTTGGCACAAATTAAAGTGGATGGTCCAAAAAATATTATCCTACAACTTTTTGCGTCTTGCTCTTGCACTTCATTTGTTACAAACAAATATATCGCGCCATGGTAGATTATTCCGAAAGTATCTGAAGAACAATATTAATTTCTCGGCTCCTAGACGTTTGACATGGAATGACCCGTATGATTTTAATGAATAGTTGTACAATTCTTGATGTCCTTCGTAGCGAAAGGGTTAAGCGTGCTCAGTAAAAATCCACGAAACAGTAGAATAACTATCTCGTAAAAATAGATGCGATACATATTTACAATCTTTTTCCTACAGTATGAATTATTTCAAGATACTTTTGTATCTTTTCAGGCAACTTTTGTAGATTATTTAAAATTCACGATTCATTTAATTCACTTTTGGTAGGAATCATTTCCATTCTTTTCTACTCTATCGAATACCATTCACCCCACCGCAATTCAATCAGCGCACATGGGTTACTTTTTCGGGTCATACTGCTCTGTAAATATCTATCGAACACCAATTACTATCTACTCCTCTTGGCTATCGGTCTATCGGAATATAATTTATAGTGCACCGATACACAAAAGCGGTACGCGCGAGGGGGAAAAAATACGAGCCGATCGAAATTGAAATTTTAATGTAGTGGCAGAAATGAGGCGATCCGCGAGCTCTTTGTAACCCGGCAAAAGCGGTCATTAAACCGACGTCAATTCTATCAAAAGTTCCATGCATAGATTATACGCGTTCCTTCGTAACGCGAAGTTAAGGGGTAATTCGGTGAAAAACCGGGCGCGAAAAAAAAATAACTGTTCGATGGTCGAAACGTCGCGCCGGCGGGCTTTTCGTTGCGCAAAACTCCTTTTTCGTGCGTCGAAACGTCGGGTCTGGCGAAAAAATAACAGTGCTTGTGGTCCGGATAAATGACGGGGCTAGCCGTGAACCGATCGAAACGTATTAAATCCAGGCCGGCCCACGCGAGACGGAAGGCACCTCTCTCTGAATCATCGTGAAATCGATGATTAAAGCACGACCAGGTAGAGAGCGAGTCGCGCGATACGGGCGCGCAAACGCGACCGTCGGATGGAAACGAACGATGAAAGCAGGATGGGGTTGCGCGGGAAGGGTTGAAGGAAACCGAAGGCCTTAATAACGAGCGGCGCAACATCCGCGAAATGGCGATTTTTCGTGTTCGCTCGTAGTTTATCCGTCTGAAATTACGTTTAACCTCGACGCTGGGTTCTATTCGGTGGCGGGCGGTGGTGCGCGTGCGAGGAGGACGATCCCCGACGAAAAGGGGAGCGACGTCACCCCGACACGAACCGACATCGAGCAAAGAAACGCACGCGTTTGTTAAACATTATCTTGTACGGTTCGGCGGAAGAGATGGTAATTATTTAGAAGTTTGGATTAGGTCTGGGTTGGGTTATGGTAATTATTTAGAAGTTTAGCCTGCACGACGATTTCGATTATTTTTAAATACGTTATAGAGGACAAGATTTGGAACAACTTTTTCCACTGCATGTACTTAACTTTCTTAACGAGAGCGTGTTCGAGGTATCTACGGAATACATTGCATAAAATACCAAAAAAAGGATAATCTAGAAGTAGGTGGTCTCTTTTATATTGTTTCTTTTGTTTATACATTGTACTTCGAAATACGAACAATGTCCTGAACAAATGCGGCAAAATGTCTATATATAGTGCTGGGCAAAAATTATGTAAGCCAACTACCGACAAATATATTTTGTTATTTCACAACTATCTTTAAGAATGTATGCTATTACCGTGATTTTTTCGTCAACTTTTAAGAAATAGTTCACTCGAGAAGTATTGATAACATTAAAAGATACTGATCAAATGAAAGAAACTTCTAAATAATTACCGAAAAGATATTTTGAGGTGATAAAATCAGCGAGACGTTAAGGTAAACATGTTTCACAATTATTATAAGGTCTCATTATTATAAGAGGGTTGACCGCGTGTTCATAGAATTATTAGAAAAAGGTAGTTCCTTTGAGTCCGAGTAAAAGAAACACTCGCGAGGGATGAGAATAGAAAATGGAGCCGAATTGTCGATAACAGGAATGCTTCCTGCTTTCTTCCACCGTAACGTAGTAATCTAGCAGCAGGGCCAATTACGCGGAGTAACCAGAACTTCCCAGTGGCCTGTCGATACACGCCACTAGAAACACGACAAATTGACGTGGCCCTTGCAAAGTCAACGAGAATTCTGCCCTTTCGCCTCGCGATCGATTGTCGTTGTGTCGGCCGCGCGAATTAATCCTTTCCACCCGAAGGAACGTCTCTCTTTTTCGTCCCTTCCTGTTGTTCGGTCCGTTCTATTCGTGATGCCTAAAAATCCACGTTTCCAAACGACGACGACGACGACGACGACGATTGGAAAAATATTTCAAGACGATAGAGTACTGCGGGGTTTCAGGAAATTTGAGTGCATATGTGTGTGTGCAAAAGCAGAAGCCGCTTAATTCTCCGAAATAGTGGCTGCCAGAAGGGCCGATAACGAGTCGTGTGTGGGCTTTACACCTGCACATGGCTCCGCCTGGCCAACAATGGGCCGTGCACTCGCTTTAATGGCTCGCCCCCGATCGAGATTAAACCGTGCACACCTTGCCGATTCTAAGGTGGCGTGCGTGTATCATGCAGAAAGGAAGCAGTCTGGCCGAAGCGACGAGTTCACCCGGGAAGAACCCTTAGCGCGTTTTGTTCGACCGTGCCGCATGTGGGAACGTATGGCTGTGTTCGCGATTATTATAAAATTCATGCGCAATCTCGCGAAAATCGAAAGAAAAGAATACGAGACAGCTTGTGGTTGGATTTACAGTCGGTTGCAAAAGTTTACGCGCAACGTTTTAATATCTTGGGGGATGCTCATATGTGTACGTTTAGTTTTATTTGACGTTTGATACGGTAACGTTAACCACCCGTTGCCTTAAAACCACGAGTCACGCTTGTGACGCAGATTACAGACAAAACAGAACACAAATACTTGCAATAACGAATAATAAAGTTTGATTTACCTCGTTCGATTTCCTATGGAGTTTTTATAATTACTATACGAGAACTGGATCCGTGTTAAACTTTGGTTCGATCAATTTTCAACGTGATGGAAATTCACACGCTGTTCCTAATATAATTCTGTATGTATAAAATTATAAATGAGGAAAATTTTTAGGTGACGTTCTATAAAGTGAACGTTATTCATTATACGAATAAAATGTTGGTAAAAGTGCAAAACATGTTCGGTTTTTATGCTAAAAAATCATAACACGTCGGAGATGCATTGGAAAGACTAACAATGTAAAGATATAGTTATAACGATAAGTTTTGTCTACTTTAATACAAGTACGTAAATTTCGAGGGTTTATTCGTATACTTTTCTAAACAAGTGGAATAAGCATTTTATTAATCATTTTATTAGAACCTACCCAATTTTAAACAACGAATAAATTGATGTTCTCGAAATAATCGAAAGTCTTCTGTTTCGTTTAGATATTTCAAATTTAACGGTGTATGTATACTTTTCCGACTGACTGTATATAAAGGGGTGATATTGGTGTTCGAGGTGAAAGTATTAGTACTCAACGAGATACGGGATATTAATCTTCGAAACAAATTAAAACTACTTTGCATCGCAAATATTAAAAGTGATTGAGGAGAAGCTTCGATATGTTTCGCAATCTCTGAAGTCGCTTACTAAAATAAAAGAAAGTGATATTCAGAGCGAGTATTGAAAGAAAGATTGGTTTCTCTTTGAAACATAGTTGCACGTAAACTGTAAAGCATTAATTAATACGCGCGTTTGCGATGGTGGCTGATCATTAAGTCGAGCGTACTTCCGCGTCATTGATCGGCTCGTTACCGGCTCGTTTCTTTCTTTCCGCGTTTCTTCGCGTCAACGGGATTTTTGTAATAGCATTAAGAAGCAGGGTCGGCACTTTCTTGCTCCGTCTGAAGTGGCGCGCGAGAGAATGGGAGAAAGGTCACGTCTAATTCATCGATTTATTTTTAATGAAACGATTTTGTTTTAAGAGGTAAAAGCTCCTTTCGCTGATAAGGCGATTACAGTTCGCTTTAAATCAAACGACCAGCGATCCGCGCGAACAACGACGTAACGTCGGCGTCGTCGTCGGGATTAGAAGGGAACGAAAACATCCTTCGCGCGACTGGAGATTCGAAAATAAGTAAAAACCCCGACAACGAGGGAGAATCTGGCTCTTCTCAGAAAAAAAGTTTCCCGACTCTCCTGATTTGGGGTAAACATTACAAGGTGTCCCAGGTTTTCACCGCAAAACTTTATCACGTATGTTGTATGGATATAAATAAGCAATAAATGCTCTAGGTTTATGAATATTCATAGCATAATTTTATATTATACATAAATACCCAAAGTCACAATATTGAATAATAAATTATGACATGTATTCATATTACTGCATCAATTAAAGTCAACGCAAATTGCTAAAAAATAATATTTTTGATTTTTCTAAATTTATGGATAATGCTTAAGTTATGCCCACGTGTTTCGAAACACCTTGTGTAACCAATTTTTCTTATTTATAACGATAGAATATACTGACAGAGTTTCGCTGAAAAAAGTCTGGGACACCTTGTATAATGCAGCGAGAGAAGTACATACAATGTAGCAAGTTGAATTTAGGGTTCGAGTTTTCTGCATGATACTCGTATCTCTGTACATACACACGGTGGTTCCATTAACACGAAATATTTGACGCACGTTGTCGCGCGAGTTCGAGTTCATCTGTCCTACCACGAACGCATACTGCGCTTTTAGAACTACTGCAAACCCCTGTTTCTACTAACTCATTGTCCTGTTGTCATTTGCTAACACGTGTACCTCGTGAATATCGAACTTGTTACTAACACCCTCCGCAAAACGCTGTCTGTCGTGGCTCATCGAAACTTTCGCATCGATTCGTTCGAAGATAAAAAAAAAGACGGATTCGATCTCTCCTCACGTTTTGGAGAAGACGATTGGAAAAGGTAAAATTGCTTAGAAATATTCTTCGACTGTATGTGTAAATACCTTGCATATATTCACGATCCGTGTGGAAATTCGAAGAGGACCGAGATCGCCAGTTTTCACCTCTCATCGACGCCATTGATTCTCGTTAAAGAAATTCATTTCATCGAATCTTCGACGATTTGTCATTGCCCTATGGGGTGACACTGTTGCTCACGTGACGATTGCAGGTGCAATTATCGTAATTCCTGTTCGGTGGACGTGCGCAGCGAGATTTTCGAGGAGGACCCGTGTCCCGGAACCGGAAAGTACATCGAGGCGCAGTACTATTGCCTAGGTTGGTGGACACTTTTCTTTCATTCGTCGACCAAAGTTGTAAGCAAACATATATCAGGTTCACGATGTTTCCAACGCCTACTCCAGTAGATGTATTTCTAACTAAAATTCCCAAATACGATTGAAATACTAAGGGAAAAAAGTATGTTTGCATGTGAACACGTTTGAGGTAGGTAAAAACACAACGAGAAAGGTGGGGAAAAAGTTGTCGAAAAAGTCTCTTGATTCGAGTATCTCTCGAGCACTCATGACGGTAAGAGAAAAGGGACAGGATCCATGGTTCAGTACACTTTGGTAAGGGTGTACGTTTATGATGTTAACCGACCAATCGAAACCCAGGTGCAACGACCAGCAGAACTGCAGTATTGTTGCGTCGACGCTGCAATTCGGCGATCCCTGTCCCAATACGCACAAGTACCTCGAGGCGCATTATCGTTGCGTGTCCGGTAAGTAAGACTCGTCCATTTTTGTACGCGCCCATCCCTTCGTAATATCTCTGTACTCTGTATCGTTTATTCTACGAGCGGTGTTCCCATAGATACCGGCGAACGCATAGGCGTCGACATTCGCGTGGACATATTTTCAGCGACATAATATTTACTCCGTTTTTCGATCGACGCAATCTGTAGTCCTATTATTTTCTTTTTTTTTTCTTATTTCTTGACTCTACGAAGTGGAATGGTTTTCGACGGACGCGGGAGACGAATGCTAGATCGTTTTGATTCGTAGCAGAATTTCTATTGCAAAATAGTTTTCGGCAGGTACCTCTCGTAATTATTCGAACGATTTGAAAAATTAGTAAAAATTTCTGGTAACTCAAGGGCATGGAATTTGATAGCTTGGAAATTGAAGCATCTCGAAATCCAAGAACTTGATAATTTAAAGGCATAGAAGTTGAAAGCTTTAAAAATTCGATTGGAAATTCAAACACTTGTCAACTTAGAGGCATAGAAATTTACAATTTTTATAATTTATAGATCTAGTAATTTCGATGGTTTGGAATTTCAAAGGCTTGAAAATTGAAGCTCTTGGAAATCCAAATATCTGACAATTCAAAGGCATAGAAATCTAAAGCAATAATTTAAAAGCGTAGAAATCCAAAACAAACTGTTCAAAATTAAAGCGATCCTGCATTCGTCGTCTTAATTGCTCTTTTCCACTGAAATTCATCGTAACATAATTTGAGAAATGACTTATCGCGTAGCGTTTTAAGAATTTTTCAACTTTTTAAAAGAACGGAATCTAACGAATTCTCCTATAGTAATCCTTTGCATTTTCAACGCGAAGATCCAAGAAAAAGAACTTGGAAAAGCGATTCTATACGTCTGGAGATTCTCCAGTTTTGCACGCGAAATAATGTTCGAGATTCGCTTTTTCACAGCAGAGACGCGAAGGGGCAAAAAGCTGCTCAGTTGACCGCGAGAATCGATTAGAATTTCCCGAAGTCGGCGCTTATGATTCACGTTGCCCACGTAACTGCGAGCCCGTGTCTCGATAAAGATCTTCCAGCGGCTTGCATCGGCTATGCACTCTCGGGACAGACAGAGTATAAAGTGTAGAAAAGAAAAGATGGCAAAAGAGCAGAGAAAGAGATAGAGAGAAGCGGAGAGGTAGAAGAGTTCGCTAAGACGTGATCTTTGCGATCGAGAAATCGATCGTAGGGATCGGTAACGCGAAGGAACACGCGGCTGCGCGTCCAACTTTTCTGACGTGTTTCGTACCATAATGAAACTCTTCCACGACCCAATAAAAGCAAACACTTCGGGCAGAGAGAGAGCAAGGGAAGCAAGGCAAGATTGCTGTAAGCATCGATCGTTACGCTCGATGATATTGCGATTCCACTATGATGAAACGACGCGACGCGACGTCTTAGCGCGTTATTCTGAATCTGCATCACGTTCTCCGATTGATTTGCTTCTAATCAATTATTAATAGCCCTATCAATTTCACTACTGGATTACGATGCGGCGTGTTCATGTATACGTGTCGTTGTTTGATCGTAACTTTAGCAGCCTAACATTTTCGATTCATAGATACTCTCACTGAGATTGAACATACACAGTGGTTACTAAAAGTTATCGGTCAAAGAGTAACTTTGTTATATTAGTAACGCAAAGAGTACTCGATAACAAAGGACCATAACGAAATTCCCATTTGAATACATTTCCAATAGCAATACCTTCTTAACATTTTTGGTTTAATCTAATTCTATGATATTACTCCTATTACTATTAATACGTTGTTTTTGTAATTTGGGTATTCACTCGTGTGTTGAAATAAATAAATAAATAAATAAATAAATACCTTACGAACGATTCCCGGTACCTAATACATTAGTCTGACACTACGATTCGTCGAAAGGTCACCATTCAACCCCTACGCGTTTGATCCTCTGAAAATCGTCGCATTTATTGCCGCATATATTCTGATCAAGGTGTGCGACTAAAAGACGCTTTAATACATACGCCATATGTTTTGGCCCTTTACGACGTTCAAACTCAGACTTAATTATCGCGAAACGATCGAAGGTGACTTTTTCGACCTTTGGACGTTAACATCTACCGTTTTACGACCCCCCGAAATCGTCAGGCGACACAATCACTTATTGGACCATAAACTGTCAACCCTTGCTCTCGCTTGCTCTCTGCGTTTGCCTTTGGTGGCTTCCAACGCCTCGTCCTCGTTGTGATCGATATCCAAGAGGCTCGATAGATCGGTCTTGGGGCACCGACGTATATTCAAGAGGGAGTAAAGGGAGATTCTGTTGGTAGCTCCGATACCAAAAGCCTCTGTGCCTTTCTCTCTTTCTTGCTCGTCTCCCAGGGTTGCATACGACTGTCTTCCTCCTGCATAGCCGACTATCGTAACGGACATCGGCGACGTCCGGTATTTTACCTTATCGCCAACCCCTTCGGCCAATAAAGATGACCCCTATAGAGATAGTACCGCGAAATACGCGGACCATCCCGTTCAGGGATTAACTGCCGTCGCCATCTTGGGTTAAAGATCGTTTTCTCCTCTTAGGCCAGATATAGTCGCGATATCGGCCGCGAAGGTAGGCTAATCTCGTCGTCGTTCACCTCGCATCGCATTCGCCTCGCCTCGCCTCACCTCGCTTCGGTATTATTCGTTTTTGGGGAATATTTCTGTCCCGATCGATCGCAGCATTACGATTGTCCGATGCATTGAAACATTGGGACCAAAGGACGTCTGTCTATTATGGAACATGTATATAGCGGAGAGTCCGAGATACGGGAATCCCGGAATGGACCTGGACGATCGTAGAGAATGCCATTGTCGGTTCCTAGGTGCTCCGATCGTTAGTCGTTCTGTAGTACCGCGATCAAATCGGCGTTTGCGATACCCGGTGGCCTAGTTTATGAAACCGAGGGACAATACCAGTGAATTGCCCGGTGTGCTCGAAATTATTTCACGCTGGAACTACTGGGACGGTTTAGATTTACTTACATTGGGTCACGAAATTGATCGAATACTTTCGTTCGTTATTCGTGTTTCTTATTTGGGGAAAGTTTAATAGCTCGCTATACAATTTTAGGGATATAGTTCATGTTCAGCTTGAGTTCTTATAGCGAGTTTGTTCGAGACTTGATTATTTTAAGAAAACTATTAGATATCGAGGAAAGTTCCGTGCTGTTTCTAGGTTTTGTCATTTAGCAAGCTTTATGTACTTAATGGTAGAAGTTAAGAAACAAAGTATTGATTTGCAACTTTTTGTATATTCCTTATCTTCCAAGATACATAGATTAGAATTAAAAATAAGATAAATTATACTTCATACTAGTTTTAATTCTGAGCTATGTATCTTAAAGGATAAAGAATGTGTAGAAGTTCAGAAATAATCACTTTTTTTCTTAACTTTCCTCTATAAGTGCGCACGCTCCATCAGATAAAAAAGGAATAGAAAATTTACTAAAATTTACGTTGGGAAAAAGTAATAGAAGCTGAAGATAACCACTTTTCCGAATAAAGTATTTGCGTATCATTTATTTCTATTGATTAAACTGGCATGAACTTCCTCGGTTACCTGATATCTATAAAATAATCATATAATAATGGTATGATTCGATCAATTTCGTGAGTCACTGTATTTCTACCAACGAAATCAAATGGCAGTCGATTATGAAAAATATATGATGCAACTGAAATAAGTCTTTGTTCGTATTTTGTACAGACGCACGAAATATTCTCAAAAATGCATCTAAAAAATAATACAAGTTTATAAATATAACTGCCTTGGTAGTTCTAGTGTCAAACACTGAGATTCTACTGAACCGACTAAAATTCTGTCGCAATCACTGTTGCCGCGATTAATTTCGTCTGTAGTCCGGAGAACTTGAAATAGGCGAACTCGAATTGACGAGATTAGTCGTGTTAGATATGCTTCTCTCGTTTGTCTGGAAAGGTTTCCTAATTTTGAGAAAAAGAAACTTTGTTTTAATATAAAGCGGAACACTGATAAATTCCTTTAACCTTTAACTATTGACATCAAGTTTTTAGACACTAACGCGGACACGAAATCTGTTGCTATTAAATATCTATGAAATTAATATGACATTAATTGTTATACAAAAAGGTGAAATAGAACGTGTTCCAGACTTGTATTAAAAAATATTTGACGATTAAATAACAAGGAATACAATTTGTCTCTAAAATATTAGATGTTCAAATCAATCTTGTGCCTTTGGGATTTTATAATATTTACTGTATATTCGCAAAAGATTATATACAGTTGTAATATTAAAAATTCTCTGCATTTTCTAATTTATCAAGCAACTCCGTCGTTTGAAAAATAGTAAAGTAACGATTTCATATTAACAAAGATACCAAGAGTTCAAAGATAAAGATTCTGAATGAATGTATTCATCCAATATATGAAAACGTATGAAGCACAGTCTTTCATACTTAGTGTCACCAGTTAAGGGTTAAAATTAAAATCCGGAACTTTTCCAAACAAGAAAGAGAAGCGCCATAAAATACGACCCAAGATCCGCGACAGGCTTAAAGAGTTTCTAGTTAGTTTCCGTCCCTAAGAGAGATGAAACATTCGATGAGAATTACCAAGAGATTGATCCCTACGCCTTAGTTAGAGGTTTAAAATATCCCTGTCGTTTGAGTTGGCTGAGGAGCTCGTCTAGCCGAGTCCGTAGCTCCTCAAATCACTTTCCTTCTTAATTATACTCGGCGTTCGAATCCGATAAGCTCGTAGACGAGCTCTTAGGATCCTCGAGCAACCCTCCCGAAAGTTGGCGTCTCGCCTTTCCGCGTGTTCGCCATCAAAAGCCCGTGTTTCAACCCCCCCCACCCCCCCCCCCCCCCCCCCCCCCTTGCGTCCCATCGTCCACGAGTTAAAACGATCCCGACGAAACACTTGCAGCGGCAACAACCACGACAACGTCCCGTCCGAGTCCGCCGTGGTTCATGACTTCTCAGCCGAGCGTTTGGAGCACAGCTAAGCCGACTGTCAGGCCTCCCTCGAGGATTACGACACCCCCGGCTCAGCAGCCGCCGCAGCCGCCAGCACCGTCCACCCCGGCGCTTCCTATAACCACCACGCCAAGGTCAGTATATTTTAGTCACCTCTGACGTGCCTCTCACGTCTTTCCAAATATTCTTACCATTTGCTTTAACACTAATCGTACCGACATTTTAAGCGTACACTTGTTCAATAAATCTTCCGAAATTGCGTGAAATTTCCTATTAGTTTGTAAAAGATTCGATTAAGATATACTCTTGATAGAAAACCCAGATGATTTATATTAGAAAATTTAGGCTTTTGCAGAGTCCTACAAGATTTCCTTCTCTTTCGCTCTTTTTAATAGTTAATGGTTTAATACTGCAATGTATCGAATTATCTTGGCACTGTTACATTGTAAACAAGAGTCCCAATTTCTGAGAAACCCTAAAACGCATCTTGAACAGTTGCAATACAGAATATGGTGTAACCTTCTGTGCTAGATAAATATTTCCAGCAAATATGACTCGCAATTCTTAATGGTTTTCCGATCAAGTGCAACAGAAGCGTTCTAGCGAGAAAACAGAGTGATATAAGAATAAAAAGTATAGAGCCCTCGAAAAATTCCTCTTATACAGGACCATCGATCGTCTCATCTTGCCATGTCAAAGGTTAAACACAATTTCCAGTGATATTTCTTTAAATGGATCATCGGTTATAAACTTGATTCAATAATAAATGGTCACGTAACTTTGTCGATGATATTCTTTCGCTGTCCAGAAAAATAGAGTTATCAAAACACGTTCCATTAAAAGCAGAGAGGGTTGCATTACCTGTTCTGGACGGGGAAATATTTTCGTTAGATGGACGTCGCGTCGTGAAGTTCGAGGAACGCCATTGAAAGTGACAAACCCCTTCCATTTTGCAGTGCCACGTCGACGAGGTCGTCGGTCGATATGGAGGACCCCGAAGTGGACCAAGACTTAATACTTCCTGCAAATGGTCCGTCTGCGAACGGACCAGCGGTGCCACCGATCGTTCCTGAAACTACTCAGGCCACAACCACGTCGACCTTTGCTCCTTGGAGAACGAGTCGAAGGCCCACTGGTAAGTTCTCGAGTGTTTGAGCGGTCTCCTTAGACGAAGGAACTGCGTTTTGATAAAGAGAGGTAGAATACACAGAATATATACCTAGTGTTTATCTTGTCGTTAGACTGCGGATGTTTATGCAAATTCGTGTTTTTATGGATGCAATCAAAGGAGTGGAACCTAACCAGAAATGAGTAAATTGTCTTTAATTAATCGCTATACTACTTCGAAATTTCGTTTTAATGTTATTCTGGAGCATAAGTGTTGTTAAGGTTCCTTAACCTTTGAAAAATAGTTTGACACGAGCTTCAGATGAAAAAGGCTGAACTTGTTTGCATACGCAGAGTGTTCCACTTAAAGCAAGCCATTTAATTACTTTCCAAACTCTTGACGACATAATAAATTCTACAAATTTAACTTAAGTGGGATCTTATAGTGGAAAATCGAGTACACTATAAGTTCATTGCGTTTATGCTGTTTTGCCGGTTTTTAAAGTTCCTAATATTTTTTTTATGTATAACTACATAAAATAGAACATAATTTGATAGCCTATATTTAGTTATGCTCCACAGTCTACTGTCGAATTAGGTTTAGGACAGTATCTACTGCTACGTTCTTTGTGATATGAACCCTTTTCACAGAAAGCTCTTCAATTATTATAATGTGTGATGTGTTAGATGTACCAGCGAGTAATCCACTATTTTTTTATTAAATATAGTTTAAATTTAAGATATGCTACCTAGATATAAAAATAGTTAACGAATTTACTTTATCAAATAATCAAGCCTCTATTTTAACAGGAATTTTTAACACATTTAAAGTACTTTATTGCGTTAAAAATGAATGCTGAAGTTGACAAAAGATATGGATTATTCTTTGGCACACCTATTAGTTGGAATATTTTGTATAATTTAGCATGTTACGCGTATTCTGTACTTCTTAAATTCCCCATAAATGCATAAATATCCACAGTCTACTTATCATCAAAGTGGAAACGGTGCTGGTGAATTCGAGACGAAAGCTTATTGCTTTTCGCTTCCAGCGTTGTGTTCTTAAAGAGGCAACAGTGCAAGCGATGAATGCTTAATTTAATTAACTATTAATCGCGCGTTAGAGCGAGACTTATTAAGTGGATCCGGCTAGCTGATTCAAACTATCAGCCGTCAACGCCCGAGGGCATGTCAGCTGTCAATTACAATCGACGGATGTACCGAAAGGGTTGACGTTCAAAAGGCAGCTGTCAGAACTTGTGAATCCCAGCGGATGGGTAGTCAAACTTTATAAAGATATCCTTCTCCGGTTACCAATAGTTTCACCTATTTTCTTGCCATTCATTCCCCAGAGTCGGTTTTCGATGTAAGTGCAAGCATATGTTAACACGTTCCATGCCGCGTGGGTTGCACGCGTCGCACTCTGAACTTTCCGTTCAAACCATTTGCAATTTTCACTATTAAACGGCAACTCTCCATTAGAACCATATCATTTATTAAACTAAACATTTTTGCCTTATATTCTGCGGTGCCTCTTAAAGTCTACACTTCTTCTTTGATAATTTTTTAGTAGGATTCTTTGCAAACCATGTGTAGAGTAAGCTGTAAACTGAAGCGGCAATTTTGGGGCAAATTTTCATTTTAGATTCTCGTAGATGCGATACAAAATCATACGATTTTAATTAGTTTTACAATAATTGTGGCGATGGAAATGATAAGGACGAATTCAACAGGCACGTGTTTCAAATCCTTTTTATCACAGTCGTAAATGCTCTATCTTTTTTTCTATAAAAACTTAACCATGTGCTCGAACTATATTTGTACAAAATTATTAGTAATAGTTTGGGTTCCTGTAGCATCTTTCTTTTACCTTTCTCTATAAAAACAAACAAGACTTTCTATGTCTAATTTGGTATTATATTTCGAAATATTTCTTCTTGATATTCAATGTACTCAAAATTGTTCTAAGTTCCATACAAACAAGAACATTCCTGAATTGTCGTACATTCGGCCCTAGTTTAACAGCAAATTAAAGAAAAATAAGTGGCAAAAATTAAGTAAAGAGAACAGCGGAGTTAAATCCGCTCCTGTTCACACAACGCGAACGTGTGTAAAGTCAGCGAAAATTGGTGCCTGCATGGAACGTGTTAAAATACCGCAGGTGGCTTATAAATCGTATCAGCTAATCAGAGGCTTCGACTTGGGTGTAGCCGGCGAACTCGTAACAATCGCCGCAAAAGATTAAGGCACCCCTGGGTATCCAAAATTCCATTTCGCCGACCCGATAGGATGTTGCGCCCGCGCACTAAAACCCAGTCCGCCGGGGACCGGACACTAGAATCACATTAAAGCCGCACCATTAACTAAAGCCAAGTAACAGGCCAACTAACGCTCGTAACTAACTCAAATATTCCAGTGCCGAGCACGCTGTACCCGGAGTCCAGCTCGAATGGCCAATGGTACGACTACGGTAGACAAGTGTGTCCCCCGGTGATAGCCAGGAACCTGTCGTGGAACACGACCAGAGCTGGGGACGTGGCTGTACAGAGTTGTCCAGGAGGTGCCAACGGTTTGGCTCGTTGGAGATGCCTCGCCAGAGGGGACACAGCCTTCTGGCATCGAGACAGTCCGGATCTGAGCGAGTGTCGCTCAGTTTGGCTCACCACCCTTGAAAACAGGGTGACAGAGGGTGACGTGATACTTGGTATCAGTCGAGAATTGTCCCAAGTGACGAACAACAGCAGAGGGCTTTACGGTGGCGATATGATGATCACGACGAAGATCATTAAGAACATGGCGGAGAAGATGGCACAGGATATAAGGACGTATCAGGACGTGAGCCAGAGGGAGGTTAGCGTGACGGAGCTACTGCAAGGTGTGGTGAGGACCGGTAGCAACCTGCTGGACAAAGCGCAAATGGCGTCTTGGAAAGATTTGAGCCATCCGGAGCAGATGAGGGTCGCGACCTCTTTATTGATCGGATTGGAAGAGAACGCGTTTTTGCTTGCCGATACGTTGATGCATGAGAAAACGATCACTCACGAGGGAAGGAATATACGTGAGTACTGATACTTTTTATTTTGTTCAGTTAACGCTGTTGTGGAATACGGTAGAATCTTGCGTGTCGGAGATAATAGAGGGACACTTTTAAGTTCAATTTTGTTTCTATATCTTTCTTTAGTTGTACAACCTTCATACATTAAAATCTGTAAACGTGCAATTTTGTACTTTTTATGTTGGTGTTTTTTATTGAATTTAATAAGGAATTCATTGCTCGTATTTATATGTTTATATAGCATAATATTATATAGCGGAATATTCGGCTAGTATTCTGCTTATATAGCAGAATATTCGGATAGTAGAACGTTAAGATATTAGGATGTTCGTATATGGTAGACCCGACTGTACTTTTGTCGGAAGCAAATCGCACCGTAAACATTTCGTGTTACAAAGGACAATATAAATCGGCCTTTAGTCGTAGTTGCGCATCATGCGACGGGCTGTAATGATAAAAATTACCCTACGAACTAATTTAGATGAGCCGATAGGGCGCGAGAGAAAGGACAGTGAACCGCGATGAATAAAAAGGAGTGGTGGCTGGGATAACGAATTAACGTTGAGTTGTCCAAGCGTCCAGCAACAATAGACATGCGAGTATCGTAGGTCTTCTACGTAGGACTTTAACGTCGGGCCGCATAAATCTAGATTCCTTATCTAGGGAATGCGACGCTGGTAATATCCGGCGTAGATAAAACAAAGATCCAAACCCATCGTAATTCTCCAGTACCTAGCCTTGGATAATGTTGTAACCCGAGCTTTGCGCCACTATCCTCTCTCCCTTCGCTCGGTATTATCACAACAAAACCTCGGGAAAATTACGAGCAATTTGATTTACTTCCTGAAAGTAACGTGGCGCGCGGTCGTGATTGAGGCTGGAAGCGAGTTTCTGCACCGCGGTCGAACGAAGTAGCAGCAACATTAGATCCGCACGTGATAAATAGCGTAACAGTAAAGGGCAAAAAGAAGATGAGTTTGATGAGCGACAGCCGGCCGGATGCCATGCAACATAATATTCCCCCGGCTGAACCGTATTCTTTCTTCCGCGCTAGCAGAAAACTGGCTACCATCATCGCATCGCATCGCATCGCATCGGATCGGCGTGCCACGAATTTTTACTTGTACGTCCACGTCCACGTCGGCGTCGCAAACCGACACGTTTATGACTGATCGAATGGAATATACGATGAGAGGAATACAGCGACGATAGGAGGGGAAAAAAAAAGAAAAGAAGAGGCAGGCAGAAAGATACGCCGCGTTTAGTTTTATTGTTCGTCCGAGGAGATGAATCGAGTAGCGGAACTTTATGGTCGCGGGATTGACGAACGTCGCGGAGTTCGGTTAACGCCAACCCGTTCGGGACGCAATAACTTTCGTGGACATAAATTTTATTTCGATGCGCCACGCGGATACGTTACTACGGGTATATTGCGATCGATACGTGGAAGGTAAACGCCAAGGTTACAACGAAATGACTCTGGTACCAAGAATAATTTCATTTTCACGTGAGAAAGAATTCAAATAAAAGGATCGAATGAACTATTAACCACTTGTAAGTACATATTCCTCTGCCGAATTTCGTCAATCAAGAATTCGTGGCAAATTGATAAATTGATATCGATGCGATGAGGATTCCATGCATTTTGTAATATTTCGTTTGCAATTTTTTACTATGTAGTTTGCATCGCTGGATTCCTTTTTTTTAATCAATGCATTTCAGGGGTCTGTGTAATAATTTTTGCATTACTATATCTTCCTCTGCATAGATTGCACAATTTTACGAAGCCTGACAAAGCTACAAATAAAATGTCATATCATATATATCGTTATGTATTATAGAAGCTCTACAAAATTGCTTTTTTCAATTTTAAATGTAACAATCTCTTCTAAAGTCTCTAAAGATTAGTCTTCGACTTATTGTTTCATTTAATTATTAAAAAATCTCGATTATTCCGTGTGAAACTAAATTGCGAACAAGAGTCGCATCTCGAATGCAAAGGGTTAAACTAGAAACCTCGTTAATTTTCCGAGTATTCAGCTCTTTCAAGCCAACTTTATAGCGTTTTAACCCTTTAGCTACGTCAGACTTTGAGACACACCGCGCATAATATTTAAAAAGTATACGGAGGTCGTCGACACATCTTGAGTCATAACTCGCTTACGTCTTTCAGAAGCAAGGAGCTTCGCAATAATTCTGATAGCATTTGCTGAGTGTCCACTGGCGCTAACTGTTAGTTTCTAAAAATGAGAAACGAGCGCCTATGGGCGCCAACAGTATTCAAAAGGTTAAAGAAGCCTCTGATCGATTCGTTATGTTTCGCGAAACAGTGATGGAGGTCCGCGTGTTAGACGCCCGGAACATCGGCAATGATCTGGAAGTGTTCCCAACGGAGGCCGCTCTACAAAGGTGGACAGCCTCGAACGATCGTGTGGAGCTTACCAGAGGAGCTTTACTGGAAAACAGCGACGGTGGTATTGTCCGTTTGGTCTTCATGGCCTTTGACAAACTCGAGGAGATCTTGCAGCCGCAAGCCGAGGTATCGTCCGTGGTGATGAACGACGAGTCACAGCCATTGCCGAAAAGGAACACGACCAGGCTTCTAAATAGCAAAGTGATCTCTGCATCTTTGGGCAAAGGAAGGCATATACAGCTGAACGAGCCCGTCAGACTCTATTTCAAACATCTATCCATTGAGAACGTCACCAATCCATCTTGCGTCTTCTGGGACTACATCTTGAGGTAAGTTTAATCTACCAATTGTGAGTGCCTGTACAGCTCGTTCACGCGATACGAGTTCTTTTTTTAATGGAGAGTTTAACGTCGTATCAACAACTAGACTATTAGCAACGGTATCATTAAATTATATTATTTGGTCGGCAGTTTTGATTTCTTCAATGAACTCAAGGAGATCAAGAATCTTGTTGGTTTCGGTGTTAACTTTAATTGTGGTTCCTATTTTGTATTTGTTACGATAGACATTGAATTTAGGACACGACAGAATCAAATGGTCTATTGAGCTTGATGTATGACGTAACTCACACATCGGGACCGATTTTTCATCAAGTATGTTGGAGTGGAAAATTTGGTGTGCCCAATTCTAATGTGGATAGCGCTTTTTTGATCGAATCGGTGATAAATGAAAGCAACGTTCACATAATTCCATACTTTCATCGAAAATTGAACTTCTAAAAGAAAAAAAAAGAAAGGCTACTTTCTTTGTTTATTTGTTGTCTTGCTGGAGTTGGTCCTTTATCTAAGCTAATTTTATCTTTATATAAATTTAACGATTTATCCTGTACAGTGGATCTTGTTTTACAAGACTAATCGGTAGAGTGCGAATTTTTATGCAAATTCCTCTTTTTTCAAGTTCAATTAGAGAAATGGAATTTTAATAGAGATTTGTTTCACCCTTTAAAAAGCATATCTACTTCACTTCGTATATTTTACATATATTTGCATATTACGTGTTATCCGCAATTTTTTGAATATACAAATTTCCTATGAATGCATAAAAATTCCCAGTCTACTAATTAGTATTTCTTTATCATTTTATCAGTTTTTCCTTTATCACTAGAACTACCAAAGGAATCAAAATGACTTGTTTACCATTTCTCTACAAAATTTTATATAAACTTGCAGCCATACGTTTTTGCAAATTTGCCACGATTTTATATAAAGAGGATAAATAAAGATTTATTTCTTCAAATATATTTATTGCTTTAAATTCTATGATAGAAGTAAGTACACCTTAATTGTTGGTAGTTCTAGAGTTAATCATATTCTTCACGAAGCTTTAACTATTTATAATAATAGCAACTCGTTGTTTTGAAAACTAAATCGTAATTCGTTGGATTTCCGTTTCAGTGCTTGGTCCGAAGAGGGTTGTCACATACACAAAACCAACGAGACACACACGATCTGCGAATGCAACCATCTCACAAATTTCGCTGTCCTAATGGACGTGCATGCCATCAGGCTGGACATTGCTCATCAAGTCGCGTTACAAATCATCACTTATATCGGCTGCATCATATCCGTGGTTTGCCTCGTTCTAGCAATTCTGACCTTTCAATTGTTTCGCGGACTAAAGGTAATTATTCCAATAACGTTAATAACCAATGAAAATTTCAATTTCATATTTCACTCGTGAATATCTCTGTTCCATTTTGTTACAGTCGGATAGAACGACTATCCACAAGAATCTTTGCGTGTGCCTGTTGATCGCGGAAATTTTATTCGTTTGCGGAATCGGACAAACGAACCAGAGAATTGTCTGCGGTATCGTCGCTGGCTTGCTCCATTTCTTTTTCCTCTGCGCCTTCGCCTGGATGTTCCTCGAAGGTATATATATCCAATATCCGCAATAGAGCCATTTGAGGAACCGTAGAATAACGAACAACAAAATATATGGCGACTCGGGGAGAACGAGTTTGATTTTCTTTCGATTTGCTCGCAGGATTCCAATTATACGTGATGCTGATTGAGGTGTTCGAAGCAGAGAAATCAAGGCTTCGCTGGTACTATCTGGTCGCTTACGGTGCTCCATTACTGGTCGTGGCCATTTCTTGTATAATCGATCCTCGCAGTTACGGCACCGATCGATATTGCTGGCTACGAGCGGACAACTACTTCATCTTCAGCTTCGTTGGGCCTGTGATACTCGTTATACTGGTAAGATGATTTCTTCGCACGTAAAAGAAAATATCGGATCAATTGTGAACCATTCGAGTCATATTAATATAATGATACCTTTAAAACATCCAGTCCTTCAATTGTAACAACACCACGTATGAATAATTGATAAAGTAGCGGCTCTGTGATTTATATGTATGTGCAGTGCATTTTCATCCGATTATTTCTTTTTAGAATAACGTATCAAGTTGTTCGGAAAGTTCGTAACGATATGTGAGAAACAATTAAAAACAATACTTATGTATACAATTATCGTTTTATTGAATAATTTTGCAGGTAATATTTGGTTTTTAATGGTTCCATGACTATTGATCATTAGAAATCAAATGTATAAGTATTGGAAAGTATTATAATCACTCTTTCTCAGAAATTTATATCTTATTTCGAAATAACTTCATGCAAGTAATTGTTTCAAACTTCTTAGGGTATTCGATTTCCGGGCATTAATAAATTTTGATTACAGTAAATGATAGTGATAGAATTTTCTGACTTTGTCTAACAATAAGAAAAAATCCTGTTTAATCAACCCTAAGCGTTGATCTTTAATTGTTGTATTTAAGTGACCCAATCGTAAAGAATTTTTGTTCAAATTAAGAATATTATTATTTAATAAGAATTCGTAAACAATAACACTTGCCCAATTCTACCAATTACGCAATAGAACTTAATATAAAGGACACTACGAATTTTCCGAACAACCCAATAGATACATCAAGTATCGATCATTTAATTGTTCCATTGTTTCTTCTTTATAATATACTACATACATTACAATGCAATATATTAGGTTGTCCGGAAAATTCATAGCAATATTCGAAGAATATTCAAAAGCATTATAAGAATATATAAATTCAGATTACAAATGGCGTTCATTTAAATGAACAATTATGTCGTTTAACAAACATTTGCAAGAAATAATCCTGCTCCAATTTCACGATATTGATACTGTTGAAATGATACGAATTTTTCAAACAACCTAATACATATTTATCTTAGAACGAATGTAATACAGATGCTGTTATTGTGTGTTTTCTTGTCAGGCAAACTTGGTATTCTTGTCGATGGCGATTTACATGATGTGTCGTCACGCGAACACGACTGTAGCGATGAAGAGTAAGGAGCACTCTCGATTGGCCAGCGCAAGGTAAGCCTAGAAATTCTAGGTTTGTTCGTACATTTATAAAGCGTAATACATATAATGAATTTGTATATATATATATCTATATTATGTATCGCTATATTTAAAGTAATCGATCGAGTCCAGTCCATAAACACGTTCGAAATATGAATCCTGTCGTCGAGTAGAATCGAAGTGTTTGTTTGATGCTTTCGGTTCACGTTCGCAAGCTTTACTTGCTTAAAGAGATCTCCCGAAAGAGAGTCTTTTATTGTCACGCATCTTTTTGGCGGCCATGCTGAGTTCTTTTCGTTTCTATATTTCCGTTTTATTGAGTTACTATGTTGGAATGACCGCAAGATTTCCGTTCGTTCGACACACCACTTGTATTGCTGTAAATCATAGGTATTATATGGATATGTTATGGTTATATATACAGTAGTACCTCGACTTACGTTTTCTCCACTCGCCCCGTTTCTCATTTACGCTACTTCTATCTAGATCACGTCATATGTTCGTTTCGAAAACTTTATTTCGCGTCCATGTGCATAGTTCCGTGGAAAACTCGAACATATGTTAGGTGTACAAATTACTTCAGTGGACTTTCACTAAATTCTAGTTAATATTTATTCTGATATTAATATCTATAGCTTTAATCTTGATGAAAACTCTGATATTCATTCTAATATTAATATCTAAAGCTCTAATATTTATGGAAAGTCAAATGCAATTTTGATTTATGAAATGTTAATTTTGGTTCATGAAATTTGAATTATGAGAACTAACACAAAAAAGGCGACGATTTTAAGTCAATAAAATATTCAAGTCTTTAAACATAAAGTCATCGAATTAATTTGTATATTTACAAGCATATCGTTTGCTAAGAAGCAGAAACGTTTCGATCCAAACTGCACAAAAACCGAGACTACTTGCCGCGTATATTTGAAGAATATTACAGTAGTTTTAAAATCGTTGGCATTAATTTAGTCTCATATGGTTCGTGGAAGGTTAAATCTGGTTAAAAATGTATGAATTTGCATAAACATCCACGATCTACTAATCAGATACTAAGATCACAGCTGCTTTCATCTTCACGTTCCAACCGGAAAAAGGAAATATTACGAACTTGCTAAATTAAGTTAAATTAAACATCGTAAAGCTTTTCGATGGTGGATTGAGAACTTCTAAAATTACTAAAAAGATAAACGTTGCAAAAATCGCGTCAGATAAATGTCGTACATAAAGTGTACCTCGATTTACGTGTTTTTATTACTTACATCGGCTACTCTGTAACCAATTACTATATTGTAAGTTCGAGGTACGGCTGTATACATATATATATTTATTATATATACATGTACTCTATTATTTGATAACGCTCGTTAACGTGCATACATATATACGTGATTATAAATGCCGTCACATCGTTGAGTTATGCTTCAACGAGAAATTGGACGCACGAACAATCGAACGAGTACCATGATAATTAGCCTGTGCTCTGTGTTCTCTCTAATTTAAATGAAACGAGCAAAAATATGTCGAATGAGAAAAGAGAGGACCGTAATAACGACACGATATTAACTTGATAAATCTTCGTATGGAAATATGTTGGTGATGGTAGTTAAATTCTCTTGCAAACTCGACTCGTTTTATTATCGTCGCTGCTTTATCGTAGACAATCATCTTTTTTTATTTGTCTTTTTTTCTCTCTCTTGTTTGTCATTTATTCTATCTCCATATTTCGTGTGTATTCCATTCTCATTACGCTTTCGCGGATAATTTAAAACGTAATCAAGTGTCGTTCAACGTTCTCGTCGCATACGCTAACACTTTTTCCGAGCAGCGATGCAACGTATAGTAATACGAATCGAGGATTGCGCTTATAGTTCGTGAAACTATAAGTCTCTGTTTGTTTGTTCGTTTTTTTTTTTTTTTTTTTTTTTTAAATATATACATATAATCAATTAATTGAAATGGTGCCGGAACAATCACCTAACTTTGCTGTCTTGTTTCATTTTTGTATTAAATCTTCTACCCACTTCTGTCTACACTGTTCTACATTCTTCTGCATGGCGTGGTTGGTTGGTAGTGGAAAGGAAGAGAATGCTCTTCCCAACAAATTGCAAGCGCACTTGTAAGATATTTACCAATTTTTATTATTACTCACCTCTCGTTCATCTTTATAACATTTACACTTCTAATACTAATCATTCTTTATCGCGTGCCTTTAATTTTTCACCATCTCTTTCATTTAACACACATGCTCCATCATTTTTTTTTGTTTCTTGGATCTCTTTTTCACGTTATTAGATGTAAAGCTACTGTGTCATCGATCATTGTTTCCACGTTTCTTTTTTGTCCATTTTTTTACCAAATGTAGAACGTAGAAACGTAGTTTCAGTATGTTCGCGATGAAGAAACACACACGCTGATCGTTAAATCGAGTGACCATTGATCGTGCGCAACTCACTGGAATCGCAAATCTCATTGTGTCACCGCTGCCATTCGGTTGTAACATTGATTCGTTTGCATTTCCTACGGAACTTTTGTTTTAAGTCTCAGAAATTCTACGACAGAGAAAGTTTTCAGTTACGTGCCAGAACAATAGGGAAAAGATCGTTGATCGATAATGCATGAAAAGAAAGACTAAAAGATGATTAAAAATTGCTGATTTTTATAAGAATAGAATAACGAATTTAATTAACTCATGCAAAGAATATGTAGTATCATTTAAAATGATTTGCTTTAAGTACAATATCGTTTAGAAAAATTCACTTCAGCTTAAAGTTTTAGTTTGAAGAACCACATTTTATATGCATCTACCTAACATATTCAGTTCATGTTCTTCTTCTGGTTCTTTCATATTATTCGGCTGGCAAAAGAAACTTCAAATGTTTCACGACGCCAATAGCGTTGGATAATCGCGGTTAATCGGTAGAAAGTGTCATGATCACACAGAAATATAGACGCCAGCAGTACTGAAATGATTAAATACACTAATAAAAGGGAACGAATAAATGTTACAACCTCGTACACAAGGTGTTCCAGCAATGATGGTATAACTATTCGTGAAAGAATAAGTGGAAAGTGCAGAATAAAATTTTTTCGTACGACGCTTCGTTTTCGAGAAAATTGAGTTTGCAAATTTGTTGAGTACACGTGCACTAATTACGGAGCTTTCCGGAAAAAGAGCCCACAGATCTACAGACCTTTTTCGGTAAATTGTCTTTAATTAATCGTGGTACTCCCGTAACCAATACTCCCCAAAAACTTCGTTCCATTATACTGTCCAATTAAATTTAGAACAGGAATTATTAGACTGCAGTTTTTTATGCATTTATGGAAAATTTAAATCTACAGAATCGTATAGAATGTACCCAATGTGGAAAAATATGCGAAGTATGTAAAGTAAAGTACCTTTTAATTACATTTGAAGAGTGAAGAACCGCATAATTGAGTTGCACTTTTTTAAGCGCGATAATAAAATTTCGAATTTGCATAAACTCCTGCAGTCTGCTAATTAGGGTAGACTTTACCTCCTGCACGGTTCTGCCATCCTTATTGGAACAACTTGAATATAGACAGCGGATCTTTATGCATTTATCCATAATTTAGCTATGCAAAAACCTGCAACATTCATATGGCATGTAAAAATGTATCTATAAAATATTCGAAGTAAGTTGCATCTTATTATATATACAATAGCGAACATATGCATTGGGAAACGCAACCAACTCAAATTCAACCAATTATACAATTGTAGATTGCAATATTAAAGTACTTATTTCATAAATTAAAAAACTACAGACATTAATGTTACCTATATATGTTAAATGAAATTTTTTAAATCATTGCGTGAATTGCTTTCCCCCATTTATATATACTCGCCACTGAATTCGGAAAATGAAGCCAATCTATATTTAAGTTCCATTTCGTTATCTGTGCCGATGATTATAAAAGTAATGTAAGTGGAAGAAAAAAGGAAAGGAAAAGCTGACACGTTTTTGTAATATAAAATAAGTGATACATTCAATTTTTTGAAATTCTCCACTTGCACACGCTACTTTCATAATTACCCGGGCATTTATGTTGCTGGAACTACGAATTTGCATAAAGATCCGCGGTCTATAATTATATATTATTTTGTACCCGTTTAAAGGAGCCTGAGCAATTTGCAATTACCAACAGCTTACTCGGCAAAGTGTCTGCGTGGTAATGCTTCTACAAAGAGAGAGAGCACACTACGGTCAATATTCTCTCAACTTCTTAGTTACATGACACAGTTTGCCTTTCCTCTGAGTACACACGACGATTCAAACCGCATGCCGTATTTATCCTTTAGTTTCGGGTGTAACGCCTGATTTGAGAGTAGCCTAGTGAATACGCCGCGAGATTAGAAGTAACAAACACCTGTGCCTACCTGTGTAGTTCGTGTTCCCAATACTCCCGTAGACACCGTAGCTCTCTTGATCGTTTCCTCTTTCATATCGAGAACTGATAATGAAAAAGAAAAAAAAAAAAAAAAAAGGAAAGAATTGTAAGAAAGAGAGAAACAAAAGAAATAGCAGAACGAAGAAGAAGAAAGAGAAAAGAAAAGAAATAGTAAGGGAATGGTAACGGTGTGTGCGATGCTTATAGGACGCCTAGCCGCTTCGAGACTTGCGAAAACATTAACGATGCTAATGCTTTGCTAGAGAACCGTGTACACGACACGTGCACACGTGTAGAAACGAGCAACATTAGTACACGTTAGCATCGAGCAGCTCGAAATGTTGCGTGCACTTCGGTGCATAACGCCGCGCGCCGCCTCCTGATAATCTTCCGTGTTCTCGCCGCTCCATTTTGATAAGAACGTGACAAATGTAGCATTGGAATTATTAGAATTAAAGTCACACCATCATCGATCACTTAGCACGTTACCCTTAATATTTTCGATGGCACGAGACTAAAGAGATCGTTTCCTTTCACCCCACCCCCCGCCCTCCTCTCTTACCCTCCTCTCTCTTTCTATCTTTCTTCATATTTTTTTATGCATCTTTTTTAACACGTTCAACGTCGGACGAATTTTCGAATTTTCTTTCTTATCTTATATATTCCGTTCATAATTCATTGGATAAATGATAAGATTGGAATAAAGAAATATTGATGTCGCGATTTATGATACGAAGCTAATATTCGCTAGCTACTCGAGACAGAATTAATATCGTATTTTGATGGTGAAAATTAAGAGTCTAATTCTACAAGCATCTAATGGGAAAGTAACAAGTGTCCAATGATTTATGAACGGGAGTGTTCAAGAATGTGATCATTTGGTTGTCCGATAGATTCATACTGTTTCAAATTATTAAAAGAATATTTATTTTTATGTTTCAACAAATGAATATAAATTTATGATTTACTATGAATGAAAATAATAGTGCTGATTAAAGTTACTATTGTACTTATTTATTTGCGCAGCATTAAATAGAATATTTATACTCATATTCGTTTATTTCTATTCGCGTCACGGTTTATAAAGTAGAAACATTCGTTGACGCATATATGCGTCCATAGCATTCAAAGGGTTGACTCTTTGCGGTCGTAGTATTTTCGGCTTAAGTTTCACATTTATCAAAATTATCATCGCTTGCATATCAGAAGCTGGATCCAGTAAATTATTACTTAAGAAGCTTCTAAATTATACTTAAATGAATTCATTCCACTTACTTATTGATATACTTACTACTTATTTTTTTATATTCTTAAGCATTAGTTAATATTCTTATTATTACTAGTACTTATTTATTTAAATTCTTATAAAAAACAATACCTTTCCCAGCCTACGGCAATTGCCGTGAATATCTCGTACTTCGACCGCAAAGGGTTAAAACGTGTGCCGGAGATCGGCGACCCCCATGACATTCAACGTGTTAATTAGTCTATCCATCCGCTCACACCCTCATACGATAACTTTACATAGTACTCGTTTCTATGCTCCTTTAAGCATCGCTCGCGACTATCTCGTTGAAGGATTTGGAATTACGGTGCGACTAATTTGAATGATATCTTTCTATTAGGGCATGGCTGAGAGGAGCGATCGTCCTGGTCTTTCTACTGGGACTCACCTGGACATTCGGACTTCTCTATTTGAACCAAGAGTCCGTCGTGATGGCGTACATCTTCACCATATTGAATAGTCTGCAGGGGCTGTTTATCTTTGTGTTCCATTGCGTTCAGAACGAGAAGGTAAGGGAATACGTCGGGGTCCAAACGTCCACCTTACTTTAAAACTCTCTGCGGTTGTTACGCGCGTTTACAACGTTCGAAACTAAACAAAAACGCCTCGTTGAATCATCATCCTTCATTCTTTCATCTTTTATCGTCGTTAAATGGCAATCTCCTAAACGCATCTCGAACAATTATCATTGCGAGGCTATATATATATATATGTTAATTACAATTAATTACAGTTGAAGAATGATGTTAAGTTGTCGTTCGGTTGATTACATGTATATTTTTCAATTTTGTATCGAGCAAATCGCGAAGAAACGTTCCGAATAGTAAGAGATTATGCGAAGCGAGATTAAAAAAGAAAAGAAGAAGTCCCATTTTATATATATAAATATATATATATATAGATATATATAAAGATTGTAAAACTGTTTCTATCGTAATGTTTAAACACAATTACTCACGAGTCAAAAAAAGGAACTTGTAACATAAGAATTCGATGCACTGTGTACGAAAGCGGATTCTTCGTATTATTATAAGTAGCAAGTAACTCTATAGGCAAGAGGATCATTTGAGGGGAATCATGTTAAACGCGACGCAATCCAAACGCGTCGTATGGTATTCTCGCGCGAAAAAACGAACAAGATCACAACAAATGATGTCTCAAATAAAGTGCTGTGGCAATCGAAAAATCACCCACCGTTTATTTTGTCGAATAAACCGGGATCCTGTAGCTTGATTTGCAGCTCGTTTCGATTTTATTTCTCTTTTCGTTTCAACAATATTTACACTTTCGTTGCCACCGCAGGATGCACCGCTCTTTTCCTGATTTATCTGTCAATTCAGCACCAACGCTTTGTTAAATCAACATATATATGTATATATGTATATGTATTTCAATTCATAGTTTTCGACGTATAAATACTTATCAGAGGTGTGCGGGATCCAAAAAATTTCCGAAACTCTCGACAGACGTGTACAGATTCAAGATGGATTCCCAAACATATTCGAAATTCCCAAGAATGTTTGGCATTCCTAAAAATATTAATTGTATTAATTTCACCTTTAGTCTCTTGAGTCCAGATTGTTCAAATTCCCGAATGAGCAAGGATCCCCGATATCTATGGGAATCTCGACACTTCGAATGCTATTATGGAATTTGTTTATCGAAGAATATGGCCACACTTTTCGAGAAAATGTAAAAGTGGCCATTATTCAACAAAATAAGTTCCGCAATGTTATTTGAAATGTCGCAGTTGCCTAAAGTATCGAGGATCCGGAACATTCCTGGAAATCTCGAACATTATCAGTAAACTGCGGAGTTTTATGCATTTATTAAGAACTTAAAGGTGTAAAAAAGTAAAATACAAAACCACTGCAAGGTATCAAAACTACACTAAAACCTATGATATTTAAATAGTGAAACAACTCCCAATTTACGTCCTCGTTCCTTAAAGAGACTCATAAAAATATGAATTCACATAAAACTCTGCAATCCAATAATCGGGAATCTCGAAAGATTTAAGATCCCATCGCAATCCAGCACACCTCAGTTACTTGCATAATATAATATTCATCGTTCACTCATCGTCGTCGCATCCTCGAAGATCGCCGGTGTTTCTGTTCTCTCCTATATTTCTTTATCGAAAACATCATCTCTCTATGTGTGTGTATGTATGTGTTTTTTTTTCCTTTTTTTAATTCACGCGTCAACGAACGAGAAACGAACGCGCGCTCGCACTTGCCTTGGTTCTTTGTGCACCGTTAAAAAAACCTTTCGTTTGGGGGTGGGTTTGCTTCGCCATTGCAGGTGAGGAAGGAATACAGGAAGTTCGTGCGCCGCCATTCCTGGCTGCCCAAGTGCCTCAGGTGCTCGAAGACGGTGACCGGAAGCTCCGGTGGCTCTTCCGGTACCAGCGGAGGCGCCGGTGGCGCGAACGGTGGCAAGGACTTCGTTTCTCACAACACCTCGTCGAATCCGTCGGCGCCGACCACCGACAGCTCCGGATTATCGCCGCACGCCGCCTCCAATGTGGGTACAACAACGACCACGTCACCGCCGAACAATCACAACAACCTGACCGCCGCCTGTAACAATACGAATCTTTCGATAAACGTGAACCTGAACAATTTGTCGCTGAGGTCGCCGGTCGGGGCACACCAGATGCACATGATGGCACCTAGCAACCACAATAGGCATCCCGCTCAGCAAGGTATCCGATAGCCGCTTATACACCAAACCGAGAAAACGAATTTTCTTCGGACTGGTCGCTTGTGTTCGATCAACTCCGACGTTTAAATATTTATCGCGAGGGAGATAATGAACTATCGTTGAAAGGAGGGAATTATTCTTTTTTTTTTGGAGGAGGAGGAAGAGGAGGAAGATGAACGAAAATAGGTCTCTCTCTTTGTCTTTCTCTTTGACTGGCTAGCTGAATCTTTTTGTTCTCTGCTCGCTCTGTATGTTGTTTTATCCTTTGCACTAGAAATTGACTCCCTTATGGATACACGCATAAATTTGATCAGAAGTTAAGGTTTATGTTTTGTGTAACGCTGAACATACCATGCGTGGCCAAATGTGACTGGTTTTAAAGTATGTTATTTAAGATTTTACGTTCATTGGCATTTCTTTGGTCCATTTAGCTTCGTGATAATTCTTGTATTGCTCAATTAACCAGTTTTTTATATTTTAGTTTTCTTTTCGCTTGGAAAGATTCATTGAATAAGTATATGTAAAGTGCCGGTACGGTTAACTTTAATTTTATTTTCGCCAATTGAATTTTTCTGGTTTTTGAAATAATAGTAAATTTTTCCTTTTCGAAATACAGTGGACCCTTGAAATTCGAATGGTTCGAATTTAAGCGATCTAAAAACAAAGGGTTAGTAATTATCGTACGACAGTTTGCCAAGAATATAATGGCGAAAGAATAGAATGCAGCGATACTCAAATAAGGTAGAATTCAACCAATTTAAATATCGCGTAGTAACTTCCAAATTACATGTCGTTATAGAGAGTTAATAATATGATCTAATAATAATTCTAACACGTCCCTATGCTTCCTACATGAATTTAAAGTATCGCGTATTTTGAAAAGGGAAGAAGTTGTCTTTAATTTGCTGCGTTTCGAAAGAAGTGAGAATCGAACTGTCGAAAATAAATAAAAATCTTAAATCTAGATTTTTGATTGCTAAGGAAATTTATGCGTGTCTCCAGAGCAGCGCCAACGAAGTGCAAAGAGTTAAAGAAGGTTTAAAACGCAATGGGTTCACTATATACTACATATATTTCTTTAGTTTTAATTATTCTTCTCTTCCGACTATCGCTTGTTTCTGCCAGTAACGCAAGTATGATTAATGGTATTGGAATTAATAACGCACTCCCTCTACCACTGCTCTGTCGCTCGTTCCATGAACGCCAACCAGCCTTTCGAGTTGATAACTCCACGGAGGTTCTTGCACCTTTATCGGTCGAATTCTTTTGTCGATCGCGACGTCCGAACACCGCTCTGTTTTCTTGTTCTCTGCACGATCATCCACGCGATTAAGAGGAATGGTTTTCCCGCGTTGCGATTCAAACGTGACCCTTTTTCGACCAAAGCCTCCCTCTTCAACTTAACGAAACGTATCCACTTAATCATCAGACTTTCTTCAATCGTTTTCGCGCATCTCTTCTTTCACCACTCGAAGTAGTAGTGCTGCTCTCTCTCTTTCTTCTTAAAAATGGTTGTCACCTTGTAAAGATTTCGGTACACGATTCACTGAAGCTGCTACGCTTTACACAGAATGGAACAGATTTCCTTTGGTTATCTGGATACAATACCGCAGAGAATGGAGGGATTTCGAAGCACCCCTTCCAACTAGTTAAGCGTTTAACCACCGTCACCCACCACTGTTACCCTCGACTCTCTGTGTTCGCTCGTGTATGCTAATTCAACCACGTCTTCCCCGCGTCGTCTTCGAAACTCTGCGCCCCCACCCCTTCTTCGTCTTCTTCTTCTACTCTCTCCTTCTCTATTCTCTCTTCTCTTTTTCTCTTTTTTTTTTTTTAATGCGTTACCCCAAGTCTGTTGCAGGATAAATTGTGAAGTGTGGTGGGTGTCCTCGACCCTCAGTCCCTAGTCGAAGGGACAATTCGTTTCGAATGGTCGGGCGTTCCGCTGAAAAGCGACACGCGTGCCAGAAACACTTTTTTAACGTCACCGAGAATCGCTTCGCCGCCTCCGCCCTCGAAAAGCCTGGCTCTGGAACCAGACGAGCTAAAAAGCCATTTAACGAACCGTTCGACTCTTTCGGCTCTATCGCGCGTTCGATGAGAAGAGAATTTAGAGAGAGAAAATAGAGAGAGATACGGATTTGGGGAGTTAGAGGGAAAGCATGCGAAGAACGATGTTCAGGGGTTGGTGTTTTTTTTTGGACGAACAGAGGAACAAAGGGGAGAGAGAGACACAAAGAGAGAGAAATGGGGGGGGAGAGAGAAATTATTGAACGTGGTCATGCCGCAGATTTGTATGGTAAAACAACGATACTCGATTGTAGATGAAACGATAACCACGGCTTGCGGTGTGTGCGCTCGTGTGCCGTTGTATTTTCCGCGAAATTTTTCCCCCCAATTGTCGGCTGGATTTATCAGATTTAGTAGAGATTACCAGTCAGAAGCCGAGCTCGCCGACTGGGAATGATGAACGACGTCAGTCAATAATTATATAATTGCACGTGGCATCGAAACTTCCTATTTTTATCTGCTTTTTATTACTCGCGTTTCTCGCGTTCACCGCGTTGAATTTACTTCCGTCGGGCAACGCGAATAAATTCACCGAATTTTGGAACGGTTCGTAACGCGCTTCGTAGTTTTCGCGAAGACAAACGATGCTCATGTACTACGTACAGTTATTGTACGACGACTCTTTTTTTCCGAGCCACGCGATGCAGTCGAGTATAATTGTCAACGGAGAGCTGGAAATATTTCGAAATCCGCGCTTTCAATTCGAACAGACGTTACTTGAATCGCGCGGCAACCGAAGAGACAAAAACGTAGTTTCATAATTCCCATGATTTTCGATGAACCGTAGTAGTACGTACAGTCAGTCACGAAAGTCTACGTACACCTTTGAATTTTAAATATTTAAAAGAAACGAAAGACTTTTGACCGTTTCAAGAACATCGATTTGTCCGTTATCTAAAATTGGATCGGTTCTGTGATCAAAAATGATTATCCTTTTTTCATTTGTTTCCAACAAAATTTACTTTACAAAAGTCAACATACGTGTCTCAAAGTACACAAAAGTTATTGTTATAACATATATTCGTCTTGGTTGAATCAGTTTTTCGTGACCAAGTCTCAAGAATCCTACAAAAAAGGAGTTCTTCAGCTACGCGAAAAATGAAAGATAGTAATGGATCCACTGTTAATTACATTCACTTTTAAATTTACAAATACACAACTTTAAGCGTCTTAAAAAATTGAGACGAATACATATTACATCCCAATATATTTTTATACTATTGAACTTTTGAATGCATCTCTGATGACGTGTCATTAAATTTGTGCATATGAAATGTCGTTTTTCTGAAGCTTGAGATCAATGAGTGATAAAATCGTCAATTGTAGTAAATTACATTAAAGAAGAAAGAATTAATTGTAACGCAGATATGCGGGTATCATAATAAAATCGTGAAAACTTCAGTTTTTGACGTCACGAATAATCAAAATATTTAAACAATTCTTTATGGATGTCAAAATTTAGCTATTGAAACAGAGATTTCAAGAATAATTCATCGTTGATTTACGGACTTTAAAATTGATCATTTTTCATCGGACAGAAAATCAGGAGGAAGATTAAACAATCCTTAGATTACTTATTTTTCTAAATATATAATAATGAAACTAATTTTAAATATTGAAGAGAGGTGAAAAGAATTATGTAAAAATTACTTTAAGTAAACATATGTGTAGCGTTTTAAAGAATTTACTTTTACTCTGAAACAGAAACGACATTTCATATGCATCAACCTAATATAATTTATTCTGTATAAAAGAGTAATATCTTTTACACTTTTAGGAGCAATTTTATTTCGCGTAATACTCAATCGCGCTCGCTTTATGAAACGTCACGTAACATCTTCACCTTTATTATTCTAAAAGTTGTCCTAATACACGTAAATATTTGACGTTTAAAATGTGTACGTAAACTTTTACGACTGACTGTATTCTTATCGCTCTTCCTTTCAAAACTCGCGTAGAATCTTTCTTTTCCTTCGAATATGAAAAAAACAAGGGTTAGGGTGGGGGGAAGAATATGGTCGGTGTCGAGAAGCGAAACAAAAGAACGAAACAAGAGAATTCTCATCGCGGTAAGCATTGCATTGGGTCCCCGAGCACCAAAACGAAAAAAATACATGGCACGCTCTCTTGCTCGATTTTGCACACCTGTAAACACGCGATCGTACTATTTGCAAGACCTCCTACTAACAATGGTGATTTTCGTGCTTCTTATCTGGCTCTGGGTTTGGTGTAACGCGGTTGCTGGCTACTTTGTACCCTATTTCCCTTCCCTTGTCCCCGTCTCAGACACCGAGACTTTACTTTTATTACGAACGCACGTGAAGCGAGCCTACGTTGCTCTGCCCATTTATTTCAGATGATGTTTCGGATCGTTAATGAAACACTTCTCCACGGCCACGAGAGACGTAACGAATCTGTAACATCGATGATTTATACAAATCGGCTTCGCAGCTGCGCCTCTCTGACTGACGACTGCTACTCACGATTTCTTTTTTAGGCCCCGGTTACACACTGTGGATGCGTGTTCGCGCAAATTAGGGCAGAGCTTTTATATAAACTTTGTCATTCGCGAGCCAGAGAAATTTTTTCATATCACTTATAATATACATAGGCACACGAAATAAATAAATAAATAAATAAAGTATTAACCTTTAATTACTACTGTCGGTCTGTGAGACCGCTAATAATTACTTATTCATCTCTATTCTTCTTCCTGCATGATTTTATAAGCTTATCACTCTGGATACTTTGCAATTATAGTATAATGTTCGATTACTAAAATCGAACTTAGCTCCATTCATTATTTTTGTGCAAGTCAAGAACAATTGAGTTTGATTTTTTATTCGCCACTTTCATTTCAATGGTAACGCAATAAACATTAGCTGTCTCACAAACTATAGTGACTACGTAACTTTTGATAAGTGTAGTAGTTAAGGGTTGAACTTTGTCATTCGTCACTCCCTTTTGATGAAGAAAATTTTTTATATTACATTTAGTATACGTAGGCATACAAATTAAATAAATATACAAATAAAGCATTAATCAAACGACATAATTTTGATCGTTATCTTTGCTTAGTAATATTTGGAGACTTGACAGATGAACGTTATAAATTGAAGGGACACCCTTTATGAAGATTTAGCAAAGTCTTCGCGATCTCCTAAGTTCATTATGCGATCCCCTTTGAAGTTTGAGAAGCTCTGAACTAAGGTAACTAGCCTAATTATCGTGTCCATTCCCAATTACCAGAGAACGAATACATTTCGTAAAAATTAAACAAGAAACATGCAGTGTTAATTAGTGTAATATATCTTTTTAATGAACTTTAAGGATTTAATTTTGTTTTGCAATAACTTTTGCTTTTCGTTTAATTTTTAAGAAAGACGTTCGTCATTCGATAATTGGGATAGACACGATAATTAGGCCAATTACTCTACATATTTACTCTCGACGTTTTTGTTTAATAAAGCTAATCAAACATATGCGTCGGAACGTAATTTGTACGAACATACATTCAGTGTAACCGTAGCCTTAGCCTGTACTCATTTTCTATCTGCTTGCTGGTCTATCTTCAAGTCGCATCGCTGTCCACGGCGAATTAACACGATTAACAGAGTGTTAATCGACTGTGAGAATATTAATCCTTTCGCGCTCGACGCGTTGCACATACGCAACGTTGGATTTAACCCTTTCGTTGTCTATCAAGAAATTTACGCGTGGCCGCCTTATTAACAATAAATTCACAGAACCTGTCAGCTTGACGAATTTCAAATTTTGTTAAGGATGTGTAATTAAAAACACTATTGGCGTTTTAAACACTTGAAATTCTTTACCATCTGAAGAATGAATTGAAAGAAGAATATGAATTTAACGCGATACGAATTTGACGATTTTTCCATATTCTTTGATAAAAATTCACCGCAGCGAAAGGGTTAAATATTATTAAATTCAGTTTCAAATTCGAGTAGTGGATTTTCTTTGTGAAAAACAGAAGAAAAGGCCTTTTATGTTTCTTACGAGCTAACAGCAATTTAATCCTGAAGGGATAAATAAAACTTCAAGTACAATTTTCTTAAAGAAATAGCAAACTTCTTATTATTCTTGTATTAAAAAATTTATGCTCGAAATAATGGTTAGTATTCTACGTATGAGGCGTTTGGAGTCACAAGGGTGATATCAACAATTTCTTATTTCATCAAATCGATTTACGACAGACAATGCACATTTCTGTAGGTATGTTTTATTATTAATTTATTAATAAATGGGGTGAGGAATTTAAAGGCTCTTTATATATATTGAAAAGAAACATTTATAATTTTGATATAATTTTTCGTTCGCTACGATAATATGCTTGCATCTATGAAAAATTGCATTATACATAATTACATATGTACAGTTCTTTGAACACTATATGGTTAATTTGTTGCAAGTGTCGAGGATCTTAAAGTTTCTTTTTTTCACATAAATAATTAACTCCTAACGTATAAAAAACGAACACTAGAATTACTGAACGTGAGATTAAAATTTACTTACTCTCACCAAAGAAATAAAAATAACAAACGATCGAAAGAAATATATCGTGAATCTGATATAAATCTTTATTTATATTTTTTGCATAAAATCACCAAATGGAATGTTCTTAAAGATTAATGTTTATCTCAAATTAGCTACCAGAGCCATTTCGACTGCCTCGGTAATTCTAGCGTTAAAACGTGTTTCTATCGAAATGCACGCCTTTATCGAGTCCATCCCTGTAATTTCAAACGCTTCATATGCACTGGAAATATCATCGAAACGTTGGTAATTTCTAGTGCAAAGATTAAAAAGACAGGTCCTTATAATCCATCCGGTAGTATCGGCACTAGCAAGACAGCCATGGCTTCCTCGCAAACCTGTTTGTCGCTTATCGACTCCTTTTTACTCTCGAGGCACTGATGCGTGAGCCGACCGGTAGTCGCTAAAAAAGTTTAAACAAATTTCTGTAGGCCATGAAGGAAGTATACGTTCAGAAAGATTCGTAATGTACGAGCGAATATTATTTTACCTCATCGCGTGGGCAGAATACGATCGATATCTGTACCAATATATAATCTTGCTTAAACATCTTAGGATACCACCCACCATTTCTAACGAAAAATCATCGATCTGATCTAAACCTATAAACTTTAAACTACCGCAGTTATTTTCTTTAAATTAAAATTATTAACAAAGTTCGTATCTTTCAAAGATCGCTTAATCGTTTTCATATTTAAAAGGAGACACAGTCCTAAGATTTTTGAGCGTGTCGATATAAATGGAAAACTTCTCCTTCATCACAGCTAGACTTAATCATCCCTTTCCTATTTCGAATTCTGTCCACGCAGTCCAAGGATACCTTTTAAGACGCTTTCTAAAGGTGGAATTTCCTACTAGCGTCAGACGCGTTCACTTTTTTCAACTGTACCATACACAGATTTTTCTATATGTTACACGTTTGTATACTACTACAATCTAGTACTGATTTTCGGTTGTCACATTTGCTTTAGACGTATATATACGTCCAATAACTGTCTGCTTCAATAGCAATGCTTACACGTCACGATCAATAAAAATCGGTAAACGAACTCCAATGTAGTGGTATATCTAAGCGTGTAACACATAAGAAATAATACTATGTTCATACAGTCGTATGCGTCTGACACTTATAGGAAAAAATCCCACCTTAACTGATCGTTCGAAGAGCGCACGAATTGGCTCTTTCTTTCATTTCCTTTCCGTAAATATTCGCGTGCTCTCCGATCGACGCCCTCGGTTCACGGCCTGACAAACGCACGTCTTCACACGCGTCGAGGAGCTCTTGGGCCACTCATCTGTCACACGATCGCGGTCACTTAACCGCGTGATGAACAAGAGAAAACTGAAGAGCCAAGAAAAATTCGCGTCGAATCCGCGTCTCACATCTCTCTCACACCTCCTCCGTACACTCACGTATACACGCTCTTTTCTAGGGGTGATCGATGCGTGTAAAGATATCGATGTAAGAGTATCGATATTACGGTTTACGATACAAGGCTTCACGTGTACGTAACATATCCACAGAGTCCTTCACATTAATATTGTCACACCATTTATAGTGAAATTCTTCAAATACGAAAGTCCCGATTTTAATGAAAGTTCGCACGCTTATAGAGCATAATGTACATTTGCATAATGTACATGGGCAATTTTTTTGTCGGTACGAAATCCCTTTGAGGGGTTGAAATCAGGTCGCAAAAATTTCATCACGTATTCATTTGTTACATACAACTTTGCCTGAGACTTTTTTTGCAGCAGGGCGCTAGAGCACTAAAAACTGAACATTTTTTTATAGAAATAGTTTTGCTCTATTTTGCACCGTTACTAAGTGGTGTACCAATATTAATGTGAGTGACTGTATGTTTCGTAACATATCTGTTAACACGTCTATATTCTATTTCGCGACACTCTGTTCTTCTATGGTAACTAGTTAAAACTTATTGAAATAGGGTACTCGTGTGTGTTATTCTAAGAACTGACTCCAAACGCGTTGCTAACAGTTTGCAGAAATCTCATATTTAGTAGTATTGAATGTTTCAATAGACATATTAATAGTTATGTTACGAATAGACTGCGGATCTTTATGCAGTTATGGAAAATTTAAATGTGCACAATCGTACAATAGACAAAATTATAGAAAATATTCAAAGTAATGTGCATCTTATAATATTTAAAGGGTGAAAACAATCTCTCTATATGTTTAATTTCTTTATCTGTTCATGCAAAGATATGAATTTGCATAAATATCCGCAGCCTGGTTACGAAATATAAATATGTTACGTACTCGCGAAGCCTTATTTTAATACATGTGTATCCGTGGACTAAATATCGATGCAAAATATCGATGTTTTATAGAAAAACGATCGATACATACGTGTATCGATACCGTATCGCCCATACTTACTCTTCTCGGTCACTTTCGCTATCTATACACGCGCAAGCACACGCATAAACAAACATGTCGTTCTTTTTTTCTGATTTTTTTCTCTCCTCTCCGTGCGTTTCGCTAATTAACACCAGATGCACATTTGCGCGATCACAGGCAAGGAAATACCGATCATCGAAGCTTCTAACGTCCCATCTCATCGTCAGATACGTTCCGACGTTCCGTGACGTTCTACGATTCGTTCAGCATTAATAAAATTACATTCTGGACACTTACAGGAATTAATACGTATACTATATAAGTGACAGGTGTCAATAAAACTGACAAGGTAATAAGTCGGAATTATACAATGATATGCTAATGAGATAAACGTCAACAAAGTTAAATACATGGATAAAGGGTTAAATTTCGCAGACAATCGGACTGAATAATCATTCTAAATCGCAAGAGGCGTAAAAAACCTCTGCCTTTTTACACAATCCGAATTTCATTTTAAAGTTTACTGTGTTTCCTATAAATTGATAGTCTATCCTGTATTTAGTCAATGGTCTAGTAATTTTATTCGCTGAATCACTGGAACACCCTCACGATGATCGATATTACGCTATTTCCTCCCTGCTACAGACGACCCAGTCTCGGCACGGTTGCACGTCAACCGCGCAAACGAGGAGCCGGTTCCCAACGTTACCTCATTACAAACAGTAAGAAAACAAAGAAGACTCGTTCCCTCGCGCCATGATTTCTGTCGCATCTCACCTTGCTCCATCGCGTCTCGTTACTTCCAAGAAATAAGAATCGACAATCTCGCGTTCTCCATACAAGAATCACTTCTATAAATTCTAGCAACATTGCGAAGCAATTTACCTCTGCATTTACCGGATTAAATTATTATCAGGTTGTTGCATATGATACGGTAGATTTTGTATAGCTCAAAGTCTACTTTTAGTCATCAGTTAATTAAAGTAATAGTAAATGGCTTTGCTTACTTTATACAAATATACAACCTGAAGCTTGCTGGAAGCAGCAAATTTTCGGCGAATGTTTCACGAATTTTTTATTTTGCTACTGAAGACAATACGTGTAGAAACTTTTCTAAAAATAATTTATAGAAATTATAAAATCTTTTAAAGCGAGTTTTATCTTAAATATAGTTTACGAAAGTTTGGAAACTTAAGCACTTCGGAATTCAAAAACTTGGGAATCCAAACGCTTCGAAACCCAAAAGTTTGAAAATTCAGACGCTTAAATATCTAAAAGCTTGGAACGTCGAACGCCTGACAATCCAAACTCTTCGAAATCCTAAAGCTTGAAAATACACACACTTAGAAATCGAAAAGCTTGGAAATTCGAACGCCTGAGAATCCAGAAGCATGAAAAATCCAAACGCTGTACAATTCGTTTCGAGTCTCGAAATGTTCTTCCAACGCGAGTGGAGAAAAATCTCGACCGGAAGTGGTAGGTTCGCGTGACCCGTCCACGTCCGGAAAACAGGTGCGATCGCGTATCGTCCGTCCCGGGACAACCACACACGACGCTTTTGCAGCGGGGTGTGCGTGCTGACGTCGCGTATCTCAACCCGTTACCTCGTAGATTTGCCCGTGTACGAGTTAAATCCGCCACACTTCCGGCGAGCATCGCAGCCCCGCGAGATATCGTCGGATTTGCCGCGTCCGTATCTTCCGTGTGCGCATTGCTTCCGAAAGGTAGGAGGCCCTTTTTAAACCGTGTCACACACGAGATCCGGCTAATCCCTCCTCTTTACGAGCAGAACAATTGTACGAGGGTATATTTGTCACGACCTCGCGTTGCCGGGTTAATTAGTTTCGAGGACGACTCTGGAGAGGGGGGAAAGAAGAAGCTTGACGAGGGAAGTTTTCGGGTGACGGAGAAACATGTGCAGTTTCGTTTTGAGATTCAAGAGAGAAGGACACGGGATTATGGAGCAAGGTATTTTATTCAGAATTTCCGCGAGGGTAACCCTTTGTTTACTGTGGTGAATTGTGACACATGCTTGTTTGGTTATTTGGAATGATATTTAATAGCTGGGCTGCGGATTTATGCAGATTCATATTTTTAACTTTTTTACGGACGGAAGATAATAATATTGAATCTTGAATTTTTATTTGTAACCCTTTGTGAACAGGACTTAATGAATTCTAGTCTAATTATTGACAACAGTTTCTTGTTGAAACAAGAAAATAGCCAAAAAACATATCAAAATATTCTCGTCTACATAAGGTAAATATTGTGATTTCATTTTTTAAGCAGACCCAAGATTGAACAATGTATGTAGAAATATATTTTATTCGAAATGTTGTTCGATTAAAATATGCCCAACTCTAGTTCGGAAGACTCTCCAACTATAATAATAACGTATACTTTACTTTGGACATCTGATATAATTTTGCATATTACGTGCCTTTTACACACTTTACCATAAGTGAATTTCCCGTACATGCATAGAAATCTGCAGTCTGTTAGCAATAGTCTCATCATTCGTTCCACGGTTCGATTGTCTCTCGAGATCTCCGCCATCGTCCATCGTGTCGACTTTGTCTTCGATGTTAATCACTTGTTCCTTCGTGTCCTGTAAACCGCGACTACTACACCCTCGTGTATTGTAACACACGAATGTTACAACTTTGTCTTCTGGGACCGGACATAATTTCCTATCACAATGCGACCTGCGACTAGCAATTAACAGCAGGCAGCAAACGTCTGACTACCAACGACTTATTCCACTTACACAGAATTCATCCAAACTTATCAGGCCCCTTTTAGGTATTCTAACAGATACACGTTAAGTATTTCATTTCTACACTTATTAGGGTATACAAGAAGCCAATATTCGGGAAGAAATCGAATCGAATCCTGTCAGAATCCGAAAATATTCGAGTTTTGAAAATATCGGGATCCTCGAGAAAGTATAGATTCCTGAGGCTTTACAAATACTTCCAGGATTCTTGGGGACTATAAAATCATAGAAAATAGAGTATATATAGGAGCAAAAGTTGGAACTAATTTATATGATATAGATACTGTGCAGATATGACTTATTGGCTAGAATTCTACAAGCTAGACAGCAGAAGAGCAAGTTGAATCACTAGAAAATCCTAATTCTAGGTTTTTAGCAGCCACATTGTCTCACTCTGCCTCGATGCGTTTTGTTTCGCGTTGTTCGTCGCGCAATAGACTTGTAGTCGTGACTGATTCAACTAATAACTGTAATACGTGTGACGAAAGAATTTGCCTCGCCCACGAGTCATCTCCGCACAGTACAACAGTTCAGATATAGACGATCCTTTTTTATTAAAATTTAGGGTTTCTTTAATTTCGTGGACGAATTCCGACAATCTCCAATTACGAGATACTTTGAGTGACCTGACCCGATCTCTATATAAATTCTCAAATCGACTTGTCTCGATATTTTCGGGTTCTTGCACACCTCTAAGAACATCTTCACATTATCCGATTTTCGTCATCCGCTTCAAAATAAATTCTGCAATCGTATATTCATCCTTGCTCTATTAATTAAAAACGACGAGAACAAGTACTTACACGTCATTTCATTTATTTTCAACCAGGTGACAAAATTCGGACAATATGAAAAGTCTCTAACACTTATAACAATGATAATAATAATTTATTTAAGGGAATAGAACCCTTTGTTACATATCCATAGTACCACAAAATTAATCATTACAGACTTTATAGGATGAAACAATCCTATGAACATTACGTTTGTAACATGCATAAGAATCGAAAACGTTATCTTATACATGGTCGTGAATACAATTAGTCGATCGTATCGTCACTTATCCATCCCTTTGCGAGTCAGTAAACGAAGGGTTAAGAGGGAACGGCGAATGGTTCGATTTTTACAGTACTTGGCGTCCGGTCGAAGCTGGGCAATTGTCGATAGGCAGCCGGCAGTAACAGTGCCAAGTGAATCCTCTCCAACAGAGGCTCACATCGTGGCCACCCTGCCGTACGCCCGTCACGCCTTCTTACCCTCAGCTCCCAATATCCCCAAATCTGCCACCGCCACTTGGGGCCACCTTAACAAAAACCTCATGTGGAAGGTAACTAACTCACCGCAGCTAAACAAAAAAGGCACGCTCGCTCGTTCATGTCGTATTGTTTCAGACAAATTTTCCTTTCTCTATCACTATATACATATTTTCCTGCCATTGTTTCTCTAATTGACTGCATGGTGTGCCATGGTTTGTTTCATTCGTTATTTCCTTTTTTTTTTTTGTTCTGTTTGTTTCTATTTCGCTCCATTTTTCAGAATTTTCATTTTCCGTTCAATCTTACTTGACAAGCACTTAGAAACACATTTTGCACACTTAGAAGGACACCTCGTTGTCCGATCAGAGCCGACGCTTCGAGACAGCATGGAGGTGTGGGCGACCAAGTTCATTTTCGAAACCACGAACAAGAGTTTTCTCTGTTTCGAAGTTCATCCATTCGAGAGACACACGTGTCTTCATTCAGAACGGAACACGTAGCTCGTTGTGTGTGTGCCTTACTTACGTTTTCGTTCAGTAGTGAGACAGAATGATGAACGTGTATCCACCGTGAACCAATAGTCTTTGTACATATTATCATACAGCACGTTATTACCGGGACCTTCTCGCTCGTTCCTTCGATCATGCATGCGAGCTCGTGGATTTTGTGAAACGCTCCCCGAGCTCATCAGGCTCGCCGTAAACCCATTTTTATACAAGTCGTAGCTGTCGCATGAACGAGGACCTTGCGTTTCCAATAGTATCTCGTACACGCCGATTGAAAACTTCGAGAATATTTCCCAAAACTCATTAAATTGAATTTAAAGAACCGCAAGCAAATGTTAATCGCAAGAGTCATCCTTCACGCACCCCCAACCCTTCCCTGTACATACCACAAAATCATACAACAATTTTGTGTCTCTCATCAAACGAAAACCACTTCGCCTTATCTCCCGCTAACGTCACAGACTAACTAAACGAATGTATCTCTCCCGCAGAACATTTCTTTTAAATCGTATTCCCGTGATTCCGGCCACGGCGGCTCCGAGCAAGAAGATTCCCCGAGGACGCACAACACCTTAACATTAGGCCACTCTGGACGAAACCGCGGTGCGAGAGGCACGTACGAGAACAACGAGATCAGCGGCAACAGAACGACCGGCGGAGGCGGAGGAGGCGGAGGCGGCGGCGGAGGTAGAAGAGCAGCAATGCCCTACAAACACAAATACACGGAGATCATAGACGGTCGCGCCAACGGTCCCGGACATCTTCAGCTTCACGCGCATCACGGCCAACACGTGCACCTTCCACGAGATTTGACAAACGAGGACGAGCCAGTCTACGAAGAGATCGAGCGGGGTGGCGGCGGCGGCGGCGGTGGAGGCGGCGAGATTCAAGTGTCGGACATGTCCGACGAGGACGGCAGGAGGCAGAGCGACATGAGCAGACAATCATCGAGAAGTTACGGTGATCACAGACCATTGATCCCGTATTCGCCGGCCACCGACAGGAATTTGGTGCACTACGGGCAAACGTTGACGGACCGTGGCGGAGGCGGCGGCGGGGGAAACATACATTGCGACGCGACCGAGTACAATCACGCGGTCGAGAGGACCATAAACAGTTGCTGGGAAAAGCTACGAAAGCAGCAAGCATGGTACGAGCGCGGAGAGGTGCCTCGAGTATCGGCCAACTACGGTATACCGCCTCAGCAAGATCACACGAGAACGGTGGCGGTTTTAGATGGACACACGGTCGTCTGTCATCTACAGCCGCAGACAGACATGTACACCGGCCGCGGAATGCCACCGCCTTCCTACAGCGAGTGTTAGGACGCCTCCGGCAGCAGGATCTTGTCGTCCTCTTCGTCTTCCTGCACGAGGACGATGGATACGCTTCTCGCTGTCGAGACGTTTCGTGGTAATTGACGGAGGGAACGATGACGGGGAAGGAACACGACGTATATTAGTTGGTGTAAATGGAGTGGTGCTGCGAATTCTCAGCGAACCGGAAGGAAGAAGGATCTTCAACGATATCGATGATAACTATTCTTTTCTCGAATTTGGGCGGTGATTCGTTCCTGAAGATAGAGCCACGATTTGATCATGATGCGTAACCTTGAGCTACGTAATTCGTTCGTCGGTCGGATGAACGAAATTTAATCGTGGGGGCAATATATAGAGAGATGCGTTTCATAGCTCAAAACGTTTAAAACGCAACTGAAATACCACGATCGACCATCAGGATTGCCGCGTTTCTTAGCCATGGACCATAATAGTTAAACATGGTCCCAACTCTCCTTTGTTTCTGTTTCTGTTTCTGTTTCCTCGTGAATCGCGTACACGCCGCAAGGACGTGTGTCTGTCGTCTCCAATTTTAGAGAGAGTCGTGCGTGTGTGTGACGTAAACGCCGAGGATTGCACGATAGCGTGAATTATTAATGAAAAAAAAATGGACCTCTTGTTGAAGTTGATCAGTCGTCGTTGTACCGTCGAAGCCGTGCTCGGCTTTTTGGGATTGGCTCATCGACTACGATGTCGTGCGGAAAAACGATAAAACGTGACGAGTCCTCTTAGGTTTACTAAGATCTGCTAGGCGAACGCTGCCGGAGCTTTGGTTTCGAGGAACACGCGTACTTGTCTATGACTCCGACGAAAGATCGTTAATTCTATGCTCTGACAAGAACAATCCTTTGCTCTGGCTAGAGTAAATTTTTTTCTTTGCATTCTCTCCTCGACGATTCTTCGTTGTAGACTTATCCTCGAAGCCTGTGCTCGTGCGCGCGTTAAAATAAAAGAATCCTGTCGTCGATGTTTGGCGTTTCTCGTTAACGAAAACGATTCAATGGATAGGCACGAGAAACTAGTAGACATATCGAGAAAACTAGAACAGAGGTTTTACCGCGAAGCGTAGAAATTCGTTGTTTCGTTAACGAGCCAAGAATCGACGAAAATTCTGATTATCCCCCCAAAAGGGAATCGGCAACGACTCGATAAAGGAATCCGAAGCCCGTGTATCCTTTCTCATTGGGAAGGACACAGCTTTCAATGACATATCGTGGGATACCGATCGACACCTTGCCTCGCCACGGAAGAAAGTTGGAGGAAAACTAAAGTTACTTAATAATCGATCGACGCTTATTTCGATTAATCCTTATCGCGTTACATTAGCGGTCGCATCGTAGGGTTACTTCTAAAGTCGTCGGAGACTTCTGCTTTCGTGCAAATAATTTTGATGATACACGACCTCTCGAAAAGTTTCTCTTCGCGAGAACCTCAAAGGAATGTTCCAGAGACGAGAGAAAAAGGAACGCGTGTCCGTAATGCGAATTTCCTCCCGAAATGAAGGTAGAGGCTTAAAGAGTACCTTTATCGGTCGTCCCAGCCAGCTCCTCACTGTACATTGCTTTTGGAACGTTGCGTTTTAGTCCCAGAATGTTATTTTTATAAATAAAAAAATTATATATATAAATGTATATGTATGTATACAATAACGATATTATATATATATACATAAAAAAAATACGAAAGAAAGAACGAGAGAGCGAGAGGGAGAGAGTGAGAGAAAATGGACGAGTTGTATGAAACAAGTATATATATATAAATATATATATATATATACATATATATAGTGATACAAAGCGATTTTCCGAGCGACGTGGAAAAAGCGAAAAAACTTAGTCACTGTTTTTTACTATTTTTTAAAGAACAAAAGGTATATGTCGTAACCGCGTAATCTAATGTGTAACTAAGGGAACCCGCGCGCTATTTATTTTTTATCATCCGTGAGTGTTATCTAATGTGTAATTAGCGATCGTGTTGAGATCGGCGATCAACGGCGGACGATCTTTCTCGAACGTGTGATTATGCAGTTCGAAAAAAAAAATATATCAAGCAATCGATCGATCGAATGTATACGTGGATCGACGCGTCAGGCGGTCGTCGAAAGTCGGGTGGCAAAATTTGATGCTTGCAAAAGAAGATCCATCGTCGACGAGCGGAAGTTATATATTCGGTGAACGAACATCGAGCTCTCGAAGCGCCATTTTGTCGCTCGATGTTCCTCACGGGCCGACGTAACTGCCGACCATTAATACGTTGGCTTAGTTATTCACAGAATTCTTTTAACCGTTTTCCTTTTTAAATTATACCTATCGTATATGGCTTCAAAGAAGAAAGAAAAATCTGCGAAATTGTTCTTAACCTTGCTGCGGATCATCGAAGTTCTATTCGATTCGATCGCATCCCGTTTTCTTTGGAACAATTGTGTGATTTAAAGAACTACAAACTGAAATATGAATTTACAAATATTAATAACGATCCTGATTGTGTTTACCTTAAGACTAGGAAATGTTTTAGAGAAATAAGAATACGATAAACGCGGCAGGGTTAAACCGATTTATTTTATCGTTTTACGTCCGTTTCCTAAAAAAGAAGAAGAAAAAAAAAGGAAAATTGGATGCGTACGAAGCGTTACATTAAATATATTCCTTTTCGCGGTTCAACGCAACGTTTTTACTTTGTTTTAATTTATTTCTCTGCTCAGCCGGGCCAGCCGTGATTCTTCTCTCCGGCGAATCGTACGTTTAAGGCGAATAAATTTATAGGCGAATTATAAATAGCGATAATCAGCGTTTTAAGGGTACCAGCGTAGCTATACTAAGCGTTACGAACACGTTTCCTCCGACTTGTATGAAACGTAATTGCTCATTCTGGCATCGCGTGAAACCCGTTCGCGGTTATCTTGGTTTTTTCCTTTAATAGAAGACCCTTCGCACAAGCATAGCTTGAGACGAGAACAAGCATCTGGGAACCGTTTCTGTCCACAATGTTTAAAGGTAGAACGAAAATGTGTAACCTGGTGTCGAGTATGCATGTCATTTTCAACGCCACGAAATGAAATTCTGCCGTCTCCGTTTCTTGTAACTTAAATAGCGAACAACCACGTGTGAACTTTGAACGCGCGTTTCTCGGTCGTAGCTATTTAATACCATCGAACCGTGTAAGCGTTGACTTTTTCGAGTATTTACTTTCTGTCTTTTTTTTTCTCCCTCCTGAACAACATTTTTCGTTCCACTTTTGCATTCCTTCGTCGTCACGATAAGCAGCAACGCGAGATATCTTTGTTCGGGTCAATTATGGAGCAACGCTTGAATAGTTTTTCCAGGCAAGCAGCATCGAGTTGCAAGATTTCGCGTGTTTGTCAATCAAAATAAATACTACGTAATAAGCGTCGTGCTGATTTCAGATTTGAGAAAGCTTTTCAACTGAAATAGATATGTATATCTTCGATACAAAACTGCGACTCGCGTTACTTGACATAGGAAACTTTTTTGCGCGTTGCTCGTAAGCGTTAAGAGATCATCGGAAAGATCACGTTACGATACGCGACGACATTTTAACCCCTTAACGCGCAAACCCGCGAATATCACGGATGCTCTCTTGGCATATGTATCTTTATATACAGTGGCCACAAAAATGAATATTCACATACAACTGTATTTTTGGGTTTTAATACAACATAGCTAGGTTCAATTACATTCAATTTTGTATCATTTAACTCTCTGTAGATATAGTGGGTCCACTTTATCTGCAGCAAATTTTCAATTATACAAACATTTGACTCGTGGAACGATACTACATTAAAATAGAGACTTCGATAAGTATCCCAGAATTTTTCCAAATTTTTCGAAAGTTTAGAACAGTAAAAAAGTATGTCTACGAAAGGTGCGAAAAATAGGTATGACTGCAACTATTAAATGATAGAAAACTTAATGCAGTTGAACCGAATGAAGTAGTACCTGAATACAAAAATACAGTGGCGTGTCCATACCTTTTGCAGCCACCGTAATTGCACACTATTATTGTTAACATCTTCGTACCCGAGTCGATTGTCATTTGTGATTTCACGCAGAAACGCGTCATCCGTAATAAGTGTTATTTTTCGACTTGACGCAAAAGGTGTTAATAATATATGTTTCTATCTTATCTTCTTAATATCCTCTATATTGATAGCACGCCATTAAATTTGCAAGAAATATCACATAATATCCTGAAATTGTGAATTTGCTCCGTAGAATTTGGTTCCTTTGATTCGTGAATTCGAATTCGTTCGAAAAGTACGATTACAGACGCATTTGAATTCTGTCGAAGTCTAAGTGCTCAATTCTACTCAAACTAGTTCTTCGAATCGTTACCTTGTTTTCCATGTAAACCATATGAATAATAAATTTTGTCTTTATTCGAATAAAAGAAGCGCTTAGCGTTTTTCGACACGAAGTAGAAGAAGCGCGATGGCACATTTCGACAAGATTTTTCCAATCACCCTTGCCACTCAAACGGTTTAGCGTTAAGGGGTTAACTCGTTAACATTTGGACTATGTGATAAGAATGAATGTATCAAATATAGGTGCGCAGATTGCAGCAGCGCCTGTCATTATTATCTCGCGACACGATCTTTTTATCGAGTCCACGATTCCAAAGTGAATTACGGAAAATTTGCATTTTCTCGATGTTCGTGTCGTCGCGTCTCGTGAACGTCTTTTAACACTCTGTCCACGACGCGACGGAGCTTAGTTCTATCACGAATTACAGCCTTCTCCAGTACAGGCCGGAACATCAAACATTTGGCAATGTCCTACAACAATTATCTTCATCGCGTTTGTCTTTTAACCCCTCTGCGACTGATACGCGTGTTAGTTTCTTCACGCAAATGGAGACGCGTTACATTAGCTTCTCCACGTGGATAGTGAATTTTCACATGCTCCGATGTTAGTTAATTATATTCAGACATGCTAAATAATTAGTGCAAAATGTTGACTAAATATAAATCTAGAAATATTATCCCTTTGCACTCGAGAGCTTTCAAAACTAGTTCAGTTTGGTCTGGAGTGTAAAGGGTTAATATTAGTTATGAATTTTTAGAAAAATATTTGGTCCCCGAATTACAGCAAATTAGGAGCATCATTTAAAAATTCAATATCATTCGAGAGCTTTTCAAACCAGTTCATTTTGGGAACTCAGAATCGCCTCTCGAGTGCAAGGGTTTATAGTGATTAATAAAAGTAACGGTATTGATATTAAAATACATATTTGCATGGTTTCCATAAAATAAATCCAAATTTGCGTTAAATTCCTAAAATTGCTTAGCACTCGAAGGGTTAAACATTACATTTTGATCAAATCGAACCGAGTGGATTAATCGGACTGATAATTTTTATGTTTGCGGCATTGCGATATCGCATGTTCCGGCTTATAGTAGAGAGGGCCGTGGTTCTATACATAATTTTGTACAAGCGAAAGGTCTTGCCCATGGAACACGACTATTACCGGATATAATCGTAAACGCAGCCACATTCCATCCGTTCGACTTATCGTAATCGAAAGAGATACGAGGGGGTTAGATGTACGAGCCAAGTAGACGGGGACAACTTCGAGCACACAGTGCCTGGTGAATAGGCAATCGATTTACGATCTTTCCTTCTTTTCTGTTCTTTTTCAATTTGTTATTTTTTTTTTTGTTGTATCGACAACGGCATAACCGGCGGGACACACAGAAAGAAAAGAGGACACAATTGGTATTGTCACGTCTCTTTAATAGCTCGGTCAGACGATACGGTTTATTTTACCAATTCGGTAATTTTGCTGAATTTTTATAGATTTTTGTGGATTTTCACAGATTTTGAGAAACTTTAACTGTGGTAAAAACTACAGGATGAACGTAATAGGCAAAAGTACGAGATGAAATATCTAAAGTAAAATACATATTATTATATTTAGAGAGCGATACTAATTTTTATTTAAGTTGCATTCTTCTATGTGTGTCTTTAAAAATACCTATGTGCATAAAGACCCACAGTCTAATAATAATCAAAGACAGCATTCGCATCGCTTCTGCACTTTGGTCGTACACCGTATCATACAAATCTTCAAATTCTCAATGCGCTGAGTTTCCAGTGCTTTGGATTCCCAAAGTTTACAATTCCTAATACTTTGAACATTCAAAGCGCTGGATTTACAATGCTTTGAATTCCCAGAGTTTATAATTCCTAATATTTCGAATTTTCTAAGTTTAAAATCTTCAAAGCTTTAAATGTTTAAAATCTCGAATTCCCAACGTTTCAAGTCTTTAATGCGCCGAATTTCCAACGTTCCGAATTCTCAAAATTAAAAAATTCTAACGCGTCGAATTTCCAACGCTTCAAATTCTCAAAGTGTTAAATTTCCACCCCTTACGACCTCCAATGCCTCGAATTTCCACAGCCTGAATTTTGGTTACACGCGCAGCTCTCAAACGTATGAATGTTGCCTTCGATTATCGTTGATTCAACAAAACTACCGAATCTTTAAAAAAAAACCGTATGGCGTGAACGAGCTGTAAGGATTTGTTATGTGCGAAAGAAGAGGAAGAGAAGAAAGAGGAAGAGGGAGAGAGAGAGAGAGAGAAAGCATTATCGTCGGGAAATTCTCGAAGCGAGGTGTATATAATGTAAATAGGGCTTTGTACATGTTGAAAACGTTGTAATGTAAATGGAAATATGCGCGTTTAATGTGTGCATGATGAGAGGAGAACGAGAGGATGAAGAGCGAAAGGATGAAAGAAAGCGCGAGGGAGGCGACCGAGACGATCGATGTGAAAAACAGAAATGAATACATTTAGATAAGACAAGTTACTAGTAAGTAGTGGATATTACAGTGACTATTATCGTGATGGCGGATGCGTGAGGCGGTTTAACTTAAGTCCCAAGCGTAATTAGTTAATGTGTAAATAAATTAAGCGAGGAAGTAAAAGGAACACAAAAAAAAAATATTAAATGAGAGCCCAAGTAATCATTGGATATTTATAAGCGACTCCACTAAAGAGAAGTAAACGACAAACGGATTATTATAAAGAGAAAAGAAAAAATGAAAGAAAGAAAGAACGATAAGTATATGTAGGTTCGACGAGAGAAGGAGGGAATGTAAAAAAAAAAAAAAAAAGGAAAACATGGACTCAAGCACTCGTCCCGTGCGTTAGGTTTACTGTGTTACGAATGATTGAAAAGTTAGGGGAAAGGAACAAAAACTAAAAAAGAACGCGAAGGGTAAAAACGAAAGAGAGAGAGAAAGAGAGAAGGGTAACAAAAATGATTGGAGAGAAGAAGGGGAAAAGATGGAAATGTGCGACAGTTTAATCAGATGAACAGATATACAGTGCATGTTTTATCCTTAGCCGTTTTATAAATATAAATATCCTCCTCCCTCCCTTTCCTTCTCGCCCCCTACCCCTCCCCCCCCTTTTACCAGAGATCTCCTCTCCTTTCTCCTCTTTTCACGCGACGAATTAAACGCGAAGCTGATCTTCTCTCTGATCGAGTACTTTTGTCCGTACTGTCCAATCTCGAGATGTTCCTTTCAATCGTGCGTGCTGTCTCTCTTTACTTTTCGTCCCTGTTCTCCTGCCTGCAGCATTCGCGTAAACGGGTCTCTCCAAACGAAACCACACACATTAACACTGATCGTGTCGTCCCTTGAGATACTTAGCGACTACGCTTTCGTTTCGCGTGCAAGAAAAAAATCAGAAGAGGGGGGAAAACAAGAAAAACGAAAATCGGAGGTCACAACGCGGCTGGAAAAAGAAAAGGTAATTATTTAGAAGTTTTGCCTACCCGATTTTAATGATCCTTGGATATTTTACAGACGACAAGATTCGAAACAATTTTTCTACTCTGCAATTTTTATGGTGGTTAACTTTAGTTTTTGCGAAATATTTGCAAACTTGTTCACGTTGCTGTTATCGCACCAACGAGAGAAAAACGTGCCCAACTTTAAACTAATTCGTAGAATCTAATATATACTGTTTTGTGTAGTATTAGCTTCTATGAAATGGTTCAGAATTGCGGTATTACTATTTACTACTATTATTTAGTTATTACATTATCAGTTAGTACTATTTCCGCGCCATTATGCGATACAATTCAAAGTAGGGGTAGCGTCAGAATTTTGCAATTATCTTGAAAACTAAGGCCGACCGTTATATACATGCAGAAGAAAAAATTGTTCCAAATCTTGTCCTCTATAGCATATTCCATAATCATCGAAATCGGTGAGTAGACCAGATTTCTAAATAATTACGAAAGAAAATTTAAAGCGAACGCGAAAAAAAATCCGCGAAAATGTCACATATACACGGCCATCGATCAATCAATTAAAAATAATCCTTCGCCAAAAATATAAAAAAAAATAGTCCTTTCCCACCTCCAGTCACCTCTTGAAAGTATCGGAATATTTTTTGAATCGGCTTTTTTCTAAACCATTTTACCCAAAGAAAGCAGCAGTGGTCGAATTTGCAGAATTTCAGACACGAACGCCGCTATTCTTTGTATTCGCATAGAATTCACATGAAAATTCTGTGATCTTTTTACCATTTATGTTCCCTGTTTGTAAGTGATACTTAAACGTAAACGAATGTAATTAAAGAAAAGTAACGCGGACACGGTTTTAGCATGTAATTACACCTGTAAGTTTCCCGTGAATCATCGCCTGCCTGCGCACGTTAGCAAATGACAAAGAAGGGGAAGACCGAAGAAGAGCAAGCGGATGAAGAGGAAGGAAGAAAAAAAAAAGAAGAAGAACACACATGAACAAGAAGAATGTAAAATCTAGGTATCTCCGATCTACTAAGAGCCTCCGTTTCTTCATTTTTGTATGCTTCTTTAAGACTGTCTGATACAGGAAAAAAGGATAAATAAATGTGTACCAATCTCTGAATAAAAAGTGTCTCGTTTTTTCTCTATTTTAGAAAATCTCCCATTCGATAAAATAATCAATACTTCAGTTATTATGATGGTGGAAAAATAATTGCGGTTTCACCGACTTTTCTAGTGATCTTTTATCTAGCTATGATCATAGAAACATGGAATAATATTTTTTTATATGAGGCTTAGTTTTCGAAGACATTGACTTTGAATATTGTTATGAAAGAATACATTGACTATCATGATCTTCTGACTTAACTCCTCTCAACTTTTATTAACGGAATTACATTAAATTAACTGTATATTTCGAGGAAATTATAATTGTTGAACAATTAAAAGATAGATTTCGTTTAGGATTTGGTAGATTATCAATTTATCATAAATCGTATATTTGAAAGTATATAAATCTCCAATAATTTATAAAATAATAAAATTGATCCTACATGGACATCTCGTTTTATTGATCGATTGTGAAAGAAACTTAATTGGAAAAATTCGATACCTAAAAACCGCAATTATTTTTGTATCAACTTGATATTAATAAATGGATATAAAAAAAAGGGAAGCTTAATTTTATTTAATAGCACCATGTCGAATTAAACATTCGATTGTACCTTTTTGACCGCTTCTACGAGCCCCGGCTAAAGGCGTCACGTTGAACAACGCTTCCTTATGCATATCGACCAAATTATTTTCTAAAATATATTTGACAGCTTCCACGTTTCCAGTTAGTGCTGCCACGTGTAAAATAGTCTGACCTACATTGTCCGTAGCTCCTATGTCAGCCCCCAATTCTATTATTCGCTTCGCTGTGGCTAAGTGACCGCCTTTAATCGCTTCGTGAAGAGGGGTAGATCCCGAAGAATCCTTCGCCCTTAAAAAATTCGAGTCAAGCGACACAAGTTGATCTATCAACTTTTCGTGACCGTGAAACGCTAAAAAATCCTCCATGATTACAAATATTTACGACAATTGGCAAAAGAAATTATTAGGTGTACAAATTAACCCTTACACTGTAAACGTCTTTTGATTCACCTTACGCTGTAAACGGGAGTCATATTGACCCCATGAATTTTTAAGTGAATAAAAGTCTAAAGAAATGTAGAAAAATTCTGGTAGCATCTTCAAACATTCTAAATTGAAGACCAAAAGGGAAAATAAAGCAACAGTTTATTTAAGTAAATTATTTTTTCAATTATATGAAGTGTATACTTTTAGATTCAAAATGTTGGAATCAGTTTGACTCCTGTTTACAGTGCAAGGATTAATTCAGAGCTTTCATCTTTAAATTCTTCGTATTTTCATCAATTCGAAATCGCTACTTTTCTATTATTTTTCAAGTGGCCAATTCGCTTCATAACTGTGAAAATATTTGAATCTGTATTTGACTTCCTTGAGAATAAATATTAAATCTTACAAAATCTTGAAGAGTCAGAATTAATTTTTACACCTAACATTTAATTAACATATCGTTACCAGCGATGTGCATCGCGCTACGGCCATTATTGCTTCGATCGTTGATGCATTTAATAGATTGATTCACTAGTAAATTAAAAGCATTTTGATCACCGGAACGACAAACCATATGCATCGGTGTCCATCCGTCTTTATTTCGTAAAAACGGATTCGCATTCGCCTTCAAAAGCGCGGTGATGCATTCGTACGCCTCACTTCCGGTTTTCGTGCAGGCTAACATGAGTGGTGTCCAATCGGCACGCTTCAAAGAATCCACAGTCGCACCTGCAAATGGAAAATAATGTCAGCACTAATGTCGTAAAACAAAGCGATGTAAATCACATTTTACTTTAGGGTTTACTCTAGAACAGGGCTCGGAGAACTACGTTAGGCGCGGGCCAAACATAAAATAAAAAGATATTGGCGGGCCAATTTAATTCATGATAAAAAGCAATAAAGACTCAAAAAATAGTATATTTTGCAAATTATTTAATACTAATGCGACGAATGAAGGTGTGACTACATTTCTAAGAGTGCATTTGGCCCTCAGGCCTCACACAAAAAAAGATGTCCGTAAAATATGTTTAGGAATGGTTTGACTGAATATAATTCTTGAAATCACCACTTTCAATCGTAAGGGGTGTAAACAGCCTTTGATTCTTTATACATAATCAGTATTTCAGTCTAAAATTTATGATGTTTCCTATAAATGAGTGGTCTATCATGTACTTATTGTTAGTCAATGGTTTTAATTTCCACTTCCAGAAAGCATTAAAAAGGATTAAAAAGAGAGATGCGTAAAAAACAAACACCTTTCTCTATTAAATATTTGACAATATTATGCCGAGCGAATTGCGCCGCTTCGTGCAGAGGTCTTTTCATGTCTTTATTGGCAACATCGGCTCTGAAATCGGGTCTCTCGAAAGCTTCGCATAAGTATCGAACGATATTCATATGACCCTCGCGCGCTGCCACGTGCAACGCGGTGTCACCGGAAGTGGAATATCGGAAGACGGTCCAATCTCGAATGTCATATTTCGATACGAGAGTTTCCACTCTTGACAATTCTCCAGCTTGACACGCGTGCAGGAAATCGCGCGATAGGTTACGATCCGTCATATTTTAAGTTTTTATCGAGGAAAAAACGGAATATTCATTAAAATGAAAAATAGCAGAATAATTTTATTTACAGGAATGAAAGTATTTAATAAAAAATACTGAATAATCGAGTACGCGTGAGGTAAAAATGCCAAGTGGCAGATGCTGCCGTCTCACAGAGAATCACTAAACTATACGAGCTCGAAGCAACGCTATCTACGTTTGATAAAAGTAAAGGGTTAATGGCGCGAAACGGGCTTTGTTCGCAACAAATTCAAACGAGAAATAACCGCATACGTTTCAGATTATTAGAGATTGCAAAATCTGTCACATTAGCATTGTTTGTATTGCAATTAATACTGATCTAAGTTTGCATCTTTCTTGCAAGGACACGTTTTTATCGAAACGATTTATAGTTGTTTTCGATTTCGCTTTTAGGAAGTGAAACTAATTTATTGTAATAGATCTGTGTAGTACAATAGCAGTTGGTAAATGTAAACAACTTAGCAGCAGTAAGGCAACCGAGCATAGAACCATTTTGAAAGTAAAATTAATCGTGCGAAACCTATCCTCGCCATGAGTCATAAGAATCTCGCAATTATAACGTCATAATTGAATCAGAGGGAGCGTATAAGAAACGCACGCTTCTGTAAGGAATAAAATCCATTTTACTTTCGAACCGTGTAGAAAATCCAAGAATACAAAGATTGTTAAGACATTATACGTTATCCTTCAATTAAGGAAAAATTTCTCGATTTTTGGCTAGGTTCTAAAATCAGGTGTTCCATATTACCAACGTTTACCCTATATACAGTTGAAAATAATGCGCTTTTAATTAATTTTATAATTATGGAGCTTTCGGGAAAGAGAGCTCATACAACCCTTTTTCGGTAAATTCTGTTTAATTAACCCTTCCGCTACGAAGGACGTATATATATATGCTCTTTTAAATGACCATAGTTTGCTAAAAGTATACGTATATATTTTTTGCAATTTGCAGTTATCATTATTTCAGAAATTTCAGATTAATTTATTGACAAATACACAGCTTTGCTCGCGTAAACAACGCGCGCCTTTTTAAATATCGAATTATGCAAATATCACGTCGCAGTCAAAGAGTTTATCACTATAACCCCATAATCAATATCCCCAAAAATTTCATTTCAACGTACCGTCCATTTCCAAATTCAGAGTTTCGAAACTACGAAGAATAACTGTATAGGATAAAGTTGCCTAATGCGAGACCTATTTCGGTAAAAAATCGTAAGTTCCGATTAAGGATACTTTTCTTCAAGTTGGATACACGTTTCGAAACTAAAATGTGTACTCTCTTACGGCATACTGGAAAATACATTAAACAAAATTCGATTTCCTTTTAATAAAATAGAAACTAAGATTATATAAATACAGAGACTTAAAAACTTTCCATACATTGAACATATAAAATCTATTACTGTTAATAACAAAAAAACAACATTATTTCTATTTGTTTTACACAAAACGGTGATAGGAGTGGGTCCAAAATTTCCAATCAGTCGCTCATCTTTAATGATCTATCTTACACATAATTCGAAACAAGAGAATCACACGATTTATTTAGAAAGGCAATTTCATTTTTTCCGCGGAATTTCCATAACCGTTATGTCGATGAGAGATAACAATGCGAACAATTAACCACCAATAAAGCGTTTCCGGGCTGGTTGTGCAACCGAGTGTGTGGGTACGCGACGAGCATCGTGTATCGCGAGAAAATCGCATCGCGCGAACATCGTTCAAGGTTCGATTAAAAGCATCCACCTTTCGCTTCGATATAATTGCCGGACTGAAGACGCCTTCGTCGTTTCTTGTTATTTATCTTGCTGGTCGCGCTGCCGTTCGCGTGATGCGGCTATCGATGGCCTTGCCGCAACCTGTATTACGAATTATCCTAATTGATCATTTATAATCGTTTAATATATCTACAGTGTGAATTGTACCATTCGATGCAAGAAGGGCTTCGAGTGACTTTGGAGGAATTTAGAGGAACGTGTCTCTAAACGTTTTGCAGTTCAATACTTTTTATACAGTGACTCAAAGTAAAGCTCGGAATTATTTACAATTATTCGAACGTGTTCCAAAAGTTGATAAATATTCCCGTTAATACAAAAGTTTGGGAATTAAAATGCTTAGAAATCCAAAAAGCTTGGAAATTCAAATGCTTAGAAATATAAAAGCTTGGCAACTTAAACGCTTTGGAATTCAAAAGCTTAGAAATCGAAACGCCTGAAAATTCAGACGCTTGGGAAGCGAAACGCTTAGAAATTCAAGAGCTTAGAAATTTAAACGCTTGAGAATGCGAAAGCTTAGAAATTCGAACACAGGAATAGATTTTTGTATTTTATTAAATACCACCAAATAGATCTGAGTGCAGTAAAAGTCACCATACCGATAATTCAAATAACGTCCATAATTGTCCATAATTCAACAGTGTCTTTTGAAACGCGTGGCTCCTATTCCTATTTTCTAAACGATTAAACATTTAAAGATCGCTCGAGTGCACGTTGTATCTCGATGAAAAATTCTAATGCTCAAATTTGCTGTGATGTACACATAGACCGAAAAGCTTGTCAGGATTGTAATCGCGGTCGAAGGTCGATAACTGAACGATATGTATCGGCATGCGATCTGAATAGTTTCGAATCGATTCAAGTACTTTCGAACACACGTGTGTATAGCTGAATAGTTGCAAGCTCCAACTTTCTGGATCGCTTGATTATTACGTTGGCTCGTAAAACATTCGGATGACGGCGCGCGGTACCAGCCGTGCCTTTGTCAGCCATAACATCGACCAACATGAGTATAATTCACCCCGCAGTCTCGACAATCGATCGTCAATTTGCATACGATGAATCTCCTTTCAACCCGCACCGCATTCAATCGTAGTGTAAAGTTAATTTATGCAAACGACCAAGATTGATATTTCAATGATATTGCCGTTGTTGTTCTCCATCTTAAGCCTTTCTAACAAAGTTATTAAAGCTTCGTCTATCCATGTAGCAGCTTGCCGGAGCGTTCATTCATATCCAATTGAAGACACGAATAATTATGCAACATTTCAATTGCCATCACAATCATTAGGTTGGTGCAAAAATAGTAGTAACCGAGAGAGTTCGTCCCGTTTCTAGGTTTTGTTTTTTTTTTCAAAGACTAGAGTAGGTGTTCCAATACTCGACACTTTAATTATATTATTTAATGGCAAAGTGATGTACAATGTATACAATGACGTACTATGGTGATTTTCGATGCAGTTATCGATCCCTTAATTTTGCAGGAAAGTGTATATGCACGCTCGCTATTTTAATTATAAAAAAGAATAGCAGCTTTTCTAGGTAAGGTATTGCGTGATCCACTTTGCGTATCACTTTTATCTATCGATTAAAGAATAACTTTTGTTAGATATCTTTATTACGTTGAACTACATTCCTGAAACTAAATCTAATCTTCACTCTAACCAGAAATAAATATAAATTTGTATGTGGACATAAATAATCCGCTTTTACCGTCAAGTTTAATATTTATTTTTAACAAGATCAAATACCTATCCTGCCTTAAATATAAACGGCGTTGCTCCCCAATATATTTGCGCATTATAAAATAAACCCATTAATTCATTTTCCTATCTTGGTAGCATATTTTGAATTTAAACTGTACGTTAAACTAAATACAGAAATAGCGAATCGCTTATCGGTACACCTAATAAATAATACAAAACAGAATATAGCAATACAAATGAAACAATAGGAAGACAGTATTTTTACGGCGAATCATACGCAAGATCTTTTTCGTCGCGTTATTTTGCGCAAACGAATAATTAAGGGGCAACCTCGGTGTGTTATTTTCGAATAGGAAGCGAGCATTTCCGTGTGCACGAGCGCACGCGAGAAAGAAAACGCAAGGCACACGGCTCCGCGCGAAGAAATCTGCTTCGCCTGTGAACGTGTTCGCGAAGTGCGGTTGTATTTTATTCTTGTTTTCCGACTGGCGCCAGCTGATCGTCGTCATATGGGATCCGCGCAATTAAAGATTCAATTTCGCATCAAATTATAGTTATCCAGTCTGGGGAAAATGACGTGTTATTACAGGTCTGCCCGGCCTATTCCGTTCCCCGTTCGCTGATGACTTCTTTCGATTCGCGCGAGGGTTTGTCACGAGCAAAAAATGCTCAATGAACATTGTCTGCGGGACGAAAGTAAAATGTAATCGAAGTCGTAATACATAATACTTACAGCGCCCCCGGGGCAAGAAGCATTCCCGTGGCGAGGGCCAGTTCTTCCAGCGAAGGTAATAAGCGCTCTTTTGTTCCTTTAGGGCGGTACGCGAGCGTTAATTTTTCCAGAATGCGGACCTGCTAATAGTCGGAACGAAAATAGCATCTTCCTTACCCAAACGTGTTTGTTGCTATTAACTTGGCGCAAAAATAATTCCGCTGCTTTACTATTTTAAATTTGCCATCCATTTTTCTAACTACCTTTCATCTAGTTGCAATTATCATCGTGTAATACACCGTTGCGAAGAGTGAAATTAGCATTACTAATTTTTTCATACGAGGTCGTTTTCATTGCCCAACGTTGTCGAATTTAAGCGTTTAAATTAATCGTAGAAACAGAACACACTTACGCGATTTTATTTTGTACGAGCTTAAATTGGAACCCAAAGCAAAGAGAAATCACACGAAATATTAATTAATTAAGGTTATTGTATCACGTTTCCCTCGTTTTTAATAATATTCGTAGCACGTTCATTAAAAGAGAAAATCAAACAAAATCGCAAGTTATTAATAACAATAGTGCAAAGAAACACAGAAGTGACCAACCTGAGACACTCGAGTTTGTATTTTAAGGGGTTGATCAGCACTGAAAGGGTTAACTTGGTTACATTGAAACAAGTAGATACTCGCGCAACGAATGGAAAATATATTGAGTACTCATCGCGTTTGCTCTATCCCACGCGTAGCAACAAAGATTTCAATCAGGATGTAGCAGAAACACGGCGACTAAAGTGTCGTGCGCGTAACAGGATGTCTACGAGGCGGTTTCGCAGCGGTAGTTCGCTCGTTATCGAGTTTCCTGTTCCACGCTAAATATTAAGCTCGCGGTTCGCTTAGATCGCGAGCCGATCGACCGGCGTACGAATGTTTGATCGATTCGCTTCGACATTGACCTTAAACGGCGCGCCTCGGTCAAGCGCATTTCGCGTAAAAGAAAAAAAAAATCACCGGCGAGATCGCGTGTTGCGTAACACGTATGATTCTATAGGAATTAAGGAACGATAAGCTGCGCGATCAACGTGTGGTTCGTCTCAGCAATTGTTGCCTTCGCAGAAGCGCCATTACAGATAATCGCCTGAGAGCAAGAGGCACTAGCAACTGGCAACCAACGGGCTAACAGTAGAAAAATCGCGTCAGACGATGCACGATTTTGCGCTTAACCTTGCATTAAAGGATGAGAAGGTTGAGCTGGCCGAGCAATTTCGCGATTGAGAGTTAAGTTAATGTGTATCGGTAAAAAGAGGGCTGCTGGTGGATGCTAAAAACGTGAAAGGATTGTATTAGGTGTACTAGTGAATCCACTACTGATTTAATAGGAAAAAAGCGAGAACTACGGGTTACACTTAGAATATAATGCCACCCCTTTCTTTGTATGCTGATGGCGACTTGTGGCTTCGTTTAAAGTGTAAGCTGATCGATTTTAATCTGAAAAATCAAGCGATTTTGCAGCTGCGAAGATGGCAAATTAAGTAAAAGTGAATTATTCATTGGTACACCTAATATTAAGTTGTAATATGAGAAAAGAAGAGTTGAGAGACTCTGCAATTCCTTTTCCCTAAAAAATGAAAGATGATTTTATTATGTTATTACCAAACTGTGGGTTTTTATGCAGATTCAAGTTTTCATTAACAAAATTAAAGAAATGGAACCTAAGTGCAACGATGAAATTGTTTCATACTGAAAAGACAATTCATTTTTGTACACTTACATTTTCCATAAATGCATAGAAATTTGCAGCCTATTTATCACTTAAATAAAAATCTCATTGTTTGAACATAACGAATATGTATATACAATAGAATTCCGATTATCCGGAATGGCCGGTTAACCGGCACATTTGCGCAACCGTAACTAATTGAACAACATTACAGAAATAATGAACCTGCATATGTGCACTCCGAAACGAAGTATTTAATAAAAGATGAAAAATTATGAAGCAAGTATACGAACACTGTTTAAACAGCCGTCCTGCAGTACTCATTTTTCCTTTTTATTGCATTGCATCGACATCCACTACCAATAATATTTAAGCACGCGAAATACACACATGTATATTACAATTACATATAGTTTGTATCTTCTACATCCATTTGTTCCTGTTAATAAATTGCATTACTACATCATACATAATCGTGTTTAAATTATATTCCTTTTATCACTTTATATGCAGGTATAGTCTAATGATCCGGCACTTTAACCTTTTTGCTACAAATGACGTATTTATACGTCCTGAAAACATGGATAATCATTTGTTAAAATACGCCACCATTTACTTTTGTAATAGTAGAGTAGAATTTCTATTATTGTTAGTATATAATGTACTTTAATTAACGATCCCAAATAGCTAAATATTTGCACGCTTGCTATTTCTAAATTAATAAAAACTACTCTGATTTGTGCATGCTACGACGTGTCACTTAAAACTACGAATTAAGGTAATCTAGGCATAAATGTTCTACGACGTCACGACTGCCTTTGGGTTTTCCCAAAGATTAGTGAAAGTGCAAAGTAATATGGTGCTGATACGCGCGTTGACTCATTTGGCTTATAACACGTTTAATACGCTGAATTTTTGTTTAACCCTTCCACTGTGAAGCCCGTACATTTTACGGGCACTCCTAAAAGCATAAACTATTAATTCAGCGACGATATGTGATCAACGAGATCTATTCGCGTCTTAAAAGATAAGTTTCAAGATTATGTATGCTTTCCTTGTTTGTACTGAATACGTACAGAATTTTTAAACTATTTTTCGCAGGTTTTATACTACTTAGAACCGTCTTTATTGCGGTGCATCGTTATTTTAATCGACGTTGAAAGGGTTAATAACTCACAATCGACCATAATCATTCGCCATCCATAACCAACCGTACGAGGAATCGCATAAAACTGACTAGAAATACGCTTGCCACTCAAAGTGTTAAAGAGAATGAATAAACAATTATTGTCATTTCTTTATATATTTGTTCGAGTGTTTATCGTTTTAATCTCTTTGGTACAAATAAGTACAGGTAATCCTCGATTTGCACGGTAGATTGGTTTCCCAAAAAATACCGAATCTAAAAATTCGGAAAAGGGTAGATTTTACAAATAAAACTATATTATGTATTACATTTTAAATCTGAATACATAATACATTTTGATATGTGTATGTACTTACATATATGCTAGGCAAATTAAACGCATACGTATTTCTTTCAATCTATAAATGAAAAAGATACCTATATTTAATTCAGAAAACAGAAAAAAAAATGAAAAATAGAATTCATTCTGTGTTATTTTTACTTGTCACAAACACGACGGTCTTTTATATCTTTCGCGATAGAAATTCGTATTACACGGCCGGAACGTTGCCAAGAATATTCCGAACTTCGATCGTGTTAAACTGAAACCGTATCGTGCGAAGTGTAAATGGAAGTTTCGTCAGATTTCATCAACCCGTGTAAATCGAGGCTTACCTGTACACCTTAATTGCTCGGTAGTTCTAGCGTTAAAGGAATGTCCATTCTTTCGAGTCGATTCGTTTAGCTTCGCATCGAAGAAAAAAAAGGCATACTTCAAAGAGGAAATACGAAGGAATCATGGTGTATTTTCATATGTAGAATTACGTAATCCACAAGGAGGATAATCGACGACAAAATCTAGTAGCCTCTGAGCAAGAGAATCGAGACGCGAAATAAGTTGATCGACTCGATCCTTCGCTCCAAGTTCTGACGAGATTCTTCAGCGTGCAAGTTCAAGGCTCCGCGGAGCGATACGGATACCTACAAGGTCACCGAGTGTGCAAATACCTTGATTATAGCTACGGACAGGTGCAGTTGCTTTCTCATTGTCGGAGATGAGAGCTGACGTAAATGGTGAGTATCAAAACTTTGTTCAGCACATGTCGAGACTATGCACGTCTGGCCATCATCCTTCGAATAACATCCACAGTCCGGTGAGAATGATATAAGCGCCACCGATCCGTGTTTTCCTTCTGTAAGCAACTTCTGTCGGATGTCTGGTAATTTCTCTGGTTTGCGTTGCTTAATGGGAATAACAGAATTAATCATCGATCGGTGTGTTACTCATTCGACCCCGAAATATCTCGGGAGGGAAAGAGAGAGCTAGACGGAACCGATAAGGTCCTTTCATTCATAAGCCATGACTCTAGCGAACTAGAGGAACGCGTCACACCGGTTTCCACGAATTCAACACTTTCTTAATTTCCGCCTCTTTTATTCAACGAATAGGGAAACTTTCCCTATTACTAAGGTGATCATACATCACAAATTTTTTGATAGTTAATTCGGGATACCTATTTGTCCCGAATTCAATTGAGGCGTTGAGTGGAAGAGTAGTCTAAGTAGATTTTTTTACAAATTTACCATAAATTCCTATTCACGAGCAAGATTATTCTCTTAATAAAACAAATTCGTCAACGTAGGGTAGTTGTCCCAATTACTGACACTTTATGCTTATCTGCGCAATTTCATTGAATTATTTTAGCCGTTATTTAACCTACGAATCATTTAGGTTTGGAGCACAACATTAGTTAACATCTCTTCTATTTATGATGATTTTTTTGTATGTTAAATACGATATATTAATTCCTAATTCATTGAAAATATATAACAAAGTCCAACGTCCCTATTATTGTCATTTGAAAAGTTGTCACTTAAATGGAAATGATCCTGACATATATTAGCTATTCTGTTTGTATGACAGACATTTGTCGTTTTTATGCTCAAACGGCACATTCATCTCCTAATATTTACTTTTCAATATTAAATACAAACATATACGTAATGTCCATGTTACATAAAAATGAAGTCCATATTTAGTATTGAAATTTTCTAAGTCTCGATTCTTCATACATTCGTTCGTTATGAAATAAAATAATTAAAATAACGATTATATGAACACTGCCAGCAATTGGGACATCTACCCTATTTAAAAATATGTACTGCATTACTTATTGGTATGCCTAATAAATGAAATGAAAACTCCATTTGAATCCTACTTATTAATTTACGACTAGGTCAGTGTTAGCTGCTAGTTAAGACCTCGCTGTTAGTCACCGTCTTCCCTCCGTTTTGAAACGGAGACCAGTGGCGGTAGATCGTATCGAAAGAATGGAACAATTGTTTCGAGGTCATGGTCGGATTGCACGGTGAAGTAAATGTATGCCGCATCGATTGTCTTCGACGCGTTGCGATGCACGCGTACGTTGCGAACCATCGTGATAAGGTATCGTGTCCGATGACGCCGATAAACTCCATGGAAATATCGACCACTGGGGAGAGGTAACCGCGTGTAATTATGCGGACTATTCGTTTCGCGGGTTCCGGTACCATCGCGTATCACTTTGCGAACATTCGAGCCCATCGTTCCGTTTGCTATCGCGGCCATTTATAAGTGTCTTCGGTTGGAACCTGAATTCCATACCGGTTCACGTTCTTAAGAAAGACGACGGTTAATTGCGACCCACTGAAACACAGAGTCGGCTAGCTAACTTAAGCCTCTGGCGGTAAATCGAAGTTTAGACTAACAATCGGTCTTGATGTAATAGCCTATAAAGTCACGACACAGCAATTACTGCTCTGAGTTCTAGAAACAGAAACAGCTACAACTTTAATTCTATTCTAAGCTTCAACTTATATATTCCTTAAGAACCCTACATTTATATGCCCTAAAACCCTACACGAAATTGGACTTGTGACATGGCTGACAATTAATTACCTATTCACAACTACTTCCGTGACTCTGAATGACGTCAGAAGTAACCCTTTACTAGTCGATATCCTTGAACCAACTGATTGATTCTAAGCATATCTACTATGGGTATGTGTATCAAAATTACCCACGTTGGAAGCTTCTCGGAACCATCAAGCCAGTGTAACAGTAATCTCCCGAATTCCTACATAAGGATTCCTATAAGAATTCCTAAATTTGAACCCTTCTTTGCGTTATGGGAGTTGCAAAGGCCACTCATAAATTTAAACTTCTCACTAGCCGATCTTTCCACGTTTATAGAGAAGTTACAAATGTAAAAAGACTATTGACAAAAACCCTCTAAAACATTTCCTAGTTTCGAGGCAAACATAAAACCCTTGCCTTACAATAATGAGTCACACTCGTGCTATGGATTATGGCACAGATTCAACAAAACCGTATAATATTAAGGACAAAGTTTAACTGAAACTCTGGTTTTAGCTTTGTATCATAACATTGGAAGTTATCAAACAAATATTACCTATAATAGTCAAATGATTTGCGCATGACACGATATAAAACCAATGATCAACTAATGCTAGCATAAGTAGGCAATCAAATAATCCTAGGACAAGGTGATAATATCTGTACATTCATATTTCAATATCTACGTGGAAAAAATGTCTTTCCTTCGCAAAATTACAAAGCTTTTCTAAAGGAAACAGAACGCGAGTAAATCTAATAAAATTTCGTAGATCGCAGCAGGGATAAATTTCTCTTTATGCCCACGGGGCTGTAGTTTGCCGATCTCTGCTCCACTAGTAGTACGTATTCGCTATGCCATTCCGAGACTTCATCCTGTACCTGCTATCAGCGTCCACATATTCTAGCACACGGCAAAGGCACAAAACCCTGCTCCGTGGCAGACGCTGCAACATTCCAGTGCACGACGACGCGGTGCGGTCGGGTCCCTTGGCGAGAGAGCAGCCGGCGAAAGGGTGCGTCGAAACAATTCCCCGGATACACCTGATCACGGCAGGGAGCCCGGAGCGTTTCCCCGTGAACGGGCGAGTGCAGGTGGGAGGTGGAAGGTGGAGTTACGGGTGACGAGTCTCGGCTGCGGCCTCTGGTAGGGGCCCCTGGCTTCGTTGCGTACCCTGGTAACATTGGACCCCCACTTGCGCGTTTCGAAGTCGGAGTCGGAGGCGCATATACGACGGCTCGACACCGATATACCGACAACAACGACAACGACGCCGACCGGCGACCATCATCCATCCTAGCGTCTGCAGTTGTTGCAGTCGGCCACGGCGCTCACCGTTGAGCACGCGACCGTATTCACTTCTAAACGGGGATTCCCGGCGTTTCCCTCTGCATTTCGAATCGGCCGTTTTCGCATCTCGCGCGGATCAAGGTACGCGCGTTACCGATAGTGAGTCACAGGTGCCACGAAGCAGACTGGAGAACGATTGGAATTCTCTTTCTCCACCGTTCTTTCACGTATTCACGTATACACGTCGAGTGTTGGTATCTCTCAATACTCGCGCGTTTGGATTGCTGTGGCGCGATTGGAATTGGGAAGGCCTGGAGCGAACACACGAACACCGATCGGCAAGCACCGGTCCCCACACGCGTTTCACCCGTGCGTCCACGTCGCGTCGGTGACTCGACGAGTTGTGATTCGGGCACAGTGAGAGTACTCGGAAGAAGGGGTACCGCACAGTGACAGTGAGTAAATCCCGTGAATCCAATGTGCTAGCAAGGATTGCTGGTGTAGTTCAGGATCATACGAGAGCACGGAGAAACGCGGTGACGAAAGAGAAGAACACAGATCTTGATGGAATCGAAACCAGACGAGAGTTCTTCGTCGGATGTCACCTATGCTTCGGCTTCGTAGTATTCCGTGAAACCCGAATATTTCGGAGGGAAAGCGATATATTCACGACGCGCACAACGCTCTTCTTGACTTTCGAAATATTCGTCGACTTTTTGCCTTTCTATTTGCGTAGGATGTTGCTCGCACGAACACCGAGCGCGGGAAATCGCGAGACGTTGCACGATTTTCGTATCGCGAATCTCTGTGCCTTTTTTTAGTTTCGATCGAGTCTCTTTTTGCCAATTTACGCGTTGCTCCGATTAAGAGAGTTTCTATATTTTCGTGTAGACCGGTGAATCACCCGACCGATTCCGTTACTCGCGTTCGCGGAAAGTTCAAGGAAATACGGGCGCGCTCGCTCTGCTCGCTCGTTCACCTGGCCCCTTTCTTAAATCGGTATTTTTAGCAGCCTCCGATTATTTCGCGATCTCTTGCACCCCATTATATGGTAATTGCCGTGACACATATTCAACCACGCAATGTTACTTCATGCTCGAGTAACTTTGACATATTGGAAGCATAATTAGCCAGGACACGCAAAGAACCCGCGGATCTCTTCCCAACTTCCACTAGATTTCCTTCCAAAGGAACACCTAATCGCTCGTTTTCTTTGCTAATGAAAATTCTTCATTCCTTAGAGGAATTAAAGGATAATGTGATTGGGTCTTTTTCGTTCTTTCACACGATTACTTTATAATTATCTGTAGTTTGAAACATGCTGTTCGTTCACCTCGTGTCCGACCTGGAGCTTACAATTAGATCGTCGATCGTAGACGTTCATTGATCGATGCTCAGACACTGTTTTTTTATTCCTGTCTCGTCCAACACATGAGTCAACGTTGCTCGATATCTAATTCGCCGCGAGCCACGTTTATTCTAGCTTTGGAACCGGGTCACCTTTTGCGTACTGCAATTGCAACGCATTTTTCAATCCTTTTAGAATCACTTTGCCCACGCGAATTATATGCTTCGGTAGAGTTCGACGGATCATTCTGTACTTCCTTGCACAGCCGCCACAAATATATTGGGTTGCAACAAAAATATATTCATCCCGTTTCTCTACATGGTTTATAAAATTAGTTATTTGTAAATTCAGAAATCAGTTTAACCCTTTCGCAGTTTAGTACAAAAGAGACTTGGGTAAGTTGTCGAATACGGCACTATAAATTTCACATCTTAAGTTCTTTGTATTATATATAATATAATTATTAAAATGTATTACTTATGAATGGGTGAAATTACGCATTTTTTGTGTATCGAACAATCAAAGCACAAAAAATGATCGTTGAATTGAATTCTTATATGCTTCGACTCGCCTCGATCTATCTCGATTAATCCTTCTTTAAATTTCTTTAAATTCCAATTCATAGCTTATTTCGTTCTTCAATTTTATCCGTGACGTTTTACTCGTGAAGTCAGTGGAATATTAATTTATGTATCGCGATATTAATACTACACTGCGAACAGAAAACACGATCAGACTTTTTGGGCCAACCTAATATTTTGCATATTTAAATTTCCATAATTCACCTAAATACGTCAAGATCTGAAATCTCTGTTAAGATTCATGTTAACGAATGCGGAAAATTTCAAGCGACGCGTTTTGCGCCAGTAACAATCTACCCAGAGCTTTATGATCCCCGTAAAAAGATCGTTGTATCGGCATCGCGCGCTCGTTTCCATTCACGAATCGGTAGCAACGATAAATCACGGTTATCTTGGGGCCAGCTGGAGGAGGTTGCTCGCACGGATCAACGTCACGTTGCAATAACGGAACTACGTCATAAATTAGCGAGCCAGCCTCGGCAACCAGGTAGCCCGATAAAAATTTCCTGGCCACCTCGCGTCACACCGGTTTCTGCCGTGCTCTCGGCACCGTTCCCTTCCACGCGATCCAAGAAGGTCAAGTACTTTTCACCAGCACTCATCCTCCTTCCGGTATATCCACTTATCCTAATCAATCCTTGCATCGTGTTACATCGTGTCCCGAGGATCCAAATCTAATACAATATCCTTCGTTCTCATTTAGAGAAAGAAACCGCAAAAAGATTGCCTACGAAAAATCGTTGGATCGTAAAAATCCAGCTGAATCGAAGAACACTAAAAGGGAGAACCGAGGTTACAAAGATACCCCGTGTATCGAGATCTCCATTGAAATAGGAGATAACTGGAGGAAGCGAGGGCACGTTCAACCCTCGAGAGAGAGAGAGAGTTTGGAATTTTGAAGACAGAAGAATTCGATTGAAGAGGAAAAAGTGCAGGGTGGAAGTTGAAGACGTTACGTCGAAGGAGCGAACGTTTACATGGTCGTAAAACGGTGACACGGAGGGGGTCTTACATGCGTCATCGTCGTGCGGGTACAAATCGCACGCGACCATACGCTTCGACGACAGTACACGTGCGTAACGACGCGCTCGATCGCTCCTGCGAAACACGGGGCTTTGATCCTCTTTCAAGGACACACGGTGATAAATGCGGTGCCGGAGATGATGCCCTCCGCGTTCTCCAAAATGCCCGTCCGGCTCGTCCTCTTCTGCTTCGTTATCGCGTGCAACGGTGAGTACATTTTCATTCCATCTCTCTCCTGTTAATTTGGATTAGGTTGCTCGGCAAGTTCGTGGCATTTGCGACAACTTGCATATTAACACGTTCGCCACTAGTAATTGTAATATTGGTTAACTCGGAGAATAGCATAAAAATTTTACCGGCAATTTGTCCCGTTTTAATTAGTGATAATTTTAATTAATCAACGTTTGGAAAACTTGAAGTTATATAAAGTCGATCATTTCGTATGCAACGGCATAATACGATACGTGTTCTACTTTCGACGACGACGATTCAAAAAACGGTTCGCATAACACGAATATTTGCACAAGATTAAATTGTTTCAAGCGTACTCATCGCCATGAACTGACATTTCCGCGTCAATTTGTTATGACCAACACTTTGCGTATTATCGAGAAACAATGGAATTAGATAAGTGGTCCATGAAAACTATTAAGCGATACTACCAATCAACCTCGGTTATCTATACGACCATTTGACGTGATTCGTCAAAATTGACGTCAGAAATTTTTAGTTTCCTAAGTATTAGGTTGTCGCATATGAAATGACTGATTTTACTTTTTACAAATGATTAATTTTTATTTTACTTAGACACATATGGAAAAATATATATGTACCTCAACTTTTACGAAAAAATGACATATCAGACTACAGAATTATTATTAAAATGCACTTGTAATCTGCGCGCAATATCTTTAACTTTTTCACACCCTTAAAGTCTTCTTCAAGATTCTTCAATTGCACGTATGAAATTTCCTTAAACATCTTATTTTATAGCCCTAGTCTAGATATCCGAAAGTGTTTCAACATATTCTTTGAGATTTTTTACGTGATTTAAACGTGGTGCGAAAATCATCACGAATTTTAAAGACAGTTGATAATAATTCAAAGCGACAGTGTTATGCAGGATTAAGAAAAAAATAGTTTCTATATAACGATGCAAAAATTCTTCGAGCAAACGAAAATGACAGGTAGTGTTATGATATCGGCTGGTTAAGATGGAGGAATTAATATGCGGGGGGGCATCATTTTTACGACTTCAAAGGCCTTAAACTCGACAAGGGCCTCGTAGCCTTTAAGCCCCATCACAGTGGTTGCATTCGAAATGACTAGCGACGAGGGCATTGGTTTTTCTGTCACTGACACGTGATAATTAATTCACTGTTGATCCAAGTGCCGAGCTTTACTCAATCTATAAATGACCCACGCTTAGGTGTGCAAATTACAAAGGCTCACAAAATTGATCAAATGCTATCGTTTATTATATCTATTATTTAATCAGAATGCAATTGCTTACTATAAAGTTTCCTAAACACACTGGAACTGCAATTTGAATTTTTATGTTCCCTTCATTCGAGGCTCGATTGATCTAAGAAATTCATATTTTAAATAATTTTATGGTAATGCTATCATTTGATCGATTTCGTGATTCACTGCAATTCGGTATCTTTACGTTGAACTAGATAACTTTATGAACGTACTAACATCTTTTTTCAAAGGGAAAATTCGTGAATTGCCCAAAGACAAATAGGAAAAAGTTGTCCAAAATAATGAAGATTGACAGAAAGCTCTTATAACCACTAAATTTTATTTATTTATTTATTTATTTACCTATATTGGTTGTTCAGCCAGTTCCTAGCAATATTTGAGGAATATTCAGAAGCAATATACAATAATGAGTTATTGTATAATGTTATACTTAACATTAAATAATTTTATAAAAAAAGAAATCATCGAATTAATTTGCATACCTAATATTCCGACCTTTCAGTCAATCTTAACTCTATCACTAGACTATAGATTTTTATGCAAATTCAGATTTTTAAAAACACGACCAGTAGAATGGAACCTAAATGGAAATTAGTTTCACCCTCCAAATATAATAATAACGTCTACTGTACTGTTCCAAATTATGTGCATACCGCAGTGTTTTTACCGTAGTTAAATTTTCCATAAATGCATAAAAAGTCCGCGCATTCGACGCATTAACAAAGAACTTTCGCAAAATGTTCTATACCCCAAATGTTCTATAATCCCAATCTTTTGAATGCAATCTACTCTCACGCGAAACCTAAATTACCTAAATTCCTTGCCGCGGACAAAAGGTCCCAAATGGCCCCAATTCTCGCTCACAATACCAAAATCGCGTGGAAACGGTTTCTCGAGCAATACCTTGGCAGTGAAACCACCATTCAAGGCGATTCCGTTGGAATCTCTTTCTCCCTTCCACTTTAATTTCATTAACCCATTAAGGAGCAACGCGTTTTGACGCAGCATTTCGTTTGCAATTTTTGTCTAGCCAATTTACATTGCTGAGTTGCGTTTTTCGTCAATGCGTTTTGAAAAAGCATCCCACAGATCTGTGTAATAATTTTTGCATTACTATTTATATACGTATTTAAGTATTTAAGGTAAACGTTGCGTTGGTAATATGGAACACTTGACTTTAAACACTGGCCAACGATAGAGAAATTTGTTTTCTTTAACAAAAGTAACGCGACAAGATGAATAAACTGATTCATAATCATATTTGAATTGTGGAAGTGTGTGAAGCAATTCAAGTGATTTGGTATTATAGTAAGAAAACTAACGGAAGTGAAATTCGACAGTTCGAAAAATATCTAATATGAAACACCTACAAAGTATGTAAAGAAACCTAAAGAAACCTTATATTTATTACGTAAAATGAATATTTGTTTAAACGAAATATAGAAGTAAACGAATACCTATTTTATCGATACAGTTTACCTCCACTAAAATGTTTAACCATTTGAGATGTAGTCTTTATTAGAGATGTAGTCAAAAGAGCAAATAAGGATGCACTTACATCGCATTATAGATTTCTTCAACTTTCTATCGTCTTAATTCTGTCGATGCAAATAATTTCATCTTGATTGTCGGTAGTTTTAGCGTTGAAAACATAGCACGTGTGCGCCACGCGATCGTCTGGCGAAAAGCTGTGTTAGCGGGTTCGATTTACTTTCGTCCACGACGCGTGTGTCTCGTCAGAATCATAAACGTCGATTTTCGCCTGTAACAGAACGGAGGCGAAATCGTGGCGATCTCCAGCGCGCGTAATCAGAGCGAGACGCGAGCCATCGCCTAGAATCGTCGGCTCTTGCGTATGTTACGCTCTGCGCTCGCCTAGACAATTAGAACTGTAAAATTCGATGCTTCGTTCACTTTGTCTAGATTCTCTTCATTAACTCCTTGCCATATAACGAGATACACTCGTGGTTCTAACTATGATTCAGTTACAATAAAAATACGCTGTACTTTTTTTAATAAAGTTCAGTCTTAATTCTGGTTTTAACTTTAATAGATCGAAGGCTACCAAATGAAAATTACGTATAATATTTTAGCGTTTTGTATTCGACGCAACGTTAAAGTAGAAAATAGCGAACATCCCAATGAATAGGTCTCGAAAAAATGGTATAGCAAGGAGTTGTTTCATCAGAAAACTTCATAGACGAATTTTAAAATCGACGACTGGAGACGATCCACCTAAAAATGTATATTTGATTGGTAAATAGTAAAGATAAGTCGTACGCCCAATTTTGATTAATTATAATTGCTTCCAATATAAATATAAAATAACGTGCTTCTGATATGAATATAAACATGCTTTAGAAAGCAGGAAATTTCTGAGAAAGTAAAATACTACATCCAAAACATTGGTAATTCGTAAGACGAATTAACTCGTCGTCCCTAGTTACCAAGTACAACTTGACTGGAAAAATTCGATACTTAAAAGCCGCAATTATTTTTGTACCAACCTAATAATTAACAGTCGGTAGTTATCTATAGTTAGCAGGTAGTTTACTTACTCCCTTACAATCGTCGGTTCTTTTTTCCAGTTTTGTTTTTTCAAAAACTTGTATCTCCTCGTGTAAGGAATGCGAAATGAATGTTATCTCTGCATCGAAGTTCAATTGCACGCAATGATGTTACATGTTAAAGCGTGATAAAGGAAATTGGCCGTTTTTGTTTGTTTTTTTTTTTTTTTTTTTTTCTTCTTTTGCGTAGTTGCTTAAGGATTGAACACAGTGATTATACGGAGAGGAGAGTAAACGAATGGTCTTCTCTTTCTCCGGTGATTCACAGTGCATGGTCCAAGATCGTCCCGAGTTCTTTACGCTTGATCGGTTCGATTTGCATCGTTCCCAGCAGAGAACTATACTGTCGAGATCAAACGTCTTCACGGCGACTTGTTAACTGTGCTATTGGAAACCTCAGTCCTACTTATTTCAATCCTTTCTTATTTCATATTTAACGTTCGTTACACGTAGCCTGTCACATATCTCGCGACCTCAACCGATTCTATCGATTAACTTTTTGTCTGATGTAAAAGTAGTAAAAGATTTCATGAATCTGGATTAAGTTTTTGTTCCGCTGTACGTTATCGATGTACACGGCGTGATCAAGTTCGGGGACTTCTGCAACAGGTAGCCTTTAGAAGTTACGCAAAGCGTAAGCGATTTTTAAGTTATCATTCTTCATCGTTCTGCCAACTGTAGTCGAAATATCGGTACAATCGATTGAATAGATCACGAGTACGGTAACGGGCTCAATTACCGGATAATGGCTACATTTCTTAAAAATTAAACAAGAAGCATGCGGTAATTAAATTAATATACACCTTTAACCGTTTCGCTACGAAGGACGTATATATACGTCATGAAAACTTGGCCAGTCATTTGTTAAAATTCTTCTATACCCTGTTTTTAAATCACAATAATGCGTCTATTATTGTTAGTCTATAGTGCACCTCAATTGATGGTACAAAATATCTAAATATTTGTATGCATACCATTCTTAAAGTAATAAAAATTATCCTTATCTATGCATCAGAAATGCTTATCAATTCTAAGGTGCCGTATGGAAAGGATTAGTAAGCTTTATATACTTTATTTACAAATGCAATGAACACTAGATTTCCGGAACCCGTCAATTTGACGGATCTCGAGTTTTATTCACAAAGTTAGAAAAAACAAGAATATTATCTTTTTTTTTTGATGCAATAATCTCCCTAACTTTGTAGCTTTGAGTATTTATATATAATATAACTATTTTTCAGGAAATCTGTGAAATTATACTCTCAGCGTTCGTAAACCTAGCGTTAAAAAGCATTGCAGTAACTTTTCTTCTTTTCTTGTTTAATCTTTAAGAAATGGATTCATTGTTCGATAATTAGGGTTGGACACGATAATCAAGCTACAGTTACCCAAGGCTAAATATCCAAATTTAGACTCGTACAATAAAATCGTGTAAAAGTTTATTTTAGTCAAAATGAATTTTTCTTATAAAATGCGGCGTGTTTTTGTTTCATTAGGACCATAATCGACTCCCACGAGTGTAGCTCGTAGTTTTAAGCTAAAGAATTAATTATCGGCCGTAATATCGATCGTGAAATGTTAATAGCATTGAGAATCTAGAGTTTCGGCGGCGGTGAACTTTTGTCGATCGTTTTTCGTTGTCTTCTCGTAAAGCATTCGCGGCATAGTCGGGGATCAGTGTGGCGTGCTCACGGCCCGAAAGAACTGGTTCTTCTGCGGAGGGTGGTTAAACTCGATGCAATGCGTGCATTTAGTGAAACATCGCTCTGGAATGCAAACACGTGGGGAAGGGTAGGAACCTGCATGGGAACTATCGTACGATCCTGCGTTACGATCCACACTGCTGAATTTTATGCGTTCCATAGACACGTTTCGCTCCCGTCTAGCTTCTATTCGGTTGAAGCACACAGTTAATCGTTTGCAGGATATCAATGATCAAAGTGAATCATAACTTATATAGGGAAGTTCAGATCAGTCTTCTGCATAAGCTGTTATCTGTAAAATGTACTCCTAGATTGAAATAAATAAAATCAAGTCTAAGATAAAAGCTAAACTAAACTACAACCTTGTAAGTTCGGTGCACAGCTCTTAGCTTGGTATCATTTTCCAAAGAACGACAATTCAACTGTTTCATAAGATGGTAGATTCGTAACTTACACATAATTCCATATGATTACTTATGAACAATTATTTAAAGCAAAAGTTTATAGAGGTACACCAATACGCGTGAAAATATATAGAAAGTAACATGTAAAACCTTATCAGTTTTTGTTGAATTGTAATCATTAATACGATAAACCATTATTATTAATTTCTATAACTTATCAGTCACCGAATCTATACTTCAACGAGTACCAATATCTGCCCGTCGTTTCTGAAGAACGTTTCTTCTTCGTACATCATGGATCCTCCGAAAATCATTGTCTACAATCTTCAGAAAACATTGATAGGCAATCCTTGACGTTCATCGGTAGAATTTTTCGCCCTCTTCTTCTTTCTCTTCGTCGCAGCATCGAAAACGCATGGAAACAGCGTTAACTAACCGGTCGTGGAATTTTTATCGACTTAATCCAATATCCTTCTTCTTCCGCGCTCCGTTTATGCAGCTTCTCAAAACAGCGAAAACAAAGAGGCTCGGCGGCGCGGTATCAATATTTTCATTCGCTCTCGCGACCGAACTACGCTGCTACGAGAAACAGAAACACGGTTCAATGGATTTTCGGGGTTAATCCTGGCCATGGGCCACGCATCGATCTTGATTATCCGAGTGAATGGATGTCGAAGAGGGCGAGTACCAATTGTTCGCGCTGATCCGAAACGTCCATCGAACGAATTTCAAGGTTTGCAAAGCTACTTTAGGTTTAAAAAAAGCTATTTAGCCTTCAGTTAATTAAAAATAATAGATACTAATTGACGCTTATGACCAAAGCGATTCACTGAGGTACTAATTCTATGTACCAGATCAGTTAATACATAATTAGAAGTATACAAAGCCGGTCAGAGAAGATGAGAGGTTTTAATATAACGAGATGGAATATTAACCCTTTACAGTCGTAATATTTTTGGTGTAAATTTCACGTTTATGAAAATTATCGTCGCTTATATACCGGAAATTGTAGATCCAATGAATTATTACTAGACTGCGAATTTTTATGCATTTATGGAAAATTTGACTGTGTAAAAAGCTAGAAAGTGCACGTCATATGCATAAATATGTAGAAGATCTAAAATAAAGCACAAATTGTTGTGTTTAGAGACGAAAGGGAGCCTCTATTAAGCTTCCATTCATTTAGGAATGTCTCTAAAACTAAAAAATTGCTTAAAAATTCGCAGTCTAATTATTATTTAGAAAACTTATAAGTTGTACTCAAATGAATTTATTCTACTTACATGGATTATCGTATTCTGCTAAAAAGCAATATTTCTCTTTACCTACGACAGGAATGATAAAAGTACTTTACCGGGAATATTTCGTGCTTCGATCGCAAGGAATTAAAAGTAATTGAGGATAAAATATCGGGAGACGTTAACCGATCACTGACAATGAAGTATTAGGTGTAGAAATATAATTTTGAGCCCTTGGAAAGAATAAGAATAAGATTTAGTATTTCGTTTAGAAAACAATCGAATATAGTCTTAATATTGAAAATTATCAACACTTTTACATTTAGGAAGCAACATCGCCACTTGAAAAATAGCCAAGTAGCGATTTTAGATTAATAACAAAGATAAAGGCTTTGAATTACTCTGTACATCCAATACAAAAAGCGTAGATCAGCAACCAGTGTTCGATCCTCAAGAGATGTCATATTTTTTTAAGAAATGCTTGGTATTTGTGACGTGGAATTAATTGATGGGAAAAATGCGAATATTTGTTCGTTTTGCAGGGCTTCCTTTTATTCTGGAGTTAGCGCGAACGTTAATGCGATGGGATCTCGATTAACCGGCTTAATCGACGCCGAGGCAGACCGGTTAAATCGAAACCCGTGGGGATCTAATTACTTTAATCCACTTTATGTACGCCCTCTTACTATCGCGTACATATGGTTTATTCATTCAGTCAACGTTGGACGACTTCTACTCATTGGTTCATTTTATCTTTACCAGAAACCGTTCATTCTTTTTTTTTGTAAATAATCGATCTATTTATATTCTAATCACACACATGTTCTAATCAACGTTAAATTCGCCAAGCTTCAAGCTTTGTACGCGTGCAAAGTAAATACATTACTTAGCGCTAAGTAATTTTAGGAGATTGGCGCGTTGCTAGATTTATTTTCGTGGATCAGGCGCATACATGATATTTAATACCAATATTGTAATCTTTATTAATCACTACGATGCTTCCAAATTCATATTTGGTGAACATTTTACACTAATTGTTTGTTGCGATGAAAGGGTACACGTTTGTAAACTCTACGTATTGTATTTAAAATAGGTCCCATATAAAAGTTTAAGAATAGCTTAGAAATTATCGCTTCTTTAGAAAATCGATTCAGAATCGAACATCCTTACTCTCAGGCCATTCTCTCCTCGTCGATTTTGTTCGAATCGATTTGGGAACGCCCTCGCATTCTTTCCGCGAAACCTAACCGCAGCAATCATGTTTCCTCGAACGATATTTCCTCCTCGTCATCGAGATATCGATAGGAATAGGATGCGGAAAGGTTTCCTCGAAAATGAGACTTACGTCAATGGTGTTTAACCAGCTGAAGGAAAAAGCCCGAAAGAATTACAGGAACCGTTCCAAGGTGTTCTCTTCTGGATTTTACGCGACCGTGATAATGAGTCCCGTTGTTTCATCTCCATTGTTGAATTACGTGTTATATCGCACAGATAAGACACGTTGCGATCGCCTAAAATAAAAGAGTGACACATTTATCTGTTTCTGCGACAATTCGCAAACCTTGCGTTAATTTCATTTCGTTAACATTCCGATGATTTATAAGACCGATGAAGAGTTGGGACCAAAAATGAGTAAGATGAGTAAAAAAGTTCGGTGTAATATCTCAGACACGGTACAGAATAGACTTATCACTAGATCAGAAGTGGGCACGCATGAGGTGAATGAGAGCCGCATTCCGGTTTTTCATGTACCGTAAAGAGCTACGCCATAGTTACACGGTATTAAATACACGAATTCAAATTTAATTTTATTAATATGGTTACATGTTCAACGCAAGCCTTAGGTGTTATATATATATACATATATGAGAAAATATAATTAAGAGAAAGAAAATACAAACGAACTATTTTTATTAATACGATACATCACAATTAACGATATTGCTCAATTAACTCCTTAACGCCCAAGCTCGTGAGTGTCACAGGTTTGTCTGAATTATGCTTCTTTGTACACTACTATTATTAATAGCTGGAGTTTCTATCGTATCCTCCTTTTAACTCTCTCTATTTTCACAATACGCCACTAAAATTGAGAAAAAAAGAATGTAATGCAATATCCTCAAGTTATGAATTTGTGTAATAAAATTGGTCACTTTAATTGAAGAAAAATGTGAGCGTCAAGAAGTTAAAAGGATAGTACACCATCCGTTAATTTCAAAGTTCCGAAAGGCGACATTTCATATGCTTCAATTTAATACATTGCATGATCGGTCTACTTATCTAGTCCGTGATAATGTTTGCGAGCCGCAGATGTAACATAAATCGATACGTGTGCGGAAAGCGATAGACGTAGAAGCAAAATGAATCGATCGTTGAACGTTTCTTTCCGTGGAGAACAATCGGAGGCCAATTTCACGCCAGCGGCAGCAGTCAAGTGGGTCACCTGAAAAAAGTACACGTCAGAAGTTAGTGATAATGATTCGCCAAGTTTACGAGTAATATTTCAAATCGCCCCGATCGATCGTCTTTACTTTACGCATTCCTCGAAGGCTAGTTTCCTGAAATCTCGGCGCAAACGTACATACGTTTCCTCTTGTTTGCGAGATAAGTGGGTACACATTCGCGAAAAATACTAACCAAATATTCCCACAAGTCAAACTTTTGTATACTCTGAGAATACAGGGTGTCGTAACTAATGGGATAACCACCGAGAGGATGTTTTTACATGAAAAAAAAGGAAACGAATAAAAAAAATGGTAGAGTAAGATTTGTCGCGTTGAGATTTCGTTTTGGAAAAAATTCCTGGAGAACGTTGCGTAATCCTGCTACGGTCTTTGGCTCGTTTTCCACCTTTTTAAATGATTTCCTAATTGGAGGAGGGATACAAGGAAATTGCTATTAATACACGTAACTCTTAGCTTCAATTTTATGCTAAGGGATAGCTTAATTCGCAAATTTCGAAGACCATAGCTGGATTAACCATTAACTACTATCGTCGGTCTGTGACACCGCTAACAATCATTACTTATTCATCTCTATTTTACTTTCTGCGCGATTCACAAACTTGTCACTCTGGATGCTTTTCAATTATAGTGTATATAAGCGAGTAATTATTAGCAGTCTTACAGACGTAAGTTTTAATGGGTGTAGTAGTTAAGCGTTTTATCTACCGCTTACAAATGAATTGCAAACGCACCATCGATTTATTCCACTTTATTTAAACCACTTTATACGAACATGAAAAACTAGCAAAAACGGATATCCAGATTTTCCGTAGAAAAAGCTTGAATATTATGTTTATAGCGTTATAGTAAATATAGTTATAGTATTGTGTTACTATCCGAATATTCGAATAGATCCAGCCCGTAGTTCCGATGATCGAGGTTCCACTGTGCTTACGCAAATTTAATTTACACTGACAATGAGTCATAATCCCTTCGACAACTGCTCGTTCTTCCTTCAAAACTGGAACCCAGACGAGATTTCTGTCGTTTCCATAGTGAAAAGCTCGCGAAAAGGCAACGCCCAGTATATTTTGAGTTTCACAACGTCTCTCTACGTGGGAAAAGAAATCGGTCTCTCTAATTGTCTTCCCGGAGACATCGGTGGCGGGTTAACGACCGTAGTTGCGCGCCTATCGTCTCGTTCTTAATTACGGAACAAAATCCTCTTCGACGTGGTTCGAATCACCGTTTTTCTCAGTTCCTCCTCTCCTCTGGTGGTCGTTTCTCGCTGCGAGAAACCGCTGGCCTTGTCTTACGGTCGATAATCCTTCGGATGAGATTCCATTGTTGCGGAATTAGTCATGGTGATACCTTGCGAAAATATATCCGGGATGTTGCTGGGCCAGTTCGAATACTCGAAATACCGATCTTCTTAATCGATACCATCGGAGACTGGTTGACCGTTAGGCCACTAATCGACCCACAAAAAGTTCGCTGTGGTACGGTACCGGTACGTAAATGGTAAAACTGGAGAACGCTAATTAACCCTTCCGAATGCCACGTAATTTTAAGAGATCGGTGCGTTCCTAGATTTATTTTCACGGATTACGTGTACATATTTATTTGTTTATTTAGTAGTACACGGGATAAAACCTTTTAATATATGTACATAACTTACAAATTTAGACTTAGGTGGAACAAAAGGTGAAGTACTTGACGCTTGAAGCAAGCGGAAGACGAAAAAGTATCCCCTCCTCTACACGTGTTATTAATATTAATAAATACGCGATTCAATTAAACGAAACTCGAATTAAAGAGGGTTAAAAGTGGGCTTCGAAGAAGAGGTCCATTTAGTACGAATTTCTTAACGATCACTATCGTTCGTCCTTGAGTATAATTATCACACGTGATATCAGTAAATGAAATTTGATTATGATACACGAATTATTTTTAACTAATTTTGTACAGAGTATTTTGGCACCTGCTGATTATGATAACAATAACAGCGTGATGATATTATCCATGATTGCAGTAACCGGTTTTCTCCAGATAACATGTATGAATGAAAATAGAATGAAATAGAAAGTGGTAGCAAAAGTGTTAAAATTTCGATTGGGCAAGTTTGCTCGTTCTTCTGTTGCATTTGAAATCAATCGAAGGCATCGGTGGGAAATGCAGTGGGTAATGAGCGAAAATTACGTGGCCAAGTATCAAGGACGCGGTGAAGAAAGTAAGAAAGTATGAAGAAAGTAAACCTAGTGGCCTTGGACTGGCTGAATGAGCACGGCGTGGCTTAGATGCTGCGCGATCTCATTTAATTCTCCTTTTTTCCTTTCTTCTTTATCTCTTTCTAAGTTCATGGGTTGCATTAGGATTCTTCTAGGTAGATGGAACGCTTAAGTGTTTTTCTTTCCGGTGCAAACTCGTGTAATTATTTAACAGAAAATTATGGTGATACAATGAACAAAACAACGTAGCTAAAGGTTACGTGGTGTTTATTAATATATCAAGTTGTAACACCTGCGTACACGACACCACCTTATGCAACGATTCTCTCGGTTCAGCAGCGCAAAGTCAGACGATGGAAGATGTTAGGCAGGCGAGTCACACTTCCCATCGATACTTTACAATGTTAGGTTGGCGCAAAAAGAGTCGCGGTTTGTATCGAATTTTTCCAATTAAATTGAACCTGTTAACTGAGGACGATGAGTTAACTCATCCTACGAATTGCCAACGTTTTGGATGTAGTATTTTACTTTCTCTTTATAGTGGAAGACATTAAATTTACCCTAAATAATATTAATTCCATTTTATTAATTTTTATTTCTTCGTATGAAACGTAGTGCTAATTTCATCCTTAACAATGGTGTGTTATATGATCGTAACTAGGTAAAAGCTAACTAGAAAAGTCGGGTGGGCAAATCTAAGATACTAAAAACCGCAATTATTTTTGCACCGACCTAACACATGAACCGATGCTAAATAGTTACTGAAAACTGAGGAATGAGGAAGCAACGGGTTAATAATCCATTGTATGTAAATCATAGCTATTCTGGGAGAAAGTTTTTCAATAAAAATCTTGGATTCTCAACTGATTACTCTCTAAAGCGCACCATACATCTTTGCTTCTCTACAACTCCTAAATGTCTCCTATTTTCCCACCTAATATTAAGCCAACAAGACTCTGTTACGTAAAATAATTTCCACGCTACTTCGCCTATTTAAATTCTTCTTAACTTTTTAATACAACGGAATATTTTTATTTAAAACAATCTTCCGCAATACTCTGCAACAACAATAGCCATTGCAAAGTGCAGGCTGTGTGACGTAACCACGTAGGCCATTTGAATCATCATTATCATCATCACTTTCCTATAAGAAGGAACGCGATTTCGCGATCACTCTCCAACGACGTGGATTATAAATTCTGGAGTTTACGCGGCGCAGAGATGCAGCGAAATTATATTGCTTGCCTGCTACCGGTATGCCGGGGCAACATCGTCGTAAAACCGCGGAGGCAATGAGTATGTCAATGTAAAGTGGGAAACGACCTTCCAGTGTCAGCGACCACCTTTGCTCGTCTTGAGGACGAGCACGGCGAACGTAACGAGACAATACCAAGGACCAAGTTCGGCATGGACACGTATTACATACCGTGGCCACGTAGAAAGTATGGAACGGTGCACACGGTCGCTCTTTCATTCAGAGAAATTTGACCGTGATCGTTCGACGAACAAAAACGGCCGACTTTCCATACAATTAACCATACAAGCCGCGAATACCGTTTCCAAATAATTCTTCGCGATCTTCTTTAACGCTAGAACTACCAAAGCGAGGCCAAAATGTAATGCGTTTGTAATTTTTGTATAATAATTGTGCGGGTACCTAAATTTACTGCAGTGCGGTAAAGTTAAGATTTTTTTTATAAATAATGTGAATTATGAATAGTGTGTCGGGAAATGTAAGAAATCGTAGCATTTAGAAAAAGATATGAAATACATTATCAATTTTATTCACTTCTAGTTAAATAAATGAAGTTTAATGTAAAGGAAAGTGATTGTTCTATTATTCGGCCACTTTTATCTCCCTGTTAATTCGGATACGAGATTCTATACTGCATTTCTTGTGTATTTCTTCTGAGGAACTTACAGGGTCCATTAAGCAAACTGAAAATTCTGATTTTGTTTAAACTTTAGGAGTTGGTTGAGGACCTTAAAATATGTAAAATATTTCTTTTATCTGCTACAATTCGGTCCTTCGAAGTGAAAATGCCCCTTAAATCTGTGAATAGTACTAAAGTATATAGTACTCAATATAGAAATTTAAAATGTCTACCGTTTTGATAATTATCTTATCTTAAAAATCATTAAAAACCTATTAAATTTTCTTTATCGTAGTTTTAATGATACATAGAGCTGAATGTACTTTTATCTTAAAGGATCGAATTGTAGCCAATAAATAACAGCTTTGAACATGCCTTAAGGTTCCCAACAAACGCACAAGGTTTAAAAAATGTCAGAATTTTCGGATTACTTAATTGTGCCTTGTTAATCATTTAGCTTATGTGGAATTTATATTGTTCGATGATGACTGGGTAACACTAAACCTATAGAAGTGGAAAACTATCGATAGTATTATCGATGCCATCGATGGTTTTGGTCTATCGAATGAGTATCGATAGTTAATCTCTGTTATCGATAATTTTTCCCGATAAGAAATCCGTTTTCAATACTTTCTTATATTAACACATTTTACAACTTTACTACTCTTTTAAAGTGAAATGGAAGAGTTTTTACGAAAAAGATCTGTTCGTAGTGTACTATCGCTTTCATAAACTCGGCTGCTTTGGTTGGCGTAATCAAATATTTACATTTTATAATACTGTATTGCCTTTCATTTGAGCGGCAACGTCGCTTATTGTTAGTTTAAACCGCATACGTAGCTTTGATTTTGACATTTCAATACATTAGATCGGATAACAACGAAAACGCGAGTCCATTCAAAGAATATAATATTGATATTCTCTTCCAATTTACGAATAAAAGTAAAATGGCTACTTACAAGTTAATGATATCTTAAGTCATTGAACCCCTTAATTATCTATAAATTTAAATAAACCACTATCGAAGATCATCGATAAACGATCGATATTTTATACGAATCTATCGGAAAATGTGCATCTAAAAATTAATTTGCGCATTATTATTTCAAATCGTGAGTTTCCTGCGTTTGATTTCACATACATAAGTACAAGTTTTATTTAAAGACTGGTGATTTGATCGGATCGGCAGAAATAAGTATACAGCAAGAGTCGGCAGATTTAATGTAAAGTTTCAAGAGAAACGGAAATCGCGAGCAGGCTCCGTATAACAACGAAGCATACGATGATCCGAAGGAACTCAGGTGAACATATATGTAGGACACATCGGGCAGGAAGCTACGACAGTCACGTAGACAATCGCCTTGCGTCGCGCGTCTGTCACCATGTGCAAATAGAACCAGGGACGGATCGATAATAAAATATTTGTGAAAAGGGGAACCACGAGGAATTAGCGTCGCGAAACTTAACTCGCTGCCACGCCAAAAGAATACTAAATCACTCGTCCTGAGTTCTATTCTTCTCTCATTTCATAGAAGAGTCGTTCAATTTACTTCCTGTTTTTTCATCTCCGTAATGCAATATGTCATTAACCGATTTGCATCCGCAAATGATGATCACCGTCACTTGTCACGATAATTTATTTGATTGGAAAGAAAGAACATAGCGTTTTTCACCGGGTATCGTTGAAAGAATGTATTACAGTACATCGTTTAAAGAGATGCAAATATCTGGAAGTGTGGAATGTTTAAGTTACTTAGTTTTTATTAATTTAGAAATAGTTTATGAGCAAACAGTTAGATGTTAGTAACATTATCTAAAATCCAATACATATTACCGATAATAAAAGTATCACTGTGATTTTATAAACAGTATAGATGTATTGCAGCAAATGACAACCGAATTTTTCAGGACGTATATATGCGTCCTTCGTAGCGAAATGGTTAAAAATGCTACGAACTTTCGTTCCAACCCGACGCATCTTATAATATTTAAGGGATAAGAGCGACCATTGTATTTAAATTCTATGTCTTTCGTTTTGTTTATAAAGCGATTGAATCCGCATAAAAGATCCGCAATCTAATGATACGCGTCTGCCCACACCCAGTGTCAAACGAATTCTTCGACGAAAAAAATCATATCGATTTGACGATCTCTCGACGAAAATTCTTTATGTGAGACCAGTTGGCAATTTGGAGAGACGTGATCGTATTGTAGATACTTCTGTCGTGCTATTCAAAATACTCGTGGAATTTTTGAACATGTTTAGCAATCTGTGAGGCAACAACACCACTTTAATATGTGACTTTCCTTTTCTACAAATCTTGCTAAACGTATATATCTCTGAAAATTGTCACGTAGCCACGTAAACCAAGTCCTGGGAAATACCAGAATTTTACTCGACTCGATATTCAATAATTCTCTTACTGATCTTTCTGTTTACAGGTGTACCTGTACCAGAGGAACCTGATGGTGCTGCCACGATCAACGCCACCACGATCAACACTGTCTCCGTGGATCCTGAGATTCAGGGTCACTCGATGGATGATATCTTGCCGGGGACCAAAGCTCCACCGCCAACCCCTGTGATATTCGTGGATGTTCCTGAACACACGGAAACGGAACTCGGTTCTTCGGTGCTTCTCGCATGTAGAACCGCTAATCCTGTGGCCGAGTGTCAATGGTCCTGGCAGCCTTTGCCTCCGGTTCACCTGCCACTTCCCGATATCAGCGAAACCCCAGCAACGAGTTAGTTATCAATGCTTTTTTTTTATTTAACCAGTTTCTTTATTAATAAAGTAACCACTCTAAATTCATTTTTAGATGTATTAATCATCGCACCGACGCATATTTTTATTGTATTAAGTTTTTTAATAAAATTTATACTTTCAGAGATCCTATATTATCAGAGAATATAGATAAATATCCAAGTTAAAGAATGATATAGTACAAGCTGTCGATTTATGTGCGTAAATGTCTTATTTTCTCTGTAAAAAGTTCGCCTTCGTTAAAAAAATGCAGCAATGCCCACAATTACCTTAGTACAAACGGAATTAAAACGAATGCGATCCTTGGGAATCTTTAACGCCTTCCGTTGCAATGATGTCCCCGGGACGTTATGAAGCTCGAATGTTAATTAATAAATATTAGGTTGCTCGGAAAGTTCTTAGAGATGTCTTCGAAACACTCAAAGGCAATACGTGCACGTTAACATTTTGGTAGATAATTTTGTGCGCAATAATTATCGCTTGATAATCGTATGACTATCAAAGAGGTTTCATAATTCTTTTTACCAAAAAATTTGCACTATTTGCAGAAATGAACCCATGCACGTAATTCTTCTAGGCTTCTAATTGAAAATCACGAGTAGGATTTTGTATTTGTTTTGATTACGAAGGAAGACGATGTCGGTGATGAATCAAGGTTGCGATCCAACTCCGGTTGTTTTCCGCGGCATTCGTGTGCCGCGTATTTATCGAAGTTCTCTTGTAATTTATAGCCGCCACGGTCTCGGTGATTCAGACGACAACCACGCCGACTACCAATCCGCTACCGGTACGACAATTTCCTGCCTTCGGGAACAATAGCAACGACTGTTCCGTAAGATTCTCGAGTACGAAGCACGAGCAGACCGGATACTGGACCTGTGCCGCGAGAACTTCCACGAATGATCCTTTCACCAGCACGGAACCTGCTAAGCTGAGCATCGTTAATGAGCATCAGGGTATGGAATGTTGATTATCTCTCTTCTATCTTTCTAACTCGATGTTCAATTATTAAGTGTGCCAATAAATAATCCACATTTTTCTGATTCCGCACCTTCGCTATTATAATGTCGACTCGTTTTTCCGACTAAATTGATGAGTTTGTGTTCTTAGTCAACCATACTGAACTTTTTCGTTTTTCTCCGGTCACATACATATGTTTGCAACATCACGCAAGCCACAGCATCGTAATATAGTGATTTAAACGATAATACTCAAAACGTAAATGTAATCAGGTGTTTATTTAAAAATTAACGCGATATTTGATGTTGAAAAAGGCGAGACGAATCTTACGACTAGACTGCGGATCTATATGCAAATTCTTAATTTTCTAAACACAACTGAATGAATGGGACATAAGCAGCGATTTGTTTCACCCGCTAAGTATTTTAAAATGCACTTATCTCTGTACAGTTTGTACATATGTATATATTTTCGTATCATGTGGATTTTCTTCTTTTTGGCGTATCGAAACTTTCCATAAATGCATAAAAATTCGCAGTCTACTTATGACAAACGCGACATTTATAAATATTCTTCGGTGCCCTTATCAACCAACCCCTCAAATAAAATAATAGGCTTAAATAGACTGAATTTTTTCCCCATGCCACATTCACATCATCGAATCATCTTAACACTGATGATGACTTCGACTTAATTTCATTGTCGAACGATTATCGATTGTAAAATTGTATTTGTTATGCTTTTGTTGCGCCATAGGGCTTTGCCCGTAAATAAATAAATAAATGAATAAATGTGCAGGTCCTCTGATCGTATTTTCGAAGCTTGACAATGTCGTCGAAGTACCAGCAGGATCTTCGGCGCAAATAATGTGCCAGATGAAATCACCTGTCCGTGAATGCCAATGGTCTTGGCGCCAGTTAAACCAATCGCAGCCGTGGAACCTTGAGGTGAAACGGTTTCCAGCTTTCGGCAATGATAGCACCGACTGCAGCATTAAGTTCAAGAACGTGTTGCCGGAACAAGAAGGGTACTGGACCTGCGCCGCAAGAATTGACCCGAATTCCTCCTTCACGCAGTCCAATCCAATTCGATTTCTCATATCAGAAGGTGAGAAACCAGAAGCTGTTTCCTTTTTCCTTTCTCTTTTCACTAAATTATTGGAGTCGTTCGATAAGTAAAGAGACAAAAGCTCTAAATACAAATACAGTGAAACAAATAGAGTGGATTATCTAAAAATGTCTAACGATATCTAAAAGCATTTAATTTATTTTTTATATTGTACTTCTCTTATTAGATGTGTATACTGTTACATAGAAATCATTTACACTTGAAAATTGCTTGATTTCCAGTCGACTTGTGACATAGTTACGAACTGGATTCTTTTAATTCAATTAATTCGGATAATCGACCTTCTACTGCAATATCTGAAGAAGTATGATGTTTTTAAAATCATTAGGTAGTACAATTGTTAGCTTAAAACAATGATTTATTAATTTCTTCAATACTAAAAATCTCTATCACTCGTTTAACAATGACAAGCCCTTTTGAAAAATACACTTTGGAAGTACAACGTCCAGTGATAAGATTTCTACTTTTCGAGGATATATAAATAACCAAAATTGGCTCTGGAATGCTTAACCAATATAGTACAAGTTACATGATCGCACAAATCTTTATACGTGAGTTGATCAGTTCAAAAATGAGTCATTGAAAAATCCATGTGCAAAGTTGGCTCAGACAACGAAACAAAAGAATTCGTTGCTACCGGTACATAAAAGCTAGTAGAAAAATAGAACTAAGAACAAGTGACATTACAAAAGACAGTTACGTTAAATAGTAGGTAAATTATGAATCTCGTAAACCAGACAATGTTAAAACAACTCTTTTTATTTGTCTCTTTACATTTATCGAATGACCCTCTTAAAATCTTCTGCCATGGTAAAAACGTTTTGATCTCATTTCACGCAGTCGAGTTCGTGCAGTTGTCTAGAGGAATCCAAGTAGCATCCGGTGAATCGGTGCTCCTCAGATGTTTGGTGAACAAGCCAATAGTTCAATGCGAATGGTCCTGGAGATCTTCGAATTCGAGTCGGGAACCTCTGTTAGTAAAGAAGTTTAATCCGAACAAAGACGCCGATCACGACTGTTCGGTGAGGTTTAAGAATATTCTGTACGAGGAGGAAGGATTGTGGACGTGCGGTGTTCGATTGTCACCGGATGGAATTCTGCACGAAGCTCCTCCTGCGACTGTTAGCCTCCTACCTACAGGTACGAGCCTCAAAACTAGAGATAGAACACTCGAAACCCCTCAAAACTCAAAAGGAAAACTCGAAACCCCATAAAACTCAAAAGGAGAACTCGAAACCTCATAAAAATTAAAAGAAGAACTCGGATAATGCTTATATAAGATTTATATCCATTTCTTTAAATTATAGCTACATTTAAATTTCGTTTAATTATACTCGGTAAACTATTTAACTTTCTAAAGGAGATTTGTTAAGATTTTAATTTCTGGCAAAATGAATATACTCGTCAGAAATGAAAAGAGAAATGAATGAGCATTCGGAATTTGGAAAGTTTCAAGTCTCGAAAGTTTCGAAGTCTCGCAAAGTTTCGAATTCGTGTTTCACGAATCTAGAAATTTGGTTCCGACCCATCACTCCTCAGCCTACTCAAAACCACAAAAGTTTCAAAGCGATATTTTTAGAAATCCAACGAAATCCACCGATTCACAAGCCAAGCATGATCTTTTCTCACCTTTAATCGATCAATTTGTCGCCATTTCAGCCAAAGTCAGCTTCGTTGACATGCCGACGGACACTTCCGTGCCGATTGGTACCGAGGCCACGTTGAAATGCGTAACGAGCAGTCGCGTGGAGAAGTGTACGTGGACCTGGAAACCGCTCCACGGAAACGAGCCAGAAATTGTCGTTCAAGAATACCCGAGTAATGGTGACCTTGGTAGAGATTGTTCGCTCACGCTACCGCAGGTATATGCCGAAAAACAGGGTCAGTGGGCTTGTCAAGTATCGATCAGCTCTCTTAACACCATGCTGACCTCGCCGTTTGCCAAACTCACCGTTTTCGAGCAAGGTATCTTCTTCATTTTGTTTAACATTTTCCATATTGCGCGACACGCGTTCCTTTTTCTAAACCGCAAAGAATGCCGTCAATTTTATGAATTCAAACATATGGTTCTGTAGTTACATCTTCGCTTGGGGATGTTCCTTTTTAGTTGTTGCGATTAGCGTGTCAAATAAGACGGTAGCGTTTAACCGAATTAAGGAATTTACTTTTTAACAAAAATTCGTAATAAATAATCTTCCTCCCACGATACGCAAAAGAATTGAACCAGTTGTGAACGAATTGCCGCTAAAGATTTATGGATCTTTTGGACGTTACGTCAATTAGTAAAGCAAGAAATTCAATAATAATTGTACAAGAATTTGTTAAATCCCGTCCTCAAATGATTGATAACTGAGCGAGAATTCGTTAAATATTATTTTGCTTCCCGTATTCGATTAAAGACTTTGAAATAACATAGAACAACGTTTCCCGGCGCGAAAATAATTAAAATAAAGGCAAACTATGCGATACCACCTAATAATGGATAAACGATTATAAATTAATTGAAACGAATCGGCGTAAGTAAATTAAACGGCAAAGGATTAATTTCCATCAACGTTATCCATTTGCAGACGAAGTGAAGTTCTCCGAATTGTCGCAAGACATCCAAATATCGGCCGGCGGAAGCGTGTTCCTCCATTGCGTGACCTCTTCAGCGGTAGAGCAGTGTCGATGGTCGCTAACACCGGTGAACTCGAATACCACGGTGGTGGTGAAGCAATTTCCGGCGGCCGGAAGCGAAGCCAGGGACTGCAGCGTCAGGCTGACGCACGCACTCGCAGAACAGGAAGGACTGTGGACCTGTGGCGCCAGGATACGTGGCAGGCAAAACTATACGGACGCTCCACCGGCCAAGCTGAGCCTTCTGGAACCAGGTATCAAAGATTCTTGAAATGGATTTGCGACGTGTTCCTTTCCTTTCATGGGTGAGGGTGTAGAACAAGTCATCGATCATCGACCCAATGATCTGTGGTCGACCTGTTCGCCTCAGGGAATTCGTAACAACGAGGCGTGATCCGTCGATCCACCATAGATCTTAAAGAGTGTATAGCATAAACGTATATTATGTATATATTAGCAGCATGTAGGATGAGTCCATCGATTTCAATTTGGAGCGTGGACGTAAAAATGATACGATTCGTTGTGAAACGGTGTCCAAAGAACAAAAAAAAGGGTTAAAACACGCGTACAGAAATAAACTCAAAGTTAACCCTGTAACTTTCTTCGGAATCTTATTCGATTCAGTCGCGTTCTGTTTGCTTTAGAAAGATTGTATAATCTCGAAAAGAAAAAGAGCCTTCATTACAAAAACTGAAACTTAAGATTACACTCGTACTAATTAAAATGCCATTAGATTTGTTTCGAAACTAGAAAATATTTTACAAAAGTAAAAACAATTGAATCGAAAATGACCTAAGGATCGTTGCAAGGTTAAGTTAACCCATTAGGAGTCAATGTTGCGTTAACGCGACATTTCATTCGCAATTTTTCCAAACTTTATAAAATAGCGGAACTTAGGCGGATGGAGAAATAGCGATGACAAAAATATTGCACAGCTACCTGGAATGTCCAGTTGTATTCGCAACATCAGGAAACAAAATTCAACAATATGAATTAGCTAACAAAGTTGCAAATGAAATGCTGCGTTAGATAGCAACAGGTCCTTTACACTAGATTCGTCAATTCGACGAATTTCAGATTTCATGGTTAAAGTTACCGGGACCATAAATATTATTTCTCAGTAGTTTACGTTGATTTTAATTGGTGTAATGATATGAATACGTAGCCTAATTTACCCCCTTCACTCTCGACCTTCTAATTTCGAAGATTTCGATTCAGTATACACATTTTTCCGAAAACCTATTAGATTATATGATCAACGTCCGTAAACCTAGCGTTAATGAGTTAATAAAGTTTCGCTGCTCGTTTTGCAAACTTTCTGCTCGACGTTATTTTCTCGACACGGATATTTTAAAAAATATCCGTACGCTCTAACGTTAAATGACTCATCCTACTCAATGTATACATGATGTATCGTGTAACAAATGTTAGTGCTTGTGATCGATATCATTTGGAAGAATGTCACTGGACACCGATAAACAGTGACTTAGCTTTCATAGTGTCAAGCAAAATTAATCGTGCTGTCATACGTATCGTCAAGTCTTAGGATAGAAAATTTGAGGCCGCAAAGGGGCACGGTTAAATGAATTCGTAACAAAAAAGAAAGAAAAAACGAAACTATTGATCGATCATCGATCTTGGTACCGTTGACGAGGAGTTGATCGCGTCTGGATTCTCCGAAGACTGTTGTGGGTGAAGGCATCGCTGTGGTGATAGAAGCTGCATCACGTTTAAAATTTCCATACCTTTATTACCTTAATTATTACCCAGCAACTAGTACAGTGCCTACAAAAATGTATTGGCACACCACTGTATTTTTTTCTTTTAAATACGACGTTAATTACACTCGACTATATCAAATTTTCTATCATTTAGAAGCTGCAGTCGCATAAAGGTACCACTAAATGATACAACATTGAACACAATTGAATCTAACTAAACAGTATTTACGATGACTCACGAAATTAATCGAATTGTAACATTATTATAGGATTATATAAAATATGACTTTCTTAAAACAATTGACTCTCAAATGGGATAAATATAAAAGTCCAAATTGCACTTCAAATACGTCTGCAAAGTTCTACAATCAACCATTATATTTTAATTAAACAACAAATATAGTAAATGAAGGCATTCAATTAATTTCGTGAATCGCTGTAAATGTTTACGGTGCAATACCAATACTTATCGGTGCAATTATTATCGCAATTATTATATATTTATTATCGGTGCAATGCCAATATTTTTCGTAGTCACTGTATGTATTTGCCATTCGATCGCATTTACATAAATTAGCATTAGGCACGTTTCTAATTTATCGTTGCGTTTAACCGCATCCATTTTTTCGTTTGCGATTCCTTCTTCAAAAGTGGTAAATCTTCAACGGAAAATTTATTAAATCGTTGTGCCTCGGGGCTAGTCGAAGCCTTATAATTAATGAGCGATTAATAATGCCGTCCGTTTTTCTTATAAGACACACGTATCATTAAAAAGGAATGCTAAATAACATATCCAGCCAAGATTGTTCCATCAATAATAATTATTTCATCTGCATTATTAACTTCTCCATCTCATTTGTCAAGCGTCATGTGTGTGCAGCGTAAATCGATGCTCGTGAAACTATATTTCGAGCACAATTTTTTCTGTCTTTTTTTTTTCTTTTCTTTATTCTTCGCCGATGGCACGCTTAAGGAGCGCACCTCTCTCGTTAAATAACATCTATCACTCAATGTCATTCACCCTTTCTTATTTATATGCTCAACGGCAGGTCTACGCTCAAATGATTTCGCATTTAGCATAGTTAGTAGCCGCGTTAGTAGGTACGCAAAACCGTATTGTACGTGTATAAGCCTTTTCACACGAGCGCTCTATGGCTCCATTTGTTGTCATTCCTCGTATTATTTATTATCGAAAGTCACTATTGACAGGGAAAGTGCTCGGAGCTTTGAAAAAAAAAACTCTCGCCGAACCAACTTTCCTCACTCTTTAATTAGTTAAATAATCGTGTACGCGACGCGGCGGTCATAACCAAGGAAAATATCGACTATTCGTTTTCCTTCATAATGTTAGATTCGAGGCGCGTTAGCTAGTAACTATTTAAAAAAGAAAAAATAAACAAGACTACACGTAGGAAGTTTTAACTCTTAAGGCTAAGTAAGAATATTTATTTGTTAAGCGAAGTAGATAGTTTTAAGAGACTCCAGTATGCTAATAACGATTAGAACTCGTCACGGAATTGCTATCACAAAATCGATTTGACTGGTCCGTGACTGTCGTTTTGCTAAACGTATCGAGAAGTCAACGCATCAATAATACTACGAAAAAAAAGAACAGGTTTTTTTTTTTATTAGAATACTACAATACGCACTTTTACTTATATATACTCATTATATTCAACTACATGTTAAATATTAACGCTAAGTAGACAATTCTTACTGTTAAGCGTCCCCCCGTTTGAGATGTTCACCTTTTGTTTCGGATGATGTTTAGCGTTGTCGTTGCCGCCACTATCCAACCATCACTACGAAATAACGATAGTTTCTTACTTCATCATTCGAATCACTATTAATTATTAAAGGCACAAAAGTGATATCCGCAAATAATACGAATACCGAGAGGGAATTCTAATTGCGAACGTTGCGTCGTTCGAAGAGGCCAGATTATAGGCCACTCGATACGCATCGCGTGCAATAATCAAACGTAAAACGCTTTCGTTCGAAGCTAATACCTTCGTGTGCCATTGAGTTACTGTTAAGTTTCCAAAGCGTGCAATTCGAGAATCTTGCACCGGGATGTGATCGCTGGATCATCGTACACGTTTCCGTGCGCGCTTCAGCGTCAGTCTCTCCGGCATTGTAAACGATTTCTTTAAATAAATGGTAATACAAAAACGTCATACTGTGGCCTTTCTCATTCCCATTGCCTTCGATACTAATCGATATATTCTGTGCTTGCAACGCAAAATCACAAGGAAGTAGCGTTTTCCAAAAATTGCAATTCTATAGGGATGGAATATTCGAAAGCTGAAAATCTTGAAACTAGAGATGAGACTAATGATGCGATGACTTATGTCATTTTGCCTTGCGATAACGAATTCACTAGCCAGCAAAATTACCGATTCTTTAATTTTGCTGGTAAGTGTACATTATCGATATGTATATCATCGCAGTAAACTTGAAATACGGCCTACTCGAACGAATCATGTTTTTACAAATATAGTATAGTACACATGGAACATTTTAAGTAACAAATTCCTCGCTAAATGTACACACGTGTGACACACTAAACTACTTCGACACATTCACACATTTTTCTCATTGTATCTTAACAGAGATAATTTTATTAAGTCATCCCTATAAGTTCGTGCCGAATTTTATATTAAAATAGGTATAAAACCAAGTAAGCGTAGCAAAAGTACCTACGAATTAAATTGAATTTTGCCGATCTCTTATCGAAATTTTCAAGCAACTTTGTTTACATTTCTATAGTTAGTTTTACAGTTATAATTGGATCTAAGTTTTTCGCGAGATCGAGGCGAGATTCCACACACTCTTAAGTAGAATACGCGTGACCGTATTGTACGCACTTGCGTATAACATGCTTTTACTGTTAGTGAATGTAACACGTATTTCAGATTATTTACCAATTCAGCTACGTGATCATAAATTTCGAAGAACGCAAAGGCATTCGGTTTATCGAAATTTTCGAGAATATCGACGCTTTCAGGAATCCCGGATATTATTTTCGAGAAGTCCGAACATTTTCGAATTTTATCAGATGCTTTTTCGAAACCGAACTTGAACTGCTACATTAAGAGTCATTCACCCCTAATCGTTAAATATTTCAAGATGTAGTATTAAAATATTACGGCACGAATTCATGGAATGACCTAATACGTACAAATTGCTTGTGCACAAGTCCAAACACTCAATGCACACACTCGTCGATCTATGTTTTCTGGAGGAATCTGCACTACTACCGAAGAAGAAATAGCAAATGCTTTCGGTGATTGGGATAGAAATTATGAGACGAAACGTCGATTATAGAAAAGATTGATAATTTTTAGACCCGGTAACTATGGCAATGTGGGCTAAGCCCCATCAAATCGTCACTCTTTCATGCAAAGTAGAAACTATACAATCGGATGTGCAATGCCATTGGATTCACGCACCGAAGATCCATATCTACCAAAATATGAGTGGAACGAGAAGGTAATTTCTTCTTTCGGTATCGACGAAACTATAAAATTTCTTTTATTATTTCCTTCTTTTTTAGGCACGCTATACGCATGGATTATAGTACAGGTGTATGTACATTAGCATTTAAGCCCGATCATTCGGATCTGGGTCAGTGGACGTGCAAATTCACTGTTCCGAACGAACACGCCGATGGAGAGTTAGGAAGCGCGACCGTCGTTCTGTTAAATAATCTAAATGGTGCGTATCATAGAACTGAATTACAAATTCGTTCTATTGAAAACTTCAATTGAACGCTTTAAAAGCTATCTTTACTTAAGTTGCAGATGAAAAATTGGGATGGATAGTAGGTGCCTTAACAGCCATCACTCTGTTCCTCATGATTATTATAGTAGTTTTAGTAGTTTGTAAGACACGCTTATTTGTAAGGAAGTCATCGCGAGTTTTGGAAACTGTTTCCGCATCGAAGAAGAAACGGAGTTCGCCATCGAGCAACGAACAGCATATCGCGAGTCCAACAAAAATAGATATTCGCGTTCCTGAGGAAGAGAATCAAAATACAACGAACATCGATAATGTTCTTCCTGATAGAAGTCCGTATTTGTACGAACGCCACGGGAAACATAGGAAATCGTCAAAAGCGTACGAAAATATTGGAATATAAAAACTTGGATTTACTCAAATCTACGAGAAAATCAAAAATAAAAAAGAAAAAGTAACTTGTAATACAAATAAACTCTTGTAAAAAGGTGTACATTTTTAACGCTACTTTTATCCGAAAGCGCTAATAAAGCACAATAATAAATACGTAATAAGAAAGTCAGAAAATATATTTTATATGATACAAAATTTTTTTACAGTAAATATAAGTTTCAACACGGCTATTTAAATATTATTTCAGAGCATCTAGTTGCGATTGTATTTTCTCTAAATTCTGATACAGATCTACGAGCTCTTTTTTATCAAATTCCACTGTCAATTTAGATTCTTCTTCCCCTGTTAAATTTAGCTGCACCAACGCCATTGGACGCACATCTTTTTTAATCGTGGAAGATGCAGCTTGAATGTTTAAACACCAATCGATATCTTTAACCTAGGACAAAATAAATTGATGTAAAAAAATATATATTCATATTTTTCAAGGTTAATCGCATATTCATGATTTATTTCTGTAATTCACCTGAATAGGAAATATAGATATCTGTCTAAAATGATCAATTATGCCTTTACCATAAGTAACCCACGCATTTAAAAATATTTGAACTTTATCATCATCTGTTTTACACGTGTCCTTTAATGTGCTTTCCATTAATTGTGGCTTTATAATGTTACAAGCAGCCTGCTTGTAAATCAATATAATTGCATCTAGAAGACAAGCTAGATCATCTTTATTTAAGTCCAAGGAAACTAATAATTTCTCCTCTTCTTCCTCGCTGAATATTTTTGTGTTGACATTACACTGAAGTGTCTGGCAAATACGATTTATTAGTAAGCGAAACTTACTGTTGTCCACTTGGTTTGCTATTTTCAGACCTTCTTCAAGCCTAAAATAATAATGCTTAGTCAACACAAATGAGTTACAAAATTGTTATAGTATACAGTGGTTGCAAAAAGTATTTGCACATGCAGTCAGTTACAAGAGTCTACCTATATATTTTAATCATTACTAAATATGCAAAAAATTAAAGTAAATATATAATATATAAGATCATACAAAATATCCAAAGTGAAATACATATTGTTTCTTTTGGAGATTAAAACAACCCTGTACTAAAATTCCATTCCTTTAATTTTGTTAATGGAAGTATGAATTTGCTTAAAAATCCACAGTCTAGTAATAACAGTAACTTGTGTGTAGTTTACACATATGTAAACTTTTGTGGAATCATACTTCTAATTTATGTCTATCTTGTTATAAACAAATAGGAAAAACGTCCCTATTTTTCGACGATCTATCTAACTTTAATTAATCAACAAATCACTATTGTTGAAACAATTGAAACTCCTGTACTACTCTAAATATTTTAAGTTTAGAGATATATGTAAACTTTTATGACTGACTGTACCTTTTGTTATTTTGACATTTAGGTACTAATCGATTAAGTTCGAATACATTAATTTTCCTATCATTTGTCAATAATCGTATGCGATTATATAAACTAATTACTGCAAAAGTGAAATATCGGATCTATTCAAAACAAATTGCTACAGTAAAAAATTAAGGTATGCGTGAACACTTTTTGTAGCGACTGTAAGTCCAAAACTCTTCACGAATATTTCGCTTCAAGAGAAACTATTAATTACGAGTAATTTACTTTGAAGAAATTCCAAAATTTAAATACTACCGCGATGTCACTGTGATCCAAGAAGCCATGATACATCACACATTCGTAGGTTATGCGATTAACTTTTACACGAAAAGTTAATAAATCAATTATTGCACTTAATTTTGAGCATTACGCTTCTAGGAAGCGAGCGAACGGCGCTAGATTTTCAAAACAAGTCCAATTAATTCGATATTGGACTTATTTATCACGAATTATGTGTGCATATTAGTTGTGTGTTGGTATTGAGATTTTGTGCTCGACAATATTAACACTCTCAAACCGGGATGACAGCAAATGCTGTCATAAGGCGCATTGTAGCAGTAAAACTATTGCGATGAGCCATAATTGGTCAGAGTCGAAAGAAGGAGACTCTGGTAGAATAATGGATAGAGACACTGCTAGGACCGGTAACGAGAAATCGGAATGGATCCAATGACGTTTGCACCCCAAGATTTGAAATATTTCAAGAGTCATTGGCACCCATTTCGATTTCTCGTGATCCGATCCTAGCAGTGTCCTCATCCTTTACTCTGCCACAGTCTATCTCCTTCTTTCGACTCTGACCAATCATAGCTTAAGGCAATAGTTTTACTGCTACAGTACACCCTATGGTAACATTTGCTGCAATCCCGGTTTGAGACCCCGTTAATGCACGTGCGCGTATCGTGATCGTACTAGATAAAATTGATAAGAATTTTATAGTCGCGTAAAAAACATCGCGCATTACGTTGGAAACTTTTCACGATTATTGATAATGTCCTCACAGAATACTCAGTACGACAAGGTATTATGTTCAAAATATTATTTGCTAATAGCGTAGCGAACATTAATGTATAACTAATGTTTTTTTTTCATTTCGTAGGAACATCCGCGGGTTTTGATACCTGAACTATGTAAACAATTTTACGATCTTGGATGGGTAACTGGTACTGGTGGTGGAATATCTATTAAACACGAGTTAGCAATATTTTCGCGCATATTAGCACTAGATTTATGATACCATTAATTTGATGCATTTAAATTTTATATTTGAAGTCACAGAAATCATAAATAGGATAAATGCACTGATGAATGAACACTTGAACAATCATTGACTCTTTAGGTTGAATTTCAGGCATTAATTAGCATTGAGTATTTTGATGATTCAAACCAGATTCTTTAATGTCTAAACTTTCATATAGAACATACAAGAAGACTTAAAAGAAATAAGAATAGTAAGTAATTAAATTAGAAAGCCAGAAATATTAGTTTCACCAATGAATGGACAGTAATAAAATTTATTCCATTCATTGATGTGTGTTTATTTATTAGTACATCTACCTATTATTTTTTTTAGCAATTCATATTAATTTTGATGGTTACAATGATATTCTCAGACTAACTTTGAATATTTATACATAATGCACCTATTTTTTAGAAAACTCATGAAATTACATTATGAAATATAACTTGTAAATCTAGTGTTAAATTTAATGCAAAAATATGCTAACTCTTTATTTGCATTTGCAGAGGCAAAATTTATATTGCCCCATCTGGTGTTCAGAAAGAACGGATCTCTTCAGATGAACTATTTGTACAAGATATTAGTGGAAATGACATAGAAGTTCCACCAAGAGAAAAGAAATTAAAAAAGTCACAATGCATTCCCTTATTCATGTGTGCATATAAGCGGAGAAATGCTGGAGCTGTAATTCATACTCATTCCAAATTTGCTGTAATGGTAACATTACATTGGACAGATAAAGATTTTCGAGTTACCCATCTAGAAATGATAAAAGGTATAAGGAATCAAAAATTGGGAAGGGCGTACCGTTACGACGAGGAATTAGTAGTACCGATAATAGAAAATACTCCATTTGAGGAAGATCTGAAAGATGAGTTGGATAGAGCTATTACCGCGTATCCAGAAACTTGTGCCGTATTAGTAAGAAGACACGGTATTTATGTTTGGGGAGATACATGGCAGCAAGCAAAAACTATGTGCGTATTCGTTTAATCCTAACACATTATTAGAAGCGCGTGGAATCTTTTTCGGGATCGAAACAGGATCCCGCAAAGTTTCGGGACTCCCGAAAATATACGCGATTTGCGACATTTTCAGGATTTTCGATATTTCCGAGCCACCATAAACATATCTTTTTCTTTTTAGGACTGAATGTTACGATTACATATTCGACATAGCCTTACAAATGAAACTAAGTGGATTAGATCCAGCTGCAGCTCCAGAGGATTATGTATTAAGATATTAACGGAAAATAGATCGAAGAATTAATAATAATTTTACACTCATTATTTTTATAAGATAATAAATTAATATCTCTGTGTATTTTACAAAAAATGATGTATAAATATATATACATATTTAACAATACCGATTTATCGAATTTCTATACATTCTCAAGTGTCTAAATCGAACGGTTGGAATTCTCTTCTAACGCGTTTTGCTAGCTCAGTTTCCTCCTCCTTATCCAATTGACAATCCTTCCAATCGATTCGGTCGTTAAGATCTAATATCCTGTCAGAAGCTAATACTTCTCTACCAAATTGTAACGGAAAATCTTTTTTTATTCTATAGTACAATTTTTCTTTGTTTGGCAACTCTACATAAAAATATAGAACGCCTGGTTTTGCGATTTGTTGCAAATCCGTGTGCAGTGGCAATTCCATTATTTTAAAGTTATTGCATTCCGCCATTTCCTAAAATAAAAGAACGGTTAAAATAACTGCTGTTGTATTTTTAATACAGTAGTCACCGCTTTAATGCCTTGGTTTATGTCTTTTTTTTTCTTTTAACAAACAATATTGGGCATAACGCGAGGACTACTATATATGCAAGCAGCTATAATCGAAATACATACTTGAAACGTTTCTTTCAGAGACGGCGCTTGATTCTTATGAACAGGTACCACTTGCAATTGGCAATGAGACGTTTTGTAATTTCGTTCGAAAAATACAGGTACTTTATCCATCATGGCATAGTACTTGGTTATAGCGTTTTTGTACTGTTCCATTTCATTTTTCACTTCCTTCGGTAAAATCGAAAGGCTCTGATGATGCGTTATTGGTAGGATTAGGAAATGATTTTCAACTAATCCACCTCTGGCAAGCGCAACGTAAATTTCTGTGCCAACAGATATTACTAAGTGCTTGGAGACTTCAGGACTGGATAAACAAAACCAGCATTTCGCTTGATCAAATTCGGCTTTCGGCCTTTTATTAAAACCTTCCGAATGTTTGGATCTTTTAGGTGTTTCTTGCGAGTCCATATCGTAAAAGAATTGCGCCTGTTTTGGCTGTTCTACTTTCTGTGAAGATGGTTCGCTCGATAGCACTGATTTCGGATACGGAGTATCCGTTTCGTCTGTGGTTTTCATAACTAAATCGGATAAACGAGTTCTGTCAACGGGTGTCAGGTTTAACGCGTACAACCATTTCTTTTTCTGGACGTTCGTCACAGGTGCAAGTGCTATAAATCTTGTCGCGATTTCGATATTACCATCTTGTAGACTTTGGTTCCTGATAATTAAAGTATTCGATAAACGAATGAAATTTCATCTTAACTATTCGCCGGCATGACGGCTGGTTTAAGTCCAGGCAAAAATTTCTACGTTTATTTTCTTTGAGACAAAGAAGTCGGATTATACGCGCACTGTACGTAAAATAATTTGTACATGCAAATATATCGAAATAGAGACCTTAATACGTATCTCGAAATTTTCTTGGATTTTTTTGAGCGTAGAATAATAAAAAATTTGGCCTAGACTTAAAAAACCTATAATGCCGAATGCGGTAGCTAAAATACATCATGCTGACAGAGGGTTAAATTATCAAAGTATATTTTTAATGCTATTAAATAGAGGCATGCGGGATCGAGAAGGAATCTTGAATATCTATGATCAAATTTTACGAAACACGAGTTCCGCAATAACATCCGAAATGTCGAAATTTACGGAACTATTGGGAATATCGAAACATTTGGGAATTTCGACATTTTTGGGAATTCTGAATGTTCTCGGAAATCCCGAACGTTCTCAGCAATCCTGGAGAACATTTTCCAGAATCTCGAATATTCCCGGGAATTTGGATAATTTTGGGAATCCTGAATGTTCTCAGAAATATAAGATATTCTCAGTAATCCTGAAAATTCTTCAGAACCCCGAATATTCTCAGGAATTCCGATATTTTTGGGAATCCTGAACGTTCTCAGAAATTCTGAATATTCTCAGAAATCTCAAATGTTCTCAGGAATTTCGATATTTTTAGCAATCCTGAATGTTCTCAGAGATCCTCAATATTCTCGAGAATTTCAATATTTTCGGGAATTCTGAATTTTCTCCAAAATCCCGAATATTCTAAAATATTCTGAGATTTTTGGGAATCATGAATGTTCTCAAAAATTCTCAATATTTTCAGGAATTCCAAATATCTTTAGCATGCTATTTCAACCCAATCTGTATCTTCTCATCCCATGCATCAGGTTTTAGGAATTTTAAGATCTTACACACACACACACACCACTACTATTACAGTTTTATTTACCTATATGGACATCTTTCATAATGAATTCCTTCTAATGCTGATACATGATATCTAGGTTTTACTTGAGCACTCAGCCATGAGATTAATTTGGAACCTTGATATTTAAAATTTGGCTTATTAGGGTCTAGGTTTGTAATACCAGCAGGCCAAGGAGAACTCATTAATATATCTATTCCACGGAAACTAGGTTGGCCTTTTAAACAAGCCTGTTTAATCGATACAATATCATTTTCATTGAAGCAAGTAGGTCTTGTTTCAGAGGAATTACTTTCAATGCCACTGACGTATGCTATTTTAAGTCCAGAACTGGCAGTATATAATCCACGTTTTCCAAGATATGTAAGATTTTGGCATATTTCGCATCCATCGACGTCCGGATAATTATTCAAGTCTTCTTCTCGATTAGCGCCGAGAATATACGTCGGAACTGGTATACTTTTCATACCATTTTTGTACTTTTCGAGTTCCGCGTTGTTTTCGCCAAAAAAGTTGCCGACGCATAATAAAAAATCGAACGGTCCGCTTTTCTTGTTGATAGCTTCCACTTTGTTAAATAAAAACTTGAAATGTCCTTCCACATCTCCACAAATCAACACCTTTTGTTTTTCACTCATGTTCGATAGTAAAACTTGAACTTTGATAAATAAATATATTCACGATTACGTATTAAGATGCGTAGAACTCGTAAATGTTATCATCGAAATCCCTTATTATTGTTATTAGTTTATTGTTTTCTGCTGATTACGAGTAAAAATAAAACCCCTCATTGGTTTATGATGGTTTACCGCGAATTTAACATAAACAATCGCACATATGTGCTCCTTACCGTATATACTTTAGGTACAGGTGTAACAATAAAATAGACGATATTGTTACTAAAATCTATTGGGATAATATTAAAATCCCTATATAATTCAGACATAGACTAAGTGTAACATAGACGTGACGCTTACAATATTTTTTAATCAGATTACATATATATTGTCAACAAATTAGAACAATTAAAATTAAAAAACCATTAAAAAAAAAGGTCGAATAATTAATCTTGCAAGCTGATATTTGCGTTTTTCTGTACCAGTAGTTGTCTGATTTGCCAATAGATAGCAGCACTATGAAAGTCTCAAGTAATGTTACCACAGATTATTTAATAATTAATTAACCAGATTGACAATCTGCATAAAATCGATTGCATATTAAGTTTGCGACTGTAAGCTTTAATTTAAGTCCCAAAACATTCATAAAAGACGTCTAGAAACCGAGAAATTAGTATGTATTTCTACGGTGTCATCAACTGTGGTTTACGAGTGATTTGTAATAATGCGAAATAATTATTTACAACAGGAGAACCACAAATCCTACTGTCAAAAAACCAATAGCATTGTATTTTTGAAAATCTAAGCTTTCATTTAAATTTAGAAACGCGCATAGAACTTATCTAGAAGCCGAAGAATTGATACCTAAATTACTTGAACCATCTCATGTTGGAAAAGCAACCGCATTGAAAGATTTACAACTAAAATTATTTATATCTTTAATTGCTTATTGAAAATAATATACTGCTATCGTATTTCTAAGGAAAAGCCTATCAACTAAACGAATAAAACATAAATTAATAATTTCAAGAATATAATGTAGCCCTATAACGATAATCTGCAAATGTATCTTTTACTTGCACAATGACTATGTTTTATTTCAATAAAGAGCTAATTTATCCTACACCTAATCCTCCTGCTAACATTTCACCTACATCTTATCCATATTTTGTAATTAATATCGCTTATACTTCCGAATTTTCTAAATTATTAAACTCTCGTCTTGAAGCTAAATACAAGTAAAAATCGTGATATCTATGCGCAGCCAATTCGCTCACTATTCTTAGCAATATAATTAATCATTGTATTATATTATTATATGATACGATTAACAATTATACGCTAAGTAATAACGATTGCCCGGATCCTACCGATCGTGGAGGTTGCTGCGAAATGAGGACCCACACTAACCGCAATCCCATCCACCCTCCTTTTAAGCAAATTTTTAACAAATACGCTACCCTTTTGACGAGCCTTTGCAAAACGTTTGCAACCGCTGTGCAAAGCGTACGGCGAAAGGAAATCCTATTAAAGACTCTACATAAATAAAAATGACTCTACAATAATAATTAAATCGATTAATTGAAATGAATCAAAAAGTGAAAATTTTGTTTCAATATAACAAGATAGAAAGAAGAAAAGATTGAATCATATTGAATCATTATGCCTACTATTTAACGATCGAGTATTAAAAGTAAATATTTAAGGTTTCATGAAAAACTCACAATTGAAGCAGTTTATATTTTACTGTAATTTATTCTACTTTATTTCTGCAAATAAAAATTGAGTACGCGAAAACTATTAATATAAATGTTTCTTTCTCTGTTAACGAGACCAGCCGATTAATTGTAACCACAAAACATTTGGCTTGTTGGAAGTAAACGATAATCGCGAATGAACTTTGATTTCCGCGTGGCAAATCCTGTAACTTTGTGACACGTATCTCTACTATTGAACAAGAAAGAAGGACTCACCAGTAGACGACTACGCTGTCATGTGCTGCAGCCAGGCGGATGAAAATCTGTTGACATCATCGTCAAGTGAGGCCGTGAAGTCGTGAAGTATTGAGGACATAAAACCATGAAAATGATGTCGTGAAGTCGTGAAGCTGTGATGCCATATCCTGTGGTCCTAAGGACAAGAAAATCTCTGGAAGATCTGTAACAGAGAAAAGAAACAGAGAAGATTATAATTTATTCTCTAAGTTTTCTCGACGTTTCGGATTAAGAAACTCGAAAGTTTGATAAACTTGAAATCTTTAAATGATTCTACTTCGTACTTGAACAAAAAGAATTTTGAATAGCTTCTACTACATGTTTGAATTATGAAAAATTAAAGTAAGATGCGAAGATACTTACATTGCGAGCTTCAGAAGCCCAGTCAGATCGTCTGCCAACAGCCGAAGAGTGACTCTAATCCCAAGTATAAATATTAAAAAATAAAAAAAAGGAAAAATAAAAGACTACGTTACGTTCATGAATAATATTTGGCGAGCAAACACTGACTCCACTCGCGCGAAAATTTATTAAATATAATTAAATCTACTTAGAGCAGCTGTGCCCTTTAAAAAATCAAACTAGTTTTATATCGAAACAAGCACTGACTCTACAACAGCATTGCGCGCGGTCACAAATTCTGAAAGAACAACTTAATTAGTGGGAAGAGGTGGATAGGTAATAATTAAAACACCATATTCCCTTATTATTCTTCTCTTATCATCGAGCATTTGTTACGAAAAATACTTCAACTCTATGTGATATATCCGTACGTTATCAAGAGATATGCACATCCATATATCTTTATATAATATTCTTATATATAATACAAAAATAGTGTATTATGTATAAGAATATAATACAAAAATATTGAAGACATAGTAGAAGCTACTAGCAAACAAGCATAAATTATACTATAAATTGTATCGAAATATTCTTGTATCATATTCTTATATATAATATATTCTATTCTTATTCATATATGTATAATACAAGAATATTGTATTATGTGTAAGAATGTAATACAAGGATACCAAGGACAATAAAAGTTATAAGCAAAGACGCAAAAGCTATACAATGAAAATTCATTATCGACATTCTCAAATAGGTTGTTGTGTCGGTCGTGAGACCACGAATTCTCGAAAGACAGCTGCGCGTAAAAGTTCGAAACGTAAACATACACTCGGGTCGCACGTTTTTTTGTATAGAAGTTCGGTCAGCACGCGTTGCCAGCCAAAGTTTTTCTGGTCAATTTGATCAGTTAAGCTATGCACTAATTGTAAGACGCGACCGAAATACAGCAAAATATAAAGACTGCTTCGATTTTTCGTTTAATTTAAACACGTCGCAGCGCGATCCGATTACTCTACTGCAAATTTCCGATTTGTCGAGAATTCGACTTTAAAGGTAAACCAAAGAAACGAATACGTATATCCCTCCCAATTTCGATGGATAGTTGCAAACAAGGTTAGTTTGATTTAATAAGTTTTAGCACGATTTAATGACTCTACTGCAAATTACCGATTTGTCGAGAATTTTATCTTAAAAGTAAACCAATGAAACCATTCTATCCCTCCCAATTTGACTCGGTAGTTGCAAACGAAGTACAAGTAAATGAACAATTTTGAAAGACAAATTAAATATGGAAAGGTAGCCACTAACAATGGTATTAACGACGTATAATTATTACGTCTACCAACGTTAGAACCACGTAATATTACCAAATCTACAGCAAACAGACCGTTTCTCGATTAGGCGTAGACATCTGCAACGCAGAAAATAGAAATCGTAATTTAAAACAAATGTATTAGAGAAACAACTGGTATCCACGCAGCTATTGATTAACTTCGTGTTAAATGAAAGCAAGTAGACGAGAAATAGGAAAATTCTATTCGAGGTACAAATAACAAGAGGAAAAGGACGTATGTTAATTAAAATACGCATCAAGCAAGAAATACTATTCGAAATATATACAAGAAGGATGCTTAAAATCCCAGCGAAATTCATGAATAGGCAAAGATTACGTACCACGTGTTAAATCTTTCACTCGTCTTGCCTTTACAGAGCTGCAGACTCGACTAATGACAAATGACATCGACTTCTCTCACAATCAGTTCTAGTCGGCTCATGTGTCAGCCAAGCTCAAAGAGTGGGGAGACGCGTTACCTCTCACAGCCGCGAAACTGGTTGGAAATTCAAAATTTATTTGGCTCTATTTCTTTTCATAAATCTTTTCTAAATTCACGAATATTATACTTTTCATTAAATTCAGTCTTTTCGCATATGTAAAAATGAATAGATAGCTTGTATTGATGATCAAACTTCAATAAATTTAACTAATAAAGTTACACGCGTTACTCTTTATATGGAGTCGCTTTAAATACTTATTTATAAATTTCTAGACATAATTATGCACAAATCGTGTAATATTATCTTATGGGACTTCTGAATATTCTGTACCACAGACGAGCAACAAAATAGATCTTTCATCATTGACTAAAAACAGGCAATGATGATAGAAATCGCCATTCTATTGGTGAAATAGGTATCTTCTAATTCGTGGATATTCAAAATTAAAATATGAATACTAAATATTATAAAAATAAGAACGGTATAACGTATTACAGTTATAGTTGCAACAAATTGTCAATAGCATATACTTGCAGTAAACGTAAAATGAAATGTATTATAGAGATAAAATTTGGATAACGTGTTGCAGCGTAACAATGGCGGATGCAAAGGCACGCGCAGTATAAGCTGTTTAATATGCACTAAATCGAGCGAAAATAATAATATCTATGTTATTATATTTTAATAACTTAATGTTGTATTAATATAAATTAGTAAACTGTGTGTTATATTATTTAAACTGTTACGAATATGATCTAATTTGAAGCTTTGTTAGTTTCGTGCATGCGCGACTTATTGTTAGTTTGGAGTACGTGTAAAGTATCAATCATAATATTTCTATATGTTTTTAACATATTTTGTGGAACGAGATGTTTATTGTACGTACATTTTACGACGTGGCAATACACAGTAGCTATACATATAGGCGCGTACGCGTTCCCGAAAAATTGTTAAGTGTTTGTAGAACCAAATTGTTGTTGGTTTTACTGCTCTTTTACACGTTTCTTTTTGTTTCGATTGTTCCGATTTACGAGTGATACACTGTTAGATTTCAGTCTTGCGACTGCGTTAGTAAAGACATGGCAATACAGAATGTCATTAATATGGATGAATGTTTGTGTACGTGCATAAAATTGTAGGAAATGTTCCAACACAGACGAGGTACAAGATCAACTATCCCTCAACGAGTGCAACATGAATCCTATAGTTTGTTTAGAATAATCTATCCTATATTTCTCTTGCAATTTCATGGCTAAATTTAGTTTCAATTCTAACCGCTATTAATGTTAAAATCGTATTCTATGTTAAATCGGTAACGTCGAGAGTGACGAGAGAATGGTAAAAATATGCATTAGGTGGTAAGTTTATTCTGTAACTCGTCTGTGAAATACATTAGGTGGTAGATCTATCCTGTACCTCGTTTGTGGTGTTATCACAGACGAAATACAGGATAGACCGATCATCTTATGGGACTTCGCATCACATGCTCTGAAATACCGATAACCTAAAAATTCAAAGTTTTCGGAAGAATATCTTTCGTTTTATTGTATGACAAAGAATGTAAACACTTCTAAAGTATTTTAATATACAAAATGTAAGAACAAACGCAAAACTTATACATTTTAGACAATCGAAAAGGTAAAAATGAAATCGGATTTGGGGCTCACGAGTGACAAAGAAAAGCATTGGATAAGTGGTCTATCCTGTTCTTAGTCAATGGTGCTATTTTATAGCGGTATGTCGGTTATAGAGGAACCGACAGAAACTAAACGAGATATTTTCTAGCAAAATACATACTTTACCACAGTCGATATGTTCACTTACTTCTGTTACATTAATTTGTTTCAAATTATGCCACAGATTAAATTTGTTTATAATGCCATCCAATAGTAATTGACGACACCTTTGTGTATAATGACAATTATGTATAATGATAATTTTCAACGATACGAGATATAAAAGCAAAATTACTTGAAAAAATCGTATATAGATAAACACATTTAAACACGAAATGTAAAATTACAAATATGTAATGTACCTATAAATCTGATTACGTTTATATTTAAACATTTTCTGTGTTCAGTATATCGAAGTATGCGAAGAGATGGTTATTTATAAAATTCTCACGTAGCGACAGTTTTACTGTAGAGCATAAATTAAGTAAGGGAAAGCTCAGATATTCTTGTTAATACTTCGAATTCGTGAATTTTCGTGTGGTAGCATAGTAATTTGGTCGTGAGAATTTGTTCCGAAAAGACCTGGTCGTATCGCTAAATGACCAACATCTGGAAGCGATTTTCATGTCGTAAAATCTTACTGCCTACCTGCTGACCGTGCACAATTTTACGTGTATCATTAAAAATACAGCCGTGTCGAAACTCCCTAGCACACTGTACAACGTTAATTTAATTTCCACACAATTAAACATAAATAAATTGAAAAGTACAAAATTAAAAAGATAGAAGAATCACAGATGAAGTATTTAGAGAATAGACCAATTATCCGATTCATTTTTCTGTCACACGGTTTTGGAGTCTCCAGATCATATCAGCATTTTCATTTTTGTCTCTTCGATTGAGAAAAATCTATAGCTTTTGCATTTGCTTTTACATTATAGCACAGTAACCTTTTGTAAACGAGTGTCGCAAATATTTCTGATTTTTTGGCCTCATGTTTATTTTTACGGCAAAAAAGTCGGATTACTATAATTAATAGACACTGCTGTTAATAAGTGGACAAGAATTCGTTAAGTTTCATCCAAAAAGCGTTAATAATCGAAAGGAATATTTGTTAAATATTAGTTCGTTCCATCCGCGAGGGGTTGAAATATTGTCGTATAATATAAATTATTCCCGTTTTATTATTATTACTTTTAAGATCATTTATTTGCAAATTTACAAAGAAGTTTAATTAATCGTGTATGCATCATTTTGATCAATAATCTTCTTTTACTTTTCTAATAACTAGTTTTTCTTTTGTAAAATGTCTGGAACTTCAAAAGCGCCCAATAAAAATAGGACGAATTTACAACCCTATACTTTAGAAGTGTTTATATTCCTTTTCAGATAACACAATGGACCTTATTCTATTGAAAATTCCAATTTCTTTAGATGTCGCTGTTTCAGACCAAGTAACGCGAAGTCCCATAAGACGGCAAGTCTATTCTGCACCTCGTCTATCAAAGAATTGCAGAAGAAGAGCAAATAATTAAATTTCAACCTTTTAATTAATATTCTCGAAAAATTTCAGCGAAATAGCTTTAGCGATGCTTTCGTGTTCATTTGAAAAAATGTTTGGCCAAGAACAATAGAGAGAAACCGGAAGAATTTATGTGGAGAACAGCGGAAACTTATCCTTAGGGTTTCTTGCTGGTAGCCAAAAAGGTGCAAATAAATGCACATCTTTACACAATCGGTATATAGTCACACCTACGTAAGGCTTTCGGAACAAACCTAGCCACTTTCTGCGGTGCGCAGGAGTAATAAAAAGAGAAACACGAGAGGAAAGAGAGCCGGTGACAAAGAGAGGCGGCAACGGAAGCAACAGCAAAGACATATTGTAGCCTGTCAAATAGAACGAGAAGGAGAAACGGTATCCCCCTATAGCTGTGTTAGTAAAATCGTGGAGGGGATGGTTACATAGAGTTTCCCCTAGGCGTGGCATATGGCACCTCCCAACCGACCAATCAGAACAGGAGGCGTTATCTCGACGTATAAAAATGCTTCGTGTAATACATGGTTCAGCGGTTCTCAACTCGTCCACCCAATCTTCTAACAATAAAGCGTTATACGATTGAAATAAATCTTAAATTTCTCGATAAAAACGTATCTCATCGAGCGCGTAAAATATCCAAAAATAATTAATCCCGATTAATATTGCAATTGGAGAAGAAGATCCATAGAAAGAGTAACGTTATAGAATTTGTGTACCGCGGCGATGAAAGCCTTTATAGCGTTGCGGTGGGATGAAAGGGGGTTTAAGTACCGCCTACGTTAGAAATCATTGACTCAGGCGCAACTCGTGCGGTAATGCGGCTGCGTTGCTAGATTTTCCAGAATCACAGGCGAAAGATGGTGAGAGATAGAAAATCAGAAGGCTGAGAGAGAGAGAGAGAAGGAAGGATACGTGAAAAGAGGGACACGGAAAGGGAGGCGTGAATACAGAGAGAGAAAGATAGAAGAAAGGGTAGCAAGTTGGAGGAACGTTGGTTTACGCTCGGTGGGGAGTCCAGCGTGCACCGTGCATCCAGTTGTATATCTAAATGCGTACGGCACTGTTTTAATAGCATACACGCGTAGTCACGGCCCAATGAATTGATCCCGCGAGGTGCATCCCCCAGGATAAAAAAGATGTCGCGCCATCTTTGAGGGCACTCCCGCTTCCGGAGGGCCAACGCGCGCATTTTCGATCGTCCAGCGTCGTGGTGCATTAGGTTTTTTCGCTCCCAGTAAACCGAACGCACGCGTATTTAAAAGAGGCTTCGATCGAGGGCGAAGAAGTAAACGCATCGGTAAATAGGTTCGAATTAATCGCGAAACTTCAGAATCGAAAATGTTGCGGCGAATGAAAAAATGCAACATAATCGGCGATAGAAGTATGAGTTGAAACTGGTAAACTGGAATACGTAATATCTGGACTGTCACGCGTTAATAATAATTCGGGCTAATTTAATGCATCAGTGTTAGACGGAATAATTTGTATCGTCTTTCCATGATATTGCCGTAAAACTGTCACCTTTAATTGCGTTCTCGATGCACTGTATAATTGACAACGAGCATTTTCGTTTGCGTTCGTTGAAGTTCCGTCGGACAGCAAGGGATGTGCGCGAATGAAAGTGAAATATAGTTTCCATCCAGACTTATTGTTAGAAATTTAAGTGCAACAAAGTTACGTGAAGTATTGTTATTACAGACTGCTTTGAGAAGCATTTCTAAGGACAATTTGTAAACATCTCACTCTGAAATATTAGTTTTAAGTAATGCTTGTAATATGGGACGGTTAATAATGGTGTAACACGACGATTACGAGCAACTATGTAAGCGGGGGAGTTGGTTAATAAAAGAAGAAAGAAAGAACAATAATATTCGATGGAATTGCGCGAAGGACTGAAGTGCGTCAAGTACCGACGGCTTGATGAAAGTGCTCATTGGGAAGTTCCTGCTGCCAAAATCACTTTCGCACCGAGGGTGACTAATTGATCCTTTTCCGGTGGAATGCCGGTGAGATATGGGTTTATTCGAAGGTAAGCAACACTATTAGATTTAATTTAAATCGATAATTTAAATAGCATCACTTTGGATGATCGTCATTGCTACTTAATATTTAATAAACGTTGTTGTCAGGTAAGTACAACATGTTAGAAGAATTGTGGCAAAAGAAAGGCAATCGATAAAGTACAATGAAGATTTAAATTTAAATTTATACTAATATCCAAATATTCTCATACTATGAGTTTTAGTAAAAATTACAAATTTTAACTATCTGATGATCCATGAATCATTTTCGACCAAAACATTCTTTTATTTTTGCAAAGAATTTCCTAGTTTTGAAAAGAACATAAAAGAACAGTAATTAATGTGTACAATTTTAAGTTTCGATCCGATAATTATAAAACATTTCTAAAGAAAGCAGGATACGATTGTATAAAATCATAATAAAACAGGAATCATTCGAATGAAATAGGAATTGAAGAAAATCATGAAGACCGTTGCAAGGTTAATCGAATGAATGTGAAAATGATTTCGATTGATTCCAATATTTCGATACGAATCTCCTACAAGAATATCGTGCGAAAAAAGGGGTAACAATGAAAGAAGGGGTTCGCCAAAATCAAACCTCGCAAGACAGTTATCTGCTAGTCGCGTCGATTTCCGATCGTTTGAATCTACGCTTTCGATGTAACGATTTGATCGAAACACAACGATTTACGTGCGCAGGTGTAATTTGAACCGATAGGTCCGATGGTGGTGAATTGTTCGTCAATATCCGTCGAACGTATGCCAATATTGCATTGCGGTACCCGCATGTGATCTCCTGGGAGACTCGAGTTCTCACCCCTTTTTCGATAACTTCCTTGAGAAATGTCAAATCCGATACTTGAAAATGCCACCATTAACCCATTTGCATCATAGCTCTAAATGCGCAATCAATTTCATAACTAATAGTCGAACCATATCGCTACGTATCGATAAATATTTTTACTATCAGTTTTAATTCGAATTTACATTAGAAATACTAATCTACCCTTGACGTCTGAATAACAATTAAAGGTAAAACTTACTGATGATGCACTAAAAACTCTGAGTTATTTATTTACTGCTCACAAAACGCTTTCCGATTGTTTCACAATAAATCAATTTTATCGCAGTGGATTAAAGGTAAACGATACAGTTGTTGGCCACCTACCAACAAATACTTTGTAAAAATAGAAATATGCTATTGAGAAATATTTTATTTTATGTCCCTTTTATGGACATATTCAAATTGTTTGTATTCTTTTGAATTAGATGCAATTCATATTTCGCTACTTTATATTGTGATTATATATTATAAATGGATTGATTGCTTAATTAGTTATTGCTATACTTCAATCAAAAAACCGTAAAAATCGTGTTGACAGTTAAAAGTTGAAGTGTATATCATATACATACATACCTAAAAAATATAATTTCCAAACTCTCAAACACAATTTACAATGATTAATAAGTGATAGATTTCATTACGGCGCCAATTCCTATATTATTTATCCCTATTCCACGCTTGGTGATAAGCGACAATTACCAGGCGCGGATTATTTTGTTTATAAATGCAAATGAGTTAATAAATATTTAGAAAACCTATGGAAGCATTCAAGGGATTTAAGTGATTAAAAAGAGGAAGGAGAACTTACGAAACTCTAACTAAAGAATTTATTTTGTAAAAATGTTTATGAACCGTCTAAATGAATTTATTTCCTATAGGTATCGATATGCACGGATCTAAATATGACTTGCCTAAACAATTCTCGGATCACGTGCCAGCGTTCGACGTTCAACCCCCAAACAGTTTCACCGTTTGCTATCGATGAATCGAGAACGCGATACGCATGCGATAAATTAACACGTAATAGGAGAGCTTGACGGTTTTCACGCTTGTCCGACGTTAGTTCTAATCGCTTAAGTATCCCGTCGCGTCGCTTCGAAAACATTCTCGCCGAGTGAAAGGGGTGGAAATCGTCGATTCCACAAGATAAATGGAACCGTCACCCTATTTCGAGATAGCTGGTGTTACGTGCATAGGTGCAACTCGGTCCGTTTTCGGTGCGTTTAAACGCTGCTAAAGTAAATAGGAACGTGTTACGTGCCGCGACAAAGGGGCGTGTCGTTTCCTAAAGTCATTTGTAGGGAAAATGTCCGGTTCTCGAACGTGATCCTTTTCCGCGTGCTCCTTGGTTCCGTTTCGAAACCAGGAGAAGACTTATGTCTTTGCGCAGCTGTCGCGACAGCGTAAATCTTGCTGGAACCCGTGGGTGCTCCTTTTTTCCCCCTTTTTTCCCCATCCAAACAGCTCCTGCATATTTTGGAGATACCACTTTTTCTCTCCTTTTTGAGGCCATGTATCATTTGTAATACGCGTAGGTAGATTTGTAAGACTGAAACATTAGACTGCGACATTTTTGGACGTTTTTTGGGTCTCGTTTAATTGCAGGGTTGTTTTCAAGTGGGTTAAGAAGTTTGTTTGCGTTTGCTATTAGAAAGATTATTCGGTCCTAATGTTTGATTTATTTCTTTGCTTCGTTTCATTCGTTACTCTAGCGAGTTTCTACGAATCGTCAACTAATCTCGAAGTTATCGTAAAATAATAATACGGGGCCAAATTCGATTTAAAGCCAACGCAGATTAGTGTTGTTTATTTGTTTCGAGCGAAGCCTATATTGGAGCTGTCTCAGCTACTTTTCAAATGTGGAACGCTGCTTCATCAATTAACAATGCTATCTGGAAAATGAAACGTTTCGAGCAACTAATAATAGCAAGATTGTAAAGGCTGCGCGAGGGCACACATCCTGGCACGTGCGTAAACAGTTCTTAGGTAATTCCGACTCTCTCGACACAATCGTCTCGGAATATTCGCATTTTGCAAGCAGAAATTCATAGAAACCTAAAAGTGACAATGCCAGCACGGCGAAGTTTTTAGTTAAATTTGCAACGCAAATGGAAAAACTTTGCGGTTTTGCTTGGAACTCTTCGGTAAACTCGACACTTCGAGCTAAGTATCGGATAAACCATTCATTTATAGGAAACATCGTAAATCTCAAACTGAAATACCGATCGTGTAAAAGAGCCGAGATTTTTTTATGCCTATTATGATTTAAAGTGATGATTTTAAAAATTATATTCAATCCAACCATAAAAATTGATGAAGTTAATCGTCTATTATGCCATTTCCCTTAAAATATACTACCCATATATTTGAATTTGTTGAACTTTATCTAATTTGTATATCACTGCATTATCGTTGCATTGGCGCCAGCCACTTATACAGTAGTTATTAATTCCTGATTTTCAGGTTGAAACAAAAATCTTGACTTAATTATAATTTCTTTCATTGTAAAAGTAAATAAAATTCCGGTTATGAAGATATACATATATATATATATATATACACCCATTATTATATTGGGTGTACCAATAAGTATTTCATTATTCTTTCAATAAGTGAGTGTAGTTTATATTCAAATTATTATTCCACCCTTTTTTTGTTTATTGGTACCAATTTCTAATTTCATTTCGAACATAAAATAATAAAAATCAGTCGATATTACGATAACCAAGGTGCAAAATAAAAAATAAATGTATTATTTATTGATGCTCCTAATTGATCTGGATTTAATCGCGTCATCTATGCTAATACAGTGTTATTAGAACGATTGATTTTGTATTTGGATGTCGCGCGCGGCTTGCTCGTCCTTCATATTATCGTTCTTCTCGTTGCGACCCTCACAGAGAACAGATGCGTTTTCTCTGTAGTTTCGCATCGTGCGAAATATATCAGTATAGCCAAGAAAACTGAATTTACAACTTTATTACGCTGTATTTTCACTGCCATTCAAACAGGATTTCAACAAAGGGACCAATTAAATAAACGATTATCGCAGTATTTAGTTACAATTCCCATCTTTTTAAAAGCGCAGTTGTTATATTCTAATTTAAACTAGTAACGTCGCAAGTGATACTAAAATGATAAGGATTATTCTATATGAAAATCAATAATCTATATTCTATGCTTCGAGTATCGATGTTTCGCTTCTAAAATTAAACAGGCGCGCCAAAAATTTATTTAGTCTGTAGCATTACCGCGCTGCTATCGGAAACAAATCAAATTTGTCGACGTCGCGTCGTTAAATCACGCTTTGAACGTTCAACGCCCGAGACCGAAAGAGCAAATACAGAGGCCCATAAAATCGCGCTCCTACACGAATCACCCCCTGGCGCACGGGTTACCCTGCGTCACCGCGTTGTCGACGGATCTTTATGCTTTCTTTCTCCTACATCTGCTATTTTATGCTCTCTTTTCGAAAAGGAAACTTCGTTAATGACTACGCGTATCATGAATCACGTTTATACATATTTTTCCTAACAAAGGACAAAGCTGTTCTATGTTCCGCATAGCTTCGAAAAGGTTTCATCGACAGATTTTACGAAATTCAATAAAATACAGTCAGTCGCGTGAGTGACTAAAGCAAGAAGCAACGATACTTCCTTGAAATGTATATTAGGTGTACCAATTAATAAACCAGTACTGTTTTAATTGGAAAAAGGTGATTTCCTCCATCAGATTTGCATTGTTCCCTCTTTTTTTTAATGGGAAATGGACCTTTATCGTAGATTTCTCCGTTTCCTCGCTGTTGCGAGAGGAAACGAAGGTGTGAACTTAGGAAAACTGATCGCGATCATTTTCTAGGGGAATATCTACTAAGATCAGAGAAGCCGCAAACTGTCCAGCTGTTATACGGTCGTTTTAGCGGCCGGATAGGTGAAAACGACTTAAACGCTTCGACATGTGTAGAAATACGATATCTGATACTTCCTCGGAGACCTCCTACAGTGGTCGGTGCTCGTCCCATTGAGATTTATGACGTTGCATCCACTAAATTCCATAAAACTGGTATATACACACGCATTGTTGCGGCTTTAGCGCAACAAGTAAATAAATTTCGCGCTGCTCCACTGCAATCCGATTCGCATTTTTGCAACTTATTCGCACCTAGTGTTCTTGATTTCTCAACATTTTGAGGAATCAGATATTGGATTACAATTCTTGAGAATTAAGTCACTGCATTTGCCAATTATTTACGTCAGGAAGAGTATTGAATTGTCCTCTCTTTTTAACCCTTTCAGTAGTATAACCGTACATATACGGCCGGTCTTGGGTATAGTAAATAATTCGTGTTACTTAAAATCCTAAATAATGAATGCGAAACGTTCAACGAATATAAGTTTAGAAATATTGTTACGAATACTAAAGATGACGATATTAATACTACTATATGAAAAACTTATATAATCTTTCATGAAATAGATCAGATACTTATATTCACTATATTTCTTACTCAATCAAAATGCAATCGCGAACTATGGAACTTTGAAATTGTACTTAACCCTTTCGCTACGATACTCTAAAATTAAAAACATTCTTAATGCACGGAAGGTGATTATTTTTATTATTACAAAAAGCAGTACGGCTATAAATATTTGCATATTGCGCATAATTAATCATTGTAGAAAAAGTATAAATTATAGTAAACATAGTTTCGTGTAACAGAAAACGAATACGTATATTCTTACCAAACGAATGCCTAATTTTTAAGAACGTATGTATACATCTATAGTAACGAAAGGGTTAATGTGCAATCTGTATTCATACATTAATCTTGTTTCAGATTTAATTGTACTAAAAAAAGCGACTTATAAAATAATCTTATAATGACATTAACATTTCATCAATTTCGTGATTCGCAATATATACCCATATATTATCTACAGTAATAAATTTAGGTATTCCAAAATTACTTATCACTGAAAGGGGGTTAAGATGTGACTAAACGGCTAATCCACCGATTCTATTAAAAACTAACGCGTATTCAATGTTTCGATGTGCGATTTATGAATGGCAGAGTAGAAATGGTTAATAAAGAGAGTTGAACGATGTGTGATATGCATTATCTTTAACACAAAGAGAAGTGACACATACTCCACGTGACTTAAGACTTTGCCTCTCCTTGGAATACAGAGAGACAAAAAAAAGGGAGGGGAAAGAGAGAGATGCCTCCCTTTACTGTGAAATCTGTAACCATTCTCGTGCATGTAATTCCCACATGACTAAAAAGGGGGCTCCGTGGTGGGGGGATATGTAACACCAGGATCCGGAGTCAAACTCGAAGTTTAGTTTTGCTTACGACGACTTTAAGTTCCGCCGCTTCTTGTCCTCTGACCTGACTCACCCGTGAGTTCCAAACATGTCACTGATTTACTCCAAAAAAGTTTGCGTTACCTTCGAGTAAACTTTTGTGCCTCTTATCGCAAGTTAATTAATCGACGTGTCACTGTTCGTTGACCACGTGGAGATTCGGATACTCTGGATTCATCATGAAGGGTGAGTAGCTTTATAATATGGTAGATGTGCGAATCACTACCACTTTAAGCTTATCGCATAACTTTATTTAAATATTTTAGAAAATCTCTTTCATGTATGAACATTTTCTTTTATATGTGGAATATAATGAATTAATTACTACGTATTTGAAAATGTACAACAAAGTCCAATGTCCCTATTACTGTCACTTGAAAACGTCATTTAAACAGAAACAATTTTTACATGTATTAGTACGTCAGTTTGTGTAACAGGCATAAAATGTATAGTAAACGTATCGCCTTTACTGAATAATTACGATTCCTATACTTTATAATTACATTCGTCACGTTGTAATCTTCAGCAGCACATTCACTTCCGTAATTTCGTTTGAAATATCAAGTGTAAACGAACATACAATGTCTATGTGTTGTTACGTAAACCGAAGTCCAGATTTAGTATAAAAATTTCTTTATTTACGATTCTTTCTACATTACTTTGCTATTAAATAAACGTATTCAAATGTCGGCTATAGGGACACTGACAGTAATTGGGACATTTACCATAAATCGCGATACATTTTTGAGAAAAAAAAGTCAATCATATATATATATATATAAAAGTTGACCACCCCTGTTATAAGCGATGTCTTAATATCCATTAGGATTCGATTCGCTTTTTCATCAAAGAAACATCTCCACCCCACCGAAAGAAAACGATTCACGGAAGTTTTTCTCTTCTTGCGTTTCTCTAGCTACGACTTCCAATAATCCCGCTAAATTACAAAGCCGTACGGTCGAAGTTCGTTTCTGTATCGGGTTGGCTTAGTGAAACGGGAGAGAAATCGTTAAATAAAAGCGGCCACGGAGACGAGGACCGAGAGAACGCGGCGAATAGTAAAAAAAGAGCAACGTGTGTCGCGGGTCGTCACGGCAGGCAACCCCCATCGTCGCTTATGGCGTACAGGCCACGTGAGATTCGACAATTTCGTCGGGCTCTGCCTTGCCTTTTGTCATCGGTTCGAACCTGGTCCCAGTTCTTAATTTGCAACGGCGACAACGGCGAGTTACGGCCGGCCAAATTAACTTTACGTCACTTCTTTTCCCTTTTTTATTGGTTGCCACGTGGTGCAGGAGAAAAGGGTGCACGCGATTTTTGTTCTACGTCGCAGATTAATTAAGATGACACCAAAATTTCTGACTTAACTTGATTTAACCGATTGAGTTATGATTAAAATGTCGATGCGTTGCAATTGTAATCGGTACCGAGTTGCGTAAAACTTAGAAAAGGGATTATAGAAATTCTATACAATTTTTATTATAAATTGGTAAATATTGATCTGTTAATCGATTATAAATGTATTATAAATTGGTAAATATTGATCTGTTAATCTATTATAAATATATTATAAATTGGTTAATCTTAAAACCTGTCTCTTAACATTTATTAATTTAACAATTTATACTATTTGATTTGTCCGTACAACGTACGGGCTGAACGCTGAAATGATTAATTTTATTATGTACATTCATTCTAAGTTGTAAATGTTTATGTACGTGTTTTGAGGCCTGTTTTGGAAGAGTAAAAATGATACGAAGAAATTGCAAGTATGTGAAATTTTCTGAAGACGTTTCATAAAAGGAACGATCATTCAGCATACGAATAAAAGTGCTTGAAGAAGCGTAAAAAATGTTATTTCATTTATGCTAAACAAATTATAGAACGTCACAAATGTACCAGAAGATATAACAAGATACAAACATGGTTACAAAAATAAGTTTTGTGTCTTTTGATGTACGTACGACATTACGCAGATTTTTTTATGAAATCGTGTTTCCAGTTTATGTATATTCTTTGGTAAACAAATCGGGAAAACATCGCCAGCTTTTAACGATTTATGTAATTTTAATTAGCAAATAAATTAATATCACGACTCCCAAATTTTCTTAAACGTTTGAAGTTTAGAAATGTATGTAGACTTTTGTGACTGACTGTAGATCTAATTACTTAACCACTTTATCACTGAATGTGCATTCCACAGTGGTACGAATTTTTCCATCGTAACGTATATTATACAAATTTACGTGCGGCACATATTATATATTTGAACAACAACCTAACTTTATACGGTAAATATTTCATTCTTTGCGATCGGAAAATAGCCAGCGAATCCAAGGTTTGCTTTTCTCAAAATGGGGAAACATTTTTAAAGAAATAAGCGTATAATTCGATCTGCAAATTTCAAACACCTTATCCCAGTTAGTTATTAGGTTACTATACTTACAAAAGGTTTCGAGGTAAGCATATCTTGTTCTAAAATATAAATCTTTCATTAAAGCAAGAACCATCCAATCAATTGATAAAACCAATCTCAAATCTTTCATGATTTTAAAATGGCTCAAAAGAAACTTTGTTGAGAAATTATGTTTACTATGCAACTAATACTAAAACAAAGTGTATAAAATTGTTAATACTTTCCTCATTCTTTCAGTTTTTCATTTAGCTTAGGAAAATATAGAATTTAGTAGTTTGGTTCTAGCTACAAAATAATGAATTTCGAGACCGGATCAAGATTAACCCGTTACGGTCGTAATTAATTGTATAGATAGGTGTTATATGGATCAGAATTAATTTCCATTGAGCGAACGCTAATAAACACTAATAATATAATGCAAGATTAACAAAATTGATTACACTTCTCTTAACAATTTTTATCTTTACATATATATATATATATATATGTAACACAGTAATATGATTTTGTTTCGTTGCTTTCGAGGCTGAGAGCATACACTACCGCAAAGGGTTAACTATCTTATTGCTGTTGCATTAATACTAAAACAAAGAGTTGATAATTTCGTTTCCCCGTTTTTCCCTTTCATTCGCCGTCTTCCACTTATTGTTAACTTAGGAAAATATAGGATTTTGTGGTTTACTTTTAGCTACAGAGTAATGAATTTCGAGACGGGATGAAGAGTAACTGTCCTGTTGCTGTTGCACTCATGTGCATATTTTTATTGCACGTGTAGTTAACGCTTGCGGCATATGCAAGTCTGATTATGGTAGAAGATGCTTCGTCAGCATAACAGACATCCTTGTTATCGTAGCGGCGTCCAAGGTTACACCGTTGGTACCTAACCAGAGACCGATTTGTTCCGTCTCCCACTTTCTTTTCTTCTTTTTTTTTTCACGTGGATACATTTTAATCACCTAGTTCGTGAATGTCTCGTTGTTTCCCAGCTTCAGTTAATTCCATCCCTTGATAAACATCCATCATATCATGGATTACGTACCTTTTTTTCCAGCACGTGCATTCGATGTGTTATTTAAGAGATTTAGTTTCGATCCTTATGCATTGAGTGCGTGCAAAAGTTTCCATGCATTCAATCATAAATGGATAAATTGTGTTTCGTTGCCAACAATCATTTATTTAACCCTTTCACTGCGACGGATTTTAAGGGAGAAATAAATATGAAAAAGTTGTCAAAATACCGAACTACATTACCTATGCTAAATTCATGTTCTTCTTCTGATTTCTTTCCATTGTTCAGATGGCAGAAGAACTTCAGACGATTTAAGAATTACTAAATGGTCTTTTGTTTTAATGGACTACTAAACGAATTTTACACGTATGTTAATGGTTGATTTGAAGCGATTTTTTACTGCATAATACTGGGTCAAGTGTAAGCTACCTTTCATAGTGTGCAAGTCGCTTTCAGCGATTGCTTTTCTCCATGGCAAAGCGTCACGACCGTGAGACGAGTCGTGGCGTTTATTGCCGAATCGAATGGCAAAAGCAATGGAACACAAACCTGAAAAACTTCTATCCCTCCCTCTGTGCCCATTACCCGTGTTTCGTCCATTGTGCTTTATTATCGCAAAGCGAAATACTCGTCTTCGTGTCTTTACGATTTTCGAAGAAAAATCTCATAACAAAGAATACTTTATTCTGTTCTTTTAGTTGTGTTTAAAAAAATTATGAATCTGCATAAAGATCCACAGACCAGTAATAAGCAATTATTTGCAAGTAAACTCGTAAATTGTTCCAAAACTCTTGCACCAAATGAAGTTACTTAACCCCTTGCCCTACAACAACGAGTAACACTTTCTCTATAAAGTCTGGAGTCCGTTCTACATAAATTGATATTGTTGCAGGTGAAATTTAATTTCAACTCTAATTTTAGCATTGTCTTATAAGATTAGGGATTATTGAATACAAATTGCCTGTAATATTCAAATGATTTAAACATGTGACATTATATGAAATATGCCACCTAACGCTAGCACACGTAATAAAATAATCGTAGGACAAGGGGTTAAGGAGTACCAAGAAACGAACAACTTTAACCGTCGATTGTTATACTTTCTGTGAAAGTGGCCTCGTGGATTCGCAGAAACACTGCAAATATATGACCACCCTTGGCTCTCCCATTTTCTTTTGAACCTCCTCCGAGCACTGATGTATACCTCAGGGTGAGAGGGCAAAAGCATGGAGGTGATAATAAGCCGTAAAGACTGTGAGACGCATCAGGAATGCGTGAAACGTTTATTCCCTTTAGCTTTAGGGACGGCTGGATGTCGAGCACGACCCAATCATCAAAGTGGCAATATTTCAGCAAAATTATTGCGTTGCAAGATGTCACTGATATTTTCACTATTTTTTTTGTTTTTTTTAAATTTCTTTTTCTCAAGCAAGGATCGCGAATTCATTTCGTTGAAACATAAGATTCGGAATAGATTAAGAACCGCAATAGGCGATCAAAATTGTAGAAGCAGAATGGCTAGAGTTGCAAATGAACTATGCGACCGTATAGATTTCTCTAATACTAATACGACGTCTTTTACAATGTTATGTATTTATGCATTCATCGTCAGTACTCATCAATCTAACTAATTAATTTTTATGTTCATTCAATATGTATATCGTCTCAAATTGTATGTAACCACATGTTAATTAAAATACATTCTTTTAAAAAGGGCTTACAAAGCTCGTTAATAAAGAATAATAATGAGACGAAAACTTCTTAAAGGAAGCACATTTTGAAAGTTTAAATAGGTTAAACCTTTATAGGTCGGTGTGACTTTAAAGTCACTTAACTCTTTTGGATATTAAAATAAATTTTTTTGCAAGTTTCCTGCAACCAGAGGTATTTTTTTGTAGCCACGAAGAAAAATTCGGGCAATAGAGGGTTAATAGTATTAATCTGTGACTAAGTGAATGCAATATAATTGCAATAAATAGGCTAACAATAAGTATATTTTCTTGATGTCCAGTGTTCGCTTTTTTGTCTGCAGAAGAGAAACGAAAGACGAAGAATAATGTGAGACTGGTGATTTATGTGAGACGGTCTAGACGCTGCTTCACAAATATTTGTAGTAAACACTTCCTTCCTGATATCTTCGACTTCTTCTCCTTTGATTTGTGTACTCAATTTATATCAGTCCCTATATCATAATTCTTGCGACCGTCAGGATGAAACACTGGGATAATGGATCACCGGAATCTATGGTATTTTCTGCTTCCTTCGTGAAGGTTTATTCAAGAATCCCGTGAAAGAATAATTAAAACGTGAGCTTGTAGAATAAGTTCAAGTTTGAAACGAAGTAAATTCCATTTGAATTCAAGTTCGAATTTAAATTGCACTTCAACTTTAAATTTAAAATGCGCGGAAAAGGAGTGTAAAATTAACCCTGTTACGGTTTTTAAGATTCTCCTCAATTCAATCGAATTCCTTTTTCTTTAAAAATAATTTTATCATAAATTTGCGACCAATAATAGCGACTTTTTTGCATTTGCCTCCAAACTAGAAGATGTTTTAAAACACATAACAAATGCGTTCTGGTTACAAATGAATCGAGAACCATAGTAGAGTTAAAATAAAAGCGCAGTGAAGTCAAATTTCAATCTATTGATTTTAAACTTTAATAGTACCACAAGCACTAATCATATTATGATAATAGTGTAGAATAGTATGATAAGTAGCATCAACAGTATAATTTGTTAAAAATAAAGAGAAAACATCTCCAAAAAGTGAACTAAAAAATGACAGTCATTTTTCAGATTCAACATCGTGACGTCAAAGAATAAGCAAGCAGATGTGGCGAAATGCCAAAGAGTAAAATAATGGTTACGTTAATCTTGGAGCTAGTCATCGGATCGTCTTAAATAACAACCTACTTAACGACACCTCTAGCAGTGTTCAAGAACCTTGCAACAATTGCTTAATTAAGGTCGAGTGAAAATATTCTAGAAACTTTTCTAAGATATTATAATCCTCTCGCATTTGAAATTGAAATGCCTCGGTAAAATTATGATAATAAGATGAAGCCGTAACCGGAAACACGGTAAATTTCCACGGATTTCCTCTCCGGCGAATCGTCAGACGTAATTGGAGAATATTTTTCCTTCCACATACCTACTCGTTGCAACGATGCGTCTATGCAAACGGCGTATATAGGATGTTATACTTTGTAGAGTGTGGCGTCATTCAACGCAGTGTACGTGTCCAAGTGGAAAACAGAGGCGACACCAATTATCCATTTTTGCACGGAATTATCGCCGTCGACCGAGATAACGGTGACCATGCTTGCGCCGTATACAAATCGTTTATAAAGAGAAGACACTCGAAAAATACCATTCGACTTGGAATTTCGTGATACCCTTTCCCTTGCTATCGCTAAACGAAGTATTTCTCACGACAAAATAATAATATATAGGTACACCAAAATATTTAGTTATTCTTGGCATTCTTTAGATTATTAATCAATCCTTCGGTACTTTTCTGTTTTCTTTTCATATTAAAGACTCCCAATATTATAACACCAAGATAAGGTTACAGTTCCAATTAAATTTCACCGTCAACAGCATTCATTTTTGCCTAAATCTATACCATAATTTATATAACGAGCGTGACTCGTTATTCTAGTTCCCAGTGCAACGGGTTAAGCCTTACATTTTCATTCGTGGACTAAAGCATTCAAATTTGATTTTCCACGACAAAGTTGCTTCGCGACATTCCTTGTCTTCTCTCCCCTTTACCTTCCATTTATTTATCCTCGAAAATTGTCATCGGTCCCAGGAATGACATCGCGAACGTTGGGTGGCCATTTTAGAGGCACGCCTGGACGATCAGTCACACTTAACGTCAGGGCTGAAGTGACTTAGTTTAGGGCTGTTTAAGGGCGGGCTGTTCGCGGATGAAAAGCTGGGGGCCTCGCCCATTCGAGACCGTCAGGGGTGCGAGGATCTCTCCCGTGTATTTCGACCGTTTCTACCCTCTCCATCTTCTCGACGAGGTACCAACTAACAACGTGAATGAGAGGGCTGACTTTTCTGCTACCCAGCCTTTCCTCTCTGTGTTCATCCCTCTACGTCCCTCGTCTTTTTCTCTGAAAGTGCTCCTAGAACTATATGGTCGCTAGAGTGCGTACGCACACGATTACATGGAAACGTTTCTCTTATGTGTATGAATATTTTTTTTCGGTGGTTTAGGTGAAGGGTGGCTTTCTCACGCGAGACGTTTCCTTTGGGGGACAGAGGGTTGTTAGATTTTTCCTCGACCACGAGGGAGCAGATTGTCGTTACACTAATTGTTACTCGTACGTTTCAGTCGAACAAAATACCCCCGTTTTGCTTCACCCCACAATTAGACATCCGTCTAGTCTCTCTCTCTCTCTCTCTCTATGAAACTTTGTCTCCCTTGTCTTCGTGAAAACGCAATTTATTGGAGTGCATAGACGGGTTGAATATACGTACGAGGTTCTAAGAAGTTAGAATAAATTTGGCTGTCGTCTATAGCTTTCAGTTAGTACCTCGTGCGACATTTAACGATTGTTGCCGGGCACGGGTGAACAGAGAGACCTACTTCTCACGTTTCAGCATCGCAACTGGCGTCTAAACACGGCTTCGAATTCTTAATCGGTGACCGACGCCGATAACCCATCACTCTTTCTAACACCAAAATCTTAACTTCAAAGTATTCGAAAATTTGATGATCTTGTCAGAACCTAAAATCTTGACAAATTAGGGACAGATGTTGACCCTGTTGGCGTAATTTTGGTAATTATCCAACACTACAGACGGATTTTAGGGACTTGGAAATTGCTATTAACAGCTGAGAATGTGTATTCTACAGTCACTTTTAGTAACGAAAGGGTTAAGATCTATGCAGTCAAGTGCACATTGTATTTAACCCTTAACTACTATAATATGCCAGTGAGACCACTTTTAAAACTCATAATTAAAAGAACAAATGTATGATAAAAATAGATGACAATAAGAAAAGACTTTGAATACATTTCCTATTGTTCATTTGGACTTGGATCTCTTTATTACCAAGATAAGAATAGATTTGATGTTTACTCTGCGCTAGTATGTAGGTAATAACGCAATAAATATTAGCGGTCTGTTAGACCACCTATAGTATTTAAGAGTTGAACCTGCTACAGCGAAAGAGTTAATATACAGCATCAGTTAAGACTACAAATTTAACCCTTTCTATAACACGTCACTTGTTCTTGATAATTATTTCCGTCTTTTACTATAATTTTATTATCACGCCGATCTAATTATTCGCCTTTACGCCCCTCGAACGTGTTTCTCCATACTTCGCAGTAAATTTTCACTCAAACGACTTTGTCCTGAAACTATTAAAGTTTCCAATTTCTACCTAGCGAAAGTCTATCTAAAGTAACGTTACTATAGAATTTCTCTTCGTTCATTGGCCACACTTGGAACGCACACGCTTAGAAATCGAGTTACCGTGTTTCTTTTAAGTAAAGCTCAGCGAACGCAATGAGATCAGCGAGCTTGTCGTGGGTGTGTATCAACGTTGGCTGGAAGACGTAGAGAAATCCGAGGTGCACGGATCGAGGTTGAGGGTAGAACGGGGGAGGAAAAGGTGTAGGATTACCGACTATATACATTTCTGGGTTGGCTCGCGGCTGTTGTTTGTTGGGTCCACGAACAACATTGTAAGTAAGTGGAGTAAGTAGCCGAGACGGAGGCCCCATACTGCTCGCAGCCACGTGTTGTAGCGTCTACATATCAACCAGAGAGGGCTACGTAAGAGCGCAGATATGTCAGAGCGCGATTCTACATGGTCAGCAAAATGGGAGAGAAACACGGCTCCTAGCATATAATTTAAACGCGCTACGGTTCTCAGTATTGGTGGCTACACGTGGAATCGCGAACATGCGATACAAGCAGATCAACGTACTTTGATCATTAGAACATGGCTTCGTTTCAGGTTAAAAGGATAAAGAATCATTCCGGAGAGATCGAATTGCGCGATGATCTAAATAGATACTATATTAGGTTTGGGGTACAATCATTGGCGAAGCATAGGATAGACTATCCATTCTTATATAGAATCATTAGGGTGTTACCATTTTAGTGTTACATATGACATTACTATAATAATTTAGAGTAGATGAAGATAGCAATGGAATTATAACTAAATATTTTGATATGCAGTTGTTTTCGATATATAATAATGCATATAGATATATGTATATACTTGTGGACAAAATTATAAGAAACCTTGCAAATTTCTAGGATCAGGGCTTAATTTTATATTTATATTAAAGAGCGTAGCATTGTTAACCGATAGCTTTGTATATTAAACAAATATTACAATAAATATCCGCGTGAAATCAAACGAATACACGTTTGCTTGGACTTATAAGATACTATCTTTGGTAATTAAAAAAATCTATATAATTAATCAGAAGTAGGTTTCACTTTTTTCCGAATCCGTTAATAATGGCTAGACCTCCCCTTTCATTTTATACTACTTCACTCATTGGATTTCTTTTTGTATAAATTTGGTCCTAGTCTGGCCAGTCATGCACGTTATGATGTTTCCTATGAATGGGTAGTCTATCCTGTAGTTAGTCAATGGTACAATTTTGTAGATCTACGATAAGTAACCCACCAATTTTATCTAATGTATTTATTTTATCAGGAGAACAAACTTCAAACTGAAATTTACAGCTTGTCCAAGTAATGCAGCAAATAACAACGATAAAATTATATTAAATTTGTGACAGAGCAGGTATTTAATTTCGTTAAAAGCAAATGCTGAATTGAACAAAAAGGAAGTGGATTATTTATTTGTAAATTTCATCACAGAAAGACGTAAACATCAGAGAATATTTATGACAAATGCAGGAATGTGCGAAGTTCATTGTTTTTAGAAAAAGTAGCTAAATTGTAGCTATTAATAAATGTTTATAGTTGAGCTAGAAACTATTTCGCGGCCACTGAATTAAAGTTGGCAACATTCGAATCAGCTTTATTAATATAGAAATTTTGCGGAAGATTAGAACAAAATGCAGATAAGATTTGCAAAGGATGCGTCTTTGTAATGATATTAGAGAGAGGAAACGAGGAGCATGGCTGGATCGAGAACCCAGGATTAATATCGAGTGTACCCTACAGTTTTTGAGCAAATATGCAAGATCCGTGTGCGCGGGGGAATAGTGACAAAGATAATATTTGTTGAGATTTACACGCGTGCCGTACCGACGTTATTTTCGTATCCGTAATACCGGTGTGTCTTCCGTGATCGAGCACACACACACACGAGCGTGTGTTCACGCGAGAAATGGTTGTTCGCACCATAGCTATACACACGGTGTATGAAAATGTTGAAACGCACGAGCGACATTGAAAATAAATTCACGATTATTCTGTCAATTTACATTGAGCCAATTTGTGCCTATAGATGCGACAGAAATACAAATCGGGCATTTTCCATGCAAATTTTATACGCTTTTCTCCTTTTGACTCTTTTTCGAAATGTTACGACAAACACAACGTTGACAGAGCTTCAAATATTTGCAGTCTTTTTATATAAAAATTGAAACAAATCAATTTCGCTCCGGAAAAAAAGGTGAAGAGATTGGAATTCGGATATTTTATCTGTAAGTATGCAGTGACTACAAAAGTAGATAGTACATATTTGCACACGTATATACATTTTTCCATTGCGACGTTTTTTCAATAGGTTCAACATTTCATTTGTACAACTTTAAATTTTTATAATCACATAAGGGTATTATTATACAATAGGATACTTAACCCATTGCACCCTTTATTGGTATTCATATGTTTGCTAAGAATTCATTTGTGTTTTAGTATTTTTTACTAGAAAAATATACGTCAAACAAGTTCAAAATTCATGGGAAACAAATCATACCCATATAAATAAGTAATACAACATTTGTATACAACTTATTTCTAGTTTTATCTCAAGATGATCTTGTCTACTATCTTACTGTTTCCATTTCAGACGGAACTCATCTCTAGTTATGTCTAGTATTTTTATTGTAAACCAAAGAGTTCTTTACTCGAGAATATTTGGATAAACGAATAGTACTTAAATTTAAGATAAATACAGCAGTGGGTAAATATTTCTTGCAATCACTATATATTTTTTGGTGATATTTAGTGCCACAGCATTTCTAAAATATTCGATAAACAAGGGTGAATTGGATTCGTCGTGGCACAATATCTGTGACGCCAACAAGGATCACAGGGAGTGGATTCCTGCCAATATATTTGGTTCTTTTAGCGAAACAAGCCTATAAACTCCACAAATTGTAGTATTTTTGACACATACATCAAGATTTATATCCGATCACATAATATGCTAATAATTTAGACTACGGTCGTGTTACATCACTGTAGGATTCATTCAGAATAAAGAAACGGAATCGCCACTCAACTAACTGCTTGTTCCCAATCGCTATAGTTGAATAAATCTTCAAAACAATATATTGATAGAAATCATAAAATGTACTATAGGATATACAATTTTATAAAAATTCATTTGTTAAATTAAGAAATAAGTTTGTCCGCTTTTTTTGTTAAAATACTGTCAAGCATTAATAGTTAGAAAACATATACAACATTCTAATTACTTAGAAAACGTATACAAACTTTTAACACGAACAAATCAATATTTAAACGTATAAGTTTACCATATAGACACACTTCATCGATAAAGTTTCAAAAACTGAACTAGAAACAAAAAAATGAAGTTTGCAATATCGCTTATTCACAAAGAAATAAGGTTCGAGGGTTCGAAAGTTTGTTATCGAACAACAAGTCTGCGTGCGTTCTAGGGTTAAGAACCCGAAGACCTAAAATATCACAAGTTTGCGACTGAATTCGAGTCGCCAACAAATCAAGCTGTGACTACGACCTACAGCAACTACGTGGACCGGCGAACAACCTTCAATTTGGATTGTCTAAAATGCGCGATCACGGGTGTCCCGGGATCGGTGAATGGATTTTCTGTCCTGGCCAAAAGGGGAATGATGAATCGCGCGTGTACCAGCCCCCTTGTCTTCTCGTCGAACACGAGGGCGTTCTCAGGACTATCTAGGATATACAGCGGGGGTGTGTAGCCAGGAAAAAGCGTGCAGGGTTGGTGATACGTCGTATTCCGACGACGAAAATGTAGGTGAGTCGATGTTAAGCCGTGGCAGAGTTGCAGGCTCGCGCACCCTCCGAAATGCATTGAGACGGTCACGAACGAACACGGATCGGGCGTGCACACCCGTGTATACGCATCATCTACGCGTACTATGATCGTTCGTCGATGGTAATTCACGGCCTGACCTAGTATCGCTGGATACGCTCCAAAATGGAACGCAATCGATTGCCGTAGGTTTGCTCGTTCAAAGGGCGAAGGAATTCATTAATTCCGATGGACGCATTCAAGTGTCACGATCACGGGAATTCCTGTTTTCTCAGATCTCGGTTGGCGATAGTTCTTTGAAAATTCGGTTATGTGATTTTGGACTTGATTTGGGGGAATAATAGGCACACGTCAGTGGACAAATTTTTAGAGGGGGATTTTAGAATTGATCGATATAGGAAAAATACTGAGAAAGAAAACAGGGTTGCATACAGGGTGAATCATTTAAATGAAATCACCTAAATAGATCTGGTATTTATTTAATTATTGTTTCAACTAGGTTAACCACTTGGTCTATTAGTTTTGCAACTGCTGAAGAGTTTTACGTTCGACGTTTATTAGTTTAATACCGTATCGGATATAAAGTATTGATATATTACACGTAATTTGCATTTTATAAACTTAATCTTATAGTGCCATAATATACTTAGGATTAAAATTATAATTCATTAAAAATGCAGCGTGCAAGGCTGTTAAGGTAAGGGGTTAAAATTTAAATTAAAATTGTCAGTGAACATATCGAGGATTTTAGAATTCATCGATAAGGGACAATTGTTGAGAATGAAAACAGGGCGAATCATTTAAATGAGATCACCATCACCTAAACAAGTCTGGTATTTATTAGGTTGGTCAAAAAGTTTGATAGCTCTTTTTGCGGTGTGGCATTAATATTCGACTAACTTCACAAACGCAAATAAAACTTGGAAGTAAACATTTTGATACATATAAACAATTTTTGTTATATATTTACAAGCAGCAAATTTCGTTTTGGATTTATTTCAGATAGGATTAGATTGATTCGACGAAAAATTATTTCTGATAAATATGTATTATTCTATAAACATTATGGGGTGTTTATAAATACCAAAAACGTGTATTCGATGATTTTTAAATACCGCAGGGTATGTTAAAACTTTTGCAGTTCTGTGGAAAATTCCGCTGTTGTTGTATTTCGATAAAGGAACCGTGATGTATTTGTGGTTTGACTGTTTAAAAAATAACACCGTTTGCGAAACGCGGAAGAATATACAGACACGTATTTCCTTTTGTTTCTGTAACAATGCAGCTTCTACACGAATTACAAATTGCACAAGCGAGTTCGAGAGATTTTAATTATCGTGTTCCCTTCCTCATTCGTACACGATGTTTCCAACAAGAGCAATTTCATGAAATTTTCCAGGTATTCTATGGGAATCGATGAGATTAGGAGGTAGATCCGTTAATTGAACGCCGGATTCGGGCAGCGGTGAGCACAAATTGAATCATCTCCCTCTCCCTGATTACTTATCGTGGATATCGATTATGTTCGTAATGGTGTATAATAGCGAGTTCCATATGAACGAAATCACGAAAAAGCCCCGTGAAAAATAATTACTATTCGCTTCATTATTGGGAGACACTGTAATAAAAGTGATAAAGAAATTTTAGAATGAAATATCGCTGCTGTTATCTGATATTAAAAATAACAAAGAAAAATCTGTACAGGATGAATCACCTAAATGGAATTGTGTTTCGTATTTTGTATAAATTTTTGCTAATGAGCTAGCGTAAAATATTAAAACCTTAGAAACATAAAAAAGCTGCAGGCGTATCGTACAAAAAGAAAAACAATAAAAGTAGTTATTAAAAATGAATAAAGAACGCAAAGAATAAAAATAATTTAAATACGATAAGCTTAAAGTGGCAGTAATTGGTATATCTACCCTACCAATAACACAGAAAAATATCCCCTCTCGCTTATAATAAAATAAAAATTCTCGCTCCAAAATTATTTTTGTCCCCGAAGAAATATATGTTTATTATTCGACAATGCCGATTTACACGTTTATAGTTTCACCGGGCCACTTTTTCCAACATCTGGACAATCCTCAACAAGTTAAGGTGCACCCGCAAACGCACGTGGGCTAGTAAGCAAACCACCCCTGTCCGTCTTTCTCTGTTTCGTACCGTTATATCGCGTCTTAGCCCCGGAAAGGTGCGAGGACGGCGAGAGACGAAGGGAAGAAGAAACACATGTTTCGTATTAGATCTTTTCTACCTGTCGACCCGAGCCCTGGTGTATAGAAAGTGTTTAACGAAGAATACCACGGCGAAGGTAACGCTGGTGGAAACGAAGCACGTGTTCCCGGCTATGACCGTGGACATTGTGTTCACGGGGAAACGTCTGGGTCACGGCAGGTTCTTCCTTCCTTCCGGAACATATTGGCAACACATGTTTCCTATTTCGGAATGCACTTTGCTCTTGGCAAAAAGGTGCATAGTAAGGTGGTTATACAGCCCAGTCGTAAAAGGCAGGTTCCAAACCTGCGTTGCCGAGGTTTTCGCCCTTAGGAGAATTCGCACACGTGACTAGGGTGCCCCGCGAGAATTTCGAAACGTGACCGAGCCGCATTCGAAGCTACGCTTTCGGAAAATCTCTCTGGAGACTCTTTCAGATTGGTCGATTTTCGTTCCTGGTTATTTTAACGCTTACTTATATTACTATTCATTTGGATTAACGGGGTGGCATAAAAAGGGAAAAGCTTCGGTTAGAATTAAATTCGATGGCAACTATTTCACGATTAACGGAATATTGGCCGGCGTATATGTTTAATCACTAGACTGTGGGTTTTTATGCATTAAAGGTGCAAAATGTAAGCAGTATAGTAGAATTATATAAAATATCCAACGTAAAGAACTTATTACGTTAAACGAAAAGTGAAAGAAATCTGTTATTAAAATCCCATTTCTCGAATCGTACTTGTAGAAATGTAAATTTGCATAAAAATCCAGTCTAGTTATTAGCTAATATTTTATGTGCGTTCACTCTCCTACACAAAATGAACGATAACAAGTAATAACCGCAGACGATATTAAAACTGAATTCAGTGTATTCTATTAAGCGTACCAAAGAATAATCCATTTCTTTTGCTCAATTTAACATTTACTTTTACCCAAAATAAGATACCCGTTTGGTCTTAAACATAATCATCGTTATCCATATAAATTCTTATGCGAATAGGAAGCTAATTCTTTTGATAAAACAACCCCCATTACCCATTTAAAAATAGTGGATTACTTGCATACCTAACATTACACCTAATATTTAATTGTTTATTTCTCTTCTGCAATATTCTTTCACCAATTCCTGGCCACGGTATCTCCAAACTTTCCGTCAGTAGTAAAAGCATCGTACAAGCAGACCGCACAATCTCCTCAACGTTTATCATGGCACAATTTCATCGTCTTAAATTCCACGAAGTCTTGAAATACCCCGAGATTCGTGAGCAACGCGAAATATACATAAAGCAGGGCGACGAGCGGGCGTGTGTACAATGGGGATGCTATAGGTATCGAATGGTGCCTCGTCAGGGGAACAGTACGGCCACCAGCAATCGCCTTTGCTTTCGATTATGCCACCCGCCGTCTTGTTGTATACAACCGTCCGGCAAAGCCTTCATTCGAATCACTTGGGATTTCCCCAGCAACTTTTGCTATTACAACCTCGCCTCCTTACTCTTCTCTCCTACCCTCCGATTCCCTTTTCTCTTTCCTTCTGTAGCCTATTCTATTCGTCCCGTTTTATCCCACTATTGGAAACTTACTTGGAACGATGGTGCCGTCTTTGTCGTCGGGGAACAGGGAACGGAACGCAGACATAGAAATTTCCACGTGCGTGTACAGAGGGGTCTTTCGACTGACCCTGCTCCTAAGGGTGGAGCTTAAAATAAGGGTGGTACCTCACAGCTTACCTACCCCATCGAGAAACAGCATTGGGGATGAGATGGAAGCGAAGGAATAGCAGTAGGAGGAGAGACACGCCGACGGAACTAAAGTGAGAAGGACCAAACACGAGGTCTTCGTACGGCGTACGCTAGTCATAATTTCAGTGCAAAGCACATCGGTTGTAATCGTTTTGCTCTGTCCCATTAGCGTAGCGTTTTCGAGGAGAATTTTTTCGTGACAGGGAACGAAATTTCCAGATTAGTGGACTGTGTTGTTTTTTTTTCTATCTTATGCCGGGGAAAGTTTTACGCGTAATTTGGATTCGTTAGTGTTGGTCCAGTAGAAATTGTGCGTGGGGCTCTATATTTGTGAACGATCGAGAGAAAGCGTTGGAAAATTCGATAAAGTAGTCGAAGTTTCGCGGAAAATTGAACGCATTGACAGGGGAACAGGTGGTGAAGGTGATGTTGTGAAAACGAAACGCGGTGTCTTGGAAGTGTCTAAGTGTCACGAACGAATTTCTATGATAGTACCCCTGTTCGAAGAAGTTTTGCGCGTGCAACGTGGAGATAGAAGATGGCGCCCACCGTCGAGAGTCATGGTCGTCGTATTATTTTAGAGAGCGATCCTTATATCGGAAGCTGGAGACGGAAACAGGCTCAGAAAGGTAGCGAAGTTTGTTTCGAAACATGTCAATTTAGAAACTGTCGCCACTAGTTTCGTTTCGCAACTTTAGGTTGCAGATTTTTGCACCATTTTGGTAGTAGCGAAGATTGTGCGAAAGACATAGAATTCTGCGTAATTCGGTTTTCAAAATATTAGAGAAGGTGTTTGTCGATGGATTAATTTTCTTAAACGACGAATGACAAACTTAGCGCAGTCAAACTTTCTTCGATTCCAGTGGATTCACAATTTTAAGAGAATTCTGTTGCGACTTCTTTCGTTTGTACTTTAGGCTGAAGATTTTTGTATTGTTTTGATAATAGACTGCGGATTTTTATGCATTTATAGGGAATTTGAAGGTGCAGAATAAATCTAATATGCAAAGATATACAAAATATTCAACGTGATATACAAATTATTGCTTTTTGGAGGAGACACGACCTTCTATTTAAGTCTTTTGATAAGATAGTTGTGAATTTGCATTAATAATTCACAGTCGAATAATAGTGAATGTTGTATGAAAGATATAGAATTTTATGTTATTCAGTTATTAAAATATTAGGGACACAGATTAGTTTCGTTAAATAATGAATGGTAAAGCTAGTGCATATTGCTCTTTAGGCCTGCATTTTCTTCACGTGCAAGGGTTGTGAAATCTTAGAAGAAAAAAGAATGTTCCGCTATGCATTTTGTACTATATAAGTGCAGAGGACAAAAACACTTTTTCGCTGCGAATTCTAAGAATATAGGAAGCAGAGCCGAGCTATTTCTACCTGTGTTATGCATGTTAAGTCCTCTGTTGTACTTCTAGGTACTACTTCAATATACCACGAGTCTCTCGAAGTCTCCACCTTCTTTATATTCCTTTCTTCCCGCCGTTTTACGAGTGAAACTAATTAAAACTGAGAATTGCAGCAACCTTTACATTTACTACTATATCTACGATTTTACTATAATGTCGTGGAAGCAAATAGATTTCAACAGGATCCTAAATAAGGTAGATGTACCAATTACTGCCACTTGAAGGTTATCGCGTAACCTTATTTAACTATTTTAGAACGTATTTAACCTGAGGATCGTTCCAGTTTGAAGCATAATATTGATTAAAATCTCTTTTACTTATGAACATTTTTCCTTATGTTGAATATAATGAATTAATTACTACGTAATTGAAAATGTACAACGAAGTACAATGTCCTTATTATTGTCACTTGAAAAGTTCTCATTTAAATAGAAACACGTTCTACATATATTAGCACGTCGGTATGTGTAACAGATATAAGATGTATAGTAAACGTATCGCCTTTACTAAATTATGACGATTCCCATACTTTATAATTACATTGGTCACGTTTAAATGTTCAACAGCACATTTATCCCCTGGCATTTCGTTTTAAATATCAAGTGTAAACGAATATATAACATCTACGTGTTGCGACGTAAACCGAACTGCAAATTTAGGAACAAAATTTGTTTATTTACGTTCCATCGTACAATTACTTTGCTATTAAATAATATTTATAGGGATACTGACAGTAATTGGGACATCCGCCCTATTTCAATTCGCTCGATAGTTTTTCATCCGTTCGAATAACAAATAAGAGTGTAATATGTATGTGTTAAGTTCGTGAAGTCGAGGGTGCATTGTTATGCGCTTTACGGGGCAAATGTTGCGACCAAGTCGCGGAATTGATGACTGAAACGATGGAGCAGGAAAAAAAATGTATTATTCAAGCGAATTTCCATCCGTGAGAAGTCTCGGTAGATGGGTAGCTACGTCGTTAGATTGCTCTCTTGCCGGCGTTTTAATGACGGTTTGCTCCCTTTGCTTTCGGTTCTCATAACGAGCAGCTTCGGCGTCGTTATGGCTTTCGCGCTTGTATCATCCTTCGACGACGTCGTTCGCATTACCAACCTTACTTCCGATACCTCTAGCTTCTTCTTTGTTATTGTATATGTCATCTGCGAACTTCTTTTACAAATACAAAAGTAATCGCCTTAACCCATTAAACAAAATATGTACGCGGCTTAAGGAAAGGAAGTTGATTGCGGCTGGGTTAAGGGATTAACGCGCTTTTCAGCTGTATTCTTGTTATGATAGTATACAACAGAAAACAGTTCGCAAACGATCTGATCTTTTCGCGTAGCGAGTTAACCCTTTCGCAACGAAAGACATATGTATATATGTATACGGCTTCAAAAAATTGTATAATCATTCGTTCAAAGCATACGCATATTATTTCTATAGTACATTACTGTATTTTGTCAATCGATACATGAATATTGGACTATAATTAATTACAGGGAACATCCGAATGCTTATATTTATACTATTTTCATATTAACCCTTTGCGAACGAGGGCTAATAACACTTAAGGAAGTATTTTAGTTTTAACTTCCAAACCTTCAGATTCCTAGCTATCAAATTCAAAGCCATCAAATTCCCAAAATTTTGAAACGTTCATTAGCAATATTAATTTAAATATTTTGCTTTAAAGATCGACGTGCGTTCAGAAATTCAAAAAACGATTAAGCAGCTATTTGCAGATACTCGTCTGCAAAAGGTTAATTAAAAGTACTCTTTTGCTATGCTTTGATTCGTCAATTTTCAACTGCCGTAACGAAAGGGTTAACACGTTTACTGTAACGTTTAGCAACTCTTTAATGATTTCCCGGTCTCGGTTTCTGTTTCAGATAACAGTTCTTCTTCAGATACTCTGGATTTAAGCTCGCACAATCACTACCCTTTGAACGGTAACTGTATGGTTAGTACATCCGGCCCACAGGAAGTCGTAATGAAGGAGAAAAGCAAGAAAGCAGCGCGTATTCGCCGCAACCGGGAGAATCAGGAATATTTGGAGCTTGCCAAGCTGTTGCCTGTGCCAGCAGCCCTCACAGCACAAATGGATAAAGCCAGTGTCATTAGATTGACCACCAGTTACTTGAAGATGCGAGCCTTGTTTCCCCACGGTAATATTATAATAAATAATTACTTCCAACTAGATATTATTAAATTGTTGCATATGGAGTGACCGATTTTATGCAGCTTAAAGTCTTCGACGCACTAATTAATACTAGATTTACGAAAACCTTCGATTTGACGGATTTCAAATTTCGTGTTTGAAGTTGTAGAAATCGTAAATATTAGTTTTAAACCATTTATATCGATCCTGATTAATCCATTCACTACCATGGACGTATATATACGTCCTCGAGAATTGAACTGACATTTGTTAAAAGCACACGTATGTCTTTTCTATAGCACAATATAATTTCAGGTATCATTTGTATATCAACATTATAGTACACGTAGTTATGTAGAGTATCCAAATATTTATACCTATATTGTTTCTATATTAATAAGTGCTACCTCTAATCTACGCTTTTAATTTTCGGTTCTAAGATGCTGGTGGCGAAAGGGTTGATGTTACGATATGAATAATTATCCTAATTCAGCATCTTCTCTATTCCAACCCTGCGATACCTATTTTTCACAAAACCCATCGAATTATACAGTCAGTGTCGGTATATACCCGATAGAGTCTAATCAAAATCCGTGTTAGCGAAGAATATACATACGCGTAGGTGTTAATACTTTTAAAGAAGAAAATCACTTAAACTTGATTCGACGCCCTTTCTTGGAGGACGCTTAAAACAGTAACCCTTGGCAACTAGCGGAAACGCGATCGAAGAAACAGATCGATTAGTATATTTTTCCGAGTGGTTACGCGAGCGTGACACCACGTGCCGGGGTAATAAACTTCACTTAGCGGTAAACGGATTGAAACGGTATTCTTTGTTAATTCAGCCACCGGACACTTACGCGCAAAGGGCAAATAGTATCGGATGAGATGGATGTGATTGCGCACTTAATGCATTGTTAGTCCCCGGTGCTTTGTAAGCAAAGCATGGGGGCTGTTATAGTGTTACAATGGCTTCCCTCGTCTCGCCCTCTTCCCCTTCGCGTTCTTACGACATCGGTGAATTGAATTTCAAGTGGCTGCATCCCTCTAGAATACGGTCGCGTCTTTATTCTTTGAAAAAAAAAAATGAAAGGAAAGGGAGGAAAAAAGACACGTTGCCCACTTCCATAACACTTCAGGGGTGTTCCTTTTCATTCGCGGGGAAAATTAGCCGGTGAACAGGTAAACGAGTGTGAAATCCTTTTACAGATATTAAATTATCGGTGGACTCTGCGCATGCTTTATTTACGAGGAAAAACCCTTTCGCTATGAGGAGCATATACTGTCTGTCTAATAACAGCATGACTAAGATATTTTCGTAAACATTAATTGGTTGCGTGGAAATCAATACATGCATCGAAAGTGTGCGTAAAAAGCTATGGTGCATTGATTTAACCCTTTGCGGACGATTATCCGAAACAGCCGCCAAAGTTTTTTTTGATTCATTGGACATATGTCTATCTTTAACGTAAGAAATCCAAACAATGTCATTAACAGACACAGCTGTTAATAATTGGAAAAGAATTTGTTAAGTCTCGTCCTTAAAGAATTAATAATTAGGCAAAAATTTGTTAACTATTATTTTGTTTCGTCCGCAACGGATTAATAATGGGCGTAAAGCGTAACATTGTTGAATATAGCTTCGTATAATTTCCAATTCCTATTCTCGATTCCAAATTAACTAATATCTTTTAACGCTATTAATATCTCACGAAACAATTACAATAAATAGTAAATATACTTAAATATACTGGTGAAATAGCAAGATATATTTGTTGATAAGTAACCTAAAATTTTTGGCCAATATTATACATAGATATATTGTTACATTCATTCAAGTCATAGCTTTCCTTTCGAAGTACAAAATAGAAGCAATATAAACAATATTAAGAGTTTCAAAATGGACGCGTACCAGTTAAAAATTATTTCGTGAAGTTATACGAAGAGAAACGTCGATAATTGAGATATCTGATAAAATTTTGCGAAACACCGACGAGATGACAATGATCAAGCCATTTTCCGTGAAACTCCACGCGACTGCAGAAAACGCCCCTGCAGCTGCAACCGTGTCGCATGAATGTATTGTAATTAATGCGCAGACACGAAATACTTGGCTATAGGCTTACTTACACGTCGAGTACGAAACGTCGCTAGAAACATATATATATATCGGATCACCGGGATAAGAAGACTAACGTGCAATATGTGCCACGTCTTTAGTCGAGACAGTGGATGCTCTCCCTTTTCATCTCTAAGACATTATCCTTAACCCTTTCAGTATTCATTAAAATGACGATGCAACGCAATTGAGGGCAGCTTTAGGTGGTATAAAACTTAATAGAACAAAACAAAGTTTAAAAATTCTACGCGTCTTTATAGGAAACAAGAGAAACGCAAACCCTCTAAAAATTCGTCTTTTAAGATTTAAACAGATTCCCTTGCCCATATGACGTCACTGTATCAATAATTCCTATTTTTAATCAACAGTGAAAGGATCAGATCTTCAGTATTACGTTAGAGTTACAAGTTATACATAGCAATATTAGCAATTTCTTTATATTCCTTTTGACATTAATGAATTTTTCAAAATAGAGAAAACACGTTTGGGACAAAAATGACTCAGAGACCAAAGTTATTCTTCAATTTTCAGAAAACACCGCGAAAATCAAAGCGTGAATTTTTCTTTATTTCAAAGTGAAAAAGAATTCTCTGGAAGCTTCGCGAAAAGCAAAGCGTGAATTTTTCTTTACTTCAAAGCGAAAAAAAGTGAAACGAATAAAGGTTCTTGTATTTTTTACTGGTGGTACTTGGGTAGATTGGTTCAGTCCTAAATCTGACATTGTTGAAATCATTTTTCAGGACTCGGAGAAGAATGGGGCGCTTCCCAGCCAGGCAACATCTCCCTGCAAATCGCCCTCAAGGAGGTGACTAGTTATATTTTGCAAGTAAGCACTCATCGTTCTCTGTGTCGCGCCTTATAAATCGATCTAACGTCTTGCATACGTTGTCAGACAAACAACGTCAAGTTTAGCCGTAGAGTTTTCACAGACAGATACACTTCGCTTTCCTGACAACCTGTACAATTTCGTTTTCATTCTAACTGAACGAGATTTGGGCGCGACCAGAAGTTGAAAACTGTTCTGTTCTAAACGAAAGAGATCAGGGCGTAACGAGGCGTTAAATGTTCCTCCAAACTTTAACTACCTCCTTTCTAAAAACCTTCGATTATTTTTGATAGAGAATACTTTCGTTTCAGGCCTTGGATGGCTTCGTATTTGTCTTGGCTCCCGATGGGAAAATTATGTACATAAGCGAAACTGCCAGCGTGCACTTGGGAATGGCACAGGTGAGATATTCGAATTCATATTTCATTATATGTCCCAACTACTGTCAGTGTCTCTGTAATCGTCACTTTGATTATTTTATTTAATAGCGAACGAATTCACGAAGTATCGAGACTAAAATAAATTTCAATACTAAATATGGACTTCATTTTTATGTAACAACACAGATGGACGTTGCATGTGTGTTTATATTTAATATTTAAAAATAAATATTAAGGGGCGAATATGTCGTTTGAGCATAAAAACGCGTAAGTAGAAAGTATGGAAATTTGTATGATGCAGTAAAATCTTCTATCCATCGTACAAACTGACGTGCTAATATACGTAAGGATCATTTCCACTTAAGTGACACCTTTTCAAATAACAGTACGTGGGAGATTGGACTTTGTCATATATATTCGATGACGTAGTAATTAATACATCATTTTTAACATACAAAAATATCATCATAAATAAAAGAGATGTTATCTAGTGTTGTGCTCCAAATCGGAACGATTATTAAGTTAAGTAACTTCTAAATTAATTAAACGAAGTTTCTCGATAAACTTAAAGTGGCAGTAACTGAGATATCTACCCTACTCGATGTATAACAAAAACCTTCCAAACTTTAGAATCGAAAACTGAAGGAGATGAAAGTTTCCCAAGGAAACGAGGTTTTCTAATGAAAAATTTTAATGGATGCAGGTGGAGTTAACGGGGAACAGTATTTTCGAATACATTTACCAAAACGATCACGCTGAGATGATGTCGGTCCTAAATCTACCACAAAGCCCCGCAGATCTGGCTGGTGTCACTTTTCCGCCGGCAAACTCGAGAGGAGAAATCGAACTAGAACGTATCTTTATCCTCAGGATGAAGTGCAATTTGGCGAAGAGATGCGCGGGACTAGTCACAGAGGGATACAAGGTAATGTACACCCAATGTCTACACAAAATCTATACATTTTAACTCTAGAATTACCAAGGTGGTTAAAATGACCCATCTGTAATTTATAAATTTAATAGACTTCATTTCTATGTTCGCGAAACTCGAATCCGGAGATCAGATTATTTATTGGATATAATTAAATGAAACTTAAATGTATAATCGTTATAATTTAAATTATACTTCGTCATTATTCATAATTATTGATTTTTATGTTTCTTTTCTCAGTATAAATTACTGTTAAAAAGCGTTTAAAGTTTAAATACAAACTCAAATGAATTTATATCGAGAAAATATTCTTATTATCTATACACATTAGTATTTATTTAAGTTTCGACAGTTTCGAATCATTGAATCATTGAAGAATCAAACAAAGTTTTGAATTTCAAGAACTTGAAACATTTTGATCTCGAAAGGGATTCGAGATTTTGAAATTTAGAATATTTCATACTCGTTAGTAATTTCGTATAAGAATTGTACAAACTTTCAGCAATGGATTTTTTAAATTTTCTATAAATAGCGTGCATGAAGATTCATTTTCCTCGCATTACGTATTTTTGCAAACATTCATCTGAACATTATTTTAATTAACTTGTTGTAAATAAAAATAATTCAATTGCTGATAGTTCTAATGTTAATCCTTTGCACTTGAGAATTACCAAAACTGGTTCATTTTATTTATTTAAACGGTAAAAAAAATACTCAATTCCATACAAAATTACTAAATGAAACCAGCAAAAGTAAAGAGGCGAAATTTACAAGTAGCAATAGAAGATAAAATTATTTTACAATAGCTGTATAAAACATGTGGAGACCGAGAACAAAAATCGGATAAATTATTGAAACGGATAAATGTTGCACGAAGCGTGTAAGAAATTTTGTTAAGCAAAATCCGAGCTTTTACGGTTCTCTTCGGCGTGAAAATGCGCGCCGATTATGGGTTTATTGGCTTCCGGTAAATCGCGCAATATTCGCGGCAAACAAACCACGGGAGAAGACGCCGAGATTGGCGATTAGCATAACGCCTAGGTTGCTTGCACAGGAAATCATAAAACGAATAAAAATTCAGACGCTAAATAAGAGATAAGAAGTGGCGAGTTAAGTAGGGACCGCATTGTCCTGGTCACGCACCAGTCGAAAAGAAAACGGCCACCAGGTAGACTCTGCTGGTTAAATTCGCTGGCTGCATCCGTTCCTTTCGTGCAATAAAAACACCCGCCACGTGAACGTTCTTCATATCCGGAATAATCGAAATTTACCAAAATCTATCTGCAGCCGGTTCCTTTTTGTGTGTGGCAATTTTATTTCAAGCTATTTTATTTCACCGTCCGTTTGGATTGGAACTTTCCGATAATTTTTCTGTATTTCGAACCTGTGTCTTTCCGTACGTTCGCTCCCAATAGTTTTACAATCTTTATAGTATTTTTCTCGTTTACCTTCTTTGCAATATTTTCACAGTCCATTTAATAAGCCGTCAATAAGCGATTTTCAGATTTCTGTTGGGTTTATGTTTTTACTATACGAATAATTGTAGTTTTGTAATCATATTATACTGTTCTCTGAGTTTGCATATAAATCCGCAATCTACTTATTATCTTTCTCATTTGAAACACAATTTAATATATAAAATTAGTCGCTTATTTTAACCCTTTAAGGACCAATGTTGCATTAGTTTGCAATCTTTTTAGACTTCGTAAAATTATAAAATTTAAGTGGTGGAAGAAAATGCCACACAAATCCATAGAATACTCTTCGATGATTGCAATGTTAAAACGTAAAATTCAACCGCTTGAATTGACTGAAAAAAATTGCCAATGAAATGTCGCGTTAAATAATGTTGGTCCTTAAAGGGTTAACCCAAAATTATAATAAACTCAGTATAAAAATCCGCAATCTACTTATTATGTTTCCAATTTAACTCGCAATTTATCAAATAGGAAAACGAATTTCGTCCACATTTTTATTAATTTTATCACAGTGATACCGTGGGGAGTCTTTCAGCTAATTAAATTCAATCTTAATATCCTCCATCTACTTTGCAAGACCAAGATCAATGCTCGGAACCCGAGATGCATCATTATTTACGGATAATCCAAATTACTTTCATCGATCCGATTAAAGCAATCGCTGTGCACCAGATTTCGCCAATTGTCCGCCTCAATTTACGATCATTAATACCGACGAACGGTTTACCGAAATCGGGAAAGCCACCCCAGTTGTCCAGGGTGATTTCGCCAAATGTTTCACATATGTTCGAGCAATAACGATAGCTCTACTTATCCTCGTAAAGGGTAACTATCCTGGCAGGGGCCGAAAAAGGGACCTGCGACACTTTGCACTTGCCGTAGCGAAGGAGACAGCCCTCGAGAAGGAAAATGTTTGGCAAATAGCTCGTTCAAGCCCACAGCGCTATGATGACCGTGGCTCTCGACGAAATCGCACAGAGAAAAGACCCCAATAGGCGTTGAGCAAAGTCATGAATGCAACCCCTGTAAGCTGTTAGAGGCGAGCCCAGAGGGGGGTTCCGGGGAACGGTGGTGGCTTTTTGTATGACACTTAGACGCACAAAGAACGAACCGTAGTTGGCTTGACTTTACTAAGGTGTGAGCACGCGTTTTGTCGGATTTACACGGATCCACGTACGTATGTATGTACGTGTACACCGGATCGGATCGACAATTGCGCGAAGAGATCATTAAAACAGGATGGGAGTTTCGAGAATCGCGAAGGAAAGGAAACGTTCGATTTTCTTGCTAGTCTTTTTTTATGTAAATTAGATGATCGATAGTTTAGACGGGAAAACAAACCCATTAATAAGAATGATACAATTCCAACAGAATAGAGAAAATACAATCTGTGGACAAGAAGTGGGCGAAGATTTTACAATTTTGATCGAGATTATAACTCATAGGTGGCTATCCTAAAAGAGTATAGGACGAATTAAAGAAATCTAGTTTGAAACGATACTTGTCAGCGGATTTGCATATTCGGTTTATGGGATCGGAGGAAATAAATCTAGTTAAGTACCAAGTGAAGATCTTACGGGCCTAGATTGAGCATATAAATTAATACATGAAAGGAGAACGAAACAACATATATGACCGTTTAAGATTTTATATAAAAATAATAGATCATTTATAATTCTACGATCGTCAAGCGAGTTAAAATTAGTGGGAAATTTTAAATAGTAGGCTATTTCAGCAATTTTTGCATTTGCTTGTGCAAGCAAATGTGTTTAAGATCCAATCATTCTATATATTTAAGCTTCAATTGTTTATATAGCAACCTTCTTGATACATGCTATTTGTCGTTTCTTAATTAACTTGCAAAACAGCAAAAGTTTAGAGGAATTGAATGAAAAAAATTGATCAAATAATCCAACAAAATGTACTATTCTCAAAGCAGTGAATAGACTGCGGATTTTTATGTATTTATATGAAGATTCAGTCAAGAAGATCCAAGAAGATACAATCTTCTCCACGAAAGACTAGATTCTATACTTTAGAATGAAATGTTCTCCATTACGCCGATCTCTCGTTTCCGAAGACGAAATGGAGCGTATCCATATCCATATCCACCCCCGTCACGAATTATGTATTTACTTGCCTCGCTGATCTCACGTCACCCTCGCGTTCCCGTGATCGCATACTCCGCAGATGCATCGCGGAATTGCATATGAGAGAAGAGTATGCAACGCGGGCATACGGAACAAGCCTATTTGCTTTACAAATTCGCGGTGCACTCGAGACGCAGGCGACGTTGAACGAGGCTTTTTTTCCGTTTCATCGGCCATTTAATTAAGCAGGAATTGTTAATTTACTCCGGGAGCGGCGTTGTTCCATGCGAAAATCCGCACTTCAAACCCACGGGGAACTCGCTCGAGTGTCGCACTTACGCCCTATCGGAACCGCTGTATAACATTAAGAATAATCACGTGCACATGTGTAACTAACAATAAGTCCCCCGTGTCGAGTGTACCGTTAATTACGACGCTTTCTTTGAATACCCACCCCAATTTGTGCCTTCACTTCGCGGAGCTACTTAGGAAGAGCTATTTGAATCATTAGAAAGCTTGGATTAATTTGTTGCCGCGCAACTGAATATAGATTTAGCCTTCCAACCCTTCGTAGGCAACTTGCAGATTCATGTTTTTATGAACGCGAATAAAAATAGCGGACGCTAAATACTAATTGATTTCAATGGTTAAATGTTATAAAATGCGCTTCACTTTTGATATTTTGTACTTTTGTAATATTCTTCATAACGTGTGCAGCATTTTGTGCTATTTCGCACATTTAAATTTGTCATAAATACACAAAGATCCGAAGTCTCTCTTGATGACTTTCGCGAATTTGCCTGCACATTTCTTTTTATTGCAAACAGTTCCAATCATTTAACTTAACGAACAATTGTGTAATATAATAGAGATATTTGTAAACGTCTCGGTGCAAAAACCTATTGTGGTTCCTATTTTGTATTTGTTACGATACACGTTGAATTTAGGACACGATAGGATCAAATGGTTTATTGCGATTGGTATATGGCATAATTAACACATCGGAATCAATTTTTTATCAAGTATGTAGGTGTGGAAAAATTTGGTGTACCCAATTCTAATGCTGGTAATATTGTAGTAACTTGGTCTCTCCTGTGTAAAACGTGCGTTGTTTCACATATTTTAATATAAAATATAAGAAACTCCAATAGTTGGCCACGGTGATAAGATTTTCCACGAATACCGAAAATTTTTCAAGTCACATGAATATGTATGCTAATTTGCGTAACTCTATCTATAGGGACCAACTGATTACACTTGTTACAGGTGATACACTGTTCAGGATACTTAAGGTGTATCGTAGAAGGACCAGTTGGCTCTGAGTACGAGGATGGCCGACACTGCATCAGGAAAGTCGGTCTATTAGCAGTAGGCCATTCTCTTCCGGGACGCTGTCTTACGGAAGTGAAGTTATACCAGAACATGTTCATGTTCCGTGCATCATTGGACCTAAAACTGATCTTCGTCGACGGAAAGTAAGAAGCAATAACTATCATCCCTTACAGACGTCATTTAAATCAGTGGTGTTAAATTCATATACGAACTCGACTCATTAAATATAATTTTGGCAATTGTACGGGTCTCAGACGAGAGAAAAATTTCTTAACAAAATTTTAGCAATTCGAAAGCAACTCGTTTAAATTTTACATTTATTTTTTCTTGAAGACATTTATAAAAATTAAATTATTGCAAATTGTTATCGAACATCCCTACATTTCTTTGACGGTAGTTTATCAACTATTCAAAGCCAAGTGTATAAACTTTGCTATCATATTTTATTTTTAATGTTTACTATTATTTTTGTTATTTCTCTTCTGATTCCATCGAGCTTTAATTGATCGTATCATAAACTTGTTATATCGTTTGCTCCACGCAATGTAAATATGGACAGTGAAATTTCGATTACTAGACTGCGGATCTTTATTTATGGTGAATTTAAATGTTCCAAAAAAGAACAAATTGCATATGATATATAAAAATATATTTTCTTCTTTTATTTAAAATGTACTCTTTCAGCTTTGCTTAAAGAGATACAAATTTGCATAAACCTTTCGTAATCTATTTAATTACTTTTGTGTAGGCTAATGAATTGTTCCCGTATATTGAATAAAATTCAAATTACAATTCTATTTTATTGTTTCAACAAAACCAACTTCATCTTTCGCAAGCTACCACTTTTAACACCACTGACTTAGATGAATCACATTTATTTGCTTGATGCTTCGATCGCATTCGAGGAGCGTAGAAAAGAAAGAGCAAATGGAAGTCGAAAGAACAAATGAAACAACGAGCCGGATTATTTCTGTCGCTGCAATTACGAACTCGGTGTTAAGTTGCGTCGTCGATATTTCGACGCCAGAGAGAAGGGTCCAGGTCGCCGGCCATTAAAATCAGAGTTTCGTGTTACCACGGTGCTGTCGGACATTTTTCCCTTCTCCAACTTTTTTTTTTTTTATTTCCCTTCCTTTCTTTTTTTTTTTTTTTTTTTTTTATTCGCGTCAAATAAATATCCCGCGTGGACAGGGCTGTATCATGCACGTACATGGTCCACGCGCGTGTACTACACGCTGGGAAATGAACACGTGGCGGAGTATAAATACGGCGTAGGGTGATGGAACGCGGGATGAAATTTTATATCGCGCCCCCGTGGAAAATCGATTTCCACAACGGGTTATGTAAACCTCGAATTCGACAGGACTTTGACAAATCCGGGCAAAAATAAATATGCTCGATTCGTAGTGAATATTTGTATCGAAAAAAAAAATGATACAGAATTGGTGGATATGGTATTTATAACGTTTCTCGTTTTCTCTTATCTTGCAGCGTGTCGCAATTTACGGGATACGATCCTCCGGATCTGATCGAGAAGACATTGTACCATTACGTGCACGGCTGCGACATGATGCAGTTGCAGCATGCTCATGGAACATGTAAGTATTCTTTGTAAATTTTGTCTTTATTCTACTAAGAATTTACGAAAGTTCAAATTATTAGAGTCTCGTCTTTGTATCGAAAAGAAGTGCCAACTTTAATATTACATAACACGGAGCAACAGCATTAGTTAATAAAAATGTCCCTAAACGTGAAAATCAACGTCAAGGAATAATAAAATTATTGTAAAACGAAATTCCATTTACGCGCTGCGAAAATCTCGTAGCATCAATGCTACAACACACCAAAGTAATTATATGTGGACATAGAAATATTAGAAAATACTAGGTAATATAAACGTTAGGTAAAGTGCCGTTTTATTATTAAGTAGATTTATTTTTCTTGCTGTTTTACATTTAATAGTAAACGATTATTTTCCCCCATTTATATCGTATTATATTTATGTAATCTCCCCGTTTATTTCTTTTATTTGTGGAGCAGCACATCGCATCTCAGAAATGTTAGTGTTCTCAGTTAGTTCCACGTTTTCATGTTTGGCCGAAAACTATTTGCTAGGGGTAGTATATTAGAACGAATAGAGTCTATTCTGTGCTTGGTCGGTGGTAATAGGTAGCTATCGAAGGAAATAGGGCTTATTTTCTCCGGCTTGTGTAGTCCAAAAGCGTTCTCGGAGGCGTCGACGTGGTATCAGAGTGCTCGAAGAAGAGGCTCTCGCAAGGCCAAAAGCAGCTGACGCTGCTTAACTCGGCGACGCCCTCGCTGACAAAATATCCTTTGATCTTTCCTTTCCTCTCTCATCCTCCGCGACTTTTGAGGCAACGTATAACAGCATTTCCCTTTTTTCTTCTCTTTTTTCCATCCCCCCTTTTGTCGCGCGCGCCAGAGCACGTTAAAGTCTAAGTATATGCACACGTAGTACATACAGGGTATACATTATTGATTGAACAATGCCGCTATGGCGCTATGAGCAGAAAAGAGAAGCTGGCCCGGTGTACGTACGCGTCTGTGATTATTTGTGTACGTGTGAATGTCAGCGTGAGGGTGGACGAGAAGGAAGATGAAGGGAACAAGGGGTGGTAGAAGAGGGCAAAAGAGGAGGAGGCTGTTACTGCTATCACTGTTTGAACAGACTCGCAGTTTCACGAGCGCAACTCGAAGGGAGCCTGACATAATGCCACTAATGTCTGCGCCTGCGGATTGTACGATCGACGTTACGCTGGGAAATTTTCTTTTCGTACTCCTCGGAGAAGCTTTTCTACTCTTTGCAAACCCACAAAAAGATTTTAATACGATTCTTCTGCTATGAGAATAAAAACTTCGGTTGAAGGTTCTTGTTTGAACATGATTTTCCGCTTCGAATTATTACTCTATTAGAAACTATGTATTATGAGCCCATAGACGCTTTCGGGCGAAAGTTTGGAATCACTTTGTTTGATTTATAACTAGACTGTGGATCTTTATGCAGGTATACAAAATTTCAATGAGTGAAAATGTACCGAATACACAGAATATACGCAAGTATAGAAAATATTCAAAGTACAGTGCATTTTATAATATTCGGAAGGTGAAAGTAAATTCTACTTATGTTCCACTTCTTTATCTGCATTCACAGAAATACGAAATTGCATAAAGATTCGCAGTCTATTAATAACTTATTGAGTCCTCTAACAATTTTTCTATTAATTCTAAACTAGTGTTCTAGAGCATAGTGGCAATTCCCTTATTGAAATTGAAATGAAATTTATTTAAAGTAGCATGACGTTAACATTACGCTCATGACAATTTTATATTTTGTATTTTGAGATCGTAATTTTTTGCAACACTTTCGCAACCTATGATTAAAATTCCGACACAGCAAAATCACGATAATTCTTTTTAATTCTAACCCGCTTAAATAGTTGAGCTTCTCATTGGTTTATACCCTACGTTTTACTTATTTGATTCCCCCCTTCTGTGTTCGCAGTACTCTACAAAGGGCAAGTGATAACCAAGTACTACAGGTTTCTAACGAAATCGGGCGGGTGGGTTTGGATGCAGTCGTACGTCACAATCGTACACAACTCCCGAAGCTCCCGACCGCATTGTATCGTGTCGGTTAACTATGTGCTGTCGAAACCAGAGAACACGGACTTGCAATTGAACTGCGAGCAAAAGTCCTACTGTTCGAATCCAAGCAATCCTCCCAGCACCCCTCTATCGACACCTACCACCAGTGGAAGCGTGAACGAGCTGGACAATCACAGTCCCAGTTCACCAGTGTATCGAAGCAGATCGAAGGAATCACCTGACAACGATTACGCGAATGGTGCCACTTATCCTAGACCGGAATACGTTGACCTGACCAATCACAGTCATTATCTGTCGCCATCCTATCAACCGCAGAATGTGAGCAGCAGCTCTCACGAGGACAATTTGAAGTATAATTCCGATTGGTTTTACCAATATGGAGGTAAGAATGCTTTAAACGTTTGATAAATATTAAGCGGATACAATTTTTAATGATATAGTTAAGAAATTGAGATATGTAAAAATGTATGCTATTAATATAGCTCGCTTGATTCGTATAAAATCTCTATTTGGATTTGGGAAATCTTTACTTTTTGATTATTTTTTTATCTTCGAGTTTTCAGATATATTGGCTCATATTGTACATATAAGCTAATCATTTATTTTTTTCGTCACTATATACGAAGAAACTTATACGTGCTACGCATGATCAATTATAATATTTCATATGCAGCGACATAATATTTTACATGTGAAGCGTTGAGGGTAGTAAGGGCGAGCTCAACAAACTAATGTGTTTCGAGAAAAGTTCTTTTTACTAGCGCCAGAAACACTCTAACAGGAATTCTAAAACAAGAACTCTAAAAGGAAGGTCGGAATTCACAAAACAGGCTAACAGGGATGCGCGTTAAGTGTCATAAATCGATTTAACCCTTTTGCTATAGCAGAGTTTAATCGAACAGTATAAATAGCAAGAGAATTGAATTGCATCGCGTTCAATTCACATTCTCCTTACGTCTCTTTCATATTATTCGAATGGCAAATGATTGCAAATGCTTCAAAACCTCAATTTCGTTGGATAATCGTAAAAAATATCAACAACACACCGAAGACAGGAATTTTTTGAACGCCTATAGGCGCCAGAAATACTGAAATAATTAATAAAAAATATATTTAAAAGCGTTGAGTTCACCCTCGTTATCCTCGCCGCCTCCTAATACGACGAACAATTTCTTTAATTTCACAGTAAAAGAAAAAAGAATTGTTTCTTTCAGATATGCACCAAGATCCTCTTAGCACGGTGCCGCAGCAACAGGAAGCGCAGCATCCGCACCCCCTACACCACGCTAACTCCCCATCGAACCTGCAGCAACACAGTCCCCAGAACGCTCAACAGAAACACCAGCATTCCCCCCATCTACTAGAACACCCAACACCTCCGGCAAGCCTGCCACAACCTCAACCACAACAACAGCAGCAACCACCACCGCCACCTCAACAGCAACAACAGCTCAGCCCTCAGAGTAACCAACAGAACAGACCTTACTCCACCTCGTCGAGTTCCTGTTGCAGCACAGATGCCATGGATAATCATTTACCCAGCCCTCTGAGTGTATACTCTTTGCCACATGGTTATCACCCTTATTACCACCATTATATGCCTGACTCAGCGCCACCTAACTTGAACGAAGTTGGTGGTGTGATCATGTACCCTAATTGTGGCTTGAATAACGAGAATCACAACGCTACTGCGAGTACCAGTGCTTCGAATAACGCTCAACATTACGAATCCACGTATCAACCGCATTCAAATCACTATAATAGTAATAACAACCCTGGGAAGCATTCTTATCAAGAATCAACGTCATCTGGCTATGCTAGCGTGATCGTGGACTCGCAACAGTATAGTCCTAGCTCTGTACAAGATTTGATACATTATCAACATCATTACGAAGCGCATCATCAGTTCGTTCACTGACACCAACTAGACGTGCCTTGCGCGAAGCGCGTTGATAATAATTGCAACCACGAGTCATGTTATTGTGATACCTCTTCCGAGCATAATCATTTTCGGACGAATGATCAGTCTGGAGAAGAGGGATCGAATACAGTCGATCTTGGTAGCGAAGTCGTTCGAAGACAGGATAATTCAGGGATAGATAATGGACACAAACAGATTTATAAGGTGAGAGCTAGTTGGCTGATCTTGGACACGAAAAGGTTTAACAGGTGAGAGATAGTTGGTTGATGGTGAATACCAATGAGTTTATAAGGTGAAATCTACGCAATTAATAGTAGATACGATGAGGTTTAACAGGTGAGTGCTTCGAAACTTGTAACTTCGAAAAAATCTGAAGTACGATGCTTAGAAACTTGTGAGTTTCGAGGACGGTGACGAGTGGAAAATAATGGTGAATCGAAGAAACAGGATGTCGAGTGAATGGGGTTAAACATGTATGCAAACGAAATTGTTACAGGTCCGTTCAGGCGATGCGGTTTTTTGATCGATTCGGTAATTTTGCCAAATTGATAATGAATAAAAGTAGCATCATCCAAATCTTCGTATTCCTAACTCTTCAAATTTTTAAAGCGGCGAATTCCAGGTGCTTTAAATTTCCAAAGCTTCCATTTCTCAATGCTTTGAATTCCCAATACTTTGAATGCTGAATGCTCTGAAAATTCCTGAAGTTTGGAATCTCCAATGCTATAAATTATTAGGAGTTCGAATTTCTGATTTTGCAAATGTTTAATGCGCCAAATTTCCAAAATTCTAAACTTTCAAATCTACGAATTTTTGAAGCTTCAAATTTTCAAAGCGTCGAATTCTCAATACTTTGAATTTCCAATGGTTTCAATTCTCGAAGCTTTGGATTCCTAGTTCTTGGAATTTCCAATGCTTTCAATTCTCGAAGCTTTGGATTCCTAGTTCTTGGAATTTCCAATGCTTTGAATTTTCATCACACGTCAGAAAACCGTATCGTGTGAACGAGCTGTTAGGATTATTGTCGAGTACTGCCGAATTTCCATTAAAACTAAGAAGAATGTACACAGTCGATGTACTTCGGAAAGTACGATTCTAAACATGGTTTCACTATGTCGTATTTAGAAGATCGATTTCGACATCGATCATTTGTCAGTGGGTCTGTTCTTCGTATACTTTATTCACATATCAAGGTATTTAATTTTTCTCGTTCGGAGAAGACCTCACGATATTACGTTAATTACTGCAAGGCTAATGTAAGTTGAGCTTCGAATAATTATGAGTTCACATTGAAAATCGCGTTTTCGTTTTCAGTAACGATGCCTCTTAACAAACTTAATTAACTCTAAGCGTTTATTTATGTCTAATTATTATTGATTTAATTAATTGATCCCTAATGATATTCGTTAGACTCGTCAGAAAGATAATTAACGTTAGCTGTGTCGCGTAGATTAATCGATCGTGTATTTAATCAGGATTTTCATTCGGATTCTAGTTGCAAGCTTGTTAATTTAATCCATGGTAATTTATTAATATAGACGAATTCGAATTCAAATAGGCGGTTCGAACGGATAGTCGAATCTCAGCCAAATTTGAATCAATAAAAGAACGAATTTATTAGGTGTACCAATAATTCACTTTTTTGGTTAATTTTACTATTTAAATGCCTATTCTGACTCAAATGTAATCATTATCGTTGCGTAACACTTTACACTTGGTTTATAATTTAAAACTCGATCTTTAATCAAATAAATTAATAACTCAACCCATTTAAAAATAATGGGTCGTTTATTGGTACACCTAAGAATTCAAGTTTCGAATCGAACACGAAGAAAAGCAAAAAAAGAATTTCTGCGCGAATTTCACGCTGGACGTGAGTAGCTATAATTCTTCTCAAACACACACAGAGCGAACAAAAATTTGAACGCGTGTATCGGCGCGACTTTATATACCAGTTAATTGCACAGGTTCTGTAAAAGTACGAGCACGACGAGCCCGAATGGAAAGATACAAGCGTAGCTTCTGTACATAAAAGAAAGGACAAAGGCGAATCGGATTATTTTGAAGAAATCTGAATGGAATACTTAATTTATAGAGATGTACATTTCGTAGCCGTTCGTATATAGTTTTTCACCTTTTAGCTACTCGAATGGCTCACTCGTTTATCTCGCCTTGAAAGTCGTGTACATTTTTTGTGTGTGTGTGTGTGGTGCGGTAATATATTTATACGTTTCGATTTGCATTTATTTTCTAATGGTGTTACGATTTATTCAGCTGGTAATTGTATATTAGAATGGACTTGGCTAAAGTCATAGTAGAAATCGTCTGAAGCATTGATTGGTATAGTAATACCGCTTACAGGTCCGCGGCTAGCATAAGCCGTAGCTAAAAGGTTAGAAGTTATGTTATATATACAGTAATGCACAATTAACTTTCACTAAAATTCGCACGGTTAACTTTCGTCGATTCTCGTCCCTTTCAATCCCTTCCACTCAGCGTCTAGAACTCAACGAAACCTGACCTAGTGGGAAAGGAAAGATCCATCATGCTTCTTCCTGTTGTTAAAAACATTCTCTTTCTTTGTCGAGCAACGTTCGAGTTCAGTTAAAAAAAAAAAAAAAAATACGCTACCCTGCACGCGAAACTTTCACTGCTGACTGCACCAAATCTTAATTAAAGTTAACCGTGCATTACTGTAACCCTTTGCACTCCGTTGTCTCCTGTACAGAGACATTCATAATTTACTTTGTAACTCGGTTGGCTGCTATAAAAAAAAAAAAAAATAAGACGAGGAAAAAGGCAGTAAAAGAATTTGGAAGCGAGTGAAAGTAAAGAAGAATTTGATTTCGAATTATATAAGGATAATTTAAGCTTCACTGAAAAAAGTATACTTGGAGCTACCGGTATAGGTAATATAAAGGAACGTTTAGAGTGCAAAGGGATAAATACACTTGATATTTCTTAGATAGACCCGAAGACTGACCGGTGCTTGTACCAACTGACCAAAGAAACTCCCTTCTTGGGAAACAAAAAAGGAACAAAAAAAAAAGTAAAGAACACGGAACAAATATCACCATCGTTATATCTTAATCCGCGTTTATTTAACAACCGTACGTAGCCCGAAACACTTAATACAGTACTTAATAACAATGACCATAGAGTATTCTGGCGATCCCAGTTACACCTTAACCATCGAAGTATTTTAATATCGAACTTCTAGTAACATTTAACGAATAGCTCCTCGAGCGGGTGTTATATTAGCACCGCGAGGCTAATCTGTATAAAAAAAAAATACGTGTACACATTGCCAATGCGAAATATTATTATTTATAATCAATGTAAATTAAAGAAAGGTACGGTAGCTGGACGATGATCACCGCGTTGTACCATACGATCATAAGATTAAGCATTGTAAATATTGTAAAACTGATAGCGCGCGCGCTGCATACCTATTGCGAGAAAAATATAATCGATATTTTCCTCTGACCATCTATCTTATTGCTATCATCTCTTTCTCTGTTTCAAACATGGATCCTCCTCTCTTAATCGATGGCATCGAAAAGCCCGCCGAGTTTCCAAATGTATTTGCAAGTAACGAGAAACCGAAATAAACCAGTTGAACCGAACCGCTTTTGAACGAAATTATTAACTGATAAATTTGACAATTATCAAGCATACATTCTTTGGTTCTCTAATTAATTCATTTATATTAATTGGCTTTATTAATTTTCTTTGTGTACCGTTTCCTTTCTCGCACTTAAAGGAGAAACCGTGTTGAAAATATGGAATAAATTGGTAGAGGGAGGTTATTTGAAACGAGTCAGTGTAAACGTCTTTTATGTGGGCTATTAACGTTTGCACCTTAAACATCTGGGCACCATTTGCGACCTGTTCGACGCTACAGGTACAAGTAACGAAGTTTTCTTTTCATTGCGGGGAATTCCCATTACCCTCCAATCTATTTCCCTGCAGGTACCCGTGAAAACTAAACAACCTTCCCGAGAGTGCGGTACGATTCTTCTCCCCGACGAATTTATGGAGATTAAGCCGAAACATGTGACAAGCAGAAAATGCCCGCGATATCCCCCACGATTATTTAGATAAATTATTTATAAGCTACGGATCTTTATGCAACTTCAAGTTTGTATGACCACAAGTAAAAGAATAAAGCCAAAATAGAGATTAATTTCATAAATCTCCTTTAAATAATATAACGAGTACTTTACTATAAATGTTTACCGTGCGTCTTTTTGCAAATTTAGATTTCCCAAATATGCATAAAAATCCGATCCGTTCACTGTCCAGATATTTAGCATAGTCGCTGTTTGTACGCTCAGCACAAAAACCCTCTTTTTTTTAATTTACTATGCAAGTACAATTTCTTGCATTATATAATTTGTATTTATATATATATAATTTCTTTCGTCACTTTCTTCAGCTATAGAATAGCAGTCAATAATAAGTTTTAGCTAACTTTATTTTAGTCCAATTCATTTGGTATCAATTGTGTACGATATGTGATACATTGGACAGTGACCGTATTAATAAGTAATAGTTTTCAACCGACTTTGCCGTGGTGTATTTAAAAGTTTTTATACAACTCTACGGGCAATATTGTTAAAAAAAAAAGACTTACCAGTCTGAACAGGTCCCACGGCAAAGGCGAAGCGGAGGATCGGCTGACAGCATCCGTTCCCGGAACCCCTCCAACGAAATAGAAGAAAACAACGATCCTGTTTTTCTCCGGCGTTCCCCCAATTGTCACTAGGCCGGCACGAACAATAAATTAATTGTGCCTTGTACGATTCTTGGGTTAGCTTTCGGTAGTCGCGTGCATGCCTGCATGGGGTCATTCATGAAGAGTGCCACGTGCCTCTTTATAATCGCCGTCAGCCTCTGCTTCTCTATCCGCCATTAGAGCGACGTCTAAAAAGACAGGTTTCACGAGACGAGTCACTAATTTTTCTATTCGACAACCAAATCACGATGCGATCGTGTGATTTAAAAGTCGAATTCTCGACTGTGAGAACCGGAGAAGTTAAATAACCCCCTTCCTTTGCTTAATGTATCGGCAATTAAAAGGACCAAGTAGAGATAGCCAAATTCTAATGAAATTCTAATTGTCGATGAACCGAAGTATTAATAGTTTAAGCGACTAAGTTGAAATATTTTGAAATTCTAACAAAATCCCTAATAATTTACTTCCAACTCGGAGAACTTCGGAGAAATTGTATAATATCAATTCGTCCCTACTTCTTTCATTTTTCTACACTTTTAATTGATGCTAAACCATGATTCACATAACTTTACGACATTCCGTTTTTATTTTATTAGGTGTACAAATTAATAATTCTGTGCCTTCACAATTTTATAAGATCAGTCGCCAAAGTGAATCAGTTTTCAAAACTGTCAAGTGCAAAGGGTTAATATTCAACATTTCTAACATTTTCACATTTACGAAGCAAATTAGTCGCTTGACAAATAGAGAAGCTATGACTTCGAATTGACAAAGATACCAAGAGTTTAAACGTAAAGGCTCTGAATTAATTTGTACATGTGACATATCCCCTATCGACCCTACGTCTCCGAAATTATAAAAATATTGAGGAATTGAAATGGTAAACGATGTAAATGCTAATAGTAATTGAGAACTACTTTTTTAGTGAAAAAGAATATAAAGAATGTAAATTTCACACATATATTAAATATATTTACTGGAATATGCACTCGTGGAGGTTCTTGTAAAATCGGTGGAAAATTTTATGGTTGCTGGTAATTCTCAAGGACTAGTACAGATCGATATTAAAAAATAAATTTCGCACTAAATATAATACAATGGAAACTATAAGTGTTAGACTAGTTGACCAGAAATAAATTGCCAAATTATTACTCACTTATTATTACCTATGTAAAATCTTCGCTTCTAGAGCATACATCGTTTACCACATTTCAACTCGTCGATTAGACTAGAACCTGCACATATCATCGTACATCATCTCGTGTATCATGAAATGCACCGTTCCGGGGAAACAATCAAACCAATAGTTCGAATAGGGACACGGTGAGCGATCGCTGGCATTTGCAGGGCTCTGGTTGGATGTGCGTGCACAGGTCCATGAATATACATCAACCGTGAGGTTGGTGTAACGAGGATACAGTGGCTAAGGGTGTTCACGTTCACGAGGGCCGCTATTATCGAGCGTGTGTGACTAGGACGGTGATCGCACCGGAGGAGGGCGAGCCGCGTGCGCCTCGTTAAATTCTTCGGCCAACGAATCGACGCAGCCGTGATTCTGTGAAATTGTGCGATCACCCATCCTAGATGCGCTCGTATTGCCAACGGCAACGTCTCTGTCCGCGATTAAATTGAGAGAGCAAAGGAAGACCAAAGGCGACTTTAACGAGAGACGCGTGATCGATTTCGGTAGAATGATTTCGTGCTAAAGACGAAATCCAGAGAAATCTGCTCCTTAAGTTGTTACACAACATAAAATAAGTTATAAGTGGATAAAGGATTTTTATACAAATTTATATTTTTGTTAACTTACCAATCGGTAATTCATTTAAGACAGAAGAACCATCCATTAATGATTATGGTGACGTGACGTCGATCTTTATGTCTTAAGTTAGAGCATATCGGATTAAATTACTGCAATGATGTACCAACTCTTTTAAAATGCATAAATGTTCTAAATTAACGTAAGAGAAACAGGAAACTTCTCCGTCGTTGAGGGGTTAAAGAAGTGGATCCTATATGGAAGATTGTTCTACCCTCAAAATACAATAATTTGTACTTTACTTTGAACATTCTGCTCATTTAAATTTCCTATAAATTCATAAAAATCCTCAGTCTAGTTAATAAATATTTAAAAATAGCTCGTCGACGAATAATTGTTGCATAAATTTCCATTGCGATTTAAGTAGACTTTCAAAGGATTTTCCTTTATCGCCGCACGTGCAACGCGATTATTTCATTGTACAGAAAAGGGAAGAAATAATATTGCACGTTGCGATTGAATACACGAAGAATAACATATGTCTCGTGGCATGATTTGTGAGAGACAGGGTGAAACTGACCGTAATCCTGTCCGATTAGGAGCATAAACGCAGATTCACGGGGTGCGGTTAAACTAAACACTCGACAAGTTGCGTGTGCCAGTGGAAACACTTATATAGGAATATCCAAATAGAGGGCGCGTGATATTCGCTTATTATTAAGGGGGAGCTTAACACCTAAACCCTGCTATAATCTTTATTTCAACCTTTGCTCTAAACATAAATTATATTAAGAGGAACATAAATTGCAACCTCCCAGTTCCAAAATTTCCAGGAAAAAGTGCAGTCACCCCCCGGACTTACGTCCTTTAGTTCTTTCTCTTTTACGTTCTTTCCATTAGCAATTATTTTCTCGCAGACACGTTACATTTTCAAAGTAATATGCTAAAAAATTAAAGGAAATCCTACGTTTGAATAAAATGCATTCAAGTATACATGCGTAATAAAAATATTGATACACAGGATGTCTTGTAACTGGTAATTCTACATAAAAAAATTGAATCGAAAATGTGGAATAAAATGTTTTTATACAAGGCTTTGTTCCTAACAAAATGACTTCGAAATTTAATTTTTCAAACGATACAATAAGTTTTCCTTTTGATTGTTCAATGTTTGGTATGTCGTTCCTATACACAATAGATTTTAGACGACACTATAAATAAAAATCTAGCAATGATAGATCTGATATCTTTCGATTAAACTATTTCTTATTTTACGATTGAAGTTCAGTGATGTTCCATCTTACAGAAAAATCAAACTATTCCGAATTCCATGAGGAATAACTTCCAATGATACGTAGTAAATATAAACATGCCGCCTACATAAGAAACGGGACTTAATAATAATTGGAAGTCATTTTCCTTGAAAACAAACCTTCGTATAAAAAATTTCATTCTACATTTTTAATTCAATTTCACGTATAGAATCACAACCTTTCCACTTGTACCGCCATTTGCATGATCCTCTGTATTACGTATGTTAACATACGTGCACAAATCGTAACAAAGTATCAACATATGTATACCTAAACTTCTGACTATTCCAATTTACGTCGGCCCCTTTATAACTAATTAGTACATAAGTCCAGAAGCTGACTGTACCATATTGTTTCGAACCTAACCCATCGCAAACTCTCTTCCTACCAACTTAAGTGTACGCATATTCCCGATAGCCCTGGGTGGAATTCAAAAGAATCTTACATCAAACTCACAAAAGGAGATATTTTCCAAGAGAAGTCTGTATCTGGCGTGCGATGGTACGCCAGCGATTACGGATTGTTTCACGCGTGCACGCAGCCACGCAGAAGCGGCAACATGTACATGGAAAAAGTGAACGATGCGCGCGGGTTGTAAATCTACTACGTAAACGCGAGCAGGTGGCGCTTTTGCTATAGGTGCACGCAGAACGCGCGGGCAGATACGCACACGTTCACGAATGTTCGAGCGTACGTACACAGGTGCGAATGAGCTTGTGCGCAATCAAGGCGAAGGGGTGCTTTAGCAGAGTCGCCCCACGGTTACCAAGGCGACGGCACGTAACGCCGCCCACAACCCTCGGGCTGTCTTGTCCGATGTGTTTGCTCGATGATTTTATACCAATTACGGCCTATCCCCATGCTATTGCCTACTCCCCGTAGCACCGTCTGTATCCCTACCTACGTCCTCATCGCCACCCACTTCGACGTTGTTGCGTATATCGGTCGGAAGGTGCTCCACTTCCGCTCTAAAAGAGACCTGCAAAGTACTTACTTACCTGGTGCAAGCACTTGCACACGAAGTTGCAGATTTCCCTGGGTTGCGTACACCTGCGTGTCCTTTGGTTAAACTTCGCGAACTTTCCATCATGTCGAATTTGCCGGGCTGGGGATGCATCGTGGATATTATCCGTGTAATTCATCCCCATTTTTGTTCTCTCTTAACTTCTCTCTCTCTCTCTCTCTCTTGTCTCTCGAACTCTTTCCCTTTTCTCTCGATTTCATTTTCTAGCGTTTGTTGAGGGGAAGTTTCCTTTTAATGAAAAATAACACGAAGATGCCGAATTGGCGCCGTTAAGTATTGGGACGAGGACTACTTTAGCGCCCTCTAGTTATCGATACAGATTCAATTTATCGATACTTTTCGCGATTCGAGTGTAAGGTATCGGAGTGGCTCGAGGGGTCGGAATACCAAGAATGGTGTTCGATTTCTGAAGTGACACCGGATCGCGGGGGAATAATTATCCGGGACACACACGTTGCTCGCGAGTTAAGTGAACATTAATGGGAATGCACGATAAGAGGATTATGAACGATTGCAGGATAAATATAATGTATAATTTATCAGTGAAATTCGACCCCGAATCGAAGGTACGCTTTTTATATAAAATCGCTTTTAATGGAGTCACGTGCGACCGTTTCCACGATTTTGTAAATATTGAATTGAAAATATTAATTTGAATAAAGCGGGAGATCATTTAATATGGACCTTTATGTATTTATAAAAACGAACGGTGATACTAAATGCAGGATATTTTCAAATAAATATTGCAATTATAAGGTGTAAATATTGAATCGATAATAATTAATTTGAATAAAGAAGGAGATGATTTAACATGTATCTTCATGCATTTATAAAAAGGAACGATGATATTAAATGTAGAATATTTGCAAATAAACATTGCAATTATGAGATGTAATAAATAGTCAACAAAATACGTAACACACATGTAATATTTATTATAAATAATACACACGTTACAAACGAAATGGACGCTAATCTATGTGGATGATCTTTGGAATTCAGTTACGATTAATTAGAAATGAATAATAAATAAAGCTAGTCCAGATAATTTCTTCTAACAATTTCAATCGAATCATGCAAATATTTATTTATCGCATACTTATTTTTCTTTCCCGTATTTTTTTAACGCGTATCGTTGCGAACTATTTCTCCGAGTGGCTAATGCGTATAGCGTAATCTATCGGTAGTTGGATGTACTATTTCTAGATACGTGACCTTTTTTGCGAGACATTATCATCACTAGATAAAATATACATAAGTACAATTTATTTTCCATGAATTATTATTTTATGAAGAAATGCTCTACTTCTAGTTTGATCGCTTTAAATAAAAACTATACAACAAACTTATATATAAATATCTATATATATATATATATATATATATATATATATATATATATATATAAATAAATTGATGGCAAACGGCTAATTAAATTTACACAAGTCTTATACGTATTTTACAAATATATATATCGAGTATAATTAATTATATAGTTACACTAATTGTAAATTCATCGATCTTTCCATGTATTCGATGTTTTATATGATCGATATTACGTGACGTTACGTGCTCGATGAACGTTTGTTCGAACTTATGGCTTTCTGTCAGAATTTTGATCGTGCCTCGTGATAAGTACCGTAATGATAATCTTTCTTCGTTCCGAAATCGTCGTTAAAATTATCGGAACCGCTGTACATTGAAAATCCACGCCGTGATAGCAATTCTCCTGGCACGATTGTCGGATTCGTGTAACAAAAGTCTGCCATCATACTGGTTTGTCTGTTTAGCTGATTGGACCTGAACAATTTGAGGAATTTTAAACAAATATGCTTAAAATTAGAAAAGAATTAATATAGAAGCAGTACTAAATATACTCGAAAGAATCATTCAAATTTCCTCTCACGAAATTTATTTTAATCCTCTGCGATGGATACGCAAAATAAAGTAAGTAAACTCCTGTATAACGCGGTTAATACCATTGACTAATTATAGGATAGACCATTCATTTATAAGAAATATCATAATGCGCATGCATAGTCAGACTTGGACCAAACTTATATAAAAAAGTGTACAAAAGTTTACCAAATCGAACGATTGAAGTAGTACAAAATAAAAAGAGGTCTACTCATACATTTTCTTTTGATTAGTTATGTTCATTTTGTTAGTTACCAAAGATAGTGTCATATAATTTTGTCCAAGTAAAATTATATTATTTTGATTTAAATCGGATATTCGTGTAATCAGATGGCAAAGTACGATACGTTCAACTTTTATCGAAATTGAGATACGTACTCGTTTTTGTGTAAATTTGCTTAAGAAACCATATGAATGGGTTGACTCAACCTGAATTAACAACCAATTTCTACAACCACTAGTGAGAGAAATGTTTTAAATAGCAGTTCTTATTGACTCACCCTGTATTGCGCAAACTATGCTCCACTAAAGTAAACGGGAAATTCCTGCATTTTATTATATAGCGCATTGTAAGAGAATCACGTTATGTAAAAAAAAGTCGTTGCAATATCTTTACCGCGTTGTAGGAACTCGCGTTATACAGGAGTTTGTCGTATTCCGCAATGTTTCAATGCGCTATCTGCAACCTTCAACGATTTATGTTCCGAAGTCATTTAATTGCAGAGGGTTAAAATAGGTGTGCTTGAAAGAATCGATAAAATAATTATAAAAAAAAAACGGATCTGGTCGCGTGCAAGCTGTTTTTAATTCCTGTATCCGTCTCACATTCTTTTATCGAGATAAGCTAAACAATCGCGTCGCGCGCAGCAAAGATACGCTATCAATGCTGCCGCAGTGAGTCATGAATTAATTTTTTTTCTTTTTTCACTCGTACGCCTCCGTGAAATCGTGAGTCGACAATCGTACTTGCTCTTTAGAATGTAAATCTTACGTGACTTATTCGGATTCCTAGTTCGTCGAGAACGTGGCAAGTCCCAACAAAACGAAACGCCGGCTAGGTCACTGATACCCATTGATTTTAATCAGAGAACTCGGTCAAAGATTTTTCAATTAAAATAATTTTCAAAACTAAATCATTCAACAAGCAAAGCAGTCTGCTGTGTGCTTTTTCCTTTACGCTTTTGAAAAAGCAAAGCTCGACACGTTTACGTTGAAATACAAAGTCGCAAGCGGAAATCGGGAATGGATGTATTTTGCATGCACCAACGAAAAAGAAAGAAGTGCTAATGTTTAAAAGAAAGTACTTACCCATCCACCGATAATCGATTCACTTTGACAAACAGTACGCACACCAAAATGAAGAGCAGCAACAGAGCAGCGGCTGTAATCCCGGCTGCTATAGCGAAATACAGCAACAACTCGTTGGTTTCCTGGAATGTTGAATACCTGAGCTTAAACCTGTGTTTCGATTAAAACAATTTCATCGTTCCTAACGACGTGATTATCTTTAGAGATTCCATTCGAATTAGTAATTAACGAAGTTCTTGGTACAGTAAACGATATATAGAGTCGTTAACTATTTAGAGATATAATTGTTCCGAAGGAGGAATATCTTGAAACGTTAACACTAGATTTACGAATATAGTGAAAGATGATATTTATTAATATTTCTTTTACTGGTTGCGATATTTATATATTGGGTTGTAACGTAAATTCGTCGAATTTTCGTAGAAGGCTTTTTAAGTCCCGGAAATTATATGAGAGAGATTATAACGCTTCAGCTACCAGAAAAATAAAAAAGAGATATCGGTCTTGGATTGATTAAACTTACTTTTGAATCTGCAAACAAATGATCTTAAAGGCATTAATAAAAAGGGACGAATGTATGTTACAACCTAATAACATTTAAAGATTCATATAATATTGGAAAAAATATAATACTGCATCTTCTGTAATGCCTTCAGTATTCCGTTGGAATTGTTCTTGAAACTAATTCATTTCTCTTTCTTGTAAACAATTGTGCAAACTGTTAGCATCTGATTTGATACATTATTTTGGTGCGATGCTACCTATTGAAAATGCCTTGTGTCGGCACAAAAATTGCAGTAGTTTCGTTGATTTCAAAGATAATGCATTGAAATTTGGAAAGTATATTTAAAAAAAGTATGGGGAATCTATTTATCGTGCCTTGAAACTTTTCTTGCATCCAGCAGTTCAATCATGATACTTGAAGTAAAAAGCAAGCCTTTGTTTAGACCTTATTTCTTCAGATTTCTTTATAAAAATATGAATTTGCATAAAAATCCACAATGTCGTTATCATGATTGAATTATCTTTTCTCCAACCGTGCAATATCTATTTTTCGGAAAATCCTTCAAATTAATTCGGTTGGAAAGAAAATTCGTAGCGTTTGTTAAACAAAATCATTACAATTGTACATCATTTTATACTACTATGTTTCTTTTCATCTTGTTGCGCTACATTTTGCCATCTATTTAGAGATTCCATCTAAAGATTCCATCCTTCCAGAAATGTGCATCTTTTTAAATGGATGAACTGACCTGCCTGGTTCTTGCAAGCTAATAACATTCTTGTAATACCTAATTATAAACGCAACGAACTTTCTTTTCAATCTATATATACGATCAAGATCCGTGAATCTAGTGTTAATCGACTGGATAAACGTACGATTGGTTGTGGATGCGAAAAACTCGGGGAAATGTGCCAATAGAGCGAGGGCGTCCACAAAGATGGACGTCGATACGATGTCGAGGGAACCAAATGAGAATGCAAGAATGTGAAAGAATCTTTGTCACGCACGGTTGCATTGCACTTCCTCGAGGCAGTATTTCGCAAGATGCGTTTAACGCGTCGGATGTCAACATGCCATGAAAGCTAATAAACGTACCGACCGCAAACAGGAAGTTTACGAATCTCGAACTCGTTTCGCCATACGAAATCTTCGTGGAACAAGAAAATCGACTTGAGCGAATGAAAAATATTCGGGACATCCTGTCGACGAACGATTCTATTATTTGTTCCTACGCCTAATTGCGAATGAAATCTTTTATGCATCCCGCGCGAATCACTTTCATCGCATAATTAAAGTGACTCTTCTTGCGCCAAACCAACCTTGAAGGTACATAGTTGCATCTCTAATAACCGCTCGAGTGGTTGTAATTAGCGTTACAAAACAAGCTTTATTACCGGTGTATGATTAGCCTCGATTCTTATGAAAGCAGCTTATAACGCGTGTGATGGGTAACAATGATTGTCTAATTTAATTAAATATCTACAAACGCGAAGTCATCCCGAGCAGGTAGCACACTATTATTTCAAAGAACCATACGGTGGAAACAATTACTTGGAACGAGTCCGTAAATGAGCATAATCATTCATCTGATCACCATAATCATAAGACGAGCAACCTTGGTGAGCATTATGTATATTAACACTTTACTTACCGGAAACTTATCAGTAGGCTTTTCGATGCCGATGCTCATCTACCGGGAGCTTATTAATCGGCTTTTTTCTGCCAAAATGTATTATTTATTGATTTATTTCACGAGGAAAGTCCCATTAGTGAAATTAGGTAATACAGTGCTCATCATAGAAATAGACATTGAGTGGTAAAAACAAATTGTCACAAAATTATGAACGAATCTTTCTTAAAAATTATTTCTTTCCATTTATATAGATATATAATTCAATTATATAATAATATTACAATAATCAGATAATAATTTATTGAAAAAAAATCATGGAAAATGTGTAAAAATGCATAGGTATGAATTTATAAAATTTTTACAAGAAATTGCAACTTTCGTAGTTTTAGTGTTAAAGACAGGCACACGTGAGTGAAACTTAAATATAAATTAGTTTCACTCTATAAATATAGGAACGTGTACTTTGAATATTTCGTATATTTTTGCCTACTAGCTTAATCCTATAGTTCTTGCCACAGTTAAATTTCTCAGTAACGCATCAAAATCCGCAGTCCAGAGATTAGAATGATATTATAGCGAGCACCCCCCCCCCCCCCCCCAAATTTTGATTCCAAAATTACAAAGCTTTACAAATAAGTGCATAAATGTGTACGTGATAGATTAAATTGAGCCGATTCGGAATGCGTAACAATTTCAGCCACGAGCGGTTGTGCTATATCGTTTAAAACGAAGCTATACCGCTTATTCGCAGTTCGTACGTATTAGCTATGAATGATTTACGGTCAAGGGCCGCGGCGCGATGGTTTCGCCTTCGCGATCCGTTTACACGCGATTCGTAGAAGAAATAGAGGTAACGTGGTAAATACTCACCATGCTAAATATACTATAATGGAGTAAAAGTGACACGGGGACCTTCCTGGAGACAATACTGAACTGGTGTACACAATCAAGATATCGGTATCAGCGCGTTATCGTGGTAGTCGCGATAACTGCGAGAATTTAGTGGCATTGTAAAGCTCCCCGTTCAATGAAATCGTCGTAAGCGATTCATACGCGACTTTTTGTAGACTATCATACAGAAAAGTACGTGCACTGATCGTAACGGAGAGAACGCGTTGCTCAATGTTAATCCGTAACTCTCTCGCGGAACACACAACTAACGAGCGATAATTGTTCACCGAAAGCGAGTGTGTATTCGAAGAACGAATTTCTCCTGGTAAAAATCGAACGTAGTGACGGTGAAAACACGGAAGAGATAGGAAGGTAATAACACGCTTGTAACTGGCGATCACTGAATCAACTGTGAGTTACTTCGCGAAGTGACGGACTTCTTCGGGTAAACCGGCGGTGAACTTCATGGTTGCTCGGTGTGGAGCAGGTGGCATGGTAAATGAACACTAATGTAAAACCGAGAGACGAGACTGAAGTAAAGTGTGTAACAGTGCCAGCAAAGCAATGCTGAATGCTGATAAACCCCTCCAGCCTGTGGAAGGTGTACGTGTACACACGTGTGCGCGCGGCTAACTTCTTGCAAGGGCATCCGCGTCCTCCACGTCCGCTCGAGCCCCTGTTACGCCGCTACCAATGTATAGTATTTACATGGGTCTCGTTAAACTTTTGCATTGGAATCGAACATCGATCTACCTGTGCGGAGAAAGAAACGCGATACAAAAGACACCGACGCACGTACACGTGAACTGCGTGCTCGTCTCTACCGAGCGCACCTGCCTCTGGAAACAACTATGTAAACACAGTTAGCACGATGAACCCTTTCTACTATACGTTGTTTTTATCCTACGATATTTTTCTGTCCTCTGATTGTTGCTTAACACGTGTTCAGGAAATACGCGAAATGCTCGCTACCTGTCGATGTTTGTTATGGACGGATAGTTCAAGTTTATTAGAGCGTGTGTATTATCCTTTTGCACTCGAGAGTTATTAAAATTGGTACATTTTATTTATTTATCTATTGAACGGGAGAAGAATACCCAATTTAATGCAAAGTTACTGAATGCGAACAGTAGATGTAAAGGGACGAAATTTACTAATAGCAATAGAAGACCAAATTATTTTATAATAGATGTGTAAGACATGAAGACTTTAATCCATTTAAGACAAATTGCAACTTCTTCGAAGTTCATAAAAGTGTACAACGAACGTGGAAGACGAAATGATAACGAAAAATATTATTTACAAATCTCTGGAATGCCTTTTCGTAAACACAATGATAAAACACGGAATTTAGTGATATAAGTTGACTGGAAAAAAAATGTAAATAACATGGTGCATCAAAACATGATGATTCTTAACGGGTTAAAATTACAGAAATCATAAACATTATTTTTAAGCGATTTACATTGACAATGATTTATGTAATGACATGGATAATTATTATTAGACTACGGATTTTTATGCATTTATAGGAAAAATGACAGGAAATGCAAAATACATATATCGTGTAAAACTATACAAAAAAGCCGAAATAAAATGCAAGTGAAAATGTTTAGAGGATAAGATAGGTTTCTAGTAAAGTTCCATTTGTTTGATTGCCTTTCAAAAATACGACTTTGCATAAAAATTCGCAGTCGAATTATTATAATTCACAACTCTTTCTCCCCCAACCCTGTAATGCCTATTTTTCGAGAAACTCGTCAAATTATACAATCAGCATTCGTAAATTTAGTGTTAATACTTAACTTGTCAATATTTAATTTTTTAATGTTTTAAATAAACATGACTTTTACCTAGAAAATGATAAAATAATATGGTAACTCATCTGTAAGTTTCATCGATAAATCTTAAAAGATAATATTAAAAATATTAAACGCAAATTCGTATGCATTTATTGTTCTAACACCGTGTAGTAACGTTAATAATTGTAAAAAATATAAATACGTTACCTGATGACCCGCCGATGGATCACGCCATCTTGAACGTGTTAACACGGATTTTAGGGGAGAGAGGGAGATTTCTTGTCAGAACGAAAGGAAAAATATATTTTTTAAAGGTATTTTTTTATTTTTATTTTTTTTACGCATAATTGTGTTATCACAATATTTACAATTTTATCTCCTGTGGAAGAATTACAAAAATACAAGATTTGTACCAAATTAAAAAAATGTACATAATAAATTAATACAAAAATTAGATTACAATAGTCTCTGTATCTACACCTGTGTGTATACTCATAATTAGTCAATTATTTTACAATATTTACACAATATCGATTAATGTTTCACTCTCTGGAGACTTAGGTTCATGGACACAAGATTCCATTAGCCATTGTAGCACATGAGGAAGTATCATACTCATATTTAAATACAGATAATAAGGAATGGGTTGTGTAGAACCAATGGGACAGAACCATAAACCCCTTCTTGTACCATCTCTTATATGATGACTTAAGAAGCTTGCCAATATTATCCAGGAATAATAGCTGGTCCTTTGATGATTATACACACTTGCATAAAAATTCATCATAAGCCACACTGTTATTGGAAGAGTAGTGCAGTGAAAAAATGGCCGCTTTTGCAAGTGTGTCGCATCCTGTAAAGAAAAAGTAATTTCACCCTCCATTTAAATATCTCTATTGTTACGATATCTTCTTACAACCGAATGATTAAACGATTATATTTATACTCCCAATTAATTAATCCGTATTTATCGCAACGCTTGAACTTTATACAAAAATAATTTCTTTATCATTCATAGGCGTAAGGTATGCTCATTGTCCGAACGATAAAAGGTTATGATAATCGCTTACGCTTAATTTCCAACTGCATGCCGCGATAAAGTGATCCACGTCGATAAAAGACGACAAACAAAAGCAGCACAGAATGCTCGACAAATTTTGGACAAGAGACTTCTTTGACAAGTTTAAGATTATCGCCCAAGTAAGGCCACCGACAATCGCGTGAGTGACATTGTCAAAAATCGCGCGTATCGTAGCACTCCTTCCATTTTTCAAACCTTGATCACCAATGAACGAACAAACACCTATAGCACCGGTCAATACCACCCGTAAGAAAAATTCTCGTTTCCCAAAAATCATTACAAAGTACTTGTTAAAAATGATCCTAAAATTCCCCTTTATCAAATCCTTTGTAGAGTTACAGGAAAATGACACTCTAAACAGTACCTCGCCATTTTGAATCATCATACTGTGTATGCGTATCTTATGCTGTACCAGCATTTCTCAACTTAACATCGAATCGCGTTAAATTTTTAGTGAACCGCGAAATGATAGATGCTTGATAGAAGTTTTGAAAATTGATTCAAAAGAATTAATATTGCTGCAAGTACTATTCAAATCTGTTGCATTTAGTTTCTAATTTACTTGAAAGTACTGCTTCTCCTTTTCCTTGTTAATTTCACCCTTTTGCTCCTTATAGAGAATTACTTGAGCCCATCGTTATTCGTTGGTACACCTAATACGTTCGTACGGCAAAAAGGTTGAGAAACGCTGCGCTATACTGTATTCCAACTAAGTCCTTAATCAACAAATCGATATATAATAGTTTAAAATCAATTTTTATGTTAACTTAAAACTTGCGCCGGTTTTGTTCTACGTATAATACCGCGTTATTAGAATAGTAGAACGTTTTATTTCAAAATTATTTAAGCTTGTAAGTGACGTGAAATTTTAGAATAGCATCGGACATGGGCCAAGGCGGGACGCCTCTTTGACTGCGTCTAGATATCAACCGAAATAAGCTATCGTGACATTCGAAGTTCATTATTGTAATAGTAGTACACAGGACTCGAAAATCGTGTCTCGGTGGAAGAAAGTGAAAGAGTGGAGATAGTTTTCCTCGGTGCTGCACACTGCCTTCACTTCTCATTATGGTAAATAGTGTTTTCTCTTAGTTGAAAATTGTTTCGGACATACGTTGTTTTGAATGTCGCATTTGTCATATGGCATTTGTTCGGAACAGGCGCCGTAACGGTTTTACTTGATTGCTCTGTATTGTGTATTGTGTGACCTATCTAAACACGTGTTGCCGGAATCATCTGTAGCTGATCGTTAAAGCGTAGCACTCGCAAGGTTCATTACTAAACGGTTATATAAATATAACCCAGTAATAAAAATGTCGAATTTCAAGGTAATATAAATACCACTTACACGGGATTTTGTGCAATTTTTTTGACAGCGATGGCGGCACAAAGTTTTTTTATCCCAGTGTTAATTCAACATCTTCGATCTGCATATGCACGATTCGCGTAAATTTACGAGTACAGTGTACATGTTTTATCCACGATTTCTGTGAATATTTCTCTTTGTTCCAGCCACCCGATTCGAAGAGAGAGGAATTTCGGAAGTATTTGGAAAGGGCAGGAGTTATGGATGCTCTTACAAAGGTATTAGTATCTTTATACGAAGAGCCAGAAAAACCGGATGATGCTTTAGAGTATCCTTTTATAAAAAAATAGAAGTTCATGTCATGATATAAATTCGTGCTGTTTTCCCAGGGCATTTTTTAAGTCTCAAAAATTCTGCAGCAGAAAAATATTTTAGTTATCAAAAATAATAGAAAAGAATCATTGATCAATGTAAATGTACAAATAAATTATCTTAACCCTTGTAAGAACAACCAAAATATTCATAACTGAAAAGCACTGATTTGGTAGTCTTTGTGAATAGATAAAAGTGTGTACATTTCCTAAATTCTACTATAGATATATTCGGCAAAATTTGGGGGGTATCACAGAAGCTGATATCGAAGTGGAATCATTAAAAAAAGATTTAGAAGAAGCTAAAGCTAAGATCACAGAGTTGAAGGCAAAGTTGGTGAAATACGAAGCAGATGAGGAAGCAGAATAATAATGGAGCTACAAACTTTTAGACTATAATGGAATACTAGTCCCTGCTGGACATAGACTTTCTTGGAAAGTCAAGACCGACTACGTGCCTTAAAATAAATGTAGCAGAACCCTTTTTAAGATGGTTTAGGTCATAAGATAAATTAAGTTTGATTTATGCAAATTCCATTAGGCAATAAGCATATTCCTCAATAATCATGTTCACACAAAAGTATGGATGATACTTTTTATATTAGTTCTTTTTTCTTTTCTTTAAATTAAACGTGTTTGTTTATAAATATAGAATATATTTTGTAATGGAAGTATAAAGGCAGGATACCATAAATTAGAAAGTAAAGCTCAAATCAAAGTTTTTAGTTTATGTGATATCTCTCTATGACAAATGTATTATTTTTTTTATGTAAACCATGTAATTCTTCTCTTCAAAGATTTTTGAAATATAAGTTAAGTTGAAGGTTGAAATGTAATAAATGTGGTAAGAGGTCTTATAATGAGGACATAAAAATATAGGACAAATTAAGTTAGAATTCAAATGTATTTGAGGTAATATACATAAATATTGGTGTATCTAGCTTATAACCTAAATGGTATTTGAGTCCTTTATTCCATTGACAGTTTCTGACAATACATTTTATTCCCAGGATGATTTTTTTGACAATGTGAGTAACCTAAAGCAAAGAAAATATAAAATTATATAGGTACAAAGAAGCATATGTGTATAAATTCGGCGTTTAATTCATTTTAATAATTACCCTTTTGGTTTTAGGCATTCATCGCGTGCAAATTGAATTCATTTAAAAAAAAAAAAAATAAAATAAAATGGCTTTTATGTTGGTTTAGCAGCTTGTTTGCGTTTTACTTCCCAATTATAAATGCGTGCCATGTTGACTTCAGTTGTTGTAAATTGATCTCTCACAAAATCTAAATCATGTTCCACATAACCTAAGTTCCTCTTAGCTGCTTCAATGTTCTTTGTTAACATTTCTTGTGCATCATCTAAAGTGTATTCTAGCATAACATTGGCCCCCAACCATAAGCACACTTTGTCAGTGGGTGGAATGACAGCCTTTGCGTAAACTTGTTCTGATAAGAGAAACCGTGTCTCCAACTCTTTGCTCTTGTCCTTTTCCTGTTGCAATTTTTTAATCATTTCCAGTGATCTTTCCAGATCTGGGATCTGAGCCTTCAGACGTCTCCTCTTGTTAAATAAATTATGTTCCATGAATTTGTATTTGCCATGGTTTTCATCCAACATGTGCAACACTTTATCTGCTGATTCATTTTCGGGTCTTGCCATAAATGCGTCGACATCGTCCTATTTTTTAAAGAAAATGCACGTTGAAATAAAAATAAGTTCGCTTCGTAACGAATTCAAATCTCTTTTGTGACCATATAAGGTTCGCGTAACGAAAAAATACACTCCAGTGATCTTGGATAAAACCCGCTAATAAGCAAAAACTTGTTACGAAAAAGGAAAAATACGTGTCGAGAAAAAATACTTGTTCTTTTTCTATTTTTTATGAAAATATTTATTCATAGCCATGAGGATTAATTCTGCGTAAAAATATTCATGGTAACGGAATAGAAGCTACGCGAATACGAATTTAAATATCGATCGTGCAGCTTTAATAATATGTTATGTGCATCTTCTGTTGCAATTGTAATAATATACGTACAACAAATTCGGCTTCGGGAATCCCGGCGTACGACTTCTTCTCTCTATCCAGCCCAACGTCCGCTTTATTTTCACCGTCCTCCATCTTGAATCACCATGTAAATTCCTATGGCATGAGACCGGTTTACATGATCATGCCTAGTGTACTCCAAAAATTCCCAATTTACTTGTAAGATATTCAAATATACGATATTACAGTAATGTATACGAAAAAAAGGAGAACAAATTTTGTTTAAAAACAAAAGTTAAACATATATAATTTTGTAATAAATGTACAGTCGCTTACGAAAATCATCAATACTAATCTGCGTATCTTATAGGCACCGATTTTGTTTGATTGCTAAAACTGCACGCAGATTAAAGAAATGGCTATTTGCTTCCACTTCTTAGCAAGAAAATGTATAGAAATTAAAAATTCCACCTCATGACATACTTCTAAATATTTAAAATTTTAAATAATGTACAAAGGCTTTCGTGACTGACTGTAATTTTAATATGCGTCACCATTGATTAAGTATAAGATAGACCATCCATTTATACGAAGCATCATAAATTTCAAACTGAAATAGCGATCGTGTAAAAAAGCAGAGGTTTTCATACGCCCCCTGCAATTTAGAGCGCTGATTTTAAGAATTATATGCGATCCAACCGCAAAAAAAGCAAAAATTCTATTAATTGTGGTGTCACAATACCTGATATATATTCTTCGACATGGTTGGGCAGCTTCCGTGTCGCGCAACACTGACACTGTTTTCTTATTATGGATTATAAATGTGGGTTCTAGAGATTAATTGTGTCGGAAACAGTTGATTCACAGACGAGGTACAGAATAGACCTAACATATTACGGAATTTTGTGTCCCACGTTCTGAAATACCGACCACGAAAAAAATTCCCATGCTTTTCACGCCACCCACGATTTAGAGCGGTGAGCGCAGTAACTATGATCGATTGAATCATCCGAAATGATAAAAATCGCTATCCTATCGGTGAAATAGGTCGCTTCTACTTCGTGGAAATACAAAGTTAAAATATGAAGACGAAATATTATAAACATAAGAACGGTATAACGTATTGGATACGATCGGATACGTGCATCGGTTCGTAAATTATAAAGAAATTCGTGTGACGCGTCAAGACACCATTCTCGATAGGATTAGAAAAGTGCTTAGATCTCGGCTCCTAATCGTTTCTTTCCAATGAAACCGGTTATAAACGAAAGTGCGTGATGCACTGGTCAATAATCAGTTGGTTTTAATCGGATGTTAGTGTCGGTTCGTAAATTATAAACAAATTCGTGTGCCACGTCAAGACTCCATTCTCGATAGGATTAGAAAAGTAGCGGACCATTATGAGGGGCCCGGTAGTCGCATGTCCGTGAATCCGCGTGTCAAAATGTTTAGATCTTAGTTTCTAGACATCCGAATTTGATCAACCGCGGCTCAAATTAAAGGGGAAAGTCCCGAGAATATTAGTTTATAGTCTTTTGCAACTAGCCCTTGCAGTTCATTTATTATAAACAAATTTATATCGCGTCATGGTAGATTACTCAAAAAGTACCTGATGAATAATATTAATTCCTCTGCCCTTAGACATCCGATTTGAATGCCCCTTTACTTGAATTAAAGGGGAAGGTCCAAGATAAATGTTACTCTCTTACCAATTTGCCGATACACATTGCGGTTAATTTGTTATAAACAAATCCATCCTATTTTTTGCAGCTACTCAAAAATTATACTGGGGAAGGCTTTAAAAGTATATAGAGAGTATTCTTTGTACTTTCCCCTTTAATTTAAGTCAAGGAGCTTCGAAATCGGCCCACTGAAAGCCGAGAAATTTTGTTATAGGAGATGTTCCAACACAGACGAGGTATAGAATCAACTATTCCTCAACGAGTGCACCCTGGATATCCAAATAATCCTACAATTTGTTTATAATAACCTACCTTATATTTCTCTTGCGATTTCATGGCTAAATTTAGTATCAATTCTAACCGCTACTAATGTTAAAATCATATTCTGTATTAAATTGATAACGTCAAGAGTGACGCGAGAATAGTAACAGGGCACGCGAACTCTCGAATCCTGTGACAGAAATATGCATAAGATGATAGCATAGACGAGGTACAGGATAGACCGATCATCTTATGGGACTTCGTGTCACATGCTCTGAAATACCGATAACCTAAAAATTAAGACTTCTCGGAAGAATATCTTTCGTTTTATTATCCGACATAGAATGTAAACACTTTTAAAGTATTTTAGTATACAAAATGTAAGATCAAACGCAAAGGTTATACATTTTAAACAATCGAAAAGATAAAAATGAAAACGGATTTGGGGCTCATAAGCCCCAAATCCGGGTGACAGAGGCAGGCATTGGATAAGTGGTCCATCCTGTCCTTAGTCAATGGCGATAGGTCTATCCTGTACCTCGTCTATGGTTAATTAACGCAATACTTAGTTATAATTCCCACCGTTTTAAAAGAGCTGTTGTCTTATTCTAGTCTGAACTGGTAATATCGCATATGACAATAACATGGTAAGGCTAGCTGGTCCCCTGATGATTCTATATGGGAATGGATAGTCTATTCTATACTTCGTCAATGGCGTCACTTTTGAAACGAAACCCAAGAGGTAGTGGTCTCTGGCGAGAAATTTAAACATTACAAAATTCCAATCTAAGTATCATTTGTTCTATGCTTAATTAATGATAAACTTAATACAGTTGATGGCAAGAATATTCGGCCGTCTGGCGCAATTGAAAAAGCTTCATCCATTGTTCACTTGTATCATAATATTTGGTCGAAGATAATTCGAAGTTTCATTATTTTATCGAAATAGACGTTTTATCCAAGATTAGATTTCGAGCCAATTTTGTTCATTATCGATATATTATTTAAAACTAAAAATATGTGGCCGGATACTTTTGTGATCAACTGTATATTTATATACAAAATTGCCTGATAACGATAATAAATATCAATATTTATTCGAACTGTTGCGAAGGAAAATTTTAAAAGGCGAGGCTAAAATCATGAGATAGAATTGACGAATTATAATACATTAACAAATAATAAAATCACTGATAAATGTTATCTTACTGTAACAAAGGACAAGATATTAAAATTGAACAGATTTGTAATTTGAGGGTTGTTTCATCTTCTAAATATCGCAATTTCTACTATATTTCGTATATTTTTGAGTATTGCGTCCATTTTTCACTTTTCTGTACATTAAAGTTTCCCATAAATGCACAAAAGTTCTCAATCTAATTGTTAGTATTTTTATAACTGGAGACGAATACGAATTATAATTAAAAAGCTGATAAATAAGCTACTAATAAGCCAATGAGTAATAGGGATGTATAGGTGATACTTTCGTTAGCGTGTTAGAGAAGCCATTGGATCGCAATTAATTTCCGATAAAGATAATAATTATCATCGGGAAGCATTGTAAACTACGTGAGATCGGTTTATTAACTGAACTTTGTTCTGCGGACACTTGCACGTTTTATTAATTACGGCTTATTATTTTAATCGTAAAGATTCCCTCTCCTTCCACATGTACGCAACGTATAAGTTTGCATTTTGAAGCAACTTTTCGCAAGATATGCCACAATATAATTACAACACTAAGGTTACTGTGACACGGACGAAAGTTTTCTTCAAAATTCTTGGGTAACCGATACACTGCGGATTTTTATGCATTTATAGGAAACTTCGATATGTGTAAAGGTGTAAAATGCAAGTAATATACAAAGCTATATAAACTATCCAAAATAAATTGCTTACCATAATATTTAGAGAGTGAAACCTATCTCTATTGATGATTAATTTCATTAACCCTTTGAACTCCTATGTCGAACCTACCTGCATAGTTAACCTTTTCGTTACGAAAGACGTATATATACTACTCCTTTAAAAATTGGACAATTATTTTTCAAGAGTATCCATATTGTTTTTTACATATCATATGGAATCTGTTTTCCACAGCTGCATAAAAATCCGCAGTTTAAGTCAGCTACTTGTAATAACATGAGTACAATAGTGAACATTTTTTGCGTAATATTATTAGCCTGTTATTTTTATAAAAAAAATGTAAGTCCCAATACGTTTTCGTTCTTTTCAATGCAAGATCTATCTAATGTAAGATCTATGTAATGCAAGATCTCTCTAATGTAAGATCTATACAGCGTAAGATCTTTCTAATGCCACTCTTTGAACGTGCAGCTGTATTCAATCTATGTTAGTTGTCCACCCGCACCCCGCATATCAAAGCTCTATGCACGGCAGACAAACCGACGCTACATTTACGATTGACGCGGGGCGCATTCCTCCTCTTTGATATACTTTATTGGCCTAATAGAGCCGAATTGTAGCTGTATCGTGCAAAGCGGGGTAAGTCTTGGACTAGTCGTCTAGACGTCTTACAAAAAGCTCCTCCCTTTGTGCGATAATCACGTTGCATGCAAAACAAACGAAGCGCGAGCACGTGTGAATTGGGTCGCATTCGATACACATTGGAAAACCTTCTTTTTGTGATCGCTTCGCTAATAAATCTCGTCTTATATGTAGACGTTGCAAAGTAATCATTTCCCCGAGATGGTTATTCTATTGAAAGTTTCAAGGAAATTAATATTACGATATTTTATTTATGCGAAGTTCAAACTAGGAAGAAATAATTTAGGAAATCGCAACTTTGCCCTTGTCGATTTAAAAAAAACGCTCATTAAAGATTGCTTTGACAGAAGTATAATGGTTGCTCGATTTATGCGCCACTTCATTTTACGCGATAAATAACTGTTTATACGCGGTTCTTTTTTCTTCTCTACCATTTTTGGTAATTACTCGTTGCACGAAACAATGGCATGTGATAAAAACCCAAATAATGAAACCGAAGCAATACTTCCAAATGTTGGACGATGATTTCGTGCCAATTAAAAAGAGAAAAATTAGGGTTCAGACACCGGCAACGAATAAAATTTATTATAATTTCGATGAACTTTAATTAGGATTCCTTTGTGAAACTATATGAAATATACCTTTTCATAACTTATATTATAATCACAGATGTATGGCTGTGAGCTATCGAAGAGACGTAGAAATAACATTCCCTTAACCATACCCTTTAAATTTGATCAATCTACAAATATATTTAGCTCCAATTTACGGTAACTCGTTATAAGGACACAATTATAATACTTTTATAAACTCTTTACTTTCAACTGTTCGCATTCGGTAATTTTCTACGAAATTGGTTATTCTTCTCCTCGGATAGTCCAATAGCTAAATAAATAAAATGAAGCAATTTTAATAACTCTCGAGCGCAAAGGGTTAACTTAATATAGCGTAAGTAATCTTCAGCTGTATCTTTGAAGCCGTTTGTCTCTTATCAAACTAATCTCGTTGTAATAGTGGCGCGAATGACCTGGTCCGGCGACGATTGCAGAGTAATGTCAACTTTCTCGTTCAGCACGAGCGTAGGATTAGCAGGCTAGGACAGATTAAGGATGTAACGTTTGTTGTAGGCGCATAGATCACGATGATGACCCGTAACGAGTACGTGTCGAGCGGCAGGGCGATCATATGGGTACGGGGTACACCAAACAGGAGTGATCCGAGTGAGCGAGTGACTGAGTGAGTTGGAGGTCGGAGGAGTATATTGGCCATTTCCGCAGGAAGCCCTAGGTAACCTGTAACCGCCATTGAGGTTGGAACTAACGTGCCACAGATCGCTGCCGTTTCATAACAAGCTGTTCTGAATTCGCTTGCCTATAATCTCGACGCGTTAATCGATTCGTCTTCGCTTTTCACTGTTAACTCCTTCCCTTGCAATAACGAGCCACACTCGTGCTATATATTGTGCTCTAAAGGCAATAAAAATGCATCGTACTTGCGATAAACTTTAATTTCAACTGCAGCAATAGTTTTATATATGTATATGTTAACATATAACGGTTCATCGTTTTGCTCGCAATAGAATATTGTAATAATAAATAGCTAACGCTATAAAGTGTGATCTTTAAAATATTCGTAAGGCAAAGGGTTAAACATGAGCGAGTCTCTTCCTGCATTTGTAATCCGATTTTCTATGTAATCTTTGTTGCACTACGAAAAGATGGGGTAATTTTAATTGAGAATGTTTCAGAAATATTATATATAATAACTGGTAATGTGTGGTCTGATAGAAACTAACTAATTTTGTTTATTGTCAAAAATTCGATTTAGTCAGTTTCTTGATAAATTGATAAGAGTAATTCGCAACATTAAATTTTGTTTTTCTTGAAAATGCCTAGAAATATTTGAACAATTAATAATACTGATTCAGCTAACATCGGCATTTACATTCCCGTTTATAAATCACTGGACGCTTGTTAATTTTCAACTTAACGCTTGTTGAATTAAACTTTTAGTAACATCCTCAAAATACGATACTAATTAATACTGATATTATATATAAATAAAAGAAATTTAAAACGAAAGACTAAAACATTTGCATCGCCCTAAAACTCAATATAATATATCTTACACATAATAACTAAATTATGGATCTTTATGCAAATTCGCATTTTTACAAATAAAACCAAAGTGATAGGATCTAAATTGGGGGTTGTTTTACCCACTAATTATTCTAACTCTTATATGTGTCCCGTATTTCTATCCACAGTTAAATTTCCCGAAAAATAGATAATTAACTTAATGAAGGAATTCGCCAATTCAGAAGAGGAGACGTTAATTGCAACTTTCTAAAACATATCATAGCATGTAATTCATGGTATTCGTTTGCTCTAGATACATGACGTACCTAAGCAAAGAATTCCAACGAAATGAAGCTTCTGGAAATGAAGCCAAGAAATGGGGAAAGGGATGGATGTAGAGCAGTCACATAACTATGATATTCCAAGTTACTTACGTTATAGAACTAACGTAGCAAATTTTCTATTCACCCGTGAAAGAGTTTCTTTCACCTACGATAACACGAAAATCGTATGGAGGTACGACGTAAACGCGAGTAAAGTCCTCCGCGATCGAATAGATATGCGTGCTCCTGGAAGAATGGAACGTTTTCGGGTCATCGAAAAAGAAAGACTAGTGCGTTGCTTCACGGCTGACAATGGTAACACAAATAATATAAGCTGCCTCTTGTCGTCCGCAGATTTAATCTGTCGAAATGAGTCATCGTTTTGACTTGGCTACGGTTAACAAAGACTGAGAAACAACGTTAAACAAACAATCCTATGTTTATCCATCGGAAGGAATAACATTGTTATATGATTTAACCCCTTCCTTTACGATTTAATTCAAAGCGGTTGCACTTCGGTTATTTTCTATAATTTCGTCTACATTGCATAGTTTTTTTTTTAGCCTAAATTAATTTATCTTCGTTTGTACGTTAACTTTACTTAGAAATATATTAGCTTTAGTGGTATTTATCTAATCGTAACACCTCTTTACTCTTCCTTCGCATTTCAAGGGTTAATAATAATAATATTGTCAATAGCATAATCAACAGGATAATTCCAACATTTTTGCTTGGATGGTTAGAATTTTGTCCGAGTTAACACTGCTATTCCTTTCGGGTATATTGTCAATAGAACGCGTTTCCTAAGGGTGTCAAAAACGAAGAGTATGTGTACAGAAATTTTTAGAGATGCATTCTTTCTAGAAACGTCAATATAGAAGGTATTTGTTCGAAGCCTCGAATTTGCTTTGTACCATCCGACCGTAATGTGCGGCTCAATCTAACGCGAGAGAAGAGGGTGGTTGACTTAACGAAGTGATCTTCAGCCAATGTGTAACTTAGATCCAATCCGACGTTTGCACGTTCAATACTTAATTAATAATTTCGAAACTAGAGATTTCTGTGGGATTCGTTACGTAATAAGAAATCGAAGACGGTTACGAATAAGAATTGTCGTCTCTTAACATTAGGGTGAAAATGACGCGTAAGGTTTCTGACTCAAAACCATTACTATGGAAAAGAAAACAGCGAGGAAAATAAATCTACTTATTAACTAAATAATAAAACGATACTTTACTTAATATTTATATTACCTAATATTTTTACAACCACATATGATTACTAATTATTATATGATTACTTATTGCTAAATAATAAAACGATACTTTACTCAATATTTATATTACCTAATACTTCTACGTTCACATATGATTATTTTGATATGTTGTAGCATTGATCCTACGAGATATTCGCATTGCGTAAATGGAATTTCTTTTCACAATAATTCTATTAGTTCATTATTCGAAGCTGATTCTCACTTTTGGGGACATTTTTATTAGCCAATGTTGCTTTGCGTTGTCTATAAATTCTCTATTAGGTTTTATAATTATACAATAGTACTTTGTTTATGTTACGTTACGAATTATGAATTATATATATTTTACATTTTTACATTTTTATATGGTATAGTTTATGCATTGTATAGTTTATCTTATGTAATAGAGTGATAGGATAGATTAAGCTACTATTAGGTATTAGTAAGTACTCAAAAATGTAAATATGTAAAGAAACGGAACCCACTTGTAATTCCTTAGGAAAGCAATAAATATCTATCTATCTATCTATCTATCAATAGCACTTTGCATCACAAAAGCATTAGCGTTTTATCGCGTTTGGCCAAAATCTTTTTGCCAGGGATAATAATATAGAGAAACGTGGACAGCCGGCAAAAAGCGGCACGTGTGCGAATGTATGAATGAAAGTTTACGAGGATAGTAAGAACAGGTCAATCTGTCAATTGACCATTGGTCGGTCGGACCTGCATGAACGAAGGTTCGGATCGTTCCTCCCTTCTGTTCATCTTCAGACACTCCACACTGCACACCATAAGCGGGTGCTCACGTGCAACACGTTTCGTCCGAGCATACTACCGCTGTACTACCGAGCATACCTACCACCAGTGCGGAGAATTGTTCAAGCAGAGTGCAACAGATAAGGGTGGCCATGGTGGGGGATAGTTGGCTCTCTAGTGGCCATTCGGAGTCAGTTGCTCTTATGCTTGCCACACATTAACTACTACCACGCCGGGCTCTTGCTGTGCGGCCATCGTGACACGAAACGTCACAGGTGATTCGAAATTTCAATTCGACACCACCTAGGCCTGGCAATTTCGCAACTTTGTGCACTTACGGAAGAACTTAACTGGGGAACGTTTACGTGTAAACGATCGAAAGGAGAAAGTGGTGGAAATTGTAAAGATCTTCGGTTACTGACACTTGTACGGGTGGATCTTTTTCGGTGACATTTAGTTTGTGTTCATTTTGCGAGTGAAATTTGTACGCTTGGAACTTTGTGCTTTGATCGAACTTGGAGCTTACAGTGACTTGTAATATTTGGTACCTTGGAACACGGCGATCTATTGTAATATTAAATAATAACGTTTGGTACTTTGAAACACGATGATTTGTAAAATTAATGGGTGAATTGGACCTTTAAAAACACTTGGAAAATCGAAAGTTTCAGTCGTCCTTCGTTAATTTTCCATCGCTCAAATGTTGAAACCTTAAATTTTTCGCGCTAGAAATTAATGAATTAACCAGAGTGGACGAAAAATAGTTTATCCGAATTGGAAACTCGCAAGATCCTTTGGAGTATCTTTCAACAAGTGTGGTCGTATCACAACTGATAGCATAAAACATTCCACTTTCTACTTTGTCCGATTATTATTAATGTGAAGTGCGTGATATTCTAGTGTTCGTAATTTCATCATCGAAAGGACAATAAAGGTTAAGAAAAGAGTGCGCAAATTCCTCAAGTTTGAGGATCGATGACGAAGAATGCGGAGGAAGGAGGCCTGATCATCATTTTAAACCTTCTCGTAAGGTTGTGGAGGTCGTCGGGATCGAAAGAATGACGAACGACAGTTAAGAAAATCCTCGTAAAAATTCTGTGGAGGGTGATCGAGGGTTCGTCACAGGGGGGGTTGTGGATATTATGTTAGCAACGGGATTATGTGTGTTTCTGAAGGTGCTGGCGTTGGCGGGAAGCGTCTCGGCGCTTCTGCCAGAAGACTTCGAAGATCGATCTACTCCTGCCAACCTCCAAGAAGAATGCGCCTCAAAATGTCCCGATCTCGACATGAATCAGGTCAGAATCCCATAAAATACGATATAAAAAATCAAATCAGACTACTGACAAATATAGAAACGTAGAGAGTCGTCTTGTTAGGCACGTGAACTGTTCCCTCAAGGCCTCGACTCGCTTCAAATACACATAAATTACAGTGGAATCTTATCAGAAATATTTCTTAATTTGTCTGCCAACAGTCGAAAGATATAAAAAGAGGAAAAAGTGGTCTTTTATTTTAATGCTTACGCGAGAAATTCGCCACCAGATTTGAAGTACAAGGGTCATTTTAAAAGTTCGCGGCTTTACAGGTGGTGAATTTTTGTTCAAATTTTGTTTACAAGTCTGCAAGTTGCATGTATTTTAAGCATAGCCTACAATGGCTACAGAAAAGTATTCGCGTACTACCGTATTTATTTTGGCATTTAAATGTTAATTAATTAGAGTCGAATATATTAATTTTCCTATAATTTAATTGTAACGTTCAGCAACTATAAAAGTTCAGTTATGGTGATGAAACGTAGAACCTAATAAAAAAACGGCTGATTTACATATCGAAGTACTTGCGAATACTTTTTGTAGCCATTGTATAGGGTTATCCAAAATAGACTATAGGAACACCTACCTTCACTCTTTTTCTTTCCCTTTCTGATTTACCATTTTCTAATCTGTTTTTTTTATTTCTATTATCTTCGTTCGTTCTCGTTTCAATTTTTATTTTTTTCACCTCTATTTTACTAACAAACATAGCGTTTGACAGATATTCTCATTCAACATCCTAAAGGTACTTTTGGATAACCCTTTATAAGTTCGACATTGATCTGTGGTGCAGTTTATTGGAAAACTTACTTTAAGAAAGCTATCTGAAAATTTTACTTTCCCACCATGTTTATAATTTAATTTTTTGATGGTCGACGATGTTTGTTAGTTGATGAACTTATAGTTACAGTAAGCAGCTATTTTGCCGATTTTCAAGAAACGGATTTCATAGATGATATAAAAGCATTAGAGCATCGCTGGAAGAAGTATATTAAAGTAGGGAAACATAATCTTGAGAAATTAAAATTTCGATACCTATAAAAAAGTGGAATTAATCAGTTTAGCTTCTGCGAGGTTCACATAAAACTCGCACGTGTCAAAAACGATGCTAGGTTCGATAAACATGGCGCTAGTAAATAAGAAATGCTATCTTCTCCGCCAATGTAGTATTTATTATAGACATTTTCGTGTCACTTATCAGAATTCCTCGCGATACTCGTAATATTATTATACTACGCTCTTGTTATGAAAGTGTCCGGAGATAAAACTCGCGCTGAGATTGTCGCCTGCTTCGGTCATGTAACTGGATTTTAAAAAGGTTTGAAAACGCGAGCCGCTCGCTAAATTGCCCGTGAAATACACGGCATTTTTCGCATCTCGTATTTTCATAGCACGCGTGCACTTTTGCGGTGCAAGCGTCTGACTCTGTTTACAGCAATAAATAATCGGAATCGCGGGGAAATTTCATTATCGCATATATACATATGTATACGATTCCATGGCGAAGAGGTCAATAAAGTTGCGAAGTTGGCCTGAGAAACGAGACGAGACAGAAATCGATCCACGATCATCGCGTCAGCCACTCGATAGCCTTTTTCGCAAGGGGTGCAGATTATTTTCTGTCTGTTGCTTCAATTTGTGCCTCGCCTATCGTCCATTTGTCGTCACCTCGCGACGCGCGCACAGCTTTCTTCGTGGTCCACGAATATTGATAGTTCTTTAGAAGAAGAAATTAATTCGAAAGAAACGACGAGAGAGATAAAGTGAAACTTGTAGCAATGAACAGAGCAAAGGGATTGAAAAGGTTGCAGAAATAACTGTTGATCCTTCGAGTGGTTGTACGGGTGAAATGAAATGTGCCTAAAATGTTTAGTCCGTATGTTACACGGGTTAAAAATTTACGACTATACGAACAATCTTTATTACATTAATTGGTTGTTATAACTTCTCCATATAATTATTCTGAGGACTATTATAATACATTAATAACTACAGTAGAAGAGATTTCTTTCCAAAAAAGGATAGGTGTTTCTTTGATCACTTTTTGTAATTTGAATAAGCAGTTAAAGCGTTAATAATTGTTATATTAAATGTACCAATTTTTTTGCCAAATTCGACATTTCTTTTTAACACAATAAAGTAGCTGTGTTAAAAAAATTCCTACTAAAATGGAGGCTCGATTATTCGATAAAATAAATTCATTAATCTGTTTTTATATCTGGATAGCATATATTAAATTTAAGTTATATTTATTAAAAAAATAATGGATTGCTTCTTGGTACACCTAATAACTATTATATAAAGGTTTTGACTGAAACCATTACGACTATACTGTAGATTTTTATACATTTATGGGAAATTTTAATACGCAAAAAGATGCAAAATGCATATATTTTATAGTGCTATGCTACAGAACTAAAGTAAAGTACTATAATAATATCATCTTAACGTTTAACTGCATTTCTTTTACATTTTACATTTATATGAACTTCTTTCCCTACTCTTGTTAATGAACGTGCAAATTTGCATAAAGAACCGCAGTCTATTCGTAACTGTTTCAAGAAACCGGAACCAGTATCGTAACAGTTTTTGTAATCCCTGGAAAAAAAAAAGATAGAGTAAACGGTTGGCTGGCTGGAACTGCGAGAAGCGTTCTCGGAGCGATGCAAGCGTAGCACAAAAATGGCTCCGCACGAAGGACGTATCAATTTAAGTCCACTCTCCATCCCTACTGTACCATTCATTAATTAACTTAACTACACGACGGCGCATCATCGCAGTCCATAAGCACGATCTCGAGGATGAAAGACGAGTTGTAACGGATACAGGAGCTTCTAATCATTTTTCTCTCTCCGTTTTCTTTCGCTAAAATATCGGCCGAATTTTCGTACACCCCCCACGAAGCACGAAATCGCTTTCGTTTAACGATCGTTTGAAGTCCTCTGAGAGAGAATCACTCGGAAGCACTTGCGTTTTTTTTATCCTTTTTTCTTCGCTTCGGCTCCCACAAAGAATGAATGAGGCGATTGAAAGGATGCATCAGGAGAGATAAACGGAACAAAAGGCGGTCTGGAGAAATGATTAAACCGATCCTTTCGTGGAGAGTTTAATTGATAATTGCTGGCAATTTCGTTCACGCCAATTGCCAAAGACACTGATTACAAGCTTTTTACCGCGAGTTTGTTCACACGTGCCACGGGAACGCTCCAAGAAACTATTTCTTCTAATCACCAACGACTTCTTGCTATAAGGAAGCTATAAGATTTCGTTTCTTCTACAGAGTGCTATCTATATAAATCCATAAATTTTTCCAACACGTTTGGAAGCTCATTTTTACCAAAAAATGTTATGCACACCATGGGTTGATTCGTCATAATTGTCAAGATATGGAGATATTGAGAAAGTATAATAGTATAAACATTTCCAAAATCACAAGTTCGATTGTCAAAGGCTTAACAGAATTTCGTTCGAGACTTTCATTGCATACGAAAAAAAGTGGTTATTTTGGTCCCTCGAAACGTTGCATTTCAATTATCCGACAGCCAGATAAAAGAAATCGCGTCTCGGAAAATCAACTTCTCGATCCCTTATCTTCCCTTCCACTTCGTTCTCCACTCTCGCCCCGTTTTTTCCCCACTTTTTCACGATCTCGAGGTTCGTAGGGCAACGGGGATAACCATCGAAGTTGAAGATAAGAAGCCATCGATCTAGGGGTTAGCGCGAGGCGAAAAAAAGGCGAAGTAATCTATAAAATTCATGTATTTAGATTGACATTCGTGCTTATGGCGCGTACGAATGGCGCTCATGGTATTTACTAAACATCAGTAGCAATGAAGTTGCGTTATCGTATCTCGAGGTGATGCCTAGAATGACCTTACTATGCTTGCATAATCACGATGGTTTGCTTTCTAAACTCATGCCACGATTTCGACGTGCTCTGTGTGGAGGCAGTGATCTATCACGAATTTGCTCCATGGATCGCTTGCATCCTCCCGCAGGATAATGTCCCACCGTATCACAGCAACTACTTAAATAGAGGCACGCTATTGTGTTTTGGCATTTACAGTGGCTGCAAAAAAGTATTTGCACACCACTGTATGCATTTACTTTAGCGTTTGAATACGAATTAGCCCCATTTTATTAGTGTATTTAAGATCATCTATTTGCCAATTCAAAAGTAAGTTTAATTAATTGTGTATGGTCCATTTTTCTAGCAGACAAAGCGTTCCTCTCTTTGTATAATTTTTCGGATTTAAGAAAACGTTCTAGGGCAGCGTGACGAATTTATGTTACAACCCAATATACGGGACGAATTCTTCAGCCGCTATAAAGATGATAGAGGATGGTCGATCAAAATGACGCAGACCTAATTGATTGAAATTGTCTTTGAATTTGCAAGTAAATGAAAATATTAGAAAAATATTAAATAAAAATGGAACGAATTGCATATATTATAACCCAATAATTTTGCTATTGTTTAACAATTTTCTTATGCGACTATAAATATCTAGTATCACAGACGCGAAATGTAGAGCTGCATTAGAAAGTTTTTATCAAACGATTGCTCAATTTTTGAGGACGTACTATATATATATGTCTTTAGTAGCGAAAGGGTTAAGTGCTTATGGACGGTAGTATATTTAGATAATACAGCGAAAGAATGTATCAGGTAAATTGGTGCAAATGCTACTTCACACGTTTAGCTGTTTGCTCAATAAAGGTTAGAATTCCTCAATTCTGTCGACGCCGTTGAATTTTTCCCCTTTAATTGAAAAATAATTACTTAAACGGCGCCTGTAATGGATCTCCGCCTACGCGTTAACCTACATACGATTTTATAATGCTTGAAACGCGAGTTACACTGCGTAATTCGACGCATTCATACCTATAAGGATTCGAATGCGAATGGCGGTGGCAATCTGGCGAATTTCAATCTGTCGCCGGCTAACGAAACTACGTAAAATCCGCAGGATCGTTGCACGCGTTGCAATATTATATGTGTAGCCGTACACAATGAACTTCCTGTCGGCCACATCCTCTCACCTACAACGCGTGCCTCGTGACTTGCTAAGGGTTCACCTCCAAAGTGCATCGATAATCGTGCGAAATTCAAAAGATCGCTCAGCTTCGTGCGAATAGGCGATCTAATGTATCCCTGATCCTTCTTTCATTTCTGCGTCGTTGCAAACGTAACGAGATGTGAGCACGTTTGGCACGATAAAAGAGCTGCACGTGGAAATAAACACAGTGTTGTTTTCGCGAAGACGACTTTTGCTGGGAGTAAAAAACAACGTTTATTTACGGCGAAGAGAACTCTTGCATAACCGAGATAATGGAATATATTGTGCTTAGTCAGAAATTGAACGTGAAAGGCTTCGCAGACGAAAGATAGGATGACAGATGATACATGGTCCAGCTGATTGCAAGAATTATATTCGTGGGAGGATAACCATCTCACTTAATTGTTACGTATACTATTAGATACGTGCAAAAGTTTTAGTCGTTACGTTTAACCCTTTCGTGGTATAATAGAATGATCATTTTATAGAAATAATTTCAAGTATCAATTCGCTGCAAATTACTGTAGATGGGTTCATCACAGGTGCTCGCTAAATAATTGGCAGCGCAAGTGGTTAATGTCATCGCAGACCCTAAATAAAAAGTACAATAATAATTTGTAAATCTGACACTAGATAAATCTTTATCAATATTTTGTTCTCGGGCTTTTATTGTAAAATTAGTTAAAAATTCAATTATAGGCTCATCAGTGAATTAAGGGTTAATATAAACGAAACGTTTGCGGTATCGTTAAACCATCGGAAATCACTCTAATGGATGAAAAATATTTCTTCAATGCACTGTAGGATACAACAATAAAATAACAAATGTAATAATGTAATCTACTTTACAATATTTCTTTAATGCACTGTAGGATAAAACAATAAAATAACAAATGTAATAATGTAATCTACTTTACAATATTTCTGTAATGCACTGTACGATGCAACAATAAAGCAACAAATGTAACAAATGCAATCTACGATGCAAGAATAGGTGCATAGAAACTGTCTATATTTCTATCACTCTACTAAAAGTGAAGTTATCGAAGAAGAATCTAAGGGGATCCTCGCGTATTTTAAAGATTGAATTCGACATGAGTCCCATATACGGGCTCGCTATAGGGGCCCACCCACACCTATTAGATTTTTCTAGATTCAGGGGAATTTCGTTTTCAAAAGGCGAGGGATGCGGTTGATATTCTCTCACGATGAATTAGTGAGACGTCAGACAAGAAAAGGAAGGATAAATTGGTGAAAATTTCAAATCGAAGGTTTTACGATCAATTGGATTCTTCTTCTTCGAAAAATTTAATCCCATCACAGACAGAAACCGCAAACCAATCCTCGGAAGCTGAGTTTTGGCGCCTTTATATGACGTCATATCAATTAAAACGCATGCATATACGCACTATCGCGCCAGTTTGAAGTTCATAACTAGTGGCAGCTGATGGCGGCCGTTTTTAATTCGCTTTATAATCCTGAAGCCAATTAATGAAATTAAATGGCGACTGCGCGAGGTCCGAGTCCCATAGAAGCTCTAACGAATCTTCACGATGTTCACAAATCTAAAAAAGCAACAAGACTGTTGTATCTTTCATTATTAATTCTTTCACTATTTATCATTATTCTTATGCCTTTATGCTTTTACACTTTGTTTTTGTTTGCGTACTTCTTGTTGAATGCTGTACTTGGAAATACTCCTTTATATTGTTATGCTAAATAAAGGGCGCCATCACGTTGAATAAACTAATAATAATAATAATAATAATCTTTAATCATTATAATGGTATTTATAGACACTCGTTAATGCTATTATAATATTTTGGATGGCACTTTTGTACAAATGAAAATACAGTTGGTTACAAAAGTATTCGACCACGTTAGACATTTAGTAATACTTTAATAAAATTATGAAGCATCACATTTAAACATGTAACATAAATAACAGGAATGATAAGTGGACATATTACGTGTTCCATTAAGTAATCTACTATTTTTTAATGGACAGACGAATTTATTTTATGAAATGACCAAAATTTTCTTTTAATCACAAAGTATCATAGAATACTAACAGCTGTATTTAAAATTAAAAATAAATATTGAATCAAATCAAAAGGTGAATTATTCATTGGCACACCTAACAATTTTTTTTTCAATTTTGTAAGACAGCCGTATATCTTTATGACTAACTGTAGTTTACGTGCCCCTTAACAGTTTAGAGAAATTGGATACACGAAAATTGCTGATGATTATAAGAAACATGCTAATTATTAAAGACTGCTACATTACAAGTCTCGAATCACTGTGCCAAGCACGGATCGTCATTTAAATATCTGGAATAAGTATGACGCAACGACTACCCTCGAGAATAAGACGTGGAAACGCTTTTTCACCGTGAAATACTGGCGCTGGATAATACTTCCTGTTCTCCACTCCGCTAACGAGTGCAAAGTGAAGCAGGCGAGGTGATGCGTATCTTTTTAATTCGTCGTGTAATGCGAGAATAATTGGCGTGGCTAGACGAATGCAATGTTTGCACGCGTCGAAACGTTGGAAAATACCGACTGCATCGTTCCTCAAACGGTCGGCGAAAGGTAGAGAGACAGAGAGGAACACCGTTAAGGTGTTTGCCAAAGACAAACCTCAGACTTCAAAGGTAGATGTTCCATCCGAGTGGACACCGTCCGGTATATATTCAACACCGTGCGACCGTGGTTTGTGTTCGAGACCGCACGAAAAAAACCTGATACCCTTTGCCTTCAACTTGAAACAACCTAGGAACCTTTGAGCGCGTCAAAGGCCTCGACCGTATTATTTTGAGATGTTTGAGTTAGATTTCCTCTGCTGGTGAGACGAATTCTTTCATCCGTTTGCGGTTACACCTGAAGGGATTAGCAGGGATTATGGGTCATCGCTCACTTATCAGCGTAACGCAAACGCGACATTGACATTTTCACACATCTATTTCTCATTTGAGCCAGTTTATTTTGAAAGTTGCTCAAGTCCAGTTGCTTTCACGTTGAAATATTTAAGGGCTTGCGTGTGAATTAAGTTAAAACTATTGGTAACTGTTAAGTTACCAGTGATAATACGGTAGTGTAATATTTTTGTGTTTCTAAAAGTGTGCAATTCACTAATCCAATTGCCTTATTCATTAATTCGCAGTAGTTAAAAGGTAAGACGTTTTTGGTGACTATAAATGGAGTTAAACCACATTCAAAATCACCGGCTCATTTAACAGAACGAATGGATCATTGTATTTGAATGTTACTATGAAGGAATAGTTTCTAATGTATGATCATCATGCAAACAGCATGCGATAGCCATTTAAAAAGCTTGGCGATAGGAAAGGATGTCGATGCTTTACTGCTGTCGTTAATTATACTCTTGCCAGTAGTGTAGATATTAACCAGAAATGGTGACCACCTTTTTAACCCTTTTGCTATCGGCACATTGAAACTAAAGATTAAAAGCGTAGGTAACGATAACGTTTATTAATATAAAAATGATATAGGTATAAATATCTGGATACTCTGCCCAACTACGTGTACCGTAATATTGACGTACGAATGATTCTAGAAATTATATTGTGTTATAGAAAGAATATACAGATGCCAGTCCAATTCTTTAAGACGTATATATACGCCCATGGTAGCGAAAGGGTTAAGGCGATAGGAAAGGGTGTCGATGCTGTGCTGTTGTTAAGTGGACGCATTCGTATTCATAGTATACGTGATGTTATGAATTTGATGATGTTCAGAATCGTGTTTTATTAGCACATCGCCAGTTTAATTAACAGTGAAAGGGTTAAGCATATAGTAAGACATGTTGTACATACCAAGTCTGCAAAAGAAGTCCAAAAATTTGTCAAGTCACCCCAGGCTCTTCTCTGTAAGTTAAATACGCAGAAACGTAATCTACGTTAAAGCTATTGTGATCCGTGAAAACCTTGAAAGCAGGCACGGATAAAAATCTGTCTTGCGTGTATGGAATTGGAAGGAAGACACCAGTGTGGCCGGTCATTAGACCCAATCATCAACGTTGATGCCACGAAGGGGCGAGGTGCAACAGTTGGTGAACGCTGTCGAGCGTGAAAAAGACGTTGGACATAACGGAAGGACGTGCGGAAGGACGAGCAGGTACACATTAGACGATTACCTCAGATCAGATAAAACAGCTCTTTACCGGCTGATTTCCGTCTTCGAGACGGACAAGCCTGGCGTGCCTTTTAGTGGGAGCGCAGGAAGCGAGGATAAAGGCGCCGTAATAAAACGGAATGACTCTCTGAAATCCGCTAACACGATAATTTCGAATCATTATCAAAATTCTATAAGAAGAAAACTATCTGAAATAGGCGTACAAATTACATCACGGTGACTTTCTCTCACGAAATTTACCAAATGTCAAGAGCAATTTTAACCCTTTGACTTTGCGAAACACGTATACTTACGCTCTAAATTATCTAGCAATATCAACGATAGGCGTAGGTGTATATGTATGCGGAGTAGATTTAGTATAATACAACCGTTTAGTATAATTTAACCGTTTCAGTACAACTAAAGATGATCTGGGATATAATAAATAATTAGCGTTACTTAAAATAGCTAATAATTAGCACAAAATATTAGAGAAATATAAACTTAGGAATGTTGTTACAAATACTAAAGATGACTATGTTAATACTACAATATGAAAGACATCAACAGGCGTCGACAAATTATAAAAATGAATTCTAATAGATTCTAAAATTGTTTACTATTGGTGGGGTTAATTTACCATTATACAACTACACTTGAAAGTTGATTTCAATACTAATGTACCATTTGATTATTTTACACTTCATTTTACGTATCTCATATATTCATTATTTTACACGTAAACTACGTGCACCTTGCTGATTATGCTAAGGCTAAGCAGTAACGGTTATGCGAATATCGCGCCGCAATCAGAGTGTTAATATTAAAAATTAAACTTGTGGATTTTTATGCAAATTCGTATCTTTAAAGACACGCACACGGGAGCGGAACTTAAATAGAAATTAGTTTCACCCTCTATATATAATAACGTGTACTTACTTTACTTTGGATATTTTGCGCATAATTAAATTTCTCATAAATAATCAAAATCCGCAATCTATTCTTAACAATTTTCAATAGTTCGTATTGCTTTCTCACTTTTACGAGGTAACCGTTGAGAAAACATAGCGAACTCTACAATGTAATATCTATTGCGGGTACATACGTAGATTTCAATTAAGGAGCGAAATTGTTAACTGAGAATATTGTAACAAGAAGAGTGCTAATGTCGCAGGGGTACTTGGTCTCGTATGGTGTGTTAGTCTAGGCGGTTTGATTAATCGGGTGCAAAGTTAAACGAGCATCGTGTCAGTTGAGAAGGCAAGGAACTGACAACGAGATTCCTCGACAATGGAAAGAAGAGAGAGAAAAAAATTCATCGTAAAATTGATACATACCGCGCCGGGAGGCGATAGTAGCGAAAACACAGCAACTTCTCTTCGATTTTCGTTATCACCGCGGCTCGTCGTGCTTTCTGTTGTTCTGGTGGGAAAGCAGAGAACAGAGCCGTTCACCGCTAACGTTTCCTTACGTTTACGTAAAATCGCACACGCTGATTAAACATTCTTCGTGAACGTAATTTCCATTATTGTTTGCGGTCCAAGGCAAACTCTCATACTTTGTGACGCAAATTGCAGTAATCCCTCAACATCAGGCCACTGATTGTGGGAGACAAGAATTTTCAATAGGATTACGTTCTATAATAGCAATTTTATAATTAATCATTCGTCTTGCGATACTTTTCTGCAGCTAAATATGTTAACTTAAACGATGTTAACGATTGTTAACACTTTTACGAAACTTTATTGTGAAACGGGGAAGGTTTAGGGTAGATGTCCCAATTAGTGCCACATTAAACTTATCGCGTAAATTCATCGAATTATTTTTAAAGTTATTTATTATTTAACTTAATAATAGTTCTGGTTCGGAGCACAACATTAGTTAACATCTCTTTTATTTATGATGATTTTTTGTATGTTAAATGTGATGTATTAATTACTAATTTACATATATCAGCACGTCAGTTTGTACGACAGACAGAATATAAACCGTATAGTCATCGTCTTTACTGCATTATAAAAATTTCCATACCCTCTACTTACAGTACATTGGTCGCGTTTTTATGCTCAAACGACGCATTCACCTCCGAATATTTGTTTGTAAATATTAAATATAAACACACATGCAACGTGCATCTGTGTTATTACATAAAAGCGAGGTCCATATTTAGTATTAGTTAGTCACGAAAATAATTAAAGTGACACTGACAGTAATCGAGACATCTACCCTATTACCTACGTTTACCTTATAAGTTCGAGGTGTTCGTCGAAACTTTACGCGAATATTCTTCTCGCAAGCGAACGTATTGCAAAAAAAAAACCGTGATTCGATGGCGATGAAGCAGGGCCGCGTATCGTGCAGGGGCCGCAGAAAATAAATTGAATCGCTTGCCAGCTTTAAAAGATAGTAAATTGTTTCATCCGGTTCAATTGACACCCCCGATGTACCTAGCCGGTCGCGAATGAATCGCCGAATGATCGTGCCAAGTCGCAAGTGTACCGTTTCGGATAACGCGGCCGTTACACCGTTTGCACCTGTACGTTACGCGTTTCCGGTACGCAGGTGCGCGTCCGGTTTTTAATGGAAAGGAAAGTAAATCGTTAAAACGAGGAAAGACTATTCGATGGAATGTGTTCGAGGAATCGACTAGATCGAGGGTGGAGAACAATTGCAGCGACTGATAAGGAGGGTGTGAAGCCGTGCGTGCCATGGGAATTTCGGCAGTCAGCTAGTCTCTACGCATAATTACCATAACGATCATATTTATTCAAGAGCACTTCTGTCACCTGTTGGCTCATGAAAAATTGAAAATATTGTTCGCTGATGTCAGATTGCAATCGGTGAGCAACTGTGAGATATTTTGCATATTTTGTTTGTTGTTAAATTGGGAGTTTCAAGGGGTAAAGGGTTATTTAAAATTTGTATAAAAATTGAGGTTTGTTGGTATGAAGCTATTAGGTCTATTATGTGTACCAATGAATAATCTACTTCCTTTGTTTAATACAGCATTTATTATTAACAAGATTAGATACTTACTTGATGTTAAATATACGTGCTGTTATTTATTTTATTTTTTGAGAAAGCTACAAATTTTGATTTGAAAGGAAGCTTGTTCTTTTGATAAAATAAATTCATCGAACTTTAAAAACAGTAGATTGGTACACCTAATAAAAAGGTTCGTTTGATTGAATTTTTCTTAATTATGATAAGATAAATAATGTTTTAGAAGTACCAGGTCTAGTAATAATTAATGTCGTTTTCGAACTTCACAAACGCATGATACATAAAACGACATTAATTATTGCTAGATCTAATAATTTCAATGATATCGCTATAAGGAATATTTTGGTTTTAAAGTTTCTTTCTGGTCGAGTTTTCACGTAAACGCATAATCTAGAAGACAATTAAGTGGAACACTTTGCATCATATTGCTACTCGACAAAAGATGCATCTTCGTTATACGAAGCTTGCAAATGCTATCGATACAAGCAACATCAATCTAACCCCTTTTATTCGTTTGTTTCCAGAATCGAACGGACGACTCGAGCTCGGAGGTGGGTTGTGGTGTCAGATGCAAGATCGAACAGGTAAGTGCACCAAAAATATTTGCACCATACATTTAATAAATATGTAAATCTACAAATCCGTAGAATATTTGATCTACAATGGCTACAAAATATATTAGTACACGGACGTATTTCTTTCGATAACTAGGTAAGTACTAATTAATAAACGGCGAACTTTTATGCAAGTTCCTCTTTTTATTGATGCAATTAAAGTAATGAAGTTTGAATGGGGGGTCGTCTCATCGTTTAAATATAATAATTGGTATTTTACTTTGGATATCTTAAGTTATAGGAAACCTGATATAATTGGGCCTAATTAATTAGTAGACTGTCGACTTTTATGCATTTATAAAAAATCAAGAATATACAAGATATATAAAGTAGAATATGTATTATTTTATTTAAAGGATGAAATAGCCCCCTATTCATACTTCATTCCTTTAATTGTATCAATAAAAATAGGAATTTGCATAAAAATGAGCAGTGTATTAATCAGTACTTTACTTAAACATAAAAAAAAAATACGTTCGCGTACAAATACTTTTTCTAGCCATTGTACACCTCATTCTTCGATTAAACAGCTTCATTCGCAGTTCTCAATAAAAAGCTCGGACTTCCGGTCTTTTTCTCTGACGATCCCCTCCGTAGAAGAAGTCTTCAAATTGCTCTAGAACCTTTGGAACCTCGCCTGAAGTCCATTGCGATAATTTTCGCGTCGCGTCGGTTGCAACGCGAATTTAAAGTTCGTCGGGGAGCATCGTCGAAGTTTATTAACATAGGCTGCTAACGTTGGAGACGAAAATAAAGGGACGCCGGTCCCCTGGCACAATGAAAGTACTTCCGCTGCCGTCCCCGGGGTGCCTGTTCGCTCCGCTAGTAAAGAGACGGTAAACGGCAAATAAAAACAAAGTCAGGTCTGCTCCTCTGTCTCCCTTTTTTTTATTTATTCTCTCCACTCCTCTCCTCTGCTAGCTCAAAGCCAATGAATGAATGAACACGTATACGTATTACGCGTACGAATGAAAGAATGGTCGAGGCTCGTACGGCTTCGTGACTTTAAATTGGATCGCGTACAAGTGCGGCCTATGGCGGATGTCGCCAAATTGCCGTGTGACTCCGGATTCACTCTCTCTCTGTGTTTGTTCGCCTCTTTCCGCCGCTTTGCACTCCTCTGGTCCTCTCTGTCTCCGCGCGTCGCGGAAGTCCGTCGGGGAAAGCCACAGAAAAGCGTCACTATGACGGTATCACTCCGGAATGCTAATTTTCCCATTTAAACTCCACGGGGTACAGCATAAGAGTCTCTGGGTATCCGTGTATAGGAAAAGGGACGAAATCGAGCAGATTTGGGTGGAATCACCGAGGATCGTTAGCAGGTTTGAGAGATTGCAGAGGAAAGGAACCCCCATTATGACCGGAAGGGTATTCAGCAACGCGTGTCTCCAGGATAGGAAACGGGAGCCTCAATTAACGCGACGAAAAGGACAAAAGGGCCTGCGATATACTTAATTATCGCGTGCCTCCAAAAAAGAGGAACACGCGACGATTAACCCTTTGACTGCGGTGGGATATTTGGCTGGCTGTTGTTGTGCAGCATGGATATAATCAGAACTATGCACGCACTTTATATTGTGCGTACACAATAGTCGCTTGTAGCGTTGGAATCGATACCGGTATCGATTCTATCAATACCAATTTATAGAAATCATATCGTTGGCCATTGTATCAAGGTTGTGCAATTCAATAAGCCATAATTTACAACGAAACGAAGGAAAATCATAAAGAATTTGAATCATAGTATCGATGATTTCGTTAAGTAGGAAATGGGTATCGATACTTTCATAAAGAATCAAACGAGTATCGATACCTTTGTATGGTGTCAAAAGCTTCTGATTCAATAGAGTATTGGTTTAGAATTACTTTAAAAATTACAGGTATTGAAAGGTGATACCAAGTACCTTAAAATTTCGATACGTATTGGTTCGTCCTATTCGGTATTTTCGTATTGAACTGATTGAATATTATTAAAATTCGATCACTACAAAAAATCAAAATTACTGCAGTAGATATTAGCCGTCGAAGATATTTTGATTATACAATTTTGAATTCCGAGGTGAGATCTATTAAGTGTGCCAGCAGTACTAAATAAATACACTATTTTTAAATGGGTGATTCAATTTAATTTGTCCAAAATTATGCTTTCAAAGAGGTTGCTTGAGAATAAATTAAATCGATGGGTAAAATAATAGAATTTTACTGTGCTATTGAAATAAATCTTGAAACATTGTTATATAATAGTAAAGTAGGATAATTAATGTATGTTACATTATATAAAATCTATTATACGTAACTATACGCTTTTCGTGGATATTGATAGACGTTTAGAGCGCATACGTATATACGCCTTCCGCAGTGAAAGGGTTAAGTATGGTGTCCCTCGTTCCTAAGCATCATCATCGTCACGAGGATGTCATATTTATGTACCGTGGTCGATCGCGTGTGTTTTGAACAACTTCGTTGCGTGCCGGCTTAAAAAGCCTCGAATAATATTGGAGTCGGTACGTGAATTGCGCTTGAAACTATTTCCTCCCTCGCCTCGTTTCACGGTTCGTACGTTCCAGTAACGCGCACGAATAACGGTTTAGCTCGACACGATTCAAAAGGAAGATGCTCTACTTTTTGCTAAACGCAACCCTAATTGCCTTCCTCTGTTAATCCGACGATTCTACCCGCGGCTAGTCGCGTTAAAGCTCGTTTTACGCGTTGTCCTCTTTTTACAGTTTCGCGCATGAGAATGGGAGTAACGAATCGCACGCGCGATATGAATTTTTCCTTTTCGGTACATCGTAGGTATGCAATTTTATGGCATGCATATAATTTTGATCAGGTAGAGTTGTGTAAGCTTGGTTCGGCTTTGATGCCTCTTCCGGTAATTTCACGGCTCGATGGCGACGAACCGATACTCACAGAATTTCTTTTGTACATACATATCAAATATTGCAGCGTCTATACATCGTGTTCGTACAGAAATGATGAAATATACGCGGACACGGAAGCACATAAATATTCCACCGCTAAAAATACACGCTATAAGTAGGGAAAGGTTCCCCGGTACCGATCACTGTATGTATTTTCGCTATAATTTCAGTTAGAGTCGATGAAGCGTAAAGAAAAAGATTTCTGTTTCGAAGAGGACTTAATAAAAGGAGGAGAGTTCTTTCTCGGAAATTGCATAATAAGGATTGATAAATCGCAATATCATTTTGCAACTGTAACATAAATTTCTCCTTACATCAAATTTATTAAGTGTCCGATGAATTATGGACGGGAGTGTATATACGTTGTATATTTTGTACACATACACATACCTCAAGTTTTGAACGAGACAATTTTTTATTAAATTCTATATTTCAATTGCAGAGCGATAAATTTGTATAGACGAATTGGAGTATTATTTAATGATAGGAAAATTAATATATTTGGACGTAATTAAGTAATACTTAAATGCACAAATAAATACAGTGATGTGCAAATACTTTTCATAGCCACTGTATGTATTTATATCTACCTTGCTCTAAGAAAAAAAATCCCTCGACATTACGCGTACTTCGATTATTCGACCGAACCCTCCACCTCACTTAAATCGGATAACAAAGAGTCTACCGTATTAATTCATTTATGCGAATAAAGCATCGCTATCTAATAGTGGAAACGAGAAATGTGTTACTGTGCACAGCAGTGTGTACATTGCTAATAACCCTGTAAAGGGTTCCTAGCATAAATAAAAAAAAGCAAATATAGTTTGCTCGCTACTGAGGAACCTTCCTCTAACCCCTGTACAGAGTCAAGAGTGCAAACGAAAGAAAAGTAAACGTTTCTCAAGCGACTCCGGCAAACCGGCTCCGGATATTCGAGTGCACTAGTAAAGTGGCGGACCACCAGCATCAAGGATCTCCATGACAAATGTAGCTACTTGACATTGGCTACCAGAAGCCACCCCATTTCCTTCTTGCAAACTCTGTTCGAGAACATCTTCGTTCTCTCAACTTATGTTTACCTATAAACACTCAAAATTGATGGTCTACTACATTACCACGACTACCCTTTCGCTTCTGAAATCAGTAAATTAACGAGTATAGTTTGTAGAAGCATGTTTCCCCTTCGAGACGTTTCATTATTCACCGCGTCTTGTGTCGTTGGAGTATGGAATCAGTGTGAAGGGAGTTTAAGCGAAACGAGGAGAGAACGGATAGATCCTCATTCGTGGTAGGATGAAGATCTACGATCTACGGGGAGCCGAGTAAAGCGAGGGCCAGGCTGGGGCGTAATGTGTGTTGAGGTTTTAATGAGGAAGTGAGAAATTAGCGGGCGCAGCGTCGAGCCGTTGTGCTTCAGCTGGTTTTCCACCGTCTGATAGTTTTGTCAACCCCTATTATAGTCCAGCCTCGAAAGGCAGAGAAAATTACGAGCGTTTAAACGGGGCGCGGCGAATTCGACGTGGTAAATTCGTAGTGGTATCACAGGGAGAGAAAGAAGTCGAAGGAACGTTCCATTTCGTGCGAACTAATTGAAAAAGGGGGATCGTTGATATGGGCTCGAAGCAATGAAACGTCACAAGGAAAATGATTAATTAAGACGTTAAAAATTATCGTTGCCTAGGCTCGTTAGAGTAATCGTTTTTAACTATCGTGCATTGCCAAGATAAATGCCTGTTGGATGCTTCCAATTGCCTTTGTATCTCAGTTTTCCTTCGGCCTAAAACGATAAGGGACATCGTTGTATTTTTAACTCGTGAAGTTTCTCCAAACGATATCACAATAATTCGAGAACCAACGGTTTCATTCCGTGTTTGATTAGGTTGGGTAATAATCGCGTTCCACTCTGTGTCGCATCGATGTCGCGCGTACTTAGAACGCTTTAAAGTCGTAAAATCGAACAGCCACCAAATGTTTATTAATAACTTATTTATCTAGCAGCGGAGGTCCCTTTCCTTCTAGACTTTTCAAACCAGCTGACCTATCGATACCCTCGAATACCACCGTATTATACGCGTATATACGTGTTCAATAATAATTATTCAACGATCGCGTGAAGATTTAATCACCGCTTTAAATCGTCGTGTTCCCTTTTTAATTAGATTTCTAGATCTTCAATGTTGTTGTCTTGCATTCGTTAAATAAGACAGTGGATACTTTAAGTATTACTTTTATTACAAAGTGTAATGTATGTATATATTGCATGTCTTACCGTCACCGAGGTTATTTTATATTTCATGTGAAAAAAGAATATATATATACAGTGGCTACAAAAAGTATTGGCACACCACTGTATGTTTGCATTTAACTCTCAGATTTTTTGTACCCCTTTTACTACTTTTAATCTTATAACAATTTCATATCTTTGAGACAAATATAAAGGAATATTAATTAATAGACTGCGGATTTTAATGCGAATCCATTATACTCGTATAAATGAAACTGAAGAAATGGAATAATTTAAACAGGGGATCGTTTCACTCTCAAAATACAATAATCTGTACTTTAAATATTATGTATATTTTTACATGTATCTTTTCCTACAGTTGCATTTCCCATAAATGCATACAAATTCGAAGTCTACTAATTAGCATATGTAGAATTTGAAATTTCAACTTTTATATATCAATGCTATTCTTCCCAAAATTATAAAACATTTCCAAAGCTGAAAGGATCCACGATTGAATAGAACAAAGTTTTGAACTATTGCAGGGTTAAATAAAAAGTTGATCGCAGCGTTGCAAAAGACTTCCTGTTTTCAAGCTTGAAGAGTATAGTTGACGCAGGTGCACTATTAATCCTGTTGAATTAAGCTTTGCATGGCGAGCTTATTATTCTAAAATGTCGAGAGGAGTATCATTTATGTGCGGCGCCTCTCGAGCGTCGATCAGCCTGACAATTGCTAAATGGCTCTCTTGTATCTCGGTACACGATGTTGAAATAGCGATTTTGCTAGGTGCAGTTGTAGCACAATGCAGCACACCGTAACCAGAATGAAATTTCGTAACGAGCTTTTCGATCTTCATTGAGGACAAGATTAAACGTCAATTATCGCCTATTACCCGGACAAAATTATAAGTTCGAGTACGAAACACTGCTCTTAGAAAATCTTGTAATATTTTTACATTGAAACTACCAAGGTGGTCGGAATAACCCATTCGTATTTTTTCATAAATACTGCACAATTTTATAGCGATGCAATTTTGCAGAATTTTTGTAACCTTCTGTAAAAAGAATGAATGAAGATTTATTTCTCATAAATTATGTTATGTTTCTTCATATATCTTTTACGACAATTTCTTTAGTACACATAATTATACCTCAATCGTTGGTAGTATTAGCGTTAAATATTTAATATTTATCAATATATATATTAGTATCAAAGGGTACTTGAGAAGGAAGAACGAGTTACAGACTACAACTTAACGACAAACAAACTCCTAAACTGTAAGCTTCCTGTATTAGTTCCCTTCAGCCTACAAGCTTCCGAGCCTCGTTGAAGTCCTTCAAATCAACGAGCACGCTTTTACGTATTTACATATCGCCAAGTATGCTTCCCTTTAAGATATTCTCGAAGAAACAATCTTCAGTTATCTATCGACTTTTGGTCGTACATCTTGAAAACGTAAACGATCCCCACTGTTTATCGAAACGCACATAATACTTTTCCATTGAAATTGCAACGAAAATGATCTTTGCCATTGGAAATTATAGCAATTTATTGTTAAATAAGATCACTCTAGAACGGGTTAATAAACCAAGATCACAGCAATAACGCAGTTTTCTGAACGATAACATTTATGATCTTACGGCTTTTATCGACTAGGGAAAAAAGGCTAGACTCGTGGTACATATCAGGCGCCCGAGTTAGAAAAAGTTCGGTAAACTGCGAACGATCGCGATTTACATCGCAAACAAACATATGCGATCACGTTCTTGGTTCATTCCGTCTTCTTCTTCTTCTTCTTCTTTTTCTTCTTCTACTTCTACTTGTTGTCGCCGACAAATGCCCACATCCTCTCGTGCAGAAAGTTAATGCGTTAAACTTCGGTTCGCAAATCCATGCTCGGCACGAACCGACCGTCTTCTTATGAACGTGGGCGTTACTTGAGGCACGTGCCTCGTATATACACGTTCCCGTCCATCTTTCGAACACGGTTTCGCCTCGCAGACGTTCCAGTTACTTCAATGCCAAAATCATGCTGCATCCCTCAATCCTTGACGCGATTAATCGCGATTGCTTGCGATTGATCGCGATTCATTGTCACGATTCCATCGTACGCCCTTTTAAGAATTCAGTTAACGTAACAACTAATCCATTTCTTCATCGATATGTTTCCCTTTTTTTTTTTTTAAGAATTCGTTGCTATAGTCTGTTAATTATTAGCTGTGCTATTCTTTCGAATCGATCGCGATTAATCGTCACTATTCCATCGTACCTCCTTTAAGAATTCAGTTAACGTAACAGTTAATCCATTTCTTGATCGACGTGTTCCCTTTTCTTAAGAATCCGTTGCTATAGTCTGATAATTATTAGTTTTGCTATTGGGCAATCAAAACGATCAACGTAAAATGAATTTGTAACTTATCGGGCTAGTCGTAATTTTAAATATTTTCCAAATTAATCTCAACTGAAATACTTAAGTAATACCTTTGTTTTTACAACTAGGAACGTTAGCGCGTAATAGAAACATTGTGCAACGCTGGAAACCACTGAACTAGTACAAAAACTGAAGTTACAATTGCTTCCTGAGGTTAATCGTAATATTAAGCATCCTCTTAATTATAAGATTTCAAGCAATTATAACCGTGATACGTTTTCTACAACACAAGTAGCTCAAGAACGTAACAAATATTGTGTAATGCGGTCTCACACGCGCGTTTTGCGTTTGTTTCAGTGCACAAAAGGCTGTGGAGCGTGGCAACGAGCACTCGACACGAGCTGTCAAGCCGTCTGCGTTAGTATATTTAAAATAGTATTCTTTCTTAATCCTAATGTTGAACGTCTTATTTATCATTTCCACTGAGCACGTAACGTTTATCAAAATTTCTAACAGCGGCTTGTATTGTTTTATAGAATGGAACGCAAGAATTGTTGCCGCCCAAAGAATTGTACTGTGTTCTGGGCTGCCACGACGCGCTGAATCGTTACTTTCAGCAACTGAAAGGTAATATGCACTTTACTTACGACAGCGTACGCTCGTTTAACCACTTGCGCTTGAATAGCGTATTATACACGTCGATTACTAATTGTTAAATCTACTAAGGACTGTGAAATTTCGCAAATTAACAAATATGCAGTTACCACGTTGATAGAATTAAACATTCTCGAAAAAACTGCGCGAGTGCAAAGGATTAAAATATACCCGTGGTTAAAGGGTAGATATGAGAAATAACGTATTTTTGCCATCTAGCAATCCAAATGCAAAAAGTGTTGCAAGAGAAAACAATAGATACTCTTTATATCGTTTTTCACCCATTCTTCGTCACTCTGTCACGCTGTGAAAGGGTTAAAAGTTCGCGAATTCTTTAGCGTAGCGATCAGCGGTGTCCACTTTCATCGACTCCTCTTCGTACTGATCGAAATTACTAGTGTCGCCAGGCGACGGACACTTAGGTATAAAGCTAGGTTGTATCTTTTGATAATAAATTTGATTCCAATCGGTGCTCTGAAACCACTTATGCCCTTTAATGTCCATCGTACCTCCTTTCAAATTGCCGTATCGTCTCGTGAGATCCACTTGCAGGATATTCCTCAAAATATCCCTTAAGTCTGCTCCGAAATGATGCGCGAATTTGTATTTACCAGCGACTATCTTCTCGTATATCTTCATAGGATCTCGCGAATAGAACGGCGGGTAGCCAGCGTTCATCTCGTAAATCAAAACGCCGAAACTCCACCAGTCCACGGATTTACCGTATCCTTTCGACAAGATCACTTCCGGCGCAAGGTATTCCGGAGTACCGCATAAAGTCCACGTCCTGCCGTCGATCATTTTACAGAAACCGAAGTCCGTCATTCGGATGTAGCCTGTGTTTTGAATTAAAATGTTCTCCGGCTTTAAATCTCTGTAGACTAGACTGCAATGGTGGAGGTACTCCAAAGCCAAAGCGACTTGAGCAGCGTAAAATCGCGACAGAGATTCGTCGAATTTTCCCATTCGCCTCAGATGAGTGAACATCTCACCGCCGTTGATATACGGCAACACCATGTACACGTAGGAGTTATCTTTGAAACAGAATTCCATGTAGACGACGAAAGGGAAGCGAACGCACTGCAATATTCTCCTCTCGTTATACGTGTGCTCTACTTGCTTCATCTTCACGACTTTCGCTTTCTCCAAGATCTTCATCGCGTAGTAGGTGGATGTTGGTTTATATTTGACGAGGATAACTCGTCCGAATGCACCGGTTCCGATGGTACGATAGCGCTCGAAATCCTTTAAAGTAACGTTGTCGGATTTGTTCATTTTCCACCTTTCGTAGAAAGTCGCTCGCAACTCGTCTAAGATTTTCTTGTACTCCGCGAAACCTCGTTGCTTTTCCGCGGCCATTGTTGTTCGAAGAAGAAGAAGACTCACAGAGTTAAAACTTATTCGCACACATTTGCTTTGCGTTTATGGGAATACTGATATATTTTTTCGTCGGGTTTTACGATAAACAACACGGTTATGGCGAATTGACGTTTGCGAGTGAAACGTCAACGTCTTCCTTGCGATCGACTTTTGTCGATCGCACATGCGAATATTATAACCAAATAATTGTTTATCCGTCAGCGAACCAGGTGAATAAAAGGTTGCAAACGTGCATTATTCGTTGACTAGCATTAACTATCATCGAATGCTGTCGATTGATCGCCAAAATGAAATACATGTGGCCACGCAACGTCCACTGAACGTCATTCACGCATGCCGGTTGACAGTTTATGGTTATTTTGAAAGTAATTAAAAATTCTCAATTATAAACACGTTCTTATTAAGTGTAAATATGAAAAATAGATAACGGAAGATAAATAGAATACCGTGAACACCATTAGTGTCACCACATTTCCCACCGAACGTCAAAGCTTGGGATTTCAAACGTTTCGAAATTTAAAATCTTGGAAACTCATACGCTTAGATATCCAAAAGCTTGGAAACTCGAACGCTTGAGAATCTAAAAGCTTGCAAATTGTAACGCTTCTGAATTCGATACCTTAGGAATGTAAACGCTTGGGAATCGAAAAGCTTGGACATTTCAAACGCTTATCAATCGCCTCTTAAAACACGAAAATGTAAATGTCCGAGTTCTACTTTAAGCCACTGTAAATGCGGTAACGCTGATTTATAAACAAGTTAGAGATGATTGATGGTAGACGATGCTGAGTTTATACTGATATCTATTGGTGTCCATTATCAGCGGAAATAGGAATTCCGCCGGCACCAGCTCTGGTAGCGGATTCCCTAACCGCGACTTCCTTAAGACTGGAATGGAAAGGAATAGACATCGAAAGACGCGGCGGAGGCATATCGTACTTAGTGCAATGGAGGTACGAGGAACTTGCCGAGACCTGGCAATATTGTAGAAATCAATCCTGGGGAGAGGATGACCAGATCCTGGTCGAAAATTTGCAGCCTTACACAAAATACAGGGTGAGTTCCTCTTCGTGTAAATGTTATGCAAGATTTTGTTCAGATACCCTGCGTATTATTGTATTTTTTTATTGCTATAATGATACGGTGTTTATCTTTTAACTTTTAAACAAACTCAGAAGGTTGTGGGTTAGCTGAATCCTACGTAGCCGGATACGATATATCGAATTCAAATTGCGATTCACGTTATCGTTGAGACTTCACTGATTTATTAGTTTCTACGGCACACAAAAGTCAAATTTGACGATTAAATTAGCCGCTTATTTGCCAAATCGACTAGTTCCATTATTACAATAATTCATCGACCTTCTTAAATTGCAAAAATCTTCTAAAATTACGTAAAAGGGACTAGAAACTTCTTCGTTGTTAAGGGGTTGAAGTAGTAACTCAGTACGTACAGTAATTTACAAAATTGATCGAACGGTAACGTTATAAGGAATCGTTGCACATCGCAGAAGAGTAAAACGTATGTCCTTCAATAATCAATGTTCGACTGACGCTTAATTGCCGGTACGATACGTTATCGTTTCGAAAGAACTCATACGCATGGTTATCGGTAACATTCATTATTTAATTATCGAGATTTTACAAAGTTCCATATTACCCACGTTTACCTTGTAACGTTTTTTTCTCGTTTAATTGCAGTTTCGCGTAGCGTTGCTCTTAAAATCGTCGCAGCACAATCCGGAGCCAATTGTCTCCGCTCCGAGCGTGGTGATAAGAACGCTGGCAGCCGGTTTACCAACCTCAGCACCGGTAATTGTAAGAGCTGTGGCAGTAGACAGCTGCCGAGCCTCTGTGTCTTGGGAACCGGGCCCTTTTCCGAATGGGCCACTTTTGTCTTATGTCCTACGTCTGCAAGGGGCTGATCACTCCCAGCTTAAGGTATACGCCACGCCAGAACTTCAATAATGCCAAACCAATCTCTTCGACATTCATTTCGTTTCCTCTCTTACGATTTTAATCATTGCGTTACAGTTCTTTTTCACTTTTCTGATACACGAATACGAGTTTCGATGCGTTCTCTAATTCATCGACGATGCAACGTGTTCGTTGATGCAAATATGATTGCGCTTTCCTATTCTTTCTAACAAAGCAAATAGTTGTAGAAAATAGCACTACTGTGTGAAATAGCAACTGGTTCTGCAAGATTTGCCCACCTTTTCCTGGTAGAATTAATACTAGTTAAGTGAAATATAAAAGGAAGCATGTTTTCGGGCAAATGCATGCTTTTCTTCATTTTCTAAGGAACTACTTTGCTTGCAAATTCGAATAAATTGAAATTAATTCGACGAACTGAACACGACCTTTTTGAACGAAAGAATTCATCAAAATGGGAAAATTTATTCGTATTGATAATTATATTGAACATTGAAATTGCGTACATTTGAATACTGTGGAAAAGTTGTCGAATTAATAAAAATATCCGCCCTAGGAAATAATGCATATGGCTTTGGATAATTCATGATTAATTATATACATACTAACTCTTATTAATCGAGTTTGCTTTTGATCCCGTTAATAACAGCTTGTTAACTTGTAAGAACCAGAGATCTCTCATGAAATACGTTTCTGGCATGGCGTTTCTTTTCCTGTTCGCATAGCAATTACCTAGCGAGGGATCGAAGGGAACGCGTTGATAGTCTGTTTAACACGTTTTACAATCGATTAACAGGATATACCAGCTTCGGAGAACACGGACCACTACATGTTCCAAAACCTCGAACCAAACAAGAATTATTCCATCAGCGTGACTATGAGAAACGGAGTTGGGGAAGGTCCTCCTGCTGTAACTTACGTTACGACCACTCCAGAACCGGCTGGTACGTTTCAATGCTATGCAAAGTAGAATTTTAGTAAGCTTTCAAAAGAATTCCAAAGAAATCTAAAGGATTCTAGATAATTCCAAAAAATTTCGAAGGATTTCAAAAGATCTTAAAGAATTCCAAATGATTTTGAAGAATTTCAAAGGATTCCAAGGAATTCTGAAGGGTTCCAAAGAATCGCAATGGATTCTAAAGGATTTTACAGGATCTCAAACAATTTCAAAAAATCTTAAGGATCTTAAACAATCCTAAATGATTCCAAAGGATTTCACAATGTTCTAAAGCATTTCAAACTATCCCAAAGAGTTTCAAAAGATCTTAAAGAATTCCAAAAAAGCCTAAAGAATTCTAAAAGATTCTAGAGGATTGCAAGAAATTCTGAAGGACTCCAAAGAATCGCAATGGATTCTAAAGGATTCCAAAGTATCCCAAAGAATTGCAAAAGATCTTAAATAATTTCTTAAGAAGTTCAAAGGATTCTGAAAGATTCCAGAGGATTTCAAAGAATCGCAATTGTTTCGAAAAGATTCCAAAGAATGCCAAAGAATTTCAAAAGATCTCAAAGGATCTTGAAGAATTCCAAAGGATTCTAGAAGATTCCAACGTATTCCAAAACGTCGCAATGAATTCTAGATTCCAAAGGATCCCAAACAATTTCAAAGAATCCCAAAGGATTCCAAAATGAAAGTACCAAGTTCCCTCTAACAAGATCCTTTAACGTTTCAGTGAAAGACACGCAACAACCAATTCTAATTCTCGGTGGCCAACACGTAGTTATGAAGCAGGATGCTGACATGCTGGACGATCCCAGCGTAGTTTACGAGAACACGAGTGTAATTCGAGGAGTGGCGATCCACGTGGCTTCCGCTCAACTGTTTATATCCGACTCGTTGGGATACGTATACAGAACATCTATCACGAAACGCACGAAACCTACGGTGATTCTCAGCCCCAGCCAGGCGAACTTCAAACCCTTAAGTTTGTCGGTGGATTGGCTGAACCTACACTTGTACATTTTGGGCGAAGTGAAACACGCGACGACCGTTTGGCAGATAGCTAGATGCAATCTCGATGGAAGAGGTCTGACAGTAGCTGTAGCTGGTTTTTTGACCCGACCTACGCATATCGAAGTTGATCCGTACAATGGTTACTTATTCTGGGTCACCAGGGGCGGTTTGTACCGATTGGATCTGGCTGACATTAGCAACGGAGTGAAGCACGAGGTATATTTCAAATAATATACGTAAAAGTTGTACAATAATCCACCTTGTGTATGTATATTTATTAACTTCAGCTTTCCAGCTACGAAATAGGACTTGGTTTACAAAACTTCCTGCTTAACCATTCACTACCATTCTTGTCCACATACCTATTCTCTATCCCCATAAACTATGCAATACTATATACATCTATGTAAACTGCATATATAAAAACAAAAACAAATAGTACTTTCTACCTAATTACTATAAATATTTTCTCTATAGTACAATATCTTTGTCGATTCATGCAACAATGCTACATCATAATTAATCATATACAGCCTCCAAATATTTATATCTATACTATTCTCATATTAATAAAAGCGATGCTTATTTGAGTTCTCAATTTTAAGATACCATAGCAAAAAAGGTTGAGGCTAACTTATAGGTTCATTTAGAGTATAAACCGATCCACTAGGTCCACCATAAATGTAACGGTAGACTACTTATTTTAGGTTCAGCCCTATTTGATCCTCGAAGATCCTGATTTAGGAGCATTCACCGTTGACCACACGAACTTTCGCCTTCTGGTTCCTCATCACATCGAGAATACCGTGATATCAGTTTCTCTAGATGGTCGCGAAGTATTGAACCTGCGAGCCAACACGCAGCAACCAAAATTTAAAAACGTCGTTTCCTTAGCCATGGCGAACGGTTTATTCTATTGGACGAACGGGGAAGAAGTGCTGATAGAAGGATACCATTCAGGGCAGAACAGATACTTCCACAATGCTTATCCCGATAGGTGGGAATGTTGATTGTTATGCGAACGGCAACGTCGATACAGATGCTTCAATAAGAGGGTCCGTTTCAGGTCGAACGGTTCATTTGTCAGTGTCAATGTACTTATGGACGCCAGCCAGCCTGTTCCTGTCCCGGTGAATCCTCCTACGGGAGTGCAAGCTGTTCTAGGGGTGGAGAGGGCGAAAGTTTCTTGGCAGGCGCCGCATCTATTGGGTGGTCAGGGTAAAGGCGCCTGGCAGAATTGGTCTTACGAATTGGAGATTAAAGACGAGACTACCGGGGAGACGATTCATCAAAAAGATATCGCTGGGTCGTCTCATACTGTGCACAATCTTAGAGAGAAATCCGAGTATTCCATCAAAGCAGCGGCTTATACCAGCGCTGGCAGAGGACCTTGGTCAACCGAGTTTAGGGGTAGAACGTTGAGGTAAGTTTTGGTACGCTTGCGGATCTTTTGGCATTTATGGGAAACTTAAACGTGAAGTAAAAAAATTGCAGAATATCCTCAACGTGCATAATTACATAAAATATGGGAAGTACAGTAGATATAACTTTCGAGAGATGAAATAAACCTATATGAAACCTGTGCTCCAATCATTATGAACCGAACAAATTATTCATTGTTTCAATTAAAATGACTATCAAATTCGTAGCGATGCTATCTCACATTTTTCAGAATCTTTTATACCAATTTTATTCTATTCATTTTGGAGATATTATTTACAATTTTTTAAAACAACGTTTTCATAGTCCAAATAATAATAATAATATCTTATGCGAAAGATGTTGTAGATCTTTCTTAATAATTTTTAAATTACACTCTAGGGACGGATCACACGCGTCCATTTTATGGTCCGCAAACGAAGGTTTGTTAAGAAGCGACGTAACGGGAGAAAATATCGATACCCTAATATACAAAGCGAGTTTAAAAGAAACGGAGGTTGACTATCACATTGTGGACGTCAGCTGGTACAAAAATATCCTCTACATCGTGGGGAATAATTCTGCATTGTACCGATACAACATCACCAGTCATCAAAAGACAAAGATGAATATTCACTCTGTGGGAAGCGTAGCTGTCGATTGGATTTCGAAAAAGTTATACTGGGCAAATCCCAAGCAACAAATTGTAAATAAAAAACCAATTCCCTTGACTGATTTTATTACAGTCGATTCCCGATTATCCGGCCCCTGCGGGAACCAGACAACATGTTTTATAGGTTGTTACGTATATACCAAAAACAATTAATATTAAATATATTTATAATGTTTATTATTTACATATACGGTACATATATAGAAATCACGCCATCTATAATATAATGCTACAGAATACGTATGTAATATTTACTGAATATCTTTTTCACAAAAAAGTCGGCGATCGTTTTCCATTTTTTTTTATCTCGTTTCGTTTATTAATGCAATGTTACGCCACTTTCTTAAAAGTAATATGTCACGTGCTTAAAATGAGAGAACGAAGTGCGGAATCCTGTACTCAGAAATTTAGTACGAGTGGAAGAGAAATTAGTAAGGAAAAGATTATTTAAACAATGACCAATACACGTGACAAAAATTACGCAAGAAAGTGAATAATTACGGAATATGTCAATAATCTTTCGTGTGATCAATAGTTGAAGCGGAGCCGAATAATCGAGAGTCTACCGTATATATTTAAATGTACGAATCTATACTAATCTTTCTATGCTTCCTTGAGTTCAGATAACGAGAGCAAATTTAAATGGGTCGCACCAAGAGCCTATGTCGATCCTGGCTATCGTTAAGGAACTAATGATCGACTCTTTGGAGGCGTATTTATACTGGTCCACGGGGCACGCTGTCGAAGTAGCTCGTTTAAATGGCCAAGACAGAAGATACTACCATTCGGATGAAATATTTAACGGGAAACAAGTAATGGGATTGACCTTAGACACGGAGAATAGATACGTTTATTGGATCGTTCGAAGCTACGAGAGTGGATCCATAGTTTATCGGGCACCAACTTCCGAAAGGATTCCAATGATTCACAAAATCGTACCTGAGAAGGTTTCTATCACCATTCAATTTTCCTCCCTAATTTGTACTTAATAATTTGTATTGATTTAGAATAGGAAACTAATTTCCAATCATATTAATAATACCAACAATTTTTATATTTTTAATATTTTCGACATCTTAATATGAGGATAATATTCTATACCTTCAATGTTTTAATACGAGGATAATATCCTATAATATTTTCAATATTTTAAAATTATAATACTTTACAATAGTTTCGAGATTTTGAGATTACAATATATTGTAATATTTTCAATATTTTACGATTCTAGCATTCTAAAATATTCTCAATATTTTAAGATTTTACTATTCCACAATATTATTAATATCTTAAGATTATAATATTCAATAGTATCTTCACTATTTATAACATTCACAACGTTTATATTTTCAATATTTTAATATTATAATATTTTATAATATTTCCAATATGTATTACATTTATTTCTTTGAAATTTCCAATACTATTTCTCAGGTTTCAGCGCTACAGCATCCGAACATGCAAGGTCCCTTATGCTACTTCTCAGAGCACCTTTTGTGGCTCCAAGACGATCGAAACGCAGTGATAGGCGATTTGTCTGGCCAAAACACGGCCATAATAAATGGTATCACTTTGTCGGGCCTTCACATGGTGGCCGTGATGGATCCAGCGCTTCATCAATATCCGAAGAACCTTACCTCAGAGACCGTAGTGGTGCTACCACATGCGGTCAACTATGCTAGCATTAGAGTGGAAGGAACCTGGAGGAACTTTAACATATCCTGGGACCCCGTAGAGAATATTAATTACGGGACCGTGTTCTACGAAGTGAAATTCGCCGATTATATCAACACCAATTCGAATCCGGAAATTACTACCAAAACGTCGATGTCTTACAACAATTCAGAACAGATTTTGCCGTATTCGGTTCTGGAGGTGACGGTGAAAGCGTTTACCTATTGGGAAACAGCGCATCATACCAGAAAGATATTAAGATCTCCTCAGAGTGTTCCTAGCCAGTCAACGAATCCTAGAGCCTTTGTAGAGTTCCACAAAGAACCTCTCAGTGAGAACGTTGACATATTCGCGATATTTAGGTAAATATTAGAAAACTTTAGACAATTATAGTACAGTAGTCCCACGATCCGATATAATAGGAGCAAATCGGGGAAAATCTATAAAAATTATAAATAGATACGTTAATGTAATACATATCATTTTTAGGGTATAATACATGCTTCATTTAATGTACATTTAAATAATAAATCTTGTGAATATTTATTGAGTTGAATTTTTGGCGGAAACACGAATAGAAAAATGACAACGATGCAGATTAAATTCGCAATTCGTTTTTTAAGTTGCATCACCATTTCAGCTAAAAGTTTTTTGATCAGGAGGTCGGATAATCGAGGGACTACTGTATTTAAAAGATTTTCCTATTCATTGCAACATGAATATATTATTGGAAATGTTTATCGCATCAGTAGAATATTAGCATTCGAACATCGAATTACTTATAACTTCCGTTTATTAATGCTATGAAAATATTATTCCGCGATTTCTATACAAGGAGGACCACCTAACTTGACCAGCTCAATTATTTTCGTTACTAGTTCATCGATACAAATTATTTCTTATTAATTTAATTTCATCAGCTTGAATAAGTTGACATAAATCGTTTTAATTATTGCTACGAAAACAATGAGCGATATAATAAATATTTCTAACATCGTAGAGGAAAGTTTAGAATCTAATATGCTATGAATTAATAAACATGTTCTCTTTAGGAGATTATTTCCTTTCAAATTAATCTGCCTAGAATACGAACGAAACAATAAATATTTCTAATACTGTCGACGGAATTTTAGAATCTGTTTACTGTGAATCGATAAACGTTTTGTTCCCTTTAGAAGATTATTCGCTTTTAAATCGATCTGGCTCAGAATGATCGATGGTTTCGTTTCAGATGGGATCAACCCGAGTTCACGAACGGTCTGATCACCGGCTACACGGTGCAATGTTGGCTGAAAGAAAACAACAAGGACATCCAAATCTGTGATCAATCGCTTATTCCATCCACATTATTGGAACACACGGTTCAAGATCTGCTGCCAAACACCACCTACTACTTTCAAGTTCGAGCGCACACAGAAATTGGCGCAGGACCATACACGGACGTGATCAACATTTCAACCATATACGAGAATCCAGTGCCACAATTGTTGGTCGCCACAATGGATGCGGTCAGAATATCTGATTTAGATCAGGAAGTGAACTACACCATTACACGACACATTGCGGTTGAAGTGACATACTTGGCTGCGGAGAGCAAAATTTATTGGATCAACGAGATGCAGGAATTGGTAACCTCGGATCTCAATGGGGCTAATGCTACCAAAATTCTCACTCTGAATAATAGTGCGCTCAGTATAACCAGCGATTGGGTGGCGAGGCATTTGTACTGGTCGGAGTCAAGCTACAGAGTAAATAGTGGACGAATTATGAAATTGGACTTGACCATGTGGCAAGCTGGAATTCTTAAGTACGAAAATATCGTTACGACCAGCAGAAGAATCGTGAATCTCGATATATTACCGTCCACAGGGTATTTATTCATTTTTCTACCCCTCTTCGATTCTTTCTTCAATCCTTTCGCTACGATATTTTAGAATTACTTCATTGCGCTACAATAAGAAACCACAGTCGTTCTATGAATTGTGATGTAGATTCGATACCCTAAAAATAATTTAAGAAGCTCTGCTGTATGATTAACAAACGATTGACCAATTTCTGTGCGAATGTATAAGTTCTCCAAAGCGAAAGGGTTAAACGTGTTTCATCGTACACTTTATTCTATAATTCCAATTTAATTTGTTGCAGATCACTATATTGGATAGAGCTGACGAAAAAAGGTGGCGGAGTAATAATGCAATCAGATTTGGACGGAAGAGCCGTTCAACCCTTTTTCAATCACATAGACGATTGTTCCTGTCCTTACAGACCCTCCGTAATTCCCGTGATGACTATAGACAGCACCAACTTTCAAAAGCCGGTTATGTATTGGATCTCTTTCGAGGGTCACCTAAATATCGCTGATATCGATGGCTGCGCGTGTAGTTTGATAGTAAGCGCCGGTTTCAACAAAGGATTGCCACCGACATCTCTAACAGTAGATAAGATGAACATTTACTGGTCCAACATCGCCGAAGATCAAATTTACTTCATAAACAAGAAATATCCCGACGATGGTGAAATCAAACATTTCTATTTACCCTCTGTACGAAGTATCAAGGCTCTCGGGAAATCCTTGCAAACCTACCCAATCACGAATTGTTTGATCCCTCACCAAGTGTCTTACAACGTGGAAGAAGTGAAGAAAACGGCGAACAGTATCACTGTGAGGCTTCCTCAACCCGTTCCTCAATTCGGTTGCGAAGGATACAGTTTACCCACCACACTGTACACGATTTACGTGTCTCAATGCTTGGAAAATGATCCTAACATGTGCGAAGATAGAGATAGAACGAAATTACAGACTTACGAGCAGGAATACGTAATAAAAGACTTGAAGCCCTTTACCAAATATAGATTGAAATTAGCGTTGAGCAATTATTACGCTGACTTAGAATCGATGAGCTTGGAGTTTGGTTCCGGTGTGGTATTGAGAACCGAAGCAGGAGCACCTACAGCTCCAGAAAACGTAACCGTGGAAGCTCTGACTCCGACTTTGGCCATCGTTTACTGGATGCCTCCGAAAATATTAAACGCCGCGGCGGTGCGATACGAAGTTCACTGGAGATCGGTGAGATTAATAAACGGAGCACGACAGAAGGGAGAACAATTCATTAAAGGCACCGAACGTACGAACGATGGAAGATTTTTTACTACGCTGGAACCATGGTTACCCGATCAAGAATATCTAGTGTTCGTTCGCGCCTATCCAGCTCACGTTAACGACGTCTACAGTGAAAGTTCCGGTCAAGTTGTTAAAATGTATCCGGAACCTAATAACTTGACTGTAACCGGAGTTAGCGTAGACAGCATGAATGTTTCATGGATTCCAACTGTCAACTTGATGGTTAGATACACGTTGGAGTATAAAGATGTTGCTATGGAAAATTGGCAAACGGCGAACGACTCCGAGATGGATAAAGATAAAGTGATCTATTTTATCAAACAATTGCAACCGCGAACTTTGTACAAGTTCCGGTTGCTTTTGAGGTATCCGAATTATAAAAAGGATTTCGTGTGGCCGTCGGATGGAAGATTCACGTTTCAAACACTAGGTAATGACATTTAAACGTAGGATACAGATTTTGCACTACAAATTCAACCTTTTGCAAATCAAATTTCAACTTTTTGCGGATCAAGTTATCCTAAGCAAAATTTTTTTTTAAGCTTAAATTAGAAAAATTAATTACTGCATTGCATTAAATTATATATTAAGTATGTATTAATGAACATAATTTATAATTATGTATACTTACACATAATTTTTCTTATTTATTTTCGTACGTATGAATTCCATATGACGAATTGGTGTATAATTATTATTAAAAAAATAGTTTTGTGCGCATCTGTGTATTGCAATCACGGATTAAATTTTTTAACATTTATTTACACATTTACACATTTTATATTATTTTTATTATTAACGATTGAACCTACAACGGTTTTTAAATGATTATGGACCCAACCGTGCTTTCATTTTTGTAAAGAATTTCCCAATTTTGGAAAGACATAAAGGAATTAATGGAAGGTAATTAATACGTGCAAATTAAATCTACGTTGAAGCTTCTTTTTCTTAAAGTTATAAAACATTTCGAATGATAACAGGATATGATTGAATTGAATAAAATTACGAAGAATGTTTCAACCATACTAAAATTTTGTTTAAAATAGCTGGATTTGCAAAAGGATGAATTTAATTTGCAAAGGGGTAAATTTTATTTGCAAAAGGTTGAATTTGAAGTGCAAAACCTATATCCGACAAAATCTACACAGCAATCATGTAAAACTTAATGACATCCTACAGCTAACTTGCTTTACAATAGCTTCCATCATCTGTACCGATCAAAATTATTCTACATCTCTTCCCGAAGTTACATAAAAGTATTTATCGAAATGATCTGTTAAACAGGTGATGTACCAAGTGCTCCAGGAATGCCGACAGTAACGAAACTCCGCAATTCCGTCTACCAATTGAACTGGGAGCCCGCGCAAGCCCACGGTTCGCAAATCACGCTCTATTGCGTGGAAGGAATGAAGATCAACGAAATTAACGAGCAAATAGAATCCACCGAGAACGCAAGCTGGAAGCTGTTCTACAACGGGACGGATAATTATTGGATAATCACTGGAGAGATGGACGGCAGGTATCGGTTTCGGGTTCAAGCTAGAAATGCATATGGATTCGGTGGTTGGAGCAGATCCAGTCCAATCATTGACCTAACGGAAGCTACCGCAGGAATATTAGCCGCGCAACAACATCTCGGTTTAGTGTTGGGGCTCAGCGTGCCTATTATCACTGTTATGCTCATTTGCTTCTGTTATTTCCTTTGCCGTAAGTGTATGAAGATTATAGTAAATAAAGTACATTTCTTTTGATATCATTAAAAAAACGATTCTTGTCCGAATAAATGCACGGGAGTATCACAGTTAAGTTTTGTAATTTAGCAGTGTACCGGCAACGCAAAGAGGACAAAAAGGCGGTATTACCTCCGTTAGTGAGCGACGTTGAATTAGCGACCCTTCGGGAGATACCGCGTTTCATCCAGTCGAACGCGTTATATGCGTCTACCTTGCAAAACGATCCGGATGACTCTACGCTTCCTAAAATCAGAAGAGAACAGATAACGTTAGCGAAGTTCTTGGGCAGTGGAGCCTTTGGAGAAGTAAGCAACGAAAAATAGAAATAAAAATACTTTACGAAATAAATAAAATTTATGTGTTATTGTAATTATTATTCTACACGAAATATTATTCCTGTTTCTAGGTATTTCAAGGGAACGCTAAGGACTTGGAGAGGCCAGGAATTACCCCAGTGGCGATTAAAACGCTTCGAAAGGGAGCTTCGTCTCAGGAGAAGACAGAATTCATTCAGGAAGCTAGACTAATGAGCCATTTTCGACATAAACACGTGCTCAGACTTTTAGGAGTGTGCTTGGACACAGACCCACCGTTATTGGTATTGGAATTGATGGAGGCGGGAGATTTGCTGAGCTATTTAAGGGCAAGTCGATCTCTGCAACCAACGGATTCGCACGCGTTACGTTTGCAAGATTTACTCGCTATGTGCGAGGACGTTGCAAGAGGATGCCGTTACTTGGAGGAGCTACATTTTGTACATAGAGATCTCGCGTGTAGAAATTGTTTGGTGTCTGCCAGGGATCGAGAAAACCGAGTTGTTAAGATCGGTGACTTCGGACTCGCCAGAGACATATACAAAAATGATTACTATCGAAAGGTAAATATATTTTTGATTCAATACTTTAAGCAATGATAAATTCGAATTGAATAATTTAAAAAATAGACAGTGAAACCTCCAATTATATGCGTATACTATATATTAGGTGTACCAATAAGTGATCCATTAGTTTTAAATGAGTTAACAAATTTATTTGATCGAAGATTCAGATAGGCGCCTATAATTTCCTCGAAACATGATGTCAAATATCACAACAATTACATATAAAATAGAATATGTACATATCTGGTTTGGTTCAAATTGAATGCCGATTTCAGTAAAAATGATGACGTACTCATTGGTACACTTAATGCATATGTTTATAATGAAATTTTACCTATAAAATGCTAAAACTAACGATAGAAATAATTGTATTTAAATGTAGGCTCTTTGAAAAATATTAATTGCACTTTGATGTATTACATCTTGAAAGGAATTTTGTATCAGAAACGTTATTTATATATTTCGGGTGGGCCTCGGTCATCGAGCGATAAAAATATCATTAATTAAGAATCCTCGGTGATAGAAGATACTTTTGTATAAACATAGTTTATACAAAACATAGACTGAAAAGTATTGTTTCCTGCGTTTTAACTGACTATAATGGCGTTGTAAAAATTCTAATGCCTTTCTCTAATCATTTACGTAACTTTAATGCTTCGTTCCATAAGAGTTATTCTGCGGTTGTTTTTTTTTTAGAGCTTATGCAATTCAGAACACTTCGAATACGGCGGACACGGAGGTTTCACTGTAGAATAATTACTCATAGGAAACAAATGTTTAATTTGTGATTGTAGGAAGGAGAAGGATTGCTTCCTGTTCGATGGATGGCGCCTGAATCTTTAGTGGATGGCGTGTTCACGTCGCAAAGCGATGTCTGGGCGTTTGGTGTACTGATGTGGGAAATTACGTCCTTAGGGCAGCAACCGTATCCTGCCAGGACGAATATCGAAGTATTACACCACGTGCGAGCAGGTGGAAGGCTGCCCAAACCTTTGAATTGTCCACCAGCTCTGCATCAACTCATGTTGCGTTGCTGGAGTGCTGCCGATGCCAGGCCAAGCTTTAAACTTTGCCTCGAAAATATAGTTAGCCTTCGAAGTACCATAGAAGATGCGTCCTTGAGCCCGGTTCACGCTGGCCATTACTTAGCAAGAAGGGGTAAGTTTGCATTACGTGTACCGTTGGCATGGAAGAGAAAAGTTCGTCTAAAAATTTTCTATGACTAAAAACCTCATGATCATCTATGATCATCTATGACTAAAAACCACCCTGTTGCTTTATTTATACAATAACGTGTCTACACGATTTTTCATAGTCTTTAAAATTCGATTCCTGTACTTGTGCTACCGTTGGCAAGAAGTATTCGGTCGAACGCCGACAACGTAGAATTAACACATTACGGTCCGGGCTGTTTGCGCGAAAACTTTTGCGTGTAGCCGAATAAGTGAAAGCAATAAGTAACGACTATAAGGGAAGCTACCGATGTACTGACATAAAACTCCAATAATTGCACGAAGGAATAAAAGAATAGATACCATGCGTAAGTAAGCGAAAACAATAAGAAAAGGGATTTCCTTCTCATTGAATGGCGCCATACGCATTAAAAAGGTGACGTGTTCCTAAACGATGTTTATTTAGGCACTCATATATCCCTCTTACTTCTTTTAAATGTGTTAATTGCATTGCTATTTCATTATTTTATTATGTTCGGGTTACTAGGCATTTTCGATGTACGTAGTTACGATGTAATGTCTGTACTTTCCTTTATATCACATTATATATATACATACATACGCGCGCGCACACACACACACACACATGTGTATATATATATATATATATATATATATATATATATGTTGTAACACATATTTATAGATCGCCGGCATTTAATGTACAATGTGTAAAACACTATCTATATGTCTCCGGCATTATACGAGTAGTGAAGAAAACACATATTTTTATGTCTCCGGACGGTAATGAGTTAATTAAGAACGCTAACATTTTTGAGGTGCAAAATCCTGTTTCAATAAATGCAAAACATACGGGGAAATTAAATAAATTTAATAGGAAATAAATGGGGAATGAAAAAGAATAGAAATTATAGTAGTTTATTGTGAAAAAGAAAAGGGGAGGAAAATAAATCTACAAAGAGATAAACCATACTCTACTTAATATTTATGTTGCTTAATATCTTCTAATATTTTTACGTCCACGTACGATTGTTTCGCTGCATTGCAACACTGATACCACGAAATTTCTGCAACAAGCAGGTGGAATTTCTTTGAACAATAATTTTATTACTAGACGGCGGCTTTTTATACATTTATGGGAAATTTAAAGGTGCAAAAAGGCGTAGAATGCATTTAACGTGCAACAAGATACAAAGTATTTAAAGTAAAGCAAAAGTTGGTGAAGCAATCCTCTATTTAGATCTACTTTCTTTAATTTTATTAACAAAAATATGAATTTGCATAAAGATCCGCAATCTATTTATTACTTCTAGAAGCTGACTTTTACTTTCACGCACATTTTCATTAACTAATTTTGCTCCGTGTTTATAAATTTTTAATTAGGTTTCATAATTATACGATAACAGGTTGTACGACGAAAACCTTAGCGTTTTCAGCTACGTCTATATTATCGCGTTCGATCGAAAACATTTTTTCCTAGGCGTAGCAATAACTGCTTTATCGCCTAATAGAATTACCATGATCACAAAAATATTTGTATTCAAAATGTACGTGTCTCGAACACGGTCACGAAAAATCGCGATTCAACCGAGGAAAACGCATCGTCATAAAAGTGTTCAATATATAAATTTAACAAATTGGCTCGAGTACATACATATTTATCATTGCATGGCTCATGCTTGCAGGCGTGTCTAACATGGCTTACTTTGCTGACGAGAATCAAAATCATAATAATTCAGGTAGGTTCTCCTTATACGCTGCTTTCTCTATCGATGTTTTTCTGTGTTTTCTTCTCGCTCCTGTTCACGATTATTAAGCAATACCGAATGTAATACAATTCACGTTGGCTTTCTCAGGAAATTCATGGAAATCGAGCAGCTCGGAAGGCAGTCGGGATATGCAACCGTTCCTACACAATTCCCATAACGCGCTTACATCACAATCCGGTGAAATACCGAAATATTTAGAGTTGCTAGCGGATAACGAAGACATTATATTAAGAGAAAATTCGACAAACGGTTACGAAGTGCCTCGATCGATCCATATTTCCGATCAAAATTTAGCGAATATAAATAGAGCTAGTACAAACGCGGATGTTAAGAGTAATTTGCAGTCTGATGCATCACAAGAACAGAAGGAGCCTTCGAGCGATGCTAAGGAATCGGAGAAGAAGTGTGATAAAAGGTCATCCATATCTAGTTTGAATTTACCGGAACGTAAAAGGGCATCGATCACGAGTATGACTGAGAAATGTAATACCTTAGATAGTTCGAAATTAACTAATCCCACTCTTAAAGCGATTTTAAAGAGAGACTCGTTTACTTCACTGACTGATCAACGTAAAAATAAAAGAAACGAACGACGTGGATCCGAAGTAAGTTTAGAAGGTAGAAGTTCTAGTTCTTTAAGTTCAAATATTAGTCTAGCTCCACCCACTCGACCTAGTTCATCGTTAATTAGTTCGCAAAACGTTCTTCCATTAAAGAACAGCGTGATTGGAAACGGAGAATCGACGGAGAACAACGTCGCGAAAAATACTTTGCCAAAAATTCAGAGGACTCATTCGAATTTACAAAATGGTAAAGCTAACATTCCTTTGGTGATAAATAGTGCATTATTGAATTTGTTAAGGCAAACACCGGTCGTCGACGATAGTAACAATATAGTTACGTATACGAATATCAATACGGATGCTGTAAGAGTAAATGGGTCGTGAAAAATTGTTAAAAATGGTTAAAAATGAGAACGATTGAATCTTTTTAAGGACGTGCGGAATTCCGATTGAAACAGGAGTTTGGTGCCTCGAATATTAAGTTGAACAAAAGATTAATATATCACCGACGATTGAATTACTACTGTTAGGATTACATTGCTTTCAATCATTAATCTAAATTAACGATTAAATTTCTGTCAATTCTTAGTCACGATTAACGACTAAAGTATCAGTTAAATCGTTAATTGAGATTAATGATCAAAAAGAATGTAATCATTCATCGCGATTGACCATTAACAGTAGCAAGTAATTCAATCGTCAAAAGAATGATTGATTAAAGATTAACCTTCTGATTGAAATTCTTTTTGCAGTGATATTAGAATCTCATGGAAATATTCTTCACATGTATTTGACCATCCAAATTATGTCACGATTATATTTTATTGACTTTTCCAATGAACGATTGACGATTAATTTTATCAATCGATTTTTCAACGATTAATTACTTTAATCAACAATTTGAGGATACGAATGTATAAAATTGAAACTAGATGAGAATTTTTTTCCGAACCCGGGATCCTGAATATTTTCGAGAATCTTAAATCTTTTCGGAATCTCGGACATCCCTAATTATTCGATAAGTTTCTATAACAGGACAGGTAATTTCGGTAATTGTCGTATCGAAGCTAAATGCGTGAAGTTCCATAGCTTTAAACTGCCATATTAATGTATGTACATATTTGAATTTTTAATATGCGAAATTTATTTTACACATGAACTGTGGCAGAAAGTTTTTTAATTGTAACTGTATTAGCCTTAGGTGATGATCAGACTTGTTGCTTAGCGTTTAAGAAACGAGAATAGATATAGAGTATTATATGGCGATTGATTTGCGATAGTTTTATACTTGTTACCATACTTGCAAACCAATGTATTTATTTAACGACACGGAAGTGCGATTAAACCTTCACCGCTCATTGTACAAATTTCATATCTGGTGATAGTATAGAACGTAGCACGGATATTGATATTCATGTTATTTGTTAAGTTTTACGTGTACATTTAGCGATTCTTTTTAAAATAGTACAACTAAGGATAAATCTTCAACATATTAAATTTATGAACATACGACTGAACTGAGCAATAATAAAATTCGAAGATTGTAAATATTCCATCGCTAGAAATTTGATATTTTTTTCTGTAATTTCACACTCATTATCTCCGCGAAAGTATTAAAACAATATTGTAAGTATCCCAGAGAATTAGAGGACAAAATATAACGTAGTCGTAGTAAGAATAAAACCTGGATACGTACTTTTTGAAAATATTTTGATGATCTAGTAAATTAAAAATAGGACAAACAATTTATGAAAATCAAGGTTGTTAAAAAATTTATATAGGATAAGATTATCTGAAAATGAATCCGATATCTGGCTATTGAACGATAAAATAGTCCGATAAATTTCGCGAAATATTTTGTGGTCTTCCTATTAAAAAAATGCCCTCATATACTGTCTATACATTGTTAGTTCCTTACAAATTTCGTAACTTTTAAATACGCATACGCCGATTCTTGTAAATATCTTTAACGTTGAATGAAAAAATATATTGCTAAGAGAATAATTATTGTATGAATTTTGTATATTTTATATATACATGTTTATACGAACATGCGAGTGTTGCTATAAAATCACGTACAATATATAAGACTTATCGTCTAAGTTTGGGTAAAATAAACTTTCCAATGTAAATGAATAAATTGTAATGTATTTCAAAAGTGTTTTTATTTTATTACAATGAATTTTTCTTTCTAATTACACAAAATGTAAATTTTGTCTTGCCCAGAATTCGAAGTTCTTTTAGAACGAATTTACTGTCATAAATGCTTGATAGTATAAGAATTGTATTAATAGTTTTCATAGTACAGTTTAAAGGAAAGAATTACAAACTAGTTTTACAACTTTTCTAATAGGTAACATTATATACTGTTAATGTATTTAAAATATTAATGTTTTTTTTTATTAATTATTAAATATTTTACAAGTAAGATCCTGGAATAAAATATACAAGAAATTACATACCAAAAAAAAAAAAATGAAAATTTTTGTTTCAACAAATATTACACGTTACGAAGTTTAGTATTACCTATGCAGTAGCAGTAGTAGTAACAGTAGTTGTTGTAGTAGTACTTAGGGGTACATCATCGTCTAAGGAGTCATCTTTGCTATGTTCATGCAGTAAGACATATTCTCTAGAGCTGAACCCAAAACGTATCACATCCCTTTCTAATAATTCATGGTATCTCCTTGCTTCTAATTTTATATTATTTACAAATGTACCATTTGCAGATTCTAAATCTATAAGATAGGGGCGAATTCTTCTTCCCTCGCCACCGCCTTCTTTTTGAAAAGATACTAAACGATATTGCAAGACCGCGTGTTGCTTAGAACACGAAGGATGATCCAAAGGAATATCTGCAATTTTGCGATCCCTGCCCATTAAATATGCAGATTGTCTGTGAACGTACAAAGTAGGTAATGCTTTCTCTCCTTTGAAGGGATATAATCGCCATCTACGTTTAGGTTTCCTTGCATCTGCAGGTTCAGCGTATTTAATAACCACACCATTCACGGTGTTTGTGTCTTCGGTTAATTTACCGGACAATTCGAAATTTGGTTTCTCTTTTTCTTGTGGCTTTGGTTTGGCTTCTGTTTTAACAGTAGGTTTACCCCACTCTGGTGAAGGACCTTCTTTTTTAACTTTTGCTTCCTCAAAGTTGCTCCTCCTTTCCTTATTTACATCCTCGTGTCTCCTGTTATATTCAGGTAGATCTCTGTGTTTCCTATTTTTCTCTTCATAATCTCTGTGCCTCGGTCGATTATCTTCCCTTCTCAGGGGTGATCTATCGTACCTTCTTCTATCGTATTGCCGCTCATCTTCTCTCCTTGGATGATCGTGGCGACTATCCCTATATTCCCCCCTATCTCGTTCGCGTTGCGATCTATCACGATGCACATCATTATTTTCTCTTCTTACGTCTCTGCTAAATTTGTGAACGTCCCTACCTTCTCTACCGTCTCTATAATTTTTATTCTTGTTGCTCGATTCCTTTCTGCTCGATCGTCTGTCTTGGTTAGGACTCTCGTCGCGCCTGTGTTTACGCTTTTTCCGCGATCTTTCGTGACGACTATCGTCACTGCTTTCAGAACTACTGCTGGACATTCTTTTATACTTTCATCCGCGCGATATTTTCGAAAAGGTAGCCCGTAAATCACCCTTTTAACATTTTAATAACGGGAAACGACGCAGATGCAGCATAACCTATACTGTGAATTAAATGGCTTGTTATAAGCATTGCGCTTGAAATAATTAAAATCAGATGGTACAAAAGGGTGATAAATTATATTCGTTGTGCTTACGTTCTGCAGATGGGATCGAAATATGTGTTATATCTCAATTTTGTTTCATCAAAACACCACCTACTTCAATCAATCACACCAAACACACGATCCGCCGCAAGGCGTACCAACTTAAGATATTGAAATATATATAAACACACACCTATACATATTGCAGTCGTTTTGGCGAAAAAATGGACACTGTGACCATTCTAATACAATTAAAAATTAAAGCATAATTCATCATCATATTATTTCAGCGAAATAAATATTTTATTATGCAGTATATTATTTGGTATTCAAAACATACAGTTTGTCGCAAAGCTCTGCGTATACTACTTCTAAATTTTAAATATTTACAAAAAGTCTATATTAATCAATTTATTCGTTAAAGCCAGTTGTATTGTTAAAAAGTAGTCATGTTTCTCGTATTTGTTTAACAAAAATATAGATAAACTGAAAACACGATTTTACGAAATCATTATGTTATTAATACGTACATATATGAAACTACACAAAACTTGTTATAAGCATATTTGTATCTTGTTATACCTTCTGATACTTTTGTAACGTTCTATAATTTGTTTAGTATAAATAAAATAACATCTAGACTTTCGTGACTGACTGTATATCTTTTTAATTCACAATGATTTTGTAATAATAAACCGTAGACAGCTTAGATTGTTGGCTTTAAACATTCGCAATGATGTTATTACATTTTCCCATTATTATTTATTTCTTCTACTAATTTCTGTAATAGCAAATCGGAATTGATATCTGGTATTGTTCATATGTTATTCATTTTATGAATTCGAGGTGTATTACCTTGAATTCGATATGACGTATTAGTAATAATTTGTTGAAAATAAATTTTAGATGTTTCTACTAAAGAGATTTCGAAAAATTATAATTGATTGTATTAAGAAAAAAGTACATTCAATTATAACAGCGAGTAAGTTAAATTTAAGGACCCAGAGGCTGGATGCCTTTAACTTCGCTAACGACAAATGTAAATTGCAGTTGCGCGATTTAATTAAACTTGTAACTAAATTTCGGATATACAAATTATTTTGAACTGAATCGAGTTAACTACAACTTCGTAATTATAGCCCCAAGTTGCAACAAAACTCAAATTAACGCAGAGGACATTCAAACTTACGAGATCCCATTAGAATCCCCCGTGTATTTGGGTTTTAAAAAGCACATACACACAAAGTATAAAGAAGCGAGAGATTTACACGTAAAAAAATATTGCGTTTATTTTTTGTATAAAAAAAAGTATAAAATCAATATATACATAATAATACATAATTAAAATATCTACAAGGATACTTGTAATTTTTATGCGTCCTTTACCTTTCTTAAACTTTGTTCCGGTTTCGTTGTAATCTTAGAATATGACAGAAAATTTTATCTGCGTTCGGACTTGGCACGACTAAACCTTGCGTTACATTTTCCATTTATTAAGTATGTAGGTACCTACAATCTATGATACTTCATAGTACAGTAGACTCTCGCTTAATTGAACTTCTGACCGGTTAAACGGTTTAATAATTATTAAAAAATCACGACATAATTTGGATGGTTTCGAAGGAAGAATATCACGGAAGAACAATCTTTTGTGTAGGATCTTTTTTTTTTTAGTTTTTTAGTACATTTGAATATGTCTAAGATGTCACTTTCAACTGATTATAAATGCCAAAAATGTGATGAAATTGGAAAATAATGTATCGTGCATAAAATTACTGCTTAGGTGTGGACAGCAAATGTAATATGCGAAGTTGTAAATAACAAAATAATTGGATCTAATTTCATTAATCCTCCTGTGAAACCATGTAAGTTATGCTATGAACGATTTTTAGTAGAGGAGATATTTAATTAGCAGGTATTCGATACTTCATCGCAGTTTCAATAAGTGTTTTTATCTCAACAAAAATGTACCAAATTAAACCGGAGACCGAATAACCGAGAGTCCATTGCGTTAAGTACATTCTACAAAACATATGATACTTCATAGTATTCATGTAGCACTTAATAGGATGGAAAACTAGAATCGTTAAAAGAGTCGTTATTATCGGAATTACTTTCGGCAGCATCTACGAATGCTGTGGATAGATCTCCAGCTAGTTTGCTCACAGTTTGCGAGACCACATCGTACATGAAGATCTCTTTCTCCCCCTGCTCCGCGTCTTTTGGCCTGTAACAAGGATTATTTGAAAGCCGAAAGAAAGTGAAGGGCCGGCGATGGTGATCGTTATTGCAGGCATTGGCGGAAGCGGATCGACAGAGGAGCGTTCGTGGAAGATGTGGAATAAGGCTCGTTAAATAATAATAGCCGTTTAAAGCGAGTGGTACGTGCAGTTAACGAAGGCAGACGGGTAGGTAAGCGTGATTATGGCATCGAACGCAAGTCCACCACTTACATGGTTACCAGTAGAACCACGGACTGTTTCTGCGGCTCCGTACGACTCTCCTGTTCTAACCACTTCTTGTAGTTCTCCGCGGTTGGCTTTTTCACCAGTTGCTTCAGAGTATCACCGGCGAGAAACTTTACCGCCTGTACATCGGTGACCCTCCTGCCCTGCCTCGACTCGATCTCCTTCTCTTCTTGAAAGTTATAGTCGACGGGAGCCAAGACAACTACGCTGGAGATCTTGCGACCATTAAGTTGAGGAACGTCAGGGATAGGGAAGGAAGCACCGCTCACTTTGAGAGGCAGATAACGATTATATTGGGACTCGTCTCTCTCTCCCACGGTTACAGGATTCAACCTGGTAGCATCTTCGCGAATGTGCTGATCCGCAAGTGCTTGGCCTTGCTCCGTATTCGGATCGAAGCGTACTACTTTCATCTCCACTCCACCTGGCCGCAAGGTAGCTTGCTCGAACTTAGTCGAGCTACCAGTAGTCTTCTTCGTTAAAACTGAGGAAGTGGAAGAAGAAGAGGAGGTCGAGGAAGATGCGCTCTCTGCCGTTTTCGGCTTCTTGACGATGGTCGGGACCGGTTCGCTACCGGCAGCCACCGCGGAACCGCCTCCGGCGCCGTAGAAATTCGCCAGGGCCTCCGGCGGTAGTTTCTCTATCGGTATGTCGCCGACCTTGTCGTAATCCAGTATTTGTATGTCGGCGTTTCCCAAAATACCGGAACTCAGCAGCTGCTCTCGAATATCATCCGGTACCTCGTCCGGAAGGTTCGCAATATTTTGTTTAATCTTCGCCTCTTTCTTAGGGGAAATAGTTGTGGTTGTTGTTGGAGCCTCTGTGGTTGTCGTCGTGGTCGTTGTCGTGGTAGTCGGTATTGTACTTGAAATATACGGTCTAACAGTGGAGATTGCATTGAAATCTTCCGAGGGACTTATCGGAGTCGCGTAAATCTTTTGAGAAGGATTGCTCGCAGCGAACGACGGGCGTCCCCAAATTGAAGATCGTTGAGGAGCTGCTGGAAATCGCGGTTGTTGTTGCTGTTGTTGTTGTTGTTGGATATTGTGAGAGAAAAATCCTTGCTGTTGATTTTGTGTTTGTTGCTTGGTGTTTAAATACTGTGGTTGGTCGTTAATAAATTCGCTAGGAGGGATTCTTAGGATATCTGGCGGAGAACTCGTCGGTAGAACCGAAGCGAACTGATTTTGCGACGGTTCGGGGAATCCGGTTGGCGCGATCGATGGATTAGGCGGAAAAGGACCAGGATGAAGGGGATTTTCTCGAATCGCGTAGTGCTGTTCCAATTTAGGAACAGCTTTGAAAATTTCCCCTCCAGGCTTTTGGACTTGAGGCAAAATCGGAACTTGCGGAACGTTCGGCACCTGTTGCCCCTGGTTATATTTCAACTGCGAACGATATTGTTGTTCTTGCAACAATTTTTGCTCCTGTTCTTGTTTCCTTCTACGTTGTTCCAGCAACCTTTGTTGATCCTGTACTCGTTGCTGTTCCTGGATCCTCTGTTGATCTTGTATCCTTTGCTGATCTTGTAATCTTTGTTGCTCCTGTATCCTCTGTTGCTCCTGCAGTCGATGATGATCTTGTTGCCTTTGTTGTTCTTGCGCTCTTTGCTGTTCTATTAACCTCTGCTGTTCTATTTGCCTTTGTTGCTCCACCTGACGTTGCTGTTCCAAAAATCGTTGATGCTCCTGAAGTCTTTGTTGCTCGTGTTGCCTTTGATGTTCACGTTGCTTCAGCAACTCTTGCTGGCGACGTTGCTCGTGGTATCTTTGCTTTTCCAGTTCTTGTTGCTTATATGGAGGCAAAGGTTGCTGCTGTGGTTGTTGTTGTTGTTGTTGTTGTTCCACGTTAAAAGGACTGCCTTGATTCAGTGGTACCGGTTGATTCTGAATCTGCACGTTCTGATGCGAAACCGATAATGCAGGTGGAAATCCTGGTTGTTGCGGGTGACTGATACTGACTCTATGGGGCGGGCCGAAATTATTAAAAGGAGCCCGTTGTTGCACTTCCGGTAAACCTTGGATCGTTATAGGTAATCGTTGAGGTCTCTGCAAGGGACTCCTCGCTTGAGATTGCGCAAACGGCGGTTGTTGTTGCAAGAAATTTATAGGAGGCTGTTGCTGAGGTGGTTGATGGAGAGCTTGCTGTTGTGGGAAAGAATTCGCGATCCTCTGCTGCGGAAATGCCGGAGGCACGCGTTGATGCACCGGTTGAATCGGTTGATACGGACCGTGTTGCCTTTTAGGAGCTCCCGGAGAACTAGCGGTCGGTTTAGCCTGCTGTTGCGTAGGCGGTGCTTCTAGATCGCTGCGCTTATTATGATTGTTCGGTGGCACCTGGTCTGTGCCAAAGGTGACGCGAATACCGCTAGAACCGGAGTGGTATACTTCACTGTCGGGTCGAATGATCGCTCGTAAAGTCGTAGAAGGTTCCGACGGTGCCGGTGTCGCTGTGTGAACAGGTTCTTCCGGATAAGGCGCAGGATTATCAGGTTTGATCTCCTCATGCTCCTCCACAGGCGTGAGCGCGGGTACAGGAGGATCGTAAACGACGCGAGACTTATCTCCGTAGCCTTTCTTTTTCTCGTATTTCACGTAAAACACTTGTATGGGCTCTTTAGTTGGTCGTGATGGTAGGGGAGGTGGTGGTGGCACAGGCGTCGGTAAAGATTCGTTGGATTCTTTGATAATAATCTCGATTATTGGTTCAGGTTCGGTAGGATAATAATTCAAGGGCCCTTCTTCGTAGAAATCGTCGCTCTTGGAGCTCGCCAGAGGATTGTATAGAGGATCTCTCTGGGAATATTGAACGATCGGTTCCATTTGGACCGCGTAGGGTGGCGGTCTAGCTCCTCTTCTTGGATAGAATGCAACCTGTTGTCTCTTATCGCGGCCTTTCGAGGACTCATCTTTGGCAAAGGTCGCAGCGACGAATATCGCTGCCACTACGACAATCTGGAAAGGCGAATCTCTATCGGAACATCGAAACAAGGGGAACCGAATAGGAAGTATCAGCGTATGCGGTATGCATTTGTGGAAACATCGGTCGCGCGTGGGTAACCGAGTGACCCGATTAATAAACAAGAAGAAACATCCTGTAAGACCTTAAGAGGCCAATCGATTGGTATTCTAGTGTCGCCGAATGGACAGTTACTGGTACCCTGATAAGCGATTCCCAGTCGCGATCGTGTTCCCGATATGGCGAGGCCGAGTTACAGCACGTATCGGATATAGGATGTTTCTCGGGTTTAAATTGTGCGAATAGAACAGAAATTCTTGTTGCTTCACATGGCCATACGGAGAAAGAAGGAGAGAAAATTTAGGTTTTAGATTCACGACGTGCGCGTTTCACCTCGAGAATTCGGTGACTCTCCTAAAGCGGGGACTTCTTAATATTCCTCGTACAAAAAGAAAACTCGTCTTCAACGTACGCGGACTAAATGAAATTTATTTATCGGGTTTCTCTGTTAACGACTCTTCCAATCAATTAAAATAGTTTTTTTCTTATTACGTTTAATCTCATTAAATAGGAAAAAGAATCTTGCTAGAAATTTTGTACAGAATTTGAAATTCATTAGGTATTAGAAAAAAATAAGTACGCGTTACGAACTATTAACTGAGGATACATAAAACCGTCGCTAATCCGATATACTTTCCCTTGCTAAGTAGCCAAAGGCGATACGCTGACTGATTACAAATGATAGAACCGCGTCGAATGTTTCCCGTAACTACGAGACGCGGTTATTACGATGAAAGTACAAGCGGGCGCGTTCTCTTAAACGAGCTATCTACCCTATTAACGCGCCACTCTCGGAGTTTCTCTGATTCTCCGCCAAGCAAACTCTCGAAACGATCGTTTTTCTTTTTTTTCTCTCTCTCTCTCTCTTCAATTACCAGTTTGAGGAAGCGCATGATGTGTCCGAAATGATCACTCGCTGGGCCTTTTTCTCGATGGTCACACTTCACCGACTACACGTGTTAACTTTTGATCAAGACTAACTCGCGATAGGCAACATGATATCCGTAGGATCGGGCATGTACTGAACGATATTGAATGGAGCTTCGTATGGGAACTGAGGACAGATTGGGCCCAGAGGCTCGTTTCTCCCTACCTGATGCCACCACCACCGGACTCTTCAAGAAGCTCCTCTCTAATATCGAATACGGTGGGGCACCTTTCTCTGCCACTGATGGCTACGTACACTTTGTGTGTGGCTAGTGTAAGAAGGCAGCGTTTCAAGCGTTCGCGTGCAGGACATACAGACATGCTTCGAGACGAAAAAAAAGGTTCGAGCACGAAGAGATAGCGACGGGGAAGGGGGAGCGTTGTCGACTTTCTTTAAATCCGTCTCCCGATCGAAAGGAAAGGAAGATGATTATATTAAACCAACGTCACTTTTCCGTCGACCTCCAAGGCCTATCGAAACCGAAACTTACCTTTCCTCTAGGAGAAGGCCGTGTCCGCATTTCGCATGCTTCACACCGAATTATTTCGGTGAAACCCTACCGCTTTGGGTCTTTGTAACTCACACAGATAGGCACAGCTTGCATGTACTTATCATTACTTTCGCTAAAGGCTAAAGCGGTTCCAAGCGAACGACTGCTTACGAACAAATCATTTCCTGCTAACGACCTTTCTTCCACGACGATAAGCAAATTCCCGCGATCACTTTTACTATGTATCACGGTAGCCATTGTGTTCGATTGCTGACATTACTATAATTATATTGCGTATACGTGTACGCTGCTCGAGCGTTTTAATCAGGTTTATTCATTTGCGAGCTTTGCAAAAATTACGTCTCTAGTGAATCGAGATCCACGTAATTGCTACGCATTCCCATTATATATGTTAGTATCCTGTATGACTTATTTAAGTCTTACCACGATTACGTATATTTTCTCTTCGTAACAGGAACAGCCAGAGATTTTCCAACGAGTTTATCCCACGTGAAAAGATCGCGTGCACTCTTTTTCCGTAAATCGCGTTCAGTTGCTGTGAAAGGCAGAAATCTAGAATACCAGTTAAATGAGGATGACCTGGTAAAACCCTTAGTTGCAAAAGCTCCGATGATGCAAAGTTCTCATACTTGCGTAACGCGCATTCCTCATTGATCTATCGCGCATAGATGTATCCGTTTTGATTCCTTGTGATCTTCCTTGATCCTCGCGAGACACGTTTCTTAACTTTAACACTATTCACGATGAGCAACAGAGGAAAAAATTTCTCTCCACGCTCGAAAGTTTGTCTATTTTAAAATTAGAAGTACGTTGACATTTACACAACGACTTGAATGGACCAACGTCCACGTTAATGATGGCCAAAGGGGATGAGCATTTAGCGAAAAATCACGCATGGAAGAGATTCGACGTCTCGCCGTCCTACTTGGAAACTTTCACTTACGTTGGCGTAAGAGGTCCAAATAACAACCAGGAGATTCGAACAGGATGAGCAAAGAATCGACTGGTCAGTGATTTCGAATCGCGTAAAAGTAAAATGCACTTTTAACGAAAGAAATCCACCGACTTTTTTTACTCCTTCGCCCAAGAAAATATGATTTATATAAATGAATAACTTCGATGGGATATTAAGATAAAATAATGAGAGCGCGGTTTTCGTGAGATTCGCCAACTATAAAAACTATTCTGCGGAATCGTTGGGAGTTAATTGGCTATCTTCTGGCCGAGAATGGATAAATAAAGTAGGTATAAAAAGATAGTTTTATTATAGCATTTAGCAATAATTGCAACAGCAGTTTGTGAAACAGTATTTAAGAGAGGATTGCACGAACCTTAGTCGCCCAGTTCTCATGAAAGTGCAAAGATACTGAGTGGCAGATGATATGGTTCTCCCTTCTACGACCGTCCACAGTTTGTAGGTATATAGTTCTCGGAGAGCAGTGCGCTCATGAGCAATAACGTAACTGTTGAAGAGTGAAAGTGCCGTAAAGTGGGACATCGCAAGAATAGCATCCGATCTTTTAATTAATAAATAAAGCAAACAAACGGCTCTCATTTTTCCCCGTCTTTTGTATTCACGCAATGGAATATGCACGCATCGTTTCATAAGACCTTGGTTGACAATTTTTTCGCGCCTTTGTGAGAAAATTAACTTTCGATCTGACTCTGATCACTTCCTGAGCCCGGTTGCTTTATCTCGTTATATCTTGGCAACGAAACTAAGTTGATTAACCGGATACTATTTGCGTCTACTGGTTTAGTGGTTCTCTTTTTTATTGTTGACTTTCCTTTCAACTAACTTTGTTATATTGACTATATCATTCGCTCTTCTACCTGTGCTCATAACTACGTTATATAATTGGGTAGTACACGCAGCATTAAACAAAAAGTATCTTTAGCCGACGCTGTGTCCATTGCACTTTCTATTCCTTCGTGCGAAGAATAAGCTTTAAAATCTCGTATATTTTAAGTATTCGGTTGCTCGGAAAATTTGTAGCGCTTTTGATAGGTATTCGCTTCTATTGTGTAATTGATGAACTTAAAGGAGATTTTTTTACGAACTTTAGTTAAATAATAGCATTCTTAATCTGAACAAATACTGTTCCTATTTAGGCCACTTAAAATCACAAAAGTACTGGTGGACAAAATTATAAGACAACTTGAAAGTTTCTGGGATGAAGGCTTAATTTTATATTTATATTAAAGAGCGTGCCACGCGAAATAAAACCATTTATTTTTAACCAACACCTTGGTAAGTTCAACAAACATTATACGAAATATCCAATTTAAATCGAAATAATACAATTTCTCTTGGAGAAAATTATAAGACACTATGTTTGGTAATTCAAAAATATACATAACTAATCAAAAGTATCACTTTTTTTCGAACGATAATAAGCAGACCCCCATTTATTTTGTATTACTTCAATCATTCGATTTGCTAAACCTTTGTGCAACTTTTTTATATAAGTTTGATCCAAGACTGACCAAGCATGCAATTTATGATCTATCCTGTAGTTGGTCAATGATATAATTCTTAAAATAACCATTCTAAATCGTAAGGGGCATACAAATCTCTGCTTTTTTACACAACCACAATTTCAGTGTGAATTTCATGATGTTTCCTATAAATGGGTGGTCTATCCTGTACTTAGTCAACGCTGTAATTTTGCGATAGAATTAAAAGCACGTGGAGCGATCAGTTAAATTTCCGCGGTCATTTTGCTGCAGCGATGGCCGCACCTACAGACCATCGTTGCACATGTAGAGTCTGTACAAGAATTCGTGTCACGATTGATCAAATATTTTGCGTTTTAGATGTATACGGCTGGCTATTGAACTCTTATGTCGTGGTACGTAACATTAAAAATTAATTCTGCACCTGCGTCCTCTGTTACACTACCTTGTTGCATTTTCTACGATGAATAGCTACGTGCATCGTAGTGCATCGTTACCTCTATCGAATCGTGCTTTTGATAAATTGTACATGCTGTTTTTCTTTTGTTTTTTGCTACAGGATTTCTTTGAGGAAAAATTATGGGAAAAATTGCCGAAAAGTTGGAGGTTTGCATTGCGAGATACACCTCCTCAGGAATTTGGTAAATGGCTGGCGGGAGACATCTCGCGGTAAGTTCTGGTACTACACTGTTCGAACTTAAATTGTTTTCATTATTTTATAACATATACAATTTTTATTTTCTTTTAATTTTTACAGCACGCGCGTGTGGCCGTTAACACTGCTTGCACTTCGACAAGTAGCTAACGTTTTACAAGTCAATAGAGATAACGAAGATCCGAAAAGTATTTTAGCTTGTGAATTGAATAAAATAAAAACGAATTACAATAATAATGACACCTTGAAAAGAAACGATGTATTCGACGAACTTTATTCCAAAGATCATAGATTTAATAGTCTGTTCTCGAAGCATATAAAAAAGAAAAAGAGATATGAAATACAAGAAATAGCTGAAGTAATGCAACTTCTTGTTTGTATACGTGTTTCATGTAGTATATATGCATATTGTATGTTGTAAATATTTATAGGTATGCGCGAGTTGTGCTCATGAAGCCAATTGTAAATGTATTGTTGATATTGGATCTGGGATGGGTCACTTAGCACGCATACTTGCTTTTCAATACGGATTAAATGTTACTTGTATTGAACAAGACTGTATACTATTGCAACAGGCTAGGTATACAAGCTTTTTGCAACATAATTGTTCAATATAATATAACAATTCTGTTGCAGGAAATGGGATCAAGAATTATTAGTGTCTATAAAAAAGTATATACCTAATTTCTATCAAAAATGCCCTCAGCATTTCACAGCCAAATTAGAGTCCTCAAATTTAGTTGAATCAAAATTAGTTAGCCAATTAAAAGAATTGTTTCAGAACGAGTTTGATTTAAAAGAGGGAGAAACTGAGTTTGGTCTCATAGGACTTCATCCTTGTGGAGATTTAGCTCCAATATTATTAAAGCTTTACTCATCTAGAAATGAAGCTAAATTTATTTGCATTGTAGGATGTTGTTATATGAAATTAACAATAAAGTTGGTATACCTTTTATAGGCTGAACCTTTGTTAATATCATTGTATTATATAATGTCATATTAATCGATTAATTTTTAGTTCAGACACAAGTGGATTAAAGGGTTATCCTCTTAGCAAGTACCTGACATCGCACAAAAATCATTCCTTAACTTATACAGCATTAGAAGTAGCTTGTCATGCTATTGAAAAATACTGTGACAAGTTAAAAGATGGAAATTACAAAGATTTAATAGTTGAGTGAATCAATGAATTAATCCATACTTTAGCATGCATTAATTTGCATGATTAAGTGAATCTTTTTGTTTCAGGTTCATACTTATAGGGCAGCTTTAGAAACTATTTTAATAAAGAAAAGTGAGAAATTGCGTCATAGTCAGTTAAGAAATGTTAAAGTATCAAAGGGAATGACATTCGAACAGTTAAGTGATTAACATTTCGTAACTTATCGTTAACGTCATGTATTTTCTCTCCCCCCCTCTCCCCCTCGCCAAAGTATAAAAATATATTATATTTCTTTTAGGTATTGTAAAGCAGCTACCGCAAATTTCGATGTATGTTTGCAACCGCAAGATTCCGATATCAATAATCCAGAAATTATCGGCTTTTTAAATCGATGGCAGCAAGTTATAGTGTTTGGATCGCTTCGAATGATGTTGGCGCCATTAGTGGAAACCATCGTGCTCTACGATAGATTTTTATATCTATCGGAGAAAAATTTGACGCCAACATTGAAGCCAGTGTTTGATAGTAGACTGTCGCCGCGAAATTTAGTGTTAATGTCCAGGAAAAATAACTAACCGGTTTACAGTTTTAATTATTTTACCATAAATCTCACCTACCTTTTCTCCACCTTCATTCGGGTTACTCGTTCTACTAATCACACTTCCCGCGTCCATGAAGCAAAATCGCTACAGATTACCTCTGTGCCTTTGATTCGACAGCATCGTACGATTGCACTCGCGAAACGAATAATGTATTTCAATCTCTGTTTCACCGTACAAACATAAGAACTTTCAAAAATTGCACTGAATACTTGAACAGCGTTTATAACTGTTCTTTTGACTCATTATTTAATAGTAATTACGCTATTCGTATACGTTACGCGAGGGATGGGAGGCGAACCAATCGGAGATTGGGGCAAACGTACGAGACGCATGCGCACGATTTCGCCTTAAAGATTTGTGAGTATTCGAATCGCGGCGTCGATAGATAGCGCTGTAGTTGCCGGCTACTTGGCTAGGAGCAGAGACGTTCCTCTCCAGCAACATCGAGATCCAGTTTCCCTTAAGCCGCTCTCGCGCGTTTGTCTGTTCTCGTCGCGTTCGCGTCGTGTCCTACCGATTATTTTCTCCTTCCTCCCCCCTCCCCCGCCCGTGCACGAGATCGTCGACACGGTAGAGAGCCGCGCGGTATACACACGGACGTGTCGTTGTAGCACCGAGTGCCCCGCTTTTAAAAGTAATTGCCCGGTGCCGAGCCCCAGGATGGCGTTCAACGGAGACGGACCACACTCCAAGAGGCAACGACTCGAGGAATCTGGTCACAGGGTGAGTACAGTTTATACGTATATTAGATTCGCTCGTGCTCCGTTTTTTCGTCACACGACGTGTAAACGTTGCTCCGTTTTTGTCGGACGTTGTTTTACTCCGTTGTAGAAACGTTGTGTGAAACGCGTACGGTGAACGCGTGCGTTTCGGCGTGTCGCGTGAGATTTACAACCCGTGTGCGGCGGTCGCGACAGCGGAGGGGGGAAAGTCGCCATTTATCCGGTCGCTTTTACCCATATCACCGCCACCGCGTCCAAACAATGGGCGATGCGCGCGCTCTCGAAAGAGATTGTCTCGTGTCGTGGTCGTGTCGTGTAGAATACGAAACGCACGTTTGCTGCTGATACGTGGCTCGTGTTTCGCCAGCAACCTGTTATCTCTTGTACTCCGGTGTGTTCGCTGTACTCCGTTTCATAGAATACGGAAATCCGTTTGACGACGCCGTCGCCACCGTCGTGGAAGGCTTGCCTGTTCCATCGTCGTTATTGGCGACGGCTGTGCGCGAGGATGCACGTTCAAAACAAACCCCCGTCGGTGAACCGGGGTCGATAATTTCCATTGCGTTATCAGCGCGAGACGAGGCGTTGTCGCGATGCTCGCCCTCCGCGATTATCTTGAAGGGCAGTTTCGTCTTTATTTCGTGACCTATAAGATATTCGGAGAAATAAAGCAGATAATAACAGCACTGTGCTCCTCGTACGCGTTGTGGACTTAGGAGTCTCCGGCCGACGGCTCCTATGCTCTTATCATACCGTTTCGTTTGGAGCAACGTTTTCGTCTTGAAATCGATCCCTGGGCATTCCGTTAACCTTATATTAACCGAATGTATCCGGCGAGGGTTTCGAAGGTACGAGAAAACACATCCATACTTACATATCGCTGATTTTTTGTAAAAAATATTCTTACTGCCAAATCGTTTTTGTATACCGAATAGGATGAATGACTCTGAAAACATTTCTTTATGTGTACTCCTAACACGAACACGTGTTATTTTTTCTAGTTCGAAATACATAGAGTTCTCGGTTTCTGATCGGAGAAATGTTTTCAGATAGGTTATTTTACGCTATACGAGATCATAGTTAAGAAAAGTAATATACAAATGTCCAAGCAAATTTGCAATTCGATTATGTATATGATTGCATTGTGTGGTTGTTGGACTGGCTTCGAACAGTATTGAGAATGAAGTACGCACATTTATGAATAAGAATATAATACGCCATAAGAATAGGGCGTAACACATATACGCCCTATCGTTATTCATTTCATGCACGTCAGCTCCAAATAAAATGTCTTTAATCTTCATAGGACCAGGATCGAAAGCTAATGTTAAAGAACGGGTAGGGTACAATAATATCATAACTCTATTTTTGTTTCAATTGTTGCTAAACGTACATGTAAGTAAATTACATCATACTGATGTATAATTTTACTGTTTGTATTTAATGCAGAGTTATGCTTTTTAATATTCCGCACATGCATACTGATTACATCATACGTACGTTTTTGGTTTGACTTCACTAGGTAGAATAGTAATCATATTCTATTTTATATTGTAGTTTAGTGGTCATCAACAACCTCGATATAACGTATAGATTGTGGCTTCTTTTTATCAGAAGATTAGTAGTTATTTATAACAGAAGGAACTGTTTATTGGCAGCTTTCGGAACATGTAGCTAGTCTCTATACTTAAACAGTGAACTAACATAGTAGCATAATGTATCAAGTTTGTTCAAACACGGAAATTTCTTCTATTTGCAAGAGCGGAACAGAAAACCGTTCCGTCGCCCAAGAGTTGATAAAAATAGCTTTATCATACACAAAAAACAGCCAATATCTAAACTTCTTCATATCTTGTATCAACAATATGTAAATTATAGATAATAGAGCGGAAAAAGTATACAAAAGTTTATTCTCAAAATTATAGCAAAAATATCATATTCGAGGTACGGTTTTAATGGGCCATTAAAATCCCCATTATTTAAGCTTATAATGTCGTTGAACATTATCCGAATATCGTGGCCATAATTCTTTCGATATCAATTAGTTAGCGCTTATCCTTTCATAATCTTTTTTGCTCGTTATCGTTTTTATGAATAATTCGGCATAGTCACGGTAAAACGTAAAAGAAAACGCGACAAACGGAAAAGGTCATTGTCGCGTCAACCACTTGGTGACCTTCGTTCCACAGTTGCTAACACTGCATGCTGTTGAAAACACATGCTACAGATGATGTAACGGTAGGCATAATGTGTTACATATGCATGTATGCCAATCATATTTTCACACGATGTGCGTCGGCGTACCTTGATAGGGATATTGAACTTCCACGCCTTTATTTTCTTTGTAAACAATCGCCTTATCATTTTGTACATAAGTTCGTTTGATCTGACTGATATCGTACTTGATACTGTTGCTTTATTATCAGAGTATTTAAAACAGTCGCACTTCTGCTCCTCTTTTATGCAGTAGCAATATAGTATTTATCGGGGACATTTCCAAGTTAACCTTTTGGCTTCAAAAGGCGTATACATATATAGATGGTTTTAATATCCAACACAACATCTACAAAAGGCGTATATATACGGTCAACAGATTTTGCTAAAAATTGCAAAGCAATGCAACTTCTTTTATTATTTTGCACACAAACTGTGTGTGCATTTCTTATTATACTAATGCTCCATAGCGATAGTCACGCGATAATGTGTTGCAGTCAAAGGGTTAGTTTACATTCTGTAGTTCGAAGTGTAAACGACCTCCACATACAGTTAGTCACAAAAGCCTACATACACATTCGAAGTTTCAAATACTTGCATATTTTTAGAAGAATAAAAATGATATAAAAATTCGTAAAATATGAAATTGCAAGTGAGAAAAATTTCTAGAATATGTTTCATAACAGGGAGATCATTGAGTACACGAATAAATATTTAAAATTTATATAAAAATATTTAATATGTAACAAACGTGTAGCAAATGATATTTTTATTTGTGTTAAACAAGTTATAAATCGTCACAAATATATCAGAAGATACAACAAAGTACAATAAGCGGTAAATTAATTAGTGTTCGTAAAGTAATTGAAACTGCAGTATTTTTTATATATTTGAAATTTATGAATGTATGTAGACATTTGTGACCTCCAGATATGTAAGTTATGGTCGTTCAGAAAATACTTTGAATACAGCCATTATCATTTTACAGTGACTACAAAAAGAATTTGTATATCGAGGTATTCCTTAATTACGTTTCGTATCTTCCATTTGCACGATACTAAACTTTTATAGGCACATAAGGGCATCATTAAATGTAATATACAGTAATAGCAATAATAATATATTTGCGTGCCAAGAGCCTTTGGTTAATGTACAAATTACGTACAGAGAGTATATATTTAATGGATACAGTCAGAGAATTTATTGCACTAATTTCGAATTTAGCTGCAGTGTAATTTATTATCGAGTATACCATTAAATATAGTATAAAATTATAGCACATATAAGTAATAAAGCACATGCATCGTTCATATGAATTACACGATTTCGTAGCAATCTTTCTTCCTAAAACTTGTCTTGAATTTATTATATAATATATATATAAATATGTGCCTTCTTTCTATCGAGCCTTTCTAGTTTGGGTTAAAATTAATGTAAGAGATTAGAAATACTTTTTGTAACTGCTGCTAGTTTCATTAGAAGTTCACAGATCAACTGATACTAAGACTAGTCAGAGTGCTGGTATTTAATCATTCTTTGGAAGTTTCTAGAAGACATGACTTCAAACTCCGATATTTAAATTCAAGTTTCTCAGTAGAAATAATAGAGGATTGTGTAATTTGAATCACACAATTTGTTATCGTTGCTTGGATATATCTGCTAGCCGTTAGGAATTAAAATGATACCTCGTAACACAATGGTCTTTAGGAAGAATTCCGTTCCATTTGTGAGAAATCGATCTGCGAAAGGTCAACGGTTCGTAGTGACTCGTCGGTACTCCATGATAACAGAAGCAATCTTTACGGCCAGTATAGGTCAGCACTAAAATATGTATCGAAAGGTTTCTACTCTTGGCTGTGCGGTATTCTCGTGATCGGTAGTTAGTGCAAGTAAGATTTAAGCAAGTCTTCCACTGTGAAACCTTAAAGAAATCGATTTCCACACTTTTTCTTGCAAAAATAAAGTTTCAAAACTAAATCTGCAAAGACGTATGCTCGAGTTTCTAAAATATCTAAATACTATCGAAATCCCTTTAATAGAAGTAATTATTATTGATGGAAAAAAAATTTAATTTTCCTTTAATAAATGTAAATAAATTTAAATAGGAATAATTTTAAAAGTAATAAGAATAAATATATCGAGTAAATTATTATAACTAAGTTGAAGGCGGGAATATGAAGAAGCATAAACGCGTTTTCTTCAAAATCTTAGCTGTTGCTATCTAAGATCTTATCATATCTTAAGATTTATTAAATCGATTGACTCCGAATTGTGTGTGCGTTTTCAATACACATATCGCAATCGTTCGTACCCGGATTAAGTCAAGATTATTTTTCTTTTGGGTTTTTGTTACAGCTTGCAAAAGATATGAAAATAATAAAGAAATCGATAATCAGACTTTAAAGTGCCTAACATTCTTTTAACTCCTCGAGCGCGGCATGATATTTGCATATGGAGCAACGATAATAAAAAATGTGTACGTAGTTTACGTATATACAAAATATTAGGTCATCCTATAAGTAATGTTGCTTTTTCACTTTATTTTAAGTGCAAACTATTAATAAATATATTTGCTTTTAATTATCTTGCTTGGAAGCTTGAAAATGCAAAGGTTTGAAATTCAAAACTAAATTAATTCCGTAATTGTTAGTATTTCTCGTTTGCAAAGGGTTAATTGTCGATTCTATTTGTTCATTTTAGTCCGATTATGGCCAAATTACGCTAAAAACAGGTCTTGCAGTAGTAGAAGACTACCTTAACGAACCACCATTTCCATTTATGTAGGGCAAGGGTCTCTTATTAGAATCGGAGTCGCGTTTTCATTTTCTCTCCTTGAACCGAGGGTTGACCGAAAAAGAATGGCCAGTTTTTCTCGTTGTTAATGTTAATTAAGTTACCGGCGGGATAAATTCACGCAGTAGGAATATCAATGCATCCCAGCTTCGCTGCTATTCTTTGCACACCGTATTCCATAATGCATACAGATGCAACCACTCGATTTCTTGGTTTCAATCCTCCAGACGCGTGCTTCTCGCTTGCCGGATTAAATTCCTTGTGTGTTTTCGTGCAAAAAGGAACGGAAAAAATATATGTCACTGTCTTTTACCGCAGTCGACAGTCGGGGAGCGTTCAGGGATCAAAGAGTTTCGATGTTTCCTCGTCATGAAATATTTATCGGGGCGCAAAAGAAAAAAAATTATACGTATATATCGAGATCGCGTTTGCACGCGACTAAATCCCTATCGTTTTTGATAGCGTGGATTTCATAGGTTTATCTTGGCTCGTGTATCTATCTGTTATTGAAATTCAAACGGAGAGCGTAGGTAATCGCGCCTGGTAAGAAAGTGGAGCTTTGAGAGCGGTTTTAAGGTTGTTATCTGGATCTTTAGCCCGGATTCGTCATTCGTCTTCTCGTCTTCTAGTCGGAGAATAGGAGTCCGTCATTAATCTTCTCGCTCATAGTAATCCGCTTCGGGCCTGATGACATCAATCTCGTGAAATTCATTCAAACGTTTCTTCCGGAATGGTCGGTACTTGTCGTAACGTCGGAAGTCCCACCGAATCGATAACGTCAATGTTAAACTCGTCGGCGTAGTGTCATTTTCTGTCGAATAACTCGAAGCACACGAGTTGATGAATGTGCGATACACGCTTCGCGTTTCTACGAATGTAACCGTATAATACATGTTTGATGTTTCGATGAAGCTAACTGTATCAATCAATTATATTTAGAAAGATTCTATCGTGTCCTCCACATACCCTTGGGACTGACGACTATTTTCGAATGCTTTCCGTTCGGATCGATTTTGACAATCGAGATGTGCTAATGCTACTATATGGTGAATAATAATTATGGTAATGAATAGTTTCAACAACCTTCCATGACTCATGGTAGCGTTTTAACCTTTCGCTTGACGATTTTTTGCAATAGCTGGGCAAGTTAACGAAAATTATTCGCTATTTCAACGCTGTGTCGTATTAAAATATAGTAATTAGACTGCGGACTTTTACGGAATTTCCTATTTTTACAATCATACCTAATGAAAAGAATGAAACTTTAGCAAGATCTGCTTCTTCCTCTAAATATTATAACGTGCGCTTCGCTTATATTTTTTCTCTTTACATGCAAAATGTAGCGTTTCGAGAATTCATATTTCCTACAAATGCATAAAAACCCGCGGTTCATCATTAATATCGTGTATATTTATCCTATTTGGATCGTAATCTGTGCCACAAGTGTGACTCGTTATAAAGCTAGAGGTTGATGGGAGTAGTTCCCTGAAGTACCGTATGGGCATAAAAGGTTAAAGGGTTAATACCGAACAGCTTGCATCCTCCTTTCTTATCACTCCCATCGGCAATTATAATTCTCAGACCTGTGTGTGCAGTATTGCACTATTGCAGACCAAAGCAGAAGACTTTGATTTCCATCCTGTTATGCCTCCCGACGGACGCAAAAAACCGTTCGTTTGAACTTTGCCAACGCGAAGTTACACCGTCTCTCAAACTTAGCGACAGTGTCAGTTCGAATTTCGGTGTGTCACGCCGACCGAAATATCTTTGCCTCTATGTGGTATTCTTGCTGTTGCGTACACGTGCTCCTCTCCTAACTGAAATATCTCATGAAGCAACTCTATCGCGCCTCCCTGATACGATGTGCCTGTGATAAAAAGAAGATCGATGCTACTCCCTGTCGATCGAATAGATAGTACTTGAAAATTGTATCGTGAATGAAATTCATGAACGTCGCTCGAGCGACACATGGCGTTTTATGGTCAGCCACTGGGCTGCAATGGGCCAATCTTCTATGAAACTTCAACACCTGTAGAGACACTTTCTTTGGGCGTTTTGTGACGCTTTTCAGTTACGGATCTGGCAGCTTTCTTGTTTACAATCTCTTTAGGGTAATCAACCCTTTGAGTGCTAAATAATTTTGTGAGATTCACGTGTTTGTTTTTCGGTTGAATTTCGCAAATCAGTTGTACACACGTAATTTTCAATATCGCTATCGTCATCTGATTTATCATTATGAAGTTTCCAAATTCATATTTAGCGGACATTTTGCACTGATCGTTGTTCATTTTAAAAGATACGAAAGTTTTAAGCTCTATGCATCGCAATTCAAAGTTGACCACATGGTTTCAGTTTCAGTCAAACGGATACAATTTCGTTTGGACAAAATTATAAGATACTATCTTTGGTAATTAAAGATATATATATTTATATAACTAATCAGAAGTAGGTTTCACTTTTTTCCGAAGCCGTTAATAAAATGAATAGACCTTCCCCTTTTATTTTATACTACCTCACGCATTGGATTTGGTAAACTTTTGTACAATTCTTTTTATATAACTTTGGTCCTAGTCTGGCCAGGCACGCAAGTTATGATGTTTCCTATAAATGGGTAGTCTGTCATGTAGCTTGTCTTGTAGAGTGGCCATATGTGTTTCGTTAAATTCCTAATGTTTTAATTCAAGCGTTCACCGTAATAGACGAAGCACTTCCGGGTAGAGGGCACGTGCTTCGAAAGTGTATGACGTGAAGAGGTGCTCGAAGAATCCCCGGAATAGGACAGTCGGTTCATAATACATCGTGACATACCCTTCTATACTCATCCATAGCACGACATTCGATCAAATTACTCGTTTCGCTAGAGGCAGGTCATAGTTCGTTATCTGCCGGTTCTCGAATCGCGGAATGCTCCCCCTGCGTCTTTATAAATTGCCTCCTATATTATGGAATAATGCCCGACTCGAATTGATAGGAGTATTGAATGCATGATAAATTGTCATCGATCATAATACCGTTGTTTCATCAGTCATGATTATTACGCACGACACGAAAATAAACCGCCATCCGATACATCGTAATGGCGTTGAAAAGGCTATTGTTCTGACGCGTTGCAGTTTTCATCATTACACGTCTTTCTCTCGTATGCGATGATTACGCGCTCCCCTTTCCTCACCTTGAATGAAATTTAATTTCCCGCTTTGCACCGCTTTTGCCTCGCATGTGGCGGCGATTAAAATTCTATTCGAGAAATCGCCATATTTTCGTTCAATTGAAGTCTGTTCACGACAATCAGGCTAAATGGAAAGTCAACGTTTTTGAAAATCGTTTTATTCGCCCGATTTGTTCCCCTTAAATCGTGGAATTTATGGATTTCTCGAAAGGAACGCACGTGACACGGTAGAATAGAAGGAATTGGCGTGTTCGTTGGAACTCGCAAGTGTTCCGAGATTACGAATCCATCGTGGCCGATCGTGGTGGAAGATGGCGAAAAACGTTTTCGAGCTAAAACGTTATTTCCAGAAGAAAGCGTACATACTTTTTCCCCTGTCCTTCGTTCATCCGTTATTTCTGCACCCGAGTCCCGAAATAACCGTACCGAAATAAAGGCTTGTTCTCGTTAGCGTGAAATTTCTTTGTAGAGCCTTGTCAAGAAACGGTGTTACGCAATCTCTTGCTGCTTTTGACAGAGTCAAAGGGGACGATTTTCAATCGCGTGTTAAGCTTTTACTATGTTTAAAATTTCATCCGAAAAATCCTTCGCGTGTAATTAAACGTTTATTAAATAAAACATGAACCGTTTAAATGAGTAGAGAAGTAATGTGAATTCCGCCGTGTACACTGTTTAATTAATTGCTAAGCAACGATCAATGTGTATTAAAATAATACAAGCTGAATGAGAAATTTCAGTGTACCAGATAAATTACCTAAGTACTTCTGATAACTTAGGGGATCATTGATCTTTATCATCATAAATCTTAAGGGGTTGAAATTTTCCGTCTTCCAAGGGTTAATATCGTACCAGTAACTTTTACCTTTAACCTGTTATTCTAAGAATATTTTACACCATCCTAAGTCGTCGTGATATATTTCAACATATGTCGTGTATACAAAATACGATAAATCTGTGATTGTAAAGCAAAACGAAGCAAGTCACATGCTTTCATTTTCGAGTTTACCTACAACTAAATATCGGACTTCGGTCGGATTGCAATCATCTTTTCAGCACAGGAAATTTATATTCGTACATTTTTCCTGTTAAACACATAAACTCTATGCTCTAGACTTTACTATGTAAATTATAATTTTCTAAAAGCGCGATTTACGCCGTTCTGCCTTAGAACCACCGAAATTGTGTCTGTCTTCGTCATTTCGAAGATTTGTCGGGAATATTATGGATGCGCTAGGGACAGGGATGAAATAGCGAATAGAGCGACACTGTCATACGATTGACAAAGAACAGGATGGACCACTCATCCAATGCTTTTCTCTTTCACCCGAATTGGGGGCTCATGAGCCCTCTTACCATTTCCATTTTTACCTTTTCGATTGTCTAAAACGTATAACTTTTGCGTTTGCTTTTACATTTTGTACATTAAAATACTTTAGAAGTGTTTATATTCTTTGTCAGTTGATAAAACGAAAGATATTCTTCCGAAAACTCTGATTTTCTAGGTTATCGGTATTTCAGAGTGTGTGACGCGAAGTCCCATAAGATGATAAGTCTATCCTGTACCTCGTCTGCGGTGGTACATCATTCATTCGCGATTTCCGGTAGCGAATACGTTGAGTAGGATGTTGGAGTTAAAGTAGTCGTAGTCGGCGGAATTTATTGGACCATCCGCGGTCTTGGGACGTGTGATTATTTGCTCGAGGCGGCGAATTTGTCGGTCTCTCCGTGACAGAGGAGAAGAATATCAATCGCCCCAAGGAATTCACGGTTTCTCCGTGAAAACTTGGTCTTCCGCCTCCCTGCAGACGTCAGGATCTGCAAGTTCTGCAGAAGCTTCGCGCGTCGAAAAGTTAACTGATTCGTTTTGCTTCGACGATACTTTGAGAACTGGGGATCATTCGGCCGTGTTGCTGGTCGATTATTATGATTAATCAAATTGAAGTTCTTCGCGGAGAATAATTAGTACGGTCCGAGCCTTGGGAGGCGACTGTTCAATTTTCTGACGGGGAATTGGCATTGATTGCGACCATCGGGAGGATATCGATTCGGTATAATTAATAGACGCAACTGCTAAGTGCTGGGTAGCGTAGAGAATTCTAATTACGCGAAGGAACGCGTTATGGCCGTTGTAATTAACGTTGAACGCGAATAAATCTTGGGCCAGTCTCGTCTGTGTTTTGAGGCAAACCTTAGATATTGTTTTAACCCATTATGGACCAACATGTTTTGACGCAACATTTCATTTACAATGTTTTTCAGTTAATTCACATCGCCGGATTCAGCTTTTTTTTTATGATAGATTTATCAACACAGGCGTCCATGGAACTTGAATAATAATTTTTCGTTATCATTTACTCTCTCACATAGATTGTTTCAATAGATTTTATAAAGCTTGAAGAAGCTACCAATAAATTGTTGCGTCAACGCAACGTTGATCCCTAATAGGTTAAACAGATATCGTAACTGTTGTAAGACAAATTTTAAAAGTTATGGTATAAGAGTTAATTTTTGTTGCGAGTAACCAATATAAATGATTACAATTTTTTTGCTTACCTATAGTCATTATCAATGGCCGGATTTGTTTTCTGGTTATCGGTAACCGAAATAAAATTTCGGTCATCGATAATGGTTACAGGCGACCAATAAAATTATAGTCGGTTTGTCGAAACTCGATAAACTTTTTTAATTGCCTAACCATTTGGAAGATTTCTTTGTTAAAATTGAATGTTGATTGCCTTTCAGTTAGACAAAAATTGATTTTTATTTAACAACTTTTTTTAACGAAACAATTTTTCATGTAACCGCTATTTGGGACCTCTGATTTTAAATGAAACGAAAAACGAAGTAACGGCAGTGAAATCGGTTATTACGATAACTAAATTAGTATAGCATTCTACTTCTGTCAATTTTACGTCCAAAGCGACCAAAAAGCTCATTACAGTAGTTGCACTGCGCGCCTTTCAAGTGCTAAGGGAGGTTTCACGAGTTTATCTTAAACATCTGCCAATTTGCTCACCGAGACGGTTAAACATGTAAAGTTCGACGATTGATCGATTTTACAACGTTGCTGTATCATGCAGATTATTATACCTGACGTTCTATCAACGACAAAAGGTTGCAGCTTAACATGTATGTATATGTAGGTTGCCGATTCATTGCCTCGATGAACACGAAAGATTTTCAAGACTTTTAATCGCGCAAAAAGCACGTAGCCGGTTTTTTATATGTGAATTGTTCCCCGTTTTGTCGGCCTCCCGATACACGATACGTGAAAACTCGCCAGAAATAATTGTACCACGTTTTACGAGAATTCGTTGGCCAGTGTTTTGTTTCCCTTTGTTTGCCAGTACACGTCGATTTTCAATATGTTTTTGCACATGCTGGTTGCTCATCCTCACCCTCCTATATTTTCCAATTATCGAGCGTTCACATGGAAACTTCGCCCTGTACGATGAGCAAATGCACCGTTTCTTAACATTTTCGAGATAGCAGATACGAATTTTTATTCCTCTGCAACCGCTGCTCAAATAATAATAGTTTTTTTTAGAACAAACTTTTTTGGGATCATGGTTTTTTTTTATTTTACCGTTCTTTCGCAGCGGAGAGGTATTTCCAAATTTTCTTCCGCTGTGTTTTTAGTTCCCGTAATATTTTTCGTAGTCGGGAAAATTCGAAGCACGGACATGTCCCATCTGAGACAAAAATGAATCTCAATTTATCGCTAGATTTACGGAACCTGTCAATTTGACGGATCTCGAATTTTATGCTTAAAGTTACAGAAATCGTAAACATTTTGTTGAGTAATCTATTAATAATTACGGTAGAATAATTCAATGAAAATGATTGAAAAAAATGAGCATAAGAACAAAATGTATAACTCATAGGTGTGGTTTACATGAAAAAAAGTAACGCGTCGGAGATACGCATCACTAGTTGAGCGTGCTGACTTCAGCAAAATCCTAGTGCTCCGTTAATTGTCCACAACAATTGTTAAATATAGTAACTCTTTTCCACGTGAAATCTAAACATCGCGATCGTGCTGCGTGCAACTGAATCGATAAAATTTCCTTTAACAGTTTGGTGTCCCGCAAAGTTCCAACCAAATCGATGAGAAACCTTAAACGTAGTCTTCTGCTAGGCTCTCCATTTCAAACAGTTTATCCGTTGCTCGATTCTGTCAGGCACAGAAGGCTTTATCTAGGAAAGTCTTGAACTTCGTCGAGGTATCTTATTAGGCGCGTGTGTTTACGCCTGTGTTGTGAACGTTTCGCGCGTGCACGTCGCGTCGGGCCGATGGAAACTCGCGCGAAAATTCATGGCGACGAGTTAAGCGAGATTAAGGTCGCGGAGGAGTTAGTAAGGCGAGTAAAATGAAATTAGAACACGAGAAGGTTCGTCGATAGAGGTTGGCGGTCTCGCGGCGACGCTTTTCGTTTCTCTTCCTATTTCCCATTTTCAGCAGTTTTGCTCGTTTGTAATGAGACTCGTTGTCAGAATTGTAAGAGGGGGGGAGAGGATTCTTCGCTGAAAATGACCCAGTCGGTTGGAAACGGAAATAATGAAGAGACCATTATTTTCTGCATAATGCGGCCCCGCTGATTTCCACGGAAATTCTGCTCGTTATTCGTCTATGCAAATGCGATACAAACCCGCGGAAAATGCAATAGTCACTCATTCGCGATCGCATCTGATGCGTAACTGAAGACCGTGGGCGGACGTGATACGAAAAACAGGAAAACAAATGCATGCATCGGAGAAGGCAAATTGTGATATTGTTCTGATCTCTGTGTTTGAAGATGCAGATTGGAAATTCTTGTATATTTTGACGTACACAGCGTGATATTCATATTTGCCCCTCATAAAAGTAAATATTATATTTGGCTTGGTATATTGGAAATTTTAGTGTCGATTGTATTTTATGAAATAGCCTGGTATGGTGATTAATTTCTCCTCCGTTGTTAAGTGATTGCATAATAAATTCAACGGGATCTCGTTTTAGCCATTTTGAGTTTTTATAACGTCGTGTGACTTGAAAGTTGCATAACTTGTTTATCGGTATCCTTTAAACGTGTTTGATTTCGTTATTATTGTATAATTGTGTTTTATTTGTACACTGTTAGGAGTAAATCGTGCGATTTACTTATACGTATCGTCTAACGATAATCCAAACTCGGTACATATATTCGTATTCTTCGTTCTCATGCTAGATTCGGAAACATTCGAGATCTCGAATCATCTCACCATTCGAAAATGTTCAAAAGACTGAAAAGATAAGAAAAAGTTCATAGAGTCGCAAATATTATTCGTTGCCATTGTAATGCGGTTTATACAATTTCGTTTACTGTACAGAGTTCGGTGAAATTTCGGCTCGAAAAGTATATGTGTCCTGACCGATGTGATGGAAGATTTCAGTTTGAAGTATCGTAGTACATTAGAGCAAATATTGCCATTGAATATTTTATGGGCAAATAGAATATCTGTCATAAGGCGCCTGTGTTCGAGTGCTTATTGAATGCTGTACTTGGAAATACTCTTTTATATTGTTATACTAACGGGCGTTAACCTGTTGAATAAGCCAATATCTCCTAGATCTGGAAAAAAATCTCATCTCATCTCGTCTCGTCTCGAAATTTTTGAGATCTCGTACACTCCTGTCTCATAGCCTTTCATCCCTTTGTAACTCAGGAACGTAACCCTTGCGTTCGCATTCCCGCTTCTGAAAGCATTCGCGAACGGTACGGAAATAGTTGTTCGCGAATTGCTCAGTCCACAGATTCGATACATGGTTGTTTCTGACTAATCGTGTGTTCGCACCTCTTCGCGGTATAAATCTGGCCTTAGACTCGTCGTCGTTCGGAGCCAACGAGCGACGCGGCGTTGAATTCTACGAAAATACAAATCACGATTCGCGTGCCACGGATCAAGCGAAATGGGAAATTAAGTCTGAGCATTCCATTGCGAGCGCCATAGCGGTGTTCTGGTTTAGTAAGCAGAAATTCAGTTAACCACGGCGGAGAATTCCTCTGGCGGGCCGATTCTTATTTGGGAACGATGACTTGTCGCTGAAGCTACCTTGCGACAGGTTGGAACACGATAAACTGACGAAGGAAACGATAACGACCACAGCAGATTTATGGCATCTTCAGCAGGGTCATTAGTTTATATAGAGGCTTGCAAAGCGCGGCCTGCGAAAGGAATTGTCAGTTCGCGGTCGTAAAACTTGGGAACCAGGTCTGTAGTTCATTCTGTATTCCAGTACGGAATTGTGGTTACGATTTTAAGCATTCGGAAACAATTTGGTGCAACTTAACCTTTTCGCTGCGACTCTTAGCAATAACCCTTTCAATGCTATGGGCGCACAAAAGAAATACAGTTGTATATTTCAAGTATTTAAAGAAATACATAGGAGTTTCAATCATTTTATGAACGTCAATTAAATTTACATTTATTGTGCTATACAAAAGACAGTCTAAACAATTTCGAATGTTCCTTGTTTTTCTGGTAAAGATTTATAGCAGCTTTTATACACGTGTTTCGTTAAGAATATTGTAATATGTTCATATGTAAAGATAATATTACTTGCGTGTGTTTAAAAATGGTGTTGGAATTAGTATCATTAGTAATGTTACATTGGTTTGAAAATACTGTGATAGATAATTACGTGGTCTGTTTTAGCCCTGTATACTTTAAAAATTCTCTAAATGTTCAAAAAGGTCTCTAAACTAAATATTTACCATTCAATCTGATTACATGTGCGTTCCACGTAGCGGAAAGGTTAATTCGCGTGAGAAGGTTCAGGGGCCATTAAAAGTATAATTCGTGGCGTTAGATATACCTACCTATAGAAATGAAATTCCTCCGCGAACGAGTATTTCGAGCAGCGTACAATCCCGCGTTTTCCCCACTTTTTAGTTTAGAAAGTCGCGTGTACGGCTAGAAAATCGTAGTCGGCGCGAAAAATCCCGTGTACGAAATACCCTCTCGTCGCATTCCTAACGCATTCCGACGAGTTTGCTATTGCAGGTAAAGAATGTCGTTCAACCGAGTAACACTTCCTCTAAATATTGGACAAGTTGTCGTCTTGGGTTCGCAGTAGAAGCTGCAACACGTTGGCGGCGTGCATTGTTCTGCTCTAATAATTGCGTTCACATTCAATTGGACGGAACGAAAAGGTTCTGCTACGCCGACAATGATTTAGCATCGACTGGATAGCTGATTACATCTAGACTAGTCTATACGTTGACCAAACGTAATGAGGTGACAGCTTTGCGCCGTCGCAATATTACGTTGCCCAAAATTGTTCGACTATGATGGACCGCAACTTCAAATCTTGCGAATAGATTTGTGAAATACAGTGGAACGTCGATTAACCGATTTTCGGTTATTCGAATACAGAATGACTCACCTGCAATGGTTACAAAAAGTATTTGCATACCATTGGATTTAGTTTGGTATTTAAACGCTAATTAATTAAGATTGAATATATTAATTTTCCGATAATTTAATTGTAACTTTAACCCTTTTGCTGCGGCGGATTTTAATCAAGGAATATGGAGAAGTCGCCGAAATATTAAATTGGATTATATTAAATTCATATTCTACTTCCACTTCTTTCCTATTCTTTAAACGACAAAAAGTTTTAAATGTTTCCAGACGCCAGTAGTGTTTTTGGTAATCAAAATTAATCAACAAAATACGCTGTGGGCAAAATAACAGTGAATGAAAGGGTTAAGCAACTATAAAATTCACTGTTGTGGAAATGAAACGTGGAACCTAATCGAACAACGATTCATTAAAAGATTGAGGTATAAACGAAGACTTTTGTAGCTGCTACTTGCACTTTGCACGTATTCATTTTCTCCCGTTCCATCTTTCTGTTTCTTTCACTCATCTCAGGATCCGCTTACCCAAAACTTTGCATAGCCACGCACCCTCCGTTTGCACACCAAACACTCTTCAGTCACGCGCCAGTTCATAAACATTCACGCGACATTCTGTTTCCTACACTATGTTACATTTTTAGAACACGCTATGAATTCCAATTCGAGGTGAAGGTTATTCTCTTGATAAGATAAATTGATGAACCAATTACAAAATAGTAGATTACTTATTGGTACACTTAACACAGTAGTATCCCAATGCATAGCGAAGTTAAAGATCCGTTAGGTATTGCATTGGAATGGGAAGAGAAAACAAACAAATAAATATAAAAGCTATAGAAATGTTTATGTTAAGAGGAATTCGCAACTTGGTAGTATCCAAACTTATCTAGTTTATCTTTTATATCATATTTTTCTTACTAGGTGCGTATTTTTACGCAAAAGCTATCCGTGTTTGAAAATAGCTTGCTTTCTAGTCGAAGTATAACCCAATCGACAATTTGATTATCGGAACATATTTGTCCCCCAATTAATTCGGATAATCGACGTTCCACCGTATTTGTTACCTAAATTTCTCCAACGGAAACTTCATCGAGTCTTCAGAGAGATCTAATCTCAAAGAATTTTTCCGTGTCGTCCGGTTTTGAGCGAAAGGAGGTCGCAGAAAAAGTTCTGCCAATCATCTTCTGCCATTTAATCGTTAGAAGATATTAGAAAGTATCGAAGCACTGAATTTTTCCATCGATACGCCTAACCGTTCACCGAGTATTAATATTAGAGAACGTGCAGCGAATAATGTCTTAAGATGGTAGAGTAATACTAGGATCCTGTCGCGATCGATATTATAATTTCTTTCACCGATAAAAAAAATTCGGTCCCCTTCTTCGTGGGCCACTCGTCGAGTTCTCGAGTACTTTAATATCCATTCATATCCCCATGCCAGTTGCAGATTTTCTATTCCCCTCTCGTTTCGTTGCGAACTTCTTCTTCTTCTTCCGGTTTTTATCCGTTTCATAATGGAGACACTCGAACCAATCGAGAAATAGAGACTTCATTAACTAGTCAACAGATACGCATAGCTTTATAAGCTGCGAATTCGTAGAACTTATATCTCGAACAGCTGTTGCGTGGCTGGCCTAGCTAATCCAAAGTGACGAGGCTAATCGCCGCTATTAACGTTATTATGCTTTGGTAGACTCCTTGATATCTTTCGGAGCAATCCGGCCTACCAAAAACCATAATGCAACTAAATGGATGGTGTAAATACGATCTAATTTGGTGCATGTAATTGCTTAGAGAATTCGTAGGTAAAAGGGGTCAGCTCTACTGCTTTCTTCAGGTTACTTTCGACCCAACCATAATTTTGTTTTTCTAATGCATTTCCTGCTTTTAAAACATCTATAAAAGAACGTTTGCTAATGTTTAATAGACTAACCCTATGCATTAATATATATGTAATGATAATAATAACTTCCAAATGGAAGCTTCTCTTTCTTAGAATCATCAAAGTTCCCTAACGAAATAAGGATGGGAATTGAATAAAATTTGGAGGAACGCAGCAGGGTTAAACGCTGAGGCGATCCTCAGCGGCCGCGAGTAATGTAAAGCTTCCGGGGAGCTCCTACGTGTGGTAAAATTTCGTTTTAGCGATTATCTTGTCTGATATGAATTGCTCATAACGAGCAGAGTGTAGCGAGAAGTTGTAAAATTTAGATGGGACCTCAAAGCTTACAAATTTCGGGTGTGGTCGCATTGAAATTGGAAGGCATACGATGGGATAAGAAATGCTGAATCCTCAGTTCGTGAAGAATTGGAGAAGATTGTGTAGTAGCGATGCTTTGGCGCCAGCACCCATGGGTGCTCGCGAGGAAGTTGATTGCCAACGCCTGATTACCTTCGAGCGATGGAGATCCTCTAAATTATGTAGGAACGTAGATGTATTGTCGTAAATATAACAGGATAAGTAATAGTCGTTAACCTTTAGAGGGCCGGAAAGCCATTATAATGGCTACAGGTATCGGTGCATTAATTACCTTTTAAATTTATATAAAGTTGTATATTTATGTGCTTGAAATATTGGTTCGTGAATCGGGTGACTGGTATACCGATTCTCTGAAAGTGCAAGGCTTGTACTTTGCATGTAAACATACTAGTTTTGGAATAAATTTGTTCGCTTGTATTACGCCACTTGCCGCAGCCTTCTACAGGTTAATATTAGAGTAGCTTTTAGTTATGGTTTCTAAAATATACGAAGGACATGTTTAAGGGGACCCTAAACTAAAACATGGCACTTTTAACGTTAACCCTTTCAGTGCGTCGGATTTGAATCAAATAAATAGAAGAGATTTTTGTATTTTAACAAATTTAGTCCACTATACTGCTAATATAGTTTACTATTTATAAAATATGCAGGCTATAATTGCTAATAAATACCTAGCAATTTACTCAATTCGCTATTTTATTTCCTAGACCTTTAAATTATATTGGAAATAGGCTAAATATTCACCAATTTTGACACTAGAACTACTCACGATTAAAGTATACTTCCTTATATACCAGAAAAATAAAAATGATAGACACTTGCAAAACGTATGTAATCGAAATGTAATAAATCTTTATTTATATTTTGTACAGAAAATCATGAAACATTCTAAAAAAAATGCACCATTGTATCTTTTTTTTGTGGTAAATTTGTGCCCTGTCATATTGACTGGTTCGGTTTCTAGTTCTAGTGTTGAAAATAAATTGGTACTGTAGCTTCCACAATATAGCGATGTCGTATAATTCTTCAGATGTCAAAAAGACCCGTATCGGTTACCGATGGATTCTAAGGTGACATTTACAACCTTGCCCTTACCTGCGTCGGTTTTATGTCACTTAGCATGGCTTGTTAACCGATACGGGTCTTTTTTGACGACTGAAAAATTTTACGACCTCGCTAAATCGTGGAGACAACGGTACACCTAATATATTGTACAACGTAAAACAGTAAATGGGTGTCTCTAATGCGTGCAGCAATTAAATAGGGTGGGTTGATAGGGTGACACGGTTGTCGAAGCGCGTGCGGCCCTAGGTGCGGTTATTCGAGTGGGTCCCCAGTCCCCAGCACCTAAGGATATAATTTATGAGTTTACTATATGGGTTGTAGGTATCGATTCTACTGTACAATGTAGTACAAGCTTAGGCGTCCACATGCTAGCATTCCTGGCGAGGTCGTAATACTAAAGTTTGCGTATATTTCGCCTTAATTTTGCCAGCATCTACTACCCAGTTACCGTAGAAAAAGCACGAGACGTTGCAGAACTTGGGTCGCTCAAGAATGTTATAATATTTATCGGGAAATTTCTCTGCTCACCGAGAGGCGGATGCAACTAAGGTAAAAAGTTCTTCGAGGTCAGCTTTTTGCAGCCTTGAAAAAGGGGTAATAACCAGCTGGTGAAAGACTCGAGAAATTATGTTGCAAATTAACGGTTCATAAAATGTAACCTTGGCATGGCCGAGACTAATGAACGATAAGAAAACACAGGGGCGGAGTCTAGGAGTTAGGGGATGGAGTTACGCGTTCCTTCTTTCGATCGAGGGCAGTGGTTTTTTAAGTAATTTGCATCGACGCAGAATTCAGTCGTTACGCAGAAGCATAAACATTGTTCTTGCGGTTAATCTCTTTATTAGCACGTGGCTGGCAAGCAGCCAATAAACTTACTTCATGGTTCCGAGACCAACGCGTCTCACCTTGTTTTAGCTTCGTTTTACTTCGTTTCTTACGCACTTGACGCCGTCAAATGTATCTGGTTTTTCTTACAATTATCATGATCAATTATGCATTTCGTGTTCGAATAATCGATGTTCTTGTATATATTTCCATTTCGTTTAATCTCTTCACTGTGATGCAATATTCATGCAACCGTTGCTGTGAAACATTAACGTAACCACAAATACGCGCATAGTTTACGTGTGCAAAGTAGTTGTGAACAAATTAATCTGAAGCGTGGAATAATAAAACGTGGCATTACAGTTAAAATGAACCACCAAATTTGTTATATAATAGCAAGCTAGGGAGTTAATGTGTTATACAAAATTTACTGACCAAAAGTTTGGAATCATTATACGTATACACTATAGTCCGAAAGTTTGAAATCACTCCCACATTATAAAATAACAATTCAGTTCGCATTTATCGCAGTGCCATAGAAACAAGCATTCTAATCACTCTTATCACCTCAGCCCTCTCTTATACAGTTAATCCAATAGTCTATCATATTATTTTACCGATTAAATTATTACTTCAATCCGATTCATCTCGGACTATTATATTTTACACACTCAACAAAGATCAACCTCACAAAAACACGTTCCTCGATGCGTCCATGCAATGCGAATTCTTATTAGCGACGCATAAATTCGTATTTCCCAATGTTGCGTCTTAATACAAGACCACGAATAAATTGAATTTCCGCAAGACACACAGTTTCAAATGCAGTTGCACTCGTATAAGGAGCACATAGCGTGATCGCTATCGCGTATTGCCATCCAGTCGTAAAACGACACTGGTGAAAACGAACGCAGGCTAAATCGAATTGTTCGCGTTCCCCGATGGCGGAAATGAAATCGTGGCCGCGAATAGAAAATTCGCGTATTCTCTATCGCGATGCCGGACAATTTATCGGAACGCGCGGGGCGTTGACGGTGGTGTGTATTTTTTTCGTCGGGGTACGATCCATTGAGCGTGAAACCACGTGGTTGGCGTACGGCCAATGTTGAGTTATGTTTATAACAACGTATTACACAGTTTCTACGTGGGATCCACCGTGCTTCGTAAGTGCGTTACTATGCGGTCTATACGACAACGACGATGCGACACGCCGCGCAGTCAGAAATCTTGGACCGCATTCCCGCCGATTCTGTTATATACCTTCCTCCTCGCCTTCTTTTCTTCCTCTACAAGATTTTGTTTGGCCAGCTGCCCATCACAACTCTTTTTACTCGCGTCCTACTCCACCCTTGTTTCTGGGAGAATATGTGGAAACGTTTCATGAACCGACATGGTCATGACGGTAAGCTTGTCGATAGTTAGAATCTGTAATGCATTTTGCAATCTGTAGTGCCTTTAGTTGTTAGGTACCCATTCATGGGCGCATACTCAGCGTGCATGGTAAAAGAACCCATTGCACAGTGGTAAAATAGTGGTTCTAGCTGGACAAAATTATTGTAGAATAAGTGTAGCTCTTTGTGACTTAATAATTATTATTTCATTGACCAAATATAATCTCTTTCTAGTAGTAAAGAATTAGAATTGAAAATTGTAACATAAAAGCTATTTTTTCTTTAATGTTTCTGTGTTTATTAGTTTGAAGGGAATAAAAGTACATATTTGTTAAAAAATGTAAGAAACGAGATATATGATTTAGATTCGTTCATTAGAATTTCTGAAAAAAATCGTTCTTGTTCGGCTAGAATCAGCATTTTTGCTACTGTGCCACGTCTTCCTAATGGAGTCGTAAAATAGAAACTCCTTATTCACCGTAGCCTGTGTATCCTGCAAAGGTTAGAAAGAGCTCATTATACGAGTTCCATTAACGGTACAGTTGATCAGATGTACATTTTACGTTTGTATATATATATATATATATTTAAATCAGCAATCAGAATGTCTACGTTCTACATGTTGTAAGCCATTGTGTTGTGAAGAGTCTAAATAACTTGACTTCCTTAGCGACGCAATGAGGAGACTTCTACTGAAGAGTCCTCTTAAACTGTAGATTTGAAGTTGTCTTAACTCTGGAACTTAAACGTTATTCATTAAGAGATTTACCTATACATACCTATAGAATCTCCAACGTTTATTCGACTGTTCTACAGCATTACAAATGTTAGCTCTGATTTTGTTCAATAAATATGAATAACGAAGCATATTTATTGCTAGCTGTATTTAACCTTTAGCATTGAATAGCGTTGACTAGTTCAATATAAATGCACAGAATTAATTTCTACGCCTAATATTTTTTAAACTAAAGCGTTAGGATTGCAGTTATTAAATTTTGTATGTGGGTTTCCCTGTTTATATTCTCCTCGTCGCTGTGGTAGACCAGGAAGGAAGTGATACGCATTTAAATAAAGTTATCGCGATGGTCAAGTCGATCAATATTCCACGAAGAGGGGGACCAAATCGATACCCCTTTTTTACGATGTAACGTTCGATTTGTCTAGGATTATTCTTTCGCGAATAATCCAGCAGAATGCGCTCAAAGTTCTCTCGAGCGAGTTGGGCGTTAATCTTATTAGAAGGGGAACTATTCTCTTAATGTCTCACCTTTCGAATACTTGGCACCCTGTGCCGATTCTCGACGCAGCGAAGTATGAACGGAAAGTTAGAAATTGAGGGGTGGAAAAGGGGCGCATGCCATATCCAACAGGGTTGAATGTAAAGGAGCGCTTCGGATTTTAGGCAACGATATAGGTACGAAAGTAAGCATAGCAAATTAAATAGCAAGTTTCAAACACCGTCTTTATTTTCCATTCATTGAAGTATCTTGATTTTTGTAGAAATCATAAGACCACAGTTTTGCAATCTATTTTCTCGATTATCGAACCAGCTTCTGTTGTCAAGTAGATGGGATTTTTAATTTAATGAGCAATGGATTTCATTGTTACCTGTTTTAGAGTCGTACTTGTGAAATATTGGTGCATAATGCGCATTAAAATTGAATGATCCCCAGACTCCATTGCGTCTATCTTTAGAAATAGATCACCGAAGCATTGAGAGAAATTCGAATTGATATTTAAGCGACATTTAGCAGCTGCCTTTTCAATGCAAAAGTTCGGCTAATTGGAGCGGCTGCGACGAATAATGAATGTTAATTTCTAACAGAGACTCGACATTCAATTACACCGCCCTTTTCATTACCTCTTCACGAATTTTTCCCCGGACGATTCCTATCCAGGTGAAATATTTCCGAGTTTCGGCGAGCATTGTCGCAATCGATCGGATTATTTCCGGTTAAAGCGCGATTACGTAAGCGAGACCGTAAAATTTCGTTCCGTTATGATTAAACAGCGTTTCCGTAGAGTATGCGCCGTCAACTGAGATCGTAAATTACGAAAATGAAATTACTTTCGTAAGGTTATCGCCGTCGACGATATCGTTCATTATAGGAAATTTGCATACACTCAGAATATAATGCTCCTTCGATTCCCTCCAACGTTATCATCTGCGCCACCAATTGCATCCGATTATAGCTTGATTTATCGCCGTGTTTCTACTAGCAAAAATTTCGCTCCGCCGGAATAAATTCGTACGTTGGAATTGCAAAGCCGAATGTTTGAAATATTAGAATTTCTGAGAATGAGGAGGTGCCGCTCTCCTGCACGTGCCATCAAAGTTGGAAAATTGAGTCAGCCTCCACTCCCACGCCTCACGTTGGAATAGTAATAGTACACTTTAGCTACTTACTAGTTTCTTCGAATGAAGATACACTGTCATTCAGAACTTCCACGGCTATGCGAAATTTTACAGTATTTTTCATAGAAATTTTATCCTTGTATGTTAAAATAATATTACGTAAGCATAATTTAAGGGTGGAATTTGAATTATTGGAATGAATGGCTAATTTACGGTACATTAAATCGTATTACACTCTTCACGATTTGAAATGTTTAACCCTTTGGCACTGTAACGAAATGATGAAGAATAAGATAATGGTGATATAAAGAATGTTCGTTTTCTCTATCGCAACATTTTTCTGCTTTGATTATTCGATGTACAAAATATGCATCTTAGAATGGAACCTAATTGAAGGGTTTCACCTTCGAAATAAAATAGGTATCACTTTACTATACTTTTGCATATAAAGTATAAGCATTGCGTATAGATAATAAGTATCCCGAATTTAGTAATAATACTTGTAACTATTTTAATGGAACTCGGTGTTGCACAACTTACTAACAAAGAAACATCGGAAATAGTAAATAAGTCATCCTTATCTTGTACCATTCCTACTTGTTACAAAGTGCAAATTACAAAGTCGAAAGTGACATTTATATCATCCGAATTTGTTTAGTAAATTTTCATGAAAACGATTCCCAAGCTATATCCTTTTTTTTATCTACTTTTCATTAACTCATTGTCAGTCGTTCTTTCGAAAAGAATATTCGTTGTATAATTCCACGTTGCTCGAGCGTTTGAATCAATGTAACGCTATTTTAATGTACGACCGAAGGAATATTTGAATATAATAAACTGCATAAGCGTTCGATCGTAATACGTTAAATAATTTATCGATTTGGCAAAGGGTACTCGAAATGGGTGTGCTCCATTGAGTGGCAGTGTACACGTATAACTCGTATTATTCCTTGTCTCAGAAGTTTAGGAACAAGATTCCATCTCGCGGTAATTTATGACCATAATACCCAATTCAAGTTCAAATATATTACCGCACGCTTCGCGCGAGTTTCTCAGTTTCGTTTAAATCCTATTTAAAGCGGTCAGAGAGGTGTGTTATTTCCTGACAATCGATCGAGCCGGTATTTCGCGTACCGCTTTAAGGGTTCATCTAGGATATCCAACATCTACCGCCCCTAAACTGTCCGCTGCCACTATTTTCGTCGCTTTGGGTGCTGTCGTAAAAAGACGCGTAGACGTGTATTAATAGATTGCCCGAGAGTACGCATCCCCGGTGACATCGCGTACTATCGAAATTCAGCCAAAATCGCAGCGTGAATTTCTCTTATGCAACCGACCAGTACCAGAAACGATCAAACGAAGCGCGCGTGTAGTTATGCGGAAGACGAATGGCTCCATCCCATAAGACGATATCGTGGAGAGCAATTGAATCGGAGATTTTCAAGGAACCTTGTTTCCATTCAAAACACAGCCAGCTTACTGCTGCACTTTTAGTTCCTTTCTCTTTATAACTGCATCTGTTATTCCAGCTCCTTACGAGCGTTTCAGTTGCTCATAAATATTTGTCGTTGGGATACATTATGGGGAATTTTACTAATACTATTGTGGTGTCTGTTTCAGAATCACGAGTACGGCGGGTACGGAGACGAGCCGCGACGTAAAAGGTATGTATACGGAATTATTGAATTAAGTTAAGGATTTTATTAGGCGTGCAAATAATAGACCGCGCAAAACAGTTAGGAGATTATTATAAGTCCTTAAAGTCTTGAAACACTTTCTCAATATCCAGTATATACATTTTCAATTTAACCCTTTGTGCACCGCTGTCGACGAATAGCCACCCAATCGCTTTTGGTTTTCTGGACACGTCAAGATTTTTGAAGCCAAAAAATTAAATTAATATCGTGAACGAACACTCGAACGCTCTGGGGATTTGATGGTGTGGAATTCGAAATCTTGGAAATGTAAAGGTTTGCAATTTAATACCAAAAATAATTGCTTAAGTGTTTTTATTCTCCGTTTGCAAATGGTTAATCCGATTACTTATACGATATTGTAAAAAAGATTGATTTTAGAACCGGAATTGAAGTAGTATAATGGCTGCAACACGTGCCCCTTTAATTAATTTTGAACAGAGTATTTTAAATTACGATATTTTAGTTAATAGGGGTGGTGTACTAACTGAGTGCCTTTTATTTAGTATTCATTGCAATCGAATAAAAATCCAAAATAACAAACGTTATTTTGATGATTTTTTGTCATCAGCCGTTTGCAAAAAGAAAGAAGAAAATATCGATTTCGGGTCGATTAAATCGTTAAGACTTTAAACGCCAAAAGCACTAAATTATTAGATTAACGTCTTCAGATTTTCTCATTTGTTATTACGATAAATTCAGATATTTTCTCATCGTCCAAAAGTTCTACTTCACGGTTTATCGCATATATTACGTTGTCCATAAATCGAGCTTGAATTTTGTTTGAAAAGGCACCGAATTAATGTACCCAGACCTTAGTAAGCGACTCGACGGTTCGCGATGCAAACATAAATGATAAAGTAATTGGTGATAAATTAGGATCTCTGGAGTGTTGATAAATTTAACGAGCGTATTAGAATAAGGTGAAAATAAGAGAAACTCTGAACTGGCCTATTAAGAATTTATTGGACTTTATTTCTGCCTTTTAAAATATTGATAACGCTCGAGCTCCTCCGTATCGTTCGTATTGTTTACTTCGAATGCCCGGCTGGCAGCTTCTCTTTTCTTTGTCCTATACCCTTTCCTTGTCCAGAAAAGGCGTCCAGGTAGGGCTTATCCCATAATACGCCTTGTTTTCGTCTTGCATATGTTTCAAAATGCATGCATTTCTGCTAACAAGCGCATAATTCTTCAATCGCTTTGAATATCGTGTTAATTATAATACCGTGTATGTAGACACACACAGTCGTTCCTATTGTGTCCCCATTTAACAATTGATGTTATAATGTCGCATAGCATTGACCGATTCACTCGCGCCTATACCAGTTCGTTTCGTTCAACAATGAGGTCCCGCTAGAATAATATTAATATTCCCCCATTACTCTCTAATTGATACTACGACGAACACACACACAGAAGGTATCAACAAACGTAGGCCTTCGAAACACCTTCCAAAAGAAATTAGTCAACTAATCCGTATGAACTCGAGCCAGACTCCAAGTCACAACAAGTTAAAGTATTTTGACGTAAGTTTCGAAATCGTTCTGATTCACCCAAGTCACATCGCATTGGGAAACGCCGCGTCGCGTCGCGTCGTTGCCTAGAGAACGAAATACACGTTTATTCCCTCGTCGGAAGATTGCATTCGCGAATGAAAGTTAGCGCGAGTTCCATAGAGAGACGGATATCGCTTGATATCGAATTCTCGCTGCTCTGAATCACACTTAATGCTCGAGTTAACTTCTTATTATTAGACTTGGCCCGAGCCAGGACTTCGGATCAGTCTGAAACTTCGGTCACCATCTGCAACGTTTTAATTAATTTTCGACGTATGCGTTTGAGGAGGTCTCTCACTTGTTCCACGTTATCGTTGGCCAATTTATTAACGGAGGGCCAAGACCAACTCTTTAATGTAAGTCATTGGTGCTAACTGTGCGTTGCTGCTGTGAATAAAACATATATAAAAATGTTTGGATACTTTTATAGCTTCTAAACTCTGCGAATCCAAAAAGCATTGGGAATTCTAAACATTGGAAATTCAAAGCTTTGGAAATTCTGAACTATGGAAGTTCTAAACTGTAGAAATTCAAACCATTGGGAATACTAATAGCTTTGGAAATTCAAAGCGTTGGAAATTCGATGCTTTAAGAATTCGAAAATTTGGATGATGTGACGTGTGATGTAAATGCAGAAACGATGTAAATGCTGGTGTAAAAATCGAGCAATATAAAACGACTCTTACAGATTTCAGAAATATTCTTGAGAGAAAGAATGTCGGTCACGAAAGGGTTAAATTTATCCTATAGAGTACGCAATTATAATTCATCACAGAATTATCAGGTTTTCATAAAAAACAATAGAAGGGTTAAAATTGTATTTTAGTTTTTATAAGTGAGATCAACTGGATTTGAAGAAAGAATGGTATGGATTTAATTTTGACGAGCGTTATATCTTGTTTTCGCGGCACAAAGAGGGCGAAGACTAAGGAGACGGAGTGGATCGATAGATAGAATTTTTTTATCATCTCTCTGTCGTTTATTTTCTTCATTTGCCTTGGAGTTTGAGGCTTTCGAGAGGGGCGAGGAGTTGAAGTTTAATCATTTAGAGTAGAAGCAACAGATTCGCCAGAGAATTGGCCACTTTGAATTGCAGAACCAGAACACACCGGTCCCCTCTTCTTTTTCTTTTCGCGGAAAAATGGTAGGCAGTTGAATTTCCAATTGGTTGCAAAACGGGACCAAGTGGCGGAGGAAGGGAGAAAGAGGGGGAATACACTGATGTCAGGCATGAAAAATGTATAGCCAGCTATCCATCAATAGGTGCTTCCCTTTCGCTGTATCGCGGCCGCGTTGAATCTCGGAAGGAAATTACAGGGGTGCGATTTTTCCTTCCTGTTTCTCTTCATAATCGAATATCGCGAACCTTTCGCTCGCGCCTGGTCTGATTTAATAAAAAAAATTCACCAACTGCGCACCGGCTGATGTAATTTCACTGCAATTCAACGTGTCGTCTCCCCCCCCCCCCTTCCTCTGTGGAAATGCAAAATTTTTCGCACCGCTTGCTAAAAAAACTCGCTAAAAGTCGCATGATGCGATATAACCGAGATATATCGAGTTAGCTTTTCCAACGATTAAATTGTTACCATTATCGTGCGAGTTTATCGCGAGGGAAAATCGTTACACAGACGAGGTACAGAATAGGGTGGATGTACCAATTATTGTCACTTTAAGGTTATCGCGTAACTTTATTTAACTATTTTCGACATTATTTATCCCAAAAATCGTACCAGTTTAGAGCATAATATCGTACAACGTCCCTTTTATTTCTGAACATTTTTTTATATGTTGATTATAATGTATTAGTTATATATAAGATGATAGGTCTATCCTGTACCTCGTCTATGATTGCTATGTGTTTACCTTTAACACGTTCACTGTCACGTTACACAATTGGTAATAAATGAATTTCATTAAAGTAAAGATTAATGACATTCATTATTGACTGGTGTTCCATAGCTAAGGAAGGTAACTAAAAAAATTATATGTGAAATAATAATTGCTAACCAAGTCTATTTCTTGGCCTTAAGGGTTGAAATTAATAAACTATCTATCTATTACCTACGTTTACCTTAATGTCTGGACAATGGGCGTGTATAAAATACTGAATGGGACGAGCAAAAGACTAATGGTGTTTCGTTTTCCTCCTTTTCTGTTACAGAGAAGACAATAATAAACCAAATCACGTTCTCCTCTTCACAATTATCAACCCAGTCTACCCCATCACTGTGGTAAGTGTTCCTTTGAAAGATCTATATATTATTACTCGCGTAGACACCGGCTGCGGCGCCTAAGTGCGTTTGTTAATCGAGTATGATTAAACGCACACGCTCCTCCGGTGCTTTGAACTCCGCACGTATCGTATTTTGTCCTCGTGATCTCAGCCCAGTCGAAGTATCGTGATTCACCGCGTGCATTTTCGCTGAGCGTGTTGAATGTTAGTAAACGGCGAGCCTTTGCATTCCGCTCGTAATTGGCATACGCGTGCAAAAGCGGATCAAAAGAAATAAAACGGAGCACGATAGGTATGTAAAATCGCGGGACGATCGAAACAAGCGACACTTAAAAATTGAAATGCTCCAGTGCAGGAGAGATGCATGTTACATTCACGGTGGTGTGAAACATGCATTTCGCGGCCCTCGATTTTATTAGAAACAACAAAATGGAATTTAACCCGTTGCATGATTGATTGAGTATATATACGTGATGACTAGACAGAGCTGATCTTTATGTGGTTATAGGAAATTTAAAAGTGTAATTTAAGACATGTAAAGGATGCATGCAGTACTTAACCCCTTGACCTACGCTTATTTTATTACCTACGTATTCTAGTATTAGTCGAACATTGTTTTATAAGTTAAGTTTTAAATATTACAGGCAATTTTTATTTAACAATCCCCAATCTTATAAAATAGGGCTAGAATTAGAGTTTAAATTAAATTTTATCTCCAATAGTATTCGTTTTAGTTGAAGTTGCAGGCATCATGTGTAGAACGAGTGTAACTCGTTATTGCAGAGAAAGGGTTAAAATGTATGACATATCGAAACTACAGGTCATCTTATTCGAACATTTAGAAGATTGAGTGAATCAATATTTAGCTTCCCCTCCTTTATTTGTGTTTGTGAAAATATGAAGATCCGCGGTCTAGTCATGAACAAAGTTGATTAATTGCAGGAAGAATGTGTATGTACACGGATCGTCAAATTTCTTGTATACTTATGTCACATATGTTGACTTTAGTATGCTGATTATGATACACAGTGATTCACGAAATTGATTAAACACTTACATTGGCTATATTTCTTATTCGATCAATATGCGATCACAAATTACGAAATTTTGAACATATAATGTAACATGTAATTTAACCTTGTTAGAGATTAAATTGTACTGAAAAAAATTACTTATAAAATAATCTTATAATAACGTTGCAATTCGATCGATTTCGCGAGTCGTAAAAAAGATCGTAAAATATTAAGTGTACCAATGAATAATCCACTTATTTTGTTACATTCAATCTTTACTTTAAAAGAAAGTGAAACAGCTACCCTATCTTAAATATAATTACTGTTACTTATGAATTCCTGTTCGAAAGAATACTTCATCGTTCGCTGAAACCAATTTATGGGTCCACTTAAAAATAATAGAATATTTATCGGTACGCTTAATTGATAAAACATAGAAAAAAGAATGGCTTGGATAAAACTGAAAATCGTATTGAAAGGAAAAGACGAGGCAAAAGTTGTTGCCTCGTACGTTTCACAGATCATTGCACTGCATTTTATTTCTGTTTATGCGCCGATAATTTCCCCAAAATTTATAGCATTGTGGCACATGCCTATTTTGCGCTAGGATCCTTAGTTATCCGTGGCGTGCGAAAAATGATCCGCAAAATACATAAAATATCGAAAGAAGAAGGGTGGGGGAAGGAATGGAGTTTGGATAAAGCTGAAAAAGTATTGAAAGGGAAAGACGGGACAAAAGTTGTTGGCGCAACGCGAGCACCATACATTTCACAGGCCGTCGCACTGCATTTTATTTCTGTTTTGCGCCAATAATAGATGAGCCCTGTCGCTGTTTCTGTCTCTCGATTGGTCGATGCCTGTGCGATCTGGCATTGTTCGCACTCCATCCATTCGCGCGTCCTCGCATAGCTCTCCGGTCACAATGCTTACTTCGCTTTTTTTTTTCATTTTTGTCGTTATCTCCACGGACTAATTAAAGAACTCTAAACTAATGGTTTTTATGCCCTGCAAGGTGTGACGTCGATTTGTCCTGTATTTCTTTTTGGCTTTCCTTCCGTTTCTGTTTTCGCTGCGCGCCACCGTTTATCGTTCCGCCGTCTTACTTACCTCTAATAGAAGCGCATGCTTTAATTATCCCGAGTTATTCGCGACATTGACGAAAAGTAGAAAGAAAGTCCAGTCATTTGCAACGATATACAATATCTCACAAGAAAAATATATCTTACGCCACTGAATCCGGGGAGATAAGAAATGATCGGACGCATTTAAGGTCCGAAGGATGCATCGTCAATAATAAATTGATTTTCCTTTTGACGATGCGTGGAACTAACGCGAATCAGAATATCATACGATTTCATCAGTCCAGTTAAATATGTCCAAGCGAGGCTTTAAAAATAAAATACATTATTATGTGCTAATATGTAATTATGATTATAATAGTGGTTAATTATTTATGTATATATTAGGTTGTCCCAAAATTTCTTTTCGTTTTCTTATTAAATATTAAGTGCCGAAAATTTGATGCCCCGTGCAATTTATTAAAGAGTGCGAGATCATTGTGCTTTTACCTTCCTCTATCTTTCAGAGTATTTCCTCGATGCCATTTTTTACAGCATCCCAACATTATTTTGCCTGACTAAGTCGAATACACAGAAATGGAATGTTTGGACAACCTAATATTTATAAATAATTAGCCACTATTATGATCATAATTTTATATTAACACATGTGGGAGATAACGGATGCGTGTGATAGAATGAGAGACGTAAATATTAATTGTAAATCCAAGTCTTTTTCATGGTTGTGAAGCCGAAAGTAAAGAATTGTTATTATAATATTGCCACATAATAATATATTTTATTTGAATATATTAACCCTTTGCGGACGAGTGTCTGCAAATAATCGCCACTTTTCCCGTTTTTGTGGACGCACGTTTACTGTTAAAGCAGAAAGTTTAAATTAACATCGTTGATAAACGCTTCAAAGTTTTGGGTATTTGTTGACCTGGAATTCGTAAGGTTTGGAATTCAAAGTCAAAATACTCCTTTAAGTTTTATTATTCGTCGTCCGCAAAGGGTTAAATGTATGTATGCTTGAAAAATCATAACTTGCGTTTTGCGCAATCGAATTGCGCCTCGATTGAGATTTTAATCTCGTTAAAGATTTTTGCCTCACGTAGATTTATACGCGTTTCTAACTAGAGAATAGGCTACGATTGTCAGGGTAACTTTCTCTCCGCCTCGAGTAACCCTTTCTTATGATTTACAATAGCGCGGTTTAATGGCGCGTAACGGGGAAACGGAAAGACACTCGATGCCGGATCGCGAGATTTAAAATCGGCAATTTTTCCTGCAGCGCTACGTAGTAGCTGCAGGCGGCATTGTCGTAATTTGATTAAAAGCTTCTTTCGCGAAGGGAAACACTGCGTTTGAGTGAAATGAAGTTTCTTAATCCTCCGTTGTGTTTGTAATTCCATGATGCTCGCGCTTTTTATAACCCCGTTTGAATGCGGATTCGAATTAGGAAGATTGGGGAGAATAATTGCAGAGGGAAATTAGAAAAGATTTCCTTTTTCATATCCTGAACAGGGTAGAAATGGGTATTGTTAAGGTTCCTCGTAGTATAAAACGTTTAGGATCGTTTATTAACTCTTTGTCCCGCCACTTTTTCACTGCTTTTACACTCGGATACAGTAGATTAAAATATTATAAGTAATCTATGTTTGGTCGTAATTAGTGTTGAAATTAAACTTCGTTACAAATGCAGCATGATTTGGTTGCGTTGAGTCATCCTGAAAATTATTTTGCTTTGAAAGAATACAATTCTGTCAGAATTCAGTACTTTTATTTAGCTTTTGTTATTTATTTAACGCCAGATTTACGGACCTTGATTATAGAATTTGATGGGTTTTACTGAAAAAGAAACAGATATATTATTTACAGATACGCGAAATTAACGAGTTAGAAAGGGGACGAAATGAAATACGACGCGTTTCCGTATCATTGCATCGATCGAAGTCGACATAAATTGCTAAAAATAATATTTATGAGTTTTGTAACTCCGAGCATAAAATTTGCAATCCGTCAAATTGACGAATCCCGTAAATCTAGTATCAAGCAATTTTAATCTCCATCAAGATTATTTTGCATCATAGTAGCGACATACATAGAGACTATACAATAGTGCATAAGATTTGTACATACTATAAAATAGTTTTAAAAACACTTAGCCCTTAAAGGGTTCAAAATCAAGATTCATTACGGTCCATCATACATTTTGCCAATATAATACCAACTAGTTTGTCGTTGACGCATAAAAATTCAGATCCTTGAGATTGAGAAATCGTTGATAGATGTTTTCAATGCCTTTCTATTCAAGGAAGCTTTCAGTACGCCTTCATATTTCGAATATAATGTACGCCGCAATTATAGTGCGCGATCATAAGGCAAGGAGCTAAATCTTCTGCTCGAAGCCCCATTTGATCGCGTCAGCAGTACGTAAAAGCAACTTAACCCTAATCCCTAAAACGATTTCAAGCGCGGGAATCTCGAACGTTGAAATATCATTACGTCTACGATATCCTATCAATATTTTCTCAGGTAATTGCCTTTTTCTAAGAGTCTCATTTCCCGCACGCAGTTCGAGCAACGATATGCAAATGAGTCCCGGTAATTTGAAGAGCTTTAGCAAAGACGCGAGTGTCAAGGAGCTGATAAACGTCAGGCTTGCATCGAGCCACGTAAATTGTCCTCTAAGCACATGTTCCCGTGCACCTCGAGTTTCCAAATGATTTGTTCTGTTTCTTTGCTTCAATAAACAACTTGATATTGTCGGAAGGAAAACGAAACGATGAATTCTAAAATGGTGCAGATGCAATAACCAACATTTGGAGAAATTCAACTTCCTCTTTGCCCATATTCTTTAATTGTTCATTACCTTTTTTTGATTCTCTTGAGTATCGTTAGGGATTTCATTAACTCATTTGCATCCGAAGGCTAAGGAAACAATCTGAGAGCATTTTGCGAGCATTATTTAAAGATCTCATAGCTGCACGCTCTTCAAATGTATCGAGAACTTATAGGGGAAACTCGGACAAAATTGGGACGTTCTATTATTTTTAATCCTTTGCGCTCCTTTTTATCCTAATCAATTTTTAATCCTAATCGTTGGCGCTACGTAAATTTGATCAAAAGTTAAGGTTTAAGTTTCGCCAATTCAAGTTCCATTTCTTCAAAATCAAAGCAAATCTCTCCCTTTTGAAATACATAGCATATCAAATTGTCACAAGAGCTAGAAAAGTGTGTTATTTATTATGGAGTTGCTGTTATATCATATTATTGGTCCTTCGACTGCGAAAGACGTATTTCTATAACGCAGCATAAATTAATTAATAAAAGCTAGTTTATCATTATATCTGCAACAACATTCAGAAGTTCATTTTAACAACAACCTAGCATTTTATTATTCCAACCTTTAGGTTAATTATTCACAAATAACTATTTTGCATACGTAAATTACGTACGCATTTTTTATTACACCTTATGCAAATATCGCGTCTCAATCAAAGAGTCAAAAAAGGTTTAGAATGCAAAAGATTAAAACAGTTTTAAATGCAGTTTTTGTATTTATCACTCTATTAATAAAAACAGGGTGTGTACCACCGTTTAATAGAGCGTGTATTCCAATGATTCCTATTTTCACATCAATAATTCAAAGACACGAAATTTTATCCTCTGTGTCCCAGTTTTATCTCGATTTCTCCTGCAGCGTCCAAAAGTGGACTTGTGACGTTTCGGAATTCGTGGGTTCGAATGTTTAGAAAGGCGAAGTGCATCGCGAGGTTCGTTCTTTATTCATCGCATCATCGTAACGCGAGGAATTTATTGGAACTGTGTGTAACACGTGGTAGACGCTACTTTAAGTCCGATGCACACTTGAGCGCACGTGCGTTTGCACAAAACGCGTTCGGTTTCTCTTCTCGTCGCGTACTCGGAATTTCTCGTTGTGTCCACGCGTCACTTTGCGTCGTATTTTCGGTGCAATTAGCGAATAAGGCGATATATCATAGCATTACTCGGAATTTAGCTAAACGCGCGGAATTTGGCTGAGGTTTTGCTTGTTAAGCCTGTTGCACGCTTGACTCGCTATTGGCGAGCATCGTGCCGCGTCAACCGAAAGACACATTTATACCCGTATACGCTTTTCACCGTCTTGCTGCACACTTCGCGCGTAACTTTTTCAGAGTTCGAGAAACACTCGAAGTGACAAATTTTTAGGGCACGTATGGAATAAGCCGCTGTCACGGTTTGACGTCGCTTAAAAGAACAGCACCATCAATCACTCTGCTCACGGTGCGTGTACGCGACTCGACTATAAATTTGCGAACATTTGAAAATGTATGAGGCCACTTCGCGTACGACCGTGTAATGACCGGTTACACAGTAGAGTTTCCTTTATCCGAGCGTCTATTATCCGAATACCTTATCTCTTTGGTTGCATTTAGCGTGTTTTGTTACACTGAAGTTTGATAATCTTTTTAGCGACGTAATTAGGTAGCTGAAAATTGTTATTGGCATTTTAATCATTTGCACTCACAATTTTCTTTCTAATAACTATAAATGTAGTTCAGAAGATGGTTGATTGATTGGAACAAATTTGAACAATATTTTTCTCGCTAATTATATTGAAATTGGCATTCAAATTTTGAAGAACTTTGCTTCTTTTTATATCGCGAAATATATAATACATATTTAAATTAGCAATTTATAAAATGTCAAGTGTAAATCAGGACATCGAAGTGCAAAGGGTTGAAAAATATCAATTTTGAGGGCAATTGGTTATTAAGTAGATTTTGAGATATCATCGGCATCGTTTTGAAAGACAGTTTCGAGTAAAATGCATTTAAAATTTCATATGCGGTAACAATATTGGCCGTCACGTCCTTCAAGCAACCATAACTTCGTTCAAGCGTAAGATTTTACAGGTTTATTTTTGATACTGTTTTCTTTAAGAATATACAATAAAAGCAAATCGATTTCTTCAAAGATTCGCACTAGAATACACCCTTAACCACTTCCGCTGAAATAACGTATTATACACGTCGATTAGTAATTATTATTAGACCCACTAAAAACTATGAAATTTCGCAAATTCAATATGCAGTGAATTAAGAATTGTCACGAGTGCGTTTTATACATTAACACTAAAAATCGGTCTGAAAATTGTATACGAATAATAATCTCGAGTGTCAAATCGCTGTGAATTGCTATAGATGGGTTTATCATAGGTACTCGTTAAATAATTATCAGCGCAAGTGGTTAATTGAGATTTGGGAGGCTCTACTGTAACATATACGTACACGTATCCTTATATGTACGTCAGCTAGGTCGAAAAGTTCCCGGCCACTGTACATAGCCATGAATTTTCGTCCACTTTAATTCAAGCAATAACTTATCCACCGGGTCCCTGTTAGAGTCAGCGGATTAAGATTAACACCTTTGCAGTTCCGGAGCGAACGGGTACTGCCAACTCTCCCCTTTCTACTTTCTCTCGTGCTTTTATTTCAAATACCGAACTATATTACTTCAAGCTTGGACAGATGTTATTTTAGAATGGCGTCGCTCCATCGAATTTATACACCACATGTTTGCGCGTCATCGATACCCCGTTTTTCCAATGAAAATATTTTAGTTGGCCCTGCCACCACTCACTTGACTAAATATGAATCTGCTGATGGCAGTCGCGTTGAAGTATACAGCAGCTTCTTAAATCTTCCCAATTTTCGTAGCTAAAATTTCTGGCTAATTCGTGTTTTATTGGTAATACGTACAACTGGTTCTAAGCTTTCTACGTCTTGTTCGACTTACGGCGTGTCAGAAAATTGTTGGCACAGGCGAAAAACTAAGGAGCGATTAATACTTAACACATTGCGTACGGCGCTGTGTATTAAAAACTTGATACAAGTTATGCAAGCCAATTGGGACACTGGCGTTCGAACAATAAAATGAATAAAATGAATAAAATGCTTTATACGGTACACAATTGGATTAGATTCTTCTCGATGTAATAGTAATAGTCATACTATTTTTCTCCACTCATTCTGTAGATATGTATAAAAAAAAGTATTAAAACGAGACGTCTCGTGATCCTTACGCAATGTGTTAAGCTTTAGATATAACTGTGCTTGTCACAAAGGCCTATTCAATGAAATCGTAACAGCGCATACGCTTTCCCAAACGCGTTAGACTATATCGCGACGAGTATATTATCCGAATCATTAAACTCTCTCTCTCCGGGACGTTCAATTTACTCTGCCATAATTTGTGACGCGAAATGAAGTTCTAAGCGGGAACTGGGCATATATCCGAAGTCATAAGCCTCTCCTTCGTGCCAGAGTGATACGAAGCCAGAATTCTATTCCCATATACGGATACGCGGCTAGCAAGATGTTCCACACGGTTTTCGTACAGCTTGCGTCTGTATAAGCTGAAGTGTTTAATGCCCACGACCTACTTCTCTCTGTTTCTAGGAGGGAAGAGAAGAGTTGCCTCGCAGATTGCCATTTCTTATGCATTCGCTGCCGATTCCCTAACTAACGCGGACCTGAAATTTCCTAGGACAGATCCCACGTCGAGTATTTGTCGGTAGCCAGGCTACCATACATCGTTTGCTGTCTTTACGCTGAAGTGCTTTGAATTTCGCGAACCGAGGCCTCTTGTCGGTGCTAAAAGAGCGAATTTTCGAGTCGCGGTCAAAGGAGCTCGTAAAAGGCGAGTGAAATGAAATTCGAACTAATAGCGTGTGCCCTTTGATGTACATTTGAACTACGCTATTCTACAACGTAGAACGTTAGAGAGAATATGTGTGTGTATATGTGCCCAGAAGTGTAGAGCATTTTGCGTTATGGTATTTGAGTTGAATGAAAAGGGAATTATGCGAGAAGTATGCCACCCTGGGGCGCCCTTTGCCACCCCTTCGTTGCACCTTTGTGGCCCCCCGCGTACTTACTTTCATCGTAAAGCTCGCAATCCGAATTAAAATGTACTAAATTTCATTGTTAAATTTCATTTAAGCGTTAGGTGTTTGTACTAATGAAAAATCCGCTTCTGTGGTCAAATTTAATAAGGTAAATTGTTGAAACGTAACGTAACGATATAGTAATCGCGACATCTTTTATTAGACTAAGGAAACAGTAGGCTGATTATGGTTAAGTGCCTTTGAGGCATTTCGGGTGTGTCTGAACAGGTTGCGTCTCATATCACTTTTGCCTCGCCAGACAGAGCTAACGCATTCTACTTATTGTGATAATCGTGAAACGTGCGTCGAGTTCGAACTGTGGTCGCTATCTTTACAAACCATTATAAAACAACACAAACGTTGTCAGCTGATTTTAAAATCTTATCAAAACTGGAGAACGTTGTCTTTTTTAATAAAACTGACACGCGTGAATGAAGAAAGTAATATATAATCATGTTTGAATCGTTAAGTGTGAAACAATTCAAATGATTTGTTATTATAGTAGAAAATTAATAGAAGTGAAATTGTATAAAGAAAATGAGTACTCAAATTTTCAAAAGCATTAAGTTTCGAGTTTCGAGGATTTTCGGGTCTCACAAAATTTCGAATTCGAGTTTCGCGAATCTAAAAATTAAGTTTCGACTATTTATAGGTATTATAGGAATTTATAACCAAGCATTAAAACTTAAAACTCTTTACTAAAATTAGTTTTCGTTTTAATTGCACCACCAAGTTAACAAGTATTCAAAATTTCAGGGGTAGACTGTGACTCTTTATGCAAATTCGCATTTTTGTAAGCACAATTAAGGAAACGAGACTTTAATAGAGATTTGTTTTACTAAATGTAGCAGTTTGTGGATTACCTTGGATATTTTACATATTTATGCATACTGTGTGCATTCTACAATTTTTTGCACACTTAAATATCCCATAAACGCATACAAATTCGCAGTCGTATTGAGTTAACATGGGATTACCTAAATCGTCGTATAATTATACCAACAATCGTTAAAACATGCTTACCTTGCATTTCTCTAGAGCCAAATTATATTCTCATTTCATTAAAAAAGTTTTCCAATTTAGAGTTAAAAAATACACGTATTAACTTCTGTAATTCCTCTATATATTCGCCTTGTTATATAGAATTAGAATAATCGTAGAGTTTGCTGAAGAATGTTGCCTTGATATTGCTTACTTTTATTACAAAATTCAGAACTTTTAATTAAAATTTATAACCATCTAAAATTCATCTATTCAATGCAAACAAAAGAAGAATCGTTTTACCCCCAAAATTTAATCAAAACATAATCATTTAATATTGTCATATAACGTAAACAAAAACGGAGTCATTTTATACCTGAAAAAACAATTTAGATGCTTTTCGTTGCACTTTGGATAGTTTACGTTTCATCCCCGGAATTAATCGCGCCTCGGACGATAAATTCATAAACCGGCGATAGTAAAATATGATCGCTTTAGGCTGCGACGACACACGAGTCAATAGGATGAACAGTTTTTCGCGAACGTGTGACACGCAGTGGCTTTTCATTCTCTCTATTTGCGCTCGCAAAACGTTTAAAAGTTGACAGCAGAGCAAATACACGTGTAGTAGTAGAGTGCTGTTGGCGTTGTTCGAAATTGTTAAAAATTTCCGCGAATATCGCAACACTCTCTATATTGTATCGTTGCAACGTTGAATTTATCCCCGGATTTACCTTTAAAATATCCCGTCCCATTTCGACTCTTGGTATTTTTCTTGCTTTTTAAGCGCTGGAATCCCTGCAGCGCCCTTTTTAATTTATTACCAGCCATTGTTTCGTGCGTCGCGGTTGAAATCTGCGCTTCCGTAAGAAAAAGAGTAATTTTCTTGGCCCCCGTAGAACGCGAAAGGGGATTAAAGTGTTTTTGCTTACGTTTGCAGCCGTAAATTTGTTTTACTCTCTTTTTGGACAGCTCCGAAAATGGATTCCGGGTGAGGTCTCCGTGACGCATCCGATGATGTGTTTCTTTCCGCAATTTCAATTACGCTTCGCCATTGTTGGCCGACGCTTGAATGCTTTGTGAAAAATTACCAGGCCAGTCGCGATTTATATAAATTGCGTTGACAGCGCATCCCTTTTTTTTTTCTTTTCTTTTTAATTCCCCGATATAATAATTTTCGTTCGAAGCTCGAGGATCGCCTGCAAACGCGTATTTATTTATTTATTTATTTTTCTATTTTCGTTTCGAATAGAAATGAAAATTCAGTACACAGTGCAGGGAAATATTTATTGTGTCGCTTTTAAATTGATGCACATATAATAGATCCGTGTACTTTTCATAATAATATCCATACTTTCATAGAGATAATCGAACAAATGGAACCTAAATAGACATTCGTTTTCACCTTCTCAACTCTGAATATTATAACTTGTGCTTTAGGTGAAATATTTTTTGTAGAGTTTTACGCGTGACGTGTATTTTATTTGTTTTGTTACGAACCTAAATTTTCCATAAATTCGTGACAATCTGCTGGGTAAATATGATTGGCAGAATGTTTCGTAATTAAATTATTTTGGACGAGATTATGATCTACACATTACGTCACTTAAAATCGCACAATAACATTTTCTTGGTATCAGCAATAAGATAATTACCGAGAATAAAATATAATAACCTGCGTATTATTAGAGTGGCGCAATAAATGTGCCGGCGATTATGAAAGTGGAGTAAGTAAAAAATCTGAAAACAAATTGAATTTATCACTTACTTTGCGTTACATTGATTTAATGCATCGCAAAAATATGGAATTCTCTTTTTTTTTTATTTACACCACTTTTATAATCGCCGGCACAAGTATTTCCAGTGCTCTAATATAACGCTATAACTGCCGATAATAAAAATATACTTGTGCCAAAGAAATCAAAATGGTAGACATTTGCAATGCCCATGGTGACTGAAGTACAATAAATCGTTACTTATATTTCGCGCAGAAAAGCATGGAATATCCCCAAAAAAATGCACCGTTGCAAATTTATATAATTTTTATGGTAAATTTGCAACCAGAGTCATTTCGACTGCCTTGGTAATTCTAGTGTTCAATACGAAGCGTAGCTAAAGATAAATATGATCGATAGATACGCCGCCATTCTTTGTTAAGAAAATGGTTGCTACGTACGTTAATTAGGATTACACGTTGTTTAATTTATCTCTCGTTTACCGTAGCACAGCAAACTAACCAAACAACAGAATTCCTCCATTAGATGCTGCAAACGACCCCCCAGTGTCTCCGCGCTAGCTCGGCAAATAATTAAGCACGTACAATTAAACTAGACGTATGGTGTATGGTAAACTCTTAAACTGGAGATAAGGAAAGCACGATAACAGGAAGGAACACGGAACTTTAGGTATGGAATTAAATTCCCTCTTCCGCTTTACTAAGTTCCTATTCGTGTCTAAAGTTTCTTCCACGTCGCTTTTATCCCTTTTTCAATCGCTCAGTTTTTGCTTGCCAGTTCTCGGAACAAGCTCCTAGCTCCTGGTTAGGAGCAGTTTGTCCTGACTGGAACATTTTCTACGATTTAAATAGAAATCTACGTGCGGGATCCAGTTACCGTGGCGCATGTAACCTTATCGGCTCGTTTCAATGCTCGTTCTAGAGTTGCTCGATCGGCAACTTATAGAATCTATGTACATATATACCGTTTCCCAAGCTTGGCTTGCGTTCAATCGCCTCGACCGTTTTTGGTCCTAGTTCTGATCTCCGCGTTTGCGCAACTTTCCATCTGTGGAAAATCTAGGATGACGGTGAAAAAAAAAGATCTGCTTGTCGTTTAACTCTTTGCAACCCGTGCCCCTGGTCTTTGCGTGCAATAAAGGGAATAGAAGTAAAAGGGAAATTACTAAGTTCGGTATAGCGATGGTTAAGATATAACGAGATTGTGAAATTAGACAGATGTGAGAATTTAACTGTTAAATATGTTTGTGCATCTAGGCGACGAGTAAAATGTTTAATGCAATGATGAGGAATCTTTGTTCGTTTGTGGGTCGAAATTGAAAATGTAATATTTTATATGGGTCCCAGTGAGCATACTACTAAATATTTAAATTAATATATTAATCATACAATTGTAATTTACGAAGTCAAGTTTGTTATTTGCGATATAAATTATTAATCGCTAGACTGCAGATTTTGATGTAAATTCGTATTTGTATAATCACGTTTAGTGAAACAGAATTCAAATAGAGATCTTGTATTTTTCCTTCTAAATACAATGACGTAGGTAAGTTGTAGTTTTCATATTATGTTAAGTATACGGTATTTTGTATTTACAAAATGGTTATAAAATATACACTTGTCTCGGTACGGTCTCTCATTCATTTTTGTGGACAATGCATCTTCAGATTCGGAGGATGAGGATGAAGCTTTTTGATGTTCAACTTATATTGACTTAATATCGAAGATCAGCACTTTTATCAACACTTTGCACTCTGTTGGCGCTGCTATAGAACTACTCATAAATTTCCTTAAAACTCAATATTTAACATTTCTTTTTATTCTCGCCAACTCAAATCTCATTTATTTAAAATCGGAGCAAATGAAACGCAACCTTTGCCTTTTCCGAAATACGTAATACTTTAAATTCTAACAAGAGCCATAAAGGAACATATTGCAATTATCTCTAAATCAAATTACTAAAAAAGCTTTGGAGCGCAAAGGGTTAACAGCAAGACAAATAAATATGATGTATCAAATGTAGAAATCTAGCAACAGATCTTGAAATACAACATCTGGGTGGAAGATAGAAATCTGCACTTTTCGTGACTTTTATCACTATTTCCACAGACTTTACGGAAAAACTATTCTACGCCAAAAATTCTACAAGACACCATTTGAATTTTATTTTCCGCTTCTTGGGCACAAATCGGCCATTTCTTAAGATCCTCCTTTACTTCATTATGTTACTAATTTAGTTCACCATTTATAAAATATGGAGACTAACCAGGCGCCAGATAATCGTGTTATGCAAGTATCTCCAAAAGAGTCGCCATTAATGTTTATGTAATTTAAATTTCAATTACCACGTCGAAGGATCTTTTTCTCAGAATTATAAAACTTTTTTAAAGAATAGAGGATACGATTGAATCAAATAGAATTTCAAAGACCGCAGCAGGTTTCATCGAATCCTTAAACATTAGATACAATCCAAGTTCGTGACGAGAGTTCACTGATACACTTTAATTAATCAAAGGTTCGGAATTCCCAGAATATAAGCCCTAATTTAAGTATTCATAGCGTTGAATAATTCCGATCTGTATATGCAGTGGATATCCGTATAATAAGGTCACGGATTATAAATAGAGCATCGGAATATAATACGATTTGCTGCCTCTATTCCCCAAAAAACCGTACGAATGCTCGCGTTATAAGTTTGCCGGATAAAAGAATCCGCCCTTCAGGAAGTAGCTTATAAGTAGAAAACAAGTGGGAGGTAAAGGAAGCAGAAGAGCCTAACATCGGAAGCCTCCTTTCTTTTTTATTTGCCCCGAACATTCTTAAAGTGCTCCCCCAAGTCTGTCCTCAAAAGTTCGATTCTTTGAAAGTCCACAAGAACGCTCTCGATCTTCTACAATACCGTGCCGCCCTTTTAAATTGCAATCGACCGTACGCTCGATTTTTAGCTCAGAGGATTCTCCAACAGTTCAAAGCTGCGTCTGTTCAAACGTTCGAGTAAATCTACCCCCTTTCAAACGATTTTATGACCTCCTTCTTTTTTAGATTCTACGATTCTACGTTTCCAAAAAGGATTATTCGTTCTACGGATCTTATTGTTAGTCGTATTATTGGGACAGTTTCAGGTCGAAACGAGATTTTACGCGATGAACTCGACTCTTTTTGTTCTATTTCGTAAAAAGTTGTGAAATCCAATGGGATATAAGTTGGAGGATTTTTTTTCAGATTTTCCGACTGTAAAACTGTGAATTGTAGAATATTCGAAAAGTTTACAAATGCCGAGTTTTCATTAGAATTATCGAGTACGCTTGTCGATATTTCCATAGTTGAAGAATGTTGCACGTGATACGCAGAAATATTGAAAATATTCAAAGTAAAGATGCCTCTGGAAGTATAAATTATTAATTCAGTGACGACATATGGTTAATAGGATCTACTTAGATCATAAAAGATGAGTTTCAGTGGTCCTTATTTGTGGCGTTAAAATTGACACCGTATCGATATTCTTGATATAAATCTACAAATTTCGATCTCGTATTGAGTTGTGTATTAAAAAGTATCGATACCTGTTTGATACCTACACGAAGTTATCGATACCTGTATGATACCCACAAGAAACTATTCATATTTATTTGATACCTAAAAGAAAGTATCGATATTTCATATGGTTTTCTTTTTTTCATTAGATTTGACTGGATCAGCGTTCACGATACGTTCGATTTTCTTCATAAATGATTTTCGAGACTTAATTAACATTCGTTACGGATGCGTAGCGAAATGGTTAATTATCATTTAAATATCAAAGTAAATACACACGGTGGTGTGCAAATATTTCTTGTGTAGTGACGGTAAATGCGAATCGCGAGTACACGGTTCCAGTCATGCGGTTTGTGATCAAGATGGATCATCGTTCGGACGCCCACGTGGCGCGCATATTTCGAATTATACGATGATCTTCCGTGAGTATCGAGACGTTCCCGGAATGAGTATACAATCGTTATGTCATCCGAGCTAACACGACGCGCGTGGTCTTCCTCTTAGTGTAGGTACAAAGATAATTAGGAAAGCTTGGCATTATTTTAGCGGCGCTGTCCCATTGCAACTCGAAACATCGCGATAAATTGTCAGGACGATGAGATAAACGAGAGTCTCTCGAAATAATGAAAACCACGGGACGAGCGCGGCTTCTGACACGTGCGAATTTATTACGCTACGCGATAATGAATTTCCGCACCCTGCTCTCTCCCTATGCTATTTCTACAGCCATTTTTGCACTAAAGCGCAACAACGTATTTTCACATGACCCGTCGTCGTTGCTTCTGTTTTCCTCGTATTTTTCACGTTCCGTTGTCCGTGGCAAAAAAATTCGCATTGACTCTTTTGAAAGGGGAAAGCAGAGTACATCGTGGCTGCCATAAGTTTCCTGCTAGACTATAATTCTCGTTAAATTTGAGTTACGCGTTAATGAAATTCTTCCCACGAGCAATTTTGTAAGATGATATTTTGTAAGTTCTAATAAAACAATATATTTGTGAAATATAGTTTTGATGCCTTTCTCAGGCATCCTTCGTGTTGTTAATATAATAAATAGACCGCGGATTTCTATGCATTTGTGGGAAATTTAAATCGGACAAAAAGATGCAAAATGCATATATCGTATAAAACTCTGCTAGAGAACCAAAGTAAAATACAAGTCACGATGTTTAGCGGGTAAAATAAATTATTATTAAAGCCCTATTTCTTTTTTAATTACGTTTGTAAACATATGAATTTGCGTACAAATTCGCAGTCTAATAATACCGTTATACGTTGACCGGAAACATATGTTAGATTTCTAGAAGAATTGGTAACTGTGATTTTTAGTTATCTTGGTATTGTCTTGAAAATTAAAACAAGACAAAGAGAATGGTTAAGAATAATCTTAAAGCTATACGAAAAACCATCCTGTTACTAAGAGGTGGGAACAATTATTTATTAAGCTACTATTCTTCCACGGAAAGAAGGCACAGCGTGTTTACATTCCCACCCTTGCTACAGTCCGCTGATTGGCCTATGAACACAGGCAGTGATCGCTATTGGCTGAAGACGCTGTACGAATGTAAACACGCTGTGCCTTCTTTCCGTGGAACAATAGTACCTCCTCGTATTTTCATCATTTCAACGAAGTAGAATTCAATATTAGCACAGTAGAATCGGTGGAAATTCTTCGCCTAGTTAAAGGGTTAATATATCTACACAGTGTTGGAATTTGTGTTGCCTAATTACACCACGGTTGCGTGATCCAGGCGACAAATACGTCTTCGCGCGATAACATTCAATTAGAATCAGTCACGCGAAGTGTCAGAAATCGTGTCTGGCGATCGTGAGGTCGGGAACAGGATAGGGGGTGATTCGCGACTACCAATCGACCATCGAGGAATCAGTCTCCCGAATTGAGACTCGATCGAATCAACGATCCGCCCTCTTCCCAGCTGGATTCGAATTAAACGATGAATTATTCCCGATCGAACCGTAATTGATACATGGAATGGAATGATTGGCCGTCAGGGGGACTCGCGCGTTCCGCTAGCAGCTTTCCAATGTAATAATTGCTGCACTCTCCATGAAATCGATTAAAAGTAAACCGTGCCGTGCTCTCGGAGGCATCGAGCGTGGCATTAATGGTTCGCGTCCGATGCTTGGCATTGTTGCCTCTGTGTTCCACCCGGTAAACGTTTTGATTAATGTTCTCGTAGATGTATCGCAATATTCCGCCAGAAGATTCTGCACATTAGTCAATTGTATTGACTTGCTGCTTAACAAGAGAGAGATGGATGATAATTTGCGATTGGGCAGCAAAACGGTTTACCATTGTAAAGTATCCTCCTTTGATGGCACTTTTGACCCTTTGCTTTATGATTACTCTAGCAGTTACACATGGTAATAACATTGGCTAAGTACAGGATAGATCACTCATTTATAGGAGACATCATAAATTTCAAATTGAAATTTCGATCGTGTAAAAAGGCAAATGTTTAGAATGTTTATCTTAAGAATTATATTTAACCCTTTATAATGCCATGCGATTTAAAAAATTGCATAACCATGTATATTTAACTTTCTCGACGTTTATCTCATTAGCATATCACTGTGATGTGCCATCCTCTTTTTCTTTATCGTTATATTGATAACAGTTACTTATACGGTACGTTTTCGCCATCTTTTAACGGAGGTATCGCGAATCTTTCCCTTTTGAAAGATGCAACGCCGAATACCTTACCGAAGAATAGGAAGAAAAGCCTTTCGTGAAAGTCGCGTTACGATTAGAGTTTCAGGAAGCGCGGAAATTTTCCCTGCTCCTTCCTCTCTCAGCTCTCTCGGGCACATACTCGAGAGCGTTCCATTTTAACGACTCTCCAACGGTGACCGAGGTAGGGTGTGGTTGAAGTAGTGGAGAAAAGTGGTAGGCCGTGTTTGAATCCATCAAGCTGTGCTCTTTTTCCGGCTCTAGTCGATAATCGATAGGAACCCACCCTTTGCCCGTCTCACCCACGCTCTTTTCTCCTCTACTGTCTTTCGGTACACCTCGAGGCGGATGGGTGTGGAGACATAGAAATCTGCCCACATGTATCGTTGTAGGTGCACCCTTTTCTCTTGAATCGCCCGAAACGATCCTCGTAAATCGAGGCGTTACGCCAAGCTTCTTCGTGCCACGATCGTATCCTGTTTTTGCGGTGAATACAAACACACCGTTCAAGTGTCCCTTGAAAATTCTGATTCATCTTGTATAGTCATAGTCGGGGACACACTTGCTTCTTTCCTTCGATTAAATCGACCCTCCACGATTTTTTTCTTTTTCTTGTGGATTTTATATATACAGTCTGTCGCAAAAGTTTAAACCTCAAATATTTAAAAAGATACAAGGATTTCGATAATTTTACGAACGTTAATTTGTATGTTAATTAAAATCTGATGGTATAAAACTTATTGTCTAACTATTAGGTGTACCACCAAGTGATCCACTATTTTTAAATGGATCACTGAATTTAATTTATCCAAAAAGTAGACTTTCAAGCAAGAGTGACTTGATATTGCTTGTCGAAAGGAAAGTGTAAACAAATTACAACTTAACGGTAATATATTTAAGACCGAATTGGTATTTGATGTTATTAAAAATAATTATTGAATTTAAGGAGAGAAGTGAATTATTCATTGGTACACGTAATATATTACGTGAATAAAGTAACATCTTCAACACTTTTAGGAGCAATTGTATTCATATGATCGATGATGATATTCGTAAAACATAAATACATATGTACCATTATAATTGTATATTATATGTATATATAGGTATTAATATACTATTCTTCCACGGAAAGAAGGCACAGCGAGTTTACATTCCCACTCTTGCTGCAGTCCTCTGATTGGCCTACGAACACAGGCAGTGATCGCTATTGGCTGAATACGCTGTACGAATGTAAACACGCTGTGCCTTCTTTCCGTGGAATAATAGTACAAGAATTCTCGCATCATTTTTATTATAGCAAAAACTATGTCCAAAATATATAAACATTTGAAATCTACAATGTGTTTGCATAACAGACTTCTGTGACTGACTGTAGAGGAGTATCTTGGTCGTCGAAAGGTAGACGAACTGTGTGCGTCGTACACAATCGAGGAAATAATCGCTTCAATGTTTTCCTCTCTTCTTTTTATTTCCCCCGACGGAGTTATTTTCTCTACCCTCTCTCACCCTCTTCCACTCGCAGAAGCGGAGCGTCTCGCAAAGCGAGGGACGATTGATTTATCTGTCGATGAACTCGCTTTCGTCTCGCAGCGAGAACTTTTCCAGACTATCGATTAGCCTCTCTGTCTTTTTTCCTCCCTTCGGGAGACGGGGTGCATTTGTATTCGTCAAAACTCGATTTTGAATGGTCGACCACCGGCACAGCCGGTAGGATCAGACCTGCCACCGAAATAGACCGCCAATGAGAATCGGGGTGGGGGCACACACGGTTGACACGGTGCCATAAATATTGATTTTTCCGCATAGCGGGCCGAAAGTTCGTAACACATAATGGTGGGTATGGAATTCCTGAGCACCCGAGAGCACTCAACAGCGTGTACGAGGCACGAACCCGTAGTCGGTACGGAACCAACGCGCGCCACCGCCTTCAGGAAGATATATAATCGTTTGAAATTTAGGAGACGTTCGTGTTGTGACAGCAGTGACCGAAATCATGTATCACCGCGTCTCTTGGGTCGTCTAGCCTAAGCTCGTAACATTATCGCGCGATGCATGCGAGTGGCTACGCGTGATCGCTCGCAAACACTCTCCGCAAGCAGAGCTAGGATTCGCACGCGAGACATATGGCGGGCATTAGAGTGACTGGCGTCGTGCGATAGGGGACTATTTCGTATTTCGCGGTTTGACGGCACGATATCGAACCGAACAACGCTAACAAATGTCCCGTGAAGCTCGTAGATCTCAGAATTATAAGGCACAGCCCATATACGCACAATCGCGCAACTGTGTTTCGCCAGAGTAATTTTCTGCACTGCTACTAGACGGGATTTACTCGATTCCGTTTTTTGCTCTGTACGCTATGTGTATGGAAAAAAATAGAAGTGTTTTGATTTAAATGGTACGGATGGTTCGCGTCTAGTCAGATGGTGTGGAAGATTGAATGGTATTTGCGCTAGCTGCTCGTTACGAGAGAAAGATAACAAGAGCAAAGCTATAAATTTTAGCCCCGTCGAAGGGAATGTACGTTGTGCGAAGAATATTGGTAAAAATATGGCTTTCATTTCTAGGATAACTATTATATATTGGTTTGCTAGGTACACTTTTGCTTATTCTTCGTTAACTTAACACCAAAATTTCCTTAACACGACAAATTGTGAATTTACATAAAGGTTCGCGGTTTATTACGATAATAGTGGATCGAGGCAAATCTAAAATAAAGATTCAGCTGATAAGAAATCTTTTCTTTTTTTTTTATTTATTATTATTAACGGGTTTGCCCTTATACACAATTGGTACTATAGAATTGTTACAAAAAGTTGGACAGGTTATAGCATTAAAATAATCGTATCCCAAGGGGTTAAATGAGTAAGATTTGGTATGGAAAATTTGAATATTCCATTATCTGAACATTTACGTCTCTCTATTAATTCGGATACGGGAGGCTGCACTGTATTATTAAAATGTTCGTTTCTACGGCAATGTACGAAACGCGAACTGAACTCTCATTTCGTTTCGATTCGCCACGGTCTACTCTATATCGAACACAGCCGCTTTGTCCAGCATTTCGAGATTTTAATCGTTCACTTAACAGCTACGCGCCATTTGCCTCTGGTAACTGTAAAGCGTATCAAAGCAAAACGGAGTAATTGTTGAAAGTATTTAAGCACAGGCGTAGGGCTTTATGGCGTAATAATGCTTGCCGGCATCACTTCCTTTAGGGCTCTATATTTATGGTGTTCGCAAGTTAATGCGGGATTTTCTCGGCGCGCTACAGTAGCGCAGGCTGAAACGTCGTTATTCTTGTTTTACTCATTCGTTTACGACTAAGATTGCATACGAATGTCTTAAACGAGACAGTAGTCGGTTGGATGCTAGTAAAAGAGACAAACTATGCGAAGCGCCAGTATTACCAGCCCCGCTCGAAATTATATCGAGTGTCCGTACACGTAGTTAAGGTCCGCGTTTCTATTCCTGGCTGTCGTAACGAAATTGGCCTTCGTTAGGGACTTCCGTTAGAGTTACCGCCCACAATTACGGACCTGGATGCGTTTATGCAAATAGCCATTCTTTCCTCAAAGAACTAGATTCAATTCGAGCTTAGGTTCTTCCGAGGCTCCAAGATTGAGTTCCGGAAAGTATTAGGTTGAACGGAAAGTTCATGCCGCTTTATATTTGTGTTGTATTTTACAATATTTTTTTTAAACATCCAACGCGTGCATCTGTCTGTGTTGTTCAACTGTCCGAGATCAGTTTAAGAAAAGCCTTTGCGGCAACAAAATGCTTCTATTGTAACTATAAAGCTAACTATAAAAATATAAACACAGTCACGTAAAAACTTCCATAAAAAATTGGCTTTTGGAAATGTTTAAAATTCGATTTTTCGGTTAAAAAATCTGAGAAAATTTCAAGATGTATATATATGTGACTGGATAAAGCATCTCTGATTTTTCTTGCAACTTTTTATGCGATCAAAGAAAATGGAGCTTAAACTGTGAATTACATTTTTGCCTGTAGCTACTCTAATAATAGGGGGGGGGGGGGTGAAACTTACCCAAAATGTTTTACTTGGAAGAGCTATTTATTAACATGTCACAAGTTGAATTTCATTTAGTGGTACTCTTACGATGCTTATTCGAATATATCTTTTCAGTAGCATTCGGCACGAACGTACGGGACAACCCAATAACTACGAAAGTCCTTCGAAGAAAGTGTGGAAATTCTTCATTCGCGTTGGTCGCACGGCACGCAAGATTTTAGGCATACGTGATTCCGCTTGAGAACTGTTGACGTATAATTTCCATATAGACTAGTTTGGAGTTAGGTAAACCTGATACGGTTGATTTAGATACGTATATAGAGCTCTACCGTAGATGACAGGATCACAGGATCCTTTGAAATTTCGTAATTTGATATGTAAAGGTTACCGAAGCGGTGGAATTAACTTGAGTGATTTGGAAACATTTTGTAACTTCGCGAATCATACAAGAGACCACAGTGAATCTGAAGAAAATCACGAGACACGGTAATTTCAATAATATTTATAGATTTATATATCATGGGGCACTTAACCCTTTCAACTCTTATGTCGAGTTTGCATCGACATCAATTTTTGTCCTAGCTTCTCCTATTTTGAGCTAGACTCGTTACTTCTAGGATGGCATTTTATAGTACCTTTGTATCACTTGTTTGTAACTATGATTTGTTTCCCAGGGAAAAATACTAAAACACAAGAGTTCTTAGCAATCAGATGAGATAAAGAGTGCAAAGGGTTAATAATATCCACAAGATTAAAAAATCCTTAAGGTATCAAACAAGATTTTGTACGTTTGGGTGCTTCAATTGGGGTTTTATAGTGCTCAGGGTATTCTTACAGTGCCTTAAGTGTTCCAAGTTGTTAATGTATCTAAAGGGTTCCAAGTTGGATCTCATAACATTAGGATGATGTCTATCATTATTCGGGTATTCGTTTTAAAATATTGATATATTGATGCATCGATACATTGATATATTCATTTTATTCGGGTTTCGTGGCATCTAAAGTGCTGCTATTCGTTTCTTAAGGCGCCTAAGACACACCAATTTGGGTTTAAGGACGTCCAGGATATTCCAATTCGGGTCTCATGATGTTCAAGGTGCTCCTATTTGGACCTCATGACGCTCAAGATGCTCCAATTTGGGACTCATGGCATCCAAAGAACCCCAATTCGAATCTCACAGCGCCTAAAGTTCTCCAATTCGTATCTCATGGCATCCAGGGTGTTACACCTGCGATCTCGTGCTACCTGTAGTGCTTCAACACGAGTCTTGTGAAACTTGAAGCATCCGACTCGGCTTTCACCATTCTACGTTGACTCAATTCTGTCTTCTGTTTCAATCCCCGGTCTCTTGATCTCAGAAACAAGTCAAGCTTTACAAGAATTAGAGTTCCTGATTTAACAGAATCTTTTATATCCCCTCTCGCGAATTTATCTTTATTTAAATCATTTGCTGGGATTTAAAAATCCAAGATCCTTTGTATCGAATCGTATGCGGTATATCTGGGAGCGGCCAGAGTTTCAAGCTCTGCAAGTTTCGTTTCATTTTTTGATTGCACGAGTAAGGCAATTGTCACTATGAGATTTTGCCGCTATACGATCCTTTGTATAAAATTGATCAAGTCCGGTGTCGTTCCACGAAACCGGAATTTCCAGTATCAAATCTTATGAGTCCTCACAATCCCTCGCATTATATGCCCCATCATGCACAGCTTTTCTACTATGCATACCATTACGCACACTCAATCTGTTCCCTGCCAGCGCAACTAAATATTTCCTTGCAAACGTTTCTCATTGTTCACAGATTCTTTCACCTTCTTCTCTGGAAGCATTCCCCAAAGTAGGGGCAGTTCCCCTATCGCAGAACGATACTTATTGTTAGTACCGCACAGTATTCGTATATTTAAAATCCAAAACAGTTACATCTGTTGGTAATTCCGCGAAAAGTAATTCGATTAAAAATGTATACCAAAGTTTGATGTTCATTTGACCTTCAAGTGGTGGCCATCTTTTTAATATCACTAATGATGACGTGATGTCAATTTGTCGTATCATTACATGGAGGTATATTCCACTTAATGGATGATTTTATTATATTTATAACATTTTGTAAACAAGATCATCGAAGCTGCCTCTCCTATACCTGAATAATTATCAATATATTTTTTATCGATATAATTACAGTAACGAATTTTGTTTCTGTAGACTTAACAACTCAATATTATCAATTTCGCGTGGGGAGGCAAGATAGCTTCTTTAAATTAAATTTCCCAATAAGCTACAAAATAGATCGATATCAAACTTATTAGTTAAGCATAAAATAGATGTAACCTCAGGATACGTAAACCTAAACGTAACCAAACTCTCAACAAGATCACCACCATTATGCCGTGAAATTTTCAAATAACCTTCATACACATATTTTCTTAATTTTGTAGTGTCTTTTCACCCCCCTCAGTCTCTTTGCATCTCGAAATCACTTATCATTCTTTCTCGGTTCTCTTGTTTGCCACAACTTCGAAATGAAACGTTCATCCAACTTCATTCCAACGTTCATTGCTCTTCCGAGGTTGTCAGAAAAATTCGTAACAATGTAGTTAGCAGCTGGCGCACCTTTCGCTGCTAATTTTACTATCAGACATGCAGCAGCGTCTGATTCCTGTCTGGATTGCGTCCGCACGTATTTAAAGTCGTGTGCGCCGATTGCGTGACTGCATACAGATGCCCACCGTCCATTGCATACGAACTTCCCCATTCGACGTTTGAATTCGTGAACGTGGAAAACGTGTGTGCGTGGTACCGTGGACGGGTATTCCAAACGTGGTAAATCGTTATCGAACAAATCTCGGTTTGCGTTTACCTTCGATTAATTCGCCTGTGGACAGATTTAATTGATACACGCGATCGTAATGCCGGCCAATTTTTTACCCTTCGTTTGGCGTAACAACGCTGCGTGTTAGTATTTACGATGAACGATCTACGAATAGGTATACCGTAGACTCTCGTATAACGCGACAAAGATATTGCGACTGGTGTTTTCATATAACGCGATTCTCCGTACAACGCGCCAAATAATAAAACACAGGAATTACCGGATTTAAGAATTAAATCTGCTTTAGTTGAGCATTACCATTGCTTTCTTCATCCTTATCGGCTTCTTGTCTTTCATCGTTGTTTCGTTTTTTGCCACGGTCAATGAAATAAAAGATTTCTCACACACATTAATAATATGTTTTTTTTTAATCAACTTCGTATATATGCTATTTATTTTTCAAATACTGTCCTATTTGATAAAACGTGGAAAATAAGATTTGGCATAGCACGGATCGTTTCAAACATGTTACTTTAGATTATGCGCGTTACTATGCACGATTTCCTGTAACCGCGAGTTCTTATAACACGGTACACGTTAACCGCGTTATACGAGAGTCTACTGTCTAGAGCCGTTTAGCTGAATTACCTTTACATGCTCTCGCGTCCCGGCGCGGAAAAATCTATTCGCCATTCATTTGCCAGATGTTTTCACATGGCGATCAAACAAGCGAACGAAGGTTGTGCTGAGAGGAGCCGTGTAGCGCGGCTAAATATATGTGTCGGATCACGCGTAATGGATATCGGAACAAATGTTTTTTCTCGCCATCCCCCCTCCTGTGAAAAGTGTCTCTAAATAAAGGCTTGCCCTTGCTTTCGTGTGCATGCAGGGTTTCGTGAAGTTCCTTCTCTGTTTGTCATCCTTCTAACGTCGATGAATGCTTTGCAATTTCTCAGTTCGGCTTGATACTCCCTGTAGGGACCGATGGTGTCTTGGGAAATTATTCTTAATCGCCTGGAAAATATATATTTTTATCTGTTTCTTTTTCATCTCAGTGTACTTTTGTTTATTAGAGAAAATATTTGGCGCGTTTGCGTATTTTTCAATGGAACGCTTTTTTTACTGGGTTCTACGATACAGCTTTATAACTGTAGACTGTAGACTTTTTGAAGTCACATAAATTATAAACTATTCAGTAATTTGATATAATTAACCCTTTGATTACGAAGCACTCCAAGTTTGAACGCTCGCTGTGAATGGAATACTTCTTTCCGTGCCAAGTACTTTATTGAAGTACCAATTGCTTATACAGCGTGTAACTAATTGTAAGTTACTATTTAGTTATTTTTTCAGGTCCATCCTAATGCTAATACATAACTATACTGCGGATGTTTATACAGGTTCATATTTTAGAATATTCATATTGTATATTATTTATTTATTTAATTCTTTATTTCATATCTTTAGGTTTCGAAAGACTTCCGGTTACATCGAGTCTTAGTCCTAACTTATTATACAATCTAACTATATAACCTAACTTGAATAACCTACATTTGTATTTTATAATAATTTTTGTCGCCGCCCAACCATAAACCATATTGTATATTAATACAATACAGAATATTCTAAAATTAACATACATACACATAAAACAGAATATTTCGTATACCATCATCGATTCTACGATATTTTAAAAAAGAAATTAATTGCACCCTATAAAATTGTAGTGTCTCTCATTTTGGATATTTGATGTCTGTTTACACATTACGTGCATTGAGTGCCTTTCTGCATACTTTAATTCCCTATAAATGCATCAAAATCCGCAATCTAGTGGTCAGCATTAATCTTAACAAAATTAAAGAAGATACCCGATCATAATTCACAATATAATAATAAATATAATCACCAAATGATAATTTCCATAGAATGCAAGGAAAAGTGATACGTTAATATCTTTTGTAACACCAATTAATCTAGCATCGTTTAATGAATTTTGCTCCTCAATTAAATTCCTTCGATTTTCATGGAAAGGTATCGCTGCGTGCATAACTCGCGATAAGAAAATTCGATTTTATACGCTGTAATCGATATTAGCTGCAATAATGTGTGTTGCACGGGCAAGCGTATAATTTCGTACGATCTCTCGTTTCCCATTTGCGATAACTCTTTTCTTTCGTTTTGCCAATTTTATCGGACTGTCCATTCTCGCCGCACGTAGCCACATATCGCGGTATCCATTATCTGATATTAACGTACATTGTATTGGCCTGTAACGTATGGAATGTCTTCCAGCAGATATTTTTGTAACATTTATATTTATGATTAAAGGCGAATCCGGTTCGTGGGCGTAACATATAGGTCCTAAAAATCTTATCTTCCTACCACCACTGGCGCTTATCCGTGTTTCATGTTTGTCACTGTAAAAATGGAACGATCTCGCGTATAAAACTTCACCCTGCTTTTTACACTTTATACCAACCGCGCCATTTTCCATGTTACTTCGAAAACTTTCCCGAGTAAAAATCAGTTTTGCCAGGGAAACAGTTGCTCGAAGTTTACCTTTAACCGTCGCGCGCGCTGTTACGGTTCCATTTTTTTTACCCCGAAATGAAAAATGGACGTTAAATAATTTCTTTCTAAAATATACAATGCGCGTTACATTCGTGGATCTTTTAAGGATTATTTGAGGAATAAACTCCATGTGTATGGACAAATATTGTATTGTTAAATTGCCATGAAAAATGTGTGCTACTTTAACGCGTTCACTGTCCCATGCATCGTACGTGATGCACAATTGCTAGTGAATAAATTTTATTGAAATAAAGTTCTTTAAGATTTAAATATTATCGACTATAACTGGGGAAAATAATTGCGATGTAAAAATTACGATAAGTCTCTGTATGGTAAAAAGACGACTTGCTTTATAATACAGTAAATACACTCGCAGCATACTGCGAAGTTAAAACGATTCTTATTAACAGACCGTGAATCTTTATACAAATTCAGCTTCTTATTAACAAAATTAAAGAAATGGAACCTAAATGGAAGATTGTTTCACCCTCGAAGTATAATAATTCGTACTTTACCTTGTATATTTCGTATACTCTTGCCAATCACGTGTATTCTGTGTCTTTTTGCACATTTAAATTCCCTATAAACGTATCAACATCCGCAGTCTAATTATTACACTTCGTTGCATAAGTTCTACCCCTAACTTTCGCTAAATGGCGCAAAAAAAAAAAAAAAAAAAAAAATGTTTCCCTGCTAATGAGGAGAACGCGTCTACAACGCGACGGTCGATAATAAATTTCCCGTATACGAAGCACAGGTTATCGCGTTGCCTTATTAACGGCCGTTTCATTCCCAAGGAATGTCAGCGAACGACGAAGCCGTGGCAGCTCGCTGATTTATTCGCGATCTGTTATTTGTCAAAGCGTTACTGGAGATTATTACGAGCAAAGCCTTCGCTTCTGACCATTAACGCTGAATCATTTGTCGAGCGAGAGATACGATTCGCTCGGATGGCATCGACCTCAACAAGATCTCGCGTGCGTCATCTCTCCTCGCTCCGGCGCGTTCTTCTCGTACAAGAAGTATGTACTTACGTCTCTCCGCTTCTTAAATAGACGCGCGATAAATTCAGACGCCGTCGAACATCGCCTCTCTTCTCAACACTTTTAGCCGGAATGCTTCGAAGCGGAGCAAAATTGGCGTGAAAATGTTGTCCGTTTGCGTTACTTTTGCGTTGACCTTCGTTATTTTGTCTCGCAACTCTTTACGTGCCCATGTAGTCATGGAACTACACAGTGGGCGTGGCTATAGAAGCATCGCGTAGGTCGTTATTGGTTAAAGACTCTGGGAATAGTAAAAGAATGTCGTTTTGCCCTGAAAGAGCAATTTATATACTTGTGTTAGGTTCGTCGAAATGTTCTGTGGTATTTTGAGAACGCGTAGAAATGATATTTCGTTAAACAATGTATCAGCGAATTTTCTTTAACAATCTTTTACCTAGACTAGACTTTTGCTAAACTGTTTCATCGTTTTATTCTCGAACAGTTTTCATTTTCTTCAACGAAGAACACATCCAAACGAGATCTTCAAGCTTTATTATTATTATTATCATTTATTCATTAAACGGGGTAAATCCCCATTAGTGTACAGGAGTGAATAGAAATACAATGTAAGGTAAACATATGAAACAAAATTAACAATAAAACGAGAAGCGAAAGGATCACATAGAAACGATATATATTTTCTTAAAATTCAAAGGTTTTTTTAAGTCTAAAAAAATAAAAATCTCTTTTTATTTTCTAATGATACTTCGAAATATCTACTTTCATATTAATTATTATATAGTACGTTATAACATATTAACTTACGTATCGCAATACTGATGCCAGAGTGCGAAAAGCAACAAGAATCTTCGGCTAACTTAATACGTACATATTCTCCTTACTCTTTGATGCGTCGACAAGCGAAGGCGGACAAAACTTTAGCCGGCAAAAAGCTCTTGCTTAGACACGTATCCGAATCCGTTAAATTCTGCTGCTTAAACTCCGGTGCTTAAATTCTTTTACGTAAAAAAATATTCGAACGAACGTTCTCCGGATGGTTTTTGCAACAGATTCGACACAGAGAATTCCGAAACGACGACGCGTGCAACGTAAACGGAGCGGAATACCGAAGTCGGTTTCCTCGGCGAAATGTATGCATGCAGATGGAGGAAAGTGCAGCTGTAAAGTGGAAACGACATTTTGCAAAATCTTATTCCATTTTCAAGAGCTGAATGGACGTTCGGAGCCCCCTTCGTGTTGACGTTGATGGGAAACGTATTGGCGATTGAAATACTTCCTGCCTTTGAAGGGGGTGCAATATATAGGGTAGATGTACCAATTACTGCCACTTTAAGGTTCGCGAGTAACTTTATTTAACTATTTTAGAACGTATTTAACATACATAAAGATCGTTCCAGTTTGGAGCATATTATTGTTCAATCGCTCTTTTATTTTGTGAACATCTGTTTTTATATGTTCAATATAATAAATTCATTACTACCTAATTGAAAATGTACAGCAAAGTCCAATGTCGTTCGTACTCTCACTTGAAAACTTTTCATATAAATGTTTTTTAATTTTACATATATTAACACGTCAGTTTGTGTAACAGGTACAAGATATATAGTAAACGTCGCGCCTTACTGAATTATGATACGTTCCATACTTTATAATTATATTGGTCACGTTTCAATGTTCGACAGCACATTTACCTCCCAATATTTATTTATAAATATTAAGCGTAAACGAATATACAACGTCTATGTGTTGTTACGTAAACCGAAATCCAAATTTAGTATGAAAATTTGTTCACTTACTATTCTTTATACGTTACTTTGCTATTAAATAAACGAAGTAAAGTGGCAGATATAAAAACAGTGACAGTAAATGGGTCTTTTACCCTACACGATATTCGGCGTGCTTACGTGTCTGAATGAGGCTATTTCCCGTTAGCTTGCTGCTTTCGAACCCTGACACGATTTTTACCGTGTCTTTTAACGATATTCATTTGCTTCCTTGGTATTCGGATTGCAATTATTCAAGATTACAAATATGCGGGATGCTGCGTCCATTCGCGAAGCATAGGATAGTCCAGAGCTTCTTAAAATTTAATATTTTCGACCACCTTCCCTTTTGTCGAAGAATATTTTTAGAGACACCCTTTTGCTAATGAAAATTTTTCGCGACCTCGAATAAATACATATGTGGCTACGTAAAATAAATAAAATATGGGCTGTTTTATATCAAATCCATTTGTATAATTATTCTTGCTTGCTAACATTTGAAGACTTGACAGATAAACATTACAAACTGAAACTCTTTGTGGACAATTGCCAAAGACTTATTCATTCAAACTATTCATTGATCAAAATTAACATGTTACAGATACACATTGATATGTAAACGATTAAGTATCTTCAATAGGTTAGGCAATAAACGTTTTTGGACTACTTTCTCTAATATAAACCAATTTTCTGCCCTAACCGAAAACAATGCACAATTAGAATTTTATTGTACCATATAACAGCTACTCTTAGCAGTGTAGTATAGATAATTGAAAGAGAAGATGCTATGGATATGTATATATTTCTCTCATACTACTATATTAAGATTAAAATGAAATAAAATTAACTTAGGATATAGCGTACAGATTAGATAGTTTTAAGTAGGTTAGTCTCTTCTGCAATTCAAGCTCCGAACCAAAGAAGAGACTATGAAATGCATAGCGATAGATAATAGACAGGAATTAAGGTGAGAGTATTGCAAGAAGGAGAAAATGAACACACTTGTAATCCAACAAGAAAACAATAAAGATATATATATATAACAGCTACTCTGGCAGCGATCTGAACGATACGTCTATTTAAAGGTATTTATAGGAACATTTCGCATGTATCTTTCAAATACACTGCGAGCTCTCGAGGGGTTAACCCTTTTGATACCAATGTCGACTTCAGTCGGCGCCCGCATAACGAGTTGTGCATACAGACGCCAACTATAATAGGCATTCACATAATCTATTTAAATTGTTTCCGTTAACTTTCATCCTACTAGAAGCATGCTTTATATAACTTAAACCACGTTATCTAAGAAGATACGTGACAAGCACCACAGCGCTGTCGTGAACGTGTGAAAAAATTATATTTGCAATTTTTAGGGAACATTAATAACGACTAGGGAACGTGTTTGCAGAGCTTATCAAGCTAACAGCATTAACTAGACATTTATTTATCTAGTGTAATGAAACAAGATAATGCGTCAACAGTGCAGCTGGTGGTTAGATCGTATTTACTTATTATGTCAGCCAGATGGTAGTTGAAGCGCAAATGGTTAACAGTTGAACGTAAACATGTTTCACTGTATCTATAAAGTGGAAAGTCCCGAGAATATTATCTTAGTATTTTGCAACTAGCCCCTGTAGTTCATTTACTATAAACAAATATATAGCGCCATGGTAGATTACTCAGTCAGTATCCGAAGAAAAATATTAATTTCTCAGCTCCTAGACTTCCGATTTCAATGCCCTTTGGCAAAAATGAAAGTGGAAGGTCCCAAAAATATTATCCTACAGCCTTCTGCAACTCGCCCTTGCACTTCGTTCGTCATAAACAAATATATCGCGCCATGGTAGATTACTCAGAAAGTATCCGAAGAAAAGTCACTTTTAAATCTATTAGAGCTTATTTCTGAGCTTCTAAGCTTTAATTTGAGCCAAGGTTGGTTATTATAGGACATCTATAATAGAAGCCGAGATATAAACATTGAAAAATCTTATTCTTTTCATGCTTCTCTGTAATATAATGAAAAGAATTTCATCCCCTAGATATGCATCATAGCAGATAAAAAAAAATACATCTGAAATATTTTTCTAAGAACTATATTATACGCGTAAGTTTCATTAAAATCGGCGAATTGCACTTAAGTGGCGTTCATTGTAAGCTTGCAACATCTTGTATTTATGGAATCGTTTAAATCAAATTCTTCCAAAAACTGCGCGATGCGTGTGCAGTTAAGCGTACGCTGTCGTATATCCTAGGAAAGGGTTATTAAACAAGGAGGAGGTGGTTGTAGCTGCAGCTTATCACCTGTGCCTTAATTATTGCAACGCCCCTTCCAGCGTAGGTTTAATCTTCCAACGTGAGACACCTGATAAATTCATTTCAAGCATGCTTTGAATATGCAATACCTGACTGCGATTTGAATATTTAAACGCAGCCTCGCGTCAACCTGCTGTCGCGTGTCACTACAGACTTCAATGCCCCGGAAAACTTAACTTACGTCAAAATTGGATATCGTTGAAAAGTACACGCCCAGATTTTATTGTCTCCGTTTCGATTTTAATCGATGCCCGGGTGAGATTCAAGGATTAGATTGCAATCCTGAAGTGTGCTCGTTCCTCGATTTATGCGAGTTTCTTTTTTTTCCGTTCCATTAGTGTCAATTACTCGTTGGAAGAAACAGTAGACCGTGATAACGCCATAATCAATGAAACAGAAGCAATACTTCTAAATAAGATATATTCGAGTAACGAAGATGTGTTGACTTCTTGCCAATTGAAAAGAGAAAACTGATTGTTTTAACCCTTTGCAATCCGAGCTTTTTCTACTAACCATCTATTACTTTAGGCATATTATTTGAAACGTACTTCGAAATGCAGTCGATTAATAGGAACCAATGTTGTAATTAACACTGGAACATTTCTGAACTCTATTTTCCTTATATCGCCTATATAATCATCTTATTATATCGTCTAAAGTAAGATGCAAAATGTTACGCATTGTAAGCCGGAAGCCATTCTAAGCCGCCTAGGCAATAATAATAAATATTAGTGGACCTTTTTACGCGGAGATTCGCGTGAATCTAGAGACGGGTGTATTTTCGATACATAGAATGTTTGGAAAAACATGGTTACAAAAGTTTAGACGTTGTTTAGCGTAGTTGCAGTTTTAGCGGGCTCCGTGCATGTGCCCGAGGGTGGGAACCGTTGAAGTATAGGCATACACTCGACGCCCCCATTCGCTGATATGCAACATTCTCTGTTAGCCTTGAACTAGTATGCTTGCGAGTTTTTGCGAATCTCGCCGAATACCCTGGTCGAGGGCCCTCTCATCTGACTGCATAACTATTTTTTGACGTAGCTGTATGTCGATGAAGTCATGCATATATTTGATGCCAGGTGCGGGGTTTCGCTATACATCGTGTGATTTGTATGATTCTCGTACGCGTGACGTGTAACGATTCGTAATTTCGCGACGGAATCGACGCATCGAACGAGAAAAATTCGGTTCGTTGCACGTTAACTTGATTCGAAAATACATTTCGACTAACAGCTGGCACATGGCGAAATTTCCGTTAGGTTATACTCTTTTTTTTTTTTCAATGGAATCCTACTCTTCTTTTTGGAGCTAAAATACGCTTGCGTAACAGGTTTGCTCTTTTGTGCAAATTCCATGAAAATAGAAGTCACCCGATTCTTTTAAACTCTGAAAGCTAACTCTGAACGGTCAATGAGTCAAGTTCTATTTGCATTTATGAATCATTAGTAAGTTAAACACCGGCGTTCTACGTAACATATAATTTCTATAATAATTTGAGATATTTCTCGTTATTATTGTTATCAATTGGAGTTGAACTTTTCGCTATGATCGCAGCTAGTGAGACGAAATTTTTTCGTTTCAATTCACAGATTATTCAATCTGTAACGGATACTAATTTTAGGTTAATTTTTGAGTGCTTACGAGTGAGACATGTACTCTCTCTCAAATGTGTAAGGGTAGTCATTATTAGGCTACGGATTTTTGTTATGCAGCTTCGTATGTTTAAAGGTACCCCTAAAGAAGTGGAATCTTAACTGTTTAACTTAACCCTAGTTATGAGAAAATAATCGTTTCTGGAGTAACGACGAGTATATTGGCCACGTGGATGGACATTTTCGAAACAAGGTTCCACCATTAACAAGTTAAAAATTCCACAACTTCGGACCCTGATTATTATATGCATATTATTCACTCACGCAGATAGATACAAATTTTCACAACAAAATTCCACCGTGAAAAGTGTGGAGCTGTAAAGAGGGGATAGGATGGGAAAAAGGAAGGGTGTTGCGTTTCGACCTGGGCCTGCTAGTGGACTCATCAGTAAGGCTACCTAGCAGGCCCTGCCTTAGACACTGGGATATTGGAAGGAAGGTTAAAGGCGGTATATATATGGACTAGGTAGTTGAAGCGAGTGCTTTCGAGAAAGTCCTATTTCGTATGTCCCTCTAGTGGCGGGTGTAGGAGAGCCGCCACAAAAGATTAATAGGAACTAATTCCACCCTCTGTATTTAACCCTCTCGCAAAGTAATCACGTTTACGTAAGTTCTATAGTTTACGGCTTCCTTTAGTCGGCGTTGAGAATCACTGGGTTAAACAAGTTTCCATAGATCCATAGTTCCATACTAAAAGTATGCCTGACTTTCTTAAACGCTGCAGGAGACACGTGGAAGTTGGATGGCTTGTTTGTCGGGCAAATAATTCGATAACACTTTTTCTCTCGCGACGGATAGCAGACTCTTTTCGAACAGCAGGTTGCAAAAGTTGGCTCGGTAAGTTCTCGCAGGCTACACGTCTTGCGAGTAATTCAAGTGGGCCGTTCTTTGTCTTTACAGTGACTTTTTGCTCCCGTGGCTCTCTGGGTCGTGTTGACGAAAGCATGAATACATTAGGCGTCTCTCCGGTTGGATTTATGAACAGCGTGTAATTAATTCCGGACACAAGCGCTCCGGGCTAATAACGAGAATGCCTCGGAAAACTCCGTATTCGCTCGCTCTGGTTTTAACACGTTGCGCAATTTTAATCCTTTTCGAAGAACATTCCATTCTCGGCGACGAAGAGGGACTGAGTTATTCGCGTCGAGTTAACCCCTTTCGTGAATTACGCAATGGTATGTAAAAGTATCGGACTACGAATCCTTTTAGTATCGTTCGAGTTTGAAATTGAACGAGAAATTATCTAATCCAAAATCAGTAATTGATATTAAGGCATTAAGTCGAAATTTTTGCGCTAGTTGAGAATTCTGGCTAAATCGGAGAATATAGGTTGACATTCCTAGGCTTGTAGTTAACATAGTAGTCGTTAAACATTAAACGATTAAAAAGCTAACAATTTGCAGATAAATCTACTGTAAACTCGCGGCAGAATTGTCCTGCAATTACTTCAGCACTTTGACGACAAACTTAGCCGTAGCGAAAGGATTAACGTGTAAGAATAACAAATTTCTAGCAACAATATGCAATGATTATAAAAAAACACTTTTGCACCAATGTATTGTATATATTTTGCCACTTAAATATTAATTGAGTTAAACTAAATTAGGGTTACTGTTGCTCAACAAAAATCTTGTGCAACTACATGAATTTGTTGTGGCAGAGATAATATACGGAATCCGATTAGAAAGTGATTAATGGAGAAATATGCGCATGTAAAAATACCTTTTGCAACCACTGTAATAAATTTTCATTCTCATTGAACATTATTAACCCTTTCGTTACGGCACCGAAAGATTGAAAGCATTCTCAACTCGTAAATGATATTTTCATAAATGACATTTCATGTTACGTGCATTTTGTACATTTCTACATATATTTCTAGTTATATTTCCCATATTTAGTTATCTAATTATTAGTTACTTCGTTTATCCATGTATTCGCCTGAATTGAGCAAAAAGCAAGTAGTATATATGTCTTACTGGTCAGCCCAAGTTTAATCCGAACTGAGACTTCTGGCCACCGATCTAAACCTTCTTGTGTTGCAATAATTGCTTAAAACACTCACAATTATTCTGAGCACTCTTTAAGAGATCGCAGACGTTGATGAATAAATCTGTTGTACAAAATATGAATAGAGAAGTCGATGCGAAATCGATATCGTTTCCTTCTTCGAATAATAGTTCTCTCTTTCCTTTTTTCCCCTTTTGATATCTCTTCGTTCTCTAGTAAAGTTTTCTACGGGACGACACAGTTACGCTTTCTTATCAATAGCTGTGCTCTCTCGCTCGGCAATTATCTGCGAAGTCTTCAATGGGAAATTTCCATGAAAATTGCGACTCTGCCTGTGCACGTGTTCTCCACTCTCGGGTGTAATCTTCGCCCAGATTACGCACAACACCCGCCATCAAGGCGAATAGATAGCGTTCATATTTCTCGCCACGATATCGACAGAAGGGTTGAGAGAGGTTTAATCGGGAAAGTTGAAGATTAGGGGTAACCTCGCCGATTCTCATGAAATTTAACCTTCCACTGGTGACCAGCTGTTTAACACAATGCAATACACAAACAATGAAGGTATAAATACTTGGATACTTCGCATAAATATTTGTACCGAATGATGTCAGAAATAATATTATTGCATTGTAGAAAAGATATACGTATGCTTTTAACAAATGTCAGCTTAACTTTGGAAGGCGTATATTAGGTTGTTGCATATTTTTCTAGTCATTAATTTATTAGAAATAACATTAAGTGACATTTACTGTGCACAAATATGAAGCTCGTTGAATTGAACGCTATTAATAGATCGTTAATTGTTTTAAAATGGAATAGCAAATAACGAAATAAAACGAACTATGCATACAAGTAAAATTCGAATGTTTTTCATAAAATGCTGTTTACGATTAAAATTAAGTTAGAATGCAGTAGAAGTTCTCTTATTATTAATATTAATTATGCATGAACAAATATAACGTGCGAATGAACAACTCAACGTTAGTTTGACAAATTTTACACAGAAACTATGAACCTTGAAAATGTACTTTATGCGTACCTGAAAGAAACGATTGGCAATGATAAATAAAAAATTTTACTTAAATCTGATACTCATCGATGTTTTCATCAATCACTGTACAGAAATTGGAAACGTACATTTTAATTGGTTAACGAGTAGAGCATTTTGGTCTACGTAAAATCGGCCATTTCATATGCAACGACCTAATACACGCATGGTAGCGAAAAGGTTGAAACTGTCGCGGCTCTTTGATTGCCTTGTTCCAACGTAACAATATCGTTAATGGATTTATATGGCGCTGGAAACAACGCGAAACGACGATGACGACGACACGAAGTTACAGGGATGGCGATAGTCTGTGCAGACAATCGATATTTGTCGCAGAACTGTCTAAGCTCTTTGCATCGAGCACTCAAGCCAGCGGATTAGGTCGGATGAGTTTGAAATCCGGATTTAGGATAGACCTTTCCACGCGCCACGCGGATCTACGAACATTAAATCCACCGACGTGCCTGTAGTTTTCACTTGCCCGTTGCTCTTGTACCAATGCGAGGAACGGCCTCCATTTTACGGGTCCCTATGTTGGAACGCGTTGATGAGTTTATACGTCGTAACGACTGCTGCTCCTCGTTGCAACTTGTTGAGGAACAATGTCAGTCGGCTTGGATTGTTTGCTTATCCGCCAGGCAAACTTTTCCAACGTCGACATTAATTGTCTTTGCATCGTAAATTCTTCGAAAAGCGCTTTGTGAGCCGGGGCCACGTTCTTGGCTCGAAACTCGGCGATTCCTTTAGTAAAATTTTCTACATCGTAAAAGATTTTGGAATTAGCCTTTTAACTATTTTTGTACATTGTAGTAAGTGCATAGGTGATTTATGGCTACTGTCTAGATACGTTTAACTTGCAAACTGAAACATCTTAATGAGGTGATTTGGCCGAAATACACTACACTGTAGCTTTAGAAAAAAATAGCTACGATACAAAGTTAAATAGTCTAATTATTCTTAGAAATTTACCTCGTGTCTAACTTAACTCTTTGCGCTGTTTATGGTTAGGTGGCGATAGAAATTATTATAAAGTACAAATTTAGGGTATTTAAGTGATGTTATATAGCTAGAATAAAAATTCCATGTAACCGAAAGTCTTTAAAAAGCAAAATGTATGAAATAAAGATTTAAATAAACAACTTAACCCTTTGCACTCGAAAGGCGATTCTCAGCCGCCAAAATTAACATTAATTCTGATGACTCTGGAGTGCAAAGGATTATCCCTAATTAAATCTAGCACAGATCATTTAACAACTACTTAATCTAACTATAATTATGTGAAACTTACATTTGTAACCGCCATTTAACCTGTTAACACTAGACATACCGAGACTAAAGTATACTTATTTGTACTAAAGAAATAAAGATGGTAGACATTTGCAAAACACATATGGTCGAAGTAAATACAATAAATCTTCGTTTATATTTTGTACAGTAAATTACGAAATATCATAAAAAATGCACCGTTGCAAATTTATATAATTTCTACGATAAATTTGTAACCAGTCATTTTGATTGCCTTGGTAGTTGTAGTGTTAACGTAGAACAAGTTTGGGCCTCGGTTTATTTTATTAACAGAGTATTTTCAGCCTTTGAGATATCGATATTAAATAGTCCTCATGCTCGGAACCTAGAGGTTGACCTTTGGAGAAGTTTTTGGTTCACAGCTCTGCACACATAGTCCATCGGTTATTAGATTCTCCCGCACGTACGAACCGTCCACGTGTATTTCAGTATGTACAGCTGGTGTTTCCAGATGACGCGCTTTAATCGTACGAAACTCCGGGCTGTCGGCAACCTTACTTTGCGCCAGTTTGCATTCGAACAAATATTGATTTTTGCAACTTGTTGCAACTACGAACGTTTCCGCGGAAACAAGCAACTGCGACGACGGTTTCCACCAAATTCGAAATTATGTTAATTCTCCGCTTCATTTCCCCCTTTTACGAACTTTTGCCTTTAAATAAATTAAGAGATTAAACTCGTAAAAAGGTAAACGGGTGAACCCAAAAATAGGCTATTTTGGGTCCCAATATTTTTGAGATATAGGCAATCAAAGATGTCAAAAATTAGTAAAGCGATTAGCTAAAGTGTTAAAAGAAAAACGGTGGCTTTTTGTAATCGATGCACAATAAAAAAATACAGTTTATTGATGTCATCTTACTGGTCGAATATAGAAGGAACATGTTAGCATTTTCTGTTAATAATAGAAAACAACATTATTCCTATTTGTTTTACACAAAACTATGCCATGTCCTGTATTTGGCATAAAATAAAAACTTGTATGATCCATCGAAAAGCTTGAGACTATCTCAAATCTTTCTCACCTGTAGATATATTTCTTGTGTTGGCCTATCCAATTTGGTAAACATGATATGTACCTTCGCAAAAAGACTGCACCCCAATCGTGACTTTTTTGATGTTTCACTACCCACCTTTAAGAATCAAGCTTCTCGATCAGCTTAATTCAGTTCATTATTATTTCGTATTATCATACGTTAAATAATCTCTTTCCTACTTTTGACCACAAGTGAAGCGAATATGTATTCTAATAGATATATCCTGTAAATTAAATAAACTAAACTAAACTAAAATTCAGTTGCAAAACCGAGGTACCTGAAGCGGGCGATTTTTGGACTTTTTCATTCTTTGCAGGAGGATTGAGATCGGATCTCGCGTAGCTTGTCATCGTCGTTTACCAGGATTATCTGCGATTCAATTGTAGTGGATCTTGTTGAATTGCCTAAATTCTGGCACCGTGAGGGTTGCGTTTAGCGCGATCAGCTCGACGGTGCTTCATACCGGTCCCATTCACGATAAGGAAGGTAATGTCACGTCTGAAATACGTAACCATTTTCAGATAAGCCATATGTGTATCAACCGCAAGCCCACGTTGCATTATCGTTAGATACAAGTCGTTTCAGGGTGGGTTGGTATTGTTAGCCGAAGAACGAGACAGATAGCGATGCCATGCCTGTCTCGTCAATCGTTCTTCGCTATCCTACTTAACTTTTAGATGCTTTGGCAAAGCTCTTGTCAACTTTCAACCATTCGACGTGTTCCTCTTTTATAGTTTCGTTTATTCAAAGTTTCGTCCCTGTGAAAAAGGATTCCCTTTGAATAGCTTGCACAAGTAAAGAGCACACTTAATGTAATTAGGGGTTGAAAGTTCCACAGTAAGAAAGGCAATAAAGGTGACAGTTTTCTGTTGACTTGCAACAATTCCACGTATACCACTTTCCGTTTGGTTACGCTTATTCGAAGTTTCTTTGGATTCCCTTTGAATACACCCTGCTCTCCTTAGTCCAATTACTCTAAGTTATATTTTTGAATATACACAGAAGTGAAGTTTAACTCCTCGAAGCAAAGGGTTTTGAGACATAAATGAATCTGATTGTTTGGAAACTTTAACAGAAGCGCAACAACGTATTAGGTTGAAACTTGCGTGTTTCCTACGAACTAATTATTCTAACATCTTGCTATATGATTTACTATTAACTGTCTTCATGTTTTATACGCCTACCGTAAAATAATTTTATCTTCTATTGCTAGTTACAAATTCTGCGTCTTTACTTTTAGTGTTCGCGTTTATTAATTTTCTATGAAATATTTCTAAACCTCTCCCCCTCCAACAAATAAATAAAATTAATCAGTTCTGGCACCTCTCGAGCGCACAGGGTTAAAACTCACCCTTCCGCAAACAAATATTCTTCCATATATACCAAAAATTCATTCTCCGTAGCCGTTTTACATTTTTTTAATGATATTTCCATCTGCAGGTGCAATCGTGTCCGAGCAAACAACGATTTGAATTTGCTCGCCTTTAATCTGGCCGGTTTCCCTTGTTCCACACACGTTCGGCCGGTTCGTTTGACCCAGGTCGCGCACACGTCATTCGTTCCAAAAATTTCCTCTCGTCCGAGAGGAATAGGCGAGAGAGGAAAAAGATGGAAAAAGCCGGCGTTCTTTGCCGCGTTGCTCATTACCATTCAGAGCGTGGGGTACGCCGGCAGTTTGACCCGTGGCTGAAGCAGCCACACGGCCAAGCGCAGAATTTTCCCCTCATTGTCCTAACCAGCCGCGGAACGACGTAACCAGCGAGCCTCTAACTTTCAGAGAAGCCTTGGCTTCTCGACCGCCGGCAAAACCGCCGTTTCCACCACAACTTTTCCCTAATTCCATCGAGACTCCTGCAGGCAGAGATCGTTTCACTCGCACGCTGCTACGAGTGTCGGCTGACCTTAATCGTCGCACAGTGTGTAGGTGCGCTAGGTGCGCAAGCACCCATGGGTGTTTGCGAAGAAGTCTGCCTGTCGACGACTGGTTAAGGAACTCCGATTCTGTTCTAAGGAAACGGCGACAGAGAATTCTTCGAACTGTGCGACGGAACATACGACGTAGACTTAACCCTTAACTGTACTGGTACACGTAGGGTAGATGTTCCAATTACTGTCAGTGTCCCTATAACCGCCACCGTAATTAGTTTATTTGATAGCGAACGAATGTGTGAAGAATCGCGATGCAAACAAAATGTCAATAGTAAGGTTCGACTTTATTTTTACGTAACAGCACGTGGACATTATCCGAGTATCATCCCATCTCTAGTAAAAATCTACGCTAAGAATGTTTAGCATCGAAGCTTGAAATAATTACAACTATTTATTTATTTTATTTATTGTACATAATCGTTACCTTTCGGCTTAGGCTGACTTCCGGTTACAACTTTTATCTTAAACTGTCTAGATCTAACCATTATTAAACTTATCGCTTTTCGCATCTTAATACAAAACTGGAGTATTTTTATAAAATGTATATATGTGCATACGATGGCCTCTTCCTTTACATTGCACAGTATCTTAGCCTAAATTAATTTATCTTCGTTTGTTCGTTAACTTTACTTAGAAATATATTTGCTTTAACAGTGTTTATCTAAGCCTAGCACCTCTCTACTCTTCCTTTCCATTTCTTTTCCATTGTTCTTCCTTTTTATCCTCCTCAGTCAATTTATCGCTTCTGTTTTTCCTTCCCCCGCAAAAAGCTTCTCTAAAATTAAATTTGCCTTTTCTATCTCTCTACAATTTCTCCAATGCTCTACGCGAAAAATGCGATATTAAAACGATTTGTTCCTGACGCGCTGTGAAAATAGTGATCAGCTAACGCTAGCATAATAATCGTAGCGCAATTAGCCTTCTCTCTTCGTCTCATAAGAGTTAATCGAAACTCTTGCATAGACCCGCCGTCTTTATACCCTATTCGCTTAGACAGCGAATCGCGCGTTGAAAGGGATTTCGACTTTAGCAGATCAAGCTATGCACGTACCTAGGATAGAGGAGACGTATACAATCGATCGGAAATGTAATCGTGGCGAGAGAAACTTTTAAATCTGTGATGCAGACGCGTGACTAGAATCGCCCACGAAGCTGGGTGCACACCCACTGCCGCGACTTATTTGCAATGGGTCCGCGATCGCACGAGTATTGCGACCGCGATCACGTTCTTCTTTTATATTGTGTTTCGAGCCTCCCGATTTATAACCCAGTCCGTATTCGCTTCGTTTTATTATAAGCGAAAATCTTTCGGAGAATTGAATTGCACGCGGTATAAGCCACAATATCGCTCCGGTTTTTGCGTGCGCCGATGCATAACCTGGGCGAACTAATGCGATATCGTAAAGAAAAATGTTTGCAAAGGTGCAACGTTGTGCAGAGAAGTCTTAGGCCAGCTGTGTTTTTCACTTCATAACAACGATTAAACGCACGACTTTGAAGAGCATTCCGAAATTATTCTAACTCTTCCCTTATTGCTCCATATAGTTTAAGGTTTATAAACCAAATTAGAAGAGTCCACGTATTTTTTATTTTTTATTTTTTTATTATTTATTTATTTATTACCCCTCATTGCCTTCCGGCTTATTGGGGGGGGGGGGGACTCCCTACAATCTTTGTACAAGCATCTTTATACCTTTTGTATTTATACAATTATCTTAACTATCTTAACCTTAGGCTTATCTATACCTTAAATTGAACTATTCTTTAATTCCTATGCAATATAACTATAATATAAAATATACAGATAGATAATATCAACTATAATATTTAGTATAAACTTTGAAGTAACTAATCCTCTAAAAATATAAACTATATCCTATTTTAAAATTCTTTGGTGTACGTAAGGTAACTAAACATATTTTCAATTTTAAATCGTTAATTGCTTCGTATCATCTTAGAGTTCCATAATTGCACGAAAAACAAAAATAAAAACAAGAAAACAAAAACGACAAACATTGAGTCCGGATCTACTTCGCCTTCCTTGGCTATATCCTTTTCTTATTCCTTACAGTCTTGCTTTATCTCTCCTTCTTCATCCTTATTAAGAGTCCACGTATTTATTTAGGTGTACGGGAAATTAATTCGGTGCCTCTTGGAAAAATTGGTTGCGCATTGATGAAAAGTCAAACATAATTTTGATGCTGGAAATAATTTTTATTCTTCAATTTCTATCGTAGATGACATTTAAATTCCATTTTAACAGAAAGGATTAACGATTTTAAGTCGATAAAATGTTCCAGATTATAAACTTATAGGCAGCGAATTACGTTGTACATTTAATAGAATTCCAAAAACAGTCGTGTTTATTTATTGTGGCTGCTTTACAGATTGTGCAACAGAATCTGTTGATATCCTTCTAAAAATTAAACACGCGTCTCTTATTCCAAAGTAAAGCTTAAATAATAATTACAAAATTTATGAAAGCGTGCCGATATTCGTCTAATAATTGCTAACAACCGTCCACCACGTTTTCTACTTATCCATTCATGGATCCCTTATCTTTAATCATTCCAACCGTAAAACTTAACAAGAAGATAAAATTTGACACTAGCAGCGGTATTTAATAAAGATACGGTTTTCATAAGATTGTTTGTACAGACTTATTAAAAACTTGCCGGGGAAATCTTCTTGTTTTCTTTGCATTTGTTAATTCATCCCCCATTCTTAATATTCCCAAGCAACGACTTCAACGAGGGAACTTTATTTCTTTCTTTACTCTTTTCTTTTAGCGAAGAAACCGTTTCTTGAACCAATTGTGCTACGATCCCGCCTCCATCTTTGTACTTTCTCTCGTTGTTCCGTTTAATGATGATCGCGCGGGCGACCGCGTTTTCAGCTCTCTCTCTCTCTCTCTCCCCTCATCCTCGACAAAATAATACCGGTGCTCGCTTTTGAATTTTCTTGCACACAGAGTAATCTTACGGTGGAAGTTTCACCGGGAATTAGAGGACACCGCAGCTTTTGGTGAGCTTGCGCGCCCTCCGCTGGCTTCTCTTTCAAAAGTTAGCTCCGCGGTCGCATTTACATGCTCGCGAGAGAAAGAGAGAAAATGCAGAAGAGAAGTTTGAAACGACTCGCGGCCCACAAGAAAATATCAAGTTAAAAATATCCCGCGGCAAGCATCATCCCGCGCAACCACTCTAATTTCTTCTTTGTTTCACTGTGCAATTTTCGGGCTTTTCGGGGCTCTCGAATCGATGAGATCAAAGGGAGCCTTATGCTTGCAGTGAAAACAACTTGTGGTTCGTTAATAAATATCGCGAAGCGTGGTTGAATTCCCTCTTTCTTCTTTTTCTTTGCTCCCTGTGTTCTTCGAAGCGCTGATATAAACGTGGCCGTTGTTTGGACTCCTCTACTATGTCGAAACACTTTGTCGTTTCGATTTTACAAAGTTCCCATAACACTGCCCTATAATTGCAGGCTTCAAGTAAGTACATTATATTGCGAATACTAAATTTGCGCTAAAACCGAGTTTATAAAACGGAGAAATACAATTATAGCATAAGGAAGTTCGAATAGCTTGAACATTGTAATTATTAAATTTGTATGAAATTTATTTGCGATCTGTTAGTTCCTTTTTCTATAATAAAATAAAGCCAAATAAGATACCACGGGGTAAGAACAACGCATACTGTCTTCATTCGTTAAAAAAATTAAATTTTTCCCCAAGTTTTACGCAGCAGAATTTCAATTATCCGAATTAAACGAGAAACAAATCCGATAATCGATCCAAAAGGATCACATTTTTCATTACGTCATAAATCGAGTATATTCGGATAAATGACATTTGAGTAATCGACGTTCGAATAATTAACGTCCGACTGTATAATCTTTTCATCTTCCGAAGCCTTTAATTAATACAAATTAGAGGTTGACTCATAAATTTTTCCCGTGGCAATTTGTCAAGATCTAGATCAAGATTCTATGGTAGTCCAGTTCCTTAATCTTGGTTGTTCGTCTTCTACTTTTCAATCTTCTTCATTGATGTAGCCAAGAAGATGTACGGTTCCTCTAGTTTGAGAATGGCAAGGCCGATGATTAAAGACTTCATGGAAATTACGAGGTATCCAGTTGTCGCGGTTTTCGCAGCTGTGTGTATATACATGTATCCTTTGATGCTTTCATCTCTATCTCTCTCTTCTCTAAAGTTAACCTACCAGTTGCGTTTATATCAGTCACTCCGCGAAAGAAGATGAAGGGAAGCCGAAGGTGACTGGTACGTGAGGTAGGTCAAACTCGCGGTATCGCCGTGGCGAGGAATAGAAATGAGCAAATCGAGTTGAAGATTCCCTACCCCATCGATTACTTACCTGGCATTCTCGAAATGGCCATTGTCAGAGGTTTCTTAAAAGCTGAAGAAGCATATCCCAAGAAAAATGAACAGATTTGTCCCAGTCCCTTGACTGAGCTTTTTATTAATGAAACTCACAGTTACTTGGAATACAGTCGCATAATTGCAACGATCCCCCTTCTCGTGATTATTGCGAGTCTTGTAGCAAATATTTCTGCACTGAGAGCCAAATTAACCCAAGTCCATTTTTGTCAAAAATTTTATTATATATATATATATATATATATATATATATATATATATATATATAAAATACCATCTTATTACTTTTTCTTAATTTTAGCAGAGCCACAAGAACGTGTACATATTAGAAAATATATATAGAAGATTTAATTGGATGAACTACTTCAAATGCAATGCTGTCTTATGTAGTTTTAACTTTTGTTTTCAGTGTATTGTAACGGTACAGTACAGGACTTGGGTCAGTTTAGCTCTGAGGCACATATTTATACTTTGCACTAAAACTTTTTAAATTTTACAAAACAGCAAATGGAAGATGCAAAGTCTTTTTAACTTTGGGGCCACTAGAGATGTATTCGTAATTTTTGCAACTCGGACAAAGAATACATTATTTGCTGATAAACAGTTTTCTAATTTTGGGAGAAGCAAATCTTTAGTATAAAATTAAAAGTTTGCTTCTTTACTAATTTTGAAAGCTCTATATCCATTATTGAATTTTATTACTGAGATTTGTTCACTGAAATCTCTTTACATATACAGATTTCGCATAAATGTAAAAATATCCGCAATCCACTCACAAGTGTATAAATGTCTCATTTTAAATTGGTCACGCTATTAATTTTCGATGTAAATATACATATAAACAATTGCATTTGCATATGTCCAATATTTTAACAAAAATTAACCACGTAGACACAAATTTGAATATTTCAATCAAAGTCTATAACGTCGTTGATAGAACTGACGTAATCGCAAAGAAATATAAGTCGAGAATGGTATAAATCAAAAGTTCAAAAAAAAAAAAAAAAAAAAATACGGGGGAAAAGCTTTCATACCTTTGTGACAGATATAAATCAGTCCAACGCGAAACAAGTGAGAAGCTCTCGAATTGTTTAGTTTCCTATGTGTTACACCACTCTCGTAATTACCGGTACATTAGTATAATTTTTCTCCCCTTGACGAAGTGATACAAATGTTACAAGGGTTACAAATGTTACGCGTCCGCTGGAAGCTTCAAAATTATCTCAGGATGTTTGCGTTTGTTCCTAATAGTCGTCTCGTAGCCCCTCGAGAGAGAAGAGAAGCTTAACGTCTCAAGATAATTTGTCGCCGATATTTATATCGGAGCGAGAAAGAAGCAAAAGAAAAATGTCGAGGAAGTGTGCGGCTGAGGCTAGAGAGTGAGGTAGGTCAGTCGCAAGAAGCTCGAATCGAAAGAGAAGAAAATAGAATGAATGTCTCAAACGGGGGCGTCGTTGCTTTATCTGCCTTTCCTCTTTTCTTTTCGCGTCGCGAAACTTTTTTCACCCTCGTTGCACAGATCTGTCTTAGCCGTTGTAATCGACCTACTCGTTCCTCCAGAAGGTTACCACTCCGAGCCACAGATGCGTGCAAGTGTTTCTTTGGCAATTATACAAATTTGTTAAGAGTCTAATCTCGCGGTTGATATCGAAGAGAAACAGCTGCAGATGCGTTTCTCGGGCGTGCGCGCGCGTATTGTAGTCATTCGTCGATGCCTGTTTCCACGTTTTCCAGCGTTGAAATTTCCCTGGAGGAATAAAAAGAGAATAGAAGGATCTTGAAAGCCCGGCTATATTCTCTTGCGTCAGGATAAACACAACCTTTATTCGCGTATTTGCATATGGACGTGCGCATAATGGAGGCAGAAAAAATGTATATGCTGCAAAAGTTGTTTGCTTCGAGTTTTAATCGAATGAAATACGATATGCAACGGGGTTGTTGTATAATTCTCAATGGGTTGTTTCCTTTTTTGTATCAAAAAAGTATGATTAAAACGTGTCACTGTTCTATCGAGGAGTTATAATTAGATTGCGAATGTTCGTGCAAATTTATATTTTTTAAAATGACGGCTATAAGGAAAAAAATGTGTAGCTTTGTCTTTTGCATGCTAATTATTGGATTGCGGAATTTTATACGTATATGGGAAATTTAATTGTGGCAAGAAATACAGGGTGCACGTGACACGCACAAATATTGAAAGTAAAGTGCGTGTTATTAGATTTAGATGGTGAAACTATTCTCCAATTACATATACAACATTAATTTATAAAAAGTACATATACAAAAAATAACGTAAGTATATTTTATTGCTATCGCGGCATTATTTATTGAATTCAAATATAAGGTATTAATAAAGCAGAACTATCGGTTAGAGAAAAAGTGAAAAGTATAGATGGAGAAAAGATATTACAACGAAACATTCACGGTTATATTTTCGAAACCATTCCTGAGTACGCTTAGTAATTTGTTTCGTTCCTTCGAGATATGTGTAGATTCTTTGAAACAAAGTGTGTATCTTTACGTTTCCACTCAGCTTCTCAACTGTAATTTGTTTCGTCTACGAGACGCGACACCCTTTCGACAAGATTCAGTTGAAAACAGGTCGCGTGTCACACAGCAAGTTGCTTAGCGTTGCCTCGATGGAATCTCACGCCTTAAGAGAAGGAAAGCAGCGTATCATCTGGTCAGCTTTCAATTTGTCCTTTCGAATTGAACGTCTCTAAGAGGTACAAGGCATGTGTCAGGCTTATTAGATCGTTTCTATCCAGTATCTAGGCTTCCTGCAGCATTGTAGGACGAATATTCCGCGTGCAACCGTACTAGGAATATCGCAGGACTCGGGGGAAATACGAAGGTTTGCAGGTATTCCCGGATACACACAGTGTCGGATAACGTAGCGGAACGTTTCTCGGACCGTTTCGTAGCAAATTGACGTCGTAATTGTGACGCTTCATCACTTTTTCACGCGCTTGCAGCCGCTTGAATGGGATTGGGATGAGATTCGAGACTGAAATCAAGGAGCACGTCTCCTAATAATAGAAAAGGCTTGCCAGGGGGCATCAATCGAGCGAAGGTTGCGCCACGAAAAGCCTGGGGATCTTATTTAATTCATCAACCGGTGCTCTCCACGGCTTAACGCGATTAATCTTTGGGCCATTTATAAAACTCGATCAATAGAATCGGGAGAACGGCGAGCTACGTAAAATGGAATAAACACGGGGAACAATGCCGATGCTCTTTTGTCTTTTGTACAGACGACAACAGATACATTTTTCGAGAACGAATAAGCGAAAAATGTCGAACAAAGTAATTTTGTGTAAAGCTTCGTTTTGGAGAGAATTGAGTTTGAACATTTGTTGGGTATGTCAACATTTTATTCTGTTTTACTGGTGAATTTTACTGTTGCGTATGCACTGCCTGTTAATTAAATAAATTATATAGAATGCGCTTTCTGGTTTTTGGAATACGGTGCAACTAATATGCGGCAATTAATGCCGTCAGTCACGAGAGGATGCATACGCATTCTACGTTTTAAATATTTATATATTTTAGAAGAATAAGGGTAATATGAATATTTATGAAATATAAAATTGCAAGTAGAAAAGATTTTTAGAAGGTAATTTGTAAAGGAAGGTTCATTAATTACGCGAACAAAATTATTCCTAAAATTAATTTAACGTTATTTTATTTGTGTTCAACAAATTATAGAACGATACAGGTATACCATAAAGTTTAATCCTTTGTGGTCGAAATAAAATAATGCTTCGTTCAGTTATTAACCATGGGTTAACCAATTTCATGGGACTTAACTAATTTCTGCTCAATTATTAATAGTAGTCTATTAATGATATTAATCTCCATTTCTTGCTTTGAAAAATTTATAAGTGTCGAAAATATTAAAACAACTTGGGCCGCTATTTACAGCATTCGTCCGCAAAGGGTTAAATAAATCATTTTTAATGCGATAATGCAATTTAATAGAGCAAAACTTTTGCACTCACCTAATAGAAACGCAATCCAAGGCATGCATATCCATACAACATTCAAACTTGATTTTCTCCAAAACGGAGCTTCGAACGAGAAACTTTTATTCTACGTTTCCAACTGGTTTTCTCGCGTAGAATCGCGATGTTGTTGTACCACTAGTTATATAGCAACCCTGTGTAATATTCACCACCTATTTTCGCTTGAATCACTTCGCGTAAATCTTACGTCTGCATTATATCATTTCACGGCTGAGCTCTTCGAAGTTGTAAATTCTTTATGGGATATTTGATGGCGTACCTCCGTTCACTGTTTTATGGATTAGTTCATTTTTTAACCGTTAAGTAATATTTTATTCGATTCCGTGTACGGGTCGTAAACTGCATCGGGCGATTTCAAACTCGTATAAATTGGTTTTAACAACCCTCGAACGATTCAATTTAGACGGTCCACGATTTTGGCGATCCCCGAATCGTGGGATCCGACTGTTACCACTACCGAGTCGTAGGAACCTAATCCAAGCAATCCGAAATGGTGAGATCTAATCCTGATTCTGGGTCGTAGAGACCCCGAGACACGGTACAACTTCTGAAATTGAGTTCATACTCGCTACACCTGGATTTCAGGCCAAACTACTGCTTTGCTACGGCCTTAATAATAAAATAAACTTTATAATCTTCCACCTTTCCCGGTGATCTTCGATCCTGGAGAGGAAACACTTTATCGTGCAGGGAAATTCTACGGAATATTTTTCTCTCGCAGGCTTCTCTGCTTAACCCTCTGTAAACCAAGTGAATAAAAGTCAAGTCGTGAACCATATGGGGTTAATTTTACCCGGAACATTATCTAGCTCCAAACACAGAATGTTTCAGAGTTAATGGTATCTAAGTTGCAAGGGGTAAATCTATACAGAGTGTTTCAACTAATTATCTTTTATATTATGTGCTCGCGTAGAAAGTTGAAAACTTTACAAAAAATCATCGTGGAATAAAAGTGCTTCGCATAGGGAATTGATTTTTTTAATATAATTTAAATTGCGTATGAATTACTTGTACTATCGCAACTAAAAAAAGGCAATTAGGTGACCTCTTTTAAGTAAGACATCCTGTATAAAAATATAAAATGAAAATGTAGAGGGACCTTTTTCGAATAAATCGATGTTAAAGATTCGTAAATTTGGAAATATTATAGCAGCTTTAAAATCATTGAGATTAATTTAGCCCCACGTGAAACTTTTTTAATCCAACGTATATCCCAAATTTCAAGATTACCATACAAGTACCGAATTCGACGTATGTCTAACTATACCTAGCTTAGCGTTAAGAACAATAAATAAAATCAAACTAGAAAGAATCCGTACCTAATAAAGGAATACACACGTTCTCGTTAATTTGATCAGCTATTCAAGCAAGGAGAAACTTTCATTACGGTCTCTCCTCAATTCCTTTGAAGTTCCGATGTGTCCCACACTCTAATCGTCTATCTTTTTGATTAGACCACTTCGAACATCTCTCCGTTCGAATTTGCTGAATCTCCACCTTTTCTCTGTATCAATCATTCCTTTAGCTGTTCCGCCGAAGGATTTTATTAAAACGGATTCGGAACGGCACGGATTCTACCATTAGCATATCTGTGTCCGCTCGATACCGTGGTCCTCTTCCACCGAGCGAAGAAATACGTTTCAAGCCGGAACAAAGAAACGGTCGAGGGATTACCTATATTCTTATCGCGATTGCTGGTCTCTCCTGTCTTGGTGTCCGGGCCGAGAAACGTCTTGGTCGTATCGTTTAATGCGAGAGAGTGCGGGGGCGCTTTTGTTAAAGATCGACGGGACGAGCGAGAAACGGGGAGGCAAGAACGCCGCGCTGCGGCCGTATTGAATTTACACGTTGCTGTACGGCCAGAGATGCAACAAAAGATCTACTATTCGAGTTTCGGACCGTACAAAGGAGCTTTACTTTCTTCGCTGCAGATGGAAACGCCGGATAATTAAGTCCGAGCTGGTGGATGCATGCATTTCGAGAAGCAAACATTGTGTACACCGGGGTATCTCTCATGTTCGCGAACACCATTTCTCGATCCAATGAATCGAGCATTACGCCGGGGACGTTTGTTTGCCCACGAACATCTTTGCAAATACGCGATATATTTCCGTGGAATCCTCGTGCTACGAGATTAACTTCGTTCGCGGGGTAGGAACTTTACTTTTCGAGTAACTCGAGATCTTCCCGACTAGAGTTTGGGTTTTAACTGATTTAAATAGCGAGCAGTTGTGTTAATACTTTAGCTTAATCTATCTTAATTCTAGCCGGGGTACAGTCTACGTTTTCAGCTTTCATTCTAAAATCAACTCGGGCTGAATTTAAAATAAATTCCTGTAGTTTTATCTTAACGCTTCGTAGGCGGCAGTTTGCAATTACAGGGGTTTAAGGAGGGTTTCAAATGGAAAAAGTAGAAGACTGTAATCTCGCCACGCTGCTTTAACACTGAAATATTATACGGAATTTTTATGTGTCGTTTCTTAGGTTTATAAGCTGAAGTTATAGTTAGGGTTATACTTTTACTGCAAATGGAAAGAGTGTTTGTTGCATTTAGACTAGAATGTGAGTCGTAGTTATATGTAGACAACGCATATTCTTACATTTATATTCAATCTAAATTTGCAGAAAGATATACGATCTACATATAAATGAAATAAAATAAATATGTATATATATATATATATACAATAAAATAAAATATTATAAATATAAATAAAATATATATAATAACTAATAACTAATAATATATATAATAACTAAAATAAAAATATGTAAAGGATTTAACCCTTTGAAAGCAACATTTGCATCCCTTTTGCATCTTCGCCACGCGTGTTCAGCTTTCAAACGTTCGAATGCTGCCACGTTTCACGCGAACGCCGTATTTTCACTTTGTTGCACCGCTACAAAGTTGCAATTGTTTTTTTTTTAGCAACGTATAAGACAAGAGGCTCACAATCGCCAATTCTAATCGAGTCTGAAAAACAGCCCTCCAATTTTCCTTTCGCTGGCGATCACAGTTGTCATTCGACCGCGCAATTCAGCGCGCAAAGTAACGAGCAATGAATGCGCCGCGTTACTTTCCTCCAGCAACATTGGTATTCCGTAAAACGACCAGGAAAATAGACCGAGGCTATGTGCTTCGCCAGGATATTGATGACACCACGATTCCAAGTTTCTTAACCGTGCGTCGGAATCAGGCTTCCAAGTAGTTTTTCCGGTTAAAGGGGATCCTTGGGATGTCTCTCGGGCCTTTAGAGGGTAAATGTTTCGATTCATGATTGTGGGTGTCTGTTCCCGTCTGGACTCGGGGCGTTCTCGTGGAAGAAGTTGCAGCTTATAAAGGAGGGTTTGGCAAAGCGCCATGCTGCGTCATCCTTCGTATCGTCGTTGAGACCAGAATTTACGTGCAGCTACAGGTAAACATCCACCTGGCCTTAAAACGTTTTCAATTATCGGTTTCGGTAGAACGAGTCGTAGAATCTGGCTTCATTCACTGTTTCAACTCTTTTCACACCGCCGCGATGTTCGTATAATCGTCGCTGTGGAACGATTATTACTATGCTACACTAGTAACTGGTATTATTAGTGTAATAAAAAATGTAGACATTGTTTATACATCTGCAAAGTTAAAATGTTACTTGCGAGTAAATTAATTTGAAGTGTAAAATAATTAAATGTTATGTCGCTGGTAAAGTAAACCGCTAAATGTTTTTATGTAGTGATGAAGTTAGGAAATCAATGATTGTTATAGTAAACAAAAACTACTCACCACATCGTTGGTAGTAAAAGGGTTAGGCTTAACCCTAGCTTTCTTAGTATGAAATTCGGGACATTCTAAAGGAGAGACGAATAATTACCCAGAATAATTTCAATTTTTTTTCAATCAATATATCATCTGAGTAATAGTTAATAGCCCGTGGATTTTTATTGAAATTCATATTTCTGAAATAAAAGCTGAAGGAATAGGAGCTAAACAGGGGACTATTCCACCCTCTAAAGATTATCATTTCTACTATACTTCGAATATTTCATATACTTTTGTATATTAGATGCATTCTATATTTTACTATTTATTTGAATTTTCTATAAATGAATAGGAATTTGCAGTCCGGTAATTAATGTATCGAACGCGTTCGTGTTAAAGCGTTGATGAATATGTGACAGAACTATAACATCGATTTATCTCACTTGTCGAACTAAAAATTTACGTATATAGAGACATTTTATTAGAATAGAATCAATGGATAACAAAGTAACTTAATTTGTAACAAATGGGCGTCCCGAATTACCTGTGGAAAGAATTGAAATGTATGATCGCCTTAATTTAACATATAAATTTCATTAATCGATACCATTATGAACAGTTGCTATCCGCATTGTATTATATTAAATTCGTCTTCCTATATTCAACTGAAAAAAAAGCAAGAACTTTCAAGAAGTAGATCTGGCGGTCGAAGTTTAATATTCTTCTTTTAACTCTCGTTATTTCTTCTTCTGTTTTTCTTGAATCCTCCCGCTTCTTCGTTTGACTTAATATTTCTAATAAGATTAAGTTATGAAGCCTCCCCTAATTGCAATTTAGAATCGAGATTCTCGAGGCATCAAGAAAATACGTATTTCATCTCGCAAGCTGTCCTCATCAGCGGAAAATTCAGAAAGGCCAACGACTGGGTCGTAATACGAAACACTTTGTGACGGCCGCTAGTTCATCGTAAATATAAAAAGTTGATGAAGTAGCCGAGGACACAAAAAATGACCTGGTTTCCGTCGAACGAGCGAAATAAGTTCTTCAATGCTTCCCAGCGAATGTTATATTATTCTCAGATGTGTTCCATCATGATTATAAGGAGGGACGAAGCTGAGAAATACATTATCCGAAATTTTGTTCATCTTTCAAACAGCGACACATACTTTACAATAGTTTGGTACTTGGGTGGTACTCCACAACTATTGGCAAAAAAAACTCTACACTCAATATAATAACTATGTAATGTCAGTAGAGATTATTCTTACCATTCTATTAGAGATTATTATCCTTCTGTTAAAGATTATATTAGTACGCTCTGCTGGTAAGCAATACCGACGATTAGTATACGAATCATATTTTTCAAAATATATATGTATATGTATATGTTTATTTTCTATCTCAACGGCTAAGAAAAGGACTTGGTTTTATACATATTTGAACATACATACACTTTTTACATATTTTATACCTTTTATTTATATCTTATTCTCATCCATCACACATTGCACTCCCTCACATTTCGCATCAATTTATGCACAGTTAATCATTATAAATTAATCACTAAACTCTGTAGTAATAAATAGACTATAATATTTTTTTTATTGCACTTACAACAAAAATTTCGCGTTTCGTTGGGTTTCCTTGGCACTCAGAACTTCTTTCTTTTTTTTTTATCTAAGATCTAGAAATCCGAACCCTTGAGAATCCAAAAGCTTAGAAATTCAAGCGCTTCGGTATTCAAAAGCTATGCTGAAGCAACCCTTTATTCAGATTCCATCTTTTCTACTCTGCCATTAAAACTATGAATTTGCATAAAAATCCAGTCTAGTTATGGCGTTGAGTATCTTATTTCGTTAAACTACCTAGCTTCATCCAATTTTCCCAAAATAACAAATATTTTTAGACTAACTCCACTACCGATAGAAACATTATTATGTGTACTTCGAAATTATTAATAGTAGATTAATCATCGATGATTGTTTTCAAAGTATAAGCATAATATCTCTAAGAAGGCGAAATGTAAATTCTGGTTGCTTCAGTATTGAGGAGCGAGGAAACATAATTTTGCCAGTTTCATTGGAGAACTATACTCCCTATATCGTATGTGTAGTTAAATACGAGATTGTCCAAACACTTTTTACACTGTCAAACAAACGTGTGTAACGTATGAAGAAATCGACAAAATCTAAATAACTTCAGTGAAAATAGAGTGATCTCGTTTCCATTCAACGTATATAGAAGCTTTAACCGGTTTCTGTGTTTATTGCTCTTTGGATCAGCGAAGATTTATAGGTATTAAAATTCATAAACATTTGGACGGCTTAACACGGATGCATAATTATGACGCAATTTTACACCCCACTTTTCCGACTGCCTGTAAATCGAGTCTTTTGCAATCTCCATTCGATCTTTTGTAAACATCCAGAGCGAAGTGTTAAACATATCTCGCGTTTATCTGGATCAATTCTATTAAGCTTCCGATCTTCATAGATATCTAGTGCAAGTTTATAGGTAATACAAATTTTCAGAATTTTGAAACCTTTAACCCGTTGCACTATAATAACGAGTCGCACTCGTTCTATTTATGAATTATTCTTATTTATTATTTATTAATGGGGGGTAAACCCTTTAGAGTACAAAGAAAAATTAAGATTAATCGTAAGAGTTTAAACAACGTAACAATTGAGATTTAAAGCTAGCGGGAGTGGAAAAGAAGTCGATGGATTTACAATACATGTTAACGTTCTTTGGAATTGAGTTGAGACCAATGTTAATACCGTATAGCGTAATATGAGCTGCCTCTAACATAAAAGTTTGATGTCGAATAGCTGAGAAAGACGTGGTAAACTTAAAGAAATCCAATACGTGAGAACAATTAACAATACTATTGATTACGTTATAAGCGAAATGAAGTCCAAGTAAAATACGACGTTTCTCAAGCGGTAATTAATTGAGATCGGACAGGAGTCACGCATAATTATGGTCATCGATTGCCATAGGACGATGCGTATAAAAAGCACATAAACGTAAAAACCGGTGCTGAATACTATGAATTATGGTGTAGACTCGACAAAAATAGATTCTACTGGCGGTAAAATTTAATTTCAACTCTGACCTTTAGCTTTAGTTTAGAGTGAACGTGTGTTTGGTTCATTGAAGATTATGTTGTGATCCGGGTGAGAAACGTGAAGTCCGATTTGTTCAATTACAAATATATTTCGGGGCGTTTCAATTATACAACTCCGGAATAGGATCGAAAGAAAGAAGCGCTTGATCTAATGGTATTAGTCCTTATATATCTGTGGTGCTGTGGAGAGGGGATAGGATAGGAAAAAGGATGGGTGTTGCGTTTCGTCCTGGGCCTGCTAGTGGACTCATCAGTATGGCTACTTAGCAGGCCCTGCCTTAGACACTGGGATATTGGAAGGAAGGTTAAAGGCGGTATATACAGGGTGTTACCTGTAACGTTACTCACGATTTTTCACCCACTTGCAGCCATCTGACAAAAAAAAGTTTGGAACAAGAGTTGCAGGGTATGACGTGCACAATACATATCAGTAAAAAAAAAATTGGGAAACAGTTTGTTTTTATGGCGAAGTCGAGGTCACCTTGGGTTTTACAAATAGGACCATATATTTTTCTTGTTTTCCATATTTAGAGGACATCGAGACAAATTCAAAACACGTATTACATGATATTTTTGTTATCATATTACTTGATTTACATAAGTGGAAATGTGAAATATTTAGCTTTTCGTCGTATTTGACTTTGACAGTGTAAACATTATTTGACCATACGGAATGTAAACACGGAATGTTGCTTTGACGCAATTGTTATTTCGTCATTGCAGTTCCTTCATTAGTCTTCTTCTTTTTCCACACAAGACTTATCTCCACTATTTCCCCGGACTTATCTCCACTTGGTTTTTTTTATGGGGATATTTACAGTCCGTGGTATATCAATCAGCAATTAATAATATTGAAGAATTGCAAGAAAGAATCATCTCCGTATGCAGAGCTGTAGATCCAGCAAGTTTAACTGCAGCAACACATTCAAACTTCTGTAAAAGAGCAGAATATTGCGTCGCAGAAGGTGGAATGCATTTCGAACATGTAATTAAATAAAGTGCATTTTTCTTATGTTTCAGTCGCGTGTTTACATTCAGTAATCTCTTCGGTGTCAAATAATGTTATATTGTATTAATGAAATACACTGTCGAAGTCAAATACGACGAAAAGCTAAATATTTCACATTTCCACTTCTGTAAATCAAGTAATATGATAATAAAAATATCATGTAATACGTGTTTTGAATTTGTCTCGATGTCATCTAAATATGGAAAACAAGAAAAATATATGGTCCTATTTGTGAAACCCAAGGTGACCTCGACTTCGCCATAAAAACAAACTGCTTCCGAAATTTTTTTTACTGATATCTATTGTGCACTTCATACCCTGCAACTCTTGTTGTAAACTTTTTTTTGTCAGATGGCTGCAAGTGGGTGAAAAATCGTGAGTAACGTTACAGGTAACACCCTGTATATGGACGAGGTTGGAGCGAGTGCTTTCGAGAAAATCCTATTTCGTATGTCCCTCTAGTGGTAGGTGCAGAAGAGCCACCACATATCTATTAGGGTTTTCGGTGAGGAGGGGATGTTTGTGACCCCTAGTACCTGGTGACTAACTAGTCTTGGATGAGACGGTTGCATACTTTCTCTAGGATGCAAAAAAGAAGGTCGACTCAGTTATTTTGGACGCAGCGGTTCTGATATTGCTTATCTGCGTTGAGTCATTAGGTTGGTCATCCAACAATTACTTTAAAGAAAGCAACACTAAGAATAATGAACAAAGACATATTTTTTTCAAATAAGCAAAAATTGCACAAACCTTTCGATCAAGCCTCGTATGATTGCACTAATATTTGCGTAACTTTTTGCTACTCAAATGTATTACGTCTTCTGCACCCCTTTTACCCTATATTTTAAGTTCGCGAACATATAAAGCGATAAATTTACTGTAGGTGGATGCAAAACAGGCTGGAGAATAGCTAGCGAAGCTTTTTAGAGCCTTATTCCGGATGCACGTGGAGTAAGATGTGTACGAAAAATGTCGGATTTGAATTTGAGATACGGAGCGAGAAATATTTCGCGGTATAACCCTGGCCGCTTTTACGTGACGCGTATGCATGAACATCCTTCCCTTCGTTACGTTTCACCATGGACTTTATTCCAATTGAAAATGAGCGCCGATTTTTTTACGATATTGTGGGAGACAGAATGTCGTGTGAATAGTTTTGGACTAGAGCGATTGCTGAGCGAACGGTATATTTGGATAAGATTGTCTGAGACGCGAATGAAAAGTGTTTGGGATAGAGCGATTGAGTTGTCCTGTAGACGAAGGGTGTGTGGTCGCGCAAGGTTTCGGGTGAACGTCACTGACTGGGTCTTACGAATGCTGAGATGAGCGAGAGAGGCAGAAAGAGAGAGAGAGAGAGAGAGAATGAATGCGTGCAAGAGTAGAGAATGCGTGGGTACGAGAGTGCAGAGCGAGAGTCAAGAGCGAGAGGACGTAGTGAGTAGAGAGAAAGGTTTATAAGATACTGCGTTACTTTTATTATTAATAAACCACCATTACTTATTCATAAACTGAGTTTTCTTCCCTTCTCGCACCTTTAAACCATCCACGTGGGGTTTACCTAAAATAATCCCTACAATATTTAACCCCTTGCTCGATCCATATAGTATTCGTTCGCGACAAGAAGGCACGCAAGTATTTACATTCCCGTTCTAATTACAATCTACTAGCCTCCCTATAATCACATGCATTGTTCACTATTAACCAAAGACGTTAAAGATCGACAGTGGTTTAATAACGAAGAATGAGTTTAGTGATAGGGAAGATAGTAGACCATATCTACAGTGAGGATGTAAATACTCGTCTGCCTTCTTTTCATGGATGGACAGTACTTGTTTAGATTTTTGGATACAATGTACTATTCCTTGTATTGAACATTGCTTTTTGCCGGTTAAAACCGGTCGTTACCTTATACTTGTTAGAGTATTACCTTAACACTTAAACCTAAGAGAAGTATCAAATAGAAATTACGTGTAACATTTCTTTATTTTGTGTATAACACGGTATTAAAATAGTGAACGAGAGAGTAAAGAATAGCGAGTTTAGGGTGCGAACATTTATATCCTTACATTTGTATTAATCTATATTTTTTTTCAAATATTGTATAATTTGGTTGTTTTGTCGTTTGGGATCACGATCCACTCACGCTCCCCAATTATCCCTTTAAATTACAAACCTGAAATTATTGTTACTAATACATTTGTGCCACTTTTTCTGTTACAGGAAGTATTGCACACGATTAGCGCGCCCAGTGGGCAAGTTCAGCGCATCGTTATATTCAAGAAGAACGGCGTTCAAGCGATGGTGGAATATCCTTTTGCAATACACCTCGGTCCACTCAATGGATCGCATTTTACGTATGAACTCCGAGTTTCTCGAGGCGCGATAAACGGGGCTTAAAGCTCGAGAGGATCTCCACGTCATGGCACACTTTATTTTCCTTCTCTCTCTCTCTCTTTTTTTTATCATATGACTATATTCGCTGGTAAAGTTTTTTGGTCACGTGCCACCGTTACAGTGCGATGAAGATTTATAAGCGGAACTCGCGACTGACACGCTTACAGGATCTTCCGGTGTCGGTATCAGTTATCGTAAGCCTCTGATACTTTGAGCTTGAACATTGGACCAGTTACTTTTGCCATACCGGCTTCGAAACTTGCCTCGAAAACTTTGGGAATTTTGGTATTTCCTGAACGCGCCTTCTTTTGCGCCCAGTGGAGGGAGCAAAGTTTCACGTTCAAAATTCGAGAGTTGGAATATATGATAAATTAATAATAATCTACTATTGCTATCCGATTTTTGAGGAATTATTCGAGATTATTCTCGTATGATTTGGTACACTTTGTCTTTGAATTTATGATAGTTTCTATATCTCGAGGGTGACAAAATGGCCGCTGGAACGACCATTAAAATGAAATTTACCAGAAATGGACTCCTATTATTTTTCCCAGCGATTTTTCCGCTGCTATTCGCGTTCACAAAATATCTTGCACTACTTGGAAAGAAAGAATGCTGTGAAAATAATCATTGGTAAGAAGAACAAAAATTGGTAAGGGGGAAAAACGTAGTGGAGAAAAATGCAACGAAGCTCTTCGATGGTCTACTTAATATTGGACGTGTTAATTAAAGTTTGTCGATTGAAATTAGCATAAAACTTGGCAAATAGTGCTGCAGTGCCACGATACGAAGATATATGGAGATCCTCCTCGATTCGCACGATTGTTAGATACTTTCTACTTGCTTATTAAAGAGATACGTCTATATATTCTTAACTGAACCATTCGTTAACCACGTTCGACTCGGTGGAATCAGCAACAAGGGCGAAGGAGACACTTCACGGAGCAGACATATACTCCGGTTGCTGCACACTGAAGATCGACTTCGCAAAAGTGAGTAACAAAACAATCTGCATGCAGAAATTCGAAAGAGTTCGACGCAAAAATGAACAAGCACCACTTTGTAATGCAAGCTGTGGTTTTCTGAAGAAAACATCTGTTTTAATTGAGAAAAGTTAACTTCAAATGTTTCTAACACATATCCTTCTAGATGAAGAAATATATTGTAATTTCGAGAAGAACGTGATTGAAGTTTCATATTTCAATTCGAAACAATTTGATGCACGGTGTTAAGAGCTTACGATTAGAGCAAAAAATGAACAGTTTCAATAGTCAAGTATCGATACAATGGGGTTAACTAAGTAGCTTTCCCTCCGCTAAGTGCTTTTAGGTGTAAAAAAAGCAGCCAGTTCCGTAGTTTCTCTTTTGCTACCATAAAACTTCAAACAAAGTGGAGCTGACCGATTTTTTTGCGCCGGAGCACTTCAATTGATTCTCCCTTCTCCGAATCTTCGCTCCTCGCGTTCTCTTTGCGGTAAAAAAGAGCGCGGTGGTACTCGTGCATATTCGAAGTTCGGCTTATTAAGTTGAACGACTCGTTGCGGTTGAAATGTATGAAAAAAGATAAGTCTCTTCAGGGGTCCACCGTTAATATTCATGAGAGAAAGAATCCGATGGAGAAATGCTTGCGCAAATAATGGAAACGCTCTAGATTCATAGTTCCCTTACGTAACGGTGGAAAAAAGGAGAGGACGGAAGGGCTTGCTGTACTTACGGTACCGTGAAACTCGAGGAAATTTGCCGGTTTCATTCATTTTATGTGCTCGTTACATATTCCAATTACCCGCGTACAGCCTCCGCCGCCGCCCCGTGACGACATTCTTTTCAATATTTCATCCAGCGTCTAATTAGTAAATCCAACAAATACGGGCCTCGAGAGCCCCTGTTCCTTTTGGGGGATGAAACGCGCGCGCGCCCGTTTCTCTCGCCTCTTCTATTCTCACCCGGTGAACTTTAGAAACGCCGCCGTATACACCTGTCAGAATACCTCTCGTGTCATGATTCATGTAATACTTTTGTCTGCTCTACTCGTGATCCATTGAGAAATGTAGATTATTCTAAGTGCCCGCGTTATGCATGTGTTATAGAAATGACGCACGAAAGTACGTTCGAATATTTTATTTTAAGGGAACTTCTGGTAAAAGGGAAATGGTTTGATATTAGGTATATCGGTTATTTTATGTTTCATTGACCAAGAGGTTTCGTCGTACTTTAATCCTTTGACTGTGGGGCAATATTCGCATGACGTGTAATAAAAAATGAATTAACCTGAAGTTTTGCATAATAAAATGCCATCTTGTTGTTCAAATGAAACCTCTAAATATTGTTAGAGATATAATGATAAATTAGGAAACTAATTTATGTTACGTTATACAGAATCAAATACGGTTTGCACGTATCGATGTCATCGCAGAAAGTAGAGGAAGAAGCGGTAGCGACATTTACAAAATGGCCTATTCATTCGCATAAGCGTGCTAATTATTAATTCTTATGTGTCTCGAGATAATTGGTAAACGTCGCGATTGTATCGTAATATTTCCGCGCGTAATATTGCAGCGAGTTTAATAGTGGAAATTCTTAAGACTACGATTATTACCGTAATTACAAATACTTCTCCGTTGAAACGACGTTTTTCCACGGTTGTCTCTTCTATCGTGAAAAGGATCGCAGTGCAAACAGAGACTAGCTCGACTCCAGAGGGAGTGAAAAGAAAATCACGCGCATTAACGTTAGGCCCGCGGCAATGAGGTCTTCCGTGTCGTTTGAAAGCAGGGAAAAAGAGTGATTCGTATAGAAGAGACGCGAGCTTGAAAGCTGTTCGTTCGCGCCTAACGAGTCAGATCTTGTTTCAGCTGGTTGAATCATGAATTGATCGAACACCTCTTTCAATCACTGTCAAATTCACTGATTTTTCCATCCCTTATTCTACGCATGTATCATCGTATTTTTTTTTTTTATTTTTTTTTTTCCTCCGAACTTTCTCGAAATTCTTTTTCTCGTAAAAGTACCCATTTCAAAATGTAACACCCAAACGTAGTAGAAATATGGATATTTCTTTAGTAAAATTGATATTTGTCATACATTTTTCCTCCACGTATAGTGAACATAATAATAATAAATGAAATAAATAAATATATATCGTAATAAAGTAAATTAAATGAATAGTGAAAATAATGGACATTCGCGTTCGAAAACACAGTTATCTTATTCTAGTCTAAATTATTAACCCGTTGTCATACAATAACGTGTGACACTCGTGACACGAATTACGATATTGGTTCAATAAAAGGGGATTCTACTATGCAACGACGTTAAATTTTGACTTAATTTTTGGTTTCGATTCATACGATTGAGAATCATTAATTGAAAATGACATGTAACATTTAAATACTTTGCATATAATAATGTATAAAGCTAACGAATAACTTACGCGGCATGTATCGATAATACAAAAATGGTATGGCAAGTGGTTAACGTCGCACGTGGCATTAAAATGGTAAGGGGGCCAAGTAAGCATCCAGATGATTCTATACGAGAATGTAGAATCTATGCTTCGTCGATGGTAATAATATGATCAGATTCATTTTTCGGTGTATTCAATTTTCAAGTAACGTGATTTGTAACGGTGTGATCACACATCGTTAACGTGGTTTCGCGTACCGCGTTCGCTGCACACCTAATTACCGATAATTGCTCACTTCGCGTATCGCCTCTAATAATTAAATAGTCGGTAATGCTCGTTCGCGGTTCGCGCATCAAGAGTCACATGTACGAACGAATTTGTTTTGCGTCTCGTGATTCACGGACCACGAATAATATTCTTTCGTTATTTTGTGCGATTTTACGTCGTTCTCTCTCGAAGCACAGACATAGGGTAGTTGTACCAATTACTGCCACTTTAAGGTTATCTCGTAAATGTGCTTAACTATTTTAGAGATTATTTAACCGAATAATCGTTCCAGTTTGGAGTATACTATTGTTCAACGTCTCATTTATTTATGAAGATATTTTTACATGGTAAATATAATGAATTAATTACTACGTAATTGAAAATGTACAACAAAGTCCAATGTCTCTATTACTGTCACTTGAAAAGTTCTCATTTAAATAGAAACACGTTTTACTTATCTTAGCACGTCAGTTTGTGTAACTACAGTAAACGTATCGCGTTTACTGAATTATCACACGTCCCATACTTTATAATAACATTGGTCACGTTTTAATGTTCAACAGCAGATTTACCTCCTAATACTTCGTTCGAAATATGAAGTGTAAACGAATATACAATGTCTACATACGTATTGTTACGTAAATCGAAATACAAATTTAGTATCAAAATTCTTTTACTCACGATTCTTCGTACAATTACTTTGCTATTAGATAAACGTATTCAGGTGTCGGTTATAGGGACACTGGCAGTAATTGGGACATCTATCCTATTGTATGCATCGATTTTCTCTGGTGAACCCTGGCATCGAAAATTTGCGTCCCTCCGCTGTTAGATGATTCACGTTGCTTGCGTACATGATGCATGCACACATGGTATCTCTGTTCTTTCGCATAGGCACTGGCAGGAAGTGTTATTTGGCAGATCTTTCCATTGGCAATAGTTAGGCGAAGGGTGGGATCAGTCGGCCACGCAAGCTCCGCCTTGAAATCCAATTTTGAACTTTGGGTCGTGGCTTAGGCTCTATTTTCATTAGAGGCGAATTGTCGTTTTGGCAAATAGCTCCGCTCCTCGTCGGCCAGAATGGAATAACGTAAAATATCCAGGCCGATTGGCGGCTACGATTTAAGGTCATCGCTCACTTATCAGTAGAGCGCATGGACATCGTCAAACTACCATCGGCAAATTTACAACGTTACGTTTATTTCGATGGAAATGCGTCCACTTAACGACAGCAACAGAACACCGACGCTATTTCCCATTGAATCGATAACGAAGCGAATGTTTTCGTTGATTAAACGACGATCGCATGCTGTTCGCACGATGATTATATGTTACTGTAAAAACCCGAAAATTAGTGGATTCTAGGTTTCACCGCGATCAATCCTAACATTTAGCACAGTGAGGTAGTAAAAATCCGAAAATATCTTGCGAACCCTTTCGTTTTCGACTTTTATTAATTTTACCTCATAATATAATACTGTTTTTACTTCTTCTTTCATGTATGTTGTTTTTAAATGAGCAATTATAATTAAACATATGGATCCAGTACAACAGGTACGATATAAAGTTTGAGTTTCATAAAGCTACGTAAGATAAACAGTTATTAGAATACTTTAAAACTTACGTGCTCGAAAAGTAATTAATGAAAATCTAGAAAACCCACACTCGCTTAAATCGGTAAATTGCAATTAGACAGAACGGACTTTTACCAATTGGTATTGGTAAATTCTAACATTTACCAGAATGATTTCGGACTTTTACCACCTCACAATGATTTGACCGATAAAACCTAGGATTTTCCAATTTTCAAGCATTCACAATAACAAATACGTTAGAAGGTTTTATAATAAAACTTATACACAATGATCTCCTATTTCTGACAAATGAGAAATAACTGCGAAAGTATCGATGCCGATCTGAAGTCTTATTATTCGCGTTTCATCGATACTCGATAAACCCCCTGTTGTAGTCTTTAATTTCCAAAGGACGTGGCCGCAATTTACGTAACTTATTGAGAAGATTTTCATTCGATGTTCTCTACTCGCGCAACGCAATATGGATTTGAATAGATGTAACGCAATTAAAGGGAAATTTGCTTGGGATTGGAAGCGATCGATCCGCGATGCTACTAAACAGACATACGGGATTATATTTAATTCGCTTCGGTGTGTTCCGAGCAGCGGAATAGAAGCGTAGGTATAGTGAATGCGGTCGGAAAGCCATATCCGTTACAGGCTTTAATCTGTTTCTCAATATGAATCGCGCCCCGATATAGTCACTCCTGGGCTGCAATATTCGAAATTGCGACTCGCATCTTCCTACGCTGTGTTCCCCATTTCGGAAAATTTAACAAATTTAATGCTTTCAATTTCCAAAGCTTCCGATACGCAATTCTCTGAACACTCAGAGGGTAAAATTTCGAAAATTTTGAATTTGCAGAGCTTCGAATTTTCAACGTTTCCCAAATCATCGAAGCGCCGGAATTTCCAATGTTTCGAATTCTCAAAATTGCGAATTTGTATTGCTTCGAATTCCCAATTTTTCGGGGTTCCAACGCTTGGAATTCTCAAAGTGCCGAATTTCTATCGCTTTAAATTTCCAATGCTTCCGGTTATCAATGCTCTGAATTTCCAAAGCTTTGAACTTCTAAACCTCACAATTCTCGCTGCTTAGAATTCCCAATGCTTTGAATTACCAATGCTTCAAATTTTCAAAGCTTCCAATTCTCGATACTCTTAATTCTCAAAGCTTAGAATCCTCAATGCTTTCAACTTCTAAACCTCATAATTCTCACTGCTTAGAATTTCCAATGCTTTGAATTACCAGTGCTTTAAATTTTCAAAGTTTCCAATTCTTCATACTCTGAATTCTCAAAGCTTAGAATCCCGCCCCCCCCCCCCCCCCACATTGCTTTAAATTTCTAAAATGTTAAAGCAGGAAACATCCAACTTAAACCCCTCAGCAATTGAAAAGTGAATAGGGCAATGGGTTAATCGAGCAATCGTATCTCGTAAACTCTCTCATGCGTAAACGAATTCGAAAAACGTCCCATTTGGGCTAATTTCGCAGCTATTTCTGCATAAATCCTAGGAATGGGAAAATGGGTAATTTCTGAAAACGTCGATCATCGTTAAGGACCAGTCGGTAGCTAGCAAATATACGCGGCGCACGATGAAAATCGTTTGCATTCAATAAATTTGCACGCTGAACTCCGTTTTGCGAGGAAGCCGAACGATAAGCGGCCACGTAGCGATACTTTGTCAACCTGTCAGCGCTCCTTGCGATATTTCCCGAATGAAGTTGCCGTTTACGCCAACCGACAATGCACACGTACTCCGTTTCGCGTGTAACTGAAGCTTTTTTCTGTTTCTTTCTTTTGTGCCTCTTTTCTCTTTACCACCCTTGACGAAGTTTCGAATAAATTTCGCGGAGAACGGCCGCGAGAAGGATTAAAACGATGAAGAATTACCACCGCGTTAACCGGCTCGATTATTCTGATATCGTCCCTGTAGAAAAACGACCCGATGCAGTAACCAACTTCAAACTTTTGAAAGGCAATTATGGGAAATTTTAGGTGAAGCGTAGCCACTCGATGGACCGATGAGAATTTGACGTCGCGAACGAATTTTATACCGCTTGTTAGTCGTTCGAGAGTTCGGTCCCAGTCGTGTATCGAAACTTTATAACGAAATGCAATTGTTGGCCACGGCCATTTTCGTATATGTATATCAGGTTCCAGGATAAGTTGGCTGATGTAGAGGAGAAGCAGAGTTGGGCATATCTTAGTCGAATAATATTTCGAATAAATACTTCAAATAAAATTAGTTGTTGGATTAGAATTTTGGTAACATCTTAGAATTTTAGAAAGACAGTATCGTTGAATTCTCTTTCTGTTGTAAATAATTAGCGAATAAATAAGTTTTTACGTTTGCTTAGTATTATCAAACGTTTTAGAAAAATAAGAAGAATAAGAAGCGTTTAGGTATAAAATGGCTTGAGAATCGCAGCAGGATTTGATTGATTATACGATTTGCAATTAAGTTAAATGCTATTTAGTTATCCTTTTTCGTGTGCACTCTCCACACAGTAATGATTTTCATTGATATATGATACAATCTCCTTGTTTGGCTTAGTTTTCTAAAATTGGTTTTAGGATTAATATTAACTTCTATATATAAATTTTGTCGTATTTTCTTGTTTATAACTATTCCGAGACTTCTTACGTGAAAAAATAAAACGGGTATTTTATATTCCTACCGTCTCTTTTAATAACTCCGAAAAGTATTGACATATAATTTTGTTGTTCGATGAAACGCGAAATTAATTAACTTTTAAAGTTCATTTTTATGATAGCAAGTTTTTTGTAGTCGCGTAAAAATACCATTAGACGATGTAAAATTTTGATTAACTTTTAAAGTTCATTCCTGTGATACTCAATTTTTTTTTATCAACACCTAGAATTTGTTTCTACAGTAGCAAATTTTTTTCTACTCTCACAAAGATGCTATTGAGCGACGAAAAATTGAATATAGTCGAATCTATTTAAGTAACTCGTAAATGAAAAATAAATACAACGATGGGTCGATACTTTTTACAGTCGCTCGTAATGAAATTAGGGATTTGGAGTCAGACAGAATCGATTTTATTCCTCCTTAGAATTTGTAGAACGAGGGAGAATTTCTACTCGTGACTTCGTTCCGTTCTATCGAATGTGGAATATTTTTCTGATCGATTCCCAGATGATAGCCGTTACCCAATAGCTTTTCCTACCTCCGAGAAAATAAAAATACAACGCGATAGATATAAAATCTACTTTGGAATTGTGTCCTAACATTTTTAGACCGACAGCCGCGTTATCCGATGGTTTAAATTCAGGTTTATACAGTTCCGAGAACAAAACGACCCCCGGTACACAATAAAAAACGCAGGCGTACTCCAACGTAATTGAAATTGTAAAGTAAATTGTATCGGGACGTTACAGGAAATTGTAACGTAACTAAAATTTCAATGTAACTTACATCGTGCTTCTAATGAGAAACCATTTCACTCACGCCAACTATATTCTCGCTGATTAATTTCGGAGCAAGATTGGATTGAAGTCGTCATTTCGTTGGAAAAAGTTATGCAACAGGAATTTTTCAGGACAGTCCCGAATTTTCAGCTTTCGTTGGAATTTTTTTCACAGCCAATTCGCGATGACTATTTATTCTAAATTCAGTTACTCCGTCCCAATTTGTTCCGATTTATAATAAAATATCTCCACGTATGTAAATTCGAGGTAACAATAGTATCTCGCGATGAGATACTTTCAAATTAGATTCGTATATTTATTTATGGCGACTTTGAATCGAAGATCGATTCGTTTCAGAATCGAATATCCACGAATCGATTAAGGAAAATCGAAAATCGCTTCGAAAGAAATCAGTCACTAATTCCTACGTCGTTACTCTCTAGTGTACCACTTACTAATTCACTAAACTCGCAAGCTCTTTAACCCTTTCGACACTACAGGTAACCATAGTCACCCATCGAAATTTCGTATTAGTTAAAAAATCTGGCTAAGTACAGTAGTATACTTTGATATCCCTAATCTAGTAGTGAGTTTAGTATGCGTTGAATAGGATTAGAATTAGAATTTATTCATTTTCGCCTTTGGGCCTAGAAATGGATTTGGCATACAATGTACCTTGCAACACATAGTGTTTCATGCGCATTGTTTCATACTAACACATTCCATTTCCCTCCTAATTATGTTTCTGCTTTTTCTTTCCTTTCCTTTTCTCTACTTCCCTTAACCAATTAACTATTCTCACGCATCTTCTCCCTGTACAATTTTCCCTAAGCTACTTCTCTTTAAGCATTTTTACCCTAAATGTTTTAAGATCCCGTGTTCCCTGTCTCTCTCGTAGTATGCGTTAAATATTAACCGATTAAGAAATGAACAGCTTGCAAGATAGTAAGTGTCACACTGTAAATTGCGCGACAAAATTAAGCTTCGTATAGCTTTGGTACACACGACGGCCAACATTGCCGTGTAACGAAAGGGTTAAAAGCATCGAAGGGGCCGCGATATCGCGATGGTTTGACGTGGTCGCGAGGAAGCGTGGACGTTAGAAGAAGCACGCAGGCCTCGGTGTATCGATCGTTCGCGAATCTACCAACTACTTGTGCAAACTGATTACGAGTATTAACGTTTCGCCGGTAACTGGTTCCTCCGGAGTTCCCGTGCGTCGTTCCTCGCAGCCATTTTGGCAGTAGCTAATGATCGAGTTACCTCGGTCCGGCCATCTCTATAATTATACCTCACTTTGTACCCAATATTCGCATTAACCGAACGCTGACAATGAAGAACGATCTGGCAATTATTTCCTTCTCTCGTTCCACCGGCTATTCGCGCGAAATCACTGTCTCTCGTTGATCGTTTTATCGCCGCCCGTTTGCAATTGCAACCCTCTCTGCAACCCGTGCCTCGATTAGATCTGAGGTTATTGCCTGTTCCTGTGCAAAAACGCGAAAGAAAGAAAAGAAGTGCGGGGCTCTGTTTGTTCCTGTCCCGATAGCGTCAAGCTGTTTGACGAGAGAAAATTAAGAGTAGCCCCGGTTGATTACCGGCTAATTAGAACGCCGTTATCTGTGACGCTTTTTGGAACGACACACGGGACACAGGGAATAGACGAAAAAATTCTGAATAACAAGTGGAGTGAAGCGACGCTGCCCGATGGACCGTCGGCAGATTAAAAGGGACGCGGCGCGAAGTAAACAGGAAATTAGTTTGGGACTCGACCGTGTTTCATTAGTTCTCCATCCACCCCCAACCCAATTTCTCTCTCCTGCTTTTTTTTTTTTTTTTTTTCGCCTTTTGTCCCACCGACGCGATGCTCTCCTCGCGGTTACGAGTTATACAGTTACCACGATGCGTCCATCGTATGTTCAACCCACCTCCCCGTTTTTTGTTTCGGTCATTTTGTCAGACTCGTGTTTGCTATCTGTGTAATTTAAATTCTAATTCTCTACCGCGCGTTGCTGGTACTCGAAGTAGATATATAGCGCAACTGTGAACGTTATCATTGACTAGGTTGTTGCATTTGAAATGGCCGATTTTATGTAACTAAAAGCATTGACTAACTACGGGATAGGCTACCCATTTACCGGAAACATCGTAACGTGCGTGTCTGGTCGGACTAGGAACAAATTTGTGGAAAAAAATTGTACGAAAGTTCACCGAATCCAATGCGTGAAGTAGTATAAAATAAAGGCGGCTTCTACGCATTATTAACGGATTCGGGAAAAAGTGATACCTACTTCTGATTAATTATATATATTTATTTAACCCTTTCGTTACTACCTCTTGAAACTCAAAACCGAAGTTATTGATAATGAACAGCTTTTATTAACACGAGAATGAGATAAATATAAATATTTAGACGCCTTATATTGCCGAATATCATCCTAATTTAATTGTACTAATGAAAATAGATGCAATAATGTACTTTAGAGGAACAACACGTATGCTCTTAACAAATGATTGTCCAATTTTTGAAGACGCATATATAGGCCCCTCGTAGCGAAAGGGTTAATTACCAAAGATAGCGACTTATAATTTCGTCCAAGCGAACCGTGTATTCGTTTGATTTCACATGGATATTTGTTGTAATATTTGCTTTATTTACGAAGCTATCGATTAACAATAAATAGTTGTATTTCACATGCTACGCTCTTTAATATAAATATGAAATTAAGCCGTGATCCCAGAAATTTTCAAGGTATATACATTATTATAGATTTGAATTTTAGGGATCACGTGTATGTCGAAAACAACTGCGTCGCACAATATTCAGTTACAATCCCGTTGCTGTCTTCATCTACTCTAAATTATTTATAGCAATGTCGCATGTAACCATAAAATGATACATAAGAATGAATAGTCTATCCTATGTTTCGCCAAAAACGTTACGTAGTCTAACCGTAAGCTTTAGCAGGGATTCTGCGTTACGTTACTCGAAAGCGAAACCTGTCGCTTTGACATGTGATAAACTGGAATTCAGGCTATTGGCGCCTCAGCGTGGCGCCTCAGTATGACGTCTGATCACTCGAAATACCTTCCACTTGATGCCTTTCTAATAAACGATTGAGGAAAGTTTGCCAAAGCAATTCGAAAGAGTTGCACTGGTCACAAATCCTAACAGATTCGTTGATCTTTTACAGGGTGTTTCAATAATCATGGTATAATTGAGGAGATAATTTTACTACCCCTAAGAAAATGTTTTCGACCAAACGCGATTAAAAGCTCAATTACGATTAAGCTTAAAAATGATTACATATTTGTAAATATATTTTACTCGCATTCTCAATAAAATAGAGTTATTTTTGGATACAATGAATGTTAATCGAATCTTCGACGATAGATGTATGCAATTATTTACAACTACCCTTGGCAAAAAGTTTCCGATCATAATATAAAAATAGCTAAAAGCGCTAAGGTTTTCCTGATGCAAGGTGCTATTTGTGTAACTATAAAATCTAACAGAGAATTAATAGACAACACGGTGCAAAATTAGTTAATAAAAAATGGCACCAAAAGTGAAAGTCAGCTTCGAGGAGTAATAAAATTATTGTAAAATGAAATTCTATTTACACGATGCGAAAGTCTCGCGGTATCAAACATACGTAGTAGAAAATATTAGGTAATTTACATATTAAGTGCAAGAATTTTTATGCGTTAGTCAGAGTGTAACATACAACAATTTGTTGAATCATGTCACCGTAAATAAATAAAATAAAGAATGGGAAACGAAATTGATAATATCGCGACGCGAAGCACCATAATTCATAGCTTCGTAAATTTACCGTTTAACAGCGTTTGGGTTTCGAAAGTTAAATAAACTCTCAGCGTTCGCATAAACATCCCTCTATCGCGCAGTAATGAAGATCATAAAAATTGTAGCGGAATGAACTGGTCAATTTTCGTTTGCTAATCCCGTGGAATTGAAGCGTGCAAATAGCACTGCGTTAGCACGTAGATCACTCGATCGGGGGATCATTTCGTTCGATTAAGCGGACCGCTTAGCGGCTGCGGTAATTGCGTGAAACGACACTATCAAGATCGCTGGGTTGCACGGTAAATCGGATTACGAGTGTGTGAATCATGGTCGATCGGGATCTAATATTCGCGATGTTCGATCCAGAAGCGTTCTCCACTACGATATTATTCCCTTTTTCCAACTTTTTTTTTTCCGCCGAACAGTTTAATTGAATTCGTTAGTACACACGGCGGCGAAAAATGTTTCGCGCGCGTAAATTCCGCATGATGCTTCGGCAGCACGCGTTAATTGGACAACGCGCTTGGAAATTTATGCGACACAGTTCGTTAATGCTGTTAATTGCATTAAAACCCCCTCCGTCGTACAACCAGTGTACTTCCCCCATAAAATCTTTTAGGTAATTAATTGGATGTGATCATTCTTTTTTTGGCTAATTAATTTGCGAGGGATCGATGTTCTTCTACCCTTGAAATACTAGGCTGAAAGTCACGAAAGCTATTGCTTTGGAATTTGGCATTAACGCTAGGTTTACGGACATTGATTGTATAGTTTGACAGGTTTCTGGAAAAATGAATATAGTGTATCTAAATATTCGAAATTAGCAGGCAGGGGGTGGGGAGGGGTAATTTGGGATACGTATTCATATCATTACATCAATTAAAGTCTTGCATCTACGATACATTGGCCCCATTGCGTTTCACTAACTTTGCTTTTTCATTCACAAGGGATGTGCTTCTGTATTAAAAATATATCCTCCTGCACCTACGATACATCAGTTAAAGTCAATATAAACTGTTGTTGAAAAATAATATTTGCGAGCCTTGTAACTTTAAACATGACACTTGAAATTCGTCAAATTCATGAGCTCCGTAAATCTACTGTTAATCGAGTTTATGCTACTTTATCGATGAAAGTGTCATACTTAAGGCAGCTTTTAAATGGCCGGCTATAATTCTTTGCAAAAAAGTTCCAGGAAAAATTGCATTAAAAAAATAAGGCATTGAAATCTTTGAGACTTGATTTCACCTTCTCAAAGAAATTTTCTGTGGACAAAAAATTGCTCTATATATGCACCATTATGCTCTATATGCACGCAGACTTTCGTTAAAATCAAACTCACAGGTAAGGAGAATTTCCTTACAATAGAGTGTAAATACTTTCGTTAGTCACTGTACGTTGATATACATAAACGATTAGGTATCTTCAACGGGTTAGCCATTAAACGTTAAAAGAAAAGTGGTAGCCAATATTTGGACTGACTTCCTCTAATTCTGTAGAAAATTTGTATTATACGATATTGATCATCTCCCACATGATTCGCGAACTAATATTATCCTTCTGACAGGATTTATACAGAATTCTAGACCACCGCAAGATCCTGTAGCCGTTTCCTTCGTCCATTATTTATCAGCCGCAGAACACAGCATCCAGATTTTCAGTAGATACCAATATCTGAGGATAACTCCGGAATACCTATACTGCTTTCATACTACATATAGTCCCCATTTCCAAATAATATTCTATTTCGAATATATTCAGTTGCCCGGAATGTTCGTGGCGAATATTGTATTGAAAGGGTACATATATTCGAATAAGCATCGTAAGAGTACCCCAAATGAAATCCAATCTGTGACGTGTTAATAAGTAAGTCTTCCGAATAAACCATTTTTTAGTAAGTTTCAACCTTCCCACTCTATTATTGGAGTAGTTACAGGGCGGAAACGTAATTTACAGTTTACGCTCTCCATTTTCTTTGATCTATCGTATAAAAGGTTGTAAGAAAAATCGGAGATCCTTTATCCAGTGACATATACATCTTGAAATTTTCTCAGATTTTTTAACCGCAGAACCGAATTTTAAACAATTTCCAAAAGCCAATTGTCTATGGGAGTTTTTACGTGACCGTGTTTATACTTTTATAGTTAGCTTCATAGTTACAATAGAAGTATTTTGCTACCCCGAAGGCCTTTCTTAAACTGTACTCGGACAGCTGAACCAAAGTACATTCTTATCTACGCGTTGGATATAAAAAGAAAACGTTGTGATATAAAATACGAATACAATGCGGTACGAACTTTCCGGACAACCCAATATACTCGCTACGTACATTGAAACTGAAGCGACCCCGTTAACTTTTCCATCCGGGAACGCCCGAATTCAATGAACTTTTCCACATTCGTGTTCCACGGGTAACATTAGAGTGTCCGCCGAATTATAATCCAAACGTTGAGTCTCTCGCTACAAGTCACGAGTTTCTGAAATTTCTGGCATCTGCCAGTCATTGCAGTGGCAAAGAGGGATGGGTACGGTGTAGTGTTGGCGCGCGCGGGAAATCCTCCGACTGCTCATTTGAATTGCAAATGTAGGAACGATTCTGCCCCGTCCGACCGGATGAAGCTTTTCCGCGAAACGCCGCTGGAAGTTGCTAGTTCCTGCGCGTATTCTATGTGTGTGTGTGTGTGTGTGTGTGCGCGCGTTTCGCCTTGTAATTAGACTTTCGAGCTTGCGCGAACCTTCGAAAATCGCAAGGTTTCTTCAGCCGACGACGAGCCATATTCTTCTGTTTTAAGATTTAACGCAAAGGAGAGGCGAATCATCCTTAGCCCTTTCGTTTATGAAAATCTTGCCTCGCGATTTTCGCTGTAATTATATCGCGTAATTGTTATATTACTCGAAGGCACACCCCTGCAGGCTTGGGGGAAATTCGCGGATTAATCTTTCACTTTTCGGAAGAACTCATTATCGCGGTCGTTACGCGGCCAAATGAATTTCCGGGGGAGACTTTGACGGGGGTTGCATGGAACAGCTGTATAGCTGTTAAACGTCGGATCCCTCGGGTTATTTTATTGGCTTCAGTCGTAAATAACTTGCGTTAAGCGTAACTAGTGCCTTACCCTTTTGCGAAAACTTTTTACGACTCTATTCTGTGTGTGTGTGTACTTTTTTGCACACTTAACCCTTCGAGTGCTATGGCCAATTTTAAGTATGATACATAGAGTTTACAAATTCGTGTCTTTCGACACAATAAATAATTAGTGTGAAATGTTCACCAAGATTTTTTCATGTTTATTTTCACCAATTTAGAAGGATCCTAATAATTAATATACATCACAATATTCATATTAAACATTTAATTGGCCGATTAAGTACAAATTTGCAGAGAATCTTTATCGCTTGGGCTAGGATTATTATAAAATATTGATTTATTGTAGGGATTATTTTAAGTAAATCCCACGTGGATGGTTTGAAGGTGCTAGAAGGGAAGAAAACCCCAGTTTGTTAATAAGTAATAGTTTATTAATAATAAAGTAACGCACAATCTCTCACTCACAATACGTCTTAGCTCTCCCAACTCTCGTACCCACGCATTCTCTACCATTGCACGCATTTATTCTTTCTCATTCTGTCTCTCTGTTTTCTCTCACTCATTCCAGCCATTCGTAAGACCCAGTCAGTCACGTTCACCCAAAACCTTGCGCGACCGCACACCCTTCGCCCACACGTCAACTCAAACGCTCTGTCCCAAACACTTTTCATTCCCGCCTCAGCCAATCTCAACTAAACATACAGTTCGCTCAGCAATCGCTCTAATCCAAAACCATTCACACGACATTCCGTCTTCCACGTTATATAATATTATTATTTTTTGTTTTTGTAATATATTAAGAACGAGAAGCAGCTCAAAATATCGAAACTTTAACTTCGAAGTTAACTTCGCATTATATTAGGTGTACCAATGTATGATCCATTTCATTTGTCAAATTCAGCAAATTCATTTTTAACACAATAAGATACCTGTCTTAAAAATTCCTACTAAAATAGAGGCTTGATTATTTGATAAAATGAATTCATTAATATATTTTTTTATCTGTGTGGCAAATATTTTAAAGTGATACTATTTACACTCATACGGTTTCTACATTAATAACAATTGTCTTCTTCTGTGCATTGAAAACGTCTATCAAACTGTTTGATCTCGAAAAGGAACATTTATCATACAATAGCGAGTTAATTAAAGTATCCACGCGAAGATAATATTGATAGAATGCTTTGGATCTATTATATTTTCGTGGATTTATTAATGTCGCGTTGAATAGCTTCTGCTCTCGGTTCCCTTTCTGCTTTTGGCGGAACATTAATGACGTTCGAAAGCTAAAACCGGGATAAAACCGGTGATTCATTTACGTTGTAGGAAGGATTACGCGTTGAAAGCATTGTAATTCAACGCACACGGTTTGAAAACGTTAAATATGTGTGGCTAGAGTTCACTGTTTACTGAGAACTGTGAGTGCATCGATTGTGTCATTTAATGAATGCGAATTACCATAGAAAGCGGGTAAAAAACCTGCCATTATACGAGTATTCGTGACATCAGCGTCATTTATCTAGAACGAATCACAACAGTTCATACTGCAATAACAGAATCTGTGCACCTGCAAATAAAAAAAGAACACTGCAAAGGAAACTATTAATATTTCCTTCATCAAGAAAGAAGATTTCTAATTCTCTAAATTAATTGGACTGCGATCATTTCGGCTTAAAAAGATCATTTCACGTTTGTTACTTCCTAGATTAATTTTTCTTGTTACCATCGAGCATTAAGTTGCAACGGAGGCCAATTATATCGCTTCCTGTTAAATAATTAATATTAGGTTGTTGGCACATGAAATTTTGTATCCATGAATTAGAATTATTGCTGTTTGCTACGTATAGTTTACCTATAGTTTACCATTTTAAATGCAAGATCCATTTCGATAAAATAGTTGCGTTCAAATTAATTAAGTTCATTTTAAAGTAGAAGGAAAGAATTCTAATCGAATTCGAGTAATTTTGTTGAACGAGTTTGAAGTGGTACATCAAGTAGCAGGTTTAATTCGAACTATTTGTGGAGCATTTGGAATACCTACTATTACATCGATAACAAGATTAGCAACTTCCTAATACGGTAAAAAGTTGTTGACAGAACTCGGCAATACGTTCTGGAACATGCTAGTGTTCGTCGCAAAAAAAGTATAACGTCCTACTCGTCGTCGGGAATATCGGAATATACTAATTGTAAGTTTTGTGGTTACAAAGTCTAACCGTTGACTAAGTGTTCGAATCTCCAAGATTTTGGATTTCCAAGACTGTACAATTCTAAGCATTCGAATTTTCAAGCTTTTAGATCTCTTTTAGATACCGTTTGGATAGTCGAGCGTTTGAATTCCTATGCTTTCAAAGTCCCAAGCCGTTGGATTTCCAAACTTTTCAACTTCAAGGTTTTCTAATTAACAGAAGCGTCCATCGACTTTTGAAGTCTTTCGAATAATTATAAGCGATACTGTAAGTGTCCGAGTTTTACTTTGAGCCGCTGTACGTTAATTAAAGGGGCCAGAAAAGCAAAGCGAATCAAAAAGCGTCTCCGACGACGACCCCTTCGAGTTTGCGTTGCATTCGAATATGATCAAAACTAACCCACAACGTCCCTGGACTTTACTTTTGCTCCGCGTATCCATAGATCTTCCTCGTATTCGGTATACGCAACGGGCATTCGCGAATTGCGTGTTTGTCGAGGGTTCGATAAATGGACAAACGTATCCTTGCGAATCTTCGCGAATAACGATAAAGAGTAATCCAATAAAGTGGATAGAGAGATGATCGATTTGACTGAATTAATGAGGAGAAATCGAAAGATTTACGAAGGCAATTCGTATGCTACCAAAAGCTGACTGAACTTAAGGGTTGATAGTTGAATCGACTCTAATATTAGGTTGTTGCATATGAAACGGCCAATTTTACATAGATCAAAGTTTTGTAGTTAAATAATTAAAAGTCGCATTCAATCAAAGTTGATAAAGTTAACCCCCTATCTATGTATTAAATATAATTACACGTTTCACCATATCATAAAAGCAAATGAAGTTCGGGTTATAGAAGATTCAATGATAGACGTTCAATACATATGAAGATATACTTCTATAAACGTTATTATATGTAAATCTAGCTATTATAGATCGATTATATCGGAAACAATTCGCGCAGTATTTATTTACAATTCCCATCGTTTTAAAAACGCTGTTGTTTTACGTTATTATGTGGGTCAGGTAGGCCCCTGATGATCTCGTATAAGAATGGATAGTCTATTCTACGTTTCGTCAATGGCGATAGCTTGGCGACCGTTTTCAAACAAGGCGCCCTCGACGAATCGGTCCGCGAAATCCGCCGTGCAAGGAAACTTGCGGAAAACGAGCTCGTAAAACGCTGCATGGCAGCTGAGCGTGAATGGCCATAAATTATTGCACAATGGCGGGCCAACGTTGTCCTAAGCAATTCCAGAGCGATTCGCCCTCGAAATTTACTGCCTCTGACCCCGTACAGTAATATGAATAAATATTATTCCTTTTCGTTCTCAAGGCTCGTGTCTCGAACGTATCTCAAAACGAGTTCGACAGCTTTGGGTTCCGCTTTTTTCCAACCGAAGCGAACAAGTTACGAATACCGCAAACTTGTACAGAGAGGGAAATCAAAGCGTGTCATTGCGTGTATCGCTGATCGCCGTGCCGCACAGTGCGTCGCTTAATGGAAAAATATCTAACAGTCAGCACATTTTTTTTTTACTATGATAGATGTAGTATGAACGTAATTTGGAATTTTTGTTTGCGTAAGAACGCTTGAAACAAAACAGTACAAAGTCTTCAACACTGGGGAAAACAGGTTACTATGGCTCATTTTTCTCAGTATTTCAATATTTTATTCGATAAAAAGTAAAGGTCATTTTAATGTCTTCAATGGAACTGTATATCTTTTTGCATCAATCAATGCATCCTTTCATCCCTTTTAACGCTGACCGTACCGCGACCGGTCAAATGACCGGTCTCAACATATTTGATGTAAGATTCTACATTAATTTTTATTTCTTTCGTTCATTTAACTTTATGACAATTCTTATATCGTCCAACTAATAAGTTCTCCCCACAGTTTGGATTTCTTTTTGCTTCTTTTTCCATTAAGAAAGATTTATTCGATAAGCGTATGTGATGAAATGCCGATACGGTTAGCGTTAAGATAGTATTACGAGTCTCAAGTCGGAAATTAAGTAACTTAGAAGTTACGAATTTGGTCCCAATCGCCCGTATACTCGACGCACTGCTCGCCGCGTGTGTTTCGCAAAAGGACAAACGCTAGAAAAATCCGCGAAATGCGCGCGTACCTGCAGCTTACGTAATCTGTTGGCGCGCGAGCGCATTTTAATGAAAGCTCTCGTAGAAACGTTCGTCGTCGCTCACGGCTAAAACGCGACCACGGGAGAGCTGAAATTGACCGTTCACTTTTATTATACACAACCATTCGACGCGCTCCAATGAACACCTCTATGCGCAAACCCACGTCCACATGCGTTAATTTCCTGTTCGTGAATCGCGGCATTATTCGGAAACCACTTGATTCCGAAACCGCGGTCCGGAGCATGTATAAACAGCCCGAGAGTCCGCCTCGCGTTTAGCGTGAACGGTGTCGTAAAATCTACGCCGATTTTCCCCGACTCTGCGGATACATCGAACCAACAGAGGGGTTAGTTTTGGTAGCATTAGGGGTCGAAATTGGGGACACGGATTGGGAATTCGTAGTATCGACGCGCATCGATTCAACCCTTACGCTGTTTGAAACGTTTTTTTGATTCACTTCATGTACTGTAAACGGAGGCCCTGTATCGACGCGCGTCAGGCTGCGTTCTAATTAATGTAGTACATCAACAAATTCGAGCAATCGATCAAACGCGATAAAAAACGAACACAGGATATTCTGTGCTCGCGTCCAGATTGGCAACGCATTCGATGCAATAACGTCACATTTGTTTATTAGATTGGTTGAAATGAAAGGACTGATATCGGTCGGTTGGATGAACGAACGATTTTGTCGTTGTACGAAACTAGTTAAGACGCAGCCTTACGAAGGTTAATTTTTCTTACGAAGACTAGCAAGTTAGACCATTGACTAACTACAGAATAGACCAGCCTAGGTCTAATCATTTTCGAAATATCGCGAAAAATGTGTTTTTCTCCGCCATCTTTGAGGGCTGATTTTAATCCCTACATACTAAAAAAAAAAAACAAATACGGGTCAAATATTTTTCTAAGAACTATATTATATGTAAGTTTCATTAAAATCGGCGATTTACACTTAAGTGATGTCCCTTGTTAGATTCAGCGTAGGTTTAGCTTTAATTTCCAAAAGCTTGGAAATTAGAAACGCTTATGAACCGCTTCTTAAAGCATGAAATTCAAAATATCCGAATTTTATTTTCAACCACTTTAGGTCCCAAATTGCAATCTAGTTTCGTTTTGAACAACTCCAACAAACGTGTTAGGCAAATATTTCAGTTGATATCGAACCCAACAGACGCAAGGTTGTACAAATTACCGAAAGTTAGCGCATCCAGTTGGTTTCGGTGTTTTAATTAGCGGAGGATCAACTGGGAGAAAATTGGAATGGGAGAATAGTCAGAGAAAACGGTAGAATTTGTCGAGAATGGTAGAATTAAGTTGGAGTAGAAGGTTTGCGAATAAACAGTCGCATGTTCTCAGTGAGACGAAGGATTCTGCAGTGTGGATTGTTCAGTGGGCTGGTTACTTTCGACCGATTTACTTTTTCCGCTTAAAGTATCTTCTCGTCAGGGATCAACAACGACCTATCAGCGAGGCCGTTTCTTTATGAGAAATATCTGCGTGTTATTTTTATCTTTCCTATTGTAAAGTTTAGTGTATTCACGAATACATATAAACATGAGATGTGTAGTAAACAGATGTATAGTAAAAATACAGTCTGTAAAAGAAGAGCGTGGACACAATATCTACGAAAGTTGGTACCTAATAAGGGAGGGATTATGTTCATATTAGGTTGTAATATATATATATACATCCCGTTTGTCTCATGTCATTTTTCAAATCCTACGAGTTTTACAAGAGAGAAATTCATCAGCTACTGAAAAAGTTAAAGGAAATCATTGATTAGAATCATCTACACATAATTAATTATAATTACTCCTGAATTTGCAAATAAATGTTTTTGTAAACAACAGAGAAATGGGATGAATATGTGGATGTTACGACCAAATACAAACATATCTAGTCACCTCTAATATGCGTTTTCGTAAATCCTCTTATTATCGTTTGTATCGTCGAGAACTACGGACCTTTTCAAGCTGAGTGCTACGTATGTTAAATGATTTGAAACAAGGTCGATGTGTTAGACTGGCTATCTCAATCATTCGATGTCAATCCTATGAAAAATGTTTGTTCAGTTATACAGTATAAGCTTCGATGAAAACGTGTTTTAACATTAAAAATCTTAATCCACTGCGTTAGGAAATATGCAGTTCCCTTTCTGTTTCATACATTGAAAAGTTGATCGAAAGTCTATTATTAAGTAAGTACTTATTGGCCTTTTAAATGTACTTTTGATCTGTGTACAATTTTTCACGAAATGGTTAATTTTTATAAAGATAGGATCTGTCGATGCCTGACATGTCCGACATCATCGTTGCACTCTAATATTTTGGATATCGCGCATTTTTAAACGCCCTGTAGATAGCCGCCATTCAGGGCTTCAACGAGAAGAGTCTCCTTTTTCTTTTTATAGTGCCTTCGCTTTCTCCGAATCTGTATTCATCGTTCAGTTCTTTACATTCGTGCTCTAGTAGGTATTTCAGGCTTAAATGCGCAATTAATCACGGTATTCCGAATATTTTGTTAAATAGGAAATGAATAATCGTAAGAGGCGCTTTAGAAATTTGCAAACTTCATTGCTAATTGGAACTGTTAAAGTGTACGCGAAAAAAAAAACTCTTTTGAAAAGTGTGCAAATGCGTATACTCTCAATTTGAATTTCATAAGAGTACACGTGAAGACTGCACAAAGCATCGAAATGTCAATTTGCATATATGCAAAGCGGCGTTCTTCAAGTGTTAATCTAATCTGATGAATTTTCAGCGTCGTCTTATCATTCTTAATCATAAGAGCAGTGAAACAAACTATTAAACGGATGCGAAAGTTTTTATGGATTTGCAATATACATAATCAATATTTTGAATGGTTTAGCGGATGTAAACTTTTTACTTTAACCCGTTAATGGCACACGTTGAGATAACGCAACATTTCATTAGCAAGTTTCTTTTCAAAGCTCCTGGAATATCCTTTCGTAATTACATCGTTAAAAAATGGAATTGAACTATGTAAATTGACTGGAAAACAGTTACAAATTAATTGCTACATCAAAATACGTTGTTTCTTAATGGGTTAACAAAGCAGCTATACAGATAATTGATTGATTATACTGTGATTCTCGCATAACTTTACGTGTTTCATGAAAAATAGCTTGGTATTAATGCTAACTAATGCTGATCACTGATTCCGTGTCGTGTCACGTACAAATAATTTGAACATTTGTGTAACAACTTCCAATATTATTACGCAAATCCAAAATGTGGTATCAACTTAAATTTCATCCTCAGTCCTGTGCGTTTTTGTGGGATCTGTGTCACAATTCACAGCACGATTATTGTAGGACAAGGGGTTAAGAACTACCGTCTTATGGAATCGAAAGTGCGGCGTATAAAAACTATTTCCCCGTCATCCGAAACAAGTAAATTTGCATGTCAGACGTTCCAAGCATGTCGACGCGTTTGCTCGTCGCGTGGGTCCTTCGGATAATGAGCTGTAGGGGACGTTTAATTACGGATAGTTATTAAGCCAGCGTATTTCTACTCACCAACTTTCGGCGCGTTCCATCTTTGGAAAGCTACAAGAGCAACGGGGTGTACCCAGACTCTAACCGCATTTCGCGAGTCAAACATTGAAACACCTTGATTACTGTGTCTCAGCCTGCGGCGGATCCTTTGAGGCAGCCGCTATTTTTAGAACGATCCCTCTTTTAATGACTTTCCCCCTTTGAGCAAGCACTCGGTGAAGAACCCTCTTTTCCCTGCGTTGATCTTGCGACCTGAACGTTACACACGCTCGACCTACGCTTCACTCGATCGATATGCTACAATTCTCTCCCTGTGTGCAGGCAACGAATATACTTGAGTATGATACAGCCTCCGATTATCCGTAATGGTGAATCTTCCCTTGCTTTTATTTTCCCATGTATGTATTTACAATCTACACAGAGGCGATGAATAAATCGTTTAACAGTCGGATGGCGGATAGTTTGTGGGGTAGGTAGAGTGGATGTTCCAATAACTATCAGTGAATTGCAACATGTGCGATAGATAGTGTTTATGCGTAGCAATGCGAAACTGTTGGCGAAATCCAATGGCTTAGTTACGTTTTAGTCTTTTGATATCGGTTCTTTCATGTAACAAATTTTCTATTTGTTCATTTGGGTGATTGCTGAATTTTTTTTTTTTATATATTTCCCGCCGAAGAAGATATATTTTATACATATAATATATATTTTATATATATATATATAATTATATATTTCCCGTAAACCACTGTGTTTATCTTGTTATTTAGGTATTAATTCGTTGGCTCCGACTGAATTGAATTTCTCATCGTTCAATAGTAGTCTCACGTGACTATACAAATTTATTGTAGAGAGATGAAAATATAGATTCCAATTGGAAACTATCTAATTGAAAAATATGGGTGTGCACAAATTCTTTTTGTAGCCACTGTATTTCAGATCTCACTGATGGGATTCCCAAATCTCTTACTATTTTGTTCACGACGAAACTTGAAATACAGAGGAAGTTATACTATTGTTACAAAGTGAAACTGCTATTTGCTAATTATTTACTATAGCAACGGGATTGTTAAAAATTTATTTTAGTACTTACGATTTTTTTCAAAAAGGCTGTATCTTAGCATTGATAAGAAATATGGACCTATAAAGATCTATATAGATCTAAGAAATAGAGAGCTTGAAAAAGTAATGTGAGAGTAACTTAAAAAATTAAATACCGTCGTTTTAAGATGCTACTAAAGGACTAATCCAACGAGTACTTTGCCAAAAAAAACGAACAAGTGTCCAATGATTTATGAACCAGGTCAATTTACGCTACAAGTGCACCCCTAGATATTTCGCTGACTCTGCTGACGGTGAATTAACATTCAAATCGTGGGCGTACATGTGTCCTAATGAATAAGCGTAGGATCCATTTTGAAGAAGGACGTAAAAACGAGTGGATAAATGTTGATCGTGTGGGCTAAATATGGACGAATCCATGGAAACAAAGGGTGCCCTGGTTACGTAAAGTTTGCTGAAGAAATGATACTCTTGAAGAGTCTTATGGTTGACAGACTTTTGCCGTGGCAAATTGGAGACGGCTAAAGGGATTGGAATGAATCGCTTAGGTTACTTACTTGGCTACCGAGGTAAATAAGGGGTGGAATAATGAAGATTTATGTTAGGGGTTACTTCGCTGCGCATGAACATTAATTACGTATACCGAAAGTATTTTCGGTTACCTACTAAGTTGTTATCAGTTAGGTGTAAATTGTACACCGGACTGTGTGAGCTGCAGTTACTATTTGGTAAAATTGTTAGCGACGCTTAATCTGAAAATCTTTATGCAAATTCGTGATTTTATAAGTGTAAACGAACAAATGGAACCTAAATAAAAATCGTTGTTACCTTTCAAATATTGTAGGATGCAATTCATTTTAGACATTCGGTGTAGTTTTATGTATTACGTAGATGCATTTCGTATCTCTTTGCACAGTTGAATTTTGAATAAATGCATAAAGATTCTGGTAATAAGCATCCTACAGCTTTTGAGAAATCGGTAATAAAAGTCTACCAACAGCACTGAATTTCAAATATTTAGAAGAATACAGGACTTAGGGTCATGTTACTAATAGCAGTCTCTTTATTAATTAAGACTAGACGGTTTGTCGAAAAGTGGCAATGTTTCTCCCACTTGGTTCCAACAAAATATACATGAACTGAAAATACAGTTTCACGAAAATCTAGGTACGTGTATTAAAGCATACAGAACTTACTGTTACAACTAGACTGAGGATCTTTATGTATTAGGTGTATCAATAAATAATACACTATTTTTCAATACATCGATACATTTCTTTCATAAAAGAATTTAGCTTCTTTTCTAGCAAGAATCCATTACCTACTGCAAAAATGGATGCTGTATTAAATAAATATTTAGTACATATTTGAAATGTAAATATAAACATTTGAAATTCAAACTATGTACGTAGACTTTCGTGACTGACTGTAAATTCTCGACTACCATTGCTCTGCCCTCTTTCATCAATTTGCAACGAAATCTACCGTTGCAAGTATCCGCGCGAGCACAAGAAGCTCGTATCACGTTCGCCAATTCTTCAAGCTGACTTTTCGACGAGTTCGGACTTAAATCCAGCTGATGGGACACGTGGATCGCACCGAGGGAACGAAGTTTCTCTGGTAGCTCATTCGCGAAGCCAATCACGTACGTGTATCGACCAAACGGAGTCAGAGGCAAGCGTCTCCGTGTTCAACTTCTTTATCCTAAACGTCCTTCCGTGGTTCGCGTTGACCTCGTTCGACCCGGCTGAATTCGAGAAAAAAGGCCAGTTAATTTGAATACCTGTTGCCCAGCAACGTGAGTTCAACCGTGGAAGAAGAGGAAATCGTGAATAAAGCGGCCTGGGTATCGTGAGATTCTCCCTAAAATAGCATCCGGAAGCAACCGTTTTGTTTGCTGAGTCTGTCCATAACCCTGGAATTAAATTAGAAAAAATAAGATCTAAAGACTCCGGTGGTTACTTGAATTTGACTACCAAAATATACGGGCAGTTGAAATTGGGGATGATTTGGCACGAAGGAAGGGAAAATACAAGACTGCGAATTTAGATGCGTTTGTAAGGAAATTTTAGTGCGCATAAGGGCACAGAATGCATCAAATACTCTAACGCGTGTTGAAAAAATTGAAGCAAAATTCCTGGCAATATTAAGAATAATAGAGGTGCTTAAATTCATTAGATGTATTGTTTAGAAACGACTGTAAGGAATATACTGCGATGTGTAACTTAAAAAAAGTAACATTTTTATAGATTTATTTGTACATAATAATTTTGCGTGGTATCTATTTCGTGCCGATAATAATTTAAAAAGATACACAACAACAAGTAATAAAGTGATATTTACAAAATTTACGTCAGATATACGGCACAAATTTGTTACACGTTTCATTTTGCAATCATTGATGAATGTGGTGTAAGTGAAAGTCAAGTCAAGTCTATATTTTTGTGATATAAATCAATTTAACGCGAAACAAATAAAAAACTCAATTGTTTTAGATTTGTTCACTTACATCACTTTTATAATCCCCAGCACATTCAGAGTATGGAACTAATTTCTATTCAAATTTCCCTTCCCTATACCTATGTGTCTTTAATGATATGAATTTGCGTAAAAATCCGCAGTCTATTCATTAATAAAAATATAAATTTGCATACAGACCCGCAGCGTAGAAATTACAGAGGGATGGGTTTAGAGAAGGGATGATTCGTCAGGGGTTTCATGGGCGGTCCTGGAGGACCTAGGTTCCGCCCAAAAGTGGAAAATCTGTTTTCCTGTGAGCACTGGGGAACCTTCACCGACTTGTACATCACGTACATGGATCTGTAATCGGGCTGGAGTCGTACGTGCAAGAAGATCGTAACAGGTAGCGGTGATTTTGGCCTCGATTCCTCTTGCGTATATGTCAGAGGTGGGCAAACCGTGGTTCACGAGTCGCTTGCGGCTCTTCTGCGCTTTCCTGCGACTCTCCTATGCGCATAGCATTGACTGACTACAGGATAGACCATCCATCTATGGGAAAACATCATAAATTTCAAACTGATACACCGATTGCGAAAAAAATTAAAGGTTTTCATACTCCTTACGTTTTAGAGCGGTGATTGTAAGAATTATAGTCAATCCAACTGACAAAGTTGATCGAATTAATTCTTCATAATGCCACGTGACTTAAAATGTAACATCTCTTTTATTTATGATGATCTTTTTGCATGTTAAATGTGCGATGTATTAATTACTAATTCATTGAAAATATATAACAAAGTTCAATGTTCTTATTACTGTCACTTGAAAAGTTGTCACGTAAATGGAAATGATCTTTATATTAACAATTCAGTTTGTTTGACAGGTAGAAGGTAAATCTTAAAATCATCGCCTTTAATGCATCATTAAAATATCCATACTTTTTACTTACAGTACATTAGTCGCGTTTTTATGCTGAGACGATACAATTCAACTTTTAATCATTTATTTTTAAATATTAAATATAAACATATATGTATCGTCCATGTGTTGTTACATACAAATGAAGTCCAAACGCAATATGCAAAACAAAACCTATAACTTTGGATTCCTCTAGCGACAAAACAAATTTCTGTTCAGGCCCCTATTGCTTCATCTGTTTCCCATCGAAACATGCATTTGTATAAACACCCACAATGTACTTGTAAAGCGGAGCTTGAGAACCGATTGGCCCGTGAAAGCAATCGAATCCAGTAATGAAATTCACGATCCTACGACGTGATGCGATAACAACCTCACCACTATATTTCTATATATATATATATATATATATCGAATCGAATGCAATTCCCTCGGAGATTCTTAAGTGCAATTCTACAATGCGAGAACCGCGAGTATTAAACGCGTTAGTCCTCTACCGATCAATGGTAAAAAAACATCAGAGATATAGCAAAAGCAATTCCCCCAGTTCTCACCTGCAATTTAATAAAGAAACATTAAGAATCGAATCGAATTTAACGAGCTTCCGGTTTGCTGACTTCCCCGGTCGATCATCGTGTAAATAGGTCGTGTCTGAAGTGTAACCGAGGTCAAGCGTTTCGAAGCGAAGGCGGAACCAGTGGGAGAAAACCGGTGCTGTTGATCCTTTTTACTCCTGCTTAGCCAGTCTCTCTGCTCTGTGTATGCAAAGATGCAAAGGAGAAGGCACTCTCTCTCTCTCTCGCCCTCCTCGTGTACACCTTTGTTCTCGCTGCTGAAACCAAGACGGAGGAGACGCTTCAGACAAAGATAAAGGGGAGCAATAGGCAATTGAGAAACACACGCGCGTCCTCACGCGAAAATGTACGCTGACCGTGTGAACGGTTCAACCAGCTATTAAATGTTATGTGCATACACGATTTCAAAGAATTCACGGGATCGTTGATATTTCTCTCATTTAGAGGGAACGTGCTCTCTCTTACTCTCTCTCTCTTTCTTTCTCTCTCTCTCTCTTAATCGGCGATAATGGTTCGAAAGTCCGTGGTACGTGCGTTGGAATTCGCGACGCTCCATTATTCAATCAGATTACTTAAAAAGGGAATTTAATTGAGAAAAAGGGGGGGAAATTCGTGGCGTATATATTGCGAAAATCTTACGATAAAATTCACTGTGGAGTTGAGAAGGAAACTATAGTGAGTCAGAGAAATATTCGCACAGTTGGGAATGTAGCAAAAATGTATGAAATAATGAGACCACAAAGGTCTTTTTAATATTCTTTTACTTTAATAGGCGCCGTTTAGACTTTGAGATAAGAAACCCGTAAAAGAAACGTGACAAATAATTGTGGTTTCGCTATTATGCAAAAGGAACGTACGATAATGTCACGAAATTATTGGAACGCATTTGATAAAAATTATTATTCCTGGAAAAATTAGTATTTAATAATACAATTTGTCTTATAACTTTAACAACGAATTTCAGTTACTGCTTTTTTTTATTTATGCTAATTCACGTTACATATTGGTTTCATTCATCGTGAATAACTTTGTAGGATCATACAAATTAAAAGCAAATCACTAAACGTACATTTTAACCCTTTGCACTTCAATGGCGCTACTATGGTGACACCCTTAAATTTTCTTCAAAGTTTTCCCTTATTTTCACCAATTCAATTTTCATTTATTTAAAAGTTATGCAAATTAAAGGCAACTTTTCCCCTTTTCCAAATACATAACACTTTAAATTCTTATAAGAGCCAAGAAAGTACGTTGGAGTAACCGATTATTATAATTGTTCAACAACTTTTGGAGTGTAAAGGGTTAAAGTATTATTTGAAGTACAATTTATGTATTTTAAATAATGTAAAAGTGTGCAAACATTTACAGACGGTACTGTTGCTATTAGAGACGTTTGCCTACGTGCCTCGGTGTGTTTACTTCCCCACTTCGCTTCGGTTTCGGTCAATAAGAAAAATACGCGTGACAACCTATGTTTATAATAGTGTCGAAGACGGCAGGTCTGTAACCGATCAAATTAGCATTCCTTCTCAGTGCGTAGCTTCCAACTCCGCGTGCTGCTTCGAGCAACGATTTTTCGTAGCTAAGTGTGTTTTTAATCGTGGATTTAGAATTACGCTCAGATAGTCGTGATTTGTGCTCTAAGTAAGAAATGAGACATCGGACGATCCGATAGCGTGTTTAAAAATTTAGCAGTTCAATGAGTAAGTAGTAAAGTGACCATATTTTTCACCATGAAATTTGGGACGATTTAACTCGATACGGTTGATAATTGGAATTTATGCGTAGTTATTATAAATTTAAGTATCACAGTGTTTAAATAATTCTTTTCACTCGACCAAATCAAATTCCGGTTATAAATGGTTGAGACTTTGGTTTTTTCTTTCTTTTGCGCTTGATTCAATGTAAAATTAGCTACTCATCCGAACGATACTGTAAAAGGGGATTGAATTTAAGACAAGATCAAAAGTAATACAGGAATATTGCTGCAATACGCGATCTCTTCATTGTGTTTTTTGGACAAAATGTAGCCACTAGTATGCATTCCGTGTACGCACAGTTAGAATCCAAATTTTGTTAGTTTCATTTAAAATGGAAAGAATGAAATGGCTGGGAAAGTTCGTGCGCAGGGTAATCGTCCGTAGCAGCGCGGCAGTTTATTTTCCTTATTTTAGGGATTTTGAGCGGAAAGATGGAATAATTTCGAAACGACCAAAAAACGAAACGAAGGAAAAAGAAGCGAATGTTTGTCGAGGTTTCACGTGACACTCGGCTTGCGCATTCAGAATCGCGTGCCGTGACATCTCGACGAGTTATCCGAGTAAATTACACGCAATTACCTTTGCTCGAGTTGTCGGTGTTCTCGAGTCGACGGGAACGCTCCTATGCTAATTACGTCACCTTACGTCGTTCGTCGAGTTTCACGCGTTGCTTATACACGCCCCTCGTTTCTTGTTTTTTTCCTTTTTTTCTCTCTCTCTCTCTCCAAGACGTAATAAGAGCACGAGAACCTAGAAGGTACGATGATTAATGTCGTGTTTGCTTCGATGATTAACACGTTGACGTTTATAGCAATCGCTGATCATCGCTGACGTTAAAATTAATACTAAATCATACTGCTAAGCTTGCAATATTGATGTAAAATAGTGAACTCGTCTTTCAGTATTTAACCCAGTTGGAATTCATTTTTCTTTGTTAAGTAAAAATTGTGATCTAGTTATACTTATGTACTAATATACTAATAGTAGATTGATGGTTCTCAGAGTTAATTTGAACACAAATATTAATATGTTTTTACGTAAGATCCACATTCCTATGTAATGATAGATTTCTCTTTAAAGAAACCATGATTAATGATTCCGAATGGGTTAAGCAATTATCGAAGGATTCTATGCGAAACGGGTACATGTTACATGCATACGAATTTTTAATTTCTTTTACCACCAAACAGTTTTCATAATCTTTTTGCTTAAAGCTTGCCTTGCAATAAATTTATAATATTGTAACATGTTTACAAATACCTCTCGATTAATATATACAAAATTCAGTCTAGAAAGGGAACGTGTTAATATTCCTCTGCCCCCCTCATTAATCCATTTAGTTGACCACAATGAAGGGAAGTCGCGTGACGTTCCAGGATAACAACGATTCGACTTCATCCTCGTAATAGCCAGGTTTTCTGGTTGCTCGGCACGCGATACGATTTTTCCCCATGATATTTATTTGTACCCGGTGTGGCACACGTGCCCCATTAGCGAGTTGCGCTTTCCACGGGTGAAAATAGTCGATGCATCCGCGTTGGGAAATGTTGAATGTTGATAACGCCGAAGGGACGTGATACGTGACGTCCCAGTCACGTGAAATCGCGATGTTCCGCGCCCTGGACCACCCCTAGGGATTTTTGGTTTATCACAGTCTGGGAGGGGTTGAAACTCGCTCGCTTCACGATAATGCAGTAATTTATTGCGGGCAAAAGAAAACATCCGTTGAGTCGGTGATTTATTCGTCGTTTCGGTTCATCGATCGTGTGCTTGTTATCATTTTTATTATACAACAGTAGATTCGATAGTAATGGCAAACCCCGATGAATATGTTCAGGGTGAACTATCTAATTATCGACATTTTAAGTAATAAGATGATCGTAAATTAAAGTTGCGGGAAAAAGAAGTGACCAGAATTAGTGTTGTAACTTTTTATAGTTTAAATTATGTTACAGCATCTGGTAAAATTTAGGAGGTGATTAATCAATGAAAACTCATTCTGAAATTTTAAATTAAGTGGTTTTATGATCATTATTTATGGTATGGTATTTATGGTCATAACTGAAATCTATAATATATTATATAAACTATGAAAATAAACAATAAAATAAAATATAAACATTAATAGAGATTATTACTATCTAAATATACTTAAACTAAGTATTAATAATTAGAAGAGCGTTAGGTTTAGTCCGGTTTACCCTGTATGCATTCATCCTGCGCGTTCCTTAACCCTATTCCTACGGCAGCTTAAAATTGAGAACTTAAAGTATAAAGAATAGTCCCTTTAATATTACAAATGTAAGTATTTGGATGTTCCATATAATCATATGCATTATAGTGCAGTATTGTTGCATGAATTGACAAAATACCACAGTGTACCGTGGAAGAAAATATACGTATGCTTTGAATAAATGATAACGTACCATTTTCTTGACGCCTTTCGTAGGGAAAGGGTTAAAGAAAGTTCTTAGGCGATAGTTGTTTATCAGATGATTACTCTCCACGCTTGAAAGCTTAATGAATTGAGTCCTTGATACTGAGGCAAAAAAGCTGTGTTTCTGCTTGATGAAAGTCGCGATACTATCGGCTGCAATAATTATGTATATAACGTTGATAGCATCGGGCCCCTGGAGAAATTACTCAGGCGCAGTTAAAGATTTCATACGATACCAGAATTATTGTACGATTAAACGTTGTATCCTTGCCGTGGCTTCCGCGAGTCATGTTTAACCCTTTCGCTACGACTACACCCACTTGAAAGACGTGCACGCGTTCGATAAAAGTATTTTAACTGTTTTTATTATTACAATGTCAGGTTCGTTCATGCGAAACGTTGGTTTAGAAAGCGAAATATTAAACGCAAGTAGATTTTTTCAAACAATATGTACGTACTTGACTTGAATAATTTATACAAAATTCTATTAAGTGTTCCAATAAGTAATCCACCTTTTGGTTTAATTTAACATTTATTTTTAACAAAGTTAAATATCTACCCTGTCTTAAATATAATTATTATCGTTTTATAAAACCTTGTTGCATTTCATGGACAAGTTATGGATTCGTGGTAAAAAAAACTGATCATTTGATAATATAAACTCGTCAAATCATTAAAAAAATAATTGGTTATTAAAGGGTGCACCTAATAATTTCAAAAATAAGACTAACTCGAAATTTTTGTGCACTTACCAAGTATCTCCGACATTTTCTGAAACGTCCTGTATTAGGATTAGAATTTGAAATCTGCTTATATATACATTAAAAGTGATAGCTCCTTGCGATTTTAAACCTGAAGATAATCCCCCAATTTCAAGTGCGTGCACTTAACGCGCTTTTTGAAAATATCGAAGACTAATCGATACCCACGTCAGCGTGGGTAAATTTTACGTTAGAGCTGCCTTCAAACGAAGCTAAACACGTGGGATACGCGACCATTCTGTGCGCGATTACCACCGAAACCGCCTCATCCGCCGCGGAAGTGCACGTGCTTCTGACAGCACTGACGTCAACCAGTTCAAATAACGAACGGGCTCGCGGTGCTTGTTCCGTCGACATTATGCAGCGCGATTTGCTTGCTCTGTTTTTCTCCCCCCTCCCTCCCACATTCTTCCGTTTCCCATTATTTTGAATCTATTGCCCACGCTGGAGTCCAAAATCGAGCTGCAGTCGGCAAACTTGTCGAACCAGGGCCTATAATCAGACAGTAATCAATGATACTCAATTTGCGGTCAGCCGAGCTATCAAACATAGCACCAATTTTTAAATAAACGCTTCGGTATATCCAGTTTTTGATTTGTATTTTTTAAATTATTATATTCACTATATTTCATCGCGCTAATTTTTAACTAAACGCTTGGGTACATTTAAGTTTTGAGTTTGACATTTTAAATTGTTATATTTACTGTATTTTATTACATTTTTAATTATTATGTTTGTTATATTTTACTTTATTATAAACCTTTAGTTTTACTTTTAATTTTATTTGTAAACGGGTTAAAAAACCCTTTGATACGTGAAAATACAAATAAGATAAATTATACAGTGCTGTCTAAAAAACCGTTGCAGATGAGAAATAGTAGCACTTGAGGTAGTATTTTGTTTTCGAATTCTTGGCCATCAATTTCTCAATAGTTTTAGGGGTTTATTAACACTAGATTTACGGAACGCGTCGATTTAACGGATTCCAAATTTCCTGCTTAATGTCACAGGAATGGTAGCTATTATTTTTCAGCAATTTATGTTCAATTTAATTCATTCAATGATATGAATACGTATTCTGCTTCACTTCCTTCCCCTTCAGTTTTCTAATTTCGAATACCTATTTTTCCAGAACACTGTCAAATTGTACAATCAATGTCCGTAAACCCAGTGTTAACGATGGTAATTTATATTTTTTGCTTGCAAACTCGACGTGCAAGTTTTACACAATTATGCAACTAATGCGTTCAACCATTTATCATTGCTGAGTAAATTGAGTATCGATGATTTAAAGGAGTAACTGCTGCGTCAGAAAATCCATCCTATCGCCGAAAGTTATTTGCGAGGGTGCAGATTCTGTTTAAGGGGTCGGTTGATGAGAAAACGTAAAATGTAACGCCGTTCTAAATAGCGGAGGCCGTGTTATGGTGCATAGCGTACTATGTTGCAAGCTGCGTAATGTTGCAAACAGGTGTACTATGTGGCTCGAGGCAAAAAAAAAGTTGAATATGATTGAACTAGGCGATTAACCTGTTAACACTTTACGGAAGCTGTCAATTTGTTGGATTTCAAATTTCATGCTTGAAGCATTGACTATAAGTACAAGATACACCATTTATTTATAGGAAACGTCATAAATTTCAAACTGAAATTTCGATAGTGTAAAAAAGCAAAGGTTTTGAATGGTTATTTTAAAAACTATATTTAACCCATATTAATGCCATAAACTCGTTAAGAAAGTTCAGTATACAATGCTTCGACTCATTTTATAATTTAAACCTTGGTAAGAAATTCAGTATGCGATGGTTCGATTTGTTTTACAATTTAACAACCAAGATGCATTCGAATGAAGTAAACTCGATAAGGAAAATCAAGGTATACAATGCTTCGATTCGTTTTACAATTTAAAACTCGACAAGAACTTCAGTATGCAATGCGCTTTGACTCGTTTTACAATTTTAACCACCAACACGTATTCGAATGAAGTAAACTCGATAAGTAAATTCAGTATACGATGCTTTGATTCGTTTTGCAAAAAAAAAAAAATTAAGTCGAATTAAATTAGTGAAGTTAATACATAATTTGAATTATCATATAGAATGTGGATAGATTTGCTCTTATCGCTTAATTAAGTTAACATTTGCATTACATAATATTTTATAATACACCATAATTTAACTCGCAATCTAAAATGAAAACGGGTCTTATGTCGTTAAAGGTTTTTACCGAACTTTTTGCCAACTCATCTAATGCGACTTCTTGCGAGCGGTTTCTTTAATCGACGGTTCCTTAGTGAATTGATTAGAGAACTTTCTTTGGGCGGATTGTAGCACTTCTTGCCTTTCTATGAGGACGATTATAGGCAGAAGAAATATGACGGAAGAAAACCAATCAAAAGCATAGCTATCGAAGTAGAAGTAGCTGTGCTTGGAGCGGCAATTAGGGCGGAGAGAATGTTGAATCGATACCAAGTGTTCCAATATTTCGCACCCTTCATAAGCGGCTGACTTCATGAACTCTGTTACAAGTTAACCGTTCGAGAAGGGAGCATTAATTTATCCGTTACTCGCGATTACTCAAATTGAGGAGCTTGCAACACAAGGGGGCAACTCTACTTTTAACAATGTTATAGTTATTACGCGTAATATTTTTAAAAAAAGGTTCGGCACCCGTTTGGTACAAATTGTTATATTAGGATGTTGCATATGAAATGTAGCCCAAAATGCTCTACTCGTTACGTGATTAAAAAGTGCTTTTCTAATTTCTGTACAATGGTTCGAAAACGTTGATGAATATCAGATGCAAGTAAAATTTTTAATCTATCATTGTCGCGCGTTTCTTTCAAGCGACTATAAGATATGCTTAGATATATAAAATCGGCCATTTGACCTACGTGTTTTTTTAAGGATCATACTTTGTAGTATTAGCTATTTATTGTTGTAATATCCTATGGCATGCAAAACACTGAACTGTTATTATGTGACTCATACTTGATAATCATTAACCTTTTCTGAACTGGAATTATTGTTTCAGTTAAAATTAAAATTCATTGCTAATACGGTGCATTGTTGTTGCGTTTAGAGCACAACATGTGTCACGAGTTTGACTCGTTATTATAAGGCCAGGGGTTAATCGGAAGTTACGACTTATTAACAAAATAGGTCTCATATTAGGCAACTTTACCCTATATTTAAAAATTCTTCGTAGTGAAAGGGTTACTGGGGAAATAATGGGAAAGAAATCAGGTAATCGTCACAGAATATATCATTTTAACTTTGATACAAACGATTTGATTTGAAACAAATAAATTTGACACTTAGATTGTCAAATACCAATCTTAATCCAGCAGTAAGCGTAATAAATCTTTCCTCGCTTAAAGGGTTAATGTATAGAGAGGCTCTCTTTTTTGGAAGATCCTTTAGGATTCTTATCGCCTGTCAAGTAAACGAATAATCGAGTAAATTACAAAAATCCGGACGACAGGTTTTTCGTCGCGTCGGAACTTGAACTTCCCTAGGGTCACCTTCTCAAGATTTTAGAACGGCTCACGGGTAATCTTCTCCTTGATCGACGATGTCAGACGACGTAAAAAGCTGGCCGAAAAAAAGCTGCCTGTAAAGTGACGAATTGCCCCCGATACCGACCCTCTTAGCACCCCTCCAGGATGTCGGCAACGCTCTCGCCCTTTAACCTCCGTTATTCACCTTAAACATCGAAACGTTCCATCTTCTTTTCCGATTCCAAGGAATACCTGTTGTAAACACAGCAGCATTGCAACAAGCAAGATTTATCACAGATCACCGGCATCCAACAGATGAAATTCCGTTATTTATCGCACGGTGATCCTGGAAGCTCGTAGATTCTTCTACAGACGAATCGAAACCTAAAGCTTACATTATTTTTTTATTATTTGCTGAAACTATTATTTATCTAAGTAATTCTGTATACAATCTATTAGTTATCTAAGTGATTATTTATAGATACTATTACTTATCTAAGTAATTATTTATAAAATCTATTACTTATTTAAGTAATTATTTTTTATAATCTGTTACTCATCTGAGTAATTATTTATAAAATCTATTACTCATGTAAGTAATTACTTATAGAAACTATTATTTATCTAAGTAATTATTCGAAGCAATTACCTAAGTATTTATCCAACTTTCGAGAGTTTCGAATCGTAAAAGCAGCACCAAATTCCAAGTTTCAAAGATCCGAAACTTTTCGATTGCCAAGGAATTTCGAGTTGTCCTATCGCCAGATTTTTCACGCATATTTCTTTGCAAACTGTCGAACGATTTATCGTTTATGGCCGCGAGGAAATCGATCATTGATCCATATCGGTTATCGCCGTGATTCGAGATGCAGCGTCCTTCGACACAAAAATCCTCGCATAGCTTCCTGGAGTTCGCGTTTTTGATATCTCCTGCGGCTCGAATCGATTCGCTGTTTTCATCATCGCCTACCCAAAAGTACGGACAGGTTTCGAAGGCATCCCCCGAGGCGGTCGTAAATTCTTCCCGGAGCGACTGCCACTTTTCGCTGGCAACATTCTCATAAGCTCGCGTAAAACTGCGCTCCTTTTGTGTCGCTCGTTTTTTGTCCGGGATACCGTGTGTCTGGTCGTCGCCGAGGAGCTGTCAAACCGGTTTCCCGGATCACGGGATGAAATTCCGTTATTTATTGCACGTGACGGGGGGTCCGCCTCACCTGAGTGCCGTTTCCGTGTCAATTGTGCAGTCGCATATCGATTGACTCGATTCAAGCTAGAACCATGCACGATTGAAGCTGAAACTGAACTTTCGCGTTGATTAATCCTAGTAGCTTTTATGTGAGTCAGCGGATTCTAAATCTCTTCCTAGACTTCCTGGTCTTCCTAGCCGTGACACGGTAAAGAGAGAAACCAGCAGGAAACGTGTAAGAAAACTTTCTGTCTGCCAAAGATAAATGGAAAGTTAGACTGATTAAATTGTTCCTTCATTTTATTTTTAAATTTTTATCGCGAATGTGGTGGAATTTTTCTTTTGTGGATCAGAAAGAAGAAGGACAGTTGTAACCCTTTTAACAAAGTTTTTTTTAACTTCTTGAGGGATTTTGCTTTATATTTGTATATTTAGACGTAGTAACATTAATGTTCAATGGCTATATTACGTCTACATTATATTTCTCATATATTACAATATTTTCACATGATATTTTCTGTTTTATATAATTTATTTTAACACGTTTTACATAAATAGATTTGGAATATCAAGTAATATAACTTTTCTAGACTTCAAAATGTCGTCCTTCAAGGGGTTAATAGTAGCTATGCTCTAGCGATAATTCCATTACATATATTTTTATGGCTCTTGTGAAAATTGAAAGTTACGTATTCGGGAAGAGGGAAGAATTATTATTAAATTGCTTCGTCTTGAAAGAAGTAAGTATCGAAGTAGCGAAGATAAACAAATATCTTAAATCTTCCACAACCAAAACTTTTGCACGCACCTAATAAAAGTTTTACAAATCCTGTTGCTCGCTATTCGAGTACCGTTTCTTCTTCAACATCTTCGGAAGTAAATCCGTACTCGTCAAACTATATTCATACTGTAAAGTATCTAAAAATTAAAATTGTTTTGGAACCAGCGAAATCGTTAAGCCATAGCGAAAACTTTTGCACGCACCTAATAAAAGCCTTGCAAATCCTGTTGCTTGCTGTTCGAGCACCGTTTCTTCTTCAACATCCGAAGAAATAAATCCATACTCACCAAACTATATCCAGTGTGCGAGGCATCTAAAAATGAAAATTGTTTTGGAACCAGCGAACTCGTTAAGCCATAGCGAAAACTTTTGCACGCACCTAATAAAAGCCTTGCAAATCCTGTTGCTCGCTATTCGAGCCCCGATTCTTCATCAACATCCTCGGATGTAAAGCCATACTCGGCGGATTTTAGCCATAGTGTGAAGCATCTAAGCAAGGGAAGCGAGATGAATGTAGCGGCGTGCTCGTGGAGACGTATAACCCGCTAAAGTGAAGCTGGTCCGTACATACTTGATTCGAGGCTATATACGCATACGTGTTGGTGGGTGACGGATATAGCCCGAGTATTTCAGAAACGTGACGTTGATGTGACAGGGCTGGGGCCGGGCTTGTTGCTCCCTGTTTATACAGTGCATTGGCCACCAATTAATTCGAGATATTTATGCAAGATCCTAGAGCTTCCTCGTATGTGCGCGCACGCCTAAACTCCGGCATAGAACGACTCAGCTGAATTCTCACTTCTCGTTAGACTCTTCTGTTTAGTTTGGAAACATCCCGCGCCTAAAACCACGATCCTTTTCCTGGTAGGCGTTTTGTAAACCGCGAAGATCGTTTGTTGTTCCCTGGGAACCATTAAGAAAATCCTCGATGCCGTCAGGGACCGAAGAATCTTCCAACTTCGCCGGATTAATTAACGTTCCCCGTGTTTGTAGCTTCTCCATGCTTGTTCTCTTTAATTAAGTACATCGCAGACTCGTCAAGATATCCCTTGGAAAAGTTTCTCGTGTTTCTCAATAGGACATCGCTAGTTGAACGAGTTACGGATTCTCTTTTCCGATGTTCCTTATTGCTCCTTTTAGTCGCCTTTCGCTCTCCCGTTCTTTGAATTCGTCGACACGTTCGCCGCGCGCCTAGAACAAAAACTACGATATCGGAGACTGGTTCTTCGGAGGAAGTTGAAGAGGAGGAGGCACTCGATCGCAAAGGCGGAAAATTCGGAGCGTTGACCGGTAAAATGTTAATCGAGCAGCACAATGGAGCTTATCGGTGAGATTTCGCTATTTCCAGGATGACCTATATCGGTCAAACGATTTTCTCCAACGCCTAGCACGATCGTGTGGTTCACAGCAACTGGACTGGCCCAAAGCCAGACGAATTCGTGCGCTTCCCGATACCCGAAGACTAGTTCGTTTTTCTAAGGCGCACATCAAAGGAGCTGCAGAGATAATAGGATTGTTTAAGTAACGCTTTCTCGCCTTTGAGTTCGCATCGTACTATGAATATCCTTCGTGTCTCTCCTAATTGGTTCTAAAACTATTATTTCTTACTTAGTTCTACCTAAGGCAGAGAGGATTTATTTGCAGTGGCGAGAAAAGCTACACTTCGCAGCATAGCTATAGCACCATCCACATTTTTGTGTTTTGCATTCTTTTGCAATATCCGAGTAACTCGAAAATTTTGGCTGTTCCTTTTAGATTTGAGTTATCGAGGTTCGACTGTATTCAATTAAATGTGTCGATGAATTTATCAGATCGAATGATCAAGACTTTCTCCAAGCCGAAGTAATGTTAAACGTTACAAAATAAAAAATATTACGATAAATACTAAGCAGAATTTAACAAAACAATAAAGTGAATTATTCATCGTTAAACCTAATAAAAGATACGTATTTTTACGTTGATGGTTTCTGTAATAATTAAAATCCCTCAAAGACAGTGGATCATCTTGATTCTCATTTGCCAGTTCTTTCACGACACTAGACTTTGAATAAATTTGCCTATTCAAAGAAGCGGCGAAGGGGGAGGGAAAAAATTACGAGCGTGGGAATAATCGTGGGATCGAAAATATGCAAATCGGATTGGCGTTTAAGATACGCGGGGTGGAGTCGGATTACGTAAGGATTGGCGGAAAACAATCTCTTCGCTCTTTCGATCGATTCAAGGCATTAGGCATGCCTATACTTCTCGCCAGTCAGCTTTCATGATAACAAATTTCTCAGGATAGAAAGTTACGCGCTATACTTCCGCGCTAGCATGTAATCGAGTCGCGATGGATTTCCTTGTCTATTAATATTCTTCCAATGCCTTTTTTCTTGTATACCGCGAGCTATTGAACCCGCCGTGGTACGACGCATGATTTACAATTAGTGATGGGGGACAAATTCAGAGATGTACTTATGAATACGTATCAATTCTTGAATACCCTTATATGGAATCAAACCGAGTATCAAAATAATTTGTACGTGGTGTATTGGTAAAATATGTTTGATGACGTTTCATGCTGTATCGATGCAAAATAATCACATAGTATTCGTGGAGATACGAATAAGACAATGGAAAGTGTAAATCAGTGATGATCAGCCTGTATGACTTGCTGTAATTGTTTAACTAACTTTAATGGCCTAAATAAAATAATTTTCTCATTCACAGCAACACGAATCTGTGAATTAATTTGCGATAAGGTTGGTTGATTTCAGTGTAAATAATAAGTATGATAGACGAATTTAATGTGTTTTGCAAAATAGTATAATAGAATTGATGTAGGGTAAAGATTGAATTAATGTTGACTTGATGTTGAATTTAATGTATTGTGCAATAAGTATGATAGAAATGATATAATCAACAGTAAAGGGTAAAAGGTTGATCATCACTGACTTACGTTATTACATGTTTCACTATACAGATTTTATTTCAATCGTATATTTGGGACTCCGTAATTATACTTAAATAGGTATCGAACGTAATACAATTTGTACGTATCGATACGATGGTTAATTGTTTCAATGCATCTCAAATCGTTTGGAAACGTATCGTACGTGAGATTGATACGCAAGTATCGATTCTATTATAAATATAAATGTATGAATGGTATCAAACATATCTCAGTCCCATCGCTATTTACGATGATTATGAATCGAACGAACTTTGCAGTTAGAAAGAAGCGCTCAGGAAATAATAATTAATTTAGTAATGTAACCGGTATGCAAACAAGGGGAGCGTTTAACAATTCAAATGGACGACGTTCGTTTCGAATTCTCCGCGAAAATTCTATTATTGACCTCGGTCAACGTATTCGATTAACATTTTCGAGTGGATGGAGCGTCGCCAGTCACAATCCCCCAGTTAAAAGTGCAGTTACTCATTTCCCGACGTGCCGCTAACGAGATTCCTCTCGTTTAATTGCGTTCCGCGTTGAGAATTGGAAATATTCGACTCTGTAACTTCGTAACCCTTTTTTTTTCTCTCCCCCTCCTATTGTAGTGGGGGAAAAAATTAACGAAAATTAGGTGCTGAAATGAAATTCGCCGCTAACAAAATGGAACCCCGTGCAAAAAGTCATTTATAATTTCCACCGAAATTAAAATACTTCGCGTTTCCCGATAAATAAAGAACGTTCAAATGAAATAGTTTCCGGGATTAACTTTAAAAGTACCGGCGACTTCGTTTTTCTTTTTCACTAGTGCGTTTGCATTCTTCCTTGTCTCTTTTTATAGATTTAGATAGATTTCTTCTATATATATATGGTATTTATATTTGTTTATGCTCTTATTTGTATTTTATTTATATTTAAATGTATATGTAAGTTGAATATATACTACGATGGAAGGACGAAGGGAATGGAATATATATATATATATATATATATATATATTCCAACATATGAATTAAATACTAATTAACTGAATTAACTTTATAACTTTATATGTATCTCCCTAGGGCTAGCGAATATAACAACTTGTTTTATCTCCCTTTATATTACACGTATTATTAATAAGGGCCTCGAAACTCCTGTATCTTTTTAAACATACGAAATTTAGAAATATACGTCGACCTTTGCGGCTGACGGTAATTTAATTTTCCGTTTAAAAAGCAACCGGAAGAATATGCGATGTAGAACCAGTGTCTTGTTAGAGGAGGGAAAAATATTCAAGAATTTCCATCGCTGGAAAGAAATTGCAGAAGCTTTATCGGCGAGCACCGTGCCACTTACCTCAGCCACTTTTTTCGTGCTCGAGCCGGCGGAGAATATTTCATGAAGCCTCGAACCTCCGTGTTGCATCGTGTTTCGTGTCTTAGCCGGCGGTGTCGATATGAACGACAGCATCTATTTTGCTGGCCAATGAAATTTACGACGTCGATCTTTTCCCATCGAAACGACTATAGGCTCGCGCGCACGCTAGCATTCAATTTTGGCGAGCAGCACGAGGGAAAACGCTTTTCTCAGCTCGTTGTGTTCGTCGCGCGCATAGAAGTTACATAAATTTGGTTTATAGCGTGATCGTGAATCGCGTCCCTTTTCGGAGCGAGGAAATTATTAAACGTGTCCAGGTCGCGGATCGCTTTACTGAGGCATGGTTACAAAAGAACACACCGGGGATCCCTTTTAAAGGCCAGCGACATTTGCTTTTCTTTGCTCTCGGCGAATTTTTGGCGGCTCGATCGATCGAGTTTCTATGCAGAATGCCTTTCACCCAGGATTTAGGGAGAAAGAACTCTCCGGAGATCTTAGAGGATGACGTAGGTGGAGTTGCGAACTCGTTTCTGAATTTTATTTTCCTGTATGAGATAAGATGTTTGAGAAAGGATTTAAGATTTCGAGACTTCATAGTGCGGTGGTTGGTTGGAAGAAATTCAAGCATCCCCTTTGGAATTGAAATCTTGACAATAGGCAATGGTGGTGGATGGTTGCAGATAGATTTTGCTCAGCTTTGAAACAGTATTACGCGTGGACAAAAATAATAAATGTATGAGTATACGATGGGTGTTCGGATTATTACCATCGCTTTGAAATTACCACTTGTTTGAAGCTCGAACGAGAATGGAAATGTAAATGTTAAAATGAAGCCTTTTTGTTATGGAAAGTACATTCCGTTGCGCTTTGAACAATATACACACGATGTACCACCTAAAACTCGTCTTTAAGATCATTTATTTAATGTAAATTTAATCATGCATGCATATGCCATATTAATCAAGGATCCATTTTCCATTTTTCTGGTAGCTAAAGTGTTTTCCTCTTATAGAATTTTCAAGATTTGTGACACGCCCTAGAAAAACGGAATAAATTTATGTTACATTCCAATATAGTAACGCGAAATATATTCTAAAGGCGCGAAGGATGTTTACACCGTAAGGAATATTTTTCTTCCAACGTAAGTCCATTTTTTAACTCGGAATTGTGTGTTGTTCATTCATCAGCTGTTAGAGTTCCAAATGCTCCAGTAATAATTCAAGTAGTCCGTGCAGTTTTGAATGTACACGCATTTGAACTCAGACTACAAAATAACTGCAATTCGATTGAATTTAAGCGTACCTAATTTTTCCAATAAAACACGTCCTGTATTTGAAACGGCAAACAATTGACTTCGATTCATTGTATGACCAAAGACATTTTCCAAATTTCGTAGTGCTTAGCCCTAATTTATTTTAAATATATACAGTTAAGCATCAATCAAGTGCTTTAGCACTAACATTTTAAAAAATACCACAAGTAGAGTTAATCACTTGTACGGCTCATAGACCGCGTTGTACGAGAATCGCGTTTTATAAGAAAAAAGTCGTCGCAATATGTTCAGCGCGTTATACGAATTCGCATCGCAGGAAGTCGAGTTATACGTAGAGTTTCCTGTATTTTATGCACATCGTCTTAATACCCACTACATACATAATGCAAAGCCACAATTGCGGAAAACTTCGCGAATCAATGGCGCGAGTTTCAATTATCCTTCCGATTTTTAAACCTTTCCTTCCACGTTATCAGTGCTGTCAGGAGCGGAACCGGCGCGGAACGGTAACTCGCGTAGGCAGTAAATCAATTATCGTCCCGTTTGTATGAATGAGGTCAGGAAGGTTTCTACGAATCTTCGTTAGCCCCATTGTTCCCACTGTATGTGGGTTAATCACCGTTCGCCGAACTTCGTAGCCATTTGCCGGCGTTTCCATCTTCCACTCGTGTCCCAAACCACGGGTGTTGGAAGTTGTTTGGCCCGCCACCAGTTGCTATTCGAATCGGATTCGAGTCTCGGTCGTCAACTCGCTTCGAGTTGACAACGATCGAGCTCTCGAATCTCTCTGCCACTTCCTCGTTTCGCTTCTCTTGTCCATCCAATCCTCTTTTTTCTTCCTTTTTGTTTCACCTTTCTTTGTCTCTCTCTCTCTCTCTCTTTTTTTATTCGTCCCTTTTTTCGACCGTTTCCCTGGCAAGCCGTGACAAATTTCACGCGCGTCACGAGTCACGTTTTTAGCGAGAAGACCGCCGACCGCGATGTTCCAATTGCAACGAGCAATAAAATCGGCTTTAATCTCTCTGTGGGACACGTTTCTGTTCGATTCTACTGGCGGTGCCCGTTCCGTTCCGTTAAATCCGGTCGACGATCATTCTTTCTAACACCTTCGATTCTAGGATACGTTTCGAAGCGATTCCTTCAAGGGAAACTTTCAGCCTTCGAGAAGTATCGTTTTTGTGCGAATTATTCATTTTCAGACGCTATCGAAGACGAACGGGAGCAACGTTTTTATTAAGCCTCTCGCAACCAATGCTTCTTTAAAAAGAACTTTGGGCTTCCACTGTCTGAGTTTACGTTCGGGAAACGACCTGTGTAGGTTGTTTGAAATCTTTTAATGAAGACTGGGTACAATGCTGAAATTGTAAAGAATGTGCTCACAAAGCGTGCGCAGATATACCGGAGTTTTCAGGGAACTACGTATGTGACCGTTGCAAATTATTTCAAATTTTTCATAAGTTATATCACGAATCATTGTTGTGTCCGGTAATAGGGATAACTCAACGCTCCTTCACAATTTTAAAACAAAGTTTAAGGTTAATTGAAGTCAATATTATGACAATGTTGCTTGTTTTGTTTATTTTATTTTAACTTCTAATAATGGTAATTCAAAGTTAATGCAAAATAAAATGAGTAAAACGTCATCTTTTCTTATCTATTTAAAGAAAACCTTAAGTGTCCGATAATAGACGAACTCTCCCTATATATTTAAAAGAATACAGCAAATCTTACGTATCTTTATCTTGACAAAGTAAACGAAAACAAGTAATTAACAAAATAATTTCTAACGTAAACTATCGTTACTAAAAATGTAGCTACCATCCATTTTACCCGCTTTTCCCCAGCGTGTTCTATTAGTGACTAAAGGGTTGAATGAATTTTTTAATACGATAGCGAGCCGTTGATCCTCACGTTTTTCAATAGTACTGAGAAGATATACGATGATCAGTGGCCAAAAGTGTTTCATGTGGCATCCGAAATTGGAAAATTTGAATAAGAAGCGGAACGTAATTTTACAGACGAGCCCGGGAATCCAATTTTCGCAACGTCAGTCAGAGATTGAGTTTATAATTGGCCCCGCGGCGTGTCCGCCTCGAATCGATTAACCTGCACTTCATTAAAATGTTTACCGACGCGTTTTTATCGTCCCCCACGTGAAAGTGCATACAACTCTGTTCTCTCTCTCTCTCTCTCTGTTTTTTTTTTCGCTACGGGTCACGCACAATCGTATCGGTCACGTTTAATGAAATTCGATGGTCCGAAATATCGCTGACTAGAAAACTCAGAAATGCGCTGAATGCGCGTGCTTTCGCGTTCCGACAGACACCTATTTTTTTATATTGTGAAAAATTCCCTTGCAATTTCGAGTAACGTTGGTGTACCGATTACTGTTTCAACCCTTACCACTCCTTTGTCATCACATTTCTTACACTTACACTTACAATTTAAGTAAATGAATTGGTTGATGAATGTATATATATATATTTTTATTTATTTACTACCTTACTACTTAATGTAGATGAAAAATATATTTGTTACAGACTCTGCACTGTTGCAATACAACATTTTATTGAGACCTCCTATTTTTATCTATTTTGTAAATTATTTAAGGAGTTGTTAGTAGCTAAAAAAAGATGAAGAAGTGCAGAGGGTTAATAGGACTTAATAGGACTCTAATTCTCTTATATAGATAGATAGGTATAGTCTTTATTTCGGCATCACAGCCATTATCTCACTTATTCGTTCCTCTCACTCACAACAATCGCTACAGTCGTGTCATGCGTAACACTCGCCTTGCTCTTCTACTCTTACTTAATTTAATTTTCTCTGTTCACCTATAAGACTTTTTTAATAATGTCTTAACTTTATATTTGTACTGTGTATTCTAAAACCTGTTATTCATTTTCCACTCGATTTTAATTTACTTTTGCACTTTTCTCTTTGGTAGGTTCTTATTGCCTGCTATCCGTTACCAGTTCCCTCTTTTCCTTCACCATCTCTAGCCATTTTTCTACTTTCTCATCTTTCCCTAATTCTCTTATATATTTTCACTCAATTTCATATTTGCAAGGTGTCCGCTCACTTTTGACTCCCGCTGTGTAAACAATTTTAAGGGTTAATATAAATTTTGCAAAATTTCCAACTTAACACACAGACGTGGACAAACCGAAACTTCCCTCATTCAGTATTCATGAATTCAGTGACCGACATTTTATTTCTCATCTTCAAGTACCTTTTCTTAATACCCATGCCATTTTTTCATCCCAACCACGCTTATATATATTTATATATACCACTGTGCCTTTTGATGCAAAAACCTAAGTTAATGTTGCAACTTTGAATTTTACTTAAACAGAATTAATTTCTTTTTGAAATTGAAACCAAAGTTGCGAGTGCGCAGCGATGTCGAGGGGAAGCCTTAAAAAGTAAGTTACACCAACTTATGGTAATAGTTATTATTAGACCGCGAATGTTTGCGCATTTATAGGGAATTTAAATATGCAAAAGGTTACGAAACGCTTACAATTTGAATTAATTATGAATTTTTAATTGCGATACGCACCGTGTTTGTAGAAACGGTATTACCACTTTCTCATGCATGCTAATGGTACCGTATTCGGTCCAAAATAATAATAACAATAATAATTTATATTACGTACTATAGGGTAGATGTCCCAAATACTATCAGTGTCCCTATAACCGACATTTCAATTATTTTCATTAACAGCAAAGTAATGTACAAAGAATCGTAAATAATCGAAAATTTTTATACTAAATTTGGACTTCGGTTTACGTAACAACAGACTAGATTTATTATTTTTAAATATTATTTAAATATTATATTAATAATATTTAAAACGAAATATTAGGAGCTAAATGTGCTGTTGAACGTTAAAACGTGACCAATATATATTTAATTTTTTAACGTTTTAATCTTTATTTAATCTTGTAATTATAAAGTATAAGACGTGACATAATTCAGTAAAGGTGATACGTTTACTATACATCTTATATCTGTTACGCAAACTGACGTGCTAATATATGTAAAACGTGTTTCTATTTAAATGACAACTTTTCAAGTGACAGTAATAAAGACATTGGACTTTGTCGTATATTTTCAATTAAGTAGTAATTGATTCATTATATTAAACATATAAAACAATGCTTATAAATGAAAGAGATGTTGAACAATATTATGCTCCAAACTGGAACGATCTTTATGTTAACGACGTTTTAAAATAGTTAAATAAAGTTACGCGATAAGCTTAAAGTGGCAGTAATTGGTACATCTGCCCTAAAACTTACAGAGAGAAACAGATTGTTGTTAAAGTTCTATTTCTTTAATTACTTGCTTCTAGATGTAGAAAATCGCGTAGAAATCAGCAATGTATTTATGATTCAAGTCATAAGTTTTGCCTTACAATCACAGGTTTACTTCGTGGGTTATTTGCTACTGTGTTCATTAAGGACCTAACTACTGTTTACGAAAACGGCAACGAACATGAAAAAAGCAGGAGTAGAGACTGCCTAATGGTCTAAACGATAGATGGTTCCATGAATGGCATCGTTAGGCACATTGTAACAAGGGTGAACAGGCAAAGTTTCTGTTAATTCAGTCACTTCATTTGAGGATGGTCACAAACTTCTTTAACGTATAATTCCACAGGACCCGCGAAATTAGAAGCTAAGGTCGTTTCCGGTGCAAAACTCATTGTCCATCGTCAGTTAAATCCAAACTGAGTATCTAGGATCCTCCATATATTTTTCTGAAATGTAGTCAAAACGTGCTTAAGGTTTCCAATACAATTGTTATAATAATGGACTTCGGTCGGTTTGCATTCATTTTTTGAGCTTTAAAGATTTATTTTCTATGATTCTATCTTTCTTCCTTTTTTTTTCTTTGAGTTTAGTGTCGCATCGACAACGTGGTCATTAGCAACAGGCTTGATTACTTGATTTTTCGATCTTGTAGTATAGAAGAGTCCCCTTTAAATAATTTAGGGTGTTTTCCACGTGCTTCTTCGATGTCAGGTATCCCATAGTTGGATGAAGCTTGTATTTGCGTTTTTGTCTCTCATATCTTCTGCATTCGTAGAGTAGATGTTTCGTTGATAGTGGTTGATTGCAGTGGTCGCAGATCGGTGGTTCTGATTTCTTCAGCAAATATTCGTGGGAAATTTTTGAGTGTCCTGCCCTCAGTCTTGCAATAGTAGTCCTGACTTTTCTGCTCATGTTCCGTGATGGCATTTGTTGGTAAAAATTTTGTATAATATCGTGTATATTGGTTCTGTTTGTTGAGTTCCATTCATTCTTTTCCGCCTTGTGGATTTACTTCAGAAGGGCTTGATAAGGGATTAGGTTGATGATTCTATCTTCTAGAGCTTAATTAATGCGTAAACTGGAATTGTTTAAAAATGTGACTTACGTCGTTTTGCTGTACAACCGCAGAGTTATGGATGATCCAAGTTAACCCGTTTAGGTTTCCCAAAGGTTAAACGTGGCGTGGCGAGTTCGCGTGAAACTCCTAATGACACGACAATTCAACGGCTACCTCACCCTTTTGTTGCTTCTGCCCTTTATTTTTGTCCTTTTATTTAGTCGCACATGTTTACACGCTAGGTTTACGAACTGTGAACACAGCAATGCGAGGAAAAAGAAGGTGGCGACGAAATTGTAATGAACCGTGCGTGGGTGGCATTAGTTTTAGGTGCGAACCTTGGCGACCGTGGTGTATTTAAAATATTCTAGGTATGCCACGTTTTATACGCTTTCTTATAAACTACTTTTTGCTATGCAATTATATTAGGTGTAAAAATGAATAATCCACTTTTTCTTGGTAAATTCTGCAGTTTCTTTCAACCCCTTCACTGTTGATTATAAAATGACGATGCGCTGCAATTGAAGACTTATAAAAGTATAAAACTTAGAAAAGAAAGTTTATAAATTCTATTAGATTGTCAGGAGAGTTTCTGCCGCGTTATATTTATGTTGTATTTCACAATGTTTTTCTAAATATCCAACAATTAGATCTGCGTTCGCGTAATCAGTTTGGTGCATATTAACAAGTTATGGTATGCGACGTTTGCAAGTGTTAATCTTCGTTTATAGTAGTTGAACATTTAAAAATTAAAAGGTTAATTATTTGAACATGCGGAGGCTTCAATATTCGATAGTTTAAATATTTAAAACTTCGCGCAGCTGGAAATGCGAATGGTTAATGGCTTGAATATTTAGTTGTTTTAATATTTAAACCTTGAATATATGGAGATTTAAATATTTCATAGACATTTGATCCTTCGAACCATTAGATCTTAAGAAATTTGAATATTTGGTAGGTTCATTATTTAAAATTCGAATATTTTTTAGACGCTATCGAGAATTGTAAATTTGAAATTTCACTTTCTTTAAATGTTCACCAGGAAACCGTGCGCTGTAAATTAAGAACAGATGCTGCGTCAAAACCACAAGAAAGATTGCAATCAAGATTGCAGGTTCTCTTAAACACAGTTAAACGAACTTTCCTTATTCGAAATTGCGTTTCAGTTGGGAACTCGCTTTCGCTAACTTATTAGCCGGACAAGATTTGCTTAAAATCTAAACAGCCTCGTTATCATTCATACTTTTGCGACAAGTCTATCTGCGGTTAGACTAATACGACTTTAAATTCACTTATATCTCGTAAACGTCCTCGGAACGCTTCGCCACATAAATTGCTGTCACCAGCGATGCAGTCGCGAGAAATACGGTCCAGTTACCGTAACCATAAATTTATATTATGACAAATAATTTCGTAACGAAGGTACAAACGTAAGCTGGAAATTTCTGCGAAATCGATATTAACCTGTTAACTGGGAGACGACGAGTTAATTCGTCGTGAAGTTTCGCAACTACGGTGGACAAGAGGAGTTACACTGCGGTACCTCTAGTTTCATGCGGAATAATCGAGATTTTTCAAGAATTAAACGAAACAGTGAGTCGAATACTAATATTCATAGATTTTAGATGGAATTTTTAAATCTCAAATTGACGAAAGCAAGTTTGTAGAGCTTCTATGGTGGACCAGATAATCTTTCTAATAGTAATGAAGACGAGTTTGCTTGGAAATTTTCGAAGCCTCGAATGGCTGGAAAATCAAAACCATAGTTAATGTAATAAAAAAGAAATGAATTCGTTGTGAAGAATGTAGCTATTGTTACTGTACCAGAAACGTTTGATCTTGCACCATTCTTCTCCAGTAAATTTGGCACTAAGTCAACGTCGACGTTGATACAGAGGTAACATCTGTTAGATGCGCGTGGTGTAAATTTGTTAGCTCTAACGACGCGTTCAGTTTAAATTTGTGCATTTACTTGTTCCTTAAACCATGGAAAATAGCAGGCAACTTACTTCTCTTTATCCCACGGAAAGCTATATTATTCTTTTATCAACCGCTTCTCTCTTTCTTCGTGTTTCGTTCTGAAAGGGACGGCTTATCGCGTATCTTCTTCGCTTTAAATAAATTTATTCTACGCATAAAACGATTGCTGAGAATGTGTATTGCAAGCTGCAAGAATTACTTTCATTTTTCGACGAAGCAAATGTATCAAACATTACATTATTTACTGGTACACCTACTATTTTGAATTTTGCATTTTGGGATCGAAATTATTACGTCACTTTCGTAATCTATGATTAATAGACCGTCGTTCGACGAGCGTTGACATCCAAAAAGCCTGCTAATAAGCTTCCGCTAAGTAAAGTGTTAATAAAGGCCACTAAAGCGGTAAAGTTTGAAACAAACTTTCACATAATGTTACAGCAATTAACAGCCAAAAGTAGGCTATTACTGTAACAAACAGACAAACTGCAGATGGCATAATTCTATACGATACTCGATGGGTTGGCAAATAATTGCCAAGTACTAACGCACACAAAGAGTCTCTCCTCCCTGGTTACGTTATTAAAGAGCAATTCGTTATGCCTATCGCCTGCTACACGTGTATTCAGGTAGAAAAACGGGACAACATCACGGTTCGCGTGACGAACACGTTTGTTGGGAACACATCACGCGAACAGTTGACGTGATATTGACGTAATAGGTTGCACACGCGTGGTTCTTGGCGTGTTTGGCGTAAAACAGCCGGAAATCATAGAAATTAATGCATCGGTTGCTAATGCTCCAACGGTTAACCGCGCATAGTTGCGTAAACGAGGCCAGGCCGCTTTGAAACGCGTTGAATCACGTTATAAATCACTGGTCTACGAGGATCAACGTGGCTTTTCGGGGTCTAATGAATTCCTGTGTTTGGCCGAAAGTAATTCTACGGATCAAGATTAACGATTTTAATGACGAAACACCGCGTTACGTAAGTAAGCTCGATGATAGCGAACGCAATTAAAGGCTAAAACGAGGATTCTCCTTTTCTTATTCGTGTCCATCTTTCGTTTTCTCGTTATCTGTGCTTTATTAGCACTAAATTTGTCGTCGTCTCTCGATAAACTAGATTGCCCGAAGTTTTCTTGTAGCGGTGTTACGGAGGCAAAAACCGAGGCGGTTTAAGAACAATTTATATGCACTTTGCTTTGCAAGCGTAGGTACAGCTATTGAAGTTACCGAAACGGTTGAAATCATTGTTAAACGTCAGTAATAACGGAATGGTATTGGTAATTCGATATATCGATATATTGTTAAGATATCGATAAGACGAAGCAACTGAGGTATTTTCAGTACCATCGAACTCATTTTGCTGTTTTAACATGTATTCATACTCTTTAGGATTCCCACGAGTGTCCTACTTGCGATTCGGCTAATAATTATTCTAAGGAACGTGTTTTTATCACTAAATATACGGACACTTTTAAAACCGACTTACTCAAGTTACTTCGAACCTAAATTGGAGTTCCTTGTCATTGTTTTCATTTAATTTATAGTATCCGGTTATTATAATGACGGATAATGTTATCGATCGGCTATCGTTATTACAATCAGCTGGTTCCAAAACACTCTGTATAAAATTGATTAAGAATAATCCGCCAATTATATTCAAACTTCGGTTAGTAGTGTCACTTGTGATAAATACATTTGGAGACAAACGATAAGAATTCTAAGCAAATTCGTACAAAATGAACCTTTCCCTTAAAATTTGCTTTTAACCGAAGTTATTCGTATTAAAAATTGTAAGTCCCAAAGCAATCCATAATAAGCTGATTCGATTGTAATACCTATGTATGTATGTCTGGTTTATTATCATTATTTCATTAGCGTTTTTCTCTCATATCGTTAGGCAACCTTATTGTTAGTAAAAGTTCGCGTGAATCGAGAGATTTATTTGCCGCCTAAAAGAAGCGTCGCGTAAATGTCGAGCCAGGCAATACGTTGTGTTTGCAAAACTATAAGAAACACACGCGACGTGTTCACAGATGTGCAATCCGAATGTTGCGACATAATTGTCGCGTTAATATTCATTTTGAGGCCATCACGCGGATTCTCCACATATTTGTACTGCAGCGAAATTAGCTCTCCGGTAAATTTGAACAAGCCTCTCTCCGGGAAAGGGGGCGAGAATTTACGAGATTCACCGAGAGAATCCCCCCCCCCCCCCTTTTGCCCAACGACAATTAATACGAATCGCCCATGTGCAGTTGGATCGACGGTTTCATTCATCGAATAAACATCGTAGCTAGAATCGTGCCGACGATGGTAACGCGCGGCGTTGAAATAAATCTGCCCGAGATTACGACAGCGGGCCAACCGGCGTACGTACATACATACGTGTATATGCGTGGGCGATTTAATTTTCGTGAAATCCACCGTCCGGCTGACTCGGTTGATTCACGGTTGAATCATCGCTCTCGATGTTTGGCTTTCGGTGGGCTAGCTACTAGCTAGCAAGTATCAAACGTTGCACAGGTGCAAAGCCAATGCAATGGCTGGCGTTCTCCCACACTATATCGCGACTATATCGCATTATAGAATCGGGATAGGAGTAAGTAAGATGATGTTTGCGGACGCCAACTGGTTTATACAGGGTGTAACTGAATTATGGATAGGAGGGTTTACAAGTGGAACTATTCGTGCCAAGTTGACGGAAGTTAGAATGTTATCGCGTCTTCTGTCCTAAGTTTACCATCCGCATCTTTGGTAACGTAGCATAAGGGCAGCGTGGAATATTAATATTAGACTGTGTTCTCCCGTGATGAATTTAGCTTTCGAGATGCAACGCGTACAATTGGGTTGTCCGAGAAGTTCGCAACGTATTTGACACATTAAATTCGGTTTGTCTATCGTGGAATAGGGAGGTTGTTAACACCTTGCACAACGATAACTAGTCACACTCGTTCTATAAATTATGGCATTGTGGATACTGTTGAGGATGAAATTTAATTTTAGCTTTGTTTTATAAGACTGGGAGTTTTTCAATAAAAATCGCCGCGAATATTCAGATGATTTGCACGTGACATGAAAGCAGTGATCAGCTAACGTTAGCGTGAGTAGACAATAAAATAATCGTACGACAAGGGGTTAACCTTGTATTGCATGTATTTTTATGAGCTAAAAAAAATATGTATGGCTGTTGTTCTATTTAAATGTTAATATGGGAATGAAATAAGTAACAAAATCTATGATATGGAATTTATTGAAATTCATTGAATTTTATGACTGGGAACAAATGGGAACCTCGTACATATTCAGTTATCTATGGTTCTTAGCTCATTAAACTATGGAACATTTGAAATTAAGTTCCTAATCGGGAGCGGAATCTAAAAGGCTTCAGAAAATTGTTATGTAATAAAGGAATTAACACATTAATAAATGAAATGATTAAGATTCTTCGAAGGACGAATTAAAATGTCAATGGAAAATGGAAGTTGTAAAAAAATGATTATAGTCAGCTTTTGTGTTAATCTTATTATTGATTGCAGCGATTAATTGTGACTATAATGATTCGATACGAAACTTTGTTTTCAAAATTAGTTTTGTAATCAGTGTAAGAATTTGAATCTAACTTTTCCCATGGTTCCGTGTAATTTAATTCTCGAACGTCGTACGATTTATTTTATTTATTTATCCCTTTTTGAAATTTACTCGGCGTATTACTCGTAGTTTAATATTTCGTTATATCACACACTTGAGCGAACTCTAATATGCATCGTAACAAATCCGTGCGATCGCGGTCTAGCTATCGATCGCCGAGGATTGTCGCGAGTCGGAGGTATCACGCGAGCTGGGATCTAATTAATTGAATATGTTCGACGTTTAATTAAAATTAATGAAACGAATCTCTGAAGCAAACGACAATCGTCGAAATTACTGGGATTTCGTCGTATTAATCACGTCGGTTCGCTTTTTACGTTAATTGCAACGCGACACGCGTGCGATTCGCGATTTTAATTTTCCTCGAATCGGAGAAGGAAAAATGTCGGATCGATTCGATCGGTGACCCAGAATTTCCGCTAACCAATTTCCTATCGATGAGGAGTATACCACGGATTTTTATGCATTTATAGGAAAATTAATTAGGTAAAAAAGTATATCATCAACATTAATTCAAAGACATACTTTAGAATAGCAATGCATATGAATTTCCGAATATACTCTCATATGCTATCGAACGCGTATTAAAATAATTTGTACGTTCTATTTGTAAAATATGTTTGATGTCGTCTCATGCAGTATTGATATGATATAATTACGCGTGGTATTCATGAAATATATCAATAAAACGAAGAAATGTGTAAATCAGTGATCATCTATATGACTTGCTGTAATTGTTTAACTAATTTCAATAGCGAAAATAAAATCATTTTGTTATTCACAGCAACACGAATCTACGAATTCATTTTCGAAAATATCGAATGATTTCAGTATAAATAATAAGTATGATAGAAATGATATACGCGACAGTAGAGGATAAAAGGTTGATCGTCACTGGTTTATTTTATTGAATTATTTATTAAAATTCATTTAAGGATGGTTCACTTTTTTGGACATGGTAACTATAGTTATGAAAATTTAAATAAAAAACCGATTTAAATACTCGACATATGCAAAAAATGGATCACGCCTTAATAAATATGCATACAAGTTTTAAAATAATAATTCTTTTGTGTCCTTATTGAGTTTTGAATCAATTAAATTGTCCCGCCAATATTTCTTTATTTTATTTTTGGCCAGAGACTAAAAAAAATTGCCGATCTCTTGGTTAGTCGGTAACGCGATAAAATATTACTTGTCGCGTTGCGAGCCCTCCTTTATGACCTTCAGCATGAACCGCCGAAGCTTAACCATAGAATTACCTTTAACCCTTTGCGGACGAGAAAGAATAAACACTCGATTATGAATCTTTATTATGCACAGCATTGAATAACGCTTAACGAATTTTCGCTCGATTATTATCAAGAGTGCCTATTAATGCCACTAATTCAAATTTCTTGCTTTGAGAATCGACATTTATCCGGAAGATTGAACAAATTTTCGCGGCTATTTGTTGACACTCGTCTGCAAAGGGTTAACAGCAGTAACAGTCCGAAAAACCGCCATATACCGAAATTTGTTTTTTCTATACCACCGTGCCAGATGTTTAGAAATTGCTCATCGAGTCTGTTTTATGAATGTTTCTTCGGAACCTATGATTTCCGTGATTTATTACACGCCACGGTCAATAGAATACGCACGGATTCCGGACGAGGAACATTCGGGGGTACAACGGTACTTTCGAGTGACCATCGGAATTTCCCAAATTTCAGTAATTTTGGTACAACCCCGTACTAGCCTTTCTTGTATGGGCTGGCCATTCCCACCTCGCAAATTTTCTAACGAATCAGCGTTTTCTTGTTATAGTACACGCCCAACTGAATTTCTATAAATAACGACGCTCACTAGCAAAAAAGCGATGTTAATATAACTTTTGAACTGGCAAGCAAAATAAAGAATATTCTGTATATTTCAAGTCGCTACATTGACCATTCACCACGTTCCAATACAGTGCACTTAAATAACTAAATAAATCGCACAAAGTTAATTCGGCGTGCGACGTACGAGTTTAGCTAACGGAACATCGTCGGTGGAAAACGCGTACACGACATTACTTTTACGTTCAAAATTGTCTATCTCATTCTACCGTATTTTGTAATTGATGTATATCACTAAATGATTCGCTACGTTTATCTACTTTTTACGAATCGAGTCAGTTTACGCGACAAATTTTTTTTAAACTTGGATTTTTTCTAATTACTCTATGAAGCTCGTTGAACATTTTTCACGCGACGAATATAACGTGGTCGTTTTATCGTGAACAAATAGCAGAGAAGCGTGTATCGAGCGCTACCCTGTCAAATATTTCGCGATACAACAAGGCTGATAACAAGGATTATTACGATAGGGGCACTCGATTTCATCCTCGCTTCGCGAGTGTGTTTAGATCGATTCGATAAGCGCAAATAATGCGTTATCGCATCCAAACAACCGCGAACGTGCTTCGCCGGCATCCATGACGTCACGATTTTTATATAAAATTAGCTATTCTCGTTGAATGACTAATAAAGAGATACTAGTCAAATCCGTTTGTCAATGTTGCAAAAGTATCACTAAAGAAGCTTATCTTTAATCCACTTTTTTAATTCCACTGGACGTTTCGTTTGGTTGAAGTAACATTTCTTTACTGTATCTGGGTTCACGCGTATTTTTGGAATATTTGGAAACGAATTTTTCACTAGATTTATCCAGTATTATTATTGATTTCGTTTATTAAATTTTACAGCCAATAAAGAATTAAATGTAAATTAGTTGTATTTTTTAAGTACAATAACTTAACTTGTGCTTTACTTTAGATATTTTATTGGTTTTATATGTATTATGTGTATCCCGTACCTTTTTGCACAGGTAAATTTCCCACAAATACATAAAAACCGACAATTCGAAGTTTAATCGTAAATTCCTATGAACACTATGGGATCGTTAAGAGTTAAATTTTTTATTAATCCCTTGCCTTACAATAACCAATCGCACTCGTTCTATGAGTCGCGAGGCAGATTCAACAAAAATGGATATTATTAAGGGTATTATTTAATTTGAACACTAATTTTAGTTTTGTCTTATAAGATCAGATGTTATTAAATACAAATTTCCTATAATATAATCAAAGGATTATTACTAGCACACGTAAGTAATAAAATAATCGTAGGGCAAGGGATTAAAAGTAGGGACCACTAAACTATCTATAAAGTTACTAAATTAATTTTTGACGAAGGAACTCCGAGGAAGTAGGATTAAAATAATTGAATCTAAATTTCCAATGCTACGAATCGCCTAAACGTCTTGTAATTCGATCGTGGGAGGAGAAAGATAATCCAACGATCAGCATTTCTTAACATTTTACGCTTTCTTTCCTCTGCTCGATGACACTTTCCACGACTGGGAAAAGCTTTCTCGAATCGAAGCGCGCAGCAACGGTGACCTAGAAGCAGCATTAGCGAAATGCACGGCTGCTGCCGCCGTGCATTTTTCCCTGTGTCTCTATTCTTATGTGTCTTCTGTGTTTCACCGTTCTTGCCCTCTCGGCCTCTTCAAAGCTGCAACTTTTCATTAAAAAACACGCCCTGCAACGATGTCGAAAAGAAGGCAAACAAAACTCTTTTCTTCGCTAATGTCACTCTCCCTTTGCTTCTCCTCGAAGGTTGGAAAAGCCACCACGGAAAATCCTGTTTACGTTCCCCTCTCGCGTATCTGTTGCCCGTTTAGCAACGCGATGCACTCTGCATTCTCCATTTTTCTTCTTTACACCTACACCTTCTCGACCTTAGCCGCTTCTCTCATGTTTACGTCCACATTTTTAGCTTCCACTTGCACCTATCCGCCTTCGTTTTGCCTTGCTGTGTTCGCTTAATGCCCTACGAATCCCCCGATCCTTAATTCAACTTTCGTCGCGAAATCCTGTATAAGAAGCTGGCTCTATACTTGCTGAAAGGAAAGAATCCAACGTTGTGTGTTTTTCGGGTTTGTCTGCAACGACGCGATGTACTTAAGTACTTTTAGGCGTTGCCGTTGGCAATTTTACGTATTACGATTGCATGGTAAAAACGCTACTTCAGAATGAAATATTTAACGCTAGGTTAGGACGTTGGTAGCATGGATTCACAGATTTCTTGAGAAATCTGTAGGTATATTAAATATTACGTAAATATCCAAAATTAAAATAGCGGGGAGGGGCGAAATAAATTACGATACATATATGTTACTGTAAAAACCCTAAAATTAGTAAATCCTAGGTTTTACTAATGCGTAACAGTCAAAGCAAAAGATAATGTTATACATACGTATCGTAAATAAACTTAGAATAGATGTTATACCTTTTACTAGTTAACATGATAATCTTTAAAATGATCGATTTACAGTGGTACATCACAAATATCAGTGATAATATCAGTCATCGTACGCGGATTATTCCGCTCTAAACTTCTTAAAATTCACCTACTTTTGTGGACCTCTATGGGCTCTTAACCCTTTTACCACGAAGGACTTACATATATACGCCCTCTCAAAAATTGAACAATCGTTTGTTAAATGTGTACATATATTTTCTATAAGACAATACAATTTCTATTATCATTCTTATATCCTAATTAAAGTGTAACAATACAAAGTATTTAAATATTTGGTCTCATACTAGTCTCACAATTATTGGAAACTAACTTCATTTAACAATTAACCCTTTCGCTACCATGGACGTATATATACGCCTTCTAAAATTGGGCTGACATTTACTAAAAGCATACGTATATTTATCCTGTATTATAATTCCTATAATATAATTACAATATAATTTCTCTAATATATAATAATTCCTATAGGTAACACAATTGCAATATAATTTCTAGTATCATTCGTACATCAATATTATCGTAACATTATGTATGGTTATGTAGAGTACCCAAATATTTATACCTATATTATTTCTTGTTTATTTCTATTTATATTACCTATATCATTTTCTACATTAGTAATAAACGCTACCATTGCCTACACGTATAGTTTTCAGTTCCAAGGTGCCACTAATAAGAAGGTTAAGAATCTTTTAATTTCCCTTTGAAGAAAGGGTTGAGGAAGAGCCTAATCGCGAGAGGTGTTGCTCCATTATTTGCTGAAAAGAAATACGAACGCCGTGTTTATAGTAAATTGGCCTGTTGCATGCCATTTCTTTGAACTTTATTCTCTTTTCTAACACCGACTTCCCTCGCGCAGTGGAAAATTAGCGTTTTCCAACGACTGAATTATTCCAGCGTGCAGGAGTCGGCTCGTAACCGGCTAGCCTTATCTCACCGCTTTAATAATTTTCCCGTGGAGGCCGCAATTGCAATACCTTGTAACCCGCGTGTGTGCTCGTATGTTCTCTATGTCCATGGTATTTGTTCTCTCTTTCTCTCTCTCTCTCTCTCTCTCTCTCTCTCTTTCTTTCTCTCTCTTTTCGTTTACGTTTATTTCGTCGTCGGTTTATGGTCGCGTTTCGCTTCGATATTTATAAACGCGTTCGCGATTCACTTTGTCCCGCTGTCTCTGTCGCTGCGGAACGAACGCAGCAATTTTCCTAGCTGTATTACGCAAATTTGCGAGTGCTTGGTGTTTTCTCTCAACGTTGCAAAAAGCCTGCTTTTACGTTACGGACGTTTGAACGTTTCGGTCGGAAAAAGATTTCATTCTAGCGAATTGGATAGGTCGCGAAATCTTTTTCGAGAGAAGAAAAAAAGACTCATCATCTGTGAAGGGGACTTAGCTTCTTAAGCGCAACGCGCGAGATAAGTTCCCGTCTTTTTTTTTTAGTAGAATCTTGTTGCACTTCGTGAAAGAAGTTAAGATTACGGTCGAGTTAAGTTTGCTGGCTGTGGAGGAAGTTCAGCATCTTCCCTTAAGTGCAACACGTAAGTTAGCGTCCTTTTTTTTAGTAGAATTATGTTGCATTTTATGAGCGAAGAAGTTCGACCTAGGCTTCGGTTAGGCGATTACATGTGAGCCGCGGTTTCTTCTTTCAACATTAGAACCATCGAAGTGGTCAAAATATGAGAGGTATTCGTAAGTTTTCGTGAAACTTGTATAAATCTACACGGATACATTTTTGCAAACTAATGTGATTTTTCATTAATCCCTTGCCATACAAATCATCGAAAACTATTCGTTACGACGTTCGTTATTTTCTGCTTTAACTCTGTGTTGAATGCGAAACACTTCAATATTGTACGTAATTTATGCTTACAATGCTCAGCCTTGTACACTGAAATTGCGATAGAATTGAAATTGAAATTTATCAAAATATACAATGTATTTTTATCGCAACCAAACTATAATTTTTGCCACGAGTGTAACTCGTTATTGTAGGGCAAAGGGTTAAAAAGTTAACCCTTTCGATACCTACTAAGAGTGACTGTAGTCACCTTTGGAAATTTTGCAGTATGAAAGCAATCTTGTTCAATTTAAGAAAAATTTGTCTGAATACGCCGTACCTTAACGATTAAAACGAAAAAAAAAAAAAAATTAAGTTCGTATCTTCAATAGTTTCGGAGATAAAAATACTTTTATGAAGCTACAACATATTACAATTTGAACAAAATCTCAGACATCGAGGGAAAAGAGTAATCGATTTGGCGTGCTATCGTCAATTATTTTATAAAGGGTTAACCTGCTTATTGTATTCACAAAAATGCATATCACTTGTGTAACAATTACGTATTCTAGAATGCGCGTAAAAATACTCCAAACGAAGAAATCTGATTCTAGTAAAGTTAATAAACTTATGTACGTAAACGTAGAAGTATAATAGGGGTCTCATAGAGATGCGAACACAGTAGGAAGATTAACGTGGGCAACACTTGAATCAGTGAAACAACGCACCGCGACCATTCCAGCTTCTTTGAACGTTTACCTACGTGCAGGGTAAAACAAATAGTTTAATTCATACGAAAGTACGGTCTGGTGGATTTAACCTTCACAAATCACCGCGTTTGGGGAACAGGGCATGAAAGTTTTAGCAAAAATAGAAGCTCCGTGGCGCGCATCGCGTCGGAAATCTTTTGCAAAACTTCCAACCGTGGCGCGGCAACTATTTTTCGCCCCGATATTTCCCCTGTCCCCCCCCCCCCCCCTCTTTGTGCTTATCTTTTTTTCATTTTTCATCCTTTCCTTCGCTTCCTCTTTTTTTTTGTTTTCGTGCGTGGCAACAGCCCGAAATTTTTATCCGGTAAAAAAGTGTCCCGACAAAAGTGCAAGAGCGTTTTCTCTCTCTCCCTCTCTCTCTCTCTCTCTCTCTGCTGCGTCCTTTCCGCCAGCCGGCACTGCGATAAATCACATGAAATACCGCCGCGAAAATGCATAGTTCCGCCAGGACGTATCAACTCTCCAACAGAATTCAGAAAGAAGAAATAAAGGACAATTACCGTTATTGTTGACTCGTACTTCACAGTTGAAACAGCAATAGATACCTGCGTTTTCTTGTAAAGCCTTCTTCTTTTACGTGGAGTTTTTAAATTTTTTTAGGTTAAACAAGTTCACTGTCACACTGAATTCTTAACTTCATTCGGTTTCGTAACTTTTCGTGAGTGAGTGACGTTACTGAGATTATTACACAGAGCGTTTCAGACCTAAATCGACAAACTTTGTTAATATACATTAAGTCGCGGAAGTCTACATATTTTATGTTTCAAGTATTTACATATTCTGAGACGTATTGCAGAATAATAAAAATGGAATGGAAATTCATAATGTAGCGAATTATTGGGTTGAGCAATAAGTTCGTTTGCGTTTCATTAAAATAGTGTTAAGTATGATTATATATTATTATTAGACCATTAGTATTAGTATTAGGATGTTTATGCATTTATTTTGCATTTATTAAAAAGGAGCATCGTTGATTATATGAATAAAATTGCTTCTAAAAATATAGGTACAAGATGTCATTTTATTTATGCTAAACAATTTGTAAGACGCCACAGATGCATCCAACAGTATAATGAAGTATAAATACAGTTATAACAACCAATTTTGTATACTTCGATGCGCATACGTAGATTTTATACAGTCGAGTTTTCGCTTTATATACGTTTCTTGCACAAAATTAGAAAAACCATTATCATCTTTTGATAAAGTGTATAATTCTAATTAATAAATAAACTGATGTTCTTAAACTGATCCAGGTTCACACAATAATACTTTAAATATTTCAAATTTAGTGGTGTATGTAGACTTTTGCGATTAACTATATTTAGAATGGTGATTCTAAGCAAAAAATTTGATACATGTTTTATACTCCACGTTAAACACTTTGCAAATCAAATTCATTTTTATTTTTACTCGCGTACTATTTCATTATTTAAAGTTATATAAAAGTCGTTGAAATTTCATTTAATACTGCAATTCCATTCTAAGTCGGACCAATCCTATTTAATACTACTTACAGTTCTCACTCGAGATTTGCCAATCGTTGTATTGTTGTTTATTTTTAGAAAGTGTTTGTTAACTTCTATGGATCGCATGTTGTACAGCCGGTTTTTAACGGACGGAACGTTACTCCAGTGTGTGTATCTTCGCTGTTTTTTCAAACATTGGTGATTTTTTCGAAATATTTGTTTGCACGCGGAGAGACGGGTTACAGGGAATAAATTCTGTGCAGATTTTCGTTCTGATTTTTTCGACGAAACTCTTCACCATGGGATGAAAACATTGTATTTGTCAGAATCATTCTGTATCTGAACGAATGTTTAGCGCCGAATCAATGTTGCCTTGCCATCACTTCGAAAATTTGATAGATTTTAGTTTTAGACCGGTGTACACGCGAGTGTAATGAAAAGTTATTGTTGTGCAAAATTTCTAACTGTTTCCCCACTAGAGACTTTTGATTTTCAGTAACTGGCAATATTCATGTAGGTTGCAAAGTTCATTGATTTTATTTATTTATTTAATCTATCAGCTGGATAACCCACTAGTTTACATTAGTTTACATTAGAATATTTTGTTCCTTTAATTCTGTATCTTTGATTGCAATGCATCATTAACTTTGTAATGGTCTTTATAATTTTATTCAATTCAATCATACCTTGTTTCCTTTAGGAACGTTTTATACTTTTGAGGAAAGGAAGCTGCAACATAGACATCGGAGCTTAAAATTGCATATACTAATGTTACAGGTTTTATAAATGCGCGCGAATGGTACGAGCGAATGGAATGACGAGTGAGCGATGAGTGTTAGAGGATGTAAGAAAGTGAGAGAGGGAGAGAGAGTGAATAAGTAGAAGAGAGCGTGCGAAAAAGATGGGGAACAGACGAGTAGCTTCAGTCCACGCGGAACGGCCTGTATTCAGTACCACGTTTGAAATACATTATTCTTTTCTTATCTAACACTAATTATTAGACTGCAGATCTTTATGTATTTACAGAAGATTTAAATATTGTAAAAAGTTACAGCATGAAAATTGTATTCAAAACATCATTGTATAGACATCGTCGAAGAAAGAAAACAAATTATAGTATGTGGAGCTATGGAGAGGGGATAGAATGGGAAAAAGGAAGGGTGTTGCGTTTCATCCTGGGCCTGTTAGTGGACTCATCAGTAAGGCTACCTAGCAGGCCCTGCCTTAGACGTTGGGATATTGGAAGGAAGGTTAGAGGTGGTATACATATATTTGGACGAGATAGTTGGAGCGAGTGCTTTCGAGAAAGTCCTATTTCGTATGTCCCTCTAGTGGTAGGTGCAGGAGAGCCGCCACAAGTATTTAGAGATGAAACAACCCTTTGTTCATATCTGGCTTCTTTAATTTTATTTGTAATAATCTGAATTCGCATAAAATCCTGATTTGTATAAAATAAAAAAAAGACTGCATAAAATCCGCAGTCTTTTATTATTATTCATTCAGTATTATTCATTCACTAATTATAATTCATTCAGATTTATTAACGTGTTCGGTTCATCAGAGGATTTTTACCTGTTGAAAATTATCAGGTCCAATTCACTTCTTTCTTTAAATATACATTATAGCATATATTTCACTCCGATCGAAACGGATACGAACGTAGCTTTTCTAAAACTTTACCGAGATTTCCTTTCACCTTGAATTTCCCGTATATTCATCTTCCATTTTTGAAGATTTTATTGGCTAAGCTCAGCGCAGAGATGAAACGGCAGTAAAACGTTTCTCATTCAACGTTCGTGGGATCAGTTTCGTTTTAACAGCTCTCGTTGATCGCTACCACAACTGCAAACTATTCAGAAACGGTTTATAGCGAGCAAACACGTTTTCCATTCTTTCTCCTTCCTTTGCCTTCGCCTCGCTTCCGTTTATTCCGAACATTGAAACGTTTCTGGTGGTTCTTCTGTTGGAACGTTGACTCGTTGACAAACATATCCCGTGGCCTGGTCACTAGGGTAGATGTACCAATTACTGCCACTTCAAGGTTCGCGCGTAACTTTATTTAACTATTTTAGAACGTCGTTAACATAAAGCACGTTCCAGTTTCGAGCATAATATTGTTCAACCGCTCTTTTATTTATCAACATCTCTTTTATATGTTCAATATAATAAATTCATTACTACGTAATTGAAACTGTACGACAAAGTCCAATGTCCTTCGTACTGTCATTTGAAAACTTTTCATTTAAATAGAAACGTTTTAGATATATTAACACGTCAGTTTGTGTAACAGATATAAGATATGTAGTAAACGTCGCGCCTTACTGAATTATGACACATATACTTTATAATTACATTCGTCACGTTTTAATCTTCAACAACACATTTACCTCCTAATATTTATTTATAAATATTCAGTGTAAACGTTGGAATATGCAACGTCTATGTGTTGTTACGTAAACCGAAGTCCAAATTTAGCATGAAAATTTGTTTACTTACGATTCTATATATGTTACTTTGCTATTAAATAAACGAATTCAAGTGACAGTTATAGGAACCGTGACAGTAATTGGGTCATTTACGTTATATCCTCTTCTTTCTCTCTCTAGCATTGTTTTACTTCCTCTAAGCCATCCGCGGAATTATTCTTATGAGAAATAACGGGAACGTTGAGGCATTTGTTAAACGGCGAGAGCACCATAAGACGTTTTTACGATCGCTGAAAACGCGCCAAGGGAAGACTTGGAAATTTACGGCACGCTTCGCGAACCGCCACCTTGTAATCCGATAAATTTCATGCATAGGTTGCGAACGGGTAAAGGCTGGGTAATCACGATCGCGAACATCATCCACGCTTATACGAACCGTAAACGAAGATTGCGATCTTAGCGTACGGATACCAAAGTATTGGATTCTGTGATTCCTTCGTACTCAGAGAATTATTAACACACTTTATCTACCGATTACCAGTGATATAAGTACCATTGGTCGCTAACATAACATTATTTGCACTTGTTTCGGACAGCAACGATATAAGACTTTTCAGAGTCAAACTGCTAAGTAAGACCGTAAGAAATGAAGCAGAGTTAATTCTATAGACGATGAATATTATAATTTATGTAAAATAAATGCACATGTTGTTTATAATAAACTTTAGTTACAATAGCAATTTTTGCCCCAATATGCAAGATAGGGGATTATCGAGTCCAGATTAATTAGAATATTTCAGTGTCCTGTATTTGACGCAGTATTAAAGTAACATGTTGCTAATGTTACAAGATATAGCCTCTGAAAAATTCGTAGTGCAAGGGGTTAATTGGCTTCCGGTGGATAAAGTATTCATTGGATGCTTCGTTTTTAAATGTGTTCGGGATTATAGTTAGAAACGTGGGTATTTATTTGTATTGTTATTTTTATGTTTATATTCTTTATAAGACTTCATTTCATTATATATGGATACATTTTATATTTCTATGTTAAATCACAAATTCTATAAAGTAAATCGAAGGTATCGAAAGAGAGCAGAGTTGTTTGTCTCTTTACTTATCGGAACGACCTTTTCCCATATCTTCCACTACATCCTCGATTAATCCTGAACGAAAGCTTTAAGCTCGGGAAAAAAATTTAATCTTCAGAAAATTTTCAAATTTACTTATTCAAGAGCTCCTTGAAGCGAAGTTGTTGGTTCGAACGCTCGATGAAAATGTAGAGAGAGCCGAAAGAGAGCAACGGGGAGAGTATCCCGCGGGAAACGCGCAGCTTATTCGACGAAGCATCGCGGTAGCGTCGAAGAATTCAATTTTTTTTTCTCTATAACAAAGGCATAGAGGGAAAAGGTTGCTTTTTTCCCTCATAGATCGACGTGACGATGCGACGCACAGTGCGTCGATTAGGGACAAAAGTAAAGAAAGTTAACTTGCTTGTCGTTAACCATTTGCGCTGAAATAACGTGGTATAGGGTAAATGACCCACGTACTGTCACTATTCCTATAACTGCCACATTAATTCGTTTATTTAATAGCAAAGTAACGTATAAAGAATCGTAAGTAAACAAATTTTCATACTAAATTTGGACTTCGGTTTACGTAACAACGCATAGACATTGTGTATTCGTTCGCACTTGATATTTATAAATAAATATTAGGATGTAAATGTGCTGTTGAACATTGAAACGTGATCAATAAAATTATAAAGTATGGAACGTGTGATAATTCAGTAAAGCGATACGTTTACTATGTATCTTATATCTGTTACACAAACTGACGCGTTAATATATGGAATACGTGTTTATATTTAAATGAAAACGTTTCAAGTGACAGTAATAAGGACATTGGACTTTGTTGTACAATTTCAATTACGTAGTAATGAATTTATTATATTGAACATATAAAAAAAAATGTTGATAAATAAAAGAGCGGTTGAACAATATTATGCTCCACACTGGAACGATCTTTATGTTAACGACGTTCTAAAATAGTTAAATAAAGTTACGCGCGAACCTTAAAGTGGCAGTAATTGGTACATCTACCGTACACGTCGATCAGATCTACTAAAAACTGTGGAATTTTGCAAGTCGAAAAGTGTGCAGCGAATTAAGAGTTGTCACGAATACGTTTTATACATTGGCTGTAAAACTTGGTCTGAAAATTGTACAGAAATTAAATCGCTGCAAATCGCTATGGATAAGTTTAAGGTACTCGCTGAATAATTGCCAGCGCAAGTGGTTAATAACGCAATTCGTGACATAGTGTTACAGCTTGTTCGTGCGATACAGTCTTTCGACCAATTCCAATGAATTCAAGCCGATGCTTGAAATTTTCCAAGCGCCGAATTTCCAATACTTTCAATATGCAATGCTGGCAATTCTCAATACTTTGAGTTTCCAAAGCTTAGAATTGCCAATATTTTGAGTTTCTAAAGCTTAGAATTGCCAATACTTTGAGTTTCTAAAGCTCAGAATTTCCAATACTTTGAGTTTCTAAAGCTTAGAATTGCCAATACTTTGAGTTTCCAAAGCTTAGAATTGCCAATACTTTGAGTCTCCAAAGCTTAGAATTGCCAATATTTTCAGTTTCCAATGCTTAGAATTGCCAATACTTTGAGTTTCTAAAGCTTAGAATTGCCAATACTTTGAGTTTCTAAAGCTCAGAATTTCCAATACTTTGAGTTTCTAAAGATTAGAATTGCCAGTACTTTGAGTCTCCAAAGCTTACAATTGCCAATATTTTCAGTTTCCAATGCTTAGAATTGCCAATACTTTGAGTTTCCAAAGCGTAGAATTGCCAATATTTTCAGTTTCCAAAGCGTAGAATTGCCAATATTTTGAGTTTCCAAAGCCTATGATTCCCATTGCTTCGAATTTTCAACGCTTCGAGTTCTCAAAGATTGGAATCCTCAATGCTTTGAATTTCTAAAGCTTCGAATTCCCAATACGTCGAATTTCTAACTTTTCAACTTCTCGATGCGCCAAATTCCCGATCCGCTAAATTTCCAAAGCTTCCAACTTTTAACGCTTCGAATTTCCAACGTTTGAAATTTTCAAAGCACCGAATTTCTAAAGCTTCCCTAGATTTTCGTCCCTCAATTGCCCTTAGCTCTCGACGCGGCGAATAAAAACGAGTGAAAGGGAGAAAAAGTTTTCGGAAAGCAGGAGAAAAGAGTTGCGTGCTGCTGCGGTGGTCGCGTCAGAGGGAAAGTCGGATACAAAAGTGACGTGTAATAACGCGCCGCCGCCGGCTTGATTGAAATTTAATAGAACATTCGCGAGAGGAATACAAAGAGATCGGCGCGCGGATACGTTTCATCGAGCGGACGAAATAAACAGTTTAACGCTGCTGCTTCGATATTAAAACGTTTGCTGTTTGTGATACTCGGGAGTATGCAGATTTCCTGCATCAGAGATCTCTCTATCTCTGTCCGTAATTCCCGCGATTCGTTCCTCTACCAATTGCTTCGTCCACCCCCGCTGCGGGGGGGATCTGGTCGTGTATTTGTATAATTCATTTTGCAACGGTACATGCATAGCTAATCGGGGATTTATGGGACGGGCGAGGGTAGGCAGGCAGGCAGGCCGCGTTAAATTCCCATATTAATAATTCTGCGCACGATCGCCGAATGCTACTGCACGGAATGTGTTAAATTTCAGCGGGTGTCCGGCCTGAAATTACGAGGACTTAACTTCAGATGGCTACTACGTGGCCGCTAATGTGCATAGGATGATCTTGGAATACGCTTGCGTTCGATGATCAATCGCGTAAACGTTCTATTCTGGCAATAGAATTGCGTTTCGTATAAAGATATGCAGATTGAAGGGCTCGATACAGATGAACGCGTTGCATTTTACCATTGGATATTTTAGCTGGGCGATAATTGAGCTGTTCACGAGCCATTGCGGCTAACTCGACCCTTTAAATTTTGAAGAATTTTACTGTCAATGTATTTTCTATTTAAAATAAATTTCATTAACGATCGAGGTTAACACCATGAAACGAAAGAAACGTTTTTTTCTTCAGCCGTGGAATGATAAATAATTGATAAAAATACTAACGCTTATTCTAAGGATATATTATTTGATGCATTTCATATGATCATTAGATGAAAGCTTCGCCCTTGATAATACATCCTATAGTATTTATTTGAATTTCAATTTTAAATTGATTATAGGATATATTAGTTTCTTCGTTCACGCGTGTTACTTTTATTAAAAAAGACAACGTTCTCTATTTCTTGGTAAGATTGCAAAATCAGGCGTGGTCAATATTACCAATCAACGCTTACCTTACATTTCTTTCTGTTGCAGCCCACCAAACTCAACGTATACAAGAATGACGCGGAAAGCTGGGACTACACGACGCCGACGTTGGGTGAGTTTTCCCCCCATCAATTTCTTAACCCTTTCTATCCCTCCACTTTCTCATTTATTTATCTGTTTTTTCTTTGTTCGAGAACGCGCGTTCTCAAGCGTTTTTAATCATTGGTGTCACGTAGCAGGGGCTGCGTGTACGAGCGTACACGATTTTTCTCCGTGGACCGGAATCGTTCCTCTTCGCGCTTCTTTCCGACCGCGAAACTTAAGAATTCCTCTTATTTTCGTCGCATTTCGCGATAGTGGCCTCTTTTCTTTCGTTTCGTTCTCTTAGCCTTTCTCGGCTCAGCGCATGCTCATCGAGAGCATGCTAATTGGATAAAAACCGTAGTCCGGATGCGAACTTGCAGGGTTTCGGTAAAATGCATCCCTCGTTAAGTTCGCGTACGCTGCGCGTGATGCAAGGGAAACGTCGATCGAACCATGTCAGAAAAATTGTCAGAGGGGGAAAAAAAGAATCGCGAACCATGTTAAGCGAACAAGAAGATTAATTATTGTGCAGTGGCGGAAGGGAAGAAGAGGGATTAGCGGAAGGGGGTTGAACACTTTGATTGAAGTTTGCTGGGAGATCGTTTAGAGATTCTGTAAAGCTGGTCGCGGGGAAATTGGCTAAATAGCCCCAGCGTCGGTTCAATTTAAGTTCTACGCGATTTCAGAGTTCCTTACTTTCCCCCACAGCGCCTCGGCTACTCTATTTTACCTTTTTTTTCATTGCTTCTCGTTGCATTCTCGAGGATTACATTAAGAGAAACGCGACTAGAAAGCCGAAACGCCGGGAACAACTTCTTCATTAAATTTCAACCCTCATTTGGTATGAGCGCACGTCGATTACATAACAATTAGAATAGTTAGGTTACTCGTGGTTCAGAGATGGGCAAAGTTTTTATTCGGATAATGGATAAAAATCTAACACTTTGTCTGTTACGAATAAGTGAGAAATTATTAGTATAAGAAATTATTCGAGCAAAAGATTGTTCGCGTGAAATTCATCTAAAGATTTATTCGAATAAATCGTTCGGATCTTTATATTACACTATATTATATTGCAGAGATAGATGAAGTAAAAATATGTAAGGAACATTATATGCCATTTTACTATGCTCATAAAGTATGTATATACATGGTGGACTACGTAACGTGACCAACTTAAATATCTTTATTATTAGGAGACCGATCAGGAATTTTATTACAGATTATATGACTCCCAAGAATCTTCAAGCTAATAACATCTGATTCTTTCCGTGCCTCATTTTTAATAGAGAATAATTTCGATCGGTTTACTAATAACAAAAAAATAATTGAAGTGGTCAAGTTAGGTGGTCCCATTCACTATGCATGAAACACATGCAAATAGATGAGTAATATTTAGAACGCGTTTTATCATACACGTGTCATTTACAGATATCGTATCACAAACATTTTTAATGACGATAACATAAAAGAATCGATGATACGTAATTTAAATTGTATGAAAAGGCGAATACATTGCAGATGGTATTCTTTTCTCGAGGTCACATTTGACAGAATTTTCATTAAAGCTATAAAACGAAATTTTGAAGAGAGTTATAAATCAAACAAAACCAGAATGCGCCATTTACGAATCGATAATACCAGTTGAGGGTTGATATACTTCTATTCGCGTCTCTAATGTCATTTAACTTCATCAAAAAGCCAATAATCGTAGATACGGATATTATATCCGCCATTCTGCCGTGAAAATGTCAAACTGCTGCATCGCCACGTGGTTCGATTGTCATTTGCGCCTCTCGAAAGCCAAAACGATCAATAAGCGTACTTTTATAAAACTTCTCCATTTCGTTAGCCGAACACACGATTAGTTCACTACAGATTTTTATGTGAATTCATATCTTCTCCAACGCTATTTAAGAAATAGCAAGAAAGACTTTAATCCTTTGATAACCACTTTCGTATTTCGTACAGTTGTTATAGTTATTTCTTGCCTTACATTATTACCAAATACAAGACTGTGAAGCTGTTTTTTATACTACCCGTCTATTTACATAACATTTGACTAATTTGTTGCAGTTTAACTCAATTGTGAAATCTATCCTATAAGCCCTAATTGCATCGACATATTTTGTACGCTGACAGGCTCTGCCCGTTTAAATTGAATGAATTAAAAAAATGAAAAATGAAATTAAAATAAACAACGATAATTATCTACCACATAAAAATCCACATCTATCACGTAGCTTTTAATTGTCTTAAAACAATTGCTTGTCTCGATCCAAAAAGCGAAGTTTTCAAAATCGCAAAAGCTCGGTCTTCAAAGGGTTAATAAAAATTAGGATCGTTATGGCTTTCGAGGAACTCTTTTTCTGACATTGTTCGACGCCATCGATCAAAACGCATACATAATTGCATCAACTGTTCGACGAACCTTGCAAATTCATTCACAGAGGTCGAATTATGATTAAGGAACGATTCCAGTCCCCATTATGACACGAACGAATCATTCTTGTGCATCGCAACTCGCATTCATACCCACGAATTACATCGGACAAACGAGGCAAACGATTCACGCAACGAGACATACACACGGTGTTGTGTCGCGTTCCACAGGAAGTCGACACAGAAATGCGCGGAGATCCACGGTGAACCGGAAGTAACGCGTTCGACGGAAAGTTCGAGGGCCATAAATCGCGCGACGTATCCACCATGTGCAATCCATTGTAGCAAAACTGATAAAGGCAACTCGTTAGAGATATATTTTAGATCACAATTACTCTCGATAACAATTTATTTCGCGTCGCTTTCCGCTCGCTAATTGTCGTCCCTTCTGAGCTTCAATAGAACACCGCGTTTAGGGTAGATGTACCAATTATTGCCACTTTAAAGTTATCGCGTAACTTTATTTAACTATTTCAGAAATTATTTAAGCTAAAAATCCAGTTTCAGCTTGGATCATAATATTGTTCAACGTTTAGTTTATTTATGCACATTTTCTTATACGTGGAATATAATGAATTAACTATTAATTAATTGAAAATATGCAAGAATGTTCGAATGTCCCTCGTACTGTCACTTGAAAAGTTGTCGTTTAAATAGGAACAATTTTGTACACATATTAGCAGTACAGTTTGTGTAACAGATATAAGATGTATAGTAAACGTATCGCCTTTACTGAATTATCACACGTTCCATACTCTATAATTACGTTCGTCGCGTTTTAATGTTCAACAGTACATTTACCTCCTAATATCTCGTTTTAAATATTAAGTGTAAACGTTGTCACGTAAACCGAAGACGAAATTTAATATCAAAATTTTTGTTTATTTACGATTCTTCGTACTTTTTTCTTTGCTATTAAATAAACGAATTAAAGTGTCGGTTATAAGAACAACGACAGTTATTGGGACATCTATCCTATATGAATATCATTTCATATTTATGAACAATTTAAATTACAAATTTTCTCAAATTCCACGGCAGCATTCAAGTTAAACTTCAATCTTGAAGAACATTCGAATTTAACTTGTTTGTATGCTTCCCTATGTTTCATTAGTTGCTATTGTCTTCTTAAAATATTTCACGATCTGTTGCGACACGTCGAATTAACGTTGGGAGGATTTTCTTCGACCCAAATTTCGAGTTTTGAATAATTTCACGCAGCCAGTTCTACTGTTGCAAGTGAATCTCCGTGAAACGAAGTTGCACGCAACTTTTCACGCTCGTTGCTGACACACTGGTAGTTTCTCTTTTTGTATTTCGAAGCTTTCAAACGCGTCGATTGTGTGTGTATGTGTGGTGCGTGCAATTTGCAACTCAGCGAAGATTCAGAGCAGAAAATGTTCAACTTATGGCGAGCGTAATTGCAGAGAAAATTTGATCGTTTAGACGAGGGAAGTTTTTGTGCATAGAAGCATAATACCATTCTTGGCAAAAAGTTTTCGATCGAACGCGATAATGTAAACGCTAAAAATTTGTTGTGATGCAAAGTGTTATTGTATAATTATAAAATCTAATAAAATATTTGTAGAAAACACGAAGAAAAATTAGTTAATAAAAATGTGGCCAATGGGAAAAACAGCTTCGAGAAGTAATAAAATTATTGTGCAATAAAATTCCATTTGTGTATTGCGGAAATCTTGTTAATATTAGCGCTACAATGCAGCAAAGCAATCGTACATGGATGTAGAAATATTAGAAAATATTAAGTAATATAAATATGAAATAGAGTATATCGCGTATCTCTTTGTAAATTTATTTTCCTAGCTGTATTCTTTTTCATAAGAAACGAACTTTGGTCTCGTTTATTTCATACTAGATTTATTTAACCCTTTGCGGTCGAAAATACTTAAGGTATTTGTTTTGGGGCTTCAATATTCACAATTATGTTACAAAGCTAAGAAGAAACTTACCCCCAACTATTAAACTTGTCGTCTATCACTGAAATTAATTTAAGTTTTCGGTTTATATAAAGATACCAGAAATTAGGTGACTATTTGTCGACATTCGTCCTTCTATAGGTTTTACATTTGTCCAACAGCATTTTGCATCTCAAAAATATTATATAGTATATATAGTATTCTTGGGTAGCTAAACTTTCTGCCAACGATTGTACAATACACTGCTGTTAAGTTCTGTTGTATTTTTTATGTAATTCGAAAGGGATCGCGTATGACCATTTAAGCATATTAAAATTAACAAATTCTGTTACTATGAATGAAAATTCGTCTGTTTAGGCGACTTTCTTAGAGATTGTGCAAGTTGCATCCGAGGAATGTGGTCGTTCTAGATTTCTGTGCCTGCACCTCTGTCATTTTAATTCCGTGCACTCGTTCAGCTTAAAGGGAAAGGTAATTGGAACACTTGGATTTATAATTGACTAGGGAGCCGAGGAATTTGAATCGCCTAGCACGGTGCGTTTCACTATTGTATTTTAAACGATGTTTGAGCTGTTCTTCCGAAAAAGTAGAATCGTAAAGCATTCCAAAAGTAGAAACTTTCGTCTCGAAGAGACCATAAGAATGCCCCAATTACCGTTCATTTCCTAAAAGGCCAAAACGAGAGTTTAAACTGGTAAGTTTTTACTTATGGTTATTAATGGAGTTTACTCGGATTCGACGATTTCTATTTCAATTACGGTGATTACGATTTAAGACCAAAAGGGAGGTTTAAGTTCAAGAGTGGCTCGTTAGTTCTGAGAAAAGCTTCCAGAAATACTGAAGTGTGGAAAAGGGGGTTAATAAGATTTCGTCATTGACGGGATCGGAAGATGGATCGTTTTAAACGATTTCCAATGATCGTTCCATCCCACGACTGCCACATTTCTCAATCTCATGTTCGCGTCGAGTATACTCGTCATGAAAAGATGGCATTTCTTTGTTTAATCCCTTGTCCTACAAATCTTTTTATTATTGTACTCATGTAAACTATCGTTAACGGATTACAGTTCTCACATTTGTTAAAAATATTCAAATATTCTTCATAATTTGTATTTAGTGATCCTTAATCTTCCGAAGTGAAACTAAAGCTATATAGTCTATATATAATTTAATTCATTCCTATTTATTAATGTTTCAGTCATAATTCAATCATTGTAAGCCACGGGATTAAAGACGAGTATACTCGTCATGGAGGAGAAACAAATTCGTTTTTACTATTTAAAGTACACGTTAGGTAAAAGAAGAAACATATTCGTAATTTTAATACATTTTAAAATAATAATAATTTTATTTTATTTCATTTACGGGAAATGAAAACCCATTGATCTACAAAAAGTTTGTTCATCGTGCGCAAATTACAAAATTACTAAAGATTGTTTATCTAACCTCGAAATAGTAATGCGAGCAATATTATCGGGGTTAGCAAGCTAAATATTAAATAATAGATATTGTAGAAATAACACGTTGCTATTTAGACTTGATTTTATATTAGAAAGAAGAATGTTGCAATTTGTAAATAGAACGTTGGATGATCACCTTTGAACCTTTAGAGGTTAATCGTTTATCTAAGATGTGTTTAATATTCCTACCGTTGCAATGTAACATTTGCATTTAATGTTACCTTAATTGGGTGTCTTCGTCATCCCACCTGAAATATCACGGTGCTCTTTGATCTCAACACTTTTTATCTATTTACCTATTCGTACAATTTTAAGCACAGCTGACTTTTGCCTTCTATTATATTATAACTGCAAGAGTACAGTTGCAATCGTAATGTGTATGATGATTAAAAATATTACAAGAAGAAAATATTACGTTCTTAGAGACTTTCGTTTTTAAGACTCTTCTTTAAGATTCTTGTTCTTAAGAATATTCCGTTTCCAAAGTCTTGTTCAAGATTCTAATTCTTAACAAAATACTCTTCTTTGGGGTTTTTCATTCAGAATTCTTCTTCAAGGTTCACTCGTTTAAGAATATTCTCTTGTGAAATTTTTCTTGAAAATTCTTCCGCAAGGCACCTTTTTTTAAGAATATTCTACTTCGATATTCTTTTTTAAGAGTCTTCTTCTTTTTAACGCTCTTCTTCAAGATCGTTCTTCCAGATTTTCCTTTAAAAATCCTCTTTAACACTCTCGTCCTTAAGAATATTCTTTTTCCAAAGTCTCGTTCCATATTCTAGTTTTTAACAATACTTTTCTTTGACATTTTTTCTTCAGAATTCTTCTGTAACATTTTTTGTTTAAGAATATTGTAGTTCAATATTCTTCTTTTCCATGATACTCTCCTTTAAGATTCTTCTTGTTTCCAATATCCTTTTTCAAGATTTTTCTTCAAAATTCTTCTCCTTCCTAATATCCTCCTTCATAATTGTTCTCGTTTAGAATCTCCCCCGCCAAATCCAAAAGTTTCAATCTCATCCAATATGGAAGCCATTATCATGTACCTGAACCCACCGTTAAATTAAACATCCATGGTCTCGCAATTTACAGTAAGCAGTCTCATTCGACCCTCTTCTAATCAGTTTCGAGTCACCGGTGTCAGACAGGCAAAAGTGTCTACGTTTCACGGTAGCTCGATTTAAACGCCGCGCGGTGCGCGATTTCTCTTAGAGCGAAACGATCTCGAAGCAATTAAACGCGTAACAACCGCAAGAAGTTGAGAACGCCCTGCGAATCGCGTGCCAGGTACAAAGCCTGCGATGCGATTCCACGTAAACGACAAACAGCCACGGAACTCGAGGAATTCGGTCCAATTACACGCGCCCTGACATCGTGTCATTCATACCCGTCACGGCTACTTTCAAACGCGCTAAATCTTCTGTTCAGTCCGTCGAACTACCGATTTTTCTTAGTAGTTTTTATTATGCAACGCGTCTCACCTAAAACAGAACAATCAACCCTTTGTTAATAGAAAATAATGACATTTACGGGAGTATTTTGACTTCGAATTCCACGCCTTTCAATTTCCAAGCGTGTAAAGTGTTCGTTAATAAGTTTCTTGCTTGAACCCTTAACACGTTGAGAGCTGAATTTTTTTTGTAGCATTCGATTCGAACTGCTTCGATCACTGATGTGGTTTACTTTATTACGGTTATTATATATGATTGAAGGCTGCCTTGTAATATTAATAAGATTGCACAAACAAGTATTAGCAAAGATCCAGAGAAATTGCAGAAAAAGAAAACGATCCAGAACAAAATTCAGCGTGACTCATTAATGAACCACGCGGCATTTAACTTGTTAATTAGTATGGTAACATATCAACTATAATAAGTGGTATTTTATAATATTTTGTGGGGTGATGCAAATTTATCTTTATATTAGTTGCACATAGAAAACGAACACCGTATTTTTCAAAATGCAAAGCAGTAGATGATCGGTCTAGAAGAATCGAATTCTTGATTATGTCATAAATCGATTAGAAATTAAGCAATTTTCAAATGTGGTTTTTACAGAAAAGAATACGTAACTAACAAAAGAAATGCAATATAAAAAATTAGTTAAATGTTTTCAGAAAACTGCCAACCTTCCAAATCCCTCTAACTTAATCCTTTTTACAGAATCTATTTCTTTTTAATGTTTCACCTATTGCAAAGGATACGGGACGCGTGTGATGCGGTAATATTTTCGTGTTTAACGTATTTGTATTTAAAAAAGTAGGAGAAAAATAAAATTGCGGATGCATTCTATAAGTAGAGAATTACATGGATATGGACACTATTTCACCCTATATAAATAATTAGCTAAGCCTATATTAGCGTGCAAATTCTAAGGAAACCAAAGTGGGGTACTACTGTAGATTGGAAAGCAAAAGGAAAATCCCGGAGATTCGGATAGCGGACGTGTTAATCCAAGCCCCGTAACAGTAAAGCAGTCAAAGGTACTAATTTTTCCCGGTAATCAATTCCACGATTCATCAGAGTAACCTTTTTCACGGCGCTCAGGAGATCGCTAGACCAATTAAGTCGAAGAAGAAGATAGGTCAGGTCGACTGCTGTACCTGTAACCTTTCCCCCACGTGTATCCAAAGCAGATGAAAGTTTTATCAGAGTCAGAGGCCTGCCAGTCTTCGTTTTCCGCGAAAGAAACGCATTCGTGCGCTCTCTGCATCAACGAGTTCTCATGGTACATGTAATTGTTTCGAGCAGGGATCGAAAACGTAACCCGTGTTTCGTCGTGTTTAGCTTTGTCACTGATCAGAATTGCAGCCTTCTCGAATAGCTGAAAAATCGAGCGGTATCTTAGGCGCTGATAAAGCGAGATTGAAGAAAAAAAGGAAAGGGCATCGCCATTGATATCCCAGATGGTAAAACAATTGATTCAGCAAATTGACTGATTTGCCGTAGCATGAATTTATTTACTTATTTATTTATTCATCTACGGGTAATAACCCATTAATATACAAGCAATTAATACATTAGACTATGAAAAATGCCGCTCGCTAGGTAGAAAAGATGTCGTTAAAAATAATTCATTGCATTATGCCTGAATCAGATAGTTGAGGGCGCGAAAAAGTCTAAAATGGCGCAAAAAGAATTTGCATTACAACATATGCGATTAATTACCCATTTTGGTTTGTTTCACGTCCGGTAGAAAAAGACGCGTGTATCTAATATGTCGTACCGGGGCATAAAAGTTTTAAAAGGCGTAAAAGGTTAAAATAATGGTTTGTACACACGACAGTAAATCGATTCATTCATATGTTTCAGTGCTGGACGCATGGCAAAAATGCACGAACTATGTGAATGCTGCCTTCGGTCATGTTCAATACCGTAAAATAACTAAGTCAGTGAAAAAATTGTATCGTGTTAACGAGTTCTTAGGATCCCTGTTGCCGAGCATTCGCGATACCGATCGACGTGTTTGCACCGCGGTATCGATTCACCGGTGCACACTGTTAAATCGACACTCGAATAGCTGTCTCCGTTGGACTCTTGTTTGAACAACGAAATGAAAATCCAGAGTGGCGAGTTTCGCTCTGATAACACCGAGATCTCTTCTCTGGTAGACGTTCTGCTCGTTCGAAGCAGATTTTCCGCTATCCACTTTTGATAGAAATTTAAAGTTGAAGCAAAGTTTGCAGCAAAAACTGCTGCTCTTCTCTCGGTTTGATCTGGGATGATTTCCTTCGCCAGGATGTAAAGTTAATTAGATCGCGGATCTTTGTGCATTTTTAGTACAGATCATTTTAGTGGAAACCTGATTTTCAAATTCATGAAAGTCGAATGGGAAACTTGAAACCATCGAAATTCTTGCAACGTGAAATTTTCGTAACCCAGAATCTTTGGTTTATTCATTTTGATTGTGAGGAATATCCTATTTTCTCAGGAATTAAAGTTGTAATAAATTCCTTTTGGAAAATTAAATTATTTATTGAATAATTTAATTGCGATTATAATTGAATAAAACTTAAATTTGGTTATAACTTAAATGAATGAATAAGCAGGAAGGAAGTTACCGTGTAATGAATTGGTGAAATTGTATCGAGTGAAACGAGTTTCGAGAACTCAAAGCTTGTTAAGTTTCGAGGGGTTTCGAAGTTTCAAATGCTCCACCCTTAATTTACACTCAATTTGAATACGATAGAATTTATAGAATTTACGTGACGCGCAGAAAGTATTCAAAGTTCATTACACATCTTACAAAATTAAACTGCGGATTTTTATGCCAATTCATATCTTTATAAGTAAGTTTGAAACAGTAGCACCTAAGTTTTGTGTTGCTTCACTTTCTAAATATCATAATTTCTAAAATGCAAATTATATGCATTCTGCACTTTTTTATACTTTTAAACAAACTCCAATAAATGCATAAAAATCCGTAGTCTAGTAATAATTAATAGACAAAGCTATTAGGTGTACCAATAAGTAATCCACTATTTTTAAATGAGTTCGCGAATTTACTTTCTCAAAAGAATAAACTTTACCTCGAATAGAAAAATGCAGTAAATAACTGCAATTATATTTAAGATCAAATAAGCATTTTATTTTGATAAAAATAAATGCAGAATGAAATAAAAGAAGTGGATTATTAATTTGTACGTATAATAATCTGTATTTAGGTCCGATTCTTTTGTTTACGTTTATAAAAACATAAATTTGCATCGGTAATAATTTTAATAAAATTTGTTGTGGTTTGAGTTATCAAAAAATGAAGTAGTGGGAGAACATTGTTGAAAATATTTTATGTTTTAGTGGAAGGTTTAGGGGTTTAATTATCCTATATGTTTGGTAATCGTGGGACAGGAAATGGCTGTAGTACAATTCGGTTCCGATTCATTTAACTGTCATCAATATGTAAAATGGTTTATTTTCAATGCAACTCCGGAATGACATGTATTGATGGAGATATTATTGTTCGAGGATGCTCCTATTTAATCGCTAAACACATAAATTGCCAAAATTCCATCCAGCTAATTGATATCACGTGAAAATGCATGTCTAAATAATATTGTAACTTAACTCTTAACCACTGCATAACATTTGATCTCTTTTCAGTCTCTTAGAAAATACCGAAAATACAATTAACCCTTTTGCAACGGGATTCTAAAATCAGAAGAATAATTCTGAGTGCATAGATTTGAATTATTTTCGCTATTATCAAAACAGAATAAGTATAAATGCTTGCACACTTTGCGTAATTAATTATGCATAATTAATTACACGTACGAATTATATTAAAAGTTGTACTTTGTGGTTACAAAGGGTTTATAATATCAGTTAGCCTATTAATTAGGTTTCCAATGGGTGTATCGTTAATCAACTCGCAGGATCGTTGAAAAATAGTTAGATTGCTCTCTCCTATTCCTCTCTTTCTTCTTTTTACATGTTTCGTTCGGCACCTCGAAGACAATGCTTCACGACGAAACAAGAAAACGCGGAGGCACGATTTAGATGCGTAACACGTGTCTGACAATTTGGATCCACAATTGTAGATTACCCGCATGTAAATGTCGAGCAGGTAAACGTGGAATATAAATAGAGAGGATACTTTAGTGCCATTTGTCACGTGCTCGAATATATTTAAGTTCGCCCCGTTGTAACTAGATGAACTCGTACGGCCAGTTTACTTTTATGCAACTTTGGATCCTTCTTTCGTTGCGTTGCTACTTTTTGCATAGGTATATATTCAACTTGCAACTTTGGCAGCGAATAGTTAAAAGAATTTTCCACATTGTTATACGACGGTAAATTACGTCTATTCGCATACAAGAAGTATCACGAGAAATGGGCAAAATCGAAATAATACAGCACTTCGTTAAGGTTTGAAAATTCATCACTGGAAAGGATTTGCGAGACGTTTTCGGACTTTTACCACTAGGGTAGATGTACCAATTACTGCCGTTTTATAATAGTACCAGTTCTACTATTTTGTTCGATCTCCAGTAGGAACATTATTATTTCCACTTACTAGAAACACCATGTATAATAAACAATGTTTGTAATTCAGTAATTTCACTCTCGTTTCGTCGCCACGATCTTGCAATAATAAAGTTGAAATTTCAACTAAAAACACAAAGAAAAGATCCTTTATCTTTTGATTTACAACGTTTCGTAATGTTTGGAATGTTTATCCTGATATTTGAAGTACCTTAAAAAATACCATTAAACCGGTTATGATTGAAAGTTTCGCCGAATTACCGGTAAATTTGCAATTCCTATTTACCACCTCACTATGGTAAATATTAAGATTTACCAAATTTCGTGCTTTCAACAGTAACGCGTACAAATAAGAGGAACTTGAAAATAAAGACTAAAAGTTTCGCGTACACCTAATAGTAGAGTTTCTACAATCTCGGCACCTAGAATCTCGCCCATTGCCAACGTAAAGCAGCAATTTACAATCTGTCACGTTACTCAGCAGCGTTGTCCCGCGAACGAGAAAGAATTCCAAGTAAACCAGTGAACGCAGGTGGAAGATTTCGCGGAGACGAAACAAATCCAGGCTCTACGTCTGGCTCTAGCCTTAAAACAGTATCGCAAACAGCACCGAATCATGGCGCAAGTTTCGAATCACCCGAATAGATAGGCATTCTGTTGCGCTGTCAGATGCACGTCAGTCGAAGCGTGGCACGCAACCCTTTAAAGAAATGAGCCGTTGCTCGGAGAAGATTGCCACGATGATACCAGATTAGCAAACGTTCGGCTCGAATCCTCCAAGAATAGCGGCTTTTAACGACGCTAGTTAATCTCCTGATCACGTTAGCTCCAATTTTCCGTCGACACTAGCCGCGAGAGAGCCGATCCCAGTGTATTTCACTTTGGCACGACGGTTTCGTGGACCTGCTTGGTAGTCACGGCTTGCTCTTTGCTTCTGATCGTTTAAGACACTGCTATAAATGTCACAGACTATACGAGAAGAGTGGAACGTCGATGGGGATACGAACAAAAGCCAACTTGCCACAAAACGTCTTTCTTCAATGGTACAGTAGGGCCTCACATATTCGAGTACCCTGATATCTGAACGTTCTGCAATTGAGTAACACGATCACAGAATTAACGTACATTCTCTAAATAACCACTTCCTTTATATCCATTGTACGTTCTTATCTTTGGAAACTTGTTCATTTCGATTAAAACAATTTCTCCATTGCTCTAGTACTAAATTGATTTATAGCTTTCCCTTTGATGGTGAAAATAGTGTAAGCATAAGCATTTACATGCTCTACGCAATTAATTAAAGTCTATTATTGTATGCGTGCATCGATAAAGAAACTGTATTGTGTTATAGGTTATAAATATATTTTAACGAATAATTGCACCATTTTTTGAAGCCATATATACACGTTCTTTCTAACGAATGGCTTAAACAAGCGAAATTTAGTATCAACAAAATTGATTGTTCCATTATTCCAACACTCGTGTGTCTATCCATTAGTTCGTGTACGGGAGGCACTACTGTACCTAAAGGCGGGGATAGAAAACGACGAATGCAGCGGAATTCGATGGAGTCTGGCTAACGAGAAGCCGTTCAAAATATATAAATCTCGCGGCCAGGCAGAAGAGATTTAAGTTTCACGGGGAAAGCACTCTCTCTTGGTCGACTGGTATCGGACGACCAGCTCGACATAAGAGGAGAACTACGAGCTGAAACGAGAATAAACTCGGTGTCTATGAGATACGAACGACAGCCTACCGAGAATACAACGGGGAACCGTGATAGATGCTTCTGCATAAAACTTTATATCCCTATCCGAGGATAGACGCGAGTTGCTCGAGATAAATGGCGCGGAGAAATCGGATTCGACGAAAAATCAGAAATCGAGGAGAACGGGGTCACCTTACGAGGTGAACCTTTAAGTTAGAAGCCGTGGTATTTTATTTCACATCGCAAGCGAACCGGGGGTGGGCTGTATAAGCGCAGTAAAATCGTATTAGTCGGCCGAGGAGGGTTAATAAACTATCGATTACCAGTCGATGCTAGGAGCTTGTGTTCCACTGATCGTGGATTTAGCCTATGACGATTCCTCTATGTGTGTGCACGTGTGCGTGGAATAGTAGCTTTGGCGTACTCCAGTCGAAAAGGATTGAACGCGTGCTCCTGTGTTGATCCTGTATAATAAAATATTCAGATCCATTCTCTGGGGTTAGAAGCGAGAAACGAAATTTTCGCGTGTGAAATGAAATTCCGACTCGAAGTACTTTGGGAATCTCCTTTTGTCCTTTGGGCGAATTCAATATCCAATGTCTGGGGAAACTCGTCGCCGATAAGCAGCCAATTTAATAACACTTTAACGCTGGAATAATTTGATCCGGTTGGAGGAAATTTATTCGCCAGGGAACATACGCTTTCGAACTTTCAGATGGAGTAGATGTACCAATTATTGCCACTTTAAGCTTATCGCGTAACTTTGTTTAACTATTTTAGAGTGTATTTAACCTAAAAATCGTTCCAGTTTTGAGCATAACATTGTTCAACCGCTCTTTTATTTATGAACATTTTTGACCCAACCGTGTTTACACTTCTTTAAAAAAATTCCTTAATCAAAGGTGGAATACAAAAAAATGATATTAATACGTATGATTCTTAGTTTTAATTGTATACTGAAAGGTTGCTTTTCCGAAAATGGGAAAACATTTTTTAAGAAACGAGGTCTGGAAATTTCGAAGACTAGAGCAGGGTTAAGAACATAATTAGTAAACTGTGCATGAGATCTCGACGTAAATAAGATCTTTAAAATGCTAAACAATGATCTCAAAGTGTTAGCAGTGAGGGGAATTTTGTATAAAAGGGGATGAAGGATGCGAAGAAACTTTTACTACATATTTAGAAGTTAAATTTCGAGCAATCATACGTTGTTAATAAGCTCCATAGCATAAGAAGAGTATTCTAACATACTGAACATCGTAGTGCTGCTGCTAAATGTAATTTAATTATCCTAATAAGGTGTACCTTTACATACTTTGTACATTTTTGCAGCTTACGTGTACTCTGTACATTTACGCGCATTCAAGTTTCCTACAAATGCATAAAAAGCCGCAGTTTGCTTATGGTACAGGCAATTTTTGCTCTCTTTTTCGGGAACATCCTTATCCACTATGCGGCGAGGATCAAGGGACTCATTAACCTAAAGCATAAAGGGTCTTCGCGTAGCAATAATACGCACGCTGTGGCTGTACGACTTAACAGGGCAACTCAGAATGCCTGGCATGCAAATGTACTCGAGTGGACAGTAAGTCATAACAACACATGTCGCCAGTCTCATTGCGTTCTAATGGCGCCACGTTTTAGATGCCACTCGTTTGGAAATAGGACATTTTCCAGTGTCTTTTTCCGAGATTCCTACGAATACGAAGCAGAGAATCGGTATTTCTTTGTTCTCATATTAAACAGCATGAATCCTCAACCGATTTTTCAATTCGCAACCGATGATCTACTGGTACGTCAAAATTAAATTGGGCCATTTTCGACGAAGACGTACTAATACGTTAAAAGTTGAACGGGCCTTTTTAACTGCGTATTTTGATGTATTTATTGAAAATGTAAAGCTGCAACAAAGTGCAGGATGTGTTAAAATGTAAGACAGTAGAATTGAACCGGTTTTGCGATGAATTAGGTTGTAAACACGACTGACAACCAGAGAAATGTATTTTGAACTTCAGAGACGACCCAGAGAAAGACACATCCATTTCCCTATTAGTTGTTGGCAGACCGAATCTGGAAATGTCAATCACCGTAGCTTCTGTGTAATCGTACGAAGAATCTTCTTCAGCTTAGTTCGACTAGGAAGATTGATTAGTTTTAAATCGATTCGATTATGAATCCACACGTTCTTCTCAAGCCTTTCTTATTCTTAGTCATACAACAATCGAGCTGCGTAATGGTTCGAAAAGTACGATTAACGATTGTGATTAATAATTCATAGAAATTAATAAAGTTTAAGGAGTCTTTCTTATTCATGGTCAGAGCAATAATTAAGCTTCATAATGATTTGAAAAGTATCCATAATTAATGATTACGATTAATAATTCATACAAGATAATGAATTTATATGAGCCATTCTCATTCATTGTTAACACAACCATCGAGCTTCATATTAATTTGAAAAGCATAGTTAATGATTGAAATAAGTTAGCGAATTATATTGGGTCGTTCGGAAAACTCGTAGCATTTTTAATAAGTGTTTCATAAGTATTTATAAGCATTTCTATTCTTTTTGACACGTATCGTTATTTTAATTCAAAAAAATAGCAGCTATCATCATTAATAGACGCTATTGCTACTAATTGGACTAGAACCCATTAAATCCCTTCCACTCAGAGTTAATGATCGACAAAAAATCGTTTAACATTGTCGTGTTCCATTCGCAAATGGTTAAAGTAGAAAATAGCTTCGCTAAGACGCGCAGGTATTGAAAGATTCTTAAGGAAAATTCGGTTGACCGTATTATAAGAGAGTTGACTGCACGTTAAACGAGAACTCAACCCCTAAGCGACTTTTCACAATGCACGAGCCATTCTTAAAAAGAACCATAATTCAAGGTTGAAGCTGGCAACAGGTGTCTCTCTACACTTTTTCCCATTTTTTTCTCTGCAAAACCGGCGACTAATTAATTAATTCGTCAGACCGGACACAGTATGTGTGGCGTGTGTGTGTGTGTGTGTGTGTTGGTGATGGAACACAATTAAGGTGGTATTTCCGGCGTGTTCCAATAAGCACAGATCTCGTACTTCCCGGGAGTCTCTGCGTAGGTGGTCATCACATCGAATTAGGATTCCTCGGATGGAAATGGCGGACTTCACGCAAGATTTGCGGCAGCTTGTCCACTCAGTTGCGTAAGTGCATTTCTGGTCTGAAATGTAACGCGAACGCGTTCCAAATGCGAGCTTCGGTGTCGAGAAACGGAAGAGAAATAGAAGAATGTAACAGCATTGACTAACCACAGGATAGACTACTCATTTATAAGAAACATCATAACGTGCGTGTCTAGAATTTCTACTATTAGAAAATATTAGGTAAAGTACCGTTTTAATGTTAAGTAGATTTATTTCCCTCGTTGTTTTCTTTTTGGTATTAAACGATTAGTTTTATTCTTTTCCTTTCCCCATTTATATCGTGTTATATATATTGAATCTTCCCATATCGCCTTTGAAAACTTTTTGCCAATGGTAGTAGTTCCATATCTCTACTAAAAATTTAATTTTCACGCGTACATCTTCGTAATTCTATCCTACGTAATTTCATCTGTATATAAATTTAATAATTTGTTCCATAGAGTCGATTTTTGTTCTATAAGGCCAATCAAGATTTCTGAATCCATTTCAAACTATTCCTTAGTATGCCGAGTAAATTGTTTCGTTCTTCAGAAATATATAGATTTTTGAAACGAAGCGTAACTTTAAGTATTGTTTCCACGAAATGAACATTTTGTCACTTGGATCAGTTTTCCACTCAGGTCTTCGATTCATACGTTTGAGAACTGAACATGTGACGAAAATGCAGAAAGTTGTGAACGAGCTGTTTGATATTCCCAGGTATTTTTCTTACTTCTCAGCGTCCTTTAGTCGCGATATTCAGAAGACAAACGCGAAATGGGAATAAGTTCACGGCAGTGGGGGTTGAAAGAATGCGGGATGCTCCGGAGCGAATTTTTCAAAGCCGATTTTCTTAACGGTTGGATGTCCTTTAGAATGGTAGATGGCTGAGTTAAAGGTTGAAGTTTCAGCGATGGAAAAAAGTTTGCTCCGGTTGGAGAAGGTTGAAGATTGTTGCGAGTTTTTTTTTATGTATGCAAATAGTCGGAACGCTTCCAGTTGTTGCATCTTTCAGCCGGTTTATTGGCTGTTGGTTGCGTGCCCTGGCACAAAGCCTCTGATTCTCCGTTTGGGAATTCCTGGATGCTGGGATCGCCATTTCAGTTCACGATAAAGCGCACGATCGACGATTGCTGGTTTTTGATAACAGGCATGTTGCAGAGATGCTTGTCGTCTTTGCATCGCTGCACTAGTTCGAACGAAATATTTAACCCTTTCGTTGATACACCTTAAAATTAAAAACTTTCTCAATTCATGTAGGACAGTTTATATTTAGACACTGTTTCGTAAATATTACTTATGGTGTAGTATATGCGAATAATAGTAGACGTTGTACTGTGCTATATAGAATGTATATACATACATATAATCATTGCCCAATTTTTTGAGGACGTATAATTGGAAACGTTTATTGCATCATTCTAATATTACTGAAAAATTGTCCAACTTCGGAGTTCCATAATTTTGTTAAAATTCATCCAAAACTATTGAGATAGAACTAGATTAACCCTTTAACTGAAAGGGTTAAATCAGTTGCTTATAATGGCTCAAATTGTACATCAACATTATTAATTTAGTTTAAGTGGAAAACAGTTATTTTCAAATTGCCAAATACATATTATAAAATATTATAAATACTGTAATCCATGGTTATGACTAACATAGTGCGTAACTCACCCTTTTAGCTGGAAATTGCATTATACACCTGGTTGCAATGCAACTTCAGTGATAGTCATGTTTTTTTAATGCAGTTTCCTTTGTTTGGAAGGAAAATGATCGAACTTTCCGAAACTGCACGCCAAAATTGGAAACATTGTTTTGTTTGCAGGCTAGAACACGTGTCAAACACCAAGAAATGTTTACAATTTAAGAGTCTTCTTTTTAAGGGGAGATTTTACCTCTCGAGCATCGAGTTTCAGTAGCGTGCATCCTTCGTAACGAAAGGGCTAACGAATCGTAGACACAGAGAGGCGATTGACGTTGAAATATATTAGGACTAAATATTTCGTGCCCCTTTTGGTATTTATAATTTATTAGGATCAGTATTTTCATGCACCTTTGGTACCACTTTATTTCTAAAGCAGCTCACGCTTGACTCTTTTTCTCTCCTTGAAATTTTCATCACCTTTCATTTTGAATTCGATAGAATTTTACTCGATTCCGTATGACGCAAGAACACCGTCTTCGTTTCCCTTTGACTCAAAAGCATTCCACGAATATTTTATCATTCAAGTTCGGAAGCATCGAGTAGGAAATTCTGTTATTCCAATCTTCCGATTAAATGTAATATTCAGCTTACTGGAATTATTCTTGCCCGTCCCACTTCAGCAAATGGCCAAATAACAGAGACCGGGGGGGGGGGGGGGGGGGTAAAACTTTCTGGAAACGTCAATGATAAAATTGAAGTGATCTCCTCTGTTAGAGTTTTCCTATTTGTGCGCCAAGGTCACGATCAAACACGGAACCGACGTTAAAATGTTTGAATTCCCGGGATAAATTGTTGAAGTACCAAGCGTCTGTAAACGAATCGATAACCAGCCGTGGGAAGGATCCGGAAAACGAGACCATGTCAACGCGAACGGGCTTCAGGCGCGTCGAATTTGCAAATGGAAATTCCACGTTTTCCCTCCTTTTTCTTTACTCTCCGATCGCGAAGATCGCGCGATAGAATACATGATCGAAGATTGACAAAACTGTACAGCGAATCAATCGAACGAAATATACACAGTTGCTACGAAATGTATTTGCACGTACTTGCATTTTTCAAGCTGGCGTTTTTTTTTTAATCAGGTCCTACGTTTTATTTCCGTGACGCGAAATTTGTATAATCGGATAAGAGTATCGTTAAATTATAGGAAACCATATTACATGTTTGAGACATATTACACAATAGGAGTAGACTTAATTCTATTGATTGGTAGACTGCGGATCTTTCTGCAATTATGGACAATTTGAATGTGCAGAAATGCACACAATTACGAAAAGCATAGAAATATGTATTTTGCAATATTTGAAAGGTAAAATCAACCTGTATTTATGTGTCCAATTCCTTCATTTATGTTTACGAAAATATATATTTGCATGCAGATCCGCAGTTAAATATAAAAATAAATATTTTTTGTAGCCACTGTAATCTTTCCTGCATCTTGATACGCGAATAATTTTCTGCAACCCTTGTTAACCCTCAAAACTAATAAGAAAAACATAGATCGCAACATTTAGAAGTTTTTATGATTGCTTAATAAATGCTCAGAGTTTACGTGAAAATTTGAACATGTCAACTCGATTATTTGTTTATTTCACGATATATTTATTTCACGAGAAGAATTTCTAATCTCTGGAACGTTTCGTATGCTTTTCATTGTCGCAAGATTCTCTAGCAAAGCTTGTTACTTCCGATTTTCTGCTCTTCTTCAACATTTGCCTGAAAATAACCCTCGTAACATCGGACACAAGCACTAAAATAAGTAGCTACACATTCCCTGTAAAATGACTTCCATCTGCTACTCATGTAGCTCCGTAGCAGTGCTTCTCAATCTTTTTTCCATCATAAACCCTACAATGACCATTTAAAGATTTCGATGCTCTCCCTAGCAATGGAACAAATGTCTGCTAGCAGAAAAGATAATTGGAATTTCTTTACTATACGTATGATGAAGGTGACAAATATTACATACACATCGGTCATAGAACACTTTTAACCTCTTAGGCACTATGCGCCACTATAGTGGCTTCCGCGGATGTCATCTTTCTGTACGACGCACCACTATAGTGGCTTTAATTGTTAAAGTATTTATAAATTGTTAAAGTTAAAATGCGTGTATCATATCTTTAAGAAAAATTATAATTTAATCATCAAACACTTCATTCCAATGTACTCGTGTAAAGAACAGCATTACCCGTCACACATTGCAGTGCCGTATCATTTACACGTAATTCGCGTTGAACTCTGCCGTACAGAGAAACAGCCCCGCGCAAAATTCAGCCGTGCCTAAGAGGTTAAGTTACATGCACGTGAGTTGCGTGTTTCCCTTGTTTTCATTTGAAAACAACGAAGACAGACAAGGTAGGCGTTCGTGTGCCTATCTTGGTTGTTTTCAATTGCAAAATAAAAAAGAAAGGTATACAAACGGAACGGCAACACACCGATCGTGCGCATCTAGCCTAAATCGTAATCAAATCTGCTCCCATCACCATAATCATCGGACTGATAGGGATTGTGCTGCTTGGCAACACGACGCGAGGATGTGGAAAGTCGTAACATGATCATAGCTATAATCTAATCATGTCGAACGTTACAGAATGTACTGAATAATACATTAATATACATTACAACGAATTACGTCACTAATCGTGCATAGGTAGCGTAGGTAGTTCTCGCTATCACTTCAGCTTTAGCCTAAGTAAGCTAAGTTTAAGCTATTGGGTTCATACCCCAAAAATAGAATTAAACATCTTTTATATGAGTAATATGGGTTTAGTTTAGGTTAGCTCAGTTTAGATGGTATCAAAGCTGCTTCAGAGCAAAGTAGATTTTCTAGCAACCTTCGAGTATAATAAGAATGTAACCATTTTATACAAACATATCGATTCCAAAGTCACGCAAATTTTATTTTATCATTATATTTCACTGTTACGCGTATGCTACGCGAAATAAAAATAGATAGTATCTTTTAGTTAGACGGCTTTGAATTAAATGGAAAGGGAAGGGGGGGGGGGTTAATCGTAGAAGGATTTTTACGTACGAACGTTACATAATTCCATCGTTCGTTAGCGGTCGCTGATACGTTGTAGCAAGCGACGACAACTCTCGACGTAATAACCGAGAGAGGGTTGGTTAGGTAATCTCAGATATATTTTTCAGTAATTGGATCGTTTACCACCTGGCCTCGCGTTCTCGCCCTCCGGGCCCTTTACGTCGACCCTAATGCTCAATTACTGGCTGCTGGACGTCTCCATGAAGCTGATATCACGACGGCTAGGTGCGCTCTATATAAGCGCCAGCCAACCACCATCCTCGAGTTATACGTCCGTTTTCCTGCTAAATGCGACGGACGTGTTGCGCCAGATAAGGAGAGGAAAATATAACTTCCGTCGTTACCCTGAACGCGAAATAGCTTCTCGAAACGTTTACTTGGTCTCGCGTAATCCACTGCTGAACCATTTAATTAAATTCGATCGGCTTCTCCGACGTGCGTCCATCGTTACTTCTCTGCCGTAGGTGGAAATAATTGATAAGGACGAGCTATGATGGACGCTAAGGGCATTAACCCTTTCACGAGTTCATGTATGGATAAAAATTGTTGGGTTAGGGTATGTTACATAACTGGAGCTGTGCTTTTGTGATATACTTGATGGAAACGATTTTTACAATGTTCCGTTACTATCTTTATTATGTTTCTTCATCTTCCATATCGATACATGTAATTAAATATATATATATATATTGAATGTCGAAGATTGGAACACGTAAAACGAAAATACATATGACTTCACTCAAACCACAGCTTTAACTAAAACGGATCAGATGAAAAATACAAGAGCTTGTCTGAAGGAGATCAACGTGTACCATGAAATATGAAACATGACAATCTAGTATCGTCGCTAATGGTCTAGCTATCGATGCGACGAAAACCTTTAAAACGAAACAAAAAAAGAGTTGAACGATTCATAGCACTAGTCATTTTCAAGAAGACTCAGAAAATACTCCAACGTCTTTAATAGTTTCTTTAGCAGATTTCATATTTTCAAACCAAACATCGCCAAAGTGTTTGCTCTGGTAGTTAAAAAGAAAAGCTCTTGCTTAAAAGGAAGAGAGGAAGAGATTTAACAATGTGGAGTCAGATACAGCTCGTCGAAGCTTCCATTCGAAATAACTATGGTTAAATGGTGGGTTCACGTGTTTTATTCGAGGAAGTTACCGTCGGACCATGAAGTCTGCGCACGGTTGTCGGAAAAAGGGAAGACAAAAGGAAAATAGAGTGGAACGAAAGCAGACAGCGAGACTAAAGGCAAAGGAGAGCGATGAAAACCATGCTACATACATCCCTCGCTTTGCTCGAGTTGGTTAGTTTTCCGCTTGTGCTACATCGGAGAACCGTTTCGGATCGGTTTTAATAAATTCGCGACACATGTGCCGCTCGGATAACGTCAGCCTTGAATTTCGAACGAAAGCAAGCCTCTCTCTCTCTTTAATGACGCTGCTTTAGAAACTGTCCAGCGTAACGAGCCCCGCGGAGTCAAACGTCGAGTGGAGAGAGAAAGGGGTATGTGTGCTCGCCGAGCCAACCGACCGAATTGTCTTCATGGGAAATTTGCGACAGCCCGTTCAGTCAGTCATTCCCGTGAAGTTCGCTCCAGATGGAATGGCACAGATAAATGGATTCCACCGTGAAGGGAATGGGAAGCGGTATCGAAGTCGGCCAGCAAGAGAGATACTGAAATCGAGCGTCGCGACGCCGACGCATCTCTCTAAGCTTCGCGTATTCGGATTCTTCGTCTCTTCGAGTATATTATTTCAGGCCTTCTCTTTCGTTTACTGGGGTTTGTAACGTACTGTTTCGTCCAGCTTCTCTATAGGTTCTAAAATTATTTATCTGTAAGCTCAGAAGAGTAAGTTTAACCATCGACGAAGCATAGACGTGTTCTGTAAATCTAGCGTTGCGTGTCATTTTTGTTGATGAGCTTCTTCTGTATAGTTCATTATGAATATATGTTACAGCTTAATATAGTTGGGTTATATTGGGCGGAGTTATATTTTTAAAGTCGTCGAACATAGAAAAAGATGATGTCGTAAAGCAAATTTAAATAGAGTGATGTACAATCTGAATGTGATGTTAAGCATTTTTATGCAATCGTGCATTTAAGAAATGCAGCTACATCCTTTTTTTCTAAATAGAACTCTCTAATTTGGTTTCACTTTTCAATACAGTATTTGTATCATTTCTATGGTAAATTTGCAACCCTTCGTTTCGACTGCCTTGTTGGTAATTATAGCGTTGTGTGTCCGGGTAAAAAAAAATTGCGAACATGTAGTAAACGAAATCCAGTATTCCCTTAATGATAACGTTGAAGATAATAACGTTGCAAACAGAGTGTATCGGTAGTAGATTCCTCTCCAAACTGCTGGAAAACGAAATTTTTCTCTTCATCAACTGATTTAAGTCACTGAAAGCTGTTGAATGGCGAGTTGCTCGCTCGATCGCCTCCCTTTTCATTGTTTCCAATTGAACAAACTCCACGGAAAGGTGGATTTCAGTACAAAAGATCGGCGTGGGAGGGAAAAGCGTGACTCTGTTCGTGGGATCAAGTCGAACAAAATGCGGGTTTCTTTTCTTCGTTCGTGCGAAAGTCTCCACCAGTATTTCACTTCGTATTATTTACATTCCCTACCAAGTCTCCAAGTTCCGACGTCGAATTCTTCCCGTAAGCTCACAGAAAACTCGTGTAAGAAGAGGGAGGAAATCCATTTGACGAAGCGTTATTAGAACTTCGTCCATCGTGGCAAATTTTTAATAGAAGTACTACAGGGGGATATCTTAATTAGAAATCTTTATATTTCGTCAACTTTACCTTCCCTCTTGCAGGCAAGGTTCTTTTATCAGAGAATTACCATGAAAAATAAGCTATCGTAATGTGTGCTCAGCTCCGCAAGACCTGTGCAACTCGCGTTCGCCATTTTAACTTGGCGAGGAAAAGATCGAGCCCTATCTTCGAGCCAGTTTCCCATCAGCAACCACGAAACCCACGCGCTCCCTCCATCTGCTACCCCCGCCGCTGCCTATCCGGCGAACTTTCAGACAAATTAGCAATTTGCCAGCATCAGACTAGGTCTCCGGCCGCGGATTGGTCCGGGAGGTAATAGCCTGACGGCCGAAAATTACGGACCGCCTATTCTGTGTCGCGCACACGTCCCGATAAATATATAGTTGCACACCGTATATAAACTTGCAAGCGTTATCATTCGCGGAAGTCATGCGTTTCCAGTCGCGATATTACTTCCTGTCGAGCTGCGACTTGGAAGCACACGGATTTATGTGTTCGAAGTTCGAAGTTCTTCGAATATCCGATCAAAGTGATCAAGGAAAAGTAAGATTTCTGTGATAGGGTAAAAATGGGGAAGATGAAGGGAATACATAACGCATTGCATTAATCGATTATTTAGAAAATAGTGGGTTGAAAACAAGAAACATTAAGTTTTTTTATCATTCAAAATATGATTTTATTGGAAAAATATATACTGTGCAGGAATGACTCGTTGGTTAGTCTTCTAAAAACTTTTTCGCAGCGGAGCAAGCTCACTTCGCTCACATTGGCCACTAGAAAATCTTAGTTTTCAGTTCTTCGCAGTTACATTGTATTACTCTGCCTCGTCACGCAATATACTAATTGATTCAACCAATAACAGGCATCAATGGTTCTTTATGACTTGATAATTACAATTTCGTTGTCCAAATACCACTTTTGTCTAATAGTAGATGATTCGAGTTAAAACTTCTAACAAAAGCTATTCTTTTCCTTAAGTTTCTTTATTTGTTAATTTGAAGGAATAGAAAGTAAATCTTCAAACATGAGATGCTTTAGGATTATCCTTAATCTGTAAACAAATGAAGGAAACGAGATATATTATTTAGAATCGTTCATTTTGGTATCTGTCTATTAACAAAACTCTTCAAATTAACTAGGATTAGAATTACAGAATAAAAATCTCTTATGTCCAGCTAGAATCAGCATTTTTGTCACTGCGCCTCCGATTCATCATTCGTATCAACCCGCATACTTTACACTCAACAGTCATTCCATCATCGCGTTTCGATTATTCCCTCGATAGTTACGAAGCGCAGAAGGGAAAGCATCCAATGCATAAGACATTTTATTCTCTAACTCATCACGCGAAAGTATTCCATTTATACTTCCCGCACGAAGGATCCTCGAGCAGCATCCCTTTCTATTCACTTCGTAATGGAATCTAATCGTTTCCGAGCATCGACCTAGCTTGGTTCACGATAGATGCGAATCGTGTTCTGATTATCAGGAAATCAGACCATCAGCCGCGTGCTTTGGACACGTTCTCGCCTCGACAAGGTCGACGATTCCTCTGGAAATGAACTATGCAGGCTGAGGATTCGCTAGACCCCCAGCATTTGTATGCGTGTGTCTCTATAGATATAATCAGATGGTGAGGAAATTGCGGCCGGGAAATAGAACGAGCATCTGCCAAGCACGCTTTCCTCGCGGAACGTGCATTTGATGCAACAGAGGACGGTAATTGAAAGCATCGCTGTCTCTTGGACGTTCGGCTTTCCGAACAACGTTTCTTGTTCTCTTTCCAAAGTCTTCGGACCATAGGTTTTCTCTTGTATTCGTTCTACGTACGACGATGAAGAATGGTTTTTATAGATTCTCAGGCAGCTCGCTTAACCCATTTAGACCTGAAACTATTTTAGTCGGAAGTTTGTGGAATTTTAAATAGGCACGTCTTACTTCGAAGTAAAAAAATACGTACAAAAGTATTACAAACATTGGTAATAGTGGAGTAACGTAATAACTAGAAGACTTTGTTTACGAGTTCGTTCTAAAATAAAGTTTTAGGTGTATTAATGAATAATTCACTTTTCTTTTTTCTTTTTCGATAATAAATATTCGACTGACGCTCAATTGTCAATACGATCCATTATTGTTTCCAAGGAACTCATATACACTATCGGTACAATTTGCTATTTCATTATCGAGATTTCACGACTTTCCATATTACCTACGTGTTTACTCTGCACCACGTCGAGCAGGTTTCAAAGTGCCACTATTATTTCCTTTTCTAAAACCTCACGTGTGTCCCCCGAGAGGATACCTGTCTGAGAAAGCCCAAAACGGGGACGAAAGTACTTCTATACACAGGCATACGGTGGTTGTCCATCAAATGCGAAAGGAAAATGTAAGCTGGGAGTAGTATGTATTTTTAGTGGAAGGCGGAAGCTCACCAATCAGCGTCGCCAACCGTGTGGATCCGTCTATAGAACTATCGATCTCTCATACGCCGATTATTCTCGACCCATTTCCCGATACACTTCTCCCTGATGTATTTCCCACGTTCGTGAACTATGTACATGTCTCTGATCTCCCCTCTCACACCATTTCCACGATTCCAAACTAACGATGAAGGAATTCCTCGAAAACGAAAACCTCGAATCGTCCGAGGAAATCGCTTATCGATGCCCTGGAACTTTTATTTTTTCCACCCACCACCACCCACCTCCTTTAGCCTTGTATCGCGTCCTGCCTCTGGTATCGAGAGGAAAGGGTGTACTCAAAGTTATTGCCGATTCAGGAAGTTTTCACTTCACCCGGAACTGATCGTTCGCTTTCGTTTCCAAGACGTTTGACCTATCCGCGATAATGCATCGTGTGCAAGGCTGACGTAGATGTATCGAACGATTCGAATGAATTGTTCCGTGGAAATGCATCGTTGATTCTTTTGCTCCGATGCCTTTTGGCCAACCAACAGGAGAACGTCCATCCTCTACCGTATGCCACGTAACCCCGAATCGGCATATCGAAGCTTTCGTGGAAATTTATTGTGATTCTATTTTGGAACTTGAGACGGTGCATTGGGATCCGTTGAATTTCGATTTTTATTCGTAGTTAGGGTGACTAGGAATCTTTGGTAACAAGTATTATTATCTTTTTAAGCTGCTCCATTCATTGCTAGGGTGACTAGGAATTTTTAGTAACAATATTATTATTATTTCAAGCTGTTCCATTCATAGTTATAGTGACTAGAAATCTTTGGTAACAGTATTATTATTTTTTTAAACTGTTCCATTTATAGTTATGGTAACTAGAAATCTCTAATAACAATATAATTATCTTTTAAGCTGCTCCATTCATAGTTAAGGTGGCTATGAACATTAGTAGAAATTTCCTTTATTCTTACAAATGTTTATCCGACGAATTTTCTATAGTAACGCATCTTTTTATCAGTTTTGTGTTCCTTAACTCTTTGAGATACAAGATTTTTCTTTTTGTAATTTTACACTTTCTAACTGTTTTTAACAAAATCCCATCATGCAAGTTGGGTGTATTTTCCATACCGCTGTGCTTCAAAGAGTTAAAATGTTTAGTGATTGGAAACTTTTGGTCGATAGTCTGTGCGAACGACACGTCGTTGGATGCTGAAAACTAAGTGCGGACCACCGATGGTTCGTCAGATAAAAGCACATCTCGGTGGTCCACACCGAGTTCAACGCGTTAATGAACAACGTTGCTGAAAGTCGCTGAGGACACTATGATCTATGAAACGAGTGTCGCATCCGACGACACCGAACGTCGTCTGATTATTAGGCTTTATGAAGTGGCTGACTAATGGATCGCACTCGTTGATACGTCGTCGACAACGCACTCACACGCAAACAACATATAAATATTTCCCACGCGATCAAAATCAAACGCTACAAAAAGCTTCCCAACAATGACACATTTTTTTATTTTTTATTTCGTTACGAAGATTAATTGCATCGCGATCAATTTACTCGCGGCGCCGTTCGGTATTATTGGCAAACCAAACATTTCGCCGCGCATCGGGGGAAAACTAAAATATTCATTTCGCTGTGTAAAAAAATATTGTTGTCCGAGGCAGCAACAGGGAAAAATAAAAGGTTTTGAAACGATGCAGTTGCGTGGATGGAAAGCGGTCGCGTTTTAATCGGCCACGACAAGCGCGACACTATTTGGTCTATGAAATTTTATCTTCTCCCCCCCCCCCCCCCTGCATGTATAACCCACATTTATGGCGCCCCTTTCCGCTTCATCTCGCCGTGTTGCATTCACTAGCGTTTCATGCTACCCCTTGTAACGCAACACACACGTGGCGAAAAAGTTGCCATACTCTGCAACATCTCCGCCAAGGAAACCACATAACGACACGTTGCCTATCGACGTTCCGTTTTACGGACACGCATTCCGCCGCGGTTTTCGTACCGCGCGTGTGTTATATTATGGATATGCCCTTTGTGCACTTGCTTCCAAGTCGATTTTTTGAACGCGAACCACATTCGAAATAATTTCCGCGTCGAAAGAAATCGATGCGGCTGATTTAACCCTTTTTGCACTTGAACTTTATCTCGGTTAAAGCTTTCAACAGCTGGGACATTTCTTTGGTTTTATCTGGCTATGTAATGTGTGATTCATTCGAAGGCAAGATACTTTTAACGTTATTTTCGTATTATTTTATGAACATTTTGTAAAAGAGCAGTGAGAGGCACACTTCGAGTAGAACGCTAAACTTTGGCAATGCCTGTGAGGAGTACTTGGAGTGCAAAGGGTTAAAAAGCGACCGCGGAGTTCAACTCGAAGTCGAATTGAATTTGAACAAAGTGAAAGAGCTCTGAAATGGGATATTTGTTTTTGGTTTCGAGAGAATCAAAAAGCGGGATAGATTTTGTATAGAAGCAAATAATAATATCAAGCGAAACGAAGCGAATAGAATTATTCGGAATTAAAATGGAACAGATTTAAATCGGTTTAAGCAAATTCGTTTGCGATTGCAATTTTTTAGCAACCGAGTAGAATTATTTTGAGGTGGAATGAAATAAATTTAAATCGTTATAAACTGGACTGCGGATTTTTATGTAGATTTGCATTTTTAAAGTCGCCACCGTGAGAATGAAACTTAAACGGATATTGGCTTCACCTCTTGGATATAATAATGCGTGACAAAATAATCCTTTTTCACGCTAATTAAAAAATAAGAAAGTTGTAATTGTTCTATTATTTAAAATATAGAATACGAGACATAAAGACATTAGTTTTGTTGTCTTACATAATTGTTGAACATTATTTTTGTTTTATTACATACAGTGGCAATTAATAAATTAATAAATGAAATTCCTTCAACAAAAAAATCCTCCAACACTAAATGAAATTATTATTGACACGGGCAATATTAATTTCCAATCGATAAGAAAATTAATGGGAGGTGAAATATAGCTACAAGTTGCAGCAGCATAATCTACAAGTTAAATTAAGAAAAGAATGTTTCAAGCGAATCAGAATGAAATAATTTTCGACTTGGACAAGCAAGTGCATAACTGACGCCATTTTCCTATCTCCCTTCGATTTCACTGTTTGCAAATACATCACACATTTTGTTATACTCGTACTCGTTTAGGGGAACGCGTTCAGCGAGCCACAGAATATGTTCGTTACATAAAAACTCGTCGTAAAATAATACCAACCAGCCGTGTGCCAACTCACGACTTTAATTTTACCCATTAGTGGCACGTTGCACCGTAGGCAAAGAGGCGTGCCTACGATACATTTGTTGTACATGTAAAACACAACCACTACTCTGCTCTAATTTCTTCCTTTTTCCCCCCCCCCCCCCCTCTTTTTTTCAGTTTCCTTTCGCGAGTAATATTCTAATGATACCCATGCGAACGCGTACGCACATTTTGTCGCGGAACGATGAAAGGAAAGCTCGTTTAACGGTGAACTGTTTACGTCCGATCATAAAGAATGCACGCTACTGAAAAGCAAATTATTCGCGGAACTCCGCGGACGAAAGTAAAATGGTAAAACTCGTAACTGCGGTGTAATTAACCGAGGCTTGCACTGTAATAGCGCTGATCTGTGCTACGAAGAAAACAGAACGCTATGAATTCGCGTAAGGTATCCTATTTTCGCTAGATCATAATAGCGTGATTTCTTAACGCATTGAAAGTCAGTTGAGCAATTTTATCATAAAAACCGTCGGTTCTGAGATATGGGATAACACTATTACTATAATATTGAGCAAAAGTCTTAGTAGTAATACCATGTATTTGTATAAACTTACAAACTTGAACTTTGTAGAATCTTTGTTTTATATAAACTCATTCTTTACTTTAATCGTTATTCGTTTATTCAGTTATTTATTTGCGGGATGCAAATAGGGATGCATTAAAATACAAATACGTTTATGCGAAGTGAAGGGTAGCTCAGATATCAATTTTACATTGGATATTATAAAATAGGGATAATGGATGAAAAGTCAATTAGTTAATTAACCCCTTGCCCTACAATAACAAGTCACACTCGTTCTGTGAATTATGCCACAGATTCGACAGAAACGCCTACTATCAAGAATGACATTTAATTTAAACTCTAATTATAGCTTTGTATTATAACACGAAGTTGTCGAACTAAAATTTCATATAATATTCGAATGATATGTACACGACATATAAAAATAGTGATCAACTAACGCTAGCCTAGATAGCTGATAAAATAATTGTAGAGCAAGGGGTTCATTTGATGAGATAATGCAAGATCATATAAATTTTCAAACGATTATATCGAAACTCGTGCAACGGAAAAAAGGATTTTCTATCCAACCGTCGAATAAATTTGTACTCCACTCTGGATTTTAGTATCTCGATGCACAGAGCTCATTATCCGAAGGTCGTTTAATCGAACATTCGATTTACCATTGCAGTTTGTATCGATCGCAATTAGGAAGTTGCAGCAGTTTGTAATACGGCGGAACGCATTATCAACTGCTGTAAAAGTTCGCCAAGCTGCGTCACAGCTATTAAACCTTTGTACTGTGTAATTCATTAACGTAATCAAGGAAAATTTCCTATGTGCAGCCTCCATTCGAATAGAAACAGATCGACTTGATTTCTGCAACAAACCAGCTCATTATTACAGAGGTTGGATGGAAAAGATACCTTTTTCAAAAACAATGTACAGTGCATTAGGCAAATAAATATAAATTATAAGCTTAACAATTGTTAAACGTTTGTAGATAAATTTCATTCGCATTTCCACCGAAATAGAATTGTTTTCGAAAACTAAGACCGAATCGTGAATCGTGGTTGCAGAATGCTTGAATCGCGGATAATTTACTAGACTTTATAGTTAATTCAAGAAAAAGTAATTATATCGTTATGAATATCTAAAGAGACATTAATTCTAAGTTCAATTTGAACAGGTGTTTTATTGTAATAAGTAACTTCATTCAAGTATTAACCCAAAACGTTGATAATATAAGTTATATATTATATAATAATAGTTTTGTCTAATATCTATAGTAATAAACTTTTCCATTGAATATCAAACCTGTATCTCTTTTCCACCTGCAACGAATACAACAATAATTCGAAATTCTAAAAAAGGGTGCAAAAAGCAAAGTTGTCTTTCTTACGTTGCAGAGTTTCTCTTCTCCCACTAAAATGTAACATTAACCACAGTTTCCTTAAACTGAAGACTTCGCCTTTGAACTTCTATTTATCCTCTATTTTGTCTTCGAGTTCTTTCACATGCAAAGTACCACAAACCATCCCAATTTATTACCCCGATCCAAATTCCCAAAGCGAAGTGAATTCACGCACAGTGTTGTTCACTTTTCACGGAAACCGCGCGCATCTCTCAATACTTTGAAGTTACATGTACTAAGTTAGTTCCAAGTGAATTATCTTAGCCGACATATTACCAAGCGGTAAACCGTGGAAACGTCGGACGTTTAACAGTTCATTGGGCAGATCTTTCCTTAACGACAACGTTTCTGACACCTATCACAACCCACACAGCCGGCTGAATCGAAACGGAACAAAATTACGGAATCCTGGCGCGTACGAACGAATGTACAGCCATCGAGATTGCGAAATATCGCTGTCAACCGGTTCGTATTTCGCGCGCCTCTATTCGCTGCACGATTTAAGTCCCCTACAGACGACGAGGCTTTTGAATCGAGGCAAGCGATGGGTTTGAAACTGTACGTACAGATTTTTTAAAAATTCAAATTCTCCCTTTGATTCGAATTTTCCTCGGTGGGTGGACAATACTATAGCTTACACTAATGAAGATGCAGGCTTGATTAATAATTAACCCTTTGCGGGCAGAGTGGTTCGAAGCCAAGTGTCGAGCTGCTGTAACGATGGTCGTTTGAAATTACCAGTGCACATTTCTACCTGCGTATTCTTATCATTCATAGTACTCTAAGATGCCAAATTATTGGCATATGTACACGTGCAAAGCATTCACAGGATTAATAGAATATGTTTGTTTGTTGATTCATCTATAGCTCATCGGCCAGATTGATAGTTTACGCAGAACACATATATGCGGCGGTAGTCCGCAAAGGGTCAATGAGACACGTTTAACGTAACAACAACTTGTAACAGATGTAAGGAAGACACCTTATCTGTGTCTGTTTTTATCACTTAGCTTGTTGCAGTAACCGATACAACTGTTTTTCACAACTAATGAATTTTACGACCTCGCTATATCGTGGAGGCTACAATACGAAGTAAGAAGAGACTCGGACTAATTTGAAATGATCTCAAACCCATTGCTTGTCGCGAGGCAAGCGTCGTCGTCTGTAGGCTACTTTAACGAACGTGTACGATACGAGGGGCCGTAAAACCTAGAAAATCTCGGTAACAAAGGCTGATGTGGCCTCCCTTCGAATAATCGGCCGGCACAGTGAGAATCGTAAAGGTGGACCTAACGCATCGTCGCCTAATTTATCGCGACAGTGAACGACCAGTACGGAGTTAACGTTCCACTATCTGCACCGCAAGATTGTCGACGTTCCTGCATCGCGTGGCATCCATCCGCCATTCGATATTTCTAGCTATACTCGGAAGAGAATGCACCCTCGTAACATCGGTGAATTAGTAGCCCATTGGCTTCATTACACTGTCGTAATGATTTTAGCTTTCAACTACGGATTACTATAGTATTTATAACGCGCTAAAAATGCCGCGTCTTTTTTGTTTGAGTTTTCGGAAATAAGGGAACATTGCTGAGTAACGTATTGGAAAATTTGCTGAGCTGGATGAGTAACGTGCAGGGGACACTTGGTTCGTTTCAAAGTGGCGATGGAATCGAATTCGAGGTGACGAGGATAAGGGAGGATCTTGATAAGTCGCATTTTTGTAAACTTAGAGAAGAGTTTTAAAGTTCAAACGTTCAAGTCTCATATTTGTGCCGTCCATTTGCTAAATATATTAACTTCACAAAATAAAAAGTAGGGAAACTGATCAAATAAATATACAGTCCATTTTTAAGATTCCTTTTAAAATTTAGATTAAAGTAAACACTGTGGAATATATTATTATATGTGTAGCATTTATTTAACCACGTATAAAATGCATGGAATAATATATCCTTGCAATATGTGGTATCTTTTTTATAAATTCTTTATTAGTCCATGACTAAAAACATTTTTGTCGTTTCGTGGTGTTTAACCCAATTATTAGGGGAATTTATTTTAACTATAACTTAGAAGATACGTAAGTAAAATAAAAGAGAAGCTAGAGAGACAAGCGTATGACACGTTGAATGTTCTTAAAAAAGGTAGAATATCCATTAAACTATGTATGTGCAAATGTGATAACTAGATTGCGGATATTTGTGTAAATTCGTATCTCCTTAAATAAAATTCGAAGAGTGGATTTTAATAGAGATTTGTTTGACTCTCTAAATGTTGTAATTTATACTTTACTTTAAATGTTCTGTATATTTTATGCATCATATAGAATCTATTCTTTTTTGCACATTTAAATTTGCCATAAGTGCATAAAGTTTCGCAATCTAGTCATAATTGTTCGCAATAAAAATAATTCGACAATGTTATCAGCCAGTTCTCATCAAAAAGTCCCAATGAACTGCACTCTCAGTCTTGTCATTTTTGGAACAGACCAAGTATACATGAATTTGATACCGTTTTTTATTTTAATCTAAATTAGTAGGGTGTGATAAAAACGAGGTAACTATGAAATTGAATCGTCGATAAACTATGAATCGCTTTAATAAATAACGCGTGTTTGATGCTTTCATGAAGCGGCTGTTAAAGTAACCTGAAAATTAACACAGTCTTTATGCACTCGTTATTAAAGCTTTGCCAGAAAGTTACTCGCTTTCAAGATCAAAATTGCAGGCTTTAAATTGTGAAAACCATTTGCCGGCTATTCTTCCGCTAATGATACCATCGTTCCATAGAAGCCCACTACCTTTTGCAATTTTACTCTCTCAAAGGGAGACATTAAAACACCATTTGTCACCGGGTTCACGAATCCACATTTGCAAACTTTTCTTATATCAACGCATTTTATCCCGAAAAGAAAAGCTTCTCGTATTGTTCCCTTATAAAAATTAGTTACCGTAAAATTAAATGATTGTACATTAGTTTTATTATCTGAATTTGTTTTTAACCAAAAATATACTACACGTCAATTTAAATTGATTTAAACAACGCGCTATAACCAATTTCGATACAAACCTCGCTTTGTAACGTTTGTAACCAACTTCACTAGTAGAACTACTGTGAATGTCTATTGGTTAATCCATTTTAAAATTGAACTTAAAATTGGGTATTTTAGGCAGTAACTGGCCTATGCTGCGTTCATCATGTCACTTTGGCTATAGTAATCAATGGAATCGTGATAGAGAGATCCGAGGGTGCGTTACTCATCCAAGATTAAAATCGTCCGAACCGCTGGCGATATAATCGTATAAATCATTGACCGATCAAATCGCGGATTAAATTTAATGTTGCCAGAATGCGGTGGCGCGTGTTTGGTAATAAGAGCAATATCGTGGGTATTATTCACGGGACGGTGAGCTTCCGGTGGTCGAGCAACGCGTTTATGAAATGAATGACGGGCCAGATGCACGGGAAGGCGCGCGTCGACCTACATTTCCGGTTTTCGCTGTTCCTTACGACCTTTGCTTGCTTGCCTACCCCCTGCCGTATCGAGTCGCATCGCTTTGTTTTCATTTGATCGGCTTCTCATGAGATACCCATCTCGTAAAACGCCATTGCGAACGAGGTACCGATCGACCGAGCAAAGTTAAGACCTCTAACCTGCACATACTAAGCGAATAACATTAAATAAGACAAACATTCTATGGCCCCTTTATTTTAGGACTCGCGTACGACTTTCAGTTAAGAGTTAAGATACTTTTCTTTGTTTCTCTTTAACCCATTGCCTTGCGAATTTTTCGAAGACTATTTATTGGAACGTTGGCTATTTTCTAGTTTAACCTTTTGAGGGATGAATTTTTGAAGACCAGATAAAATTACTTTATTCTATGTTCTCGATGTATTTATTTAGTATATAATTAAAAGAAATGGTATAAAGCAAATAGTTGGGAACATATTATAAAACGTTTAAGAAATATGTGGACATTTAGCATTAATGTTACTAGGTCGAACTTAGGGTAAAATAAAATGTACACATATGTACCAGCATCCCTCAAAAGGTTAACATCGTGTCGAATGCAAAATGCTGAAACATTGTACGTCTATTTATACTTTGTAGCTCTGAATCTAACAATCTTACAAATTGATATAAAGTGAATTAAATTTTATCCATTTATTCATATCCTGAACGATGAAGGATAAGCATTATCCTTTTATCTTACTTACAAATGTACTTAAATTTAACGAAAACAAATTCCACGATAAGGATATATTTTTCATTTTATCGTACGATACAAATAAGTTAATATCGCATTCCTTTCGTCTCACAAAAATGTCTTCGACTATCAGATTTTCAATCTCTGCACATAGAAGGGCAAAGGTTGTTCGCCACTGTCTTAGAATATTCTTTTGCTCTTCGAGTGAAAAGATCAAACTTGACAAGGGTTATTATCGGTTACGTCGCAAATGTGACGCATTGCAATCGACAGATAGCCAAAGATACCTCGTAACATCCATCCGTCTTTCACTTTTCGATCCTAATTCCAGTCGCAGGTCTCAACTTTGCTCGCATAAAAATTGGCTACATACGGAGAACGGTGAACGTTGCATATCGATAGAAAACCTCGTGCACGCGGCAAATCGCGTACATCGATACACCATACAGTGACACACGCAAACATAGCGCATAACGTAGGGAAAGCTCTACCATCTACATACTTTTTTTCCACTTTACAACTCCACTCGCGGAACGATTTGTTTCGGAATTCAGTGCAAGGTGTGTTTAAGTGACAGTATTTATTGTGCCTCGAGTTCTACATCATCCACGATCTATGCATCACACCGAGACACAAAATCGCTCTCGAAGCCTCAACAGTAAATAATTTACAGTATATGAGTATATAATAGAGTCCTACAAAACTACCACGTGAATCACAACCAAGCACCAGAACAAGACAACGGCACTCAATGTTGATAACGGGATAAAGACAACATTCATCGTTCTACACACGATCTCTACACGTCGACCAATGTTCCAAAAAACTTCTATATATATATATATACGCAATCAAATGGTACGAAACAAAAAAAGTTAAAGGATTCTCCGAGCACATCCACGACAAGATGGCAAACACACGGGGTTGGCTGGCGCAGTATGAACCAGTTAACAACATGAATATCTTAACAGACAACATGGTAACGGGATCACCGTAATCGATATATAATACCACATCGACACAAGCACCGACAAATCTTCGGAAACAGAGCCATATCCGTGTAACATAGAAACGAAAGAACAGGAATAGTGTCACTCCATCGACGTCGCATGGCCAAGAAGAGTATAATGCATACGTTCCATCGCATTAACCGTTTCATTGCATCAAGATATGCGTGCGTGTAAAAGGTATAATAACGTTTATTAGCATATTCGATCATCGGGAAACTATGCGGCCAGCAGGCGCATGAAAGTGTCCAGACGATCTCTCTGTGTGCGTTTCCACAACTCTATACTCATGCGTGAATTTTCCCTTCTTACTCTCGACTCTTTACCAATTTCTTGACACGTGTTAACCCTTTGGCTACGGGCAGACGCATTTGATACATATCAAGTGTGACGTACAGCGACCGATGCCGTGAAAGATGAAATTTTTGGTCAATATGCATCTTTCAAAAGTTATATGAAGATAATCAACACATTTTGAGTCAGAATTTCAACATCGTTTCTATCTTCAGTCTCCTAAGTCTAAGTAATCTTCTGAAATTCTAAACTTTGCTGCGAAAGATGAAATTTTTCGAAATTAATCTTCCAATATTCTAAGCTTTGCATTAATTCTGATAAGATTTGCTAAGTATCCATTGGCGTTAAGTTAAGATTAGTTCCCAGAAGTGTGAAATAAGCGCCTATAGACGCCAACAGTATTCAAAGGGTTGACCTGATATAAATCAACACTCTTCTCTTTAATTATCTTGCAAAATGCACCGTATACAGTGGCAAGCATATGTAAATAGAGAAATCGATCCCTTGTTAGATTTTATAAAAGCATCAACAGAGATTAAAATGAAATTAAATGAAATTAAATGGTCACTATTTTTTAATATATGAAAAAGCTGCCTTTAAATGATATACTATACAGTGGAACACCTCGATTATTGAAATTATTTGGAAGACAGATTTGTTCGAATTTTTGGACGACTTTTGCTACGCTAAATTTTATATGCGTTCGTTTTTTCCAAATATAATATAATGATATAATATAAGCAAATAATATAGCATCGTAATTAATTGTAGTTTAGTATAAATAATATTGGATTGTAATTTATATTCATTTCATTATAAATATTGCATGGATTGCACATTAAAATTGTAGTATAAAACAGACATAGTATGGATAATAGAATATTTGAATAATAGAGAATTCGAATAATTGGTGTTTCCATAATCGAAAATCTACTTTATTGTAAAAAGAAACAAATCAATCTTTTTGTAATGTTATAACTAGACCCTTAACTAGATCTAGTAATGTTATAATAGTAAGTTAAATGTAATATTATAACTAAATCTTTAACTAGACCTCATATAGATCATTATGTAAATTCATCTTTCTATCGTCGAAAATAAAGAAAATAAACAGAATTTAAGTGCAAATTGGTTTTACACTTCAAATATTGTAAGATGCGTTTTCCTTTCAATATTTTACACACTTTTGCATATCAGATGCATTCTTTAATTTTTTACACATTTAAGTTTCCTATAATTGCATAAAGATCCACACTCTAGTTACAACCAATCGAATTCACTAACGTTTCCCTATTTGCTTGCCACTGTATTCGAAACAATCTTTTGTCACGTTCGATGCATCACGATTGAACATTATTTCGCTTCATAAATACTACATTCAATCCTCCTCTTCAATAATCGTGCGAACGTTGAAAACAACGCAAGCGAAAAAATTCGTTTGCATTGAACGAAGTACAGGAGGACCATCGAAACTCGCGTTCTGCTCGTTCATGTAATTTATTCACTGCGTTTTTTTAATTCTTGTTCCGGGCACAATAGTGTGTGTATCGTTCAAAATGCGGATAAGTGGTGTGTTCGTTGAATAGAGGAAAGCAGTTTATCCTACTTTTCCAATGAAGCTAGATATCGAACAGCTTCTCTCTCGTGTTCCTCTTTCTCTTTTTCTCTTTTCACCCGCCTCGTTCACATTTCATTCGTATTTCATCGTTGGCGTACACTAACGATTCTCGGCTATAGACCGGCCGTCACGTCTCTTTTTATTTTTCCTTCGCGGAAGATACGTTTCGAGGATTAGAGCTTCGTGTAAGCCGGACAGCAAGCTTTTTCCCTCTGGTCGATTTTATACCCGCCTCTCTGTGTGCGCTGTGAAATAAAATTCACGATCATTCAAAGAAGCATCAAAGTGCGATTTCGAGTCAGATATATGTATTGAGTATCGTTCATAACTGTTCGAAAGATCTGTATCTTGCAAATCTCAAGCTTTGAGAAATTCTGCATTTACACGTTACACGCTTTGAGAATTCCAAGCTTTAGAAATTCTAAGCTTTAAAAATTCCAAGCTTTGAGAATTCCAAGCTTTGACAATTCCAAGCTTTAGAAATTCTAAGCTTTGAGAATTCTAAGCTTTAGAAATTCTAAGCTTTGAAAATTCCAAGCTTTAGAAATTCTAAGCTTTGAGAATTCCTAGCTTTAGTAATTCTAAGCTTTAAGAATTCCAAGCTTTAGAAATTCTAAGCTTTAGAAATTCTAAGCTTTGAGGATTCCTAGCTTAAGTAATTCTAAGCTTTAGTAATTCTAAGCATTAAGAATTCCAAGCTTTAGAAATTCTAAGCTTTGAGAATTCCAAGCTTTAGAAATTCTAAGCTTTCAGAATTCCTAGCTTAAGTAATTATAAGCTTTAGTAATCCTAAGCTTTAAGAATTCCGAGCTTTAGAAATTCTAAGCTTTAAGAATTTCGAACTTTAGAAATTCTAAGGTTTGAGAATTCCAAGCTTTGGAAATTCTAAGCTTTGAGAATTCCAAGCTTTAGAAATTCTGAGCTTTGAGAATTCCAAGCTTTAGAAATTCTAAGCTTCTAAAACCCAAAGCTTTGAAATTCCTAAGCTTTAAAAATCCTAAGCTTTGAAAAATGTTTAGAAGTTTAGGACTTCGAAAGCTTGGAATTCTCATAATTTGTAATATCTGAACCTAGATTTTCAAAGTTTGGAATGTGCAAACCTTGCAATTTTCAAAGTTTGCCATTCTACAGTCTTAGAATTGTAACATAATCTTTAATAAGCGTTTCGCTACAATCCGTCAGGATGACGAACATGTTAAACCTAATAAATTATCTAAGCATCATCCATCAGCTTTTAATATCATTCGAATAAATATGAACGAATTGTGCTTTGACCTTTTCGCTGCGAAATATATATACCCCAATAGATTCTGAATAACCCGGTACACATTAGGAGGATTATTTTGTCTGTATACGTAACCATCGCCAATTTTCTGGAAGAATATAAGGAAAGGAAAAATATTTGGTCACCATCCAAACATTTCTGTTATCATCGCTTTCATTACATAACGCTCGTTTTTATTCGTAGCTACTTGCGCACGTGGTGTTCCGCTTCAGCTTTTTCCGCCATAACTGCGAGAGCAAAATAGTGGAATACGTTCTTCGGACTCGCTTTCTGCAGTATACACAGATTTTAGAAGCATCGTGGCGAGCTTTTTCATTAGTTACGATACGACAATCTCTTATAATTTTTGCTACTTTTTCATCGGGACTTTTTCTGTTTTAACCGAAGATTTTCGCAAGCTTTTCATTGGGCCGAAGCGAAGTTTAGCTGCTGTGGATAGCTTAGAATAGTATTGGGTAGTCCGAAAAATTCGTACAGCATTATATTTATATTGTATTTCACAATGTTTTTTTTATATATACAACGCGTAGATCCGAATGTACCGTAGTTTAGCTGGCCGAGTTCAGTTTAAGAAAGACCTTTGGAATAGCAAAATGCTTCTATTATAACTGTAAAGCATAAAAATATGAAAACAGTCACGTAAAAGCTTCCATGAACAATTGGCTTTTCAAAATGTTCCAATATTCGCTTCTGCGGTTAAAAAAATCTGAGAAAATTTCCACATGTATATGTCACTGTATAAAGTATCTCCGATCTTTCTTACAACCTCTTACGCGATAGGCCAAATAAAATTGAGCTTAAACTGTAAAATACGTTTCCACATAATAATATAAACAATTACCATCGCAAGTGGTTGAAAGCAAAATAATTCTCTGCGCTCCTAAGACTTTTTATCCGGAGTGTACAAGTGACATATGCCTGTTTTCCACCGAACCCCTCAATTCGGACCAGAAATAAAAGAAACATCCAGCATAAATTTCTCGCAACCGGAGGAGCAAAACCATCAATAAAATTCCCATCGCGTGCAATCGATTAATTAACAAATTTCCATCTTGTTTTCTGGCGAATCGATTAATTCACTTTCACGGTGACCCACGCACCGAATACACTGCAATTGGGGTGTTCTTTCGGTTCTGTCCACGCGGCGCGAATCTCGCGAGCCCCGAATAGTTGGGCTGGCCGCGTAGAATGGCAATTAAGCCCGTCGAACGACGCGGCTTCAATTATCGGGTGCATTGGTAAGGAAAGCGTGGCTCGGTATCGTGGTGTATTGTATTATAGTGATCAATCGGTACCAATGGCCGCCGGAATGAAGGCCAGAGGCGTAATTGAAAATCCCACCAGCAGCAGCTTTTCCCGTTTGTCGTCGGCATTAATTGCTTGGAATCGACCAGAATCGCGTTTCAGCCCGTTACAATTTTCTTTCCTCTACAGGGCGGGCGCTAATTTATGTCACAGTTTTCTTTTCCATTCCCCACGGAGAGCGGAAGTTAGTGTAAGTGTATTATACCGTCGATCGCCACGATTTCGCGGTAGATGAATAGACAGTTCGTGGTAGGGTTGATTCTCTCACTCTTATGAGATGTTTGGAATAAAAGAAAAGATTCTGGAAAGGGGGAGGGGTGGGTTTAACCCTTTAGATAAATTTGTGAGGATTTTAGAAGATTATTGGTTTAGGAATGTACTTTTTTTTGTTAAGGAAGAATATAAACTGAAAATGGTTCTTCTCAATATATTATATTAGGATTTGTGTGATTGACGATATTTAAATTGCAGACAAGATTGAGGAGAGGGGAGGAAATTTGGTAGTTTTAACCCTTTAGGTAGCTTTAAACGAACTTTCGAGGAGTATTAGATTAGGAATGTATTTTTTTTCTTAAGGATTATACTTAACACTTTGCATAGCTCTCGAAGGTTTTCGTAGTCTTTTCTGTGAGACTATATAATATACAAAACCAAATAGTTGAAAACTTGCTTTTCCCTTCGTCGTTCATCTAAGATATATCAATTGGTAGATTCTTTATTCTTTTCTAAAAAAAAAAAAAAACAACTCCAATACTTGGGCTATCGACTTCTTCAGTTGCTCAAACGTAACATCTTCGAGTTTCCATTGCATCGAACTAAGTCACTCCTGTCAAACTAAGCTCAAATAAGCGCAAAATAGGGTAGATGTACCAATCACTGCCACTTTAAGGTTATCCCGTAATTTTATTTAACTATTTCAGAAATTATTTAACCTGAAAATCGTTCGAGTTCAGCGCAGAATATCGCTCAACCGCTCTTTTATTTATGAACATTTTTTTATACGTTGAATATAACGAATTAGTTACCACGTAATTGAAAATATACAACAAAGTCAAATGTCCCCATTACTGTCACTTGAAAAGTTGTCATTTAAATAGAAACACGTTTTTACATATATTAGCACGCCAGTTTGTGTAACAGTTATACGATGTACAGTAAACGTATCACCTTTACTGAATTATGGCACGTCTCATACTTTATAATTATATTCGTCACGTTTTAATGTTCAACAGCATATTTACCTTCTAATATCTATTTTGAAATATTAAGTGTAAACGAATATAAAATGTCTATGTGTTATTGCGTAAACCGAAGTCCAAATTTATTATCAAAAGATCTGTTTATTTACCATTCTTCGTACACTACTTTGCTATTAAATAAAATAATCAAAGCGTCTATTATAAGAACATTGTCAGTTATTGGAACATCTACCCTAGTGCTGTGTTAGATTAGCGCTAATAAAATACTGCTAGTAGTTCAAGTTGCTTAAACCGCAACAGAAAAGCGAGAAGAGTTAAGAAAACCGTAATAGGCTCGCCACTATAAAACTATTATACAAATTACAACGGTTCCTTCCGCCGAAACTCGGGCAGCAGAGCAATTTAGGAAGTTGGACGCGTTAATATCTAAAATTAGCCGCGGGGAAATCGAATCCAGAATTATACTCTAGAGCTTTTCTCTGGATGGGATATTCGTGCGCGGTGCACGATGGATCGATGCGTTTGAACGGGCAAACTGAAACCTTACAAACGTTTAGACAAGCTTCGGTCCCGACGATGTTGACACGTGGCTGTGACAGCGAAAGCTTTACACGCGTTCTTTCATCCCCCTTGGACACGCCAGCTGCGTCCATCTGCCAACTGCGACTTACAGGGAAAAAAACATCGCTGCGACATAGGCACGTGCAGTAGTATAACCGTAGCATGAGGCCGACAAGTTAGTCTGTAGATCTTTTTCCTTAAAATTCTTACTAATTTGGACGATGTTTCTTCTTCTATTCTCCCTTACGATACATCGAGGATTAAGGTAGATGTCCCAATTACTGGCAGTGTCCCTATAACCGACACTTTAATTCGTTTATTTAATAGCAAAGCAATGTACGAAGAATCGGAAATAAAGAAATTTGTATACCAAATTTCGACTTTGGTTTAGGTAACAATACACAGACATTGTACATTCGTTTACACTTAATATTTGGAAATAAATATTAGGAGATAAATGTGCTGTTGAACATTAAAATATGATGATTGTAATTATAAAGTATGGGACATGTGATAATTCAGTAAACGCGATACGTTTACCATGCATCTTATATCTGTTACACAAACTGACGTGTTAATATATGGAAAGCGTGTTTCTATTTAAATGAGAAGTTTTCAAGTGGCAGTAATAGGGACATTGGACTTTGTTGCACATCTTCAATTAATTAGTAATTCATTGAATACAGATTGATTTCACCCGCTAAGTATTGAGATTACTTATTTTATTTCTATTTTTTTAAATCAGTCGTATCACATCCAATATTTCCTGTAACTCTAACTTTATCTCTTTAGAACCATTCACTTTTCACATTTTCATAAAGGCTTGAATAATTGCAGAATTATCAAGAAGCGAATTTCATATCAATCCAATATCATAATATTTCATTATACATTTTACATTGGTTATTTTCTATATTTTTGCATTCTATATGCGTCTTGTACTTTTCTGCACACTTCAACTGTATTTAGAAAATTATGAATTTGCATAAAGATCCGCAGTCTGCAAATGAGACGTTCATTTGCCAACTTGATTAACTCCACGAAACACAATAATTAGGGAAATTGATGAAATGAATATACGCAATCTTTTGTAAAATTCCTCTTAAAATTTACATTCAAGTAAACACTGTACAATGTATTATCACAAGCGTTGCTTTTATTTAACGATATACAAAACGCATCAAATAATATATCCCTAGAATGCGCGTTATTTATTTAACACGTGATCAAAATTCTTTTTCTCGTTTCGCAGTGATAAGTCCAATTGTTAAACAAAATTTATTCCAAGTATACAAAAATTAACCTTCAATCAAGTGTTTTGGTTCAAAACTAAAGTTGTACAAAATTCCAAAAGTGGAGTTAATCATTTTGGCTTGTCAATGACATAGGTACAACATTAGCGAACATCATCGAAAGAATGCGCAGTTTTCTCGTTTCGCACATACTACGCAGGGTGTTCCAAATCTCCAAAATCCCAGTATATTCGCAATCGATTTTACCGAAAAGCACGAAGTTAATTCCACGAGTTTGACATTGACATCCCGGCCCTCGTTCCCCGAAGTTCTTCCTTCAGGATACAAACCTCGAAGTTCGCTTCCTTGTCGAAGTTAATCAAGACGAAGGAGCGTTGAAAAATCCAGGTTAGAAGGCATCGAATTTTCCTTCTCCTCGAAGGAAATGAATTTCGTTATCGGCGAGAAGGTTTTTAAGGTTCTCGCGATATCGCCGCGTTTTACTCTTTTCTTTCTCTCTCTCTCTATCTCTCTCTCTCTCTCTCTCTCTCCCTCCTCTCTTCATCCTTTATCGCATTCTCTCTGTGTGTCTCTTTTCCGCGCTGTCTGTCGCCAAACATCGTCGTCGTTGTCTGGCATCGCGATAAGCTTCCTCGACACGATCCCGCAAAAGTCACTTTCTGTGTCCTAATATTCTACATCTCGTCGATCAGTTGTCCGTTAATCGACAATCAATATCGTCGAAGGGAAGATTCACGCATCCTCTCACACTTAACGACACTATGAGGAGGAAAAGCAGGAAACCGTCACAGAGAACACTGAGGCAAGCACGAGAAAACAGGAAAGGAGAAACAGGATCGGGAGACACAGAGAAAAAACAAAAAAAAAACATTGCGGGAACAGGGAACATGGAAAACAACAGTTAACATCATGAACAAGCTATTTTACAAGCACATGAACAAATATATATATATATATATAATAATAATAACATCTAGTAACAATCTATGTAACATAGTAACAACAGTAACAACAATAACAACTACAACAACAACTACAACTACAGGCAAGACAACAAAATGCACCACAAAATATAAAATATGCGATACGTCATTTATACGTCACACATAACGCCGTAGATCTGCCGGACCCTTCATCATTGGGACGCAATAAAAAAAATATATATTTTCTACATATATATATGTATATATATATATATATATATAATACCACCACCGAAAAATTACTGCAAATGCGCCCGATAGAGAATAATAATAATAATAATAATTGTATATACAATGCAACGTCGAGGGAGTAGCATTTACTCTCGAGTCCAACCCTCCAGTATTTATATAAATCGATATTAAATGCTCACCACCACAACGTTTCGCAAAGGCTACCAGTGCACTCACAGACAAACATTCGAATCGACCACTGTTACCGTCCAGAAAAAAATATATAAAAATATATATATATGATATATATAAAAAAAACAAAACAAAATACAAAAAGAAGTAAAGATATCGAGGCGAGAGAAATCAGAATACAAAATACGACCACCCCTTTGTCGTCTACCCCGTGTTCGGAAAAAAATATATATATTTCTCTCTCTCTCTCTCTCTATATATATATATATATATATATATATATATATATAATATATGTATGTATATATATATATATATGAATGTATATATATATATATATATATATGAATGTATATATATATATATATATTATCACGTATCTATGTATGTGTATATATATACTACATCTCTATCTGTACACACGTGTATGTGTATGTATTGTACGTAATCTACGCACACAATCTAGTTCTGTCCTTCTTCTTTGTCGCTTGTTACCGTGTATATGCGCACGTCACCTAAAAAAGAAACAACAAAAGAAAAAAAAACTACAGAAAGAAAAATATATATATTTACCTACACGGGGAGAAACGGGATCTTATATATATATATATATACATATATATATATAGAACTAACCCTCGGAAAGAAAGGAAAAAGACACACATGTATATAGATAAATACGTGCCCCGTTACGTAGACGGATATTCCAAAGACAGAACAGAAAACAACAGTAACAACAACAACAACATCAACAACAAAAAGTATATTAACAATAATCCGAAGTAAAAAAAAAAAAAATGTATACTGTATACGTGTTATCACGTGTACATGTACAACCGATGAGAACTGATGTTGCTGCAGACAAAAAGTACCAAAAAAAAAAAATACCAAAAAAAAAGTAAAAAAACAAATAACTGTGTCTCGCGACACTAATTGAGCGGAAGGAGAGATCCGAAAGGAATTGTGGAAATACATGAGGAACATGGGGGTTGTTATGTTGGAATGTTTGTCTGTGTGCAGATGCAGCCTACTCGTTGTTCACTTGACGGTGATGATGGATTCACGTGGAACCGAGTCAGGGCCCGGTGAGAATGTGGGGCTTAGGCAGGTCTACGGCTCTTACACCCTCTCCCCCTACTACTGTCTGCGAAGAGTGAGAGTGATAGTCATCGGTCTCTGTGAGAAACACCAAATCGTCCGTATATAGTTCGAGTCGGACGGATCGGGGTGACCGAGGGGTTGATTACGGTAAGTCAGTTCATAAAACAGTGTCTCTCTGTTTATAAATCCAGTTTACCAGGAGTTTCTTTCCTTCTCTCTTTTATCTGTTTCTCTCTCTCTCTCTTTGTATCTCTCTCTCTCTATGTATGTATGTATGTATCTCTCTCTATCTCTGTCTGTCTCTTTTACTGTTCCTCTTCTCTCTTTTTGATCTGCCTCTATCACGAGAATGGGAGATTTAAAACTGTGGGCGAGGGGGGTGATTCAAATTCTCTCTCTGTTTGAAGTATATTTAAGCTTTCACTTGGTTTTCACGCGAAACTCGTTTTTCAAATGCACCAGCCGAATTCTCGTTCGTGGAGTTCTGTGAAAGGTGAGTCGGCTTTGCTGAAACCTGAATGGTTGACCGCGAAAATATATGGTGTACCGCGTGGCGTGATCTTCGAAAAATCAACCATGCGGATGTTACTCGAACCGCGTGGGATTAAACGAAAAACTTCCTGACACTCGATCAATCTATACTAGTGAACGAGAAAATAAATTCTATAAATTTGTTGTGCACAGTGCTGGAAACATTATCGGCTGCTTACTCTGAATGAAAATTTTACATGGGAGACTTCCCAGATGTTTAATTCGAGCGTCAGTAAGAGAAATTGATAGGGTAGATGCACCAGTTAATGAACATTAAATGAAAAATTGAGTAAAGTGAGTTATTAAACGAAGAAAGAAAAAAGGAAGGTAAAAAAGTTTGTCTACGCAAGAACACGTATTGTTCGTTTATTAGTTCATTAACCAGCAATGTTCATTCATTAGTGAAATCAATATTTTTGGATTTCTAATTTACTTACTTATATTTCCTATTGCTTTTAAGTTTTTTTCTTTTGTATGGCTTATATGAAAGTTCAGACATTAAAGAATCGGGTTTGAATCGTCAGAATGCTCCTTAATGCTATTAATCCCTGAAATTCGATCTGAAGAGTCAATGATTTCCTTAAGTATTTATTCATTCGTGCATCTACCCTGTGTTTTACAACCATTATCGAATTTTTGTTTCTATTTCAATTACATTTCTTACACGTGTCTCACACCCAAAATGTAAAGAAAATTTCCGAAGCAAATCGTAACGGGGCTGAGAAATTGTTAATTAATAAATGCTACCATTAATCTACGCTTTTAGTTTTCAGTTCCAAAATAGTGGGTTAGTCACTGATTGAATCCAATAATTGCACGAATGAATACCGACTATGGGAGTTCGCGAGCGTGCCAGAAAATGGAAACATCCCTTCGAATCATCTCTTCGTGAACGAACATAACGAATTTTCCGTCGGAAAAATCCGCAACGGATTCGAAAAAAATTCTTCACGCGTATAGTGCTGCACATAGCACTTGATTTACCGCATTCTGTCGACTGAGGAAGGTCACCCAAGCGAACAATGGTGGCGCTATCCAACGCGTTCATTGGATAGGAAAAAGTTTCCGGGATTCTGCAATGGTACAACGCGCTTGGCTGTCACGTAGAACGTGACGTTTGGAGGGTAGAACGTGGAATTTAGGACAGGGATTTTTCGCGAATCGATAATAACAGGGAAACGGGAAGGATAGAAAAGTTGGTGTTGCATGTTGCTGTTGGATAAGCATCGGGCAGAACCGATTACTGGTTTTTACTGTCGGTTGTATTATCGGAAACAGCGGTGATCGATGGCGCGACGTCAGTTTGCGTGGAAGAGCGATGGCCGGCAATGCCGCGGAGATTAAAAACTCGCTGGATTAAGAAAGTTCGATTCCGTAACCCGATGAAAAGAAGCTTTTCCCGGAGCTTCTTTGCAATTGCTGGCCTTTTCGTCTCGTCGATAGTCTAAATACACAGCGATCGGTGAAATCGTAAAAGTACCTCTCAAAGGCAGTCTGATCTCTGTATTATTGCTAGACAGCGGACTTTTATGCAAATTCATATTTTTAGAGACACACGAAAGAGTGGAACTTACATAGAAATTAGTTTCATTTTATAAGTGAACTTCAACTCTGGACATTTCGTGTACTTCTATGTATTATGTTCATATTGTAGTTTTTACCACAGTTAAATTTCTCGTAAATGCAAGGGTTAATTATATAAATAGATTGAATTATTTTGCGTAAATGCATGATTAGTATAAGATACTGAATTTTACGTCAAGGGATTAATTAATGAAAAAGAATCTTGCATAATTTTTTTTTTAACGAAGAATCAAAGTATTCGAACCAGAAACAGTTATATTATAGTTAAACTGCGGATTCGTAGGCAAATTCATATTTTTTGTAAATAAAATTGAAGAAATTGGACCAAAATAAAGAATCGTCTCTCATTCTAAACATAATATGTACAATAATTTCCACTACGCTTCGAATGTTTCCGATATTTTTACATATTGTGCGCATTGTGCACTTTTCGATGCATTTAAATATCTCACAAATGCGTAGAAATCCGCGGTCTAATTATAATATTAATATCAATGGTCAATCGATAAGCATGACCAATAATTTGTCAAAGCACAAAGATGGCGGACGGGGAAACCCTTGCACAATTCGTTGCCAGAAATATCGAAACCACGCAATCTCATAGATTATCGTTATTCGCGATGAATTAACGTAACACACGCGTGGCATTATTAATTAGCCATAAAAGATGACGATTGTGTTACCATTGGTCGCATTGTGTAAAAGGCTATTCGAAATGACGGCCATTGTTTCCCAATTCCTCCTCTGCGTACGAAACAGCGTGAAATTATAATAATATGGATATTTTTGGGGAGGATGGAAATTAGGTACAGGCAAAGATAAACGTTTCTATTTTTATTTCATTACGTAAAGTGAATCCGTTCGTAGTAAGCATTTAATCATGGTACGAAACGGTGCCGTCGAGCATAGCTGCGTTTTAAAACGCGGAATTTTATCGCCCGACCTTTCACCTTTCTTCAACTGCAACCGTCTGACATTTTACGCCACATTTACGAGTCTTCTTTCGATTTGATTTCGGTTTCATTACTTTTACGAGTTTCACACTTTAGCGCCGTATACGTTTACCACTATTAGAGCTGCGATATTGCGCACTCGTTTCTTATCTTTCCCCTTTATTAAAATAGGAACACCATTAGGTCCCACTTCCATCTATAAAAAAAAACCAAATATCCACGGGAATTATGCGTATAAAAGGAAGAATCCGCGCTGTATTTTCACTGCATTGGGAGAATGTGCTTTTATTTTACACGCATCTCGAAAAAAAGTTTCGAGTATCTTAATATCTTTCCCGTTTTGCATTTTTAACACTGCAATGAAGGTTAACATATTTCCCGAAACATTTTCCAGAATATGTTCCAACTTTTGGATGTTAATGAATTACTCGGTTTCTTCCCTTACATCCTTTACAAAATTAACTCATTCGCAGCGTCATTCGAAAACAATAAAAAATAGACCCTCAATCCGTTGCTCTACAAATTTTTCATAGACTATTCATTCAAACGTCTGCTATTTTGTCCTTTAACACTGTGTCGAACACGAATCGTAATTTGTGCTTAGTAGTCGTCCATCTTATAAATTGAAGTTGTAGTTGGAATTGAAACTGAGGTTCATTACAAAATACAGTGTGTTTTTGTTGTAATTAGACACGAGTGTAACTCGTCATTATACGGCAAGCGGTTAACACCAACAAAAAACAACAGTTGTTGAATGTCGTTATAATCTTCTTAATTCTTAATTTTCTGCCAATACTCCGTATAGATCAAAGCCATGATATCTCATATTTCTACCGAATCTCGTATTCCTACCTTTTCCTTTTTTTGTAACCACTGTAGTTACTTGTCAAATATCGCACTGGCAAATTGTTTCTTTCCCCTTTTTCGTGAATAATGCTGTTTTAATCTGTTTATCTTATTCCGTTCATCTGTTTAGCTATCCATTTCCAGCCGATTGTGATATAAATGTTAGCGATCAGGAAAATCGCGCGTATATTTGCGCTAACGATGCAAATGAGTTAAGCATTCTTCGTCAAGTATTCCTCGGAGAGGGAAAATTTCGCTTCTTCCATTTGGACCTGTTGCTCTCCCACTTTCTTCCTCAAGTGTGTCCTGCAACTGTGTTGCAGGCAAGAAATCTTTGTGCAAAACACTTGCCGGATAAGCAAAGCGAGTGTGACGTGCAAACGTGCGATTATCGCAGTTAGCTGCTAGGATACAGTTGTTAAATGTAACATTTATAACTTGGTTTACAGTGGTAGCAATTACGAATACATTAAATACCAAGGCACACACAGGGCCAGTTAAATAACGACCCTAATTTTGCCCGCTATAACGCGGAGAATGTTCGAGGTGATAACTCACGGTCGTCTTTGCAAACTTGTGTAATCGTAACTATCTTTATCGCGCTAGTTTCCCCATAAAGTATTCTGTTTATATCCGAGAAGGAAGCGCCGCAGGCGTTCAAAGTTGAGAGAAATTGTTGCAAGTTTAATTTTTTATTTCACGCAAGTTCGCGCGAAGGACAAAGAGTATAGAGAATAGTCGAACGAATTCCGCAACAGGCTCGTAAAAATTCGAACGAAACGAAATGTTAACAATTCAGCGAACTGTGCGAGGTTGGCGCGAATCGGTGGACGAAACATCAAACAACGCGCAACAATATTTGCCCTGTGGAAAATAAATTGATACGTCGAGAGTGAGATTTGCGAGACTTGCGGAATTTTAGAGTTTCCATGGAATATTCTACGCGCAATCAAATTGCAACCATTAAATAGTAATATTTCGATAAAGTTGTTAATTTTATGCGGGGTGTTTCGATATTGATCGGTTCGGTAAACTGAAACGTACAAAATCTGTCCTATCATTAGAGTAAAGTTTGTCCGATAAACACTGTAATCTACCGGATTTAGGTTTGCAATCGCTATTAAAGATAATACTAGTGTATTCGCTAATTAAACGATACAAAAGCTAATACTATCATTAAGCACGCTTAATCTATGCTAACACCTAATCACTAAATCGATACGAAAGTCTTTTACACTCACTTTATTAAAAACATTAATTACTGTTATTAACTCTCTATATAACGCCGTGTACGTGACTTCAATAAAAAGACACCTGCTATTAAAGTTGAAATTTAATCTGAACTCTAATTTCATTAGGTTCATCAGGTATGTCTGTTTCATTTTTTCTAACAACGATCTATTGAAGAAAGTACTAATCTGCTAAAAGCATTACATTGCCGGACAATAAAAGCTTTTGTTATCTACTCGCAATAAAGAGAACAGTTTTCTGAAAAAAAGAAAAACAGTTCTTGGAACCTTTTTTTTGATATTAAGATATAAAGAAAATCGTACGCTACATTGTAGATAATCCTATAATTCGTAACATGTTCAAATTTCAAATTAATCTGATGAATAATTTCAAAGATTTGTTGCATGTCAATCCAAAAAACATGATTTCGAGATAAATGCAATTAAAGTTTCAAGTTTCCATTTGACGTGATATAATACGTGAGTTCAGACAGTGCTGTAACTTTGTGAATTATTGGAATTTAAAAAAAAAACCCTTTTAAGTCAATGTTCTAGACGTATGAAACTTTAATAAAAAGTCCAAAAAGAATATTTAGTTTTACATACGCCCTGAAAAATTGGGCAATTTTTTATTAAAAACATACACATTATTTCTCCATAATACATTACTGTATCTATTTTCACTTGTATTATAAAATTGCCACCATAATCGACAACACAAAGTATCCAAACATTCATATTTCTCCTATTTTCATGTTAACAATAACTGTTTCTTATTTACGGCTTCAATTTCGAGTTTTTAACGTTATAACGTCGGAAAAACGACATTTCATCAGCACCAATCCAAAAGTGTTAGCTAACGTTTGGACCACCAGCTCTTCCCTTGCCCAACAAATCATTGACACACTAGTAGCTAACGAAAACCACCGTACACGCAATTAGCTGCCACACACGCTCGATCACTCACGATCATCCAATCCACTTATGGCGGCACGGTTCCAGCATCGTGCTAACAGCCACCCGTGTTGTTGTGTTTCTCTAACGAGGTAATTTTATGGGGTGCGCGTTGGCAGTCTGCGTGGCGACGCTGTAGGTCGATACACGGGGAGCGAACCTTTTCTCTTAGCCGGCCAAACAGTTAGAGAAAAAGCACTCGGTTGACTTTGTCTCCGGAAGAAACAAGGGGATGACGACACGGTCGACGTCGAGGCATACGTTACCCCTCGCATCAAACGAGTTCTCGTTTGTAAAGCTGGAATTTCTTACTAGACGCGTGCAACTGAACGCATAGGATTCACTTTTTTTCAACCGTAGGAAACGCAGATTTTCCTGTGTTACACGTTTGTGTACTGGGGTAAATGCACCACGTACTGCCACTTTAAGATTCGCGCGTAACTTTATTTAACTATTTTAGAACGTATTTAACATAAAGATCGTCGCAGTTTGAAGCACAATATTCTTCAACGTCTCTTTTATTTACGAACATTTTTTTTATATGATCGATATAATAAATTCATTACTACGTAATTGAAGGTGTACAACAAAGTCCAATATCCTTCGTACTATCACTTGAATACTTTTTATTTAAATAGAAACAAGTTTTACACATATTAGCACGTTTGTTTGTGTAACAGATATAAGATATATAGGAAACGTATCGCCTTACTGAATTATTATCACACGTTCCATGCTTTATAATTATATTGGTCACGTTTAAATGTTCAACAGCACATTTACCTTCTAATATTTATTTATAAATATTAAGCGTAAACAAATATACAGTGTCTATGTGTTGTTACGTAAACCAAATCCAAAGTTAGTATGAAAATTTGGTTACTTACGATTCTTTATACATTACTTTGCTATTAAATAAACGAATTCAAGGGGCAGTTATAGGAACAGTGACAGTACGTGGGTAATTTACGCTAGTACAATCGGGGACTGATTTTCGGTTGTCACGTTTAAGGTAGATGCTCGATAAATCATCTTATAGATACTTTACAAACGCATGCGTTTATTATGCATTTTGTATTCATTTCTTTGTTCATTTCTTTTCGTTGACGTGAACGTAAATATTTATGTAAACTATATGATAAATATACGTTGATACATTTTGGTATGACATAGCTACGGTCACGTTGCGACCATCGTATACTATCAGGCATCTCTGACTAGTTTATGAATCGGTGTTACCACCGGTGTTCATAGACATCCCATGACAAATGTAGTAACACTTTTACGGTGTGCACCGTATTTCGTTGTGATTTATTTATACGTTATCTATTTCTCATATTCGCATTTTAATAAGTGCATGTTCTTACATAAAAATCAAATCCAAGTTTAGTATTGAAATTTTTGTAATCTTGACTCGTCGTACATTCGTTCACTATTAAATAAAATAATTAAATGGACGATTAGAGGGACACCGACAGTTATTGGGGCATCTACCCTAATCGCTATACGATACGTGATTGCATCCTAATTGACGTTGCACTAAGACAGCCGGGAAAACATTTTCACTTTATTTCGCGCACGGCCATAACTGTCCTTTTTAATGTCTGCGTCATATTTTTGTTTGACCTATGATTGAAAATTTCGAGACGCTGGATGTTAACACCGGTTGTGGAAAAAAAAAGGGGGAACTACCCTCGAGCGTTATTCGATAAAAAAGCCAGTGCTCTAGTTTGTATAACTTTTTTATAGTGAAACGATCGTATGAGATTAGGGATGGTTTTTTGAAGACGCTTTGTACGAGATTGGTTTTACTTTGATCGTCATAGCGTGGTTGATGGAATATTTTTGGTTTCGCGTAAAAATGCGGGAGAAATATTACAACCCTTAGATCTTTGTAGTCTTCCGATTTTATTTTTTGTAGCTACCCATTACTTTTGTTGTTTGTTTAACACTATTTTTACCGCCTTTTTTTAAATACCTATTTTTAGCAGAAGGGGTCGAATGATCCACTTGCACTTGAATGCAGATAACTGTAGAAATAACGTTCGAACCAATGAAACGTGATTTTTAATGTTTTTGGTTTTTCAAGAATTTAAATTTTAAAAAGGGTTATTTGACCCTCTTGGTAAGAATAATGTTCAGATCGGATTAATATCTTTGGTTATGAGCAACCATCAAAGGTTTACAGATGATCGTTTAGAACTTGCAATATTATATACAATAATAAGACTCTATATTTTCTTTTGAACTTATTATGTCACTCATGTCTGTCATTTTTAATTTTGTATTCTTCCCTTCTATGATGAAAGTCATTACAATTAAAAATAATATGTTGAATACTTGAGATTTCATCACTAGACTGTGGATCTTTATGCAAATTCACATTTTTACAAATAACTCCAAAGAAACGAGATCTACCTTAGTGATTGTTTCACCACCTTATTATTCCAACTTGTGCTTTACTTTGGATACGTTATAATATATAACTTTGCATATTATATGCATCCTCTGCTTTTTCTCTACATTTAAGTTCCTCATAAGTGAATAAAAATCCGCAGTCTATTCATTACAATTTGAACATCATTCGAAAGTAGATATATGTGAGTTAAATTAGTGTGTCCTATTCATACTCGTGTAATTTTTACTTTGCCCAATATTTCTGTTTCATCTGCCTAGAAATGGAAGGGTTAAATAGTCCCCTGAACTTTGTTTTAGTCATCCAATACTTGTTTTATCTTCTTCGTTGTTTGGCGACCCGAAACGAAGTCTCGCGTTGAATAAACTGTTTTTAAAAGCCACGGTCATTAAAGCCAATGTAGCGCAAAAAACGAAATTACACTGCATTACCGTATGCGAACCCGTTTAAAGCGGTTTAAAAAAACTATCGATTTTTTCGTCGTTTCTAGTCCAGCGTTTTCCATTAAACCGCCGAAGATGTAATATAGTCATCTTGGGCGTATGTCAGAATTTCGTTAACCTACCTGAGAAGCCATCGGTTCCAATATCCGATTTTAATGGTCGCCGAAGAGTCTGCGTAGGGCAATTTATAAAGTTACAAGCCACGTTATGGAGGGCAATGGATCGTTAGTCTTATGGTGTATGGTGGGATCACGTGGAGCTATGTCGTTTACGTAGATCGACGCCATCTTGTACGGAAGTTCCTTTGTCCCAGCAAATCCCTTAGTGGAACAATTAGCGAACGTTAATCAGAATTTACAACGTGCTGATTTGCTGTAGCAGAACGTGATTATCCCGAAATTATGTGAGGATTTGCTAAGACGAATTTTTGACATAATCAGTGGACTGCGGATTCTTAGAAGTTACCATATTTAGAGGGTGAAACGCAACCCCTTATTTCATTCATAGTTACATTCATTTAAGCATAAGAAAATTTATTTTTATGCATTGTTGTTTAACACGTAGATTCTATATTCTAAAGTGTAATAAATGCACGAACATTAAATCTTTTGAAAATATGACTTACGTCGTTTAATCTTACAACCATAAATTGATTACCTCTTTCTTGATCTTTTCAGTCAGTATCCGAAGAGAAATATTAATTTCTCAGCTCCTAGACGTCCGATTTCAATGCCCCTTGGCTTGAATTAAAGGAGAAGGTCCCAAGAATATTATCCTATAGCCTTTTGCAACTAGCCCTTGCAGTTCATTTGTTATAAACAAATATATAATGCGTCATCGTAGATTACTCAGAAAGTACCTGAAGAAAAATATTAATTTCTCGGCTTCTGGACGTCCGATTTGGATCATCCGCGGCTCAAATTAAAGGGAAAAGTCCAAGGAATCGTTTCCATGTACTTTTAAAGCTTTTCCTGGTAAAGTTTTTGAGTAGCATAAAAAAATAGGAAATACTTGTTTATAACAAATTAACCGCAATGTTTATCAACAAATTGCTAAGAGAATAACATTCCTGGACCCTCCCACTTTAATTTAAGCCAAGGGGCATCGAAATCAGCCCACTGAGAGCCGAGAAATTTTGTTATAGGGGATGATCCAACACATACGAGGTACGGGATCAACTATCCCTCAACGAGTGCAATATGGATATCCAAATTATTATATTATACGTTATTAGGTAGTGGTATCAAAGCAGGGGAAAGCTTAGTTCATAGAGAAAGCTTCAAGGAATACGATAGTATTTTTTTCGGATTTTTAAGATCGTGATTTTGAACATCAATTCGCGGCATAAGAGTTCGTTTATAATTTGCAGTATTAAAAACAAACTTCTTCAACTTCAGAAAAATTTATCCGAATAGGCCTTTACGATTCAAACAAAAGAAAAATGAAGTTTGTATTTTCAATAGTTTCGAAGATAAAAATACTTTTATGAAGGTACTTTCGTGAAACACGTTGAAATTTGCAACCTTCAATTTGTAAACAATTTCATTATTGGCGAAACGTTGACTTAAACGCCCCATGATTTCGCACAGACTACAACATATTTCAACTTGAACAAAATCCCTGACATCGAGGAATTTGGCGTGGAATGACCCCAATATAATTAATTATAATGTAACATTGTTGCACAAATCGATAAAGAAACAATATTGTAATCTAGAGAAAATATACGTGTGTTTGAATGAATGATTGTACAATTGTACAAGTTTTCAAGTCCTATGTATACATATTTCGTAGCGAAAAGGTTAGCAAAGAGAAAGTGCAAATGAAACAAGGCAAAGCTGCTGTATTTTTGCGTCACGTACTTACTTGTTTGATTGATCTTTTTCTCTGGTGAAACGAAGAATGTAAAAAAAGGCAAAAGAGGCTGAAAGTACGTTCGAAAATCTGGTAGAATGCTAACACGACCGGCTCCTGTTCTCAATTGAAGACAGAATGCAGGGGAGACTCGATCGAGGCAATAGCGGAACGTTTGTCCGCCGGACACGATATCCAAAATATCGCAATCTCCAAGGTCCTCTGCTAGACCTACTACAAGTGCCAATATCGAGTTTCGTGGACTTGTAAGGGCCTCTATATGACCCGGATGTACCGTTCCCGGAGCTCGCTTAAATTTGCTTCGATGTTTCTGTAGCTCCGTTATTAAAATGCGCCTGCCTCTCTGACGTAGCTTACAGGAGCCCGACATTTTCACGAAATTTCTACCACGGCGACAGACGCCGCTGAAAAGAATCTGTTTTAATGAAAAAAGTAATATCGCACTTCTCTTGTACGGGGAACAAAAATTACATTTTTCTTGCGGCGATAAATATTTCTGGTAATATTCCAACGAAATCTATTCCACTTCGTCGCGATCTTCGAGGCATTCTCCAACCAAGCGTTTTCTTATTTTTCTAAAACATTCTCTCCTACCCTTGTGACAAAGGTAAAAGGATCGTTACCGATTGTTTTTGTCAGTTCACGTTTCATGTTTCTACGTTGAAGATGCTCCTTCTTTTCAAAATTGTCAAACTTTTCCGGAAGAAAGCACAGCGCGATTGGATTGAATAGAATTTCGAAGAATTTTGTAACAAGGTTAAAGAGAAACTGATCCTTTTACCTAATTTGTTTGAAGAAAAATTTGGAACGATACTGAAACCATGATTCAACCCCTTGTTGATAATTACCTATACTGTGATTTTATTCGCACCATAATCAATACTGTAATAATACTATAATTTCATTTTCTGATTCTCATTGCAAACTGTATGTAATGCAGAAGTATAAAAAATATCCAAAATACAGTGAGAACCAGAACTGAGTATCCAATTTACAACAGCACGATTATCGTATAATATACATATTTACTATAAATTGTACCGCATTTATACTATAATGCATTTTCTGCAAGTAATATTATAATTACATTATCACTACACACTACTTATTTATTTGCTACAAGCAATATTATAATCAGATTCTAATTATCCTATAATTTCACTTAATTTCACTTTTGGGAGGTGTCTACTCGCGTCTGATTCTAATTGCAAACCGTATAGAATGCAGAAGTATAACAATTATAGAGACGCCGACAGTAACTGGGACAACTACCCTATTTATTCCATTTTGATTTATGTGATCTGATTTCCCATGTTTGCACATAACAATTCGTTACTCAGGTCGTATATTACATTTTCCTACAACAGCTTGCTTAAAAAGAAGGCAATTACTAACAGATCCCTCTATTATTCATGTAATAATCTCGTTAGAAACTTCCAATGTACTGTGTGTAATGCTTCTAACCTTTCATAAAATCATCCATCAAACTTGCAAATCGCTCGTTCGAACTTCCCCGTCCCCTAGTAACTTCACTCTACTTTCAATCTTCCATCCGAGAGGCAACACGTTTTCCCAGTCACCATCCCTACATCGTCAAGCGACTAAACGTAACCGGAAGCCCGTAAATTATCCAAAAGAGGTTCAGCTATATTTTTACGAAGCTTCGCGAAGCGATGCGTCGTCGATTTATCCAGGGAACTTCTAAACGCGCGCGCGTGGCTTTCATGGATCTTTCGAAAAGTTATCCCAATGTTCGTGATGTGTTTTGAGTGGAAACTTCCCTTTGGAAATGGAGGATCGATACTGCATCGCACGACCAGAACTCCGTATAACGTACACTTCCAGTCGGGTGGTAATAGCATCCTTAAATCGGAAGAACCCGTGATCGTTCCGAATAAGTTCGAATGCAAGAGGCAAAAGGGTGGATTCTGTGAAGAGAGAAATCTTTATTTAGATCTACTGGCGGCCGGAATATTTCCGAGCGTATCTTTCTTGGTGTGCTGCAGCTCGTCGAAGGAGCAGGGATTTAGAAATCGTCTGTGACGGACGAGAGCATACTTCGCAGGCATAATGATCGTAAATCAAAGCGGAGAGATCCGTGGTCGATCGATCTAAACATCTTGCCATACGAATTTTTCGAAGAATAGGGTAAAATGTACCACGTACTGACAATGTGGCAGTAAGGTTCGCGCGTAACTTTATTTAACTATTTTAGAACGTATTTAACCCAAAAATCCCATTCCAATTTGAAGCATAATATTGTTCAACCGCTCTTTTATTTATGAACCTTTTTTTTATATGTTCAGTATAATAAATTCATTACTACGTAATTGAAAATGTACGACAAAGTCCAATGTCCCCATTACTGTCACTTAAAAACTTTTCAATTAAATAGAAATACGTTTTACATATATTAACACGTCAATTTGTGTAACAGATATAGGATATATAGTAAACGTATCGCCTTACGGAACTATGACACTTTCCATACTTTATAATTATATTCGTCACGTTTTAATGTTCAACAGCACGTTTACCTTCTAATATTTATTTATAAATATTAAGTGCAAACGAATATACAATATCTATGTGTTGTTACGTAAATCGAAGTCCAAGTTTAGTATGAAAATTTGTTTACTTACGATTCTTCGTACATTACTTTTCTATTAAATAAACGAATTCAAGTAGCAGTTATAGGAACAGTGACAGTACGTGGGACATTTACCCTAGGTACTTACAGTAATGTCAGCTGTTTATTACTTTGTAGATAATAGATCGGATATGAAGAAAAAATATTTAGAAATATAATGCGAAATAAAATTTAGTAATGTAAACCCAAGGAGAACAGCAGAGTTCAATTTTAACGAAGTTTTAATGAATTTTAACTAAATAGTAGGTGTATCTGCTTGCTTCGTAATTGTTTATCTTTTATTAAAAGATTCGTTTCTGAGCATATGCAGCATCATTATTTCTGCAATGTTGTATCATCAGTATACTGTTCATGATTTTATAAAATCAACTAAAGAAATAGAATATATGCAAAGATTTCTTTCACACTCCAAGTATTTTAAAATCCACATCACTTTGTGTATTTTATATATTGTTACGTATTACGTGGATTTTATTCCTTTTCTGGTTTATTGAAATTTCCCATAAATGCATAAAAATCCGCAGTTTAATAATCAGCGATGGTTTATCCAGCAAATCTGCCGAATAATCAAAATTGTACTGCAATTATGATTTATTGTAGCGAAACACACAGGCCGGAATTTATAAACGGTTATCCATTAGGGTTTCTAATTCGTCGAGTTTATGGAGATCTTGGTTATATTATACTAAGCGTGAGTTAAATTCTTCTGGTGGTGAGGGGGGACATGTGTAATGAATACGTTTCTTGGAATTTAACCCGCTGGATTGTTCCGTATAAAGGCTGTAATGATAACGTGTAGTACATTTCCAGGGCTACGCGTTATTATCTGCTAATTCTCATAGACCATTTAGCACGGTTAATGAAGAAAATTAGGAACTTCGTGGAACCAGCGATTAATTAATTAAAAATTAATAAGAGCAGCCCTAAAATAATGTTTCGCGTAGGGCTAAGGGATACTGAGGGAAGGAGGAAGGGATTTATAAATATTAGATTGGTGCGTACGAAATTATGTTAGGTCATCTAGTAGCCTATCACGGTGATATTACTTTTTAATCAACATTATGATTAAAGAATATGGAATTTTATCATTTAATATTGTGAATATTATAAATTAGGGAAATATATCCAGAATCTTAAAGAGTGCATAGCATTCCGCAAAAATGAATTCTTAATCATTCTTAATAATCCATCTACTAATTTTATAGCAAGAAAATATTCCCTTTGAAACTGTTCTGCGTTTTAAAATGGAAATTCTATACGCATCAACGGAATAAAAGAAAAATGATCGGTCGCTACGTGGAATCATGATGTCGCCATTAGTCGAGATAAAGAGAAAATAACAGCGGAACGGAACAGAAATGAAATTTCTGCAATTGAATATCTCCGAACTACAAATGAAATATCTCCAATTTACCATTAACAAAAAGAAATTCTAACAATTGGATCAATCAGTGCCGAGCCATCAGCGCGAGCCAATGAAATTTAACCCTTTACTCTCGGAATGCCCAGCAATGCTGCCACAGATATTTATTCCGCCAATTCGTATTGCTATTTGCGCTGGATATGAATATCTTCACATTTTTGCGTCCTAAACACTTTTGTAAACATATATTATACCTTAGCATACATAAGTTTAAGATAGAGAAATATATATTAATAACAAAAGGAAGAGACATTCCTTCCGCGTATGATACACTGTTAACCCCTTGGCTTACGAATTTTTCAAAGATTATCCACCGAAATATTGACTATTTGTGACTATAACACTACATCGAATGCAAAAAACTGAAATATTATACGCAATTCTTACCTAGTAATCCTCAATCTCGCGATCTTACAAATTGAAATAAAATAAATTCAAATTTATTACGAGATGCAGCATGTTCTAATTGTACGTGGTCCATAGGCTAAACCACGAGTATAGCTCGGTGTTATAAGCCAAAGGGTTAAATTTATTGGTTGTGGAATAATGCGTTGTGATCTACAACTCGCAGACTTTACAATTAGATACGAATATAGCGCGTGGTATATAATAAAAGAGCTCGTCAATGGTTGTTTATATACTATTGTCATAAGAACCTCACTAAGTAATATAATATAATAATGGGGTAAATTTGTTGAAATACAAACATCTTTTCTGTTCGCGTGAAAATACCAGAAAACCGCGCCGTCCCTAAAATGTTAAATTAAACATCAGTAGGCTACGTATCTTCGATAATGATTACATTTAAATAGTGGCGATTACTTCGTCATCGACATACACAATATAATTACTGGGGTAGATGTACCAATTACTGCCATCTTAAGATACGCGCGTAACTTTATTTATCTATTCTAGAAATTATTTAACCTAAAAATCCTTCCAGTTTCCGGCATAATATTGTTCAATATCTCTTTTATTTATAAACATTTTATTATATAATGAATTAATCACTACGTAATTGATAATGTACAACAAAGTCCAATGTCCCTATTACCGTCATTCGAAAAGTTCTCATTTAAATAGGAACACGTTTTCCATATATTAGCACATCAGTTTGTGTACCAAATACAAGATGTATAGTAAACGTATCACCTTTACTGAATTATGACACGTTCCATACTTTATAATTACATTGCTCACGTTTTAATATCCAACAGCACGTTTACCTCCTAATATTTCGTTTTAAATATTAACTGTAAACGAATATACAATGTCTACGTATTGTTACCTAAACGGAAGTCCAAATTTGTGTATCAAAGTTTGTTTACTTACGATTCTTCGTACATTACTTTGCTATTAAATAAACGAATTCGAGCGGCGGTTATAAGGACACTGACGGTAATTGGGACACCTACCCTATGTACAAGCTAATTATTAGGTTAGCCAACAAATTTTCCCGTCTTTTCGGTTCTTCTCGCTGCGGCGGGGAACGTGTTAACGGGCGGAAAGGCGACGTTTCTTTGCATCCGGGGAGCAATCAAATCAACGCGAAGCGATAGGACGCCTCGCGATACACCCACTCCCCTAGGATCTACCCGAATGAAGATGCATCGTCCACGACGGACCCGTGCACCGTTGCGTCGAGTGTCGGCACGCGATATCGAATATTCGAAATCAATATAGGCTATGGGCGAGTTGCCGGTGTGCATATATCACCGATACTGCTACTCTCGGTGTTGCGCACCAATACAATGTCCCGAGGCGCACCCACGTAACCAAACTGTGTACGTAATGCGGATTAATATAGACCAATTGTATACGCTTGGTTTCGGCGGAAGAGCCGTGAGATTGTATCTCGGGGCGACAGGCAACAGCCGGCCCAAGGAAAACATCTGACAAGGCGGACGCTAGGCTCTACCATAAAGCGGAGAGTAATCCGGAAGTGGCGTCGTTGCGGGGGTGAATTTAGTCGAGGGGTTGATGTTGAATTAGGGAGAGTTCTTTTATCGTTGCTTCGGTTGGAATATGTACAGTTAGCGATGGGACTAAGGCACGTTCGATACTTTTCATACGTTTATGTTTAGAATTGATATTTGGATATGAATCTGGTGTACGATAAGAGAGTGCAAACGATTTGGGATGTATCGGAACAATTAATCATCGTATCGATACGTATCACGTGTATTATGTTTGATACCTGTTTGAATATAATTACGAAGGCTTGTATGCGATTCGAACAAAATCTGTATAGTGAAATATGTAATAATATAAGACAGTGATGATGTACTTTTATCCTCTACTGTTGAGTATATCATTTTTATCGTACATTATTATATCTATGTCAAGAACACATTAATTTATAGTTGCATTCGTAACAATTCAAATTCTCCTAACCAATGTTAGTTCCTTTTTATTAATCTTCGATTCTGCGTATAAAGAAGATTCCGACTAAGAGATTCCACGTTTAAGCCTTTCGCCATTAAAGACGTATATATACGTTCCCAAAAATTGGACGATCTTTCGGTGAAAATATACGTATTCGTTTTTTATAACGCTGTACCATCTTTACTATAATCTATACTTATTCTACCATAATTGATTACGCTAAGTATGCAAATATTTGTAGCTGTATTGCATTTATAATAATAAAAATAATCCCCATCTGTGCATTGAGAATGTTTCGAATTTTAGAGTGCCGTAGCGAAAGGGTTAATAGGTTAAGAAACAAAGTATACTTATGAAAAGCTTCAGTGTGATTGATAAAAATCGCACAAAGGGTGTAGCCGGATAAGATGATCAAAAGTGTCCCCAAACCAAATTAAGTTTGTGATACATCAATCGATAGAGGGCACAGAAAAAACACTCTTCGCAAATTTTCAGCTCCCTATCCCCACTTTTAGGGTAGTTATAGGGTGTATTGTGATTTACAGTTTTTGATTCATTTCTCTTATTCTCTTCAATAGAAAATTCTGAAAAAATTGGGAATATGTTAGCTATAGAAATACATACTTGTGAATTTTTTCAGAATTTTATGTTACAAAACCAAATTTTAAAAAATAAAAAAAGTTTTAAAATGCTGATTTCCTATAGAAGTCCTAAAATGACTACGTTTATATGTTTACCGTTTTAGCACCTCTTTATGATTCTTAACATATAATTTTTTCAGATTTTTCCTAGGGAGGGGGCACGCAGTTAAAAAAAAAATAAAGCCCGATATTTTCTAATATTACTGACGGTGTCAGTCTTTTAACTATCTTAATACTTATGATAGTTTCATCAGCTCATTATGATTGTTAAATGAAAAATTTAAAATTTTTTTTAAAGGTGCATCATATTGAAAAAAATTGCGAAAGTTTATTCTTTACTTCTCTCATGCTCGTATAAGTACCACGTTCGTATGACTGATAAAGTTAATTTCTTACATGGATATAATATCAAATTCTAAATATTGTGGATGTACATTACTTTCTAGGGAGGAGTTATTACCTTAAATTGTGTTTACCAAGGAAAATGTGACACCTGAACTTCACTGATTTTAATGATATTTAGTAGTTTTATAGATTCACATGGACAATAATCGTAACTGGAGTTATAGCCATAAATGACCAGTTAGCTATGAAAAAAATAAGTGTGATTTTTGGAAACATCATTAGACCCATATATTCGAGTAATAGATCATTTCATAAAAGTATGCTTATAGCGTCGAGGTAAGTGTAAGAAGTTAATAATGATTTTGTCCCGGGTTCCAATTCACTAATACGTAAAATTGTATTTTCACTTTTTTTTTTATTCATCATAGTATATTATGTTACTTTTTAACGCCCTATTAGAAAGATTTAATGATTTTGACCATTTTTATTTTTTTCCTTAATTTATTTTTTTAAACTACTAATAGTAATTAAAAAAAAATATTATCTGTGCCCTCTATCGATTGATGTATCACAAACTTAATTTGGTTTAGGGGCACTTTTGACCATCTTATCCGGCTACACCATGTAGCCACAGTTGCTCTTCAAAGTATTTCTAAATTTACACCGTATACGAATGATCCATTTCGTATTCGTTTTTCCCGTCCGACGAATCTGTGATCATAACGATCCACGAAGTTTCGGATTGCAAGCAGCCTCGGTTTCAGAGGATCGGATGAATTAATCAGTCTCCCTCCCAGCTAAAGGAAATTGAAATCCCTTAGGAACTTTCTAACCTACGGGAACAAACTCCGTTGAAACCTTATCCTTCGAGACCACAACTTCCATCAGCCCTGAGGGACCACAACTTTCTTCCAGTTTTTGGATTCGTGAACCCTCCGGCAATCAGGGTTCCACCATGACCCTTATCCTTCTACTAGTGGATCCCCTGTTAATCCTAAGGGACCACCTTAAACACGGTCCCCTCAACAGTAGAAATCTTTGCAAAACCTAGAATATTCTGCGAGCGACAAGATCTGGCATGTCAGGATCTTCGGGATCTCCGAGTGTCCGGTTTGTAATCGCAGTGAGTTCTGGTAAACTGGGGTTGACAGTGGCAAATTCCGGACAGCAAATTCTAGTATCGCACAGCTAGTTCCTTGTCTGGCAAATTTCTGACAAGCTGACATCTCCAAAAGGGAATCGCCGAGGAGAATTGATTAAACCCAGCGCGAAGTAGAAACGGACCTCTGTCCGTTAGCTTCGATAACTTATTTAAGATTCATTCGATGCATCTCGACGGAGCAAAGTCAATTGTAGATTCGATTCCCCGCTGTTTCACTGGAGAACGCGATGCACCTGGAGACATTGATATATCTAGCATAAATGAAGCTTTGTTTTAATCCTCTCGCTACCGGTACATTGAAACTAAAAACTAAACGCGTAAGTGATGATAACGTATATTAACATAAAAGTGATATAGGTATAAATGTTTGGATAGTCTGCGTAACTAATTGTGCCGTAATAAATATTTATGTACGAATGATTCCATAAATTATATATTATTGTATTTCAAAGAATAAAGTTGATTCACAATCAGCATTTTCTCAATCTAATTGTAACCCACAGCTTTGGAACCATTAGAATAGAATATTCAAAAGACTTCACATAAAACACAATTTCTTATGTTTGTATATGACAATTCATTACCCAGGCCGCATATAAAAAGAAACAATTTCAAATAAATTCCTTCATTATTCATAGCTTCCACTGTACTGCAATGCTTCTAATGTTTCACAAACTTATTTGTGAACATTATTGTGAACACCCATCAAACATGCAAATCACTGATCACGATAACAATAGCCGATTATCTAACATTATCCGTTATTCCACTATATTTAGTATCACTCATTTTACATATTTTCATATATTTCAACGTAACCCTAGGTTGCATATTTAGCAAGATTCATTCAAATGTTCCAATTTCACCCGAAATTTACGCTTCGATTCGAGACTTTCGATCCTCTCGGTCGTTTCATTGGACAAAGAAGATTTTATCGTGTCTTTTTGCGGGAGTGGGTGCAAAAAAAAGCGGAGTTATAATTGAGAATTTCTTTTTGTTACAGGATCGAGTGCACATAAAAACGACGCGACAGGAAATGGAAGGCCGGCTCCCCTTTTGGCGGAACCCAGATACGGCGCCGCGCCCCAGCCGTACGGTAAGTGTCTCACCCCCCGCATCGCCCTTCGCTTCTCGTTTCTCTCTTTGATAGTCAAATTAAGCGGACTAATTGAGAAAACGGATGGGCCATCGAACGAAGCGAAGCCGGCTGCATTCGATACTTTTTCCCTCGAGCACGCGCGCGAAAAGTTGAATTCGCGTAATTGCAATAAAGGCTGATAGACTTGGTGGTACAAGTTTTCGAACTGCAATTCTCATTTTAATAGCTGGGCCGTCTCCGTGAATAGTTCGTTATCGGAATTATGAGCCCTGAAAAATTGTGTTTGTGTGTGTGTGTGTGTATGCCTCCTAATGACTTTTTAGCGAACCGAGTTACATTCGAAGTTTCATTATTACACGAAGTTTTATGGCACGCTTTTGTAAATCGAAAGTGCAGCGTGGTAGAAACAGGAACGGATAGAAAGTTCGAATTGCGAATCTATCGAGTTTCGATCGACTGTATTCGGTTCTGAAAGTACGGTCCGTCTAACAAGAGCGTGTGATCGAGATATCTACGAAATGCGTTGTATAAAATACAAAAAGCAGTAATAATTTACAAGGGTTGATTTTAGAATTCTTAATATTGTTTCTACTGTTTCTACATTGTACTTCGAAAAGCGAACTTATATTAATATAATATTAATACTTAAATATTAATTTATAGTATAGTATTAATAAATATTAATACTTAAGTACATACATTACTGGGCACATATCATAGACCAAGTATCAACAAATATATTTTGTTATTTCACAACTACGTTTTCGGATGACTGCTATTGCTATAACTGTTTCACTATCTTTTAAGAAATATTTGATCCAAGGAGTATTAATAACGTTAAAAAATATTGGTTAATTTGGATTACGATTAGAAGCTGCAAATTATATTAAACTGTCAATAAAATTTGCCAACTTGCTAATCACTACTGTAATCACATAAATCTCTCTGCCAATAACATTAATATTCTTAAATCTCAATTACACAGATATTTATCTAGTCAGTCATTTTAAACATTATACAATTTTCTTTTTTTTATTCCCTTCGTTCATTTTATTTTCCGTGTATGTTTTCTTATTGTCGTTCTTCTTTATCGTATTCTATCTTATTTCAACTTAACAATGAAATAAATACATAAATCGCAGAACATAAACAGATTTAAATTGTTCGCGTTAAGATGTCTTTGCACTCGTTACCGTAATTGTAGATTATTTGACAATTTCACGTGCGTGAATTTGGAATCATTAAGCTTAGCGTTCTAAGTTGCGTAATGGCACACGTGGCAAAGAAAGACGTTTCCGGCAGGATTGCTGCGGAAGTTATTACTGTGAAATCGTGTGGCAGAAGCAACGGGAACGTAGGAATTTTGACAGGAAATCGATGACGTAATTGTAGCAGAGTTATGTCGCGATCGAGTTATCGGAACTATAACCGGAAAACCAATCTAACCAAGCCAATACGGGAACCTTCGGTAACGAAGAATTCTTGTACTCCAATAGCAAACTACTGACGAAATCTTTCTCTAAATTAAATAAAGAAATAATAAGTTCAATATCGAAATAATAATTTTATACTACAAGGTAAATCAGGCGTAAAGTGACAATCGTATAAATAAGGAAACACTCGTGAATTCAACTAGATAGATATATCATTCTGAATTTTATTTCTATTTCTTTCTATAATGTACCATTTAACAGATTACCATTTCCTTATTTTTTATCTTTAATTGCCATCTAATTTACCATGCATATATGTATGTAACTCGTGAATTCTACTTCTGTATTATTTTACGTTATTTCTTCTTCGCTACACTTCTTGCGCTTCTCATTTGTAAGAAATAGTTCTTCCGTTTGAGAATATTAAAAGTAAGATACAAATTATAGTAATTAAAGGACGAAACAAATCCCTATTTAGATCTCGTTCCTTTAATTTTATTTCGAAAAATCTGAATTCGCAGCCTAATTATAATTTAATCGCGTTACGAGTTTCCTTTCATTTCAACGAATCGGCGCAACGCGTTTGCCTGATTTACCCTAATACGGGTTATCTAGCTGCATCACAATATCCCCGTATTCTAAAATTCATAGCACAGATTCGAGTCAAACCAGTCCATCAGCCTAAACAATCCATATACCGATGCAACGTAGCGCAAAAAGGCCGGTTTGCATCGTTCATTTGATCGTCGACGCGTTAAACGAGCATTCAACGGGAACGATTAATATTTCCTCTTGCGGCGTGATTAATAGGGACGCAACAGTCGCTCGATTTCCATAATTAGCGTGTAGTGTTGAACACATGCTCGCACTAACACTCGACTCATCGCCCCAATGTATACATACACACGCGGAATGAAATCATCTAGAGCCAGCACAAAGGACATCAAATATCCTCTCCTCTTCCCCTCGTTGCTTTTGTTCACAGGATCCACGCCACAGGTAACTTTCCCCCCGGGTGCTGGTCACGATCGTTACGAAGAGAATTTCAATGGACCAGCAACGTATGCGGAGCCGTACGTTGAGCGTTATGGTATTAAGAGTGATTTTAGCGGTCGAGAGCCTTTGCATCCCACGCCACCTCGGCCTGGTTACGTACCCACCTTGGGACAAACACCACCCTCTAGCACGCAGGGCTCCGTCATGATGGTCTACGGACTCCAACCAGATAAAGTCAACACTGACAAGCTGTTCAACTTGTTCTGCCTCTACGGAAACGTAACGAAGGTAAGCATACATGGAGTTTAAACGTCGTCATCGTCGTTCATTTAACACATTGCGTACGGGCCACGAGATACCTCGTATATAACAAACCGAACGTTGAGGCTGGGCTACGTGATATCTCGTTTTAATGCTTCCTTATACGCGCGTATAGACGACTCAACGAATTAGAGATAATTCGATCGGTTTGTTACGTTGTCAAGATAACGAAACCTTTGTGGTTACTTGTGACAAAAAAATAGCCAAATAAGGTAGGTAAATGACCTACGCACTGTCACTGTTCCTATAACTGCCACTTGAATTCGTTTATTTAATAGGAAAGTAATGTACGAAGAATCGTAAGTAAACAAATTTTCATACTAAACTTGGACTTCGGTTTACGTAACAACACATAGACATTGTATATTCGTTTGCACTTGATATTTATAAATACATATTAGGAGGTAAACATGCTGTTGAACATTTAAACGTGACCAATATAATTATAAAGTATGGAACGTGTGATAATAATTCAGTAAGGCGATACGTTTACTATATATCTTATATCTGTTACACAAACTGACGTGTTAATATATGTAAAACGTATTTCTATTTAATTGAAAAGTTTTTAAGTGACAGTAATGGGGACATTGGACTCTGTCGTACATTTTCAATTACGTAGTAATGAATTTATTATATTGAACATATAAAAAAATGTTCATAAATAAAAGAGCGGTTGAACAATATTATGCTCCAAACTGGAACGATCTTTATGTTAACGACGTTCTAAAATAGTTAAATAAAGTTACGTGATAACCTTAAAGTGACAGTAATTGTTATATCTACAATTGAAGAGTGGAAAAGAATCGATTAGTATTACTGTTACATCGAGAAAACTCCGGTCCAATTGTGTATCGTATTAAAACAAAGCATTTTATTCATTTTATTGTTGTACAACATCTTATTACTTGAAAGCCAGCGTTCTAATTTGCTGACACGCATTGTATTAAGTTTTTTTGATACGCTTAAAAATGTGCGGACTTTTTGAGAGCATGTTGGGTGAGCAAAGCACTGTACGCAATGTGTTAACAACTCGTTCTGGCAATACGGTTTCTTGACAGAGTTCCGTAATTTTGTCGAATAGATAATAGTCGAAGGCTGCATTCGCATCGTTCCTGTATTTTTGTCACACGTTGTACTATCAAAATCTTCAAATTCTCAAAACGCCGAACTTTCATTGCTGTGAATTTCCAAACCTTCCAATTCTTGGTGTTCGGATTTTCAGTGTTTTCAATGATCAAAGACTCGAATTCTCGGACGCTTTGAATTTTATTTATAAATTTCCATAGATAGCCAATAAATTTCTTTACATAACTCCGATTTAAACCCCGTAAAGCCAAACGAAAACACCGCGACCAATCTTTGATGCCGAAGTTTAACAAACACACGTTCGTGACTGCGTAACAGGTGAAGTTCTTGAAGACGAAAGAAGGCTGCGCCATGATCCAGATGGGTGACAGCATAGCCGTGGAACGGTGTTTACAGAATCTGAACAACGTGACGATCGGCACAGATGGAAGGTTGCAGCTTGGTTTCTCGAAGCAAGCTTTCCTCTCCGACGTCACCAACCCCTATATTCTGCCCGACAAGACAGCGAGCTTCAAGGATTTCACAGGAAGCAAGAATAACAGGTAAAGTTAAACAATCGCATACCGCTGGAATATTCTAGTTTCTATAATTGCTCTACATCCTGCTTTCCCTTCTTTCGAAGATCAAAGGGCTCTGTGGAAAATAGACACGTGCTACAGTTTTATAATTATAGAAAAGAGCACGTTAACCCCCTTGCACCACGATAACGAGTCACACTCGTTCCGTGAATTACGGTGCAAGTTCGGTAAAACTCGGCGCTATTAACAGTGAAATTAAATTTAAACTCTAATGTTAGCTTTGTACTATATTATTCGGGATCATTCAATAAAAATTACCCATAAAATTCAATTAATTTGTTACGGAACGTGACACGAAAGCAGTGATTAGTTAACGTTAACGTGCGTGGGTAATAAAATAATTGTAGCGCAAGGGTTTAAAGATCATTTCTTTTTCATTGAAAACGCTGCACGAGATTAAATTAAATCGCAAATGACAACTACTATTTAATTTTAGTTGCAAAACTCATGTTATTATTACATTTTTTATTCAATCTTACATTGAATGCACCTTTAATTCACATTTTCAAGTTCTTCTTCCTCTTCACTGTTATTACATCGTAATATTGACGATGAAATGAATTTATGATTGTTCAAATTTTGCGGATTTTATTTTGCACCCATCAGAATACTTGATGGCTAATACGCATCATCCAAGAGAGTAGCATTGTTTTTGTTATTTATTACTTCCATATTGAAGATTGTGCAAAGATTGTTATATGTATTTAACCCTTTCAACACCAAACGTTTTCCCCTTCGTGGAAAACACGTTTAATCACATTCTAAATAAAATGCATTTCCTTCTGTTCCGCTAAAGAAAAGTCAATACACAAATCTGCAACTAGTTTTGCTGAATAAAAAACCACTTATCGTTTACTTTTGCCGAAACGAAATACAATGTTGCATATGTGCAACATTAGGTCTAAAAGGGTTAAAGAATCTAGTGCGTCCATCTTTCAATTTTATAGTTCGATGCTGCTAAAGTCACGGAATTTTTATATGATTCCATCCAATGAATCTTGCATGATTTAACGATAATAAGTTACGGAATGAAGTGAAGACTGTATAAACAAACTAATAAAGCAAAATCAGCCAAAATTGACGTATAGTACTACATGTGGCATATGACTATTTTCCACTGAACTCATCAATTATTCTTCTTTCATCCTTGAATCCTATTTTCGGACTTTCTTGACGTTCTTCTTCTCTTGACCTCGTTTGCTTCACCTTTGATTTTCCATTCGAATGGTAGTTGGGTGACCAGCTGTGTTCCTTAAACTTGCCCATCGATTCAAAAGGGTCCATCGCGATTCTAATCAAAGTCGAACCGTGCTTCGACACTGAATGAACGTTAACGAGAAATTCACGATTGCTATAGCATCTGGCGTACTGGACGAACGTGTTTCCGGTCGCGGTGATGCTCTGCAATTAACGACGCTCCCACTTCCGGTTCCCTCCTGCTTCCCTTTTTCGTTGGATGGATTTAAATTCTATGAAAATTTCATTCTAACCGGGATCCCTCGAATATTTCTCCGTTGGTGGATGCAATACCATTTTTCTGTTGGTTATTGCGATCATGGAAAAATTAATCACAAGCTTTCCGGGGATATGCAAAATGTTGGTATGTCTAAAACGCGTCCAGTCCGATGGGAATCGTATTCATCTGTTACCAATGATACATACCTCTGGTACTATAATTTCCATTGGGAGATTTATTGTAATGGTAACGGGAGAAATTTTTAAATACCCATTTTCATAACTGCGCTCGAATGTTTCTGCTCTCTAATTTTATTTGATGCGAGAGCTTTATTGCAACTCGAATAAATTTCATCGAAGAACGTATGGCTATTTAATCCTGATTCCCAATGATAACCTCCCCTTAAATGCATCATCGGTACCTCTTAGACTCCCCTCAGAAGAATTTCATACAACATTTTATGGTCGATATAAATATATAAATCGTATCTTCGTCGATGTTCATAATCTTGAGGATTTCATGGATTTTTTCTACTTCAGTTGCATGTTTTAGACACAACCTAATTATGTACTTTCGAGTCACATTTCAACTTTCTTAAATCTTTCTGTCCTTTAATTTTAACCGACTCAAAATATTATTATTATTATTATTATTATTATTATTCATTTATTTATTTATACATAGTCCCTCTCTTTCGGGTTTGGACGAAACTTCCGGAATTACATTTTAATTCTTTTGGTACATTATCATTATACCTGTATGAGCTAACGATAAGTAGACTATGGCCAGAACTGTCCCAAAACAAAATCTTACAATTGTATCCTAAACATTATTTCCTCGATATTACTGAATTACATCTATCCGCGTTGTTACCGCCAATAAATTATTTCTTCGCTAACATTCTGTTAACCGACGCAAAATATTGTTCGCAACTAGAACGAAAGTTTAACCAAGGGATGTTATTGTTAATTGCAGGTTCCTAAATCCAGCAATGGCCAATAAAAATAGAATACAACCACCCTCAAAGATAGTCCACTTTTTCAACACTCCCCCGGATTTAACTGAAGAAACCGTGCATCGTGTGTTCGTGGAGCGTGGTATCGAGGCACCAACGACAGTAAAATTGTTCCCTCTTAAATCGGAACGATCGTCGTCCGGCCTTATCGAGTTCAGTAGCGTCGGAATCGCGGTTGCTGCCATCATGGAATGCAATCACACAGCGCTGGAGAACAGCAGTAAGTACCTGACATTCTTAAAAATTACCTGCTACTGCTTTTCCCCTCCGTTTCCTTCTTTTACAGCGCCACCAAATTAACCCCTTAACGATACAAATTATTCTTCAGTTTATCGGTGAAAACTAAAATCGCAGTTGGAAGTTACTGGAATAAGATCGTTATTAAACATTAATAGCATCTACTTTCTTTTTAATGTAGCGAAAAATAAAAAAAAAATAACAATTTAAGATACGATGTGTTGTTACGGTTTTATCTCATGGTGTGAGTAAAATCGGGTATCTATAAAAAAATCTTATTAATTAATTACACTTCGGTATACCACAATTAACATAAGTCACGTGAAGAAATAATTACTTGAACAGTTTTAAAAGTGTCGAAGTTTCTTGACACTTCGTCTGCAACTTAGATTATTTACGATCCGCGCGAAATTTTTACTTTTTAGTATCTTCCGTATGATAGGACCTTTTCTTGCGCAAAAGTTTAAACATCTACTTTAAGCATCACTTGTATATTAAATTAAACACTTCAAAAAGCATCTCACAATGTTTACAGATTTCTTTAATGTCTAAAACTATAAAGAAATAAAGCCCGAACAGAAGTGATCCAGGTTGCAAGTTGTATTAGAAAAAGCAGTTTGCAGGCAAAGTATTAATAATATAATCGAAAGTTCGATCAGAGGGTACAAAAACTTCACGAGGCAATATAACATTTGTAAAGACCACAATAATCTTTTGTTAATGAAACAATGCGTACCGTGACAACATGTCACTGCAACGACGCGGAAAAATTGAAAACTGTTTTAAATGTAATAGAACGTCACAGTTTTGTTCGCGTTTCCCTTGCGAAGAAACACACGGTGTTATACACAAATTTGTACGTTAAGGAGTTAAACTTCATCCTCTAAAAGTAAGTGTCTAATTTCCAAACCAAAATCTCACCACACCTGTTAATCTTTATACGCAAAATGTGAAATTCTGCGTAGACTATTTTGGAGGATTTACGGCAGTGTCAACAAGTAGCAGATGTCTCTTGACCTCATCGTAAATCTCTCGAAATATTACATGCAGAATTTGACATTCTATGTATAAAGATTAATGCTTTGGCGCCGGGCTCAGTATCTCATACTGACTAAGCATTTAGTCACAATTATACAAGCTACCTGTGTAATTAATTTTTACTACAAAAATCGGTTATTGCGTTTCCTGTTAGTCATTGAACAATTACAATCGAACTTCTATAATACGAAAGTTTTGTTCATTCTCTTCTGTTCAGCTGCAAAACTCCCTATAAATCGAAATGAAACTTACTTTAACTCGAATTATTTGCCACATATTTAGATGCATCTTTTTTTACCTGTGCAACTCGAATTTACAATAACCAAATCTCTATAAGTCAAACTTCTATCATCGCTGTCTCTATAACTCGAAGTTATAGCTATGTATATGTGATACTTCGGCAAACAAATGGATGCTAAAAACCATAAGATGACTCTTGCAGTGTTCCTCTTCTCGCAAGTGGAATTTTTGTATGTGTTAAACCTTTGTAACTCAAAAATTTGAGATCTTTTCTTAACCCCTTAAGCATTTAACCTGTGTCGCGATTGTGTTCGCGTGCAGACATATGATTTGGAAAATTTCACATGCTTCTTATTATACTTCGTTCTTATTTTGCGTTAGAGCAATGTACCTAATCAATTTATAAAAAAGAGATAGACATTCGTTGGTCAAATTTCGTCAAATTCGCGGGATACGTGCGGAGTTAAGATTCGAATTATCGAGGTTCGATTGTACTTCGAAGATTAATTACACGTTAGATTTTTAAACACATACACAGACGAGACACAATGTAAACCTATTTTGAATTTTCATCGTTACCTTTCGCGTTTGCTTTTATATCTTGCATATCAATCTACATCATAAGTGTCTACATTCCTTTTAGGTAATAAAAAGGTAGATATTCTACTTAAAACTCTGTCTTTTTAAATAGCGATATTTCAGACCATGTGAGACTCATAGTCCCATTAGATAATAGGTCTATTCGATATCTCGCCTGTGGTACATATCATTGCTCGACATCAAAGGATTAACAACACCTAACTCAACCCATTCCTCTCCCAGCTAATCCAAACCTTTGATTAAGTACAGGACAGACCATCCATTTATAGGAAGAATCGTAAATTTCAAACTGAAATTCGGATTGCTTTAAAAAGCAGAGGCTTTTTACACTACTCGCGATTTAAATAGTATAAGAATTATATTCAATCTGACCATCAAAGTTGATAAAGTTAACCACCTATCCATGTATTTAATGTTGTATTTAATGACGTTTATCTCATTAACGTATCATTGTATGATTCTCATTTTCTTTCCCTTACGATCATATTAACTCCAGTCAATCATACGGTATACGTATTAATTCCTGATTTCCAGGTTGAAATGAAACGTCTCACCTAACTGTACGTTTGTTCGTATCGTAAAAGTAAATTAAATTCGGGTTATAGAAGATTAAATGATAGTAGTCCAATGCATATAAAGATATACTTCTATTATAGATCTTGCCGTTATAGATCATGTATATGAGAAACAATTAATTCGTCCAATATTTATTCACAATTCCCATCGTTTTAAAAACGCTGCTGTTTTATTCTTGTTTGAACTAGTAATGTCGCATGTGACACTAAAATGGTAAAAGGGCCAGGTGATTCCCGGATGATTCTGTATAAAAATGGATAGTTTGTCCCAGTGTTGCTCAATCTTTTCACTCTCGTTGCACATTGTCCAAAGAAGAACAATTTTGCGGCACGCTTACGTAGTAATAGGAGAAGAAATTTCTAAATTAACTAAATAGAGCGAAAAATAATATTAACAATTTTTTCGTATTCATCATAAAAAAAAGATCCCTCGTGTACCTTATTCTTATTAATGGTATTGTACGTATATTCGGCCAACGATGTTAAAATAAAAACGACGCCAGTTTCTTTTCAAGATTTCGCGGCACAATTGACAAATTTCGCGGCACACCCTTTGAGAAAGACTGATCCATCCTATGCTTCGTCGATGTCCAAACTAACCCTCGATCTTCTTTTACGTTCTCTTTTGCAGACGGCAAGTTCCCATACATCATGAAACTCTGCTTCTCGTCGTCGCGCACCATACCCACGAGTTTCCCGCCCAGCAGCGGCAGCACGTCGAGCAATTCCGCCGGTAATGGCCACGTCAAAATGCAGCAGGACTCGGAATAGAACGGCGAGGTCCAGGGCCAGCAGCGTCAGCGACAGCGCCAGCGTCCCTCTCTCGCCCTGCACTCGTTGTGTGCCCCGACGGGCACGGCCCTGCACCCAGCCGCGGCGATTACACTATCCCCGGTCTTACCACCGCCCGTACCGCCTCCTTTGCCGCCAACCTGCGTCCTGATCGCCACCCCAACACTTTATCCTACTGTACCACCGCCGCCACCGCCTCCGCTGCCTACGTTCTGGCCGTACTGATGAGAGGAGCAGCGGGCCTACTCGCCGGACGAGGCAGCAACACCAGACAAAATAAGCCACCTCGTCCTTCTATTCTTCTTCTTCTTCTACCATTACTTCTTCTCCTCGTCGCGTGGTGACCACCTGGCAAGGATCAGACGCTGGTCGCTGGAACAATCGGTTCCGTTCGAGGGTCAACGGAGCAGCGGAGCTTATCGGCCTCGGGGATACAGGACAAATAGTAGTTCACTTGGAAGATACTTGTTGAAGAAGATGATCGCTGTATCATCGACATGGTGGAACGTGGCACGGGTGGACTGCTCGGAGGTCATCGAGGATTGTAACCGGAACAGTGGAGTTATAAGGCGAAACACACACACACACCGAGAGGCAACGATGTTCTTTTTTTCTTTTTATTCCTATCGATCATATACACACTCTGCTCTTCTGTCCCTCCTCCCTTTACTTATGTTTTTTTTTGTTTTTCTTTTCACTTCACACACACACACACACACACCATTTTTATCACTACGATTTCAGTTTCTGTTCACTTTCGTTTCTTCTTTCCTCCGTTGCTTTGGCGAGGTCCGGGTATACGTGCTTAGTCCGTAGCGCGGAGTCCCCAAAACGGTGTTCGAATTACACTGTGTATGCTACAAGTCAGTATTATGCCGAAACGGATCCTCTCAGTGTACGTTTAGAGTATACGGCAATTCGTTGTAGAACGAAAAAAAGTTACGAGACAGAAAATTTCTTCGAGTGCCGGGGAAGAAAAGATTTCGACGATGTGATAAAAATGTGTTAGGAAGATTTTCGGGAGAGGATTCGATTCGTCGTGCAAAGGGAAGCTCGTTTCCTTCTGGTTAGAGGATCGATCGTGTGAGATTGTCTTGTACATATAGAAATTTCGGGAAAGACCCAGCGTCCAAGAGTCGTGGCCGACACGGATTACATATCAATGACTGGGGAAACGAAATTAGTTTCGCGAGCAACTGTCGAACAATCGGCGAAATAAATCGTACAATTATCGTACGGTATATTATTCGTTGTCTTCGATATTTATAAAAGAGGGGTTTTAATGGAAGAAACGGGAAGTGAAAATGATCGACGGTTCCTCGCGAAACGGCGGACCAGAACAGAGAACTTCTAAGTCGCTTCTATGTTGACCCCCCAGCGTGTATTTCACGTATCACACGGCAAAGAACCCTTTTACGTACTACACATTCTCCTCCATTTTTTCCTGGTGCACGCGTGTGTGCCCCTCTTTTTTGAATGAAAAAAGAAACCACCAATTTTACGCCTGCACGTGTTAAAGAGAAGGGAGACAGATCTCCACGATCTCGAAGCCGAAGCACGTTCCTCGTTGACCATTTCTCATGGGATCCAATAAATCGGAGGTTCCTCATCGACCATTAGAAGCTACACGGATACAATTTTCTGAGAGTGTTCAGAGGATCTGGATCAATCGTGCACACGGGAGCACGCAAATCCAACTAACGACATTGCGTTACTCCGTTGCACGACGAGCAAACAAATAAATAAATAAATAATAAAATACATAATCCGACTCGCGAGAATCTTTTGCTAAATAATAGCAAGAACACGAGAGAGAGAGTGAGAGAGAGAGAGGGAGAGAGAGAGAGAGAGAGAGATTGAGAGAAAGGAAGAGAGAAAATAAAAACTGGGAAAGAAATAAGAAAAAACTCTCACTGTTCGCGGATTCATGATTCTGATAGCCTCTATCTGTCGTTGTTTTATATACTCTATACGTGTATATACATATATATTATATATATTGATACTCGTAACATGCGCTTCGAACGAATATCTATTTGTTTTCACATTGTTCAGATTTTATTTACAACGCTTGGAATTGTGCTCGAGAGAAAGAGAGGGGGAGAGAGAGAGAGAGAGAGAGAGAGAGAGAGAGAGAGAGGAAATGATAAGAATAAAATAAAATTATTTATAGGTGAAAAATGTTGCGGAGAAGCTTTCGCTGTAGTCTCGCGATGTGTCGCTAAAAAAAATCGGAAGGGGGGAAAAGAAATTGCAAGGAAAAAATGCAACGCGCGATTCATCTCGGAAAAATAGGTTCTCGCGAGTTTCGGTTTGCAAAGAGAAAAGCGATTAAAGGAAAGAATGGAAAGAAAAGAAGAAAAAAAGAGGGAGGGGGGGAAACCCCGACGTATTCGTGTTTATCGGAAAAATGGAAAATCGTTTGTCCCCTGCTTCTTCGCTGAAATGAAAGCGAGATAAGGATGGAATACGGAGGAAGAACCGGAAGTTCCCCCAAAGCTGTAGTGTTCAGGTTGCGACGTCTTGGTAAACTTTGCTGAAAGAAAGCAAAGATAACGAAGGAAGAAAGAAAGAAAATGGAAAGAGAAAAATAGAGAACCGGAATGAAAGAGGGAAAGAGAAAGAGAGAAATAAAAAAGCAGACAAACGACCGTGAAGGTTATATTCTCTTCAAGCTCGTACACTATTGATCAGATCGCGGACTGTGAATTGAATTTTATATGAAGACAATGAAGTCGACGACACACACAATATATTAGTGGTCCCACGGCAATATTTTGTCGGGCCGGGGGACGTTTTTATAAGAAAGGTTTTAGATCTCCGATTTAAGAAATATTAAGAAACACAAAAGCAAAAAAAAATCCACACAAAAAAAATATGTGCGATAAAAAGATGCGTAAGGATAAAAATAATAATTAAAGTAAAAGTATATAATTAAACTAAAGGTTAATAAGTTGTGTTTTTTCGAAGAAGCGAACCAAATGACTACTCTAAATAAATGTATAAACGAAACAAACAAAAACAAAACAAAGCAAAATACCAAGTGAACACAAGAACAAATAGAGACTTGACTCGGCCATACGTAACGTAAGATAATAAGGAACACAAAAAAGCAAAAATGCAAACAAACAAAAAATAGGGAAAAAAAGGGCTAAACATTGTGTTGGTTACCCCCTTTTTAAAGGATGCGTGAGAGTGCGAGAGAGAGATTGAGAGAGAGCGAGAGAGAGAAAAGATTTCCGCCACTTTTTGTCCATTGATCGTGAGAGAGAGACCTAACTTACGCAAACAAATAATGAAAAAAAAATAATAACGAGAATTATAAAAAACTTAAATAAGGGATTTAAAAAAAAAGTGTTTATATTCGAGGCAATATTTATTACAATACAACTATAGAGGATAAGTTGTATACCGTTTTAAGGGGCTCAGTACACACGTAAAAGCGAGGATCCTTGTGTTTGATTGCCGAGATAATCGAGAAGAGATCAGAAGAATTAAAGAGAAAAGGAAAGAATGATTTAGTAGAGTGAAAAATAATAATTGCAAAATAGGATGATACTGGGTTAAAGAAGAGTGACAACGTACCACTTGTAGCGGAAGTTGTACACGTTCTACGTTACTCGAGTAGAAAAGATGTTTTTTCTCGTTTCAAAAAAGACCGGAAGTAAAATTGCTTATCGCATAGTAGGGTGATATATATGTATTATGTGTATATCGGCGCAAGGTAACACAAAGGTACTAAGCTAAGGAATTAAGGGAAAGAAGAAAAAAATAAGGACAATTAAGCAAACACAAAGTTGCACTATATAATATTGAAGGACACGTGCTCGATAATTGTTGCGTTAATGATAAAATGATTCGTGTTTATCGTTTCTCGATTCCTGTTCACGATATTGTGTTTTGTTCCATACACACCGTTAATAGATATTACATTAATAGTGTTTTTCTTCTTTTTTTTCTGTTTGTTTTTTCTTTTTTTTTCTTTTTAAGCGTCCACGTCTAGGGAGGACTGTAAATTCTACATCACATTCTCGTACTTTTTATTCTTATTATTATTATTATTATCTCGAATTATCCGTAGAATGGTTACTATTATTAATATTATTATTAATATTATTACGATTATTATTGCTACTATTATTATTAATCGTCGCTATTGTGTAATTATATATACATATACGGTTACAAAAGAATAGGTTTCACATTCACACACACACACACACACACACACGCACATACACAGAGAGCATACACACAAATGATAGAATAACAATTGCATTACGATTTTATCCGAGACGAAAGGAAGAAAACTAATTTCGTTTTCAATGATAGTGAGCAGGACCTAACGCGTAAGGTAAAGAGGGAAAAAGAAAAAAGAAGTAGATATTAAGCAGCTAGGATTCTTGTAATCATATCATTACGTTTTGTAGATATATGTATATATACATTCTACACACACACACACACGTATATATATGTATATATGTATATACATATATATATATATATATATATATATATATATATATATACATATTAAATGTGATCTGCGGAGTTCGGCGTATCCAAATCAAGAGTGTATCGTTTCACGTGTGTAAATTCTTATCCTGATACATCGCATGTTTAGTAGTTTGCCGTCTCAAAATCTTCAGATTCAATTCGATTTTAAAAGGGTTAGACCCGAAATTTCTTAAGATAATTCTTTGAGAACGAATCTGCAGCGTAATATCTCATTTCTTCTTTTCACTACTTCTTTATATTTTATATCGCGTACATTTAACACATACACTCCCATCAATATTGCATTCATAAGTTAAAATATCCTAGCTATCATTTCGAGGCATCTGAGAAAATTGAAGTTTAATTATTTTTTTCGTTTCTCTAGTTTTAGTTGAAAGATTGGGACTAATTTAATCAGTGAAATAGATGTCTGAGAATTTTTTCAAATTTTTTGGCAGCCCAACTGAGTTTTAAAAAATTCACAAGTGCCGATTTTTTATTGAAGTTCCCAAGCGATTACGTTTACATTTCCGTAGTTAATTTCATAGTTATATAATAGTCGGAGCATCCTGCTATATTAAATGCTTTTCTTAAACTGAACTTGAATTAACTTGAACTTAAATATTTCGAAAATATTGCGGAATGTAATATCGACATATTGTAGGGCGAATTTGTGACCGAATATAAATATGAAAACTAAATAAGGAGAACATCACGGTTAATGTATTCGCTGAAGAAAATAATTAACTAGCAGTGGCTTCACTTCGTAACTATAACATAAATTTTATCGTACGCTAAATTTATTAAGTCTCCGATGATTCATGCACGGGAGTGTACACTGCATGTCATCCATTTATCTTTATTACGACTTTAGAGCACGTGCGATAAGTTTAACCATAATCGTTACATTATTCATTCCCGATAGCATAACTCCGTAGCACCAGAAAATTGTCAACGCATGTAGACAAAGGAAATGCAACGCGCGAGTGAAAGAAATAAATATCACAATTCGTATGCACCTTCGTTTTTGAGGAATTACTTAAATTAAATGTTACTTCCTATTACTAAAATGATTCGCCTAAACGATGCCCTCCTGATGCGAATCCCACTCCGATGTGATGTACTCTAGGTACAGTTTTGCGCGAGCAAACCATTATAAGACAGATTAACAAAAAAAAAAAAAAAAGAAAAGGTTGAAACTAAGGAGCAAAAAAAACAAGTAAATAAATAAATACACAAGTAAAATATATAAAATAATAAGAAACGCGTATTGTATTTGAGAGGTCAAGCACGCATGCCAGACTGTCGCTTATTTTCTGACACTTTACCTGTACATGAGCGTGTGTGGTAAAGTAACTTTTACGCTAGTATACATACGTTTAACAACGAACACACCAAAAGGAGAAAGAAACAAAAAAAAATAAGGAAAAGATAAAATGCAACCACACGATTTTTCGTCCCTGTGCTGTGCGTAAAATTCTATATGCAAACACACATCGGACACGAAAGCAACAATCTCTCGAGAGATTCCCCCCCGCGCCCCCTTCTTTTTTTTTTCATTTCCTCTCTTCATTTCGCGACGAACACTATTAACAACAACAACCACAAGCAACAACTACTATTATTATTAAATATTACCCACTTTACATTTAGCTCTTCCCACCGTCGTGCGTTTATATTCTTCGATTAGACCGAATGGCTCCTAAATTGTACCTCGTAGCGTACATCTAATTCTAGAACACGACGACGACGATCCTCTGTACGTACCCTATGTGAGCACCGTGTAAAATTCTATATAAATGGCCCCAAAGTTAAAGCAGTGTGCGCGCAAAGCAAAGTTATAGAGTGTGCACGCGCGCGTGTGTTTTAGACACGTGGAGAATCCTCGTAAAAGTCGGTTGCTCTCTCGTTTGAAGTATAGGCTGACAACGGTTTCTAAACGCGATAGCTGCTCTTGCCTAGATCGACGGCGGAAGGGTTAAATTTAAAGACACAGAGACTAAATTACGGCTGTTCCATCGGAGGACGACGAGCTTCCAATAGTTGCGAGGAATCTTGCTTACCGGAAAGAAAATACAATTTTCGTCTCGCAAGAGAATCGTCGCTTTAACGATTCTTCGTCTTTTCTTTTTCTCTTCTTCTTTGGAAGCTCGATTTAATAAAGCGCGGCACTTCATGATTATGGTGTTTCCGGACGATCGGGGATGAAGAAATAATCGCGTTCGCCAAGTTTCTTTCGGCCCACCCTGTACATAGCTTCTTAAATAACTTTCGCTCTGTGTGTGCGCGTTGTGCGAAAAAATAAGAATTAAAATAAAAATACCACGTAGCATGCATTGTGTCGCTAATGAATATCGTCTCGCTTTTTCGAGAGGGAAAAGTTGTACAAAGTGAAGAAGTGGATAATATATATACGCGCGCGACTCGTTTGGAACACAATGATCGTGGGTGTGTTATATATACATATATATATAAATATATATTATATCTGTGTGTGTGCGTGGGTACATGTGTGTGCTCGTCCTCCGACGTCGAATAATTCCGCGTTGGAACAGAGAGAGATTCTTCTGTATGTACAAAAAAATCAAATTGTAATTGTAGCGTGTAGAGAGTCTGTAAAACGATACAGTATTCCAGATAGCGTCTAAATAGCACTGTGTAAACACACACACACACACACACACCAAGCACACAAACACATACACTTCCATAGGACAGCAAGCATACAGAACATACACACACACACACACACACATATACCAATGAAAGAAGAAATTTATACACTTGAAGATGATTTAAGGAAGCAAAAAAAAACACAAGAAAAACACGAAGAAGAAAAAACACGTAAGAAACTTACGAGGTTGTAAAGAGAGTGAGTGAGAGAGAAAAAAAAACCAGCTGCGTTGATAATTAATTATCAAGGCAAAGAGAATAGAGAAAAGCGAAGAAGAGGTTCGTTCGAGTCTTGAAGAAGAAAAAAAAACACACGTAAAAAATACATATCCCATCTGTGTATGTATATATTTGCAGTTCGCATGAGAATTTCAATTATATATCGACGATTGATTGTGTAATTATGATTGATTAGTATTATCGCGACGATATAATGATGATAACGATGATGACGATGATTATTATTATTAATTGATTAATTATTAATATTATATTATTATTATTATTTATGGTTCCGGTTTTGTGAAAATTGGAACGTAATTAAGTAATGTTAAACGACACGATCGATAATTGCGTTTAAAAGCGTTAGGTTTAATGTTTGTAGTTAGGTAATGTTAGGTAGATCGGAGAGTAGGTACATATCGTTAATATTGTTATTAATTAATAGTATTGCAAAAAAAGGTATTACTGCCCGGGTGCGCTTTGATTTCTTTTGTCCCGCGGAAAGGCTCGTTGGTCGCGTTTCACGTCCGAAAAACCGCGAAATCGTTCGACCATTTTCTCCCCCCTTCTGCAATACATATTTGCTGAATACTACTGAAAGCGGAAAGAAACAAAAAATCTTTATGGCCAAGAATACTTTGCGCGAAAGATAAATTGCAAAAATACAATACAAGAATTACCTTAATACGTCGATTTCTCGAAGTAGTCTCCCGATGAAAGTGGTCCTCCCGATCTCGCGACTGTTTCAAATGATTATATATATTTTTGTGTGTGTGTAATTAATCGGATACCACGGAGTACTCGAAGCGCCGCCGAGAAAAATTCCAAAATACCAAGAAAAGAGAAGGACACGAGTTAAAATTACATTTCGCGCGGACGTTCTTTATTTTCATCGATAACAGTGTGTTTGTTTAAACTGTTCTAAGCAAAGTTTAAAAAACATCGACTGGAATTCGTTTCCGGTATCGAATCGGGGCGGCTTCTAGAGTACGTCGCATCAATCGTGTTCTTTCTCGCTGGGAGACCGGAAAATGCTGGGCCAAACAAAATAAACCAAAGCGCAGTAACCTTTTTAGCGATCCCTCCTTCCCCTCTAAGTATTACCAAGTAACATATACCTGGCCCACATATCAGAATCTTACGTATCCCAGAAGCACCACCATGCGTCATATCAATGTTTCTAAGCGTTAGTCCTAATGTATCCCTTTTAATCACGTGTTTCTTTCCTGCCTCTCTTTCGGCGTAACGTTTATCTTAACAAATTTTAGGCTACCCTCTCCCTTCCCCCCTCCCATTCTCCTTTTCCATGTAAAAAAAAAAGAAAGAAACAAACACACACACAGAAAATGGAAAGAGAGAAAATATGAAGTCATTCCCTCCTTTTATCTTATAATCCCTTTTCGACGTTCTTTCGTATCTCCTCCTAATCCTCGAAAAAAAAATCCACACCTAGTTATTGTACATCTGAGCCAAGAAGGGTCTCTATGCTCTGTCTTCCCATCGCTGCGTCAAAAGACAAACTAGATGTAATAAGATTTGTTGACTGTATACATTATTATACATTGATTGTACACGCATCAGCAACATCCATACACTCGAAATACTCGACATCGACACTTACACACCGTACACTCATCACTTAATTACACGCCATCGCACCCGCCGTCAGTACACCGAGATCAACACACAGGCACTGCGTCAAGATAGCCCAACATGGATTGGTAATGCTAATCGATAAGAAGCGAAGTTTTATTCGCGACTGTTTAACGGAGATTAGAGTGGATCTTTGTTATGGATTTCAGAATCGATACAGTAGGAAAGAGTTTTGGTCCATTTACCTTGGGTATTTTGTATATTTTTATGTATTATTTGTGTCACGGTGAAATTATTACTAGGTTTGATTAATTAGTGCTAGGGTTAATTAAGGCTTCTGGACGATACTATGCTTTGACAACTAGTGCTGACAAAAAGTTTTCGGTCAAACGTGAGAACGTGGAAGTAACTAAAAACACTGAAGTTTTTGAGGTGCGAAATGCAGCTCCATAAGTTTAAAATATATGAGAGGATTAAATAAATGGAATATGAAATAAATGAAAAGGAAAGAAAACGAGTAAAAATATTCGTTTATTATTAATAAAGAAAATAACGAGGAAAGTTAATCTACACAGATATAAACGGTACTTTAAGTAATATTTACGTTACCTAATATTTTCTCATATTTGTATGTTCACGTATGATTACTTTAATGATATTATTACATCTCGAAGCTGATTTTTACTTTTAGGGATATTTTTAGTAACTAATTTTCCTCAATTTATACAACTTTGCATCACAAAACCCGCAGTGTTTTTAGCTAATTTTGTATTATCGCATTTGATCAGTCATATCTGCCTCAAAACTGAGGAACGTTTTAGAGAAATGGAAACATGTTTGGGTAAAAAATAACCCAAAAACCGTGGCAGGGTTAATATCAAATAATTTGTAATGAAAAAACGTTCAGAATACGACAGTAGAGTTATCTTCGACCTATCGTGTATATAACGTAATTTTCTGCTTAAAATTACCTCCCAAATATGTTATGCAAAATTTCTCAGTTTAGATCTAGAACAGCCTATATATCAACAGAGATTACATCACTTTTAATTCAAAGTTGCGTGGGGTTGCTACGACCTCCATAATCCCAAGAAGGATTATGTTTCGTTGATATTACACTTTATTATTTTTGCAAGATTCTACCTAATTGTAACATATCGTTTTAGTTCATCGGTGAAAGCACGTGGTCCATGAAAAATAACAACTGTATCGATCTGGAATCGGTGAAAGATGCGAGTTTCTTTCGTCGTGAGTCTCGAAATTGGAAACACGAGCATTAGCCATCCATAATCTGTGATGTCGCAGGGCACACCGTTCATAAAACTTCGAGACATTAAACTTACGACACGTAGAAGCGAATGTAGACCTAAAGTTACATACACATTCACAACACCGTGTCCACACATCGAAACCCCGGAGAAATCACAGAATCTCACACTCACACACAACGGCCAAAAAGGAACCGGAGAACATATTCAAAAAACAAGACACTCCAACATATGATTACTCTTTAAACGAAACAACAAAAGGATAAAAAAAATAATAATAATTAATGATGTAATGTGTATATTAATACTTGTATGTCGTACGCTCTAATGTTGTTTGAAGAGTTATTTGCGAGTCAATTATCTGTGCCTAGCAGCCCTGTGCACCCTATCAAATGTACCACCGTTCAGATGAAAAATTAAAAATAATAATGGGAAAAAAAAGTAAAGAAAAGATACTGATTGAACCAACAAAAAAAAAAACAACAACAACAAGCATTAAACAAAAACAAAACAAATAAAAATGATACGAAACGAAACTCTCACACACACATACTACATACATACGCAAATAATAAAAAAAAAAGAAACGGAATATGTATATAGATGATACATATATAGTTTCTCGAAGCAAAAACCATCGAGTATTTACACGCACGCGTGTGTTTCTCGCGACGACAACAACAACATGTTAAACAAAAATTCCAATGAAACAGAAACAACAACAACAAACAAATAAAAAAAAGAGAAACAACCACAGAAAGGAAAAACGTATTAAGTGGAAAAAAGGAAGAAGATTAAACGAAAACAAAAAAAAAACTTGCACCCTGTATACATAGTTCGCACAATGATCTGTTCCTATTTTGGAATCAGTTTTTTCGGATTTGCCAAGAATGTATATCTACAGATTCTATATGAAAAAAAAAAAGATGAATGAAAATATATATAGAAAAACTGATTATGAAATATAATAAGTAATTGAAAATCCCATAGTTCTGGAATTGTTACCCTTTTTCGAACCGAATTTGTCCGCAGTCGTGTGTGCCATCGTGTCTCCCCCCATCCGTATGTGAATAAAAAAAACATAAGCATAATAAACGAACAAAAAAAAAAAGTAGAAACGGGGACGCAAGGTAGAACAAAAATAAAAAACACTGAGTGAGAGAGAATAAACAATCACAAACAAAATAAAATAGAAAAAAAAAGAGAAGCTAAACAATACAAAAAGACAGGCAAAACGTGTGTATATCGTTTGTGATTCGCTTTTCAAAAAACTAGCTAATTAGAACGCGTACATACGTACAAATGATGTGTTTGTACGTTCTCTTCGTTTTTGCAATCCTCTAGTAGTCGCGCTCAATCATTAAGATCGTATATTCGAGCTCTCCAAGTCCACTAGAACGGTTGTGTGTTTCAAAGAAATGAGACCAAAAAATATAATAAAATTAACGTATAAAAATAATAATAATATTAATAATAATAATAACAATAATAATAATAATAATATAATTAAACGAAATATTTAAAAGGAAATGGTTGTTGGTTAAATGCACGCGAGGTTGTAGCAGATCGTTTCTAGTGGCGCTTTTATCGACTTTGTACCCATTTTTTCGCGGAAAACACGCTCGTCTTTTAGGGTACCACTTTGTAAGACACTGTTCGTTAACGATTAACAAATTAGGTCCTCGAAAAGGGACGTTTTTTCTTCGTAAAAACACAGAAAAGAAATATCGTGACGCGACGGGGTGAACCAGACGACAGGGACGCGATTCTCTTAACGTTCTTCTATCGTCTTTCATCGCCATCGGGAGTAAAAGCGTAATAAAATTCCGGTTGAAAACGTGTCGCGATTCTCTCTCCCCGAGAACACTGTGTATGCAATAGATACGTGTAAAAAAGAAGGGTAGAGAGAACAAAAGAAGAAGGAAGTAAAAAGAGTTAATTAAATACGTAGACCGCGTCACACACTGAACACAACAGCACAACCACCACGAATCCACGCACATCCATCTTTATATACGATTATTGTGTATGTGTATGTGTATAAAAGTCATCACTCATTCATTTCGTCGTGCGACATTATCCGCCACCCTACTGATCAAACCCACGGGTCCTAGAACACGGGTCCTACAGATATGTGGGACAATTCATTTGTACTACACGTGTGTCTAACGTAACAAGAAACTATAGCAGAAAAAGAAAAAAAGACAAACAAAACTATACACGCGAGAAATCGATGCCTGCTTCGAGCTCTCTGTTCACGAAACGCACCACCAAAAAGTCATCCACTTTTCGCCACTTGCGAAGCACCCTTCATTGCACGTCTCCTTCTATAACTTTAGCAAAATTAAACGAATATTTAAGGGGAGGAGAAAAGAGAGTTACGGAAGTATTATATTTAGTTAATTGGTAGAGAATTGGTATCGACGAGAAGTTTTTTGATGTCGTTGACTCGGAAAAAGAATCTTGAATAAAACGCGAGAGAGGGGGAAAGCGAAAAGAGGGTGAAATTAGTGGACAGAGACGTGAAAAGCAGCCGGGTGTGAATCGGTTTATGATTGTAGAAGCGACAGGTTGCAAGGGACACGATAAAAAAGGCAGTGAAGAAACGAGTTTTAACACAGGAAACAGAACTCAATATATAGGGAGAGAACAACATGGGTACGAAAGGAACATCAAGCACAGAGGAATAATAATTTACAACACATAGATACAGACAAAGAAAGAGAGAGAGAGAGAGAGAGATTGAGAATGCGAGAGAGGGAGAGAAAGGGAGAGAGAGAAAGAAAGGGAGAAATTGAGGAATAATAAGAGAGAGAGAGAGAGAGGAAGAGTGAAAGGGATATTAAAAAGAAAAAAAGAGCACACTCACTGAGCGCCGCTAGTAAAAGACATGGTAGGCTATTATTATCGCTAAATAGTCGCTAGCCGATAGTAATGTAGTTTACCCTTTAGAGTTATTTTAAGTTCTTAATTATAATATGGTTACTATTAAATTTATTATCGTATCACATTACACACTGTAACACTTCTATTATATAATAACAAGAAATATTTACCTGTGCATATTGACATATTAATGGAGTCACATCATTAAAACATATACTACTCAATATATTCAGCGTCGACGACTCGATTCATTGACACCCACACCATATACCATGCATATATATAAATATATATATATATATATATATATATATATATATATATATATATATATATATATACCCTTACTACTCAATATAATATACATTTATTTTTCTCCCTGTGGAAATTATATTGCAAATTATATACCACCATGGTGTTTCAACCACTATACCAAAACCCTATTTTCACCACCGCGATTGATCTACGCTTATGGTTCCTTTTGGTTCCTGCTTTCAAACCCCCATTTATTTTTTCAAATGGTCGATTCAATATTATTATATATATATATTTAATATCATAATTAATCGTATACAGTGGAACGTCGATTATCCGAATTAATAGGGTTAATTGAGCTGGAAACATTACATTTGCCAATGCGTTATGAAAACGAGTGGAAATGAAACAATTTTCAAACATGAATATTTGTTACTAGAATTTATGTGGATCTTTATGCAAATTCAAATCTTTACAAGCAAAATTGGAAGAATGGAATCAAAATGGACATTGGTTTCATTCTTTGACTATTTATAATAAATTGCCTAACATTAATATTTGATTTTTGGCATTTTTAAACGTTACGTTCATTGCAGCTTCAGATTCCCTATAAATGTATGAAGATCCACAATCTAGTTATTGCATCGAAAGAGTACGTACACACTAGCCGAAACATTTTAGGACAGTCTTTGAATCTTCTCCAAATTCGGAAACAATTACGAAAAAAGCTATACAGGTATTAACAGTAAAATTACCAAAGTGGTCAAAACAATTCGTCAAGTCATTCGTAATTTTATATAAAAATTGTATAAATTTACGCGGATACATGTTTTACAAATTTACCCCATGATTTTCTATCAAGAGCATGGATAAAGATTTGTTTCCATTGCATTACATACACTTGCTGACAAAAATTAAGAAACAATGTAATCATTTACGAATTTCTTTGTATTCTTTAGATCTTAATATTACCTACTATTAGAATTAAAAATGACACGAGAAGGACACACGTGACGAAACAGCTTATCCTGTTTTTAATTCCATTGAAAATAATGACTGACCTAAGATTTTTATGCAAAAGCGTACTTAATCAGGAAAATGTATTAATCGTTTTTAAATACTGGCAAATTTCAGAGGGTTCCCAAAATATAACATTGTTAAATAATTTAAATACGCAACTAATTCTTTGTTGGAATAATCGTTCGTTTAGAGTAGAAACCAACATTCGAGTAATTATTATTTGTTCGGATAATCGACGTTCCACTGTATTAAGTAATTTTTAATGCGCCGACATTTTGAAAAGTTCCTAATTTCTTCGTTCTGTTGAGTACCGTTAGAGTTTATATATGATTAAGTTTAAACGCGATTGAATTTTAAGCGATCCTTTCATTTCTACGAGAACTTACAAAATAATGGTATTTCATTCGAAAATGTGGAAATTTTAATTAATCTCGAGTACTTGTTTTCGAATTGTGTTTTAAAGCTTTACGTAGAAATTTGATTTCAATTTTACCGCAGATCACGAATTTATTTCTCTGCTAATTTTTATTTCCACGTTAATTAATCAGCAATCGTTTTCTTATGAACCGGTCTTTGCGTTACACAAACGATTGCATGATTTGCAACCGGAAATCGGTGTGCGAATGGCGTCGTTCCGATGAACAATTTTGTTGAATGGATGACCGAATATATTTTTTCTCGATGAGTACAAATATTTAAGTTTTTCGCTTGTTATTTATTGATCCTCAATTTTTAGTTCTATTCTTCTATGTTATATATATTTAATTTCCACGAATTGTGCTTCCAAAGCAGAAAAACCGAAAAGAAGAAAAAAAGGAATGAAAATCCTCTGAAACTAATATTCTTTACCAATTGTAAGAAAAAGACAAAACGAAGTAAACGTTTCCAGACGAAATCCAACCGAATTGTTTCTTTTTATTTGCGTTCTGTTTCTTCTCTTTGAGAGCTTCGTAAACATGTATAGAACTATGCCATCTTTATCAAAAACAATATCACCACCAGCAGACAAAGGAAATACATTTAACGCGCCTCACATAACTTCGCGGGCAATTCTCTAGATAACAATTATTTTGAAGGCAAAAGTGAGGGCAGGCCGCGAAAACAACGTTGCATCTCAAGTTTGGCGAAATAATACCATTGTTCGAACACTGTGATAAGACGTCTCGTGCAATTCTCTCACGGGAATGCGCGACAAATCTGAGCATTTTATTGCGCGAAATGCGGTCGTAAATTACAAGCCTATTTCCATACGATCGCGTGTGACGTCCGACGAACAATGTTGGTCGAAACAAATTACAGACTTACTCATTATTTACCAAAAATATCTTGAATCTAAAATATCATTGCTACCATATTTTTCACAGATATCACCTCCAAAAATCACTTCATAAATAATATACAAACTTATACATGTATACCGATATAATAATATAAATCTTAAGTGGATCAACATTTCAACTCTTTGGCTGATTTAGAAGTTGAACCATTTTGTTATAGAAATACAAGAAATAGATAAATAATATCAGTTAATTAGTTTCGTTACATTTTTGTATAGAGTTTTGTCATTTTTATAAAACTGATCTTACGTGATTCAATATTTTCACTGTTTGTTTAATCTTGAAGTTTAATTGTTTTATTATAGGAATAGAAAGAAGACAAATATGTTAGTTAATTACTTTCATGAAATTTTGTTGACATTAGGTAATTGACATTTTTTGATATTACCTAACTAGTTCCTCCGAAGTTTTGTAACAAGATACACAATAGTTTTCTCATCTTTTTTTTGTAAATTGAATCTTACGTTGTCGAAAATTTTAACTCTTCATTTAATCTTACAGTTTAATCAATTTATTGTAAAAATACAAAGAAACTGCAGATTTATTAGTTTATTAGTTTCACCTAATTTTCGTGACACGATATATAACAATTTTTTCATTTTTCCAAGATTGAACTCTACTTTATTATAAGAGTACAACAAAAAAGACAAATATATATGTATATTAATTAATTATATATATATATATTATATATTATATTATATATTATATTATATATTACTTATATTATATATTATATTATATTATATATTATATATATAATATATATATATTAATTAATTATATCTTACCATCAAGGCGTCAATATACGTTCATATTCGACCATCACCCAACATAATAAACATTTGCACTTTAGAAGTGACAAAGACCAAGCGTGTGACCATTATCAAACGCGTATAAAACGTTTCAAGAGTCTGTACAGCAGACTGAGTCCTTCGATAACGCGAAAATAACGGAATCTTGATAAGTGCTGCTTGAAATAGAGCTGCTTGAGCATGCAATCGATTCGCGCAAGCTTTTATTAGTAGTTATTCGCTAGATCCTTGCCGTAAGCATGCGCACGTTTTTGAATCGTCGACCGTGTGTCTCTTGTGTTTTGTTTTCTCTTTGGTTGCGCGGAAATCGACACACGTATGTACATACTTACTTTTCGTCGATGTTTCGTTGACGTTTCCACTGTCGCATGCAGTGATTGCACACGGTTATACCTACCGAAAATCCGTTTAGAATTCGCGAACAGTGCAATTCCTTGGTGTTACGACGAAGATCGACGCGATCGTGGCTTCGTATGGAAATATCCTATCGAATTTATGTAAATAGAAGCATGCGTATACAACCGCATCCTTGAACAAAAGAATGAAAGGTATTCGATACTTCAAACGAACGCGAGAACATTTTACGAGCGAGGAATAGTAAAATTTGAGATACTTGGAATAGTTGAAATTTAGTATATTTCAGGTATTTGAAATGTTTGAAGTTTGCTATATTCGAGATACTTGAAATTGAGTGTATTTAAAATTTGTTATATTTGACATATTTGAAATATTGGAAATATAGTATATTTTAAATATCTGCAACTTGTTATATCTAAAGTAATTTCAATTTAGAATGTATTTGAAATATCTACGATTTGTTATATTTGACATACTTGAAATATTCGAAATTTAGTATATTTGAAATATCTACGATTTGTTATATTTGAAATACTTGCAATTTAGATTACATTTGGCATCTGGTGTATTCAAAATTTGCTATATTTGAAGTGCTTGAAATGTAGTATATTTGAAATATTTGAAAATTGCTATATTTGAAATACCTGAAATTTGTTACGTTTGAAATACTTGAAATTTACTATACTTGAAAGTTGTTATATTTTGAATATTTGCAATTTGTGATACTCGAACTTTCCAATAGTCTAAATCTGAAAGATTTCCCACATCAAACATTGAAAATTCGAAACAATTCGACACCATGGAATTGAAATTTCTAAAACCCCGAATTTAACTTCCTTTTTAACGTTAAACATTAAATGTTTCGTCATATTTTTAAATAAAATTATACGACACATGAATTGACCACAACACGCGACACTCTAATGGATCTTCTTACCAAAACGTAACACAAATATTCTAATAAGCTATATTATATCATTTCTGTGCAACTTAGGGATCCATTATACTTTTCTACCGCTTTGCTAAAAACGTTTCTATCGAACCATCTTTCGACCGACAGAATAATTACCGAATTCTATAAAACCATTTAACGAATATTTCTATAAAAGTTTGCAGCATAGTGTTGGAATAAAAATTCTTTGCGACAATAAGTAATATCTTAGATACAACGCGCAATTATTTCTTCTTAGAGAATAATAACAAAAAAAACGGAATAATCCTCTCTACACTGCGATTAGGGGATGTGTAAAGGAGGGAACAATTCCAGAAGCAGCGATTAGATTAAAAACCGATGTAAGTAATATATTTTCATATTTACAAGGACTTTTAGTTGTAAGTTGAATAAGTCGGATAGTTGAATATATGGATGTATGTATACATATAATATGTGTTGCGCTTGTAAAAATATAAAGTGCGTTTTTTCAAAACGTATTTATTCCATCGACGTATAGAAAACAGGAAAATAGTACCATTAAAAAAAAATACGAGAGCTAGGCTAAAGAAAAGGGGAGAACAAGAGAGAGAGAGAGAGAGAGAGAGAGAGAAAGAGAGAGCGCGAAAGTGAAAGAAAAAAAAGGAACGTAGAACGTTGATGTCTTTCTTTTTTCGATTTCTATCCGTGGAAACGTGTTCTCGATCGATGTGTGTTCTCGTTTCGAGAATAAATGAAAAGGAAATAAAACGCTGTACCACTGTGAACACGGAAGAAAGGAAGAACGAAAATAAAAAGCAATTTCCCGTTCGACGCAACGAGTACATTTTGAAAGAACGCTACGAATAGGTATGCTTTCACTGAAAGCGATTAATTTCCAAGAACTTCGTTTCGTTCCTCGATCGCAAACCCATAATAACATCGTTTTATATCTCTTTTTTTTCTCTCCAATATTTCCCCATTTACGAAGTAATTTCTTCCAGCGGATAAAATTCCCTTGATTTACCGCGAAACGAAGCAATATCTTCGACGTCTCTTGCAATTTCGCGTGGCGTAGTAAAATTCCAGCAAAAGTCCAGGAATCAAGGACAAAATACGTTGGACTCTTTTCTTTTTCGAACGGATCTTTTACGAATCGGGCGAAAAGTTCCGTTTGCCTGTTCGCAGCTTTCGAGAAGGCACGTAGTGAAGAATCGCTAAGGGCAATATATAAAAAGGTTCCCGCAAAATAAGGACGAGGAATCGCGCGTTTTCGTTGATTAACGCGATCTTTCCATCCCCCTCAACGCTTGACTCGGCACTCCGGGTGGCAAAGCCGCTGCTTCTCCACCCCTTGCTTCCGGGTCGTTGCTGGCTGCCTCCGAAGCCCTGAATCTCTTGTACTTTCCTGCAAAAAATGCATCGTGCACGCACGTAGACTCATTATTTCTTTCCCATAGAAAGAGAAACAATCAAATTTTGTTAACCCTTACACTACGACAGCTTAAAATTCGAAAGAATCTCTAATGCATAGATGAGGATAATTTTGATTAATCTAGGAATAGTGCAAGATACTTGGTATTATTGGTTGAATTGTAAAATAATACGAATAACGAATTAAATATTGTTGCGACATAAGACAAATTCATATCTTTATTAGCAAAATTAAAGGAACCAGATCTAAATGCAATAATTGGTACGTCGCTTTAATTACTTTTCCTATTTTTTTCGTTACATCCATTCTGTACCTTTTTGCACATTTAAATTTTCCATAAATGCATCACGCGTTAAAATATTCTATCGCGATGTGGCTAAAAATGTTGAACTCGATACGATGTTAAACTTTTAAATGAAAGAAATCTATCTATCCAACTAGGATTTTTCAAAACTATTTTTACCACTGAAAGGGTTAAAAGAGCAACAATTTTGAATCCACACCGCGTGCTATGCAAAAAAAAAGAAAAGAAACAATAAATTGAAATAGTAATCTTGAAATGAGTCACGGTTTAAATTGCAGAAGCCCAATTTACTCTTATCGTGGTAAGTGGTTCTCCTTTTAGAAAAAAGAACCAGGTTAGATCCAATTTTAGCGCAGTTATCATTTTTTTCAGTTTGAATTATGGACTCGTTAAGAGAGCACGAAATCCACCGATATCTAGCACGAACGATTCAGTCGATTTTGGATCGATGATTAATATTACTTACTTGCTAAACGGACCAAAGTGACGCCCCACCAAATGCTCCAGCCCCACCCAACTAGGCAGAATAAAACGGTGAATAATTGACCCATCCCGACAACCAGGTTCACTACGAACGCTCCTAGTCTCGATTTTAATCCCGCCACCTGCGAGAATCTTGGCTGACCTGAGCATAAGTTGAAAATACCACTCCAAACAGTACCTGAATGCAAATAATTCATTTTCAAACTTAACACTATATATTTACACATTTCTGTTCCGGTATCAGATACATATATACACTCTCGTTCATAATTCGTGTGGACAATTAATAAATTTGGGATAATTACGATAATGAAACGCAGCAAATATTCGTTGTGTAGTTATTTACGAATGAAAAAGCATTAACCCTCTAACTAACTGTGCTATTGAATTGTTAATTAATTTGTACACCTAATTAGTTAACAAAATAAAATAGTAGTTTTATTAGGTTGTGGAATCTACTTTCGCTTTTTGTTCGTAGTAATCTTTAACCCCGTATAACACAGGATTTTTTCGTATCCTATTTTGAAGATGTTACTAAAAATTTAATTCAACGATCGTTTGGTTGAAAACTTTACAAGCGTCCAGTGATTTATGAACGGCAGCGTAGTTTATATAAGTTTCGGTATATACAAATATTAGTTTATATAAGGTGTAGTTTAATTTACCCGAACCAGGCAGTAGAACGTTCCATACAAGGCAAAACCAGGCAAGAGGAACTGGTAGACACGGAATAGCACCACGCATTAGGGAATTGTGCTCTACCAGAACATCCGGTATCTTAGCTTTAGGTTCCTATATAAATAAATGGAAAGAGAAATTATTGTTTATATATTTATTCATTCCAACGGGAGATACCCTTTCTAACGCAAGGGGAATAATAATATATAATCAAGCAGTGGAGAGTATAACATACAAAAATAGAGTAACCCAATAAAATATAAAACATAAAACATAAAAATTAAGAAAGTGTCCCGATAACCGATACTTTAATTACTTTATTGAATAGCAAAGTAATGTACCAAGAATCATAAGCAAACAAATTTTGGTACTAAATTTGTACTTCGGTTTACGTAACAACGCATAAACGTTGTATATTCGTTTACACTTAATATTTCGAATAAATATTAGGAAGTAAATGTGCTGTTAAACATTAAAACGTGACCAATGTAATTATAAAGTACGAGACGTGTCATAATTCAGTAAAGGCGATACGTTTACTATACATCTTATATCTGTTACACAAACTGACGTGCTAATATATGTAAAACGTGTTTCTGTTTAAATGGCAACTTTTCAAATGACAGTAATAGGGACATTGAACTTTATTGTACATTTTCAATGAATTAGTAATTAATTCGTTATATTCAACATATAAAAAAATATTCAAAAAATAGTTAAAGTTACGCGCGAACCTTAAAGTGGCAGTAATTGGTAAATCTACCCTATTCCACTTGCGGATGCAAATGGGTTACCTTAAGCCCCCTATAGACGCTGATGCAAGCAATGGGTTCGATGTAACGGTTCACAAAATGCTGCAACTTCATTGTAATTTTCTAACGACGCGAGAGCCAATGACTTAAATCCATCGCTTGCACCTATGTCTGCATTTTATTTCACTTCTAGTATTAATTAATCGGTGAATTACCTCCGATAATGGGGGCGGTGCTACGCTGGTAAGACTGTGCTTGGCACGTATGCTTCTTGTGCGTTCTGCTTCAGCGTTTCGCTTGCATTTGCAGTTACCAAACAACCTTCGACAAATCGCTCCGAATCTTCTTTCCGGGGGACAGCAAGTGGCAGCTTCTGCAGGAGCGACTCTCGATCTTCTTGAGCAACATTTCATTTCCCCGAGTCGTTTGCACCTACCACCAAAAATAGATCCAAATAATCTTGAAACATTTAATAAGAAATTTGATAAAAAAGAAAATTCCACAACTCAACGAACTCGTACCTGCATCTATTCTTGAATTTAGGCCAGCAGCCAGATGGTACATTATCATTGGCGGGGGGTTGCTCGTTTCTGTTCACCATACCGGTGCTCCTGGCATTGTTTCTGGGCCAGGTGAACCCCTTGTGGTCTGTACGACACGCTAAACACCTCATGCTTGGGCAACACTCGCAACAACGGCTCAGGGATTTCTTCCAACGTGTAAGAAGTTTGTCGGGAGCTCGTTCGCCGACGCCGTTCGCAGCTGCCAGCACCCTGTAATCGAGGGGCGGCCGCGCCCCGTGCTGTTAGCATTATTAAAAACGCCAGCTCGATCGATTGGACGCGATAAAGGAGCCTTCGGCGTCGATTAAGAAGGGAATGACAGGCGTCGATGGAACGTGACGTAGTCAAAGGAACGTGGTATTCAGCGTTGCTTTCTGGTAGCCACTGAATCCTTCAAGGATACCGCGAATTATTGGGGAATTTAGGTCGAGGTGAAGTTGACTTTGCAGGGTGGAATAGGTGATCGGGGAATTGGATGTTGTTTGGATTTGGAATTGGAATCGGAAGCTTTCGTTAACCCTTTCGGTGTTGATTAACGCTAATCGTATCGGCACTTTGTACAGTAGAGTAGATGTCCCAATTACTGTCAGTCTCCCTAAATTGTCACTTCAATTATTTCATCTAAGGTTTGAAGAATCGAGACTAAGGAAATTTCAATACTAAATTTGGACTTAATTTTTCGTAACAACACATGGACGTTGCATATACATTTGAAAATAAGTATTAGGAGGTGAATACGTCGTTTGAGCATAAAAACACAACTAGTGTACTGTTAGTAGAAAGTACGGAAATTTGTCTAATGTAGTAAAGAGTCATGTGACTTGTCATACAACCAGTATCGCTAATATATGCAAAGATCATTTCCATTTAAGTGACAACTTTTCAAAAGACAGTACGAGAGACGTTGGACTTTGTTCTTTATTTTCAATGAATTAATAATTAATACATCGTATTTAACATACACAAAAAGTTATCATAAATAAAAGGGATGTTAACCAATGTTGCGCTGTAGATGTTGCGAGGTGGAAAAGAATTTATATTTGTTCGCAGCTAGCAACATCATAATGCCTGTATAACGCGGTATTTCCCAGTGAATGTGTACCGTGCTGGTCAGACACGTCTGACAGCACGTAGAGCGTACGTATATACACTGTGTTTCATATTTATAACCCACTTACAAAATTTACATTTATCTCTGATTACAGCAAAGATTAAATTTATTTTTGCAAATTTAGTTCAACGAAATAAAAATATCTAACAAAAGTTATTCTTTATTAATAAACTAATATACAATTTGAGTAACATTATGCTTCTTTTACTCAGGTTTTATATATCATTTGCAACCACGACAAATTTAATAGTACCAATAATACCATTAAATAATTTACTTAAGCTGAATTAATTAGTACTTAAATGGCAAATTAAATGCATTGATGTACAAATACTTTTTATAGTGCAGTAAAGTATTATAAACTATATAATACTTTATATAGTTTATAAATATGAAACAGAGTATATTTGGGAGGTTTTTACTATTTCCATGTAGAGAAATTCTCTCATGTACAATTGAGGAATTAAGAACAAATACAGTTTGTTGCATAATAAATATCGCTTTTCGTTGAGGTTTCAGCCATTTGTAAATGTTTAAACATGAGACAATTCATAATAATATTGACGCAAGTGCTTCCCTTTTTAATTAAAAATTTCCTTTGTAAAACAACGTATAAGCTCGTGCTATTGCTTCTTATTTATTAGCTGTAAAAGTCTATTTTTATTTGGTCATTAAAATAGTCGCTCTCGTTATTAATGCCTCCTCTTTCGTGCAGAATGTAGATTTCACTGTTTCTATTGATTTTAAGTTACCTCGGTGTGATATTATTTTATATAGACTAAAATCCAAGGTATATAAAATTCTTCACTATACCTAATACATTAATCAAACTCCAGCGACACACTATTGAAAGTACTAAAAAAAAAAATAATGCACAGTAATTCAGGAAATTAAGCGTCTATCAAGAGACCCTCGATGTGCATAAATTAGATTAGAATTAGAAAGAATTAACACGCATTTCGCTGTGTCGAGATTCTAAGTAAATGCAATCGAATGAGACAAACATACCATGGAAGTTATGCAATAATTTTACCAAAACTTCAAATAAAATTAAACCATTGAAGTTAATGATATTAGCAGCGGATATATTCACTCCCCCCTCTTAATGGGTTAATCCAAAACCAATGTCGGACATGATTCAGATAATATTTTATTTGAATAAGAACGACGAATAAATAATTAAGTGGTAGTCGATTATTTATTAATCGAATTATTCATTATTCGTTTGACGAAGTTTTACTCGTTATTGGAGCCGCTTTTTTAACTGTTCGTACACTGAGATATTTAAGGGTTGAAAAGTAAACGTCCTTGTTTAACTAAAATTAACCTTAACTCATTTTTTTAAAGCTGGAGTTATATCACTTTAAAAAGACAACTCATTTATTATCCATCATATTTTATTCGCATTTATCGTTGAAACTTCTAAACCTTTGCGGTATATGGAACCTAAATAGAAGTCAATTCGTTGGTCGCGTGCAGCGTTAGGCAACTTTCATTCTAAATAACGAGTACAAAAAAAATGACGAACAACTTCGATTCATTTATTATTCGTGAACTACGAATAACTTATTAAGTATACCAATGAATAATCCAAACCTACATTTATTTTGAATAAAATGAGATACGTATTCAATTTTATATATAATTGTACTGATGGATACAAGAACAGCTTTTTGCGTGAAACGTATCAATAGATTTTCCATACCTCTTTTCGTTGCATTATCTTTAAGATTTGACAAATCAGGTACTTTCTCTTGTACTTGACGTTATCTATCGAGGAGGCTATAGTTGCTTATTTGAAATTTCGACACAACAAATTCATAATTAACTTATTTAAAAATAGTGTATTACTCATTGGCACACCTAATATTTATACCCCTTTACGAATGTGACAATTAAATGAAACTTGTTCGCCATCTTGTATTCGCTGCTTGGAATAAAAGTTTCCCCAACACTGTCTAACACACCCCGGAGGAATCGCGTAACAATTAAATCCCATCGATTTCCAGAGCCACCCACGCAGCCATAAATTCGCACTACAAAATATCGCGCGTAGGCACAGAGAAATGTCACGTTTGCTATCGATCGAGCAAGAAAGAGCAACGTACACCAGATTCCCACGTGTTGCCACACAATCTATCTTTTCCTTCTCCTAAACCGTTATATCTCTTCCTAAACCATCCTCTTCTATCTTTACCCGGTCGCCGGTTGAACGCTCGAATAAGAAAAACCTTACCTCTTAACCTTCCTTACTATTCGCGAGCCTCACGGAGCCACTCTAGATCAGTGTAGCGATTCTCTGTAAGTGATGGCCAACCGCGCGAACGATGCGATTCACGGTGAACGGAAGTGGAGATGGCTGAGGATGATCTCGAGGGCGCGGATCGATTTCGTATGGAACGATGAACGCGCGAAGAAATCGTAAGTTCTGTGTGTACTTTGGTTGGCGAACGAGGATCGCGGCTCTGCTCGTGTGTCGCACGTAGATTGCAGGTGCCGCAGTCCTCGGGGGTTGGCCGGACCTCGGAGGACGAAGGGCGGCGAAGCGAAGAGGGTGACCAGGCTACTTGTGCTGGCCAGCGAGCCTGGTCACGCAAAGATTTTCTCCTTAGGCCACCTGCATTACACGTAGGAGACCAGGCAAGCAGCGCGACTTCCTTCGTTTGACCGCGAAATCGATACCCGGCCACACGGTGAAGTTCTTTACCTTAACACCGCCGCCGCTTTTTCAAGGCACCCACGCGTCTCGCAAGTATGTTAGAACTGGGCTTATGGTTCGGATATTTCGATTATATCAAAGTAATTTGGATATTCGAATATTCGGAGTAGTAATAACGTGCTGTTATTGCTGATATAATTCGACTTCGTGACGACAGAAATGTTTAATATGTTTATATTTGTGTAGTTTATTCATATTTAGTTTATATATTATTATGTAATTTAGGAACGAGTGTTAGTGTGTTCAAAAGTCGGCAATTTTTTATTACGTACCATTAAAAATATATAATAGTAGTTTTGGTATTAAATGAGATTTCATTTTATGTGTATTTTCGTTTCCATTTTCTGTCGAAGTTAATAAGTGGTACTGTTGAAGGATTCATAATAATTTGATCACCCACTGTATACTGATTTTCAGATGCATGTTATCCTTGATTTCCGTCTTGTTTCGAGTCATAGAATCTTTGTGCCACTAATTTTGAAACACCAAGTTAGGTGGACAATTAAATGTTTCCTACATATTTATAGTTTCTCATACTTCTGTTTCTTTTCTGAAATGTGCAACCAAATACATTTTCAGTTTCCCCATATTTTATGGTGCACTTTTTTTTTTTTATACAGTCGTGCGTAATATTTGATGATTTTTCCGCGTCACCTAGTGTAAATGTAATATTTGAGATATGAATTTAATATCAGGTGTAAGAAATAAACGTACAAAGCAAAAGGATTGGCTGACGTTGCGATTCCTGAACGAGAAACGTAGGCAAATTCGAGGCTCACAGCCGTAACGAACGTTTCAATGGCACGAAGCTTTTTAATTGCGCTCACTTTGAACCTACCCTTAGGAAACGTGCGTGCGAGTGTCGTTTCACTCGCGAGACCCTGTACAATTGGACGCGAACTTTCTCCTTTAGCGCTCCTATTTCGAACTATTATAAAAATCATGCTTTTCCTGGAACACCTTCGACTCTCACGAAAGAAGACACGAAATAACGCGGCACGTTAAAGAATTCCTCGCAAGAATGAGTAACACACGATGACCAATACGAGTTTCCAAAGCTGCATTCTTTTCCTTTTCTTTTCTTACAAAAAGGATGACAACGGTTGTCTAATTAACCCTTTCTTTTGCTATCTTTTAGTACCTCATTAGCATCTCTTCAGAATACAAGCCGTGTTTCATAAATAACGATATCTGGGTTCATTTTATTCTCTCGCCTATTTTCTTTTTACGTTCAATTAGAGGAGAATATTCTACGCAGCCGTAAAAGTAGACGAGTGGGTGATAACAACATCTGGTAACGGGTAATCGTAGGGACGCCCGTGACGTAAGAGAACATATCATTATGCGGTGCGGAGAATTATGCGAAATATATGGTGTAACGGTGTCCTGCGAATGCTGATATACTGCGCCTAGTCACGTGGCGCCATGGAAATTCTAGATATCAACACGTTTGTAGCGTAAACGATTTTCCTGATCTTTTTTCTGCTTTATTCTGTGAGGTAACTGTTGCTGTACGTTGATAGGGAGAAGAAGTATCAGCGTTACGTGCAACGAACAGAGAGTTAAATAAAATCTTTGTACAAACTGTATTCAACCAGAAGCAAATGCAAATTGCTCCCAGTGAGATTACTCTCAAAAAAGTTCTACCACGCGAAGTTAATTTGCTTGAACTTCGGTTACTTTCGGTGTTTTACGCTATTGGTGAAGTTAGTGATGAGACTAAGACATGTTTGAATGTCTCTCATTCACTTAATGTGATGCAAATTTATATGAGTAACTGAATAGTGATTTTAAAATAGCTCATATTTAGATATCCAAAATATTCGAAGAAAATCAAACAAATTATCATTATTAAGTTCTAATTTCTCATTATCTAATTTTGATAGCCTTTTCTTATTACTCTTATAATATTGTAATCTTTTGTCACATTCGGTATACTAAAGTTCACTTTACCCGTGAAATAAATGAACAAGTAAATAAGAAACTCGTAATGTAATAGCAGGCCAAAAAATAAATTTAAACCGATTTTTGAGCTCGGTCCCAGTGCTAAAAATTATTGTAACCAAAAATATGTACATGTAGTATTTTAAAAAATGTACTAATGTTAACCTTTTTACTTCAAAAATGACATTTCATATGAATCAACCTAATAAAGTAATTTAACCCTTTCGCTACTGTGGTGGCTGAAAATTGACAAGTCAATAACAAAAGAGTCCTCTTAATTAATACAAAAATAGTATAAATATAGATATTTGGGTGTTCCCTATGATTAATCATATTGCATAATTGACAAAATACAGTAGTGCACTACAGAAGAAATATGCGTATGCTTCGAATGAATGATTATGCAATTTTTTGAAGCCGTATATATACGTCTTTCGTATCGAAAGGATTAAAAGCAAATAACGAGGTTCCAATAACATTTTTTCTTGTCACTAAAGAAGCTTATATATTTTTTTCTATCGCATATGGATACCATAGCTCGAATAGATCATAGCGTATGTTATTCACCACATTTTAGGCTACTTTTGTACAAAGTCGGTTCGCGGACAATGCAATGGAACGCATGCAGCGCGTTAAACAAAACCATTAAAAGTTGGCACAGGGCAGAAAGTTCGTACCGTGGCTGTGCTACAATTTCCGTGGCGATTATGGCACAGAGCCACCAAAATCGTGCAGTTAAAAGTTTACATAGTGTGCAACCGGCGTCATTAACCCTCTATGAGAGCGAAGGAACTTCTAGCGTCGCGATTACCCCGTTTGCCTTGTTATTACTTTCACTTGCTCGCGAGCAGGGAATTGTTGCTGGTGCTTTAACGGGACAAACGATCAACAATACTTTTTGTCCTACAAATTAACCCGTTAACTCTTCGTGCTTTGATTGCAATTTTTTTTATCTAAGATCAATGTAACTTAGTTTGACTTCACTTGTTAACAAATTTCCTTGTTTAAACCTTCGAATCGTTTCCGTGTTTTGTATTAAGATTAAAGTAATTGAATTATTCTTTATTCTAAGTTGAAAACATATGATTGATCGTAGTTATTTAATGATCGAATAAATTCGAGACATTTGATGAATCGAAGATCGATTCGTGACTAAAACAATCAATTCGTGCCAGAATCGGACATCCAAGAATTAATAAAAAAAAAGTCGGAAATCGCTCCAAAAATAAATGATTCCTCAAAAAATGGATCCCCATTTTTAATTAATTACGACTCTAACGAAATTTAATACCTACTTAGCAATATTTTATTTACAATTCTTACTAAACACCTAAATTGTCCGAAATTGAGAAAATTTGGGACTCCAAGCAATTTAGTGTTACGTACAAATTACATTTGAATTAAGTATGATTAAGCATGATTTTAATCGAAACTGTTAACCTCCTCTAGATTTCCTGAAATTTCGCAAAAGGTAGAAGCGCACTTTCTCTCTCGTAATTATTCGGTTAATGAGGGCAGCGGGATTACGGTAATACGGACAGAGTAATCAGAGTACGAATTAAACGGGGAATGAAAAACGAGTAAAAAGGAAACGCTCGCTGTGATATATTAGGAAACAAAACGGTCTTGACGTATCTTTTTAATTGCTCTTTTCCTTTATGAATTTTCACAACCGTGAAGAAGCGAACAGACACAATGGAATAATATACTTCGGTTACGCAATTCGTTTCCTACTCTTCTCAACGAATCTGGAGCAAAGTTTGCAAAGTCCGTGAGAAGGAATCGTAAAAAAAAAATTCATTTTCGGCTTGCCCATTTTAAGCAAATAGGTAGGTCCGCGTATTTTTAACCTGATATATTATATACTATAAAGAAAAGAAAAAAGAAAAAAAGGAAAGCGGTAAAATTACACGTACGATGGTTAGTTTTAAGTTACGTGACCGACATTAACACGGGAGCGGGGTGAATTAACATAAACAAGGGCTAAAATCTAATCGCATTGCAAATTTCAGTAAATAATCGATGACTCTGCGGTTTCGCGTAGCCAACGCTCGTTTCCATTCATTTTTCACGCGAAATTGAATCCTCGTATTTGAATTATATTTTGCCGAGATCTACGAACAAAGAGTAATAAAAAATTTAGGGCAAACCAAGGATGCTTTTAGGAATTTGATAAATTACGCGATTTCCCGCAACTGATTTTGCAATGGTCGTTAAGCGGCAAAGTAAAAGAAGCAGAAATTAAGCGATGTTGTGTACGTATCTGTGTGTGTGTATGTCATAATAAAATTCGTTTCGGTAGATTTCTGATAATTATAAATATACACCCTTGGCTTATAATATCTCCACGTCAGGTTGTGGATACCGTGATGTTCTTATCAGCCTATTATCACCACGTAACTTTATTTAGAAATCCTCACGAATGTTTCGCACAAACAAATATCTCTGTTCGATTTCTTGGTCAAGTATTGTAAACGATTCAGAGATTCGCAAAACTGTTAGGTGTACCAGTAAATAATCCACTTTTTCTTAGCTAAACTCAACTAAACTTTCTTTTCATTTATTTATTTACTGTCACATCCCCCGTTAGGGTATCAGTGACCACAATTACAATTAACAATTATGGTGTACAGTAAACTTCCGTATAACGCGATGTTTAATTGTACTTGCTCTCTCCTTATGAATGTTTATAGCTGGGCTTACATCGTGTATGTTTTTTTCCTGATTTTATGTAAAAGTGTGCGTAAACTCAACATTTACTTTCACCAAAATCAAATATCTATATCTGTCTTAAGTGTAATCATCGTTCTTGCGTAACACTTTATACTTGGCTTACTACGCTCGCTTTACAATTTCAAGCTCGATCTTTTGATAAAGCAAATTCATCCATTTGAAGATAATGGATTACTTATTTGTACACCTAATGTAATAGACTGCGAATTTTTATTTGTGCCGAATTAAAATTTGTAAACAAATACATTTTGCACACGGTGAGCAAAAATATACAAAATAAACAAAGTAAAGCACGCGTTATAATATTTAAGAGGTAAAACAAATTGGCACTGAAGTCCCATTATTTTAATTACGCTTATAAAATTTGCAGTCTAGTAATAAAGATTCCATGTTGTTCATTTAGTTCTTCTTTATCTTTATCTCTTAATGCTGCTATTTTTTTTTTTATTTCGATCGTCAATTATGTTAGGAGCACAAACAATGTGTGTAAATAATGTTTACATTTAGATTATCGATAGAGGAAAGAATCTATACCGTGATAATGATCTAGCCAGCTAATTGAAAATAGAAAACTAATCATTTTTACCGATTATCTCTTAACCGATCATTAGTGTTACACTTGGTCGGTTTGCTTATACTCTGAAATCGCAAGTCAGGTTAGCAAACAATCTAAATACTGTGCCCCCATTAAGTTAAGTTTAGGTTGTACCTAATTGCCCCAGTTGTCACTGATTCCTTACAAATGTACCAGAACAGTTAATTGATCTAAATGTATCACTGCAAGTAGTACAATGATCCTCTCCAGTAGTAAATACAAACCAGTTCCGGATAATTAAGTAGAGATCAAATTAAACGGACCAGTTTTACCTCAAGGATATACAGTAGGACCTTCCGTATCCAAACTTAATTGGAGGACACAAATGTTCGGGTAATGGAACAAGTATTGGGTGTACAAATGAACCCTTTCGCTACGGTAGCTTAAAATTGAGAACTCAAAGCATAAAGAAGAGCCTGTTTAATTAATATAAAAATAGTATAAATATAAGTATTTAGATGTTCCATACGATTAATTATTGTGCAGTATTGTGGTATGAATTGACAACATGCCGTAGTATAAAATGCATAATTTGCAGAAATCTTTGTGTTGAAATATCGTACCTAATTTAACCCATTTGCATCTGCAAGTGGAATAATCCGCGTACAATAGCTGATACTGATATTACTAATGCTTGTGATGTACCACTATGTATCCATCATTTTAACGATAATCATACTAATTAATGAAAGGTATGATATCTGTCCCAAGTTTACTTACTCTGCATATATATGACACTATCTTTTGTTTCGATTATTACACATAATTTCCAAGTAAAATCGGAAGTCTCTGATTTATAAAGTTGGTCATGTATTTAGTGCCTGGATGCAAATGGTTAAGAAATAATTAAAAGCTTCCGGGGTTTGAATGCTCTATTGTCCTAGGTTCGGGATTTTATATTATTATTATATAATAGCAACGCCAGCCTCGAAACAAGTCGCATCGCGTATAATTCCCTTAACACGTTTACTGCCACGCGAATTTTGTACAACAATAGGATACATTATAATTATGCATGTATCGGATTTATTTTATTAATAAAAATAGGTATTCAACTTTTCTACGATACTTCCTGTACTGTATATTAACGTGGTAACATAAAAATCAGTGAAATCTCTAGAAATGAGATTCCTTATTTAATTAGAATGCTTTAGTTAATCGCAGCGTCGCCGGTCACCGGTGACCCCCATGGCAGTGAACGTGTTAACAATAATCCCACTAAGCCCTAATCCAAAAACAGCTCACGATCAAGAGTAATTAACATCGTCAACAAATAAAGAGCCCAGGTAAACGGTATCATAAACGTCCTACGGTTTGACGTCAATGTCGCGCGAAACTGGGCCAAACACAAAGGGCTGGTTCATCTGCGCCGCCTGCACCCTTGCTGTCACGCAACCCTTTGACTTTCCTTTCTTGCTGAACGTATCCAAAAATCATAGGCAAGGATCACGCGTAGTCTACGAGTAACAAATATACGGATGGAGCAATGTGCACGGAGAAACGGCTAGTCAAAGGAGGGTTGCTGGCAGCTCGAGTGAAATACTTAGAGGTGGTTGTGGTTCGACCTTGGCCGCACGCGACGCTGACTCGTCGTCGCGTCGCGTCGGTCACTCCACGAAAGCTTTCTTACGTCGATTTTCGGCTATGCCAGCCTTAAATACACACACGCGCGCGCGCGCGAATTATTCACCGCGATCTGACGTTATGCAGATGACCGGAAGTCAGGTAGCCGAAGCAACCGCGATCATTCGTCAAATAGTGACGTTTCGGTTGTTGATCACATTTTATATTCACGTGGCGTCTTTTACACTCAACTTGGTTTTTCTTAGATCACATGTGTTTGTAATATTATGCGGCCCACAACATAGTACCATTGACGAAGTATAGGATAAATTATTCATTCTTATATGGAATTATTAAGAGGCTACCTGGCCCCCCTTGCTAAAATAAAACAACAGCATTTTTGAAACGATGAGAATTATAAATAAATATTGGGCGAATTAATTGTTTTCGATATACGTGATCTGTAACAGGCAGATGTATAATAACGTGTATTGAAGTATATCTTCGTATTTATTGGACTACTATCATTTAATCTTCTGTAACCCGAATTTCATTTACGTTTACGATATGAACAAACGTATAATTAAGTGAAATGTTTCATTTCAACGTGAAAATCAGGAATTAATACGTATTGTGTACAAGTGGCTGGTGTCAATATAACCGAAAAAGAAGAAATAGGAATCATATAATGATATGCTAATGAGATAAACGTCAACAAAGTTAAATACATGGATAAAGTTAACTTTTATTAGAGTTAACTTTAAGTTAACTTTCGCAACTTTGTTGGCCGAATTGGATGTAATTCTTAAAAGAACCACTATAAATCGTAAGAGTCGTGAAAAACCTCTACCTTCTTGCACAATCCGAATTTCAGTTTGAAATTTATGATATTTCCTATAAATGGATGGTCTACCAGTAAATCTTCTCACAAAGAAACGTTTGGATATGAAAGGGTTGAAGAATTTTGATACGATAAAAGATGGCCGTGCTATTTAGAAAACCTCGTGTATTATTTACGAAGATCTCGTAATAGATTCTAGAGTATTGATCCTTTTTGTTGAATATGTGAAATGTCAAGCATAAAACATTGTTCACGTCTCGCTCTGTCTCCATTTTTTTTTTCTTCTTAAAGCGATGTGCCCTTCCAACAGCGAGAATAATTACGTCGAAGTGATTAAGTGTAATATGCGCGATGCATTATTTTGCATTTTAAAAAAAAAATATACAGAACGAAGGCTCTTAATAGCTTCAGGCTATCCACGCATTTATTGAAGCATTGCGAATCGAAAAATGTTCCGTTGCAGCAAGTACAAATTATTTCTAGTCAAGCTTCTTTACCGTCTTAACTCTTTCACTGCGGCGAATTTTACACGAAGAATATCGAGAAAGTCAAAATATTGAATTGCATTAAACCTTGCTACGGTCTTTGAGTCATTTTTGATCCAATCATGTTTCCTCTTTTTTAAAAAATTCCTCAATTGAAGAAAGAATACAAGAAAATTGCGACTAATACGTATAACTCTTAGCATCTATATTGGAGGCTTGCTTTTGCCAAAATACAGAAACGTTTTTAAAGAAACAAACGTATAATTCAACTTACAAATTTCAAGAACCGTAGCAGAGTTAAATTCACAATATTCTTTTTGCAATTATTTTCTATTCCTCCAATGGCATCGAATTCTAAATGGTTCGACACACCAATAATATTTTTGACAACTGAAATTAATCAGAAATTTGTTGAGCCAACGGCAGTGAAAGGGTTAATAACAAGTACTTCGCTCTACTTCACACTATTCTCACACTCTTCAACTTGTTCCTAACTACAAAGTTTGTTAAGTAGATTATCCCATCTCGTCGCAATTTTACAACCCTCAAGGCGTTTCGAATCAAACTGCGAATATTTGTGCATCATCTTATTAAATTGTGTACAGAAAGAATTTTATTCATCTATATTGTAGTTTAAATTCAAGAGAAATTATACTTCGGCCGAAAGCTTCTACACTGTGAAATTCTCTTAAGAATATTAACCTAACTCGACGCTTCTTGATCTCAGAATTAATTCTAATCACAACGATATCAAAGCAGTTATCACGGAAACGAAGTAAAGGACCGTAGCGTTATTTCTGGGACACGCACACGGGTCCCAAGGGAGAAATTCACTATCTAAAGTGGAGCAGGAAGATGTCACGCATAGTATGTATACCTCGGAGAATTCTCTCCGTGAGAACGTCGCGTGTTTGTCTCGCCCAAGAGAGCACCCTTTGTTACGAGTAGACCGAAATTCCTCAAAAGACTCCCGGAATCTCTTTGATTTCGGACAGCTTAGAGGAACTTCGCTATAAGGAAGCGAGCGATGGCGCAGACCACGTAAAGTCGACGTTTCACGTCGAAGAAATCGATGGAAAAATGGAAATTTTACGGATACCTCGTCGTGAGTGGTACGTAAAAATGCGAAAGGAATGCACATATGTATGATGCAGCACTGATTCGATAAAATTCGAGGGGCTAAAAAAAAACAAAAAGGGAATCGATCGTGCGAACTAGCCTGCGTTTACGTTCAACAGGCCGGAAATGGCGTGCACGTGTAACACCGTGTTTTTAGAGGAATCCCGTTCACCGAGCAGACGATCGACTAATAATAGACGTGATAATATTTGCTCGACCCGTACCGGGCTTTCCCGTCTCAACGAGACGATTGTGCTCGTTGCACATTTGGCGAATATTATTTTCAGAGCTGCGCCGATAGGTGCTGCCCCGTTAATTTGCATCCAACGTTGGAGAGCCAGAAAGATCAACTTCGGTTGGGCAAGGATTTGGTTAATAGGCTTCCGGTGGATAAAGTGTTAACGTGTTAAAGAAGGTACACCATCCAGGCGGTTTAAAGAAACTGAATATTCGTTTTTGTACATTTTATTAGAGTTTCCTATGTCTAGAATAACTGTGGGCAAACGCTTCGTTAAGTGCGGCTCCCATTGAAAATTTAAATCCGTTTTTCATTTTTATTATTAAAATTTTGAAATAACTATTTTGTATTCTTCTCCTCTTAATTATATTTTCTTATATATGTGTACTTTACATAGCACTTGAGATTTGTGTAGAATATGTAACCATACTAATTAAATTAATAAAATATTGTCTTAAAAGGATTTTTTTTTAAATTTCAATTGGTGACAAAGTTACAGCACTGACTAAACCCACGTGTTATATCACGACAAGTGGAAACTTGAAACTTCAATCGTGTTTTTCTCGAAACCATGTTCTTGGCCTGGCACCCAGTAGATCTCCAAAACTATTCATTCGATTAACTTGAAATTTGAATATGTTACGAATTATAAGATTATCTACAATGTAGCATACGATTTTCTTTATATCTTAATCGTGTTTTTGGGAAGCCTTGAGAAGAATCGACTATATTTTAGTTCTTACATCTGGTTTGTTTGCAAAAAATCTTACATTATGATTGTCTGAAATGAGTGCAGATAATGCAAATAAATACCTAAATAAAATTCATAGGTCATAGAGGGTTGAATGATCGACAAGCGACGCTTGCCTTGTAAAACAACGTCGTTCTTCGGTTGCAACATATTAATCCGTCATTTTCGTGACTTTTGCGAGTATCGACACCGAGCTAGGCGGTCAGTGGTTAGCGTAATAATAACGAGATTAAATTCTTTTTTACGCGGCGAACCCGTGCGGACCGTAATCGTTTCGCGAGATTTTATTACAGCCGGCCACGTTAAAAGTGACTCACAGAGAACCGCAATAGCGTGACGATGCTGCGTATAATCGCGTACGAATACTGAAACGTCTCTAGAAACGTTGTACCAAGGCAGAATTGCAATAGATTCTCTCCCTCTCTGTAAAAGGTTCGAGTCGACGTAGAACAATTCATTGAATTATTCATCGCATCTCCTCCGACGTGTACTTTTCGGAATTTTCGAAATTAAATCTCTGGAAACGATCGTTTGATTATAATTGCAGAACGCATGCAAGTATTTGTTCTTTCTTTTTCTTATTGCTGCTAGAAGAAGTAAATTGGGCGTATTAGAAAATTGGCAGGAGAAAAGAATTGGTAGTTAATTGCAAACGAAAGTGCATTCGATCTTATAATTAAGGGAAATCTAGGCACAATTGGGATGCTAAGGATAAAATCTCGTTCCTTTAACATTATTATTGTAAAAGGAAAATTGCGATTGCAAATTACGGAATAATCTAAAAAATAACTAAAAATAAATAAATAAAAACACCACTTCGAGCTTACATAATTTTTATCAAAAAATGACCAACCGATTATTTTAATCACCTTGGTAGTGTCCACGTTAAATTGACAAGAATTTAATGTTAAAGTTAAATTTCATTAGAATAAAAAAAAAACACGTGTTCGTAGAAAGAAAAAGAGGAAGAATTAGTTTTAGTTCAGAGGCGTGAAAGATAGACACGGTCCCACGAGTTTCACGCTTTTTACGTTCTTCTCCTTTTCCCCTTCTCTTCTGCTGCTTTTTTTCCCTTCGCTACCGATTCGAGTTAATTAGTGACGCCTGTATAACGAGGCGATTCGAAATTCTGATTTATAATCCTCTTGAGCTAGGCCGTGGCGGTGTAAATCTCCACGGGATCGATAAACGTAGCTTGCATCGACCACTAGGCAAAGGGTGGTGCTTTACAACTAGCCGGGGTGAAGGAACTCTGTGGATCTTACGCGATGGGCCAAGTTTTCCGCACGACCCTGTCGTCTACGATGCCCAGCTAGGAAGTGGAAGTTGTAGAACAATTTAATTGCGCCCCTTTAACGATCAACTTCCCCTATAATATTCCTTTTTCTTGTTGCACTTCTATTGTACTAGATAATATAACGTTCTATCAGAATGTATAGCTATTATATGAGTATAATATACATATAACGTTCTCCAAAATGAAAGAAATAAATAAAATAGCTATATTATATTATATCGTATGATATATATCTTCTATTAGCGAGATGAGTGATGAATGAGAGACATAAGATATATTTAATATAAAACCGAGTCCATTTCTTAAATCTAATCTAATCTAGTATAACGTTATTCAGAATTTAGTGCAAAACGAAAACATAATTGACACACGAAAATGTATTTTTCTACGTTTATAAACAGACTGCGGGACTTTCATGCATTCATGGGAAATTTAACACTTAACACCCTTTGCACCATTTAAAATTTGTTTTGAAACTCGAAACAATGGAAAAAATTTTCAGTTCATAACATAAGAACAAAAACAAATCGTAATAACTTCACTCATTCTTTTAACAAATTGCAAATTAAATCGATTTAGGAAAGTTTTATTTATGTAACTGTTAAAAAAAGTTTACTTTTCACTTGAAAAAAGCTTCAACGTGCCAAGGCTGTACAAAACAATTTAGCTCTACGTATTCTTTTCAATCGTCTGTCATTTTTATTTCTTTGGTATAAACAATTACTGGGTTGAAAAGAAAATTCGTAGCGCTTTTCACTGGTGGTGTTGAAGGAATGAATTAACTTGCAAGAACCAGGTCAGCCAATTCATTGCTTAACTCTTTCGCTGCGGCGGATTTTAATCAAAGAATACTAAACTGAATTACGTTGAATTCATATTCTTCTTCCAATTCTTTCCTGTCGTTTTAAATGGCAAACAATTCCAAGTGTTTCAAAATGCCAGTAGTGTTTTTGTTAACTATTTTTGATAGCAGTGAAAGGGTTAAAAGGATGCAAATTTTTAGAATGATAAAATCGTTAGATTGCCAAATAGATGACAAAATATAGAGCAACAAGATGACAAATGGGTAGAAGAATAAAATTACGTACAATTGTATGAATTTTGTCATTAAATTTTCTTTAAAAAAACGCTACGAACTTTCTTACCAATCTAATATATTTTAGTCGTAGTTGCAGTGTTAATTGCCATTCCATAGTTGCATGGATAAGAATAGCGCACAATTTCAACCCATTATGCAAGATATTCGCCAAGCTTAAATGCTTATCTCAAGGCTATATGTATTGAAATGCGAAAGTAAATTAACTAAATAAAGAGGAAACACTCGATCCTTCTTCTAAGTGTATACTTAGCGTAACCCACATTGTCCGCGAATTTATATAGAATAATTAATTCTCACTTAACGAAAGCGCAGTTAAGGGTGGATTATAAGGGTAACTACATGCTGGCAGAGGCAACAATGAATAACTGCGCAATAATGTAGCCCGTTTCGCGATCCTGCTCGCGATACCCTTAATGAAGCGCCGCCACTTCATAACGGGACTATTTGCGAATAAATCTTCCTTCATTTACTATATCTATTGTATAGTCCGGAAAGTTCGTGCTGAATTTTCTATTGAAAAGTATATTCGTATAAGCATTGCAAGAATACCAGTAAACGAAATTCAATTTGTGACATGTTAATGAATAGGTCTTCCAAATGAAACATTTTCGAGTAAGTTTCAACCTCCTCACCCTATTACTAGAGAAGTTACGGGTGGAAACGTAATTTACAGTTTAAGCTCCATTTTATTTGATCTATCGCATAAAAAGTTGTAAGAAAAATCGAAGATGCTTTATCCAGTGACGTATACATCTTGAAATTTTCTCAGATTTTTTAACCGCAAAACCGACGTTTAAAAAATGTCGAAAAGTCAATTGTTTATGGAAGCTTTCACGTGGCTGTGTTTATATTTTTATGGTTAGCTTTATAGTTATGTGGCGGCTCTCCTGCACCTACCACTAGAGGGACATACGAAATAGGACTTTCTCGAAAGCACTCGCTCCAACTACCTCGTCCATATATATACCGCCTTTAATCTTCCTTTCAATATCCCAACGTCTAAGGCAGGGCCTGCTAGGTATCCTTACTGATGAGTCCACTAACAGGCCCAGGACGAAACGCAACACCCTTCTTTTTCCTATCCTATCCCCTCTCCACAGCTCCACAGTTATAATAGCAGAAGTTTTGCTACCCCAAAGGCTTAAACTGAAATCGAGCAGCTAAACTATAAGGTGGTATGTGTATATTCAGATCTACGCGTTGGATGTTTAAAAAAACATTGTGAAATACAATATAAATCAAATGCGGCTCGAATTTTCCGGACAATCCAATATATAGGTTAAGTTACAGCAGCTTCTTAAAAATTGATAATAGGAGATCTGACCAAGTAATTAAGGTTGGAAAAATGGGCCTCAGATTTCACGAAAAGAGAAGGAGAGTCTATTTTAAAGATATCATAACTCTCGCAGCGGAAGCTAGCAGCAATTCTTTTCGTTGCGCGACGCATCACGAAAGTGATTCGTTTTAATTGAGAATGATGCTTCGCTTTCGTGTCGCGGGAACCTCTTTATAATTCGATTTTCTGAGGCAACGCGTTCGCTTTGTCCCTAACACGTTCAACCTTCTGCATAACAAACACGTGTGTCCTTTAATACGAGGATCTAACATCGGATCCGCGGCGATTTATTGTCACTTCCGGCGACATAAATTGCTCTTGGCCGTTGTGAATCTTTCTGAGATTAATATCTGCAGAAGGAATTTACGGGTAAATCCTCTGAACTCGAAATTTTGTACTTGGGCGGTGAAAAATGGCATCGGCTTTTGTAGTGATTGAATTAAGTACGATTAATCGCGATATAAATTTGGATATTTCACTTGAGGTTTCATATAATACCTCGAAACCCTCGAAACTTTGAAACTTTGAATGCTTATCCCCCCCCCCCCCCCTCCCTCCTTTTGTTTCTAACAAGTTCTCATTTTGTCAGGAAGTAAAGTCTTAACAAATTCCTGTTAGAAAATCCAATTATTTATGGAATATGATTAAACGAAACTTGAATGTAGTCGTAGTTTAAATGAAAAAGTAGGGGAAACAATTTTGTGAGAGAATTATTCATTTTTATATTTTACTTTTTATCAGTATAAACAACTACAACGAATTGGTGAAATTGTATCGATAAAAGTGAGTCCAAAGTCTAAATATAAACTCAGTTGGACTATTAGCTAACCCTTTGCATTCGAGAATCACTAAAACTAGTTTATTTTAAAAACTAAAGGGTTAAATAAATTCATAGCATGATAATATTCTCCGTATTTATACAAATTATAATTTATCTAGGTTTCGAGTGTTTCTAACTGTAAAAGTAGCGCACAGTTTCCAGTTCTCGAAACTCGAAACCTTTCTAGACACATTTCTAAAAATGATCAAATGCAACCCCCACACAGAATCAAAAATATGTTAAAACTCCATCAAAACACGTGGCGTTGACGTAGCATAGGATAGACTACCCATTCTTGTATGGAATAATTAGAGGTATATCTGGCCCCTTTACCATTTTAATGTCACATTATGCGACAATAATACTTTAGACTAAAATAAGACAATGGTGTTTTTAAAACGATGGGAATTATAAATAAATATTTCGCGATGCACGTGTCTTCAACATAATTGATCTATAAAATCCAGGTCTATAATAACGTGTCTTCATACGTATTGCAATCATACCATTTAATCCTCTACAACCCGAATTTAATTTACTTTAACGATGGCATATCTAGAACCTTAACTTTACCATCTTTCACGGTCGAATTTAATATAATTCTTAAACGAACCAATCTAAATTGTAAGAGGCGCAAAGAAACCTCTGCTTCTCTACACGACTGGAATTTCAGTTTGAAATTTATGATATTTCCTATAAATGAGTGGTCTATCCTGTCCTTAGTCAATGACTAACTTAGACTAACTACAGGATAGACTATCCATTTATAGGAAACATCATAACGTGCGTATCTGATCAGATTAAGACCAAATATTCTGTATAAAAATGGATAGTGTCTCCTATGCTTCGTCGATACCTATACCTAATAAAACACGCGATAATTTATACTCACGCTGGTTCTCCGTTCTGCTCCAAGTGCACTACGTTCCCACTTAACGTTTCGATCTCCTGCGGTCGTTTCACTACGTGCATTCCGGTTTTCTCCCTCGGCGAGGACACCCCTCTAACAGTGTCCACGCTAACTCCGGTGTCCGTGGATCTCGCACTCTCGATAGAATCAACCGACACCCTAGTGGAAGATGTCAGGGACGTACCACTTCCGTGATTATCGGGCCGTTTCACCCCGGCGCTGTTCACATTTTTCGTATCGTTGCTCACTGCACCCACATTATTCGCCTTCGAAACTGTCGTCGACTGATTATTACTATCAGAAACCAAAATATTTCTCACATTGCTTCCCGTCGTCGCGTTCCCGATCTTCGTTTCAGTATCGTTGGTAAATTTGTCAACTGTCCTGCCTTCCTGTTTCACCGAACCACTCGCACTGGAAGCCATTGTCCTCTGAGTCTCAGTACTCGAAGAATTTTTACTAGAATCGTTCGTCGCGGGTTTCACATCGACTTTGGCTGAATTGGTCGTCGAAGAGGGTGGTAACACGTTCGATTCATCCATCTTCTGATCACCGGTCTTGCTATTTTTCGTATTCTGATCGTTTGATCTAGAATTCTTCGCGTTCTGATCGTTCATCGAGTTCTGCGTCTTACTCGAACGCTGCGTCGCCGAACCGCTGTTACTCGTCGCGATGTTCATCTTGCTCGCACTTTTTATCGACTGGCTAATACTATTATTCTTCGTGTGGCTACCAGCAACGTCCGTAGGGACCGGGGAATCGTTTCTGCTATCCGTGCCGCTCTTCATTTTACCATAATTGCTCATGCTTGGCTTATTGGGTTTCGATATTTGCGAACTCGTCGTTCGATGATCCTCGCCGTTAACAGTTTGCGAATTCTGCATTCTGGTAACAACGCCATCGTTCGAAGAATTGGAAGATTTACTATTGGACAGATCTTGTTGGCTCTTGGTCTGCTCCGACTGATTTCTCCTCTCGGAATTGTCTTTCTCCAACAGAATCGCGTTGGCGTCTATATGAAGGGGTTGAACAGCCGTCGTAGCCGTTGTATTCACCACACTGGAAGTACCCGTTGCACCGGAAGTCTGTTTTAAGAGATCTATTAAATTCAAATCAGCTCCCCGATCCGATTTCGAAGTCTTGTCGCTGCTTTGAGATCCTTTCGATCCTCCGTCACTCTGTTTGCTCCCTTGACTATTATCGGTCGCTTGTTGGTTACTCGTTCGAACCTCTTTAGATCCTTTATCCACCGCCTTCTTATTTTTCTCGTTACCCTGATTAGAGAGATTAATGAATCTTGCCGGATTCAAAGAGTTCGTGCTGACTTTGTTCGTTTTTAACGGAATCTTCGATGGAGATGTTAATCGTTCTTTGCTGGATGTTCTCCCAGACGTAGAAACCTTCTCTTGGTTTTGTTTCTTCGCGTTCCATACGTTCCGCGATGGAGACGGGGTGAATTTCGTTTGTTTCACCGGCGAAGACCTCGTGAATTCTTTAGAGCGATCCCTTTTCGCGAACTGCGGCGTTCTTTCCGGTTTCGTCGGAGTTCCTTGGATTGGGGAGAGCTTGCTTGGTGTTTTTGGTGTTCTCGAAGCTTGCCGGCGACTGGCGAGGTTCGTCACGCTGTTACTGTTTCCGGAGGCGTTCAAACGATTCCTGGAATCTGTGGTGTTTAGACGGGATCGCGATTCTACGCGGCGTACGAGCTTCGGTGAAGAGAGACGTTCCGCGGATTTTGTGAGGGACGTCGAACGTTGACGAGTCGGCTGCGGGATCAGACTTCTCCTTGGGCTGCTGTGCTGCGATACTGAAACTGATAATTGCAATAGACACGATGATTTTGTTGTTTGTTGCACAACAACGAGAAGTAAAAGGAAAATTCGATAAAGAACACTTATGATTCTATAATACATGCGTATAAATAATGACAAAATATTTTTCTTTGTAGAGAAAGTTCTATAAAAAGTTCTATAAATTCTATGCCATCAATATCCCCGTTGTGGACGAAGAAATAAATGGAATGTAAAAGAATAAGGATTATTTGATTTTTTGTTTACAATGAATATTTTGCATCTATTAATTTATAATTGACAAAGGACTATTCAGTATCTCTTTGTTTACGATGAAATTGATCATTCTTTTTAACATATGAGCCGTTATTTTTTAAAGTGGTGTAAGTCCATTTTTCATACAAACGAGATATTTAAGGGAATAAAAAGAGGATATCTATATCTTACTAAAATTATCATTAACTCATTTTTTTCCAAAAATGGACTTCTACCACTTTCAAAAATAACGGCTCGTATTGTTATTTCAAAGAAAGTACAATATTCCAAATTCTGTATAATATACTATAGAGATACTATACTAGTTATTATCTATATGTATTTTCTTTGCAATTAATATTATTCGCTAATAAATATATGCTTCGAAAAGTAATCTGCTTTTAAACAATAATCTATATTCCCATATATGAAATTTGATTAATGTGACCTTTTCTGCTATCTCGTTCTTCGAATGGCAATTTACATTTCTCCGGATTTTCCACTATACTAAGGTGACAACCCTACCTTAATTCCCCTACCCTTTCAACGTCCCAATAAACACCCCAATAAAAATCTTCTTACCTCTTCGATCGATTCTTCCTTTCCTCCTAGGATCCACAGGTTCGGGAGATTGCGGTCTAGATCTGGATCGAGGAGGCGGACCTTTGAAGCCCCGACCTCGAAAGGGAGAAACCCTTCCAGTAGCCAAAGTCGGCGATGGACTTCTCGCTTCCGGGGAAACGGGCCTCGAGTCCGCGATGATCACGAAGCTGGACCGTCGGTGCGCCCTTGAGGAGGACGTGGCGGAGGGCGCGATCTTGTAGGGCTCTGGTGCACGCGGCGGCGGTGGGGGAATCGCATTAGGTGACAGGTAATTCCCATCTGGTGCCGCGAGCACCCTAAACGGAGGCGGTCGTTGAGCATGGCCGTCGTCGAGCCGCCTCATCCTTTCGAGGCCCCGAAGCTGCCAAAATCACCATAGTCCGAGTTTATTGTCGTCCCTTTACGAGGGGTTAACTTTTATCTCTTGTGGCCATTTGGAATTTTATCGGTGCTGTTAATAGGGCTTTTATGGGAAACGGCGGAAGTTATCGTAAAGCGAAACGATGACGTAGCGGCTGGTCTTTGTGTTACGACTTCTTTGTTGAAATTAAGTGGTTTAGATGGAAGGAGATAATAATTAATCCTGAAGAATTTTATATTTTAACAGTGTAAGACTGTGAAACTTTATTCCTCTAATTTTCTAAGTCTTCATCCTTTCTATCATTTTCAATTTGAAATTTATAAGTAGACTGTGAATCTTTATGCCAATTCATTGTTTTATAAACGAAAGTTAAGAAACGGAACGTAAACGGAGATTTGTTTCAACTTTTAAGTGTTACGTGTGCCAACGAGTAATTCACTATTTTTAAATAGGTTGGTGAGAATTTTATTTCGTCCAAAAATGAAGATTTCAAACTGCGATGATCATTGCTTGTCGAAAAGAATGTATAAAATATTATAGCTCAACAGGTTAACATAGGTTATTTTAAATTATATATTAAAATCAGATTCCTTGAGTTTGCAATTTTTCTGTACATATTTTAGAACACGTAAATGAACACTACGGTATAATAATTTATGAAGAAAACACGTAGGTAATTCACGTAAATTTTTGTGTGCCCGATAAAAGAGTTAAGCAAATTATTGAAGATAAATTTGAATACTCACTGTGTACATTATTTAATAACAAATTAATGTTCGGATACAAGTATTACTTAGCAAGAATTTAATAACTACTTCTCGATGGAACCTTCTTCACAGTCACGAAGTCACAACTATACTGAATGAGCTCGCTACTTCAATTCCTTATATTTTCTAATCCCGAAATGTTTACAATTTTCTTATTTGCCTCTAGTATCTAAATATTTTGTACAGGAACAATTTGCTTAAGTATGATTCAGTGATCTTTAAACGGGCCAAGGTACAAACACAAGCTAAACTGTTGTCTCAGCCTTAAAATTTCAACTGTCTGCACTATTTACTATGATACGGTGCTATCGTGTGCTGACGTAAACCAAACTTTCTAGTCCTTTTTACTTTGATAATAGCGACTTTGTGTCTCAAGAATATTCTACGCGACGCGACGCTGAGCACGTTAATAATAACCCAGAACGCGTCTAAGATAATGATGCTCTAAAAGCTCGGAATAAGAGCCTTAAAACTAAATACTTGGATAATGATCGCAATTACGTAGAAGTTGTTTAATTTAGATGATAGCTGCAAAGAAATTCACAAAGTACCTCGAGTCCTTCATGCAGACGACCAGGATGCGGAGGACGCCGAAATCTCTTGTCGCTCTCACCTAAAACAGACAACAATTACATCTAATGAGTGTTAATAATACCAAGTAGCAAGAACAAAAAATTGAAACTAGCCTGGATGAAATTCCACATAATTATAATTCTAGATTCAAATAAGGTAGACGTCCCAATTACTGTCACTTTAAGGTTATCGCGCAACTACATTTAATTATTTTAGAAGTTGTTTAACACCTAATAGTCGTTCAGATTTGGAGCACGACATTAGTTAACATCTCTTTTATATATGATGATTTTTTCTGTATGTTAAATATGATGTATTAATTACTAGTTCATTGAAAATATATAACAAAGTCCAATGTCTCTCGTGCTGTCATTTGGAAAGTTGTCACTTAAATGGAAATGATCCTGACATGCATTAGCACGTATGTTTGTATGGCAGATAAAAGATAAATCGTAAACGGATCGTTTTTACTGCATTAGAAAAATTTCCATACTTTCTACTTACAGTACATTAGTCGCATTTTTATGCTCCAACGACACATTCACCTCCTATTATTTATTTTTAAATATTGAATATAAACACACATGCAACATCCATCTGTGTTGTTACATAAAACTGAAGTACAAATTTAGTATTGAAGTTTTGTTAATTTCGTTTCTTCATACATTCGTTCGCTATTAAATAAACGAATTCAAGTGACAATTATAGGGACACTGACAGTAATTGAGACATCTACCCTATATATATATATATATATATATATATATATATATATATATCTATTATATTAATAGATATATATATATCTAATATATCTAGTATATATTATATATATATACTGTAAATCGGAGTCAAATTAACTTCATTTTTCACTTCATATAATTGAAAAAATAATATATTTAAATAAACCGTTGCTTAATTTTTCCTTTCCATCCTCAATTAACAATAGTTGAAGATGCTACTAGAATTTTTTTCACATTTTCTCAGAGACTTTGACCCACTCAGAAACGCATCAGGTCGATATGGCCAAACCTTCATGAAAACCGCGTAAATCGAGGGACGAGTGTAAACTATATTGCAATATCAAAAAATTCCTCAAAATACCATTCTTAATCTCCGCATTAATAAATCATCGATGAGCGCAGCGATCAAATTAATCTATTATAAATCTATTCTACTACTAAGTTCTACACGGTTACCCAAGAACAATAACGCAACTCTGGCCCCCGGAAGTACGCGCAAAAAGGATTCCCTGAAATATTCAGTCGCTCTCTGCGCGTTTCTAACAAGCCTGGAGCAACGAAGGGCTTTTGCTCGCCGTAGATTCTTCCTTCTCCTTTCTCCGTACCGTTTTCCGCTTAAAGATCAGATTCAAGTGTAGTGTTGCAATTAGCGAGGCTGCATATAACATCCGTGATTATTCGTTGACTGTTGCAATTACTCACTCTAGTTGTAGCGGGTGCCGGCGAGCGGACACACCAGCCTCTACGTATTTTATTCACGCTCTCATAGACGGGAATGCTTGACTAGGATCGCGTCGCGGTCTCGCTAGCTTCGCAATGCTTATTACCGCGGTACCGTGACGCTGCTGAACTACATTCTCCGTATATTCCGAACGGTCTTCGTATTCTATTTGGTTGGTATTCTTATTGCTTGGATTCGTTGATGATCCAACCGGCAAAAGAAGATTGATAAATGAAGGTCGCTGTTGGCGAATGAAGATTCTTCGTTGCGAAGAAGTATTTCTGAGAAAGTTAAATCTGGCAGATCTCTTCCTTTGTTCCTCCCCTTTTTGATTCAGATAAGCCGTTCTTGTATTTTATATATTACTATATGCATCCTTTTTTTATCATGATCCAACTGGGAAAAGAAGATTGATAAATGAAGATCGCTGGTGAATGTAGAATTTTTTTTTAAGGTGTTCATGTTAGCAGATCTGTTCCTTTCTTCCTCTTCTTTTTAATTAAAATGAGTGGCTCTTGTATTTTATGTATTAATATATGCATCCTTTTTTTTATGATGATCCAACTGGCAAAAGAAAATTGATAAATGAAGATCGTTGGTGAATGAAGAAGTTTCGTTGCTGAGGAATACTTCTGAGAGAGTTAATTTTAGTAAACTTGTTCCTTTCTTCCTCTCCTTTTTAACTCAAATAAGCCGTTCTTGTATTTTGTATATTATTATAAGCATTTTCTTTAACATCTCCGTATTCTATTTAGTCCTTATTTTTATTGCTTGGAGTCGTTGATGAACCAGCGAAAGAAGATTGATAAATGGAGATCGCTGATGAATGAAGAAGTTTCGTTGCTGAGGAATACTTCTGAGATAGTTAATTTTAGTAAACTTCTTCCTTTCTTCCTCTCCTTTTTAATTCAAATAAGCCGTTCTTGTATTTTGTATATTATTATAAGCATTTTCTTTAACATCTCCGTATTCTATTTAGTCCTTATTTTTATTGCTTGGAGTCGTTGATGAACCAGCGAAAGAAGATTGATAAATGGAGATCGCTGATGAATAAAGAATCTTCGTTGCAGAGGAATACTTCTGATTGTGAGAGAGTTAATTTTAATAAACTTCTTCCTTTCTTCCTCTTCTTTTTAATTAGAATAAGCCGCTCTTGTATTTTGTATATTATTATATTTGTATATTATTATATATTTACGTTAAGTTTCTGCATATCAATTTTTAATATTGATCGTATCCTATTTTTCACTTACATTTTAAGAATTTCTTTCCCTTCCAGCAACTTCACTTTTTGTCTGAAAAATATTTGCCATCGTTATTATACTTTCCCTATTTTTACTTGAAAGTTTGTAGATAATTGACACCATTTTCTCTCTACAAGTGAATTTCTATTTTTTATCATGGATCGAATGAATTTATATCACTTATATTTTACTATTTTTCCTTTCTTCGTGGATTCTTTACCCTATTTAATTATGGTCCCTTTCGTGACTAAATTAATTTTTAATAAAAACTATTCTGTTACAATCTGGTACACCTACTATTAAGTCTGTAATAGGTGCTAAATTGTGATTAATTATTAAGTATTCAAGTGGGACGTGTGCATCTAATTAGTCACGGAACGGTTAAATTTCTTCTCCGAAAGACTTTTATCTAACTAGAAATAAATCTTCGTGATTCTTTATTTATTAATTATTAGAAGTCTCTATTCTGACTTATTCATAATATTTTCTATTTTTTTGATAACCATCGAACAACATAAGAGAAATTCACTCGCCATTGTGCATTGCGCAGCCCGTAAAAAATGATTCTAATTTTAAGCAGCCCACTTTGTGCTTCAATCTTGCGGCTATTGATATGCGTGTTATAAACGAGCGGTTTTATGGTCCGAACGTGTTACATTTTCAACGTAGATAATTGTGAGTTGAAGTGTATTAAAAAATAGGTCAACGAAATCATACGAAGCAGTCGTACGGTGTGTTTATTATCGCAATAAATATTCTTATATTTATGCCATTGCGTTTTTTACATTCGTTCTATTACAACTAACCGCATTAAGTAAAACACCGTGTGCATTCGCTATCTTTGAAACCACACAATTTCCTCACATATTAACATTAACATCCGCAATCAGTAATTCCACTTTATTATTACGGCTGCCTTATCGTAACGCGAATCTACATGAAATTTTTATTTCAATCGCTATTTTGTTCCACCAGAGACACACTGTAGTCCTTTCAAAATTTTAATGACTCCCAAGTTTCGAATATCTTAACGCCATTCTAATTTCTACTTTTTTCTCCAAGATTCCAACGTCAAATTTAACGACACTATATCAATATAATTTAATTATTCATTTTACAATAATATTAAGTACACTAAAAATTCCAACGTCAAATTTGGTGACACCATATTTATATAACTTAATTATTAAATTTACAATAGGTTTAAGTGCACTAAGAATTCCAACATCAAATTTGACGACATCATACTCCTATAATTTAATTGTTAACTTTATAATTAAGTGCACTAAGATTTATTAACCCCTTGCCTTACGAATTGTTTAGAGATCATACATTATAGCATTAGTATTATAACACTGTATTATATGCAAAACACCGAAATGTTAAACGTAATTTATACTTGATAACCGTGAATCTTGTAGACTGAAATTATTGTCAGAATTAAAATGAAAGTTTATTGCAAATGCAATGACTCGTAATTAAAAGGCAAGTGATCAAGAAACAATAAAATCCATTAAAGAAATTAATAATCACATATGTAAATAAAGATGAGTCAGCGATTCAGATGTCATGCAAATCCCATCTCCTTCAAATTAACTTGCAACATTTACTGATACGATATCGTGCACGGTTCAATTAATTTTGCAATAGTGCTCCTACATTGACATTCACATAAAGAACTTGTAATAATAATCACAAGAATAACGATGAAGCGACGATTCAGATATCAAACAGATTCCATTCTCTTCAAACTTACTTGTAACATTTAATTAATTATTTAATGGTGCTTATACATTGACAATTATTATTAATAATCGTCACAATAATAGTTCATGATAATAATCACAGGAATATCGATGAAACAACTATTCAAATATCATCCGACTTCTATTTTTTTCAACTTGACTTGCAATATTTTGCTAACGCGATGTGCACGATTTAATTAATGATGTAATGGTGCTTGTACAGTGACAATTATTAATAATCGTCGCAGAATGAATTCATAATGATAATAATCACTGGAATAACGGTGATTTAGACGCCATCCGCAGACGATACCAATGCACCGCGTCGTTCTCCATGATGGTGGTTCCCGAAGAATCTGCATAGTGTCCAATGACATTCCTCGAATCGCCACCAGACACGCTGATTAACATGAAGAATCGAGCGCGAACGAAGCAAGAACGACCTTGTGGCCGAAATGTAATTCACGATAGCTCGTGTCGGCGACGCGTTGATTTATGGTAACCGCTTGTATCGAATTAATGGACAGCCCAATGGAGGCGCGATTTGCGAGCTGCGAAACCCGTACGAGTACGTTTCCCGAGAATTATTGTACGCTTTCTAGAAATCTGCCTCCCGTGAATCGCTAGAGCTATCTCCGAGCAACCGCTCTTCTTTTACTCCAACCACCGGTGATGTGAAAGAACATCGTGGAAGGGGAAACCCACCATTTTTTTTTCTCCAACAAGAAAATTGTACAATCTATCCACAAAAAGTTGCTCCTATTTTTATCGTGACAAAAATTCTGTTTCTTCTTATCAAAGAAATTTGTTTTTAGCATAAAACAAGTTCCTATCTTCTTTATGGAAGAAATTCTTATCATAGAAGTTTGACTTTTAACATGAGAGAAGCTCCGATTTTCTTTGTGGAAAATGTTCTGATTCTGTTTAACAAAGAAGTTTGATTTTTAACATAAAATAAGTTCCTATCTTCTTTGTAAAATAAATTCTGATTCTTCTTTATGATATTTTAGTTAGTAATTTAGAAGGTACTTTCTAAATTATTTGTAAAATATTAATCAATTTTAATGTTTATGGAAATAATCCTGTCTGTATTATTTCCTTCTTTTATTCTACGAAACACGCATTATGCTACGATAGCTGATCAAAATTTGATACAATATTAAAGATGTTTGATTTTCAGCACGATGAAGAGTTCCTATTTTTCTTATAAAAAGAAATTCGAGTTTTCTTACCAAAAAAAGTTGCTATTTTACGTCGTGGAAGTAATTCCGATTCTTCTCTTCTTATAGAAAAAAAAATCGATACCGTTTGCGTTTGATATCTAGCTAAAGAAGTATTCAAGAATAAGAAAAATTGTATCGATGTAACTGTTAGACGCGTGAAACAGAAGAAATCGTTGGACCGAAGTAACGCGTCGTAAAGCACTGTCGGAGTGGTCGAGAAGCATTGATGAAACAAGATGGTTTCCGGTAATTAGGTTGCTTAAATTGTTAATGGGAAATCCGCTGGAGGCATCTGGATGCTCCAACTAGGACAAGCGTAGAAAAATATGCGAGTACATAAAACGGTTCATACATAAAACAGATCTGCGAAAAATGTTTTAGCTAAGAACCTTTTCAGAAACGGTTTTAAAGCACAGTTTAGAAACGGTTTCTCGTATCTTGTTCTTTTTCCTCTCTACGCGCATCGGATTATGTTATGAAAATATATGAGGAATTAAATGGAACTAATATATGGAATGAATTATAAATATGATTGCAATTACGGGGTATGTTAATGGAATATTATTGGAGTGTTACATATTCGTCCCATTTTATTAGTTAAAAACCGTTAACGGTGTTTGACGAGTATACTCGTCAGAATGAAATGATCACTATTTATACTAATGAAGAGTAAATCCTGTGAATAGAAATTGTCAAGAATCAAAACACCACGGTTAAAAAATTAAAAGCTTCACAACTTTTAACACTGCTTATACAAATAATTTTGGATACAAATTTTATTATTTATGTATGTATACTTATGCAAATAGATAGACATTTTGGAAACAAAATTCCACTGTCAAAGGGTTAAGATCATTTATTTGCAGATTCAGAAGTAAACTTTCTTTGAGGTGTGTATCATTTTACCTTCGTGTCCTAAGTTTGAATGTTATGAAATAAAATTGTAAATAACTTTTGCTGTCGTTTGCATATTTCGTACACTTTTCCATACTTCATGCATTCTTTGTTTTTTTTTGCATATTTAACGTTCCCATAAATGCATCAAAATCCACAGTTTAACAATGGCTTTCTGCTCCGCTAAGGTAAAAGAAAATTGATATTAAAAAAAAGTCCTAGGAAAGGGGGAGGGATTTATGTAACAACCCAATAGTGTGTGTATCGTGTTGAATATTACATGCGTTTCTGAGAATCGTTGGAAAAGATTCATTTGTAACCTTGACATCGTGAAAACTACACACATGAGATAATGCAGGGGCAAACGACATGATAGACGATTTTCAAAGTGCATTCGTATGCGGCGTGCACTCTATCTAATTGCAATCGAGAATCGAAAATGCGGCGAAAGCGTGCGGAGTCGAATACTGTACTGAAATTTTACGAAACTCTCTACTGGAATTTCTTATCAAAGGATTGCAGATTTTTATGCATTTATGGGAAAGTTAAATGTATGTAAAAAAACAAAGAATGCACGAAACATGGAAAAGTGTACGAAATATGCAACATAGAGTAAAAGTTATACTACTTCTTGTGCTACAATTATTTTATTATCTACATATGTATGTTTGCATTAGCTGATAATATAATAAAATATACCAAACACTCATTTTAAAGTACAAATGTGTCGGTAATTATAAAATTGATGTTTCTCGAAAGCTAAAAGATTACAAAATCTCACTCATTTTGTGTTGCATTGATTTATATCACAAAAATAAATTACATTGACAAATTGATAAATAGTATATCACAACGTCTGAAAGCGGAAATTCTAGAAAAAGACAATAACACTAAATACTAATTTTTAACCCTTTGCGGATGGGTGTCGCAAATAGCCGCCTAATTTTTCGCAATTTTTCAGATACATGCCAATTTTTAAAGCAAGAAATTCAAATTAATATTATTAATAGTTGCTGCTGTAAACAACTCAAGTAGAATTCTTTAAGTCTTGCCCTTAAAGGGTTGATAATTGAAAGAAATTTCATTAAATATTATTTTGTTCCATCCACATTTTAATCGCAATGGAAAAAATCCTGCAACCTATTTTCCACCACCCAACACGGGAAAAATATACCATTATCCCATAAACGCCATCAATCTTCCAATTATCTACATACGTTCCATCTCTGACGGTAAAAAAGCAAAAGAAAATAAAGTTGGTCACCGATTGCTCAATCAATTACCTCCACAACTAGCTCTGCGGTTTCTAAACAACAAGAAGTGGTCTCTGCGCTTGGATTCGCCTCAATTTCGCGGCAACTTAACGCTCGTCGGCCTAATGAGGCTCGTTAAACCAGATCCAAGCGAAACACCTCCCATGATCGACGTTATAAATAACGATTTAGCGGTGATGAGGCGCGGCAAAGCGACGGATGTCACTTTTAATTAGCATCCGTTGCGCAATCTTTCAATTAAAACGCCACTTTCTTCCGCGCTGCCGGCTTTTCTTCTTTCCTCGTGTTTAAAATTGACGCGTCGCGAAACGACGTCGAGTTTATTGACTAGTAATACAGGAGAGGATATAGTTATATTAATATTGAATATAAAAATATCTTGAACGAAATATTCTTTTATATAGAATTTATATAGGTTGTCCGGAAAGTTCGTGCCGCGTTATATTTATGTTTTTTGAAATATCCAACGCATAGATCTGAATGTACCGTAGTTTAGCTGTCCGAGATCAGTTTAAGTAAGGCCTTTGGGATAGCAAAATGCTTCTATTGTAACTACAAAGCTAACTATAAAAATATAAACACAATCACGTAAAAGCTTCCATAAACAATTGGCTTTGAGAAATTTTTTAAAATTCGGTTCCGCGGTTGAAAAGTCTGAGAAAATTTCAAGATGTATATGTCAGTGGATAAAGCATCTCCGATTTTTCTTACAACCTTTTATACGATAGATCAAAGAAAATGGAGCGTAAACTGTAAATTACGTTTCTGCCCTGTAACTACTCTAATAATAGAGTGTAAAGGTTGAAACTTACCAAAAATGTTTTATTCGGAAGACTTATTTATTAACACGTCACAAATTGGATTTCATTTAAGGTACTCTTACGATGCTTATTCGAATATACCTTTTTAATAGAAAATTCTCCACCAACTTTCCGGACAACCCACTAACAAATCATCGAACCGTTAACGAGAATGGAAAACGTTGGAATCGGCTACCAGCAAGGGGTCAACGACCCCTCGTAACTCCCTGTACGTGTATACCTGTGTATTCCGTCAGCCAAGGAAGTTCCGCGCGGCGTAACGATCATGTAACAGCCGATTATTTCACGGGGCAGTCGAGCAAGGACCGTCGAATTAATTGTTACGCGGATACCAATAACTTTACGGTCCGTTCTTCCCGAAAACGTTTACATCGCCGCATCATTGTTCTCCGGGTGTATTATGTTGTAACATTTTGTTAACCCCTTGCTCTACGACATTCTCAGCAGTTGCACATGGTAACAAATGCTGTCATAATTCAGTAAACGCGATACGTTTACTATATATTTTATATATGTTACATAAACGTATAGGCTATATCGCGTAGGGTAAATGTCCCAGTTACTGTCAGTGTCCCTACAACAGACACTTTAGTTATTTTCATTAATGGCAAAGTAATGTGCGAAGAATCGTAAATAATGAAATTTTTATATTAAATTTGGAGTTCGGTTTACGTAACAACGCATAGACATTGTATATCCATTTTTCGCTTAATATTTAAAAATAAATATTATGTGGTACATGTGCTGTTGAATATTAAAACGTGACCAATGTAGTTATAAAGTATGGCACGTGTCATAATTCAGTAAAGGCGATACGTTTACTATATTATTTATATCTGTTACATAAACTAAGTTGCTAATATATGTAAAACGTGTCTCTACATTTAAATGAGAATTTTCCAAGTAACAGTAATAGGGACATTGGACTTTGTTGTACATTTTCAATGAATTAGTAATTAATTCATTATATTCAACATATAAAAAAATGTTCATAAATAAAAGAGATGTTGAACACTACTATGTTCCAAACCTGAACAATATTATGCTCCAAACTATTTAGGTTAAATAATTTTTAAGATAGTTAAACAACGTTACGCGATCACATTAAAGTGGAAGTGATTGGTACATCTACCCTATACGTAATAATTAAATGTCAGTAGAAATAGTGTTTGGAGCCACGAAGAATTTTCGCGGTGGCGAAATTACAGTTCAACGCATTACTTCATTAAAGTGGCCGCAACGGCAAAGTACGAAAGCTACCATAACACCGAACAGCTATTAAAGTCGATCCACAATTGCGGGTTAATCTGTAACGATAAATTTCGATGTACTTGAAATTACACGTTACGTAGTACCCCTTTAATTTCGGATTTTTTATTTTTCACCACACGGAAACGATCAGACGTACTAGTATAGTCTACTTTCTCGCGCCGCAAACTTCTCGCGTGCTACTTCGTGTCGTTGCTTTAATTCAAACGGGTCTCACCAACCCGTTCTAAGCATTGTGTTCCTTGACAATTGTCATCGATCAAAAGTGAGAATACAAGCGTGTGCATGCATATTAATCCTATGGTACCGCGGACACGACAAAAAGCAATGTATTAAATAGTGTTATCATTCTTATACCCCAAAAAACCTTTTACTTAAAACGTTACGAAGCGAATAATCGCGCTCACACCTAAACTTCCGGGTCCGTCAGAAATCATCGATACAGATTTACTCGACACTCTTTCTACGAAAATGTTTCATTAACTTTGGATTTGTCTGACAACAGTTTTAACCGACGACACTATTGTTTCACTCACCACCTTTAAGAATCAAGTTTCTCGAACAGTTTAATCAATTCTATATTATTTTGTACTATCATTTGTTAAATAATCCCTTTCCTACTTCTGACCTCAAGCGATGTGAATATATATTCTAATGGGTATATCCCGTAAATTAAATAAACCGAACTAAACTATCAACCCTCTGAGTGCTAAGTAATTTTGGAAAGTCGACGAATTTCTGGATTTATTTTATGGACGATATGTATACACGATCTTTAACCATTTCGCTACGGCGAAGTTTGCCGTCAAAGTGCCAAAGTTGCGCAGGACAATTCTGTCGCAAGTTTACAGTGTAACATTTATTTGCAAATTGTTAATCTTTTAATCAATTAATAATTGACGAATACTAAATTAACTACAAGCTACTTATCGATTAATACTGTCGTCGATTAAAATTGTTATCGGGCGAATCTGGAGATTTCATTGATCGCCGTTCAAAGCGAAACGATTGCAACTCCTTTCTAAAACGTTAGACCTCAAAATTATACGATGGAAGTCTAGTAATTCTTAATTATACAATTGAAGACTAGCAACGTGCAATTACACTCTATAATTATTATTTACATTTCATTGTAGCGTAAAAGAGTACAGTAAAATAGAGGCGACTTATCGCTCGGTCAAGGAAGAAAGAAATTCCGTAGGATTTTTCCTGACTAAGTGGAACAGTCGGAGTTTTATCGATCTGATTCAAATCCGTCCACGAAGACCGCCACGCGGGAGGCGCGTAACTTTTCCTTCTTCTTTCAAGATAAATCGGACACACACATTTCTCGTTCGACTTCCACGCTACGATTTTGACCGATCGTACATCGTAAACAAATAATGAACGCAAGCCAAGGTATATAGCTGTTATAATAATCACCCCTCTACAGATGTTATCCGCGTAGACCAAAAAAAGGCATGACCCATGAAATTTCAAGTACGACCTCGTGCACTAGTCACGAGAGCTACGCGCCCCATGCGAATTCCACCAATGCGTCAGAAATTCAAAACATTTACACCAGTTGCCGAAGAGCAGCACCCTACCGAGAAACCCTGATTTAACGCGGGACCAAGAACAACAAGCGATCACAATTTAACTGGAATGGAATTCCCAAAAAGTATTTATTAAACAAGACGGGGAGAGAAACACAAACGATGTCAAGTTTCGATATTCCAGTGCATCGAAAAGCTTTACGAGATCTCGGTTTGGTCTCTGGTTAACTTCAGTTGGAAACGAACAATATACAATCGTAAATTAACTATTAGGTGTATTAAGAAATAATCCACGTTTTTGGTAAATTCATATTTTCCCCCTTTAAAGAGAATCAATTAACCCTTTGTCCGACGATTATTTTATTACTCACGTATGCATTAATTGACCACTGATTACATATCACGTCACGTACAAATCGTTTTGAATACTGCGAGCAATATTTGTTTAATAATTTCAAATCTTGTAACGCAAAGCCAAAATTGGGGTTCGAGTTTAATTTCACTCTCAATATTATGCATTCTTGCTAAGTTTGTGCCATAATTCGTAACACGAGTGTGACTCGTTATTGTAGAGCAAAGGGTTAAATATGATTGCTTAGGAGATTTTTCATACTAGCTACGAATTCCTGTTCGAAAGAATGCTTTGTCTTTTGGTAAAACAATCCTTAACTGGTATGGTAGTTTTTTTATCACATGTACTATGTGGTGGGGTCTATAATTATTTAAATATTTCTTGGCATTTTTAAAAAAATAATATCTGATGTTATGAATTACTCCTATTAATTTATTAATAATTTATTTATTTATTAATTAATAATTTATTTCTACACATTTAACTTTCCCATAAATGCATAAAAATCCTCGATCCAGTGATAACAAAATTCACCCCACCTTATGAGGTACGGTTTAGAAATAGTGGGTTACTTATTTGACACACCTAATAAAACAGTAAACAGTATTCCCAAAAAGAACTCCTCAACAAAAAGAAAATTCCGAACTCCTATACACTTCGTTTAATCGAAAACAATTCACCAGCTTCCAAATATCCAAAGTAGTTTCAACCACCCCCTTCTTGCGTAAAATCCAAAAACACTTTCCAAGCAATCCCACTTTGCCAACATTCACAATATTCCACCTTATTTATCCTGCACCCGCTTCAAACTACCTCGAAGAGCTTGAAATAGCTTCAAACACTTCCAAACGCATTTCGTTAGCCATAAATATTCACAAATTAGTTTCGGTTAGTTCGGCTGGACCAAAGGAAGTCCGACGAAAGTGTATTGCGGGAAAAGACGCGTCTTACCTGGCTAGCAGGTGGACAGCGAAGCGGAGTGGCCGGGCAGGGTGCATTTACGAGGATGCAAGCCACAAGAAAGCGTCGCTAGTCGGCATCGACGTGCCGCGGCGTCGATCCGCGTCTTCGCGTGAGCACGAACGCGTCCTTACTGCCGTGGGGTTGCCCGGCTTCACTGTTCGGCGAGAAAGCGACGGTACAAGTTGGTCACTCGGGAGGCGCTGGCGCGATGACCAGCCGTCGGGGAAACGTGTGGCCGCTTATCAGCCGATTTAGACATCCTGGATTTAAATAGGAGATTGCGGAATCGCGGTCAAAACTGAGAGCTCGCTGCGTGCACCGCCATTGACTAAGAACAGGATAGACTACCCATTTACAGGAAACATCGTAACGTGCGTACCTGGCCAGACTAGGACCAAAATGGAAGAAAATTGTACAAAAGTTTTTTGCCGAATCTAATGAAGTAGTAGAAAATAAAGGAGAGTCTAAAATTCGAAATACACATAGTAGAGGTAAACGATACAGTTATTGGCCACCTACCTTGCTAATTAAGCCCTTTGTAACAACAGAAAGATATTAAGAAACAATTTATTTGGTGCCATTTCTGGGGACACATTTAAATTTTTTGTACTTTTTCGCTTTAGATGCAATTAATATTTCGTTGCTTACTCTATATTATGATTATATATTGTAAATGGATAGATCGACTCATTAGTTATTGCTATACTACAATTAAAAACAAAACTTATATTGGTTTTATTCCAAAATTCTTCCTCATAAACGTTGCGCAAGTTACGTAGCATATGATGTCCAATTTTTTTCATAGATATGGGTTAGTACACACGCAACTTGTTTGAATAAATTGCAATGCATTGTATAACTTTTACATGTACGATGAATCGTTAACCATCATTCGAATCGCTTCGTTAATCACTGTATATTAGTTACCTAAAAAATTACCCAATCTCCCCTTCTTCCAAAATGAACAAAGCTACATTAATTCGCTGTGTACCTCAACTTGGAATTCAAAGCAAATGGGACTGAGCATAAAAGTAGGATCGTTCCCAATTTCCTTACATAATATCGATCCTCGACTCGAACAAAGCGCACGTCCATCAACGCATAGAATCGCGTACACTGTGAAAAAAGTGTTACAACACTTACGAATAATCGAGTGTATCATTAGGATACGCATTACACGAGAGTATTCTATAACACGTCGAGGCAGGCGAGGCCGTTCATTCATTCATTTGGTGGAGCTAGGTCTGCTAGATCCAAATTATTGGAACATTAGCTTGATTGAAGTGAGCTGGGCTCGGCCCGATCGTACGATCGATTTTATGCGCGTGTATGTTTTCTGCAACGCTTGAAACTTGCGGCAACGATTGCGCCAAATTAACACCGCTAAATTTACATACAAATCAACAGACAAAATTAATACATCCACTGTGATTCGAATTTTACAGCTGATTCGGTTATATTAGGTATTCCATAATTGTTCAAAATTAACTATAAAATAAAGAGAAATTTATTCCAACTTTAGCTTTAACGTTGATAAAAAGACGATACGTTAATAAAGTTATGGAATATTAATTTCAGAATTTAACACTTGATGTGGTCGTCTTAGGTATCCATAATTATTGAACATTAACTATAAAAATTATTCGAAGTCTAGTTTTGACATTGATCAAAAGGCTACGATAATAAAATTATGGAATATTAATTTCAGATACGTATTTAATATAATTGAAGGATGTATTTAATAAATGGTATCACTAATCGTAAGATTTTATGATTTGGCAAACGCTGTTCTTGTCATGAGCTCTTCAATTGTACTTGAATAAAACTCAAAGTTTTTACGTTCGGCCCTTTGTTTGGATGTGAAGACGATGCTTTTTCGGTGACAAAATCGACGGACCTCCTTTTAAACACTTTATTCGATCGTATATGTACAGTTTACATAATTATCGTCGCCTTACAAATGGTACAACCGGTTTCGAGTTAAACAAGTAACTGCTTACTATGAGAAGTTATTCCGTGCGAAATCCAAAGCGATCACAATCCATTTCAGCCAAAATCTCAGCCGAGATTCATTCGATCCTTTAACGCCAAACCTAGTGCTTCATCTTTCTACTGTGGTCCTCTTCTTTATCCGGTCTTTTCTTCTAAATTAAGACTTCTAAAAAATGTAAGACGAGGTAGTTAAGAAAATCGGAGATATTCCTTTTCTTCTTCGAACTTGTTTCGCTGTCGACACACGCGGTGTTGTGTCATCCACGGAATGAATCGTGGTGAAACATACACACGCGCTCATGCGAGCAAAACCGCAAAGAACGGTGCAATCTTGACCAGGTGAATCGATAAAGCTCAGTGAACCTCTGCTTTTTTGGCCAACTTCTCCGCTTAAATCTGCTTGCGAAACTTTTTCTCATTTCTTTAACATTCCATTTATCGATGGCTCTTCGTAGAAGTGGATAAACTGACTTCTATTACAAACTTCTAAAGCTCTATACACGTTGATTGATACCAAAAAAGGGTAATTCAGGAATTTGTCAAGCGAGTAAAACAAATTGAAGAACGATCATATCACGATTTCCCCCTTTTTTTTACAAGATAAATAAAGGCTGCGCAAATTAATTTCAAGAGATGAAGAGTATAAGGGATGCTTCGTAAACTTAATTCGAGCACAGATTTTTACTTAGCTTCCCGAAGAAACTACAATGAAGGATTTACAATAAGCTGTATTTATGTACTAAATGAAAAGTAGGATTTTTATATCGAGCAGTTTATTCCTTTGCTGGGCATACGAACAGCAACTACGCTAGATGTCTGCACAGTGAACGTGTCAATGAACACAGTGAAAGGATTAAAAAATTCCCTGAAGTACCATTTTTTTGTTTCTCGTTAATATTCCTTATATTAATATTGTTTTTAGCAATTCGCTAGGCGCAATGTTGAAAAGACGTTGTTGTTTCGGACGAGGAAAATTGAAACCGATGGAAATACACTTGGCGACGTGTTCTCAATCGATATTTTTCATTGCTCTTTGTATATTCAGAACTCGAGCACCGATATACCGGTGATTCATGCACCCTCCTTAATTAATGGTCGTTAAAACGTGTTGCGCTTAACGAGTCGCGATAAAAATCAATCGGTTTCGTGAAAACGCGCCGAGTTTCCTTTGAATTTCATCACTACCTCCCCTTATCTGCACAAGTGAACAGCAGTGGTGTCAAAGTCGTATATCGAACGACGAGCCAGCGAAAACAGTTTTCTAAAATCGGTGTAGCCCCCAGATAATTTAGACATTCTTTACAATTAGGGTAATTGTACCAATAGATGGACATATTAACCCTTTGGCATATAATAACGAGTCACACTCGTTCCATGAATTATGCCACAGATTCAACAAAAACGCCTATTATTCCGTAGGAAATTTAACCCTTTGCACTCCGTTATCGCCACTCCGGAGGCACGCACAAATTTCCCCAAAAATCAAAGTTGAAGATTTTTATTTATTGTCGCCCTTCCGGAGTATGGAACACTTAAATTCTTCAAAAAGCCATAAAAGTATGTTAGAATTACTTTAAAATAGTTGCGGTGTACAGAGAGTTAATTTGAACTCTAATTTTAGCTTTGTACTACAAGATCGAAAATTGTTAAATAAAAATTACCTATAATAATTAAAAGTTTTTTACATGATGGGATATAAAAATAGTGATCGACTGACGCGAGTCTAACAAGGGAAGTTCAGTACCTCGAAAAATCCTATTTTTTTGAAACTTTGCAGGTTTGTAGGGGACCTCAAGGGAAGTATAGCGCATTTTTTTTGGCCCAATTTCAGTTCTTCAGGGTGAAAACACCCCCTGAAGGTAGATAGGTATTTCCATATTTTCCTGTATATCTTTAAAACTATCGTAGATATAAAAAAATGGTTATGATAAACATTGAATGGTTTTTAATGCTTTATAACACAAGGCAATTAAATTGATAAAAATTCTTTGTTTAAATAAAAAAATTCCCCCCACTATTGTTATTTTGAAAAATTTTGAATTCTCTGTCACGTCAAAAAATACGTAGAACCTCATTATAAATGCAGATATGTATGCTAAATTTGTCGAAGAAAGTGGTATTTAAATAATTTTAACCGATATGTGCGGAAAACCTGCATTGCTGCGATGTGCCTGGTGTAAAAAGTATCTCTGTTTCGAACACTTTTTTGATCAATATCATTTTTGCAGCGAATACGAACCATAAAAAATAAATGCTTATAGAACGATAAAAAAATACAACAATGTATATGCGTGCGAAAGTATGTATGTGTGTATTGTACACATATGATAGGATATATTACATATGTATATTATACTCTATTAACACTCTCCACAATACTAATTGTAATACATTCTTATATCCTGCTAACCAAAAATAAAATTGAACAAAATCATATTAAAGTTCACAAATTTAGCATTGTTCAAATACCATAATTAAGAGGATAAGTGGCTACTGAAATAAAAATTGTTTTTTTGTTATTTCAAGTTAAAATAATATTAAAATGATTTAAACATTTTTCGTATAAATATTCTTGATTCGTATGTAGTGATGTAGTTGTAATTGAAGAAAAAGGAAATAAAATTGTAAAGGAAAAGTGAGGTCGAGCTGGATTTGAACCTGCGACAAAAGAGTATCGTAGCGGTTCCACAACTACGCCTCCTACCGACTCGACTACCGTCACACGGTACTTCATTCAATTTTATGGTATATACCGGACATATTTTTAATTTATCTGATTAGCTTACTTATTTTTATTTATGTACCATTCTTATGAATTGGGAAATACTGAAGAACACTTAATCTGCTCACTCTATACAAGAAATATTAAAATTTCAATTATAAGCGGTTAAAATTATTTAAATACCACTTTCTTCGCCAAATTTAGCATACATATCTGCATTTATGAGGTTCTACGTATTTTTTGACGTGACAGAGAATTCAAAATTTTTCAAAATAACAATAGTGGAGGGAATTTTTTTATTTAAACAAAGAATTTTTATCAATTTAATTGCCTCGTGTTATAAAGCATTAAAAACCATTCAATGTTTATCATAACCATTTTTTTTATATCTACGATAGTTTTAAAGATATACAGGGAAATATGGAAATACCTATCTACCTTCAGGGGGTGTTTTCACCCTGAAGAACTAAAATTGGGCCAAAAAAAAAATTGCGCTATACTTCCCTTGAGGTCCCCTACAAACATGCAAAGTTTAAAAAAAATCGGATCTTTCGGGTTACCGAACTTCCCTTGTAAGTAACTAATGAAATAATGGTAGGGCAAGAGGTTAAGATCTGTTCGAATAACATGGTACCGATGTAAATCATATAGGTGGTTCATGTACTGGGTCAGATCTTAACGTTTCCAGCTACTGGCACAATTACTTTAGGGCTGTCACGTATATACGAGCCACCCATATGCAAGCTTTAGAGAGTCTGCTCCCAATTCCCCTCAAAAAAGTTAATGAATTTCAATCTGGAAATCAGGAATTAATATGTATTGTATAAATAACTGGCGTCAATACAACGAGAAAGGAAAAGAAAATGTAATAATACAGTGATGTGCTAATGAGATAAACGTCAACAAATTTAAATCCATAGATATGCAACTTTTTAAGTCGCATGGCATTATAGAGGGTTAAATTTCGCACTTTGATGGTCGGGTTAAATGTAATTCTTAAAATAACCATTCGAAACATTTGCTATTTTACACGATCGAAAATTAAATTCGAAATTTATGATGTTTCCTATAAATTAACGGTCTATTCTGTACTTCGTCAATGGTACAACGCAGAAAATGATTCTGTACATGTCAACGTTAATGTATATACTTAAATGAAATTCATTATCAATTTAGCGGCTGTTTTTATTAAAAAAATGACGCCCCTTTAATGACCCACCCTTGCGCAGTGAACAAATTGCCCACCGATCCGCAGCGGTCCTGTTTACGATATACGTTTATAGTTTGCAACGTTCTAAAAATGTATTTTGTAATTTTTTTAAATTTCATTCTCTTGTTTTAACCCTTTGAGCGCCATGAACCAGTTTTAAATATAATACGTAGAGTTTACAAATTCGAGTCTTTCAACACAACAAATAATTAGTGTAAAATGTTCACCGAATATGAATTTAGTAGCATCGTAATGATTGACCCCTCAAAGACTGTGTCCGTTCAATGTACGGACTCTAGTTTCTTTTTATTACTAATATAAAACCATTAATATTTATTTGGAACAGGCAGAAGTATTTAATAGCGATTATACAACGCGTTATTAGGTTTCGCATTTTATAAGTAGAGAACTAAATTAGTAGCATAACGTAGTAAATTTGTTAAAATGTAGAAATTTGCTCTAGTTATACGAGCGTATTAGAAAACCACACCATCTCTGATGGGTTAATAATTGATAAAAATCACAATATTGATATTAAATATCATGTATGCCCGTGATCCATGAAAATACATCTAGGAACGCGCTAATCTCCTCAAATTACTTGGCGTTCAAAGGGTTAATAGAATGAACTTCATTCTTCGGCCCGAGGTTCGCAATCTAAGATTTTGCTTAACACCACAGCTGTACAGCCTAAAAATACGCAATCCTTCCGACGCGTTTCCCTTCCACGCGATAGATTTTCGCTTTTCTTCCTGCTGGATGCTTCTCGGTGTACGTATAATAATACTTATTTACATTTTGTTCATAAATCTGCAACGTTAACGTGTTCTCCACGATAATTTGTTCGACTGAATGCTCGGTAAATGCATATCTTCGGATCGCTGCGTCTATTTTCTATTCCACACGCAGGAGATTCTGTTTCTCCTTTTTTTATTTCACGAAAAAATTGGGAAGGAATAATTGTTGTTCCGCAGTTGTTTATTTATAAGATTTTCTTGTCGCCGTGAAACGCAATATGGTACTATCTTATTTCGATTAAACGTACTGAACCGTACTGGCAATTTTATTCAACCGTTTTTCGCTGCGAGGAAAATCATTAAGATGTGCCATTAATTATTAAAGTGGCTCTGTTTGTCTCTTTGTAAAGCCACTATTGATTAAAATTATTTTTTTTTTCGTTTTTTTTTTTTGGAAGTTATATTTGCGATACTGATCAATGATTATTCGTGTAATAATTCGTGAAAGTACAGTATAGGGAATAATTTGGTAATTCTTTTTATTGGCATAGAAGAACGCTAAAATACTCCCGTAAAATGAGTAACAGTTTTACATCTTTTCTGTCCCTCTGCTGCAGGACTGTTTTTCCTTCTTCTTTTTTTTTGTCACATGGGAGATCGATTACAATTCGATTAAAGTACAGCGAGCTTAAAATCAAGTAACGATCCATTCCCGAAATTTCTGTTGTAATATCATCTTCATTTCTCCCGTTTAAAGATTTTAGGCATTCTTTAAACTAAACGTGTTACAAAACATGCAAAAGAAAGTGTGTATATAATTACACTACGACACATTAATTCAAGCGACTAAATAAGTACTAAAGGTATTAATTTCTCAACTTTGGTACCGTGATTACTTTCTTTAACACAGATGATAACCTTTGCGCGAAATCAAGAATTTATTATGTATTCTCCTTGTATGTATCTTTCTGCTTAACTCCGCGTGAACGCGTACAACGAAGTTTGTAAAACATCACACATAGCTTATAATAATTAATAGATCAACCATAATAATATTGTCATTACTATATTCTGCAATTCAAGGAAAATATATTAATATCTACCGCCTAAATTGTTTAAATAGAACTTTGAAATTTACGCGTTAACGCTGTCGAATACTATCATCAGAGTTGAGCATTATTCGAATCAATTTTTCGAATAACCAAAACTATAAAAAACGTAACAAAATTGTTCCCTCTCTGTAAGGTAAATGTAAATTCGAACAACTCGAAATTCGAACAAAAATTTTAAGAAAAATTCGGCGTCTAAATTCGAACAAAAACTCGGAAGTTCGAATAGAGACATGCTTATGGTACCGCTTTCAAACGTTTCATTTATCTCATTTAGTTATTTTTATATTCATTTATGTATTTTTTTAATTTTTTTAATTAAATCGTAATGATTTCATGGAAGGGTAATAAACTTGAATATTCTAAACAAAAGAGGTTGTATTTTCTACAATAAAAAATAGAAAGGAAGTCATCAATAATTATTCGAAGTATTTATTTGCAATGTTATTCGAAGAATTTATTGAAAATGTTATTCGAAGAATTTATTCGAAATGTTATTCGAATAAAATTTTATTATAAGAATTTATTCGAAATGTTATTCTAATAAAATATGCCCAACTCTGACTATCATCGTCTCGGGTTTTCTTGTATAAATGAATGCTTTTAAAAGACCTCAATTTGTAATATACGAAATATTCGCATAATGCGATTCTAGTCAGTGGAAGTAGGACTAATACACTATGAACGTATAGTGTTCCGACATTGTGGTAACGAATTTTTGTTAAATATTGTCTCGTTTCAATACACGTGAACGCAATAATTCGTCCTATAATATTCAATCGCAGTAACAAGAATAAAAGTTTAGTCATCTAATTTAATCGAGCTATGTTTTCCGATCTAGATCGATCTATACAAAACTGTAGAGAATCAAACGGGGAAAGAAAAATAAAAAAAAGTGTCCGCTGCATTTCTTTAAAATTCCAATATTATTTTACGTACCGCATCTAACTGAAAAAGATCTAATTAATTTCTTACTAGTTGAAATTAAATTGTGTTGGGTTGTTCGGAAAATTCGTAGGACCTTTATTAATATTCACTTCTGTTACGTAACTAATGAACTACTGGAAGGGGATTACTCTTTATGAACTTACGACTAGTTAAATAATAGCATTCTTAATCTGAACAAATACTGTTCCTATTTTCGGCCACTTAAAATCCAATACGTAACGGACAATATATAGTTAAAGGCAAAGGGAACTTTTTTCATTAAACAACACTAAACAATCTAATGTTTCGATATTAAAGCTGCAAAAATTGTTAGTTGTTACGTGGGATATTCTGCTACTATCATTAATTGTGAAGTTTGTAAAATTGTATTAATGGCCAGAAATCGAATAAATTAGATGCCTGGAAGAATTACTTGTATAGATTCATTTCGAAGGAAGAAAGTGTGCAAACAGTGCAAACTTTTCGGAAAGGGGGATTATAAAACTTTCTGTTAGTCATACAATTATAAACCAAGAAATACTACGCGCAAAATTGTTTACTAAAATGTTGATGTTCGCATCAGAGTTGGGCATATTTTATTCGGATCACATTTCGAATAAATTCTTCGAATAAAATTTTATTCCGAGAATGTATTCGAACAATGCCCAACTCTGGTACACGTATCACTTTTGAGTGTTTCTAAAACATCTCTACGAACTTCCCGAGCAACCTGATACATCACATTAACTACAAAGAAATCGACTAATGTAATCGCTAAATAATCGTGTACATAATGTTGCATGATTGCCGTGTGAAACTGAATTTTCATACATGCAACAATGTTGCGATATCTATACAAATTAAATAAATATAACTCTATATCTGCAGTGGTGTATAGAATTTTCCTAAGCTACTGATCTTGGTACAGCCTTAGTTTCACGTAGTTACAAAAAATAATGCTCTGTTATCTTTAAAGGAACTCCCTGCTGAAATAGTAATAATTTTCTTTTTTTTTCTTTTTTTTGAAATATCTGCTGAAATACTTTACACTTTTGATCCCGTCTTCTCGTGGCTCCTCTGAAACCTCTTATGATCTTTCCTATATTTCTCGATCGTTAAATCCGCGTTATCCGTGTTGGACAAGCTTAACGTGACAGGATCTAAACTCGCTGCAAGCTTTAAATAAGTCTCTTCCATTTCTTTAGTAATCTTCACCTCGTAATCGAAATCCACAGTGTCTTTTTTCGAAACTTTAGGCAAAATTTTCTCCTCTTCGGTTGGTACGTCGAAAGATATCAAATCTTTATCTTTCTCCGAATCAGCGTTATTTACATCCATTGAAAAATTATTTACATCACTGTTCAAGCTTTCCTTTGCAAACTCTTCTACCGCTAAATTTTCACCGAATTTACTTTTGGGAGAATTTTCGTATAACTGGCAATTATTTTTCTTCGTTTGCGTCTCATTTAAAGACATCAACGACGGACTCTTGTCCATTATGTTGGGCTTTAATTCCGTGTAGTTGGGGCTAGAATTATCCATGTGAACCGAGGACTGAACCCATTCGACTACTCTTTGGAATTGATTATTGTCGTGCAGCAACATCGGAGAACTTTCTTCGCTGCTTGTCGAGATCGATCTTTCGGATCCCGAACGAGACAATTTTTTCGAGTGAACTAAAGCGGTATTTGGTTTATTTCCACTAGTGTATAATACAGTTTTATAATGTCCAGCATTATCTAAGAGAATGTTCTTCGATCCAGGCGTCACTCTTACGAGGCAATTTCTCGGACCGGTTATTCTACTTTGAACATTCGGTTTCGAATTACCAGTGTTATGTAAACGCAGCCCAGTGGATTGAACCACGTCACTAGAACTACTGGAAGGATCGGAAGTTGAAATTACTATACTATCGCTACTAAAACTCGGACTAGTGGCCACTTCCATTTGCCCAGAATCGTTTTGATGCGTAACGCTGTTGTCGATATTCGTGACTTCGATCAAAGTTAACTTCGGATGTTGCGCTTCTTGAACCGCTCGATCGTTCTTCCAAACTCTGTCGTTGATCACGTCAATCTCGATGTCGCTGTTAATCTTGTCTTTGTTCTCTTTCGTGTTGGTCTGCGATTTTAATTTCGTCCACTCGTTCTTCCATAATCTATCGTTAATAATATCAATGTGACTCTGCTCTTTCCCAAAGTAATTTTTCGAATCTTCAGAAACTATGTGACCACAGTTAGATGATTTCTTTTCCAATTTGTTCCAAGAATTCGAATTAAATTCACCCTCTATTTGTAGTTCGCATTTCTTAGTCAGCTTCGCCTGCTTTCCTTTATCGGAATTTATCTTACTGTTAGTATCACTGATTTTGTGTGGGATCGCCTGCTTTGCCGTGTTTTCGTTCTGACTTTGAAGTTGTGAATCGCTACGACGGATGGAATTTTTTTTATTGAAATTAGCTTTTGTGTTAACATGTACCCGACCATCTTCCTTTGAACTGTCTAAAATTTTACTATTTCTACTTACAAATTTCTCCCGCCCGTATAACTGAGTATTTTTCGTACAATTGTTCTGGTACTGTACTACGTGCACCAACGAGTTCTGACTTCCTTTATTCTTGTTGTCGCTTATCAAGTTATCAGAATGCTTCTCTACACTTTGCGCGTATTTCATTGTACATTCGTTACAAGAAAAAACGTCTGGCATATTGGTTTGGGTTTCAGCATCAACCATTAAAATACTTCTATGGCAAGTGCACGTGTCACAGTGCTTTCCGAACACTCTCTCCTTTTCGCGGTCTTCTAATACTTTCGCCATTATCGCCGCGGAGACGATGTCAACCGGTGGTTTCGATTCGTCCGCGTCGTCGTCGCTATTTTTATCAACTGCCGGTTTAGTTACGTTGTACACCATTGCAGTTGGCGGAAACGTTGAAATTGGTACTGTAATACTTTTTATATCGGGAGGTGTAGCGTTATCGTTGGAACGTTTCTTTTGTGCAATGTATGTTCGAACTTTTGCTTGCACCTCGGAAGGTAACTGGAACAAACGATTATCGTTCGGATAATTTTACTCGAAGCGTAAACTTTGGCTCGATTTTAGTTATTGGGACATAGTTATGAAAACTTGGGAAAAGAGGGGGAGATTTTATCTTGATCTAAAGCTTTTACTTCGAGATTTTTTTATTACTAAAAAGTGTCCAGTTTGTCAGGATTTTTTTTTTGTAGGAAATCAAACTATTTATTGAATAATAATTAAATGAAACTTAAATATATAGTTATAATTGAAATGAATGAATTAGTGAAATTGTACCAATTAAAAGGAATCTAAAGTCTAAATACAAACTCAATTAGATTATTAGTTGAATAAAATTATATCATGACAATATTCTCTATTATATAAATTATTGTTTACTTAGACTTACATTACTAGCATTGTCATCCATGTGGCATAAGCTTTTTATTAAGACTAAGCTCCCTCCCCTTCCCATTATCCCAATAAACTAAAGTAGAGCCTAAGCTTTACTTTGTATTTAAATAAATGCAAGTAACTTACAGAATCATATTTTTGCCCAACAAAATTAGAAGGTTTACACTGAAGAAGTTGTATTGCCAAATTTACATCATTTCTATATTTCTCCTAAAATAAGCAGATGTTTGTTAGTATTTTCATTCTCATTTAATCTAACAATACACCTATAACATTATCAGGTCTAATAATAATCAATGTCTAGTAATAATATTATTAGACCTGATATTTATGTTTCCTATATGAAACTTACATTATCTTGGGTTAAACGGTGTATAGTATAATTTGCATCAGCTAATCTATGAGATAAGGTTGCGATATCTTTAGTAAATGCACTTTTCTCTGTTTCACATTTATCTACAATCCTCAGTAATTTATCTTCAAGATTTTGATTCACTTTTTGAACACGTTTGTGAGCTTCGTGTAATCTAGAATACTTTTCTTGCCAGATCAAGAGTTCCTCCTTCATGGAGGCTAACTCTCCATTTGGAAACTTATCAGCTTCATTCAGAAACTGTGTCTCCATTGTTACAATGTGATTATCCTTCTCCATGAGACGTTGGCGTAAATTCTCTATTTCTACATGCAGATGCACTTCACCGTGTTGCTGATCATTTTGATTGCAGCTTGCACATTTGCATCCACAATCCTGAAACATACGATCATAATAAATTAGTTTCACATATGGTAGCCATATAATACTGATACATTACACAGATCAAAGGTCGATTAAATTGTTTTATCAATTATTGCTCGATCAATTAACATATTTATAATCTCTTCGATATCTGATCTGTTCATTTTACGAAGATATTAATTTGTGGTTATCGATATTATACATACCTTACATTTTTCAGCCATCGCGTAACACACAAATTATACTGAAAACACTGAAAAAATATTTACGAATAGCGAGACTTCGAAATTGGAGCCTCATAACCCTGTTGTTCGATTCGAACGGAAATACGGAGAGCTTAATACGCGTTTCAATGTGATATATTTTCTTACAACATCGTCCACGCTTACGATAATTTATGCGACAACAGTCGTTTTTATGTGATTATTAATGGTTCAGGAAATATTGATACGATAAACTTCGAAGTGACAGATTGCAAAGCTGTCTGTCGTCTGCCTCACATTTAACTCGTCAAAGTTAACTCAATCGTCAACTTTAAACCTTCAATCGCGACTGTTTTGAACAGTTTTTATAGCCATGTTACATTCCCTTCGCAATTCTTTACGATATATAATAAATTTATCAGTATAAAAAACTATTAGCAAATAAAAAGGGAAAAGTTGAAAATAAATTTCTGATAATGAAAATCGTTCTTAATACGGTGCTCGAGGGGAACCAATAGAATGATTGAAAAAACGATCGCATCTCTTATTGGAGACCAATGTATAGGCGTATGTAGTCTCTTGAATGCACGCGGCAAAACGCTACAAATCGATACGGCTTTTAAAATCTTATCGTGTGTTGGAGAAATTAAAATTGAAGGAAAGAAGGTACTTTTCATATGCAGAAATATTTATTAAGTATTTATCGTATTTCGTATAATAATATTCGTAATCATAAGTTTGTTAATAATATTAATATTCGGTTGGTACAAAAGTCCCGTCGTTTTCATGCAACGTGATGAGCTTAGTATCGCGATAATAAATTAATATGCTAACAAATTCGCGAACGCAAATAAGATTCGCAAGTAAACAATTCGAAACATCATTTAAAAGTATAATCGTACAAATTGATTGCACTTATTACGTTTAACATGCAAAGTTTTGAAGTAGAAGAAAATATGATGCATTTATAGCACGATATATTATAGTATTATTTTAAACGTAAAAATACAGTAAAAAGCATACTAAAAGATGATAGAATACATTAATACTGACGGAATTGAATTTTTAGAGCTTTAATAAAACTTTTTGAATAATAGAAAATTGAAAAATTTGAAAGTTTATAGAACTCGTTTGGATTTAAGTTTTGTTTCGATGCGTCCTTAAAATACGACAGAACTTTTCGGCCAACCTAATATAACAATAATAATTCGAGTGCGGATTTTGATGCATTTATAGGGAATTTAAATGATCAAAAAAATACATTATGCACATCATATGCAAAGTAAAGCGCGCATTATATTATTTAGAGGGTGAAACAGAGCTTTTAATTATGTTTGTAAAAACAGGCAACTGCATAAAAATCCGCGGTCTAATAATAATACACGATATGCATTTCATAATAATACTTGCAAAAATGACTTTACAAAATCTTCTGGTTTACTCGCAAAAAAATGCATTGCATGACTTGAAATTAACATAAACATAAATCGCAAATTAACATATTGTTATTAGGCATATAGATAAATTATATATATTATAACAAAAATTCCCATTCAATTAAACAATCGAAAACGATACGCTGTGTGCTATAAAAATGAAAGGATAGTAATTTAGTTTGCAATCAATAATATGGTTTTATTATGCTTTCTTCTTATTTCTTTTTTTGTATTAGTACAGATATGAATGTTCCTAGAGTGTTTTAAAATTTAATGATCTTTAAATCTATTATTATTATATTAGTAACTCTATAAATTTTGATTATAATGTTAAAAAATAAAGAGGTTGTACAATTAATGATTTATAAGTATTTTGCTTGAATGTGTAATATAGTTTTTATTGGATAACACGAAACAAAGTATTGAACAAAGATATATATTTAAAGTTATGAAAAAATGCGAAGATCAGTATGGTTGTAGAACAAGATTATACTTATCATTGCATTAATTATGCAAGAAATATTCTTATAACATATGACACAGCAGTGGTAGAATATATGTATTTGTTTATATAGTGCCTTACCCTACAATCGAAATGATCCAAACATTAATGCTTAATATCAAATCTTTTTTTTTCTTTTGGATACATTGTTTTTACACGATTGTAAAGTACAGTCTTACTGGATAAGAGAATGTACAGTTAATGAAATATTAAAATCTTTTCCTACGCGTGTCGATTATACAAAAAGGAAACAGGATCTTTTAAACTGGAAATTGAAATCTTAAGATTTTTTCCCTTTAATATTGTGTAAAGCTTTTTTTTCATTAAATCGATCTAACAGGACTTTGAATTTTCTTTTTACGCCAAAGCAGTCTATCTTCGTTTTTGTAAATGTTAAACGTTCTAGCTACTGTGTATTTAATAAGTTACAGATATAAAAGAATTTTTTATATAAAAGAGAATATATTTTTTTTGCCCAAAATGTATGTAATTTTTTTTTTCTCGTTAAGAATGCAAATGTACATTATAATACTACGTGTTTTTATCACATGTTATTTGAATATAGATTTCTTATAAAAAAATTGTTTCTGAACATTTTCTATGTACTTGAAAATGTTTATATTGTATGGAGCATAAAGTATTTCTCTCTCTCTCTCTCTTTCCCTTTGTTTCTTTTTTTTACACATGAACACAATTAAAAAGTTTGGAACATTTCAAATGTTGAGCATCATATATATTAATAAAAGAATATGTCCGAATGCAACATTGCTTAACTCTACATATACATATCGTAATATCTATATTCATATAGAATTTCATTATCTCTCATAACAACAAAATGACTTTTCTCAGTAAGTTTTAACAAATTGAACACAAAAATCACCTACAATAGAGCAAATTTCATGCACACATTAAACAATGCTAAACTTTGAAACATGAAAGTTTGCGAAAATTTTATACACGCTACAATATTCGATTAAAATTTTCTCTAATACAGTCTGTTCAATAATATTTATGTTGTATCTGGTTATATCTTTAGAAATTCGTCTAAGGACACTAAGTGTATTCTAACGATAATACTCCAATCTGTGTCATCGGCTAGATTCATATTTATGTAACAGATGGTATAACACCTATATTATTTAAATTTCATATTTCTCACATCACCAACATCAATCTTTTTGTGTTTTAAAACGTTAACAAATAGACCTTAGGATGGTTTATTAACCATGTAAATTAATAATAATATACCGATAAAACATAGTGTATACCGTGTTTTAATTAGTCCTTATAAGATATATTTGTTATGCGCCAATGAGTTAACAACGTGCAGTCAGTCGCGGAAGTCTAAGTACGCATTTTAAATTTCAAATATTTGCATACTCAAAGGGAACTTTATCCTGTTAATAAATTATTATTAGCGGTGTGCGAGATCCCGAAAAGATTCGAGATTCCGCGTATGAAAAACAAATTCTCATCTCGTCCCGATTTTATATTTTTCGATTCCTCTTCATCTCCAAAAATTGTTAAATTATTTAACAAAACGAATACGAAAATGGCGTCTCTCGAAATTCTTGGAAGTATCGAGAATCCTAAAAATGGGAATTGCAAATATTTTCGGAATCCCGCACACCCCAAATTATTATTATTATTGTTGTTATTATTATTAGTTAGGCAATATTCCATTTGTAAAATTCATTATTCCATAAAACCATATGAAAGGGACATGGAAATTCATAAAATATAAAATTACAAGTGAGGACAATTATAAAATTCATTCATCCCTAATTGCTAAATGTTTTAAAAATATTCTGGGAATGTAGTATTAACATATTGCTGCATGAATTTAAAATAATCGTATTCCCGACTTATGTATATTTCGTGGCAAACAAATAGAAGAAACATCATTATATTTCCACAACCCGCTCAATTTAAAATCATTTCACTATCGTTAAAATGATCGAAACTCCCATGTTTTTTTAAATATTTGAAATTTATAGGTGTACGTAGAGTTTTGCGACTGACCGCACTTGCATAAATGTGGTTCTTAAAAATAATTCTCACGTTAAAATCGCAATACAGTAAAGTGAAAGTTACCTTTACAAACACATTTATTTTGTGTTACAACATAAATTGAAAAATGAACATTGCACATTTTTAGGCACTAATATGACGTTAAAACGTTTCATACATGTGTGAAAGATTCAAAAACCAGACAATGTAAAAATATTTAAATACAAATATTAAAGAATATATATGATTTCTTTTTCTTTAAGATTGTCAAATATGATATATATATATATACATGTACACAAATATATTTGAACAATAATTATTATAGGTAAAAGAATGAACTATTGTAACGTTCAAAATACTGCGTAAAGTGGTAATTGAAAGACTAACTTACAACTTCATTTGGCTTTTGAGTCCTTCGTACACAGATAATAATAAATCCCAAATAAAAATCCGGCGCGCGTATTTTATGTTGTTAACAAAGCAAGAGAAGATAGTTTTAAGTAGATATAAATTACTATGGTGTTATAAATTGTCTACAATATACAAGGATTGAATGTACACAACATTAGCATTAGTATGATAGAATTAAAGTTTCAACTGCAATAAGCTATATAGATCTACCAACATCGATAATGTAATATCCTTAAGTGCTAAGAAGTTTTCGTTAGTTTTCATTTAAAAACCATAAGCTCAATGTATCTCCACGTTTGAGCGTGATTAAAATAAAGATTCACTTTTTGTAAACTGTACGTTAATCATGAGAAATCATGCGTTTTATTAATAAACGTTGTACCATAAATGACGATTAATAGAATCTCTACTGGAGGCAGTATGCTTATTACATAACAGGTAATGGTGCGCTTTTTGAAGCAAGAATATTATAAATTTCAATCTCTTTGCACCAAAAACTCTACGAAAAATCAAAGGAGATATCGATCGTTCTTTTTTTATCCGTTAACGCAATAATAATAATAATAATATACATTCAACAGTAAAAATAAAGTTATTGATTTGAACTTTGTCAAACATTATTTTCAAATCAGCGTCTCTTTACTAGAATTTCAAAGTTTACACATGGTTCGTCAATATTGTTATAGGGCACTAATATATCTTAACAAGTTGGTAGATCGTATTCTCTAAATCATCTATCACGTTGCGCTATAACAATACTGAAAAATGAAGCGAACTTTGAAGCTCCAGTTTATCGTAAATACACTACATATATACAAATAAAAGAAAAAGATCTTTGAAACTCTTTTTCTTCAATGACAGAACTCGATATATGAAATGTTTATTCAAATGAACTGAGATCGCCTGCACGAAGGCATTAAAACTCATTACGTACAATTTAATGAAGAATTGTGTAGTATCCAATTTCGGAAACCCGCTTAAAATCAATACTGCTCCCTCTTGAAATACCTATGATCTATTCTTTTAATAAATCATTTTTTCTCTCGAGGATTTTGTCAGAAAAACGTGTCACAACTGATATGACATTTATCCTCTTTCATGTCTTACACATCAAATGACTTAATTCACTCTAGTTAAATTCTTTCTAAATCTAATATTTTACAAGCAACTTTGCATCCGGAATTAAACATCTATGATCCAATTAATTATTTATATATAACATGTAATAATGCAACATTTCTCGTCATAAAAAATCGTAAGCCTTAGTCGTAATTCGAACAAGGTCATTTGTAATTACAGAATGGATATAATTTTCGTCACTGAAACGTTAATAAACCTGTTCCCTAATCTAAAAAGACATTCGTATCCAATCCAATTTTTTAAAAGTACAATGTAAATAGTATTAGTAATAATAATAATAATAATATGAAGAAGAATATTAATGATAATAGTAATAGTAATAATAATGATAATAGTAATAGTAATAATAATGATGATAAGAGTTATAATAGTAATAATAATTTCTCAGTATTATTATATAAATGTCATGTGCATTGAAATATAAAATGTTTAAATTGACGAAACAATTTAGTTCAGTTCTTTTAATAGAAAGGAACAGATTTTTTAACTACTTTCATAAGGAGGGATTGTTTATACTTTAAGAGCAGCTTTAGGAGACCAATGATGGAAACGAGCAGGTCCTGTGGGATAGGATGGTGGATGAATCCACTTATTTCCTCTATGGCCCATGAAAGGAGGTGGAGATGGACCACCCAAAAAATGTGGAGGCATAATGTTATACCATGGTTGACTTATTGGATGAGGACCATAACCCATACTGAAGGAGTGACCGAACCAGGAACGATTTCTATTAAGGTGTAGCCTTGGACTGTTCAAATTGCGTTTCCTACCTGTACCATTATTGCTATGCTGTTGATTTTGATTAGCAGAGCTTAGCGGTTTTGATTTTTGTTGCTGGTCTGTATTAGTGCTCAAAGGGGATTTCTATAAAACATAAAAACAATTTCGTTGTTTTTATTTAATCTCTCTGGTAACAGCACAGACAAGGTACAAAAAGGTGATATCGCGTTCACATGGTATGAAATACCGATATCTAATAAAATCAGTATTTTCGGAAGAAGTATCTTTCTTTTTATTACTTGAAAAGGAATGTAAACGCTTCTAAAGTATTTTAATCGTTTGAGTCCCACGCAAAGCGATCGCGCTGTTCAGATTTCACGTCGAAAAGTGCCACTACGTTTAACGATACGTTTGAATTCTGTCGAAATCTACGCGCTCAGTTTTGCTGATACTTCTTCTTCGCATCGTCATTCTTTTTCATGTAAACCATACAGAGATACATTAATTTATAATTAAGTTTATTCAATAAACTAAACATATTTTTAATTTTAAGAGAAGCGCTATCGCGCCGCTTGGCATTTTTCGACGACATTTTTTCAATGACCCGTGAAATCCAAACGGTTAATATACAAAATGTAGAAGCAAACATAAAACTATCATTTTTATGCAGAATGATAATGGGGTCTTGAGACTCTAAAACTGTGCTACAGAAAAATATAAGATAAACTGTACCTCGTCTGTGGTAATAGTATTACAAATTTCCCGCAATAATTGCACATCGTTTAAAAAAAGAGTGTAGATGAATTTAATACATAATTGGCCAAGTTTTTGTGCTAATTATATAAATCCAATCGATATTCGGATATCCAAATTTTTTGGGGAAAAATTCCGATATTCCAAATCCGGATTACGAATAATCCGTGACATTATCCGGAAATTCGATTATCCGAATAGTCCCAGAATTAGTAGATTTATCGTGATAATCCTACATTATTTACGTTTTATCGATAGCATCGAAGGAAGCGTAGAAACAGGCAGCAAGTGAAAAACAAAGGTTTCGCAGGCGTTAATCGTCGATTGTAATGAAACTTTGTGAGAAGGTAGTTTTCGAAAAAATATTTCACCCGTATATTGTTTTTATCGGCCATTATCCATGTCTAGGGGATGAAAACAGCCCCCCAAGTTGGAGATGAAAAATATATTTTCCTCAATATTTCGAAAACTATTTGGTCTATTTAAAAATTATTTGAACAAAAGTTGAGCGCCTTCTAATAACAAATGGGCCTGCGCAAAATATCTAATATCTATTTGTTTAAAAAATATAGTGAAAAATAGTTTTTTATTAATTGTTCTGGTTAAATATTGATCCATTTTCTTTGTAACTTCGTATGTATTCCTCAGATTGATCTATAGTTTATATAGACAAAATGAGGGGATAAAATTTGTACATTTATCATGTACCCCTCTTGTATGCATTTATCGCGGGAAGTCTGCATTTTCTTTTTACCATTAACTCATTAAGAACCGACATCTCGTTAACGCAACATTTTATTTGCAGTTTTTTAACGAACTTTTTAAAATTGTACAATTTATGAGGAAAAAATAATAATAAAAAAAATTATTACATAGATCCTTGGAATGCCTTCTTACAAATACATTAATGAAAAATAGCAATTCAGCAATGCATAATGGCTAGGAAAAATTGCAAATTAAATGTTGCTTCAAAACATATTAGTCCTTAATGAATTAAAAAAATTAAATGTAGTATATTAACCTGTATCTTAGTCGGCCCCTCAGATTGTTTATTTTCTTTTCCTAATCCATCATTGTTTCCTTGAAAGATTGGTACGGTATTTTCCTTATCATCAAATGATGCCAATGTACAATAGGATCCTTTGCTCTCCCCGAATCGACAGCAAACTTCATTAGGATCAACCCAAAGTGTTAACTCTACTGGCAAGGATAGATCTTCATATTTGACACCAGCAGCATTGGCAGCACTCTCCAAAGTTGCATCCCTCCGATTGTGACCATTTACACGAATACAACGATAACCTTGACCTTTAAATGGCTTGTCAGGAAACCAATGATTTTTAAAACGTTCCGTCAACAATTCCACCAAACGTCGTTTAAAACACTCCAATTGATCAGGACTAAATTTTTCGTTTTTTTCTATCAGCTGTACTAAGAATAGTACTGCTGCAGTGATTTCGTTGCGCATGTTGCCCCTGTCGTATGCCAAGTTTATAATTCTCTGATGAAGTCCTCCTTTGATTCTGTGATACAATATTCTTGAAAACTAAAGTACCATTCGCTGAAACCGATGTGGAGCACATAGAGCCCTTCTGCACCGTAGCAATGCTCAAATCTTTTATGATCTATAGTGTTTTTCCTTTTTTTTTTGTTTTTGTTTGGGGAAAATAGCCTTTTGCTATATTACTTTGCCTCTTCTTTGGTATGCACAATTTGATCCGATTACTTTTATTATTCTTATCTGAAATTGTGTAAAAATATAAAATTATTATTATTATTATTGTCATTATTGACAAATCATTAAAGATTTAATATTTCTAAGTTTGTTAATAGTAAACTTCAGGGGCAAAAATGTTAATTCCGGAAAAGGAATGTTTGATATAAACAATCGTAAATATCAATTCACATATGTATCTATAAGAACCTTGTTTATTTGTTTCTTTAATGAAGAAATCGTACGAAATATTGAAATGAACGAATTTTAATTGTATCATGCACACACGACTTGTTGCATTACGTTACTCATATATATGTAAACACGCTAAACGATTGATTTCATTTCACAGAGGAACTACACAACAATATGTTATGGGTATTAATTAGGTTATAAACCATAATAACTCAGGTTAGGAAAATTGTTTAAAGAAACAGGATTGACGATTTACATCGCGTTCACGGCGATTAATAATCAGAAACAAGGCGAACGGCACCATTGTGATATATAGTAAATTTCAAGGAACGATTGCTATGAAATAATGAGCACAACGAATTATGCCAGCTCATTCTTGTACCAGGTCGTGCCGTGAACGATTGTTCCTGAAATACCACAAATCACAATCTTCGTAATTATTTATTTATCGTATAAGTTCACTGGCATCGCATCTATATCCCCATTCGATATATTTAAAAATTTAATACTAATATTAAATTGACCTTACGAATCAGTGACGAAAATTCCGTATTTCTGGTGAAACTACTACGTCTTCTCTCTCTTTAAATAAACGTACTCGACCCAACACGTGTTACGTTGCATCAATGTCCATAAACTATATAAAAATATATAGATCGTCTACATTAACTTAGCGATGGAATTTGAAACGCTTTGAACGGATATTGCGTACAAGCGATAAATTCGAATCTCTTCAAAAATGATTCGAAGCCTGAAACTCTTGAATGTCTTTAAAGTCTTGAGAGGAGATCTTGAAAGTCATGAAAGTCCTTTTGAAAGTCTTGAAAATCTTAAAAGTTCTCTTGAAAATCGTTTTGAAAGTCTTGATCGTTTTAGGAGTCTAGATCATCTTAAAAATTTGGTCCAGATCATTGAGAACTCTTTTCAATTGAAATCGGGAGTCTAGGAGCTGAGAAATTAATATTTTTCTTGAGATATTTTCTGAGTAATCTACCATGGCGCGATATATTTGTTTATAACAAATGAACTGCAAGGGCTATTTGCAAAAGACTGTAGGATAATATTCTCGGGACTTTCCCCTTTAATTTAAGTCAAGGAGCATCGAAATCGACCCACTAAAAATGGAAAAATTTTGTTATAGGAGATGTTCCAACACAGACGAGGTACAGGAGCAACTATCCTTCAACGAGTGCAACATCCAATTCTAACCACTACTAATGTTAAAATCGTACTGTGTTAAATCGGTAACATCGAGAATGACGCGAGAATGGTAACAGGGCACGCAAGCACGCAAGCCCTCGAATCCTGGGACAAAAATATGCATTAGGTAATAGGTCTATCCTATACCTCGTCTGTGGTTAATTGTCGCAATACTTAGTTATAATTCCCATCGTTTTAAATGAGCTGTTGTTTTATTCTAGTCTGAACTAGTAATATCACAGAGCAACTACTATGGTAATATATGTGACTCTGATGATTCCATATATGATTGGATAGTCTATTTTATGCTTTCTCAATGTTTATATACATTTATAAGAAATTGTCACGGACTATATAAGTTAAAGAAGGCATTCGCTGTGATAACTTTGCGACTGAATACATTTATTTGAGCTAGAGCCGTTGTGTCAAGTATAATAAACTTGTAAAAAAAATCTATTAGTTTTTAGCAATGTTTACAATGTACGGTTGATTTGAATCATAAAATAAGCAAACATAATTGAATTGTTTGAAAATGATCAACATGAACAGGAGTTCTCCGAACATTTTAGTAACGGGTATATTGAATAATCAGCATACTTTTCAAATTAAGTTAACGTGGAACTAACCCCTTTTCATGAATTCATTTGCAATAAATTTATTAACATAAGAAATTGTACACTTTTAGGTACGCCTGGGGTAGGAAAAAGTTTAATGTCTCGACTTCTATCTGTGAAAACTGGATTAACCTGGATCGATGTTAGTAAATTTGCAATTGAAAAAGAATGTTTAGAGGAATATGATGAAGTATATCAATGTCCTATTTTAGATGAAGATAAGGTAATTGATAATTAATATGATTTTTAGCATCTTTATGCATATATGGAAAATTTAGATTTTTTGTGGTTGTAAATAAACAATCAACAAAAAATGTTATACAAACATATAAACATATAATAACAAAAATATGAAATACAAAGGGAAATACAATTAAATAAAATTTATTTTGATTTCACTTTATTTCAATGAATAATAATTATTATGTACACTCTGTTTTTTCCTACAGTATGACTATAGTCCAATCCCTTGAGAATATAATAATGTTATTTTCATATAAACTTATATGATCTAATATAGATGTAATGAATAACATTAGAATTTACCAATAGATCATTAGACTTATTAAGAATTATTATTTTTCCATTGATACAATATTTTTATCATAACATTTTATTGGTAATTAAACTGTGGATCTTTATGCAAATTCATATTTGTAAAAACACAATTGAAAGAATAGAATTGAAACAGAGCTTAGTTTCATCCTCCAAATATAATAATGTATAGTCTACATTACATACTTTATATCCTTTATATTATACTTACATACCTATAATACTATTAATAATACTGCTTATACTAATACTATTACTAATATTACTTACAATATTGTTACTAATACTATTATATACTTATATATTCATATACTTTAAATCCAAAAACAAATTCTTATTAACAAGTAAACAACTTATTGATAACAAATGAAGATTGCAATTGAATCCTCATTAATCTGCAAACATTTTCCACCTATAGCTCTTGGATCAAATGGAAGGACTTATGTGTGAAGGTGGAAAAATTGTTGACTATCATGGAGCTGATTTTTTCCCAGAAAGATGGTTTGACATTGTTTTTGTATTGAGAACAGACAATACTATTTTATACGATCGTTTAAGGGACAGAGGCTTTATGGGAAAAAAGTTAGAGGATAATATAGACTGTGAAATATTTCAAACTATTCTTGAAGAGGCCAAATCTGCTTACAGAGAAGAAATAGTTCACGAATTGACGAGTAATAACGTAGATCAAGTCACAGAGAATGTAAATAGAATATGTCAGTGGATTGAACAATGGAAAATAGATAATCAACAAGAGTAACTTAATTTTCTTTGTCTTGTTATTTTTCATTTTATTGTGATCATGATTGCGTGTTACATATGGACTGTTTGCAAAGATTATTGAACAGATTTTTTTACGATATTAAGAATAAATAAAGAAATAGTGAATTTGCTTAATCGAAATGTTGACTGGCAAAATGTTTAAGATAAGAACAATGAAATACTGAAATAAATTTGTAAGTTATAAATGTATTGCAATATACTTTTCGTGTTAACAAGATACATTTATATGTAAAACTTAATGTATATATTATATTAAAAATATTTTATATGCCACTAAAGATAATTTTTATTCTACTATACCTAAATCACGTTTCATCTTTTTTAATCGGATATTTATGCTATCGTAATATTTCATTTTTATAAGAAGGGATTCTGCTTTCTTGATATCTTTTTGCCTAAATGCATCAGCTACTTCTCTGCATAAAAAATGTAATCATTAGTTAATGACAAAACGAATGCAGTTGTTTTTAATAAATAATAAGCTATTATTAACGACATTATTATTAACACTAAACTTAGTAATAATATTACTTTGTTAAGCTGTTTAACAATGCAATGTTTTGCTGTGTTAGTTCCTTTATCTTTTCTTTATCATTTCCAGCATCGTCTATTTCCTCATTCTTTTCCATAATTTCCATTAAAAATTCCGCATTCACGCTATCCGTCTCTTCTGATATTGTTACACCATTTAACATTAACATATATAATCCCCTTTTTAATGGATGCAACAATGTACTGTAAGCTTTATTTACCAGTGATGATAAAATTGCAGAGAGTTCTTTTTCTTTCTATTAAAATAAAACGAAATATTTGGATGAATTTACTGATAACACTATTATCAATAGACTGTGAATTTTGATACATTTATTGGAAATTTAGGTACACAAAAAATCAAGAATATAGAAGATATCAAAAGTAAAGTAAATATTATTTTATTTAAATGGTGAAACAATTCTCTATTCAGATTGCATTCCGCTAATTTTGTTAATAAAAGTAGGAATTTGCATAAAAATTTGCAGTCCAGTTAAAAGTAAACTGTGGATGTTTGTGCAAACTTATAATTTTGCAAGCATAATTAAAGGAATGAGAGCAAAGTAGAGAATAATTGCATCCCTTAAATATTGGTTATATAACTATAATATAATAGTATTAAATAATAAATATAAATTTAAATATAACAATAATAGCACTTATTGAGTTTACTTTAAATATCTGATATATCTTTGCAATCATAAATAATGAAACTAGAGCAAAATAGAGACTAATTACAACCCTTCAGTATTAGAACTCACTTTGGATATTATGCTTTTTTGCATATTTAAATTTTTCATAAATGCATAAAAATTTGCAGTCTAATTATGAATAACTATGCTCACCTCAGACTTGGTACTAAATTTATCAGGATGCAACAGTTTCTGTAGATCCTTGTACTTTTTTTGAATCTCCACAGGCGAGATATCATAACTATTTGGAATACTCATTATATCGAAATAAGTTAAATTTTCTGGCGGCTCTTGTAAAATTTTACATTTCGAGCAGAATATATCCGATTTGTACGCATAATTACAATTCCAACATTTTCTAGGGCTATCGCTCGAATACTTCGATACGTTTGTTAAGATCAACGAAGGGATATCATTTTTCTCTACGTAATGCGAGTGCAGATTATGTTGTTGCTGTACAAAGCTTACGGATAAGACGTTACACTTTTTTGGTAGATTAAAAAATGCTCTTCTTAGGTACATATTTTCTAGTGCAAGGTTATCATAACCTTATTATTCGTTAACTGTAAAAACAAGCACCTATAAGTTTAAGATTTTCAATTAAAAGCCGAGTTTGGCATCACTAAATGTTACATGAATGATTCGATACTATATAAGTGTAATCTTTATAATAGTAAATAGCTCGTAAGTGTAGTATCACGTGTCAAACTATATAAGTTTATGCTTCTTACTAGTTGTTTACAGCAGACAAGTGGCAATATTTTGATCGTAATTTTATTTATTTATCCTAAATAAAAATATTACGCAAATATGCCGACTTACGAAATGCCTATATTAATACGACTAGGAACTAAGGTATTGTAATAATTCTCAATATTTTTATGTTTAAGAAACAAAATCGATTTAACCTATTTGTTGAACAAATATAGATATTTCGTGTTATTGTTAACACGTTGAATGCCGGGCAAATTTTGTCTATTTGGTTCAACAACGTCAGCGATTTCACGTATTCTAATAAGATACATTGTAATCATTGTTTATTTATTTATTTGCAAGATAAACCCGCATTAGCATACAAAATGATACAAAATAAAGTTGTAATATTGAGTAGTGGGTTGCATGGATGATAAATATTTATAATAATTTAGAAAGATTATTTCTGAATGAAATGTTGATAAGGAATGTTTGACAAATATCTATATTGCTGTTAAGTTCTGTAACTTTTGTTATGCATTTGATGGAATTTGGAATGGATTATGTATTCATATTTTTTAATGTTAAGGATTTTTGTTATAACTAAATGACAATATTTGGGGCTGGCCAAAAATTATTGCCATCACTATCAAACACAATATTACTATCACTAACATAATATCTACTAATATATCATCAATAATTATACACTAATACAATATTACTATCATTAATACAGTATCTACTAATACAATATCAATAACTATACACTAATACAATATCTACTACTTTAATATCAATACAATATCAGATATTGGCTTGTTGAACCAAGACTGTGATATCTTATTGTATACTTTTTGTTTAACAAACCTTCTCATTATCATTTATTGCAATTTTCACACAACTCTAGTAGCTAAACGTATAACACATTAAAGACAATTAATTGCAACAGTGCCAGTTATTGATAACTGCCGTGGCATTCAATGTGTTAAGCAACAAGATAATAAATCACAAGTAATACTAATGAACAACAAATTGCATTTATAGGCAGAGTATACAAGTATTTTAAAAACTATGGCAAATTCAATATTTGAAACAGGTGGGTTTATTAGGAAAATTGAAAATTGGGGTGACAAAGAGCTTCCATGCAAAGCATCGAGTCATGACAAAACTCATACAAAAGCCGCGTAAGTGTTTATTATTAATTTCTCTTGTGTATACAGGGTGACCAATTCGAAGATTTGCACTTAATTATCTCCTAAACTATAGGTTGTTTCTAAATATGTTCTAAATGAAACTTACCCTGCTTCATGGGGGACATCTTATGATGGTCACAAATTCTCTCTAGGTGGATGTGCCTCCAAGATTGAGAGGCGACCTTGATTTTTTAAAGTGGAACTGTATGTTTTTTTCTAGATAAGCTTGTAGTCCATTTTAAGACGAATTCATTGACCTATAACACTTTGGTCTTTCAAGGTCGTTCAGGATCATTTAATGCCATTCAAATCTTACCTTTGTTAAACGTCCCCAAAATTTATCTAGCCCAAGTATACAGTAATACACTTTACTTATACGAAAACGATACCCTTCCCACCGAGATCTCCAGATTTGACACCTCTGGACTTCTTTTTGTGGGGCTTTATAAAAGATAAGATTTACTGTGAAGAACCCACCTCGCGTGAGGATATGAAGGATTGGATTAGAAATGCCTACGAACAAGTTAATAGAGCAACACTCGAGAACGTAGAACGTTCACTTAGAGACAGAATTAATCAGTGTATTGATGTTGGAGGTCACCTCTTCGAATACATCAGATAAAGAGCAATTTCTGGGTGTACAACAAAGATAAGTATTGAATGCCATTAAATGACCTTGAACGACCTCGAAAGACCAAAGTGTTATAGGTCAATGCATTCGTCTTGGAAATGACTACAAGCTTATGTAGAATAAAATATACAGTTCCACTTAAAAAAATCAAGGTCGCCTCCAAATCTCGGAGACACATCCACCTAGAGAGAATTTGTGGCCATTATAAGATGTCCCCCATGAAACAGGGTAAGCTTCATTTAGAACATTTTTAGATATAACCTATAGTTTAGGAGATAATTAAGTGCAAATCTTCAAATGGGTCACCCTGTATATACATAAAGTAATCCATTTACTATAACTGCATAATATTCTTTTCAGTCACTTTTTCTTTTGCTTTGATTGTCCACCATCCGAGCTAAGTAAACTAAAAGATGATTATAAGAGAAATTTGGATATAATTAGGACACAGATTTACAAATATGATAAACCATCTCAAGAAGTGCAATGTACGTTTGAAGAAGAAATGTTACCTCCACCTTACAGGTAAGCATTAAATAGTTAATCTTAAATAATATCATAACTACAGGATAGACTAGCCATTTATGGGAAACAACGTGCATACCTGGCCAGACTAGGACCAAATTTATAGAAAAAAATTGTACAAAACTTTACCAAATCCATTGTTTATCCGAACCCGAGATCTCGAATGTTCTCGGGATTCTCGAATATTTTCGGGATCTCGCATATCACTATTATGTACTATTCATCCGCGACAAGAAGGCACGCAAGTATTTACATTCCCGTTCTAATTACAATCTACTATCCTCCCTACAATTACATGCATTGTTCACTATTAACCAAGGACGTTCAAGATCGACAGTGGTTTAATAACGAAGACGGCGTGTAGTGATAGGGAAGACAGTAGACCATATCTACAGTGAGGATATAAAGATTCGTCTGCCTTCTTTTCGTGGACGGACAGTACTTTCGTTTCTGATGGGTATCTCATACATTTGTTTATTTTACAGACCGCATGTTTTGAAGATTATGGAAATGAGCGAGAAACAAAAACGTGCGAATAAAAAGTTCCAGTACAATAGTGGTCTCGATTATTACCCTTTCACAAAATAAATCAATTATTGTTGTATATTATAGAATGTAGCTATGTATGATTGAAAAATAAACGGGACACAAATAAATTTAACCGAATTTTATCTAAGGATCCAAAACAATAGGTGTTTAAAAAATTCGTTGGAAAAAATTATTAAGTAAAAATTAATTTCTGTTTAAGTGGAAGGTAGACATCATTAAATTTCAAAGAAGTTTCTCAAAAAATTAAATGAGTAAAAAAAACATTGATTTTCAACTGTTGTAACTACGAATAACAATTGTAATTAATTTTTCCACTTTTACTACACGTTTATGTTTCTGTTAATTTATTGTACCGATGTATATAAGAATTTACAAATCTTTTGTAACTAAAAGATGTATTTGCAATATCGCGAGGTTTTCAGTTATCGATGTAGTACTTTTCTATTAATTTATGCTGTGCAGATTTAATTAACATGACGCGTTTACAATTAACGAGATATTTTCTGCAAACAGCTAGTATGAAGCGTTTACTGGATGCCGGATATAATCGGCGCTGGCTAGTGAGATGCGTTTACTGTACGCCGGTTATAATCGGCGACACAAGACGATACGCCGTTGGCACTTAGAAAAAGAAAAAAATTTGAAACAATTTATTTATATTTTACGTACCGACGCACGTATCCGATTAAATCCAATTGATTATTGTCCGCTGCACTCTGCACTTTAATTTTAGACCGATTTCGACGGAAACGAACGATTAGGAACCGATATCTAAGCATTTTTCTAATTCTATCGAGATTGATGTCTTGACGCGTCACACGAATTTCTTTATATCTTACGAACCGACGCACGTATCAGATTAAATCCAATTGATTATTGTCCGCTGCACTCCGCATTTTCATTCTAGGCCGGTCTCGCTGGAAACAAACGATTAGAACCCGAAATCTAAGCATTTTTCTAATCGTATCGAGACTGGCGTTTTGAAGCGTTACACGAATTTCTTTATATTTTACGAATCGGTGTACGAATCCGAATAAAACCAACTGATTATTGTCTGCTGCACTACGCATTTTCATTTTAGGCCGGTCTCGATGGAAACAAACAATTAGAACCCGAAATCTAAGCATTTTTCTAATCCTATCGTGACTGGCGCCGTAACGCGTCACACGAATTTCTTTATATTTTACGAACTGACGCATGTATCCAATTAAATCCAATTGATTATTGTCCGCTGCACTCTGCACTTTCATTTTAGACCGATTTCGATGGAAACGAACGATCAAAAACCGAGATCTAAGCATTTTTCTAATTCTATTGAGATTGACGTCTTGACGCGTCACACGTCGCCCGTTAGCTATTTATTTCCCGCATAAAAATGGCGGAAGCGGAAATACCGAGGCAAATTTTCGTGCGCGCGCAATTTAATTTTACGTGTAAGACTGGTAACACGAATGCACTCGACGATGAGAAAATTATTGTCGTTCATTGAAATAAATGTCTTAAGAAAGCTACGTTACCCTTCTATTTATTCTAAACCTAATCCTACTACTAACTCCTCTTATACCTCATCCGTAATTCAAAATTATTGTCGCATACGTCACTCGATGCGTCATCTTTCTCTTATTGTTTCTCTATTTTCGAAATTATTATTCTATCTTAAATTTGCAAATTATTAAACTCTCGCCCTAAGTCTAAACGCATCCAAAAATCGTTATCCTTATACGCATTATTTTTAATAAAATTAATAACCGTATCATAATGTCAAATGATACAATCATTAATTCTCGCGACGCGCCTTTTGTCCCTCATACTTTCGCATGCTTCTAAATTATTAATCTCTTGTTCTAAAGCTCAATAAGTATACGCAAAACGTGGCACTTCTATGCGCATTGTTTGCAATACGATTAATAATCGTATTACATTGTTATACGTTACGATTATTAATTCATGCAATGCATCTTCACGCGCTATTATTTTCGCCATCCTCTAAACTGTAAATAATTAAACTTTAGCTTTGAAATGAAATATACGCAAAGATTTGTATCTCTATGCGCAGCCATTCGCTCACTATTATTTGCAATATAATTAGTATGTGTCGCATATTATCATACGCTACGATTATTAATTATACGGTAAATATTAACGCGTGCCCTGGTCCCACCAATCGTGGAGGTTGCTGCGAAATAGGGACTCACCTTAACCACGATCCCATCCAAATTTTAATCCTTTTAATCAAATTTTGAACAAACATTTTATATTATCCTTTTGACGAACCATTGCAAAACGTTCGCAGTCGAATCGTTTTGCAAAGCGGACGTCAAGAGGAACGTGTAGAGAATCGCGATAAACTTATGGTTAAACGTAAAATGCACCCTAAACCTTAGCTTAAACTTGGGCCTAAGTTTAATTACATCATATAATTAAAGATGTTTAATTATATGTATATCTGATAAACCTGAAACATGCAACCCAGCTACAACTTAGTTTAACTTAAAAGTAACCTCCACTACCTACGTGCGATGTAACTTATTGTTAGGCTAACTCAAAAGTAACCTCCGTCAACCTCCGTCAACTACGGATCATGCGACTTACAATTAAGCTAACTTAAATGTAACCTCCGCCAACTACAGATCATGCGACTTACAATTAAGCTAACTTGAATGTAACCTCCACCAACTACAAATCATGCGACTTAAAATTAAGCTAACTTCAATGTAACTTCCACCAACTACAGATCATGCACCTTAACCATAAACTTACGTTAACTTAAAGGTGATTTATTTAACTAATGATATTCTTGCAATCGTTACGCTGCTTGCATAATTGATTCCATTCGAATCTGCGAGTAGAGCGATCTGCAAGAAGCTTACGTATCGGATTAGTGCGCTGAAAAGAAGGCAGATTAGGCACAGAGAAAACCTAACTCGCGATTATCCGAAAACGAAAAGTGATTCTATAATAATTAGACTTCGGATTTTTATGCATTTCTGGGAAATTTCGATATGCAATAAGGCATCGAATGCACGCGGTAAGCAAAAATATACAAAGTATCGAGAAGAAGGAGTACGTTGGAATGTTCGATTGAGGTTCCATTCCTTTAACTGTGTTTCGCAATCTTTTCTTCCGATATTATCGCAAACCTATCAGATATACTACGATGCTAATCTCAACCAAGCTATGGAACGCGATATTAAGGGATGCTAGGAATACGCGCAATATTTCATACGCGGCAACGCTAAATCCGTCGCGATAATCATATCTTCGCAACGCTAATGCAAACCCTCAATTCGCCACTCGCAAATCTAAGATCAAACTCGCTATCTCTTTTCTTCGAAATGCTAATGCAAATCCGTGACTTCTTCATTCGCAACTCTAAAATCACCTCGCGATTTCATTGATCCGCAACGCTACGTCAACCCGTGCGTACATACGTTCTCGCAACGCTACGTAAAAAAGTACGCGGTGCTCAGATGTGGAAGCTGAAAACACTGTGACATGCAAATTTAATAACGAGTACAGTGACAAAGTAACAAGAGCAATGGCCGTCCGTTCTTTCGTAAACCGAAAAAAATGAACAGCCATTCGTTGCTGCCCTCTTCGCGACACGTTGTCGGGCCTCTTCTTTTTTTCGGGCGCTATGCCCCTCGATGAAACTTAAATCTAAGCTCGAGGTTCATCTACTCTCGGAACTAAACAGTAACTTATAAAGGTGAAATGAAAATGTTGTAACGCGGAAGACTGAAGGCGCATCGACGATCAAGGAGTGCAAGATTGCATTCTTGATCGTGCAGACGATTCGAATCTCTAGTTCGTTCGTTTCGAAATCAATACACGACCGCGTCCGCGTGACGATTTCAGATCGCCGGTTTCGAAGATGGACATTGGCAAAGCCGCAAGTGAACGGCATTTTCCGATTCGGATTAGCTTTGCCGTCGATCATCAAAACAGATTCCCTGAAACAGGTTGACACGCGCACCCTCATTAGATATCAAACTCGCGCCTACCCCGAGACCATATGGACCGTTTATTTTGAAAGTGGTGTAAGTCCATTTTCTCTTGTTTCGAGAAAATTAAAGGTTAACATATCTGTTAATTAAAAAATTAAGGCAAATTATATGAAGTCTGGCAATGTTTCTACTGTTTTATCAATATGTAATTTGGTTATATAAATTTCTTTTAGGCGTATTTTACTAAAATGATGTATACTTACGGGCTGCAAATGGACTTACACCACTTTCAAAATTAGACAATTGTAAAAATCGTTTAATTTCAATTTTGAAAAATCAAATATCACTTAAAATATACTTCATATTAATCCAATTTTGTTTACAAATAATGACACGATATAAAATAGAAGTAGTATTTTAAATTTTAGACGCTAATTACATTGTTAAAATTACAAGATATTGATAGTATTTACTTATGCTCTGCATGTGGCAGTGTTTCGAAATATGCATGATGCACCGGAGGTATGTAAGGTAATAACTAGTAACTCTTGACACGTAATATAAAACAAATGTAAAATAACAGGCTACTGATCGGCAACTATCTGCTAAGCCACCTACTTCTGTTAATTGGACTTACACCACTTTCATAATCGATGATTATGCAATTTCATTTACCGACCAATTTTAAATTGTACAAAACATGGAAATTTTTTAAGAAATTAAACACGGACTAGTTATACATCAAAAATTTACAATAAATTAAGCATGAATTACGTGATATCTCATTTTTTTCAAAAATGGACTTACACCACTTTCAAAATAAACGGTCCATATGTCAACCTGTCCGGCCGTACCTAATTAAATTAACACACATTCCAAAAAGTATGCTATACCTACCTACCTAATGCTATATTTAAAAAATGGCAAACAGGTACACAAACACAGGCATAAACCTCACTCCCCAGCCAGTGGATCACAGCCATACCACCTGGGTGCAAAAGCCTATACTAGGGAGTAACGTTCCGGGACGCCTCCGACACCCGAGCTCAACATACAACTCATACACACTATAAAATACAAAAAAATCCTGGACTCGGCTGACGTGGGTAGCGATCATTGCGACGTGCGCGATTTAAAGCGCATTATACCTGGTATTTCAAATATACTTGCAGCATTTCGCAACGAAATGTAATCTTTAACGTAATGTGAATCTTTACGAGCAAAATTAGTGGCTACAAAGTGCCGTACAATTTTTTTTTACCCAAATTACGTCGCGACAGATTTTCGACAGATTTGAAGCGTTCTGTTTTTGGTACCAACATATTAGAGAATAAATTGAGGGGGGAGAAGTTAATCAAGAGAATGGCGTACGAAAATACGACGCATTCCACAACCTAACCGCACACACACACACACATAATGTGGAAAATATGTCGCGTACGATACGCTACCCACACGCAGCCGCTACACAAATATTAAATATCAAAATATGAAAAAAAAACATCGTGCCGCGTGCTTTTCACCCGTTCAAGTAGCACGTGGGCACGTGAGCGGGATTCCGGCAAAACGGCGCGAAGAGACGCTGAAAATCCTAGCTAGAAAACGTTATTAGCATACATAATCGACTAACGGTCTATGACTCTACTTTCTATTCAATTTTAATGCAAAGTGACTCTACTAATTTAACTGAGAAAAATTAATATACTTATGAAACAAAGAAACAAGGAACTTTTAATGCAACGTGAATTTAAATTGAGACTACGTATGTATATGAATAATAAAATGGAACAAGTGAGATTAGTGTGAAATAGAGAATAATATAACAGAACAAGTGATTTTACTTTGAAATGAAAAATAATAAAATACAACAAGTGAATTTGAGTTAAATTTTGTATTACTGCAATATCTTGGGCGATTCACTTACCAAAGCGTATTAACTCTAACAGACATTGCGTTAAAATTTGCGACTTCGATTTGGAAATCTACCCATCGCGAAATGTCTTCGTGCGCATTTTATTTGGCATCGTTTTTGTACGAGAAAAGAAAAATCTACTATGTCTCTGTATCTTTAATTGAATGGGAGCTATTAGGAAAGTTGGAAAGCTACGTTATTGAATTCTTTCAACAACTATGAGTCGAATACGGAACTTTTATTAAGTATTCTTGTATATATGTCTATTATACGCATATAACAATCATAATAATATTAATTCGCAATACGATTGAGCAACGTAATTATTAGAGAAAGGAACGAAGTCGTATGGTGTCAGACTTCATCGCTAAAAACTGCAAGCTACAAGTTGTTCATATGAAATCGTTCTGTAATATTGTAAGGGTCGAAAGGATGTGGTCTCAAGGACGAGAATATCTGTGGAAGATCTGTAGCAGAGAAAAGAAACAGAGAAGATTATAATTTATTCTTCAAGATATTACTCATCGATTATTCGGTAATCTTGAGATTAGGAAAGTTGAAGGTTTAGGAAATTCTAAATTTTTAAATGATTCTATTTCTTATTTTAACAAAAATGGAATAGCAAATTGAAACAGTACAAATTTTTAATAGTTTCTACAGTTTTTAATTCGCGAAAATGAATGTTAATCGCAAAGATACTTACAGTGTGGGCTTTAGAAGCCCAGCGAGATCGTCTCCCAACAACCGAAGATTAACTCTAATACCGAGTAAGAATATTACAATAAAAAAAAAAAGGTAAAATAAAAGACTAACGTTACTGTATAAATTATATTCGGCGAGCAAACACTGACTCTACCACCGCGAGTTATTATTATAGTTGAATTTAATTAGAGCAGCTGTGCTTTTAAAAAAATCAAATATATCTACAACCGCATTGCGCGAGGTCACAAATTTTCTGAAAGAAAAGATTAGCAGGAAGGGTTGGGTACGTACAAAATAAAACACAATATTCTTTTATTACACCTTCCCTCTTCTTATTGAGCATTTGTTACGAAATGTACTGTATTTGTATGTTATATGAGAAAATGTATCTATGTATAGATATTCTTATATTATCAGATATAATATAAGAATACCATAGGTATAGTGAAAGCTATGTGCAAGAGTCAATGGCTGTGCTATGAATGTTACGTTATCGAAATTCTCAAGTACGTTCATCGGATCTAAACGTAAATACGGTGGCGAGTCGCAAATTCTGGGAGCAGACCAACGAAAATTAAAGTTCGAGGTATAAACATACAAGAGTGGTACGACTTGGTACGCGACGTGCTCGCGCAACGTTTTTTGTTTACAAGTTCGGCCGCCGTGTGTTGCCAACGAAAGTTTTTCTAGTCAATTTGTTCAGCTAGGAAACAAGTCACGCCCGAAATACAGCAAAATATAAAGACTGTTCCGAATTCTCGTTCAATTTAATATAATCGAATGATTCTACTACAAAGCTACCGCGTGGTTGGGAATATCGCATTAAAAAAGAAAGACGAAATAATTGATTCTATCTTTTCCGACTTCGTTTGGTATAAGCGCAAAAGGTACGACTAGACTATGAATTTGGAAAAATGGATTAAATATCAAACATAGCAAAGGTATGTAGATTCGTCTGCCAATGTTAAGGGAGATTAAATCATACCTTTACCACAGATTGGTGAAAATCAGCTACTGGTCATCGTGACGCCCTTATTTGATTGATTTCGTCTTCCAATTGATTAGGCATCTGTAACAAAATAAAAACCATAATTTAAATCAAATATATCAAAGAGGAATGATGATACAATGACCCATTAACGCTAGGTTCACGTATCTTATAAAGACAAATTTCGGATTTCATGTTTAAAGTTATAGGAATCATAAACATTATTTTTAAAAAAATGTATGTTGTCCTTGATTGATGTAACGATATAAATAGTTATTCTAATTCAACATCATTTCTCTCCTGACTCTGTAACACTCATATTTTTCCAACAACCCGTTAAATTATAAATCGTCCGTAAATCTAATGTTAACGTATAATGGAACTATTAATTAACTTCGCGTCAAGTAGACGAAGGTAATCGAACATGAAAGGGAAAGTACAACTGTGAATGCTATTAAATTAGTAATTGAGAAAGTGCATGCGTCGAATGAGACACGTATTAATGAAAAAATACTATAGGTAGTACAGCACGTAAGTATGTAAACGAAGGCAACGTAGCACGCGCCCAAACATTAATGCGTCCTTCCTTCGCGGCGTTTCAGAGCCAACTGACGATGATAATAATTAATAAGGTCTCCTTTCGATATTTTCCGGCAGCCGAGTTATAAGAGTGGGAAACCGGTCGGCCATCTTCGGCTCGTAGCTGCGAAATTCGGCACACGTTTCAAATTCTTTCTAAATTCATGAATATAACATTTTACCATCGACTAACTACAGGATAGACTAGCCCTTTTATAGGAAATGTCATAACGTCCGTGCCTGACTAGATTAGGACCAAGTTTATAGAAAAAATTCTACAAATGTTTACCAAGTCCAATGCGTGAAGTAGTTTGAAAAATAATTCAAAATATTTGAGTTGCAATGGCGGTCTACAATGGTTATAAGTTACTGCGCAGGAGTATCGCCATTTTGTGTGACGTAGTCATAAATTGCGCGGGATTATCATTAGTCTTCTTTCTTTCTTCGTGAGTGCATCGCTTTTTTGCAAGTGAATATAAATTTCCTATTTTATCGTCTAAAATTCATTTGGATATACTGTGTATGTTAACAAGCGTAAAAGCAATGTAAAGGAGTACGAATTTATAGTTTCCCATGCGAATTATTCAACTTTTTTTGGAAAAATACGTGAGTTAAAATTTTGCCTTCCCGCTTGCTAAGCAACTGCATCATACGCGATATTTCACTTTTGTCACTGAAAATCATCAAAATCTTGCTTATTATTACATATCTCTTCCATTTTCGATGCTTTTTCACGTAATTAGTTACTTTGTATGATATTTTATACGGTATTCCATGTGATTATTTCGTCGAAAAGTAACTTGAAATTTTCGCTTGTAATGGCGATTTAGAACGGTTGTAAGATAATGCGCAGGCGTGTCAAAATGATGTAGCTTTCTCCGACCAATCACGTCGCCATTTTGTGTGACGTAGTTATAAATTGCGCGGAGCGTCATTTTTGCTCTAAATTTTCATTTTTTAATTAACTAATAAGTGGTTGCATAGTTAAAACTTTTCGGAATTGTAAAAAGAAAGCATCGAGATCATTATGTGATAGTTTCTCTTAGAAATTTGCAACGATATTTTAAACGAATTTTTTTGTATGTTACAGATCAGTCGACCAGCAATTGAGGCAACTTAAAATAATAATACAACGAAACAAGATGATCATTACAACCAAAGATTTCGTTGCTGCTGATAATATCCAGTTAACAACGTTCAGGAGTATGAAGCTAGCAGCAGGGTGAGCCCATTTTATACAAATTTTATTGTAGACAAATGAGCATAATAACGTATAAGTTCAGAATAATATGAACTCGTGCAAAGTGAAATGGTTACAATTTTATTGGTTCTCTTATATTGTGTGTTATGTATTAGCCCAGGCTAGGGTCTTCTTGTCTCTTTTTTTATTAGTATGTAGATTAGAAGTCGGTTGACCCTCCGATTTCACTCGTGAGAAACGAACACAAAACTGGGTTATGAATACAAGTATGGAGATTCAAAGCAGAGAAACAAGTGACACGTTAAAATTAAATTGAAGAAATTACAGTTTTTCCAACATATTCACATATGTATATAGCTAAATATTTGCAATTTGCAGTACGTTCGTAGAATTTTGTGACGGACTGTGTAAAACTGTATTGTCGAGCAGATTTAAATCGTTACTGTTATTGCGGTTTTAATTCCTATCATTCGTAGCGCTGCATTTCTATTTCATGCTTAGCCGTTAACGTTGGACGTGACATCGAAATGATAATTGGGCTCATGAGTACAGAGTAACTACAGAGGCGAAGCTCCGCCCACTTTGTGTCCCCGTTTTTTTTCTGCGCACGCGTCACTTATGGTGTGCGCCATGAAGTGAGCTGCAAAATTATGGTGTGCGCCGTGAAGGGAGCTGCAAAATTATGATGTGCGTCATGAAGGGAGCTGTAAAAGCTATGGTGTGCACTATAAAGAAACCCGCAAAATACTGTGCATGCGTTTGAGTACTGTGCATTATGAATTCAAAATACAGCATATGGGTCTTTCCACGCTAAATCGATCATTCTTGTACTCGATCTCTGCGATTTGACTCAAATTGGAATATGTTACAGTATATGCGAAAAAAAGGGAGGGGGGGGGGGTAAGTAATCATTTTGCGGGTTTCGAAATTATTCAATTCTTCAACGACAGAGCAACTTCCTGTTCCTCTTATGCGGATTGATGAGATTTATGCATTTGAAGAGATTGGTAGATTATTCTAGTAATGTGATTCAATATGACGTAACATAAAACATAGAGATTGACATCGCATCAACATACTCGCGAATGAATAGTTCTTCTATCTTAAATAATTATTCAATTATTTCCATACAAAGAAATTAGGATCCATACGTTGCATGGACTTTACTCCCTGAAGCTACAATCGCTATCAACTACTACGTCTATTTTAATATAAAATATAAAATATTGTAACTACTGTAATGCTGTTATACTTTATATAAATATAAGACAATATTATAATTGTATATTGTTTTACCTTAATATTTATAAAAGTACAAGCATAACAATTCTTTTCAGTTTTTAAGATTTAATTATATAGACAATACAATGAAAGTCATTCGTAGCAAAAATAAAGTGCATGACATTATATATAGTAGGTGTCTTCTATTTTTTATCGAATTATTATTTATAATGTTGTTTAGCAAAAAAGTACTAGAAAAAATTGCTTGTTCAAATATTATGTTCAAATATTGTGCGCTTTTCGCTGTTTCTCCAATGCATTTTCATCCTTTTCTACCCTATAACCAATAGAAAGAGATACAGATACATCCATCCAGGAATGTGGCAACGCTGTCTGTATGGTGTGCGCAAAAACGAGGACACGAACATCAAAGGTGCCGACAGTAAGTTTCGCCTCTGTAATTACTCTGTGTCATGAGCTCCAAATTCGGGTTACAATACGTAACATCGGATGGGTGGTCTATACTGCACCTCGTTTATGCTATATCCCTGCTTTTATTTTGTTTACCCGAGCAAAGATACATAGCACATTTTATATGAACAGAAAAATACTAAAGTGCGCATAGCGCGGACTTGGACAGTTGAAACAACTTCTGAATGTATTCCTAAATTTGTCTATTGTGCCAATGCAGTAGACATGAGGATTATTGATTACTTTCTGAAGAGACGAGGTGCAGACTCAAACTCCATCAGTTTATGGAGTTTTGTATTACAAGAACTGAAGTACCGACGGTGTAAAAAAGTAGATGCTTTCTAGTGTCCTCTGTGTTTTAAAGCGGCAAGGCTAGGTGTTATATTCGATCTATATTTGAAAGTTGTCAACGTTAGCAGGTGCTGCAACTTCAGATTAGAACTTAAAGTAGATTAGAATTTTAGGCATTGGAACTTTAAATTACTTTAAAGCGCATACGACCCTCATGATCCAACACGGATCTCGCGAAGTAGGTTTCTTAAAATTGATTTAATTTGAAACTTATTAAACTTCAATTAAACTTAACATTAATGTAAATCAAGAAAAAAATAAGAAGTATGTAGTTAGTCGTACCAAAAAAGTTCGAAGCAGGGTGGAGAAGAGTAAGCAAAATCTAGCAACTAGGGTAGTGAATGATATAGCTTAGTGATAAGCAAATAATAGCTAAGAAAACAGGTCGATCAGTGTTCTTTTAGAGTGAATAGCCATGATACAAAATGCTGAACATTATAATTAAAAAACAAGTACATCTTACAGATTTTCTGTGCTTCGTTTTTGTTCAAATTTAAATACCCATTTTTAATACTTGTATTCTTTACTAAGAGCAATAAATGTTCCCATTTTTAATACTTGTATTTTTAACTAATAGTGAACCGCGGATCTATAGTCCCTCTTTTCTACCGCTCATTTAATATTTTTAGTTTTTTGTTGGTATTGTTAATGACAGTGATCTTTCGAGTCAAACTTATCGCTACCTTCAAAATTTGCATTCAATATTCGCCATACCTGCGGTTTTACAAATGAAAATTGCTTATGGTTTTACTCGTGCAAGCAATCTTGCCACTCTGCTAAGAACTACGGGGGTTTAATGTAAACCAAAAACGGTTCCCTTGTATTTCCCTAACAATTACCATTCCCCCTATAGCGAGATGAAAATCTTTTTAACTAAGTACAGGTCTCGGAACGTCTTCTCTTTGTACAGCATTATAATGTATCATCAATATCTCTTAGTCCGATCCTTCGTATCGTTTTGACTCGAACCATTCGACGCCTGTAGAATCTTTTTATGGCTCATACTACATTGTTACGCTAGACGTAGACATATTATAGAGCTGTGAGAGTCCATTTTCATAATATATTCGTGGTTAGTCTTCCGATTAAATTTCCCATTCTTAATACTTGGCGGCCGAAAGAGGTTGCCAAGTTTTATTGTCTGAAACTTACGTGAATCATTGCAACTGTCTAATGGATCTCCAGACTCCAGACCGAGCTGACGAATGAACTGGTCTCTCCAATAATCAGATAACAATAACCTTCAAATGGTCTTCCTCGAAATCATATATCGCGTTGTCTGTTTCTCGACGTACATACATAAGAAGCGTTTCAAATGCCAATGTTTTTAAGGTCGACATCTGTAACAAATTCATTAATACCTTGAAAAATCAGTTTAAACTAGTCGAAAACATTTGAAGAATTCATTAGATGAATATTTACGAAACTCACACGGTACTCATAAAATTAATAATGAAACTGCAATGGATATCTATCTTGATTTGGTTTTCAAGTATAGAAAATTCAAACAAGAGGAGTATTATTATTTTATAGTATAAGATATTCGAATAAAAGGAATATTATTTTGTGATGTGTTCAGATTTGAATAATTTCTGTACTGTAAAGCCGTATCAAGGTAAGAGTATTGCAAATTTGCCATATTAATTTGTAAAGTATCGTGTAAGTTTCCTAAATATTTATTGCGTGAATTCTTCAAACGTTTCACCTAGGTTAAAGTGATTTTTTAAGTACCAATGAACTTCTTGAGACATCTGGCTTTCTCTTATGCAGGTTTGCCTTTCTTTCAAAGATTTGTGTTACACGTGAATGTATTGATTTTTAGATTAGGGTTTAACCCTTTGACGAGTATGGCCGTACATGTACGGCCAAAAATTGTTGGGCCCAAATGAGTAACTTCGTATATGTACGGCTTATGTTACGTAACTGGAGCCAAGTTTTTGTGCTCTATTTGATAGAAACGGCTTTCACAGTATTCCGTTATTATCTTTATTATGTTTTTCAATCTTCTACATTCATACATGTAATCAGTATAAACATTTTTATATTGCAAAACAAAATTCTGTACTGGTCGAATGGTTAAGGGTTAAGAGTTTCCTTGTGGGATAGAAAGACTTCTACTTTTTCAGAGTATTACCAATCTATCATAGATTCAATAAAAATACTCGTATATCAAACATAATAATTACACGGCTCGAAGAAATTCGATAAGTTTCTTTGTTCGTCCGTTGAAATTGATGGTTTCCAGCTATTTGGTAGAAAGGCAGGCTCGCTTTTCACCATTATACCATTATACTCCCGGCTCGAGAGCCTTGAATTTTGACACTTCTGTCGTTATATCCGGCCCGGATGGGTCTCAAACCGAGTACCCCCGAGGCTTAACAATGGTACTTATCCTTTCTCTTCCAGTGGAAGGGTTGCGTGTACGATTTTGTACTAATCGACACCTCCACCCCTTCCCGTTCTCGTCTTACGCTGCAGACGACAGTGATTTCTGTATTGTTGTACCTGCACAAATACCCAACCAAAATAAACAAAACGTGGGTGGTGTCCGCTACCAATCCTACTTAATGTCCGACGATGCGAGTTCTCCAAGTAGTCGAGGAGTTTGACACCCACTTGGTGACATCCTTTATCTTCTTCCCGACTTCTTTGATTTTTTGTTCCCTCGCAGAAGGGCTTTAGTCCGGATTGAGTAGATCTGTGAATTTCAATCGCAGATAATTTCTCAAGCTACGCGAACTTTACACAAGAAATTATCCCTTTGCGGACAGGCATCGCAAATAGTCGCCCAAATTTGCGTACTCTTTAGGTACGCGTTAATTTTTAATGCATGAAATTCTAATTAACTTGCTGCGACAGATTTCAATCAAAGAATATATAGACATCGTCAGGATATTGAATTTGCATCGCGTTAAATTCATATTCTTCTTCCAATTATTTCCTATTTTTCAGATAACAAAGTATTTCAAGTATTTCGAAACGCCAATAGTGTTTTTGATTACCAAAACTATTCGCTACTTGTGAATTTCTTGAGTATCTATAGGTGCCGATAGCAATGAAAGGGTTAATATCATTAATAGACACTACTGCTAAGATTTGGACAATAATTCGTTAAATTCTTGTTCTCAAAGGGTTAACAGTTGAACCAAAAATCGCTGAGTACTATCTTATTCTGTTCGCAAAGAGTTAAACTCGTAAATATGTTAACACCAAAAATAAAAATTTCAATGTAAACTAAAGCCATGAAAGAAACAACGGAAGTTTCCTAATTATTGCGGAGTAATTTACTAGTTTATTCCTCTCCAATTAGTCTGGCATTTATAGTAGTTGTCGCATTGTTTTTAGTATGAAATTTGCATCCTTCTTCACCGAAAAAATAATTCTTAACTTTTTTGCTACTTGCATCGTTCACCATTTCAACTCGATTATAGTCGGACAAACTCGGCAAGGCAACAAGAAAATTTGATCGTCGAGGCGGTAAAAAATCCAACAGAATTCCAGTTTGCAGTTTACGTAAAAAGTTAAAGTTGCTTTTGGTTGATTTCCGACACGTTTCGCAGGGAAATTTTTAGCGGTCGTTGTAAATTTTCCTAACTCGGCGTTGACAAGCTAACAGGCGAAGCGCGTATCGTTGCGCGGGAATTTTTGTCGAGAACACGAAATCCTCGCGGTGTAAAATTCTCGGCGTTACGAAATGAAGCGAGCACGTCGCGTCGTCGGCGATAATTTTTCACGCTGCCGATTCTCGCGCCCGGAATTCTCGATTCCGTTCTTACGACGAACCACCACTGCAACGCTTCCTTTTTACATTCCATAAATCCGCGCGGTCGAATCGCGCGACAAACCTTGGCAAGCGTTCGCTATTACCACTCCGAGATTGACGACGAATATTCTCCGGCCACTCGAGTCGTTTGTTCGATTTTTCCGACAGTCAGAAACTAGAGAAAATCAAGAAAAAAAAAGAAAAAAGGGATATGAAAGAGGTATAAAAGGGAAAAAGAGGAAAAGTATGCCACAGAGTAAAAAGGAAACGATCCACGATGCAACGAGATTCTTTAATCTCGTCTGTCGTTCGACACGTATCTGTGACAGATGTTCACACAGATACCTGCGCGCCTATCGAGTTTCGGTTTTGTGCTTTTTAACCTTTCAGCCTCGGGGCTGAAAGAATCGTCGCTGGTTTCCCCCCTTTTTTTCTCTCTGTTTTACTTTCTCTGTTCTCTCTGTTTCGTTCCGTGCCGTGCCGTGCCTCTTTTTGTCTCTTTTTTCTCAAAATGCAAAAATAAGCGTGGCACGAGACTTACGGGAAGGAAGATAGGAAAAGGCAAAAGCATTGTGGGGGATACACGAGTGCGCGGCATCAGAGGAGCCGCATTCATTAAAATATTCGCGCAAAAGAACTCAGGGCATTTGTGTCTCTGATTGCGATGAAATAGAACACGTTGGAACGATTTAACGCTTTTGCCTACGTTATGGAGTAACGATGTAAAGGGAACACAGAGAGAACAAAAGGGCGGAAAAAAGGGAAAGATTCAAGAGAAGTGCTCCCCCGATGGTATAATAGGAAAAGTAAGAGTTCCAGCAAAACGATCTCTACCAAAGGTGTACGAATTGTTCCGCAAAAATGACAGCGAAGCATAGTAGATAATTCACGATTTAATTTAATTTAGCTTAATTTATTGTTATTTTTTTTGCGAGATCATTAGCAACGAGTTTCTGTTGGGACTTTATATTTTTAGGTACATGGTTATTTCTTTAAGGAAGTTTAAGGTAACTCTTATGTGTCTTTCCGACGTTAAGGCTGTGTTTAATTTATTATTGGTATCGTACATTAATAAGAATTTACAGACACGAGCCCAATATACAGGATGGACCACTTTAATTATTTTCGTTTTCAGCGAACGGATTAAATTGCTCTTTGTCAGAGATGATATGATTTCGAAGGACTTTCAAGGGAATTTTAAGTATCGTGAAAAGTGTAGGATGCACGCAACATGCATGGTTATATAAAATATCCAAAGCGAAACACGCGGTATTATTAGACTGCGGATCTTTATGCAAATTGAAACCTTTACTATCAAAGAATGGAATCAAAATGGACATTAATTTCATCCTCTGAATATTATAACGAGTAGTCTAGTTTTAATATTTGATGCACTTTTATATGTAACGTGCAACGTGCTTCTTTTTGCAGCTTCACGTTTCTCGTAAATGCATAAATGCATCCGCAGTCTGGTTATTATATTTGGCAAAGCTAATTTCTATTTACGTTTCATTCCGCGAATCGTGCTTTTAACAGATACAATTTTTCGTAACAATCCGCAGTGATGACATTTAATTTCTATGTCTTCCTTCAGGCAAATATAATGTTACAAAAACATCGCATGTCATCCAGTTTCTACAAAATTACTTTTCGCCTGAAAGTTTTTATTGTCATAGCCTTCTATCAGATAACAAAAATTCTTATTTTTGAGTACGTTGAATTTATTTCGATGCCTAATATTTATATAGTTATATATATAAGAAACTGGAGGTGACCTTAAAAATTTACTTAAAAAATGATAAAAAACATTCGAAATCATATCATTCGTAACAGGAACAAATTTAGTCGATTAACTGATGACAAAAACAATTGAGGTAGTCGCATTGAAATGATCATGTGCTCTGTTTTCAGTTCTGAAATTATGCATGCAAAATAGTGCCGTTTTTCTTATATTAGGAGAAGGTGCATAAATATTTATGAGTTGCAATAATTCCGGAGCGTCGATAACAGCATTTAGCAATTTGTCATTGATGAAGATTTTAACTCACTAAATGAAAGGTGAAATAGTGTAGGAGTAATCGTTGATTTTATATTACATTCTTCTGCGTGAAATTATACAAGCTATGTTTAGCTTTTCCGTGATTCCGAGCAATTAAAGTATTTCTGTTGACACACTTCGCATAATTTATTTCTGCCAACGTCGATAAGTGTTTCTACTTTCTCCATTATTCCGATAAATTTTCTTCTCTCGGGTTTCCCTTCATATTCGAATCGAAAGAGTTCGCATGAAATTTCCAATGAGCTCGCATGAAATTTTTATGCTCGTCTTTTATGGGGAAAACATGTCAATTTAGAGGGAAATTAGAAAGTAGAAAGAGGCGAGAGGAGAGGAGGATGATGAATAAACGAATGAAGGTTGGAATGAAAGGCGACAGATCGAGAGTCAGCACGAAAGGATTGGCGGTGTCGAATAGAGAAAACAGGCTCGACAGAATCGTACCTTCGACCGTCCGTTAAATGCAGAGGCGTCGATCGATAACACATGCAACGGGGGCTGCAATAATAAATTATCCGTGCGCGAGGCGCGAAATAGCGATCCGGCTAGATAACGTCACTGAACTAGAACATGCTAAGATTACCGTGGGATTTCTATTTGCTGCTCGTCCTCCTACCTCCTCCGTCTTCTTTAAATCTCGCTTCCATTCATTATTTTAAGGCAACGTGCCGACAAAGGGAATCTATTTTCTAACACACATTTCATTGCATTCAAGCGTACGCTTTTATGTAACAAAAATTCAAGAAAAGGAAACGAAGTGATACAATTAACCCTTTCATTACGAAGGGCGTATAGAGTTATTACAAACTTAGCGTGTCGTGTTTTTATTGTATTTGGCTGCTAATATATGCCAGGAGTATGATTTATGGTTGTAAGGCAAGGAATTAAGCAAATACTTCATTCTATACGAGTAAATTTCCAAATAATATCTGACAACTTTCGTCGTCTAACAAAATTTCTTTTACGGTAGCAGATTTGCAATTTTTCTTCTAGAATCTTCACTTTTGACTTTTGATTCTAACTGTACGCTTTCGTTGTAATTTTGACGAGTTGCCCAAACCTCAACCTGATCAGGATCAATTTGCATCGTGATTTTATATAGCCATCGGCACACAGGGCGCTCAAGAAACCATTTTTCGTTAACGAATTTGTGGTATATAAATCGATGGATCAAGGGACTCGTGACTCGGCGGGACTCCAAGAGGATCGTAAATTCCTTGGCTGGAGTCTCGAGACGGGTTGTCGGTAATAAAGCGCGAAGAGTGCCGGAATACGGGGTTAGCGTGATAACCGTGAAGGTCAAAATTTCTCTCTCGTCGCGGTGGATTAACTGAGAACACCCTCTGAGGGGTTGATATTACGGAGGTTGCCAACCCCCTGAAAATTAATTACAAACTCCGTCGTCGCGTCTCGCGACGAGAACACGCGAAAGAAGAGTAAAAACTTTACTGTTATGCTGAAAAAACTCTTTATGCCGATGAAGTCCGCCTGAAGACACTATAGCCGTGGAGAGTCTGGCTATTTATGGGATGGTAAGGGGTAAAAGACAACGCTATTACAGCTCTTCTCGTGTTTTACCCGTTGTATTACATTCTTGCGGAATGTTTTGCGGGTTGTTGCTATTATGAGCATACTGCGCATTGCTAAATAAGATTCAAATTGCTTCACACGAGCATATGCTACATTTACGGAGGGAGTCTTTGGTGCCACGAATGGTAATAGGTGTTAACGAGTGCTCGAGACCGTGATTGTTACAAGTAAACTCGCATTAAAGCTTTTTTCTTGCTTTAAGTGGCTCATCGAAATCCTCTACTGTTTTTAAAGTATTTCCTTTTACATCCGTGGCACTTTAAAGGCTCCTTTACAACGATGCGATCCGTTTCATCACGTGGGAAGTTTGGTTTGGCAACTTTGTTCCGTAATCTGATAGCGATGACTGTGAACTTGGGCGTAGTTCGAAAGACCTTTGGCTTCTTGATGGGTTTATAACTTTATATTAAACCTTATGATTTGGTAAATTCGGTGATTCGATCGATAAAATGTCTTTAATTGTTCGAACGATTATTAAACATTTTAAAAGTCTATGTATTTTATTTTCGTTGGATCTTTTAAAGTACTCGATAGAGCTTCTGTATGTTTGACGAAAGAATTGCCAAAAAATGTCGCGGCAGTGCAAACGTCGCCTAAAGCTCGTCGGACTTTTAAACGAAGCCCATAGGACGAGGTTGGGGATTTTTCTCTTTGTTGGGAGCTTCCCAGTTCCTTTTCCTTCACTGTTCTTACTTTAATTAAATACTTTCTTACGGAAACGCTTGGCGACTCAAGATCAAGGCACGGGAATCTCTGTGTGTTGTTACCAGATTGCTACTAATTACTCTTCCTTCCTTCGCGAATGTATAATTTATTCGTCCCATTCGTTATCTAATTTCCGCATTGTATAAACTAATTGATACGTCTCGAACCGCGAGAGAAGGTTTTAATTGTTAGCATGGGTTGCATTATTCAGTCGACGTTCGCTTGCCATTAAATTCGAAACGCTGGTGGAATCGGCCGTCCTTTTCTCTGGCGTTCGCTATCGAGCGTCTGTGAAATAACGTTCTGCCAGAATGTGGGTTACATTTTTCTCGGAGGAATACTTCCTAACACGTACTATGACCGCATTACGCAGGGGTGGATGACAAGGACGTTAGCTAGAAAATGGTGAGGGTTGAAATGGAAGACGTGAATGGGTCGAATGGAAACGGAGGGACAAGATCCTCGGAACGAGCAGCATTCTTCGATAAATGCTCTTGCTATTAGGTTGTATTCTTTCATGGAACAAATCACGTAAATCTAAGAAATGGATTGCCGTTATATTGCTGGAGAGTCATCTTCTCGGCGTTTTATTTGCCATGTAGCCATACGAAGGCTGCGTTGTGCCAGATTTCTTTCCGAACAATAATTGTACTTTTCCAATTTCACCGAAAAATTCATCGAACAAAACTTCCAATTGCAAATATTACAAATTTTTAGTCGAATTCCATTTGTTCGCTTTTCAAGTTGTTAGGTTCGAATCAGTCGCTACTGAATTAAAAATCATGATGTTATTAATGTTTAACGGGATGGCAAACTTCGAAATATAATCATTACGCAAAGACACCACACGTTATTACAACTATAGTTTCATAGAACTGTTTACGAGCAGTTTAACTGTTAAAACAGAATATTTATCACGATAAATCGTTGTAGAGAGTCTCTCAATTTTGTTGATTCGTTCATTCATTTTAGATTAAATGTTTCGCGATTGCTAACGTTCTACAATGATTCGACTTGACTTCTAAATTTATATCCGAGGGATACAAATCCGTTTACAAATAAATAAATAAACTAGTTCTGATCTAAAAATCAACATATTATTCACATTTCAAATATTTCATAGATAAATTTCTCGGTATGAATGGAGCAAATATATTTTCGGCCTTCTAAGTGCTTTTAAGCATTTTTGTCCTGATTAGAATTTGTTATAGAATCGGATATCAGTGAGAGTATCTTACTAGTGAAAGAGAGATGTTACATTCCGGAATGTGGATCGCGCTATTTCCAATGCTGCGAACGATACAGCGGTAATAGAGTGGCCAGAGATAGATGAAACTTGGAATGGTATTTGGAGCCATCACTCTGAGGGAGAGCTCGTTTATGTGTCGCGAAATTAAGCAACGACCGTGTAGACATCGAACTAATGCAGATCGGATTACAGAACTACGGGCGATATTGCGAAATCGTCGCGTTGCGTGTCGTTTCCTTTGAAATTCCACCTCGAAGACGTGTCAACTATGAATACCATCGACTTGCCTATCCAGAAGTATCGTTAAACAAATCAAATAAAAAAAACAATTTGTTAACCTAATTTACTCGTATTCTCAAAAGTTCATTGGCTTTTTCTCGCTACAAAAAAAACTTGCCCCTTTAACCGGTCCGATCTCTAACGCCATTAATGGTGACAGATATCGAGACGGCATTGAACGTAACTCACAATACGTTTCCCGAGCAAACCGGAAGTAACGTTAGGTCGAAATGTGGGTTACATTCTCATAAGTACAGTCGTGGCGCTTCGTAGCCGTATTAGAGCGCCCACGGGCGAACGATGAGAGGGCGGCTGAGGGGGAAGGGGTTAGAAAAGGAGGAAAGGGGTGAGAGTTAGAAGAGGGAGGAAGAGAGAAAGACGAGGACGCCCTCAGAGCCCGGAGGTAAAGGAGTGGAACGTGAAAGGGGGATGAGCGTAGATGGCGATGGAGATGAGGAGATCGTTGGAATGGGAATGGCAATGGGGCGGATAGGGGGGTATGGGGGTGTGTACGGGTGTATATATGCAGTGGTACGGGACGACGACGACGTCTGCTAGCTGGAGCCACGCTGTCGCTGCTGTGGCATCGATCCACCACTCACTACGACTTTTTGCCACGGTTCCAACGAGATCTTTAACCCGAAAACTGCTCTGCGGTATGGCCAGTTTTCGTTTCGCAACGACCAAGTGATTCTCCCATCGCGATCACCCTTTAGACCATCTCTAAAAATCTAACCCTTCTTTTAGTTGTTTTTGGAGAAATCCTTCCGATTATTATTCTATAAATCTACTTCTCATTCGGATAAATATATTACCGTGTTCTATATTTAGATTAAAAGAGAAATCTTTTTAGTTTTTGGTTGTACATTTTGCAAAAAACCAATAATCGTAGTTGGTTTTATAGAACACTGTACTAAGGGGAAGCTTCAAACCGATGGTGCATCAAAAATGATACGAGTATGATCAATTTAAAAGGAGGGACGCATTTGGGGATGCTGAACGAGGCATTCAATCAGACGACGATTTATCAGCCTGCAGGGATAACTTAACGTTCAGCTCATTTACGGAAGTCGAATTACACGGTGATGGTTACTGTCAGTTCGAAACTCGATTCAACTCGCGCTGTGATTGCTTCGTGCTTTGACTTCCGTCAGTATTTCGCCAAAATTCGTTTGTTCATAGATGTACAGGGTGCGCCAAAATTAGTGGGGCAAGTAGGGTTTGGGAGATACTATGGTTCAAAGTATGGCGAAAATCAATAATTGCAAATTTGCATTGGAGACACTGTTTTCGAGAAAAGTGCCTTAAAAGATCAGTCAACTATTATATCTAGTTCATAACTTGTATTACCAATCTTGGAATGCGGTTTTAGTTTTTGTCGAATAAGCAGCATGTCAGAATACACTAATAAAGAGTATAGAGATATCATTTGAACATACAATTTTTACAATTTAACAGTGTATTTTTATGCAATCCTTAACAAGGATTTAGTAGAGGCAAATGTTGATAGTAAAAAGTAGTGTTCTTTGTGTTTGAATACGACATGAAGGGAACTAATCGCGACATATCTCAACTATTAAATTTATTGTTTCGAAATATCTCGTCCTGATTCTGTTGTTTTAAGTTACTTAATTGTCGAGGTCTTCTTCTTGTTTCTGACGTTGAGTTGCGAACTCGTGCTGCTAGTTATTGCAATAAAACTTTTCACGGTGTTCTTAAAGAGTTGTTATCAGTAGCAAGTCAATCCAAACAGATTCTACTTAGAAACACACCTAAAGTCGAATACTTCGTCTTACTTTGAGCCATAGACTCTCCTTGGTCCTATTTTTACCACTAATTTTGACAAAACCTGTATAAATTCCAAGTATCATTCTAAATTTTTTCTAAACCCTTTTGAATTGTATTTCCATTATTTCTAAAGGAGGGTTGTAAATCGTTGTGTTCGTAGGTTTTAGCAAAAAGCGAGTTGAGGTTGAAAAAAAGAAACCACCAATTGACTGGCTTCATTTTTCCCTAGAGTAATATCGTTAGCGAAACTAACATCGTCGTGTTTGATAACATGATTGCGCCGTTCTCCATATACTTTAAAGGAAAGTAGAGAAAGAATCTGAAAAATGACAAGTTGTATAATTAACGAACAGTCACTGCCAATGGTGATACTCGTTAAAAGTTTCTAACAAATTACTTGACACTTTGCCAACCACGTGGGTTGTACAACATTACGGAATTTGCATATTTATACTAAAATTAATTTAACTTCCAAACTACCTTCCAGATTCGGATGAAATTTCTGTAACAAGCTTATCGGGCGCTATTTCGCCCGTTAGAATCGCTTCCATTCTTCGTCCAATTGCTTCTTCCAAAAATTTATGTCAACATTTTTCCGAACGACAGAAAGCGTGAGATATTTCTTGCTCTAAATTTAATAATCGCGTTCGACTACGAACAATGGGAAAATTTAACGGGGCGAAAAAAAAAAAAAATGGGAAGGGAAAAAAATACGGGGAAAGTTCGTGCGTTCGATGGACGGCGAAACGTTAACAGGAAACATTAATTTTCATTTGAAACGAAAATATTTGTGTAACAGTTTGCACTCTTCCATAAAGTGTCGCATAACGACAAATGCAGCGCAAAGTAACGATGTTTGCGCGTGACATTATTGGCTGTTACGTTGCTGCAAATTCATTTACACGTTAGGACGTTTCTGTGTCGTCGTTAAAGCTTTCATTTTTCATCCTCCCCGTTGTATATACACCTGTCTTCTACCCGTCGAGCGTTCCCGAACGCGTGCGTAGGTGGCCCTTACGAGTGTAATGTAATAAAATTTCTCGTTGAATCTCAAGCGGTACTCCATTTTCGCCGGGGATAATTTGTCACCGGAAACTTCTGCGGAAAGTTCAAATTAGTCTTGGCCACTGCAGGCCGCCCAGCTTTCTTAACTTTCCTCCAGATATTTGCGCAGTACTGCCTCTTATAGTTTTACTTTCGCTAGAGATACGCTGCTAATATAAATCAGTCGAATTTTTACATTTAGAGCTGGAAAAAATGAATATATAGGATTTCTACGTTAGAGAATTTGGTTTTCTATAGTTGGCTCAATAGAAAACAGGCATATGCCACATGTAGTGGATCGATTTAGGGTTGCTTGCTTTATTAATTTGTTTATATAACGTTTAATTTGTTTATACTAGTTATAGGATGGAATCATGTAAAAATTTCTTGAGTTTGGCAGCTTTTAGTTTTCTTAGTTAGTTTAATTCTGTTTGTTATTGTTATTTTAAGACACTAAAGTTAATGGATCTCAGAATAGAATGGTATAATAGGATTTAATCATAGGCATACGTATGTCGTTATAAATAAGGTATAGCGTAGGATAAGGGTATGAGCGAGATATGTAAGGAAACGGAACGTTTGTAATCTTGAGGGAATGCAATAAAGATCACATCTGTAATATATTTTAAGTTATGTTATTTATTTATATTTAATTTAATTTAATTTTTATTTTATCTTAGTTTATTTAGTTAATTCAGTTCTCTTTACTATAGTTATTTTAGGACACTGAAGTATTAACTTCTCGGATCTCGGGATAGAATAGTAGGATAGAATTTAGTCATAGGTATTTGTAGGCTGTTATAAATAAAGGTATAGCGTATGATAGAAGTATGAAGGAGATTTGTAAAGAAACGGATCGCTTGTAATTCTAACGAAAACCAATAAAGGTATCCTATTCTATTGTTAAAGATCTCTCTTTGCTGTACAGTCGCACGAAATTCCACCAAAATTCTTCTCCTCGTCCTCTCCATCGCAATTTGCGTCTGTCTTCCACTCGGTTTCGAATTCACTTCGAATATGCAACGATGAATGCCGTTATCACAGCGATTCCTCGAAATAATTCCTCAAAGAAACCCCGTTTATTTGTCAAGCGAAAGCCGTTCATCGCGCAACTCATTAGCGTAACATATTTCTCTGGCGCCTGGTTGCAGTACTTCGTTTCGAAAGTACCGACGGTGTGCACAGTGTACTCGCGGCAAACTGAACTTGGGGCGTGGATGATTTTCAGAGGGTATCAGCGCTTAGGTGGAGAGCATGAACGAATTAAGTGAACGCCTAAGTACTAGAGTGAACAGGGAAACCAGAAATATGACTGTGTCTGGAGTTTCTTGGCGTAGCGTTGTGTATTTTACGATTGTAGCTTTATCCTACTGTGTTTTACTCTTACATTGTGAAACGGAGAATATTCCGGAAACAGTAGAGGGAAAAGCTTCGGTGCCGGGAAATAATGCTGGGAGGACATAGTGTCGGTCAAGTGTTTCATACTACTGGACGTGACCTTTACAAGAGTGTATACCTGACGAGTGACATCATGAGTCAGCCGCGTTAATTAGCGAATTCAAGGGTCTAGCCACGTAAGTGGGTCTCAGGCTTTCAGAAAGAGTAGCTGAGGCAACAGTAAACGCTTTCAATGCAAAAAAGACGTCCCTTGCTACCGCGATTCTACTAACGAAGGGAATCTCTGAGACCGGTTAGTGGGTCTTTAACCCCGGAAAACTGATCGGTATACTTGTAACGGTATTCATAGTATTCTTTGTTCTTGTTTTGTTTCTTCTTTCTATTTTTCTTTTTTTCCTTTACTATTTGGTAATCTTACGCTGGCGTACGTCCTACGAGCGATTAAAATAGCTTTGAATGAGAAACGAATGGAAAGTTTCTATTGAAATTCAATTACCGGTGATTGCATTAGCATTCGATAGTTGCTTGCTTTTTACTGCGTTTCTATGCTTTGGTATTCGATTATAATTGTCATAGTAGTCGATTGTTTCGAGTTTAATTATGGAAGTATCGAACGATTCGAAAGGATACGCTTCGTAAGAAAATGAGCTATATTAATTTAGCGATGTCCTAATTTGAAATTTATATAATTTATCGTGGCATGCGTTAGCAGGATTTCATTATATAGCTGACTGCAGGTGAAGTTTAAAAACCGTATGTTATATTTCTACCGCTCTTCTTCGTTCTCTTTTTCGTGCCTCTGTTCAGGCAAACGTATCAAACGTTGATCCTGCAAGTGAAATTTCAAATATCGCTATTGGATAGAAAAAAGTTTTTCAAATCTTCTTCGTTACGAAGCACATTTCCATGGATGGGAAAAATTCTAGTGTTCATGGTACGGCTTATACTACGGCGTCATCGTTTTCGCCGCTTTCCACGAAGAAGGTAAACCGACGTTTCCAGGATATGCACTGGAAATCGTTTTACGCGCCCTTTCTTGCTGAGCTTTCGTTTAATATTCGCCAGTGTCTTTGTGTCTTTGATACCGGGCATATCCTTTCAAACTATGGAATAGTTGCAGTTATTAGCAAAATTACCATCATTTCAAAGAAATCCAGAGAGAAGTATAATTTTAAACTTCGTTTATCCTTTTGCTACAAAGGATGCTTAAACTGTACCCCCTCTCGTAAAATATATTAAAATATTTCATTAAATTTATTGTGTACCTATATCTTACAGAAAATTCTTAAAAAGGATAATCCAGTTATTGAAGAGTTAAAGCAGCATAACGAAAGGGTTAATTTTACAATTAGGGTTACCAAAGAAATCACAGTACTTGATCGAATCACTGACGATTGTTCTAAGTAATTAATTCAGCCAGAAAATTCTTTCAAAATGTTAGGAAAAATAATAGTTCGGTCATAATAGGGTTAAGGCAATGTAGTAAAATGGTTAAACTTTAAACTTCCAAGAAAAATTCACAGTAGCTACTTATATTAAATACTATTGGCTATCCGAAAAAATGACTATATTTCCTGATTCGCCATATAAAAATATTGCCTTCGATTCGAAGAAATAGGTAAGTATTGATATTAATATATATGAGTTTTATAGGCAGTGATTTTGTTTGTTCACTAAAGTTGGAGGCAGTTTAATACAGTCACTATTTTCTTCCGCTTCTTTATAAGAAAATATACAAACATTAAAAATTCAATCTCATACATAAGATCCTCTTCAATATTCAAAGACTAATGACTGACTGTATGTTAAAATTGCAAAATAAATTTTAATGCACGAGTACGATGTTACTCAAAATACCCGAGTCGCTTGTGCTCGTCTTATCGATATCTCAACGATGTATTCATACATCAAATTATCGATAATATTCCGCTATCATCGATAAATTTTATCGATAACCTTATCGATAGTCACTCGTCTTAACCATTTGCGGTACCTTTACAAAACCTGTGTAGTTTTTCTGTTCGTGGCCAGGGCCAACTGTATCTTTATAGCCGTGTCACGACGAATGAAATCACCTGAGGAAATTCACTTACGCGAGCAAGCTAGCCGTTTACGAGGAAACTCGAGTGCTTTGCCAGCGAGGCACAATGAACAATAGACCTCATCTCCTTATATCCAGACTAGCGGAGTAGCAGGTTCGTGTGTTACAGGCCGCGAACTCTCACGTATGAAAACGTGACACGTGCGTGTACAGGCGACCACAAGCTGGTGCAGGAAGATGCGCGCGGGTGTCCTCGCGTATAATGCCGCCGTTTATGCGGCGCACGTGCGCGAACAGCTGCATTTTAAAATCACGGATTCGGCCCGCGCAATTTGTCAGAAAATTCGCGTGCTTCTGGATGCCGGTGGCAGAAGCCAACCGAGGATGACGACGTCGCGTCGGCGGCGTCGACGTACGCGAATCGCGAAATTTTTCCACACCCTCGAATCCTCCCCGTCTCTTGACAACATCAATTTCCTTCGGGCAAGGACAATCAATTCTTGCCTACGACGATTCCCGTCGCTGACAGACGACGAAAACTGGCGGGAGGGCAAAAGAAATTGTCGATGGATTTTTCCGCGGTGACGGAAATACGACGTGGGAACGTGAACTTCCGTTTTATTATTGGCGTCCTGGCAGAATTTTATATTCAAATGTACCGGGAATTCCATGCCCCGATCGCGATTGTATTTCGAACTCTGGCAAATGTGACGTCAGAATTGCAAATTCGGATAAGTTTAGTCGAATGGTATCCACTTTTGTTTCCACGATTGTCGATTCATGACTTCCTGGACATATGTAATTCATCGAACATTTAGCACACACGGGAGTGGATCGAATTATTCTGAAGATCACCTGAGGAATTATTTCTATATTTTTTATATACTTGTCTGAGAATCCTCGGAGCGTAACGATAACTTGCAGTAAAGGTTTATTAACGCAAAGGGACAGATCAATTGATTAGTTGACGAAATTGATAACCATTTGTACAATACATGAAACGTTCATGGGCTCAAAGCTTTGGTTGCGAAATAACGAAAGTGATTTCTTGTACTTGATGATCTTGTATTGGGTTGAAACATATGTTCGTCCCAAATTCTTTAGTATGTTTAACCCTTTGCACTCGAGAGATGACTCTCGGTCATTAAAGTGAACCAGCTCGAGATAATTCTCGAGTGTAAAGAGTTAAAGTTGTGTAATTCCAAACTTCAAAGTGAGTTTAACAAATTATGTATAAGGGAAAGTTGGACAAAATAGGATATTCAATTCTATAGCTTTTACAGGTGCTGCTATTTAATTGATGACATAGAAATATTTTCTATATGCAAGACAAACATATTGAAGACGATTAAAGATGGTAACACATTTCTATCAAAAAGCAAAAGCAAAGATACGTACAAAAATTGTGGCACCTCGTTTTGTCAAACTACCCCGTTTTGTTCAACTTACCTTAAACGATTCTGATTCGTCACTTTCTACTACTTTTCTTTTAGCTGAAGAGTGTCCCTCTTGTAGAATTTTTAGTACTTGTTCACGAAAATATGTTACAACCCATTATTTCACGTGTTACTCATTGTAACTTTTTTTATTGCTCGATTGCTAATAAAATCGTACACTTGTACGTTTTTGAATAGCATACAGGAATAATAAGAAGATACTAGAGTATCTGGGAACCAATTCGTAAATGCAATAGCACGTGTGAAAGTTAAGGTACAGCCAAAGGGGCTTAGAAGCCTCTGTGTCTACAATTGCGGCTTGACAAGAAGCCAGTTATGTTTCTCCCTCTCTTCGCCGACAATAATGTCGTTATACACGGTACTTATAATAGACACTTTAAATTCTCCCCAAGTTCCACGTAAACGCCAAAGCTTCGAACCTTTCTCTGCATTTACAAACAGTAAGCCCTTCGCAAGCCTATCGATATCTGCTTGGATCCACCCTAAATAGCTACTTTCATTCGCGTGGAATTTTTCCAGGAATTTTTTCCACGTGTAGACGATGTTATCGCGAACGCGTACACTCGTGATGGAGCTATTTCCCCGAATACGCAACAGGAAGGAAGAAAGAGGAGATTACTGTGGGTCTGGCGCACCTGGCCAAGATGAAATAAACCAGAGACTGGATGCACTGTTCGTCTATCGCGACACGAGATAGAAACGAGCAAAATGGACAGAACGAACGACCACATGAGGGTGCAGTTACAGGTGAGTTAGCAGGCAAGCAGGTAGAATTTGCTTTGCTCGAAGTCTGGCTCGTATAAAAATCGATTTCACGCCTAGAGCGCGCGCGGACACTTTTATTTGCGTTCTACGCGAGTTTCGCGAGCGGCTGCATCGGATCATTTGCACCGGAAAAAGCGCGTGCACCTATCTTTATTCCTTTTGTTTTTCGGTTCATTCCGTGTCGGTCAGGTTTCAGTTTTCCTCTTTTTCTATCTTCTGTGTAGCGGACGCGTTTCCCTAGCACTGGAATTTTTCATTTATTCTTTGAATTCAGTCCAAGAACGGTTACGCGAACAGCTTAACGTTAGCCAAGCCGAATCGGCAAATTTTAACTCGGCTCAATCGAAGGACGCGAAAGCTTTGATTAGCCCATAGTGGGTTTTTTCCCTCTATTTGAACCATTCCCCGTTTGCACGATCTCAAACGCAATGTAAATTCTGATAATTGTACGTACCTCATTCTTAAAACAGAGTAATTCTTTCCCCCTGGTCGGTAAAAGGAAGCAGTCGCCTTCCATTAACTTTGATATTAAACGTTTCCAACGAGGGAAAAAGGTATAATGAGATTTTCATTTTTATTCGGTAATTGGAGCTACTTGAGAAGTTTCTGATTCCCTCTCCTGCTTTCTCTCCCGCGCTGATTCTTTTCAGATATTAATAGAAAACTTTTTACCTATAAGAAATAATAAACTTGCAACAACTTTAACGCGAGCAATTGCACTCCCTTTGATACATGTTGGGTAGATGACCCAATTACTGCCACTTTAAGCTTCCCGCGTAAATTCATTTAATTATTTTAGAAGCTATTTAACCTAATAATCGTTCCGGTTTGAAACACAACATTAGTTAACATCTCTTTTATTCATGATGACTCTTTTGTATGTTAAATACGACGTATTAATTACTAATTCATTGAAAATATATAACAAAGTGCAATGTCCCTATTAGCGTCATTTGAAAAGTTGTCACTTAAATGGAAATGATCCATACATACATACATTAGCACGTCAACTTGTATGACAGAAGATAAACTGTAGAACCATTACCTTTATTACATTATAAAAATGTCCACACTCTGTATTTACAGTATATTAGTCGTGTTTTTATGCTGAAACGACACAATTCACCTCCTAATATTCATTTTTAAACATGAAGTATAAACACACACGCAATGGCCATCTGTATTGTTATATAAAAATCAAGTGCGAATTTAGTATTGAAATTTTGTCAGTCTCGTTTCTGCGTACATTCGTTCGCTATTAAATAAAATAATTCAATTGACGATTATAGGGACACCGAAAGTAAATGGGGTGTCTTACCATACTTCGTATTCTCTTTTTCATCGTTGCCCGTTTTTATTCCGCCCTCCTTTTTTTTCCATTTCTTCTCCTTTCCGGATTTGTATGCATGCTGTCATTCATCGAAATAAATATAGCGGAAAGAGAAAGAAGATTTTATACGAGATTGGCGCCCTTAGCCCGTGCCAACCGTTTATCCTACCCTAAAGATGGAAACGCCCAGGATTTCGTACTTTAGGGGATGTCAGAGACTTCAAGGCACTTAGGTGCTCTGCTTTTCATCGATAAGCGTTTATACTACTGGAATAGCACCATCTTCCTTCCACTCGATTTATTTAAAAATGTTACAAGTATTGGGCAACCAAATGATTCATACCGGTTTAATCGATAGGAATAAATAACACGCAAAGTGGATCAAACGATAACTTATTCAGAGAAGTAGATGCCTTCAGTTTCTATTGTCGTTTTCCAATAACCTAACACGACCTTTCTATCCCCTTCTTATTGTTGACGCGGTATATGCATATAGGTTTATCATTTTTACATTCGAACTACTGACTATTTAGGTATACCGAGTTCTGTCACGGAAATTACGACGATAGATACTTGAAGGAAATTTTGTTTACTTTTTATAGAATTATAGAAATAGATTCTTGTAGAAAATCATGGGAAATTTACAAAAATGCATAGATACAAGTTTATACGATTTTTATAGGAAATAGCGAATGGGTTATCTTGACTCTTGTGGTAGTTTTAGTGTTGATAACAAAATTATTCCACGGTACACCGGGAAACCTCTCGCGGTGCACTAGTATTGAAAATGGCTGCTTTATAAAGTTGAACGTTATGTGGTAGACTTCGATTTCCGTGTCATGCACAAAATCGGTTACATAGCCAGTATTTTACATTAACGCAGCGACATGCGAGAAACTTAGAATCCTTACAAGATACATAGGCGGCCGTTGAAACTACCCCTTAACCCTCTGCACACTTTATTATCTTTTAACTTTCGTGTAGTTTGATATTTTTTGTTCGAACAAATATACATCAAATAAGCATTAAAGAATGAGTCATACTCACAGACAAGTGATAGATAATACCATTATTGTAAAGAACTATCCTAAAAATATCGAGTCAAGCTAAAAATAGGAGAAAATAGTGTGACGAAACTTAATGTCGATTCAAGGTGTTAACATTTTACATTCAAATTTTCATTCAGTGTAATATTATCTATATAATCTTTTCGACAATCTACTAGAGCAGTATTGAGATCCAAGCAGTTGCGCAAAGGAAATCAACGCAAAGAAATGTTGCAAGTTATAAATATTTCCATAATTACAGCGCGTTAATCCAGGGTTGATTTAGTCGAAACATTTCGAGGTGAAATTGTGCGCGGACTGAGTGCAGCTAATTATATATATCATAAGTTAATATTTAATTACGGTTTAACGATTGATCGTTCGGTTGTGTTATCAAATAATCATTGCTCTATTACGCGGCCGTCCATAAATTATCCTGATTACGTCTCTATAAGGATCGCTTATCGAAGGCATCGACGATTACATTTCATCATCGTTCCAGCAACATACATACGTACACGAAAAGAAAGCTTTTTTGTATTGCTAATGTAGAAATCGTCTCTTCCAGCTTTTTGCGTAGCTTTACATAGATGTCCCAAGTAATGGGAGAAAGTCCCGGAAAAAAAACGTGAAGCACGACGAGTGCACGTTCGATTTAAGATGTTGCGAGGATCCAGTTTATCCGGATATCGTTTATCTAAAACGGCGATCGCCCGAATACGGCTTATTCGAAGTGGTATACGGGATCTTGTCTATCGGTATGTCGCGCGCGACCTTGTCTTGTATCGAGCACACGTCCTCCGGAAACTCGAGCATGCGTTTTACCTATCGACTCCGTGCACTTCTGCACTTCCGCATCTCCATAAAATCCAAAATAATTCCCAATTTCCTCTCTTCTGTAGGGCAAACTACGTATGATAAGCTACCCAATTATTGACACTTTACGATATGACTATAACTAAAAAAAAAAAAGGGATCAGAATTGATGGTTTGCTTTTTTATGTTGTAGTAGAATCTAATAAGTATTTCCTAGTAAAATTTAGAAATTTATTAGGCTACGAAAACTCATTTTTATATTTCGGATTAATTGATTTTTACGAATATTGCTAGGTAGCCATTATTGACATTGACTACTCAAATTTTGTTGCAATGTTTACTAATTATTGACGCTTGAGTTGGGAAAAGATAAAAGAAAGATAACACAAATGCTTTATATCTATATTATATTACATCTATTATTATGTTATCTACATCTATATTATGTTATAGCTACATATATATTAAGCTGAATATCACTGTAGTAAACATCAATTTTGGACTTACCACACTTACAAATATACACACTTACCTTAGCAAGATTCAAACAAAATGAGTTTTCCAAGAGGCTTTATAACATATCATACAAATTGAATAATTATTTAACAGTTTTTCGCTATATTAAGAAGAAACACATTGATGTTGCCACCTAGTAGCTAAAACAGAGGAACCTTAATCTTAATATAAAGTTCTGTATGGTCACATTCATTTATTAATCATTATTTTTAAATTAGTGTCAATAATTAGAAGGATGTCAGAATTAAGGTGGATTACCCTAACTACTTTGCAGCACAGAAAACAGAGAAACAGTGAAGTTCTTTAAGTTATTGAAATTTATTCCATTTTCTAATTCAGATATCAATTAAATATTTGACGGTGAAAAGGTGCTTCGTTACCTTTAATAAAAGTATCGTTTTGCAAAGTAGAATTTCGCAATCTCTTTCCGTATCAGTAGACGATTCTGTAGCAACGAATTACCCAGAACTTTTGAATTTGTATCCTCGATAGAACGCTCTTTTACATCTTATTAGATCGACCTACTATCGTTGCATTAGTAGATTGCTCCAACAGGTTCGTCCTTTTTGAATGGCGCCGATAAATGGACGAAATACGAGTGAAATGGACAACTACCCAGGGCCATGTTTTTATTAAATGTTTTCCTCGCGCAATAAATATACATTCGATATGATCAAACCTTGCGTGCTTTCATCTGAAAAAGTATTTTATCCAGCTTGCAAACTGAAGTTAAATAAAAAAAAAACATTCGTACGCGAATATAAGTTGGTGAGATCGCACACACCTATCCATCTATTATTTCGCGCGATGTATTATATTTCTCCGCTTCCTTGACAAATGAATCCCGCAGAGAGGGATGACTTTCGAAAAAACCGTAGGATGCAATAATTTTAAATTACATCGATGGTTTAACCCGCCAGTAAAAAAAGAGCAACGCGACCAAGGTTTGGTCGCGTCGGACAGGTGACACGGTTTCCAATTGAAATTCCGCATTACGACGTGTATTTTCCAAAAAAACGTTTAACAGTTTGCACGGTTATTCCCATCGAATGGCGATGGTTGCAGGTCGTACGCATCATTTCTCATGTACGCAACGTGCACGCAGAACAAATAGAAGTTCGATTCAACGTGCACACGCAGACACGTACGCACACACGAATCGGGTCAACGTTTCGATTAACGTTCATCAAACAACGAACGAACGTAATCGGCGTACATGACAGTAATCATTTCTGCGCTGACCGATTTTTTGACGCGCTTGACAAGCTTTCAAATAATGGCGCCCCTTCTCCCCCCCCCCCCCCCTCCTTCATCCCTTTTCATCCCTTCGAAAGTTGGATTTGCAACGTCGATAAATCTCCATTGGGCCTGCGTCAATTCCCGTCACCCGGATTCCATCTTTCCCCGGGACGTTTTATAAAAGATATTTCCTTTGGTAAATCAAGAAATTCGTCGAGCTATAAAATTCCCCGTCTATACACCGCACGCGGATCGTTGCGCGGATATTTACAGCCGCTTTTTCTCATCCACCTGTCGGTAATGTCAATACGTATCGAGCATCGAATCCCGGACCACTTGTTTAGCTTCCTGTTGTTTCTCTTCTGTGCAATGTAAACAGTACTTAGCCGAGGATAAAGAACAGACTAGGCATGGGCCATTGTGCGGAGCTTGAATAGCATGTTTTATGAATAATGATACGATAATTAGACTGCGGATTCATGGAGAACTGGAACCTCGATAGGAACTATTAGGTTGTAACATATATTCGTCTTGCTCTGGTAGATTTCCTAAAATCGTTTATAGTTAAATTCAGAAATAAGTTTGGTTAATTAGGTGTGTGCTGTTTTTATCGATCACCTTCTTCAGTTTTTTTTTTTGGTAGCCGAAGGGTTGCTCTCTTATACTATTTTTGGGACTTGAAAGACGTTCTGAGAGAATGATTTTACAACTCAATACTTTAACCCTCTAAGTACAATAATAATACGTGTGCATTCTTCTGGATATTTTACATATTTTCGAATCTTGTCGTTCTATATACATTTAAATTTCTCACAAATGCATGAAAATCCGCAGTCTAAGAATATAATTCAGTAGTGAATTGCACGAGGGAATATTCTTGCGCAATATCATTTCCATAATAATTATTCGAGTCCTTAAGATAGTAACCGAGTAAGAAAACTTTTCGAATAACAATCGAAACACAAAAAAATCTTCTCAAAATCTCACAGAATCTCCCCGTAACTTCGCCTTAAAAAACAACCCCCACCGCATTACTCGCAACCATCTCCCCAAATGTTCCCTACGAAATCACTCTCAAAAAATCTGATCGTCCTCGATTTCTTCTATTCGCAGATATATTTAAAGCCAGCCGGAAAAAGACCGCATAGCATCAACGGACATACGTAAAACGAAGTCAACGTTCGGCCCGCGTGATCGCCACAAGCTCTTCGCGGCTTACGTAGTCCCGTCTTCTTCTATCGTTGTGGTATTTCGATCGGACCGTCTTCCTCTCCACTCTTACCCCTTCTTAGTCTCGGCCAGCCAAACCACCCCCTACGGCAGCACTTTATTCCAACCTCGGCCCCAACGCGATGTGGGTGGGTGGACGCGGGGGGTGAGAGTGGCGCAAAGGGTGAGAAAGGGACGAAGAGAAAGGGAGAAAGAAAGAGCGAGGAGATTGCGGTGGGGGTGTACGAGGGTTGGAGTTGGCGTTGGTTAGACCTGGAGGGGGGAAGGGTAGAGTGTGTTCTCCGCGAACCCCTCCAGCCCCCACCCTAGCCACACGGGCGCCAACGTCAAGCGCTTTCGAGACGTTAAGGCCGACACTCGTGCGGCGCACTTCGGCCCGACGACATCGGACAGGATCGTAAACACGTGCGTGTGCGGTTGCCTTTGCGAAGCATCCCCTCCTGAGGATCCTTCCAGTTCCCACGCGCCACGAGTCCGTATTTCCCCTTGTTGACTCTCATTTTCACGAAACCGTCTCGTTGCTCCGTTTCGCGATTCGTGGAATTCGTTTAACTCTGTCACGGTAAACGTTGTTTTCGCGACGCGGCTACGACGTCGGAGTCGGTTCGTATCGTCGAGACAAACCGTCGTAAGAGATAGTTTACAGGGTTACGGTTCGGAGCGGTTAGAGACAACAAGATTTACAAGGCACGTGGCTTTACGAAGGCACGCGGTTTTAGTGGCTATGTGTTTTGCGAACCGCGAGGAAGAAGGGTGAGAAAAGAAGAAGAAGTGTGACCTATGTAATAAATGTAAAGTGAGACACTGCGGCGTGATCTACGTGGAGAAGGGTTGGACCGGTTCCTCGATGCGCCCTTCTTTGGAGGGCGCAGCCTGTACGCGGTGGCAAGTCGAACATTTTTGACGAAAGCTCGCGGCACGCATCGAGTTTGGAGCTCGTAGGAGTGGAGTAGTTGTAACAGCAGCCGGAGGACACGGAGGACACGGACGAAGGATAAGTTTGCCGATCGACAACCGGGAGGACCATGAAGAAGTCTTACCTCATCTTCGTGAGTACCAAAAAGACTTTTATGAATGTAAAGACCGCTGAAAAGCGGCTGATTGGAGTGTTTCCGAGCAACAGCGCGTGCCCTTTTTTTCGACTTTCGATTCTTCTACTTTTTCTTCTTCGTCTTCTTCTTATTTGCTTGCTTGCTTCGTTTGATTGTCGATACTCGCGAGTTGACAGTGGAAGCGAGAGTCGCGTTCTCCGGAGAGTTTGTCACCCTCTATCACTGGAAAGCTTCGCGTTTCACGCTGGTTTCGTCTCCTTCTTGCTTCTTGCCGAAGATCAAAGACCAACGACGTCGCTTTAATCTGCCAATGGCGGAATGGAGCGCATCTTTCCTCTTGCTCTTGCTTCTCCCTTTGAGATACGCGTTTTTCGAATCTCGTCCTTCGTCTCACGGGCGAGTGTCCTTCGTTCTCGTGTTCGACCAACGCGATTTCTTCTCTTCCTTCATCGCTTTACGGCCTGAGAATAGGAAAATTAACGGAGGGGCCACGTGACTCTCTTGATTCAAGGAGAGAATGAGGTCAGTCGGTGCACGCGACCCATACAACGTCGATTTCCAGACTTTTCGAGGGCTTAAGGGGTTCCATCCAGAAGTTTTACAAACGGAATTCAAGCTTTTCGTAGGCCACCTGAGACCTATGGACGTGCGGCTGGCTTTTTCGCCCGCGTCCACAGTGAGTTTCAAATGGCCACTTGTAAAATTGATTTCCATCGACACAACGCTGCGTCGCTGTCCTGCTTCGTTAGTATCCCATTAATAACGTTTAACGAGTATTAATTAGTGGAGGAACCGGTGCGCGAAATCTGAAATTCTATTCACGTGTTTCTATATATTGGGAAATGTCAATTTTGAACGTGTATGGAATGCGTTTACGGTTGAAATGTTGGGTCAAAAATATGGGTTACGGAAAATCAGAATTTGAAAGCGTCGGCTGTGTAGGCACACAAGGGAGAATGATAAATTTTCCAAGCCCGTCGTACAATATTTAGGTCACCAGCTATATGCCTGGAATTGTCACACGAGGCTAATGCTAGTTGAAAATGTGAATTTCCGCGGAAACAAATTCCCGTTCAATTATACTCTCGCGATATAATTACGCGTACCAAATATTTCCTTAAAAATCTGTCCGTAAATTCTCCACGCATTTATTTCAATTTTATTATTGAATTATAACGTGTATTCGTCCCGTATTATTAATATCTTTAACCTCTTGCTACACGATAATGAGACACACTCGTGACACGAATTATACCGGTGGTTCGATAAAAGGATATTCTACTTGCAACAAAATTTAATTTTTACACGATTTTTAATTTGAATTCATGAAATTGAGAATCGTTAGATAAAAATTGTATGATGCAGTATGACGATAATGGATAGCTTATACAGGGTAGACCAATTAACGCAACCACATCAATTGTTATTTTCGTTATTAGTAGAGTGACCAAAATTATTTTGCTGCAAATTATACGATTTCGAAGGATCTTCAAACTGGTGACATTAGATTTTTTCTATGTCTTCTTTTTAGTAAGGAAAATGATCTATCTACTGATTATAGAAATAATTTAGGCGGTAATGGTAGGTGATTCACCGCGTGTTGCATACGTTGGTATCAAGAAAAGATTGTATAGCAAGGGTTAAGATCATTTACATATGTATAAATTCAGGAGCAAGTTTAATCAATCATGAACGTGCCACATTGCTCAACGATTTTTCATTTGTCTGGTGACTGCAGCGTTCTCCTTTTCTACTAGGTTCGTGCATATAAAACGTCGCCTTTCTATTCTTTTAATTTTAGTAGTTCATCATTGATTTGCAAAAGAGGAGGAAAATCAGACATCCTGAAATTGGTGATTTTTATAAATGTGTAATAATGAGACTAGTTTATCATTGGAGAAAAATGCATAGAATCATATCAAAGTTAACTAAATATCAAATGTATAGTGTTTTGAAGAATTTGTTTACTCTTAATCTTTTTCCATCACGAACCTAATAGAATTTATGGGACTTAAAGGATGTCCTAAGAAAACGGGACGAATTTATTTAGTACACAAGTTAATTCAGTGCCTTTGTGCTTAATATTTAGAAAATTTTATTAACTTAAATTCGTCATCTTTTTTGTTAAAATGGAATTTATAAGTTGCTTACGGTGGAGATTGAATAATGGAAATTATATTGAGCATCAAAATAATCTTTGATTTTCCATAAATATACGGTGAATTATTGTAAAAGCGCATCGAATTAATTTGTACACTTAATAAATATTTTACAACCCAATACATTAAATTTAAAGCAATCAGGCGTAATCCAAATATTCAGATCATTGAATTCCAACCAATCTGGTATATCGAACGAATTGATTAACTTCTGTTTTCAAGCCGTCGAAGTCGGCGGGAAGCTCGTGCCCTGAAATTGTGTCTTAATTAATGTCTCCGTTAATGTCAAAAAGTTATGCGCGTTAGATCACGCATCAACGGATCTCGCAGTTATTCGCAACTGCATCCTCAGTTCTCGAAGAAACTTATATACCTTTCGGATCGTATTGTACGAATTTCGGGCCATTGCTGTTTGTTGCTGCAGAAACTTGGTCGAAACTTACGAGCGGAGCTTCTCCCTATACAATACGAGGCACAGAAAGAGGGGAGAGCTTCTAGAGCTTCTGAAGCGCTTCCCTGTTTGGAAGGAACCTTTCCGAAAGAACTCACGAACGTGCAAATATTCTGACGCATACTTCTTCCCTGGACACGTGACTTTCAGAGCGTAACGCTTTGCCAGAAATCACCCGTTTAGCGTCCAAATGCTTGGACAAATCGCCCTTTCTTTTGAAATTTTCATCCTTTGGCCTTTGCGAATTTTCCTATGCTTTAGGAATTTTGTGAATTATAAGCAGGCACAGGAAATGAATGGAAACGTGTACAAGTGTCAAAATTAGGAAGGTGCAAATTTTTAGTCTAAAGCAGAGGAGTGCAATAAAATGTTAACCCCTTGCTATTATCGGTAAATATTAAATCACTGCTTTCATATTACGTCGCGTACAATCTAAAAAATTGCACAATTATTTATTAACTTATTAATTGAGTAATTTCTGAGACCGAATCACCTTCACACAGACAGGTATAAATTAATAAAACGGAACTAATATTGAATTAGTTGACGTTAATTATTATTCGTCGGCGAACACAAGTGTCAAATCTATACCGGTGTCCAAAAATTTTTGCGACCGACTGTACGAATGAATATTACGTGATTTGAATCGTGAAAGAGGGTGCATGATCAACCATTTAATCATCGCTTTAAACGATCATTTATTATTAAAAATTTGGCAATTTATCATTTCGTGACATCGTGCAAATGGATTATTTCTGCTAAATTTTTGCACGGAAGTGGATTGACGGTGGAAAAATTAAGCTAATTTTTTACCGCCGCTTTATTCGTCTCCCGGTTCATTTTTGCCGAAACTCTTTAAAAATTTGTTTCATCGACTCGGTTGTGAATCATTCGTCGACAGTGCGCGGCCGCGTGGGCAACTGCAACGTCTGTTTATAACTTATGCGAAAAAGCTGTGAAAAAGCGAGCGTGCAAACGACGCGACTCGAGCAGGAAGATAAAGAAATTTTGACGCGGCGATTTCTCTTCATTTACTTTTCTTACCGGCTCTCCCTCGTAAATAACGCCTCGTGTAATGCACTACGTGGACACACGAACTTTGGAATTTACCTTTTTTGCATTCTTTACCTGTCAGGATTGAGCGCCGCTAATGATGAAATTTTTCGTTTCGAAATAGCCACCTACCTACCTACCAACAACGTAAAAATCGGCCAGGCGAAAACATGGACGCAACACGGTCCAATTTCCATTTCTATGGCGACGGAGTATAATAAACTTGATGTCACGGCTGATCGTATCTCTCTTCCGTTCCCTTGTTTTAAAACTGCATGAATATTTCACGAACGCTTCAATCTTGCCTGTAAGGTGTCGCGAAGATGTTACCTGTTTTCGCCCGAAAAAAATGTCCAACCTCCAGCAAAGAGCGGAAGGCGATAGACCATAATCTCGAGGGACAATACCGGAGATCTTTGTGTTACTTGTGTCGTAGAATTTTCTCACCTTCTGCAAAAGGTTAAGGAGCCATCTACAAAAGTCTTCTTTATTGACTGGCCGATTTTGCGTGACCCATCCGTGCACTTCTCGACACCAACAAGGAGCACTGGTAGGAGTTTATTCTCTTCTAAGCTGGCGTCTTTCTCTATCCCGTTGACGTATACCTGGTCGAAAGGGCTCGGGGGATGGCGTCTCGGACAATAGGTTTGGAATCAGCACGAGCCAACCAGCCGCAAACAGCCGACAAATAAAAGTTCGTGAGCGTGGACTAGATGAACAGATAATGGAAGCGTGAAAGCAGATAAGTCGAAGGGTGGAATGGGGCTGTAGAATACTGGGGCGTCGTCTCGTGGCAAAAACACGTTCCAGTGCTTGCCGTGTTAATGACGACGCCACTCGGCTGCTGGCATTCGTAGCAGCATTGACGAAGCGTAGGATAGACTATCCATTCTTCTATGAATTCATCAGGGGGCTACCTGGCCTCCACACTAAAATAAAACAACAGCGTTTTCAAAACGATGGAAATTGCGAATAAATACTGCGATAATTAATTGTTTCCGATATCATCGATTTATTAGGTCTTTCCTTTCGTTTTCTTACTAAATATTAAGTGCAGGAAATTTGATGCATCGTGCAACTTATTAAAGATCGCGAAATCATTGTGCTTTAACCTTTCTCTATCTTTCAGAATGGTCTCGATGCCACTCTTTTGCAGCCTCGCAACACCATTTTGCCTAACATAGTCGAAAACACGGGAAAAAACTTTTCGGACAACCTAATATAATAGCTAGATTTATAAGTGTATAGAAGTATATCTTCATATGTATTGGACTTCTATCATTTGAATCTTCTGTAACCCGAATTTCATTTACCTTTACGATATGAACAAACGTATAATTATATTTAATGCATGGACAGAGGGTTAACTTTATCTACTTTGATGGTCGGATTGAATATAATTCTTATAATAACCATTCTAAAACGTAAGGGGCGTGAAAAACCTCTGTTTTTTTACACAATCCGAATTTCAGTTCGAAATTTATGATGTTTTCTATAAATGGATAGTCTGTGCTCTAATTAATCAATGGTATTACTTTGTTCCGAATTTTAATAATGAGCAGACCCCCCTTTATTTTATATTATTTGACGCATTGAATTTGGTAAACTTTTGTACAATATTTTTGTACAAATTTGATCCTAGTCTGGCCAGGCACACACGTGATGATGTATCCTATAAATGGATAGCCTATACTGCAGTTAGTCAATGGTAGTAGCATTCGCAAATTCTCGTGTGTGATTCGAGAGACCATCTAGAGTGGCGCTTGGCATGAAATTATTTTTCTTTTCAGTATCGGTCGTGGACAATATTCGTTGTGACGACAATTGCGCAATACATCTCTAGCTATACGCGGACATTGATATATTTCTTATTGTTAGTAAGAAGAAAAAAAGAGGATAGGTTGTGAATGCTTGGTCTATTTGACCTATATTCGCCTAGAAAGGTGAACAATTCTCGTGTTGCATGAAATATTCGAGTATTCTTTGGGAATACGTTGAAAATGGCCATCTTGCGGCTATTTACCATTCCGAAATGATTCATAGCGTAGCAGGGAACGGTGTTTACAGTCCGTTTGTAGGTACTGATTCAGTTTGCCGTATTATTGCGATTCGGGGACCGAAAGGAACAAACACATTTACATAAACATATTTTTCACAAATCACTGTTGACCAGTTTTCCGGAATAACAACTCGTAGAGTAAATTATTAATTTTATTCATCATGTTGTGTTATGTTTAGTAGAGTATATAATAATTAGACGACGTAGTTCGAAAAGAGTTTGTACTTCAGTATAGCTACAAATACAACGAACCACACAACGAACCAACAGAACGTGCCAATTTCTCCCCCTGTTTTGAGACAATTTGTCGCGTCCTATAGAACAGAGGTTGTTCACGTAGTTTTGCCAGGTGTTCATCGACTTTTGCCGGAACTGGCAAAGGTTGTCGGCCAACGATCTCGCGCTTTGTCTTCGAGGTCCGACAAATTCGGCCCCATGTTCGTTTTCTAACGAGCCAGAACGTTCCGCGTGTGGAATTACAAATAGAAGAATTCGTGATTGGAGAACATACCGGCGTCCCTTTTGCCTTTGTCTGTTTTCCTCGCAACCTGTTGTCTCTTGGCGATCGAAGTGTCAGTTAGAACGCGGTAATTAAAGGTTCGACAATGAGGATCGACAATGTGGCCGTTCGGTTATCAGATATTCCCGGCGAAAATCGAGATGTGCCGCGTGATTACGATACTAGCGCGGCTAATTTCAACCGATCGAACATGCAACAACTCACGATGAATTTGCAGCCTTCAATTATTCACTATCGTTATTAGAGTAACCTTCTCTCTTAAACAGGTAGAGCAAATGTATTCATTGTTTATAATAACTAAAGGTGCACGTTAACTTTAGCTATTTAATTTGAGGCCATTTAGTTGTGAAATAATTAAAACGATTCTATATCGAATTTTTTTTATCGCGTGGATCATTCTAATATACTTTAACCCTTTGTGGCCCAGGATATAAAAATAAAATGGTACAGGAAATACAGATACAGTTTTTTTAATGCATTTACAATTGTAATAAGCAACATTGCGAATAATAGAACACAGTTAAACATTTGATACAAATTATAAACGATATTACTTTCTGAACATAAAATGTTTTAATGTTGTTGTTAAACTCAATTTTGCTATCCTATTCTTTTACAAAATTGAATGTTTCATATTTAGTACCGTTGTTATTTTCTACAAAAAGTTCAACGATATTTAGAAAGTTCAATTTCGCTATTTTTTTATGAAATTTTGAAGAGCAGTTCTTTTTTTGTTAGACAAAGTCTCATATTGCACGTCTTACAGCATAATCTCGTACGATATATGTTAGTTACTGCATGTGCTGCAGTATGCACATGTATGAGAGTGAGTTTCAAAGAAAAACTCGCAGCAATATACAGTAATGGCCATAGAAATTGCACCACATGAAAAATATTAATATTTCTAGTTCAACTTTCACACGAGCTGTACTAGTTTGAATTATCGAGCATTAGAGGTTTAATTTGCATTAAACCATTGAGAACGAAATCTGTACACGGTACAGACTTTAGTTTCATTAGTTTTCAGTTACTATACAAATCTACTTTGTTGAGCTTTATGCTACCAAATTTTGTCTCAGATTTCATTTGCAAGAGCTTTAAAATTTATCACGTGAAATTGAGTTAAGTTCAGATTGTAATAATGTACATGATGTTCATGTAGTGTTGGATATACAAAGAAAGCAGCATCGTTGCTAAAGGGTTAAAAAAACATATGAAGTTATTAAAGATAGGTATACACGAGTAATTGAAAATAAGTAGGTACACCTCTATTCAATTTGTAAATGGTATACCTATATTTTTTAAAGTGTGATGCAATTTCATTGGCCATTACTGTATAAAAGCAACAAAAATGTAGTTTTACTCTGAAACTATTGGGCCATAAAGGATTAATCTTTATTTATTTATCTCAACTTATTAAAATTAGAATCAGCAACAATGCCCTCTCCATTTAATAAAGGATTAACGTGGTAACCTGTACAACACTTTCACCCTGTTCGTCGGTATCTTTACTTATTTACAATTTAATTGAAGATCTGTTTAATAAAATTTGCAAACGTTGCAACCTACTCGCGAAGGTTCCGTGCAAGTAGCAATCTGGAAAATTATACGGCTGCGGGTCGCCCAGCCGGGAATAACCGTAATTCGTGGAAAGTTGATTGGCGGCTTCTAATTAACGGCTTGTTCCTGACAATTGAAATCGGGATTATCGGTGATACACGCGACGCTATGTAAAGTAAGCATACGTCAAAGGCCTACAGAGCGACTTGTTCGCTGGCTCTTAGTTATACGGTCGCCCATGGGAAATCTCAGCGAGCATCTCCTGCAGCAGTCGCTCGCGAGGCATAAGGAAACATTCTATAGACGTGTCTCTACGAGTGACTGCTGCACCGAGATCAGTAATGTCTGTGAGAATTTCTCCGGAAATCTCCTTGGACCACCCCCTTTTCTTTGCGTCGCGTCGAGAACATCGCCAATGTATTCTGCTCCCGTTTCCTAGTCGATTGAATCTTTTGATTAAATTTTCTCATAGTCCACGTATATAATCTCCTCGTACAGTTGCTGGACGATGATCAATAACTATCAAACGAATATTCGTTGCTTTAAAAAACAATCCTTTTAATTAGAAAAGATTTCCATGCGAAGGAAAGCAAATTGGAGTAACATAAGTGTATTAATAATTAGGTGTTTCGGATGTTTTCCATTCGTTTAATCTTCGATCACATGATTACCAATTATATGAGTTATAGGTAGAAAACAGACAATGAAATTTTTCAAATTCGATGATATTGTTTTATCATTTTAACTTTTTGGCGTGCATGTAAATAGGAAGATGTTTTTGAATTCAACCAATTATACAATTGGGGATTGCAATCCTATTTGCTTCTGTAATACGCCACTTCAAAACATGACATTCATGGATTAAAAAGCTGCATACATTACTTTTACTCGTTACCTATAAATGCAAATGAAATTAAGTTTCGTGTATTACTTTTCCCTATCTGCATGCTCGTCATTGTAAATTGTAAAGCAAAGCTGAGGTAAAATATATCATTTGTAACCTCATAATACTACTTGAGGGTTAATTATACAGAGTATAATTATCCGAATCAAAGTTGAAAAACTTTGCCAATATGCGTGGGTGGTAATCCTGAGTAAAAGATATTAAATACACCATCAGTTGATTCCTCTTATTTTTCGAGATACAGATAGAAACACTGATAGAGGCTTCTTTTAATAATAATCTTGCTAATATTCAGTGAAAGCTGCCCGTGAAGACACGCCTACTTGCGTGCACAGAGACACGAAGAGCTTGATAAATCAGCTTTAAACCGGTATAAATCAGTGCAAAACGTAATCTGAACTAAATGATTATCATTAAAAGTTTGTAGCTTGAATGCATCTGTGATTGCTTACACTTTATACCACTTTCTCTTCCGTGTCCCGAAAGTGACGACACGGCGTGTACAATATTCTTTGCTTAAAATGACCGCACAAATAAGTTGCTAAATCTTGTCGATTCAGATCTGGAACACTCTGTGCATCGGAATACAAAATCTTTTTAATCGAATTCCTCAGACCTTTTCCATTCAACATTTCCAATAATAGCTTCGCCAGTTTGCCTCGGGTCCGATACTTTGCAACTCGCAGCACGATCGTCAGGCCACAGAATCGAAGTGTACATTCGATACCGAATGTCCCTAAATTCTCGAGTATCTCCCCCGGATACGGCGTGCAACAGAAACGAAGCCATCGTGTCGCGAAACTAGAGAACGACTAGGTCGCGTTGTTAGTCGGAATCAGGCGCATCGATGCCGGGGTGGTGACTTTCTTCCCACGTTTCACGTTCGATCGTATCGCGGCTACTCGTTGCCCGCTACTCGTGTGCAAATACAAATTGAAGGCGTCAAAGATTCCCAGAGCGTGGCTGTTCTCGGTGTAAAAAAGAAATGCGCTCGTTATCGAAGTTGTGGAGGCGGGAATCGTCGCGCGAACCGTTTCCGTCCCTTCGATCAGTCTTTATTCGGCGGTAAGTGGGCCGTTAATGGGTCGAGGAGCGGCTCGGCCGGTCCTAGCAGCCACTTTACAGATTGCCCTCGAGTAGTAAGCCGTTAAGCCCCGTACTGTACAGAAAATGTTTTAAGAAGCAAACGGCTGCCAGCCTAAAAGGATTACCGGCCTGACCACGCGCGCGAGACGTCGCGTCGCGTCGTCGTTTAATCGTTGCAACCTTATCTACCATTCTTCCTTCTCTTTTCTCTTAATGTGCAACTTTTAAGGGATTGTCGTTTGCCAATCGAGCACACGCATAGGCACCGGCAGATAATTGCCGGATTCCAAGATTACGGGACGATCTATGAATCAGCGGGCCACGATAGCGATACGGTCGATCCGTTTTAGTCGAGTTACGCGTCGCTTCCGTACTCTGGTGAATCATTCGGTGCCACCACCGCTTGTGGAATGTTGCGTCTGCATACCTTCTGTGTTAGAACATATATTTAAGACAGAGATAGCCATTTACGGTTGTTAAAGACTAATTGAAAATCTATAATTTGTCCAAAAATGCGGCAAGTCGTAATAAAATAACAACTATATTTATGACAGAGTAGCTATTGACGTTTGTCAAGAATTAATGCTGAATTAAACAGAAAAGGTAAACCCACTCATTGGTGCACCTAATACATTATCTATTGGATGTATTTGCACGTTCTTCGTAGATATTGATAGACATTTAGAGCACATAAATGTACGCGTTTCGCAATCCAAGGGTTAAAGTCGCAGTAATTGGGATATCCATCCTATACCCTAATAATTCCGCGTGATCGAGTAGCGTATCATTTTAGCTACGTACGTATTACAGTGAAGATTCAGGGATTAAGACATGAATGCGCAGACAATAGGCAGGATGAGCGTAAAGGAGGAACATAGATGTATCTAACTTTGTGACCGGTTTACGTGCCAAAGAAGCACAATGCTTTCCCTCGGTAATAGCCTCTCTCGCGTTTTATGGATTCTCTAGCGCGAATCAATATGAGCAGAAGACGTTTCGGATGGCGTGGTCCAAGTAGTTACACCCGACCACCGAGCGAGATACTACTTATACTTAGGTTCCTTTCGTCATTCGAAGCCGGTAGTAGGCTAGTACCGTCGGGATCTTCCGTATATTGTATCTTCCATTCCTTCTATTAGCTTGCCAGTCGATAATCCGTTCCTACCGCGTAGGTATGCAACGGATGTTTCCTTTAAATATAACATCTCTGCCCCTATTCTGTCTCCTCTCGTGCGCTACGAATATCCAATTTTCCAAAGAAACTTCTTATCAATATTCAGAACGCTGAATATACTAAGCAGACGATTGTTTAGAATTCATTCGATTGCCCGGTGTTTATTAGATTGTAGAAATTGGTGTATTTACAATTAAACGAGGAGCGTGGGAATTAGGTGAAATATAAATTATTGAAATTGTTTTCACCCCTATTGTGTATTGGAGGAGAGCAAAATTTTTAACGAATTTCACGTTGCTTTATTGAATGTGATTTATTGGGAAATTTAAATATTCAAAAGATTAGAATGCATTTAATATGCAAAAATAGACGAGATATCCAAAGTGAAATATATATTATTTTATTTGGAGGGTAAAAAATTCCATTCAGATTCCATTTATTTAATTCAATTAGTAAAAATAGGAATTTGCACAAAAATTCGCACTTTAGTGATTTAATTAACTAAATGCTGTCTTTGCGTTGAAATTCCAGATTTTGCATTCACTCAGTTGCATGAAATATTAATCATACTCTGTTTTGTGAGTTCGCTTAACTTGTCTACTCACGATCAGTCAATAACTATAGTTGCTGCACTTAATGCCCTAATTATACTATACTATATACTTTGAATTGTTCGTGTATTTTTGCAAATTGTTCGCATTGTGTGCTTATCTTTGATTGCGAGTTGAATCACGATTGCTATAAAATTACACGAAAACTAAAGTCTTTCGTTACTCAAAGTACCGAGTTTTCAGTGCCTCGAGTTTCCAAACCTTCCAATTCTCAATGCTTTGAATTCCCATAGTTTAGAATTTCCAATACTTTGAATTCTCAAAGCTTGGAATCCCCAATGCTGTGAATTTTCAGAGCATCGAATTCCCAATTATCTCGAATTTCTGACGCTTTAAATTCCTAATATTTCCAATTTCCAACTCATCAATGAGTTCAATTTGTAAAGCTTCCAATTTTCAGTACTCTAAATCTTAAAACCTTAGAACTCCCAATGCTTTGAATTACCCAAACTTTAGAATTACCACTGTTTGCTACCGCTTAAACGTTACACATGCAACTTTCTCCGAAATCCGACATCGAATTAAGTTATCGTGACATTGATTTATTCGACCGATTGCGAGTTGAATCACGCGCGCTACCAAATCACGTGAAAAATAAAGTCTTCCGCCCTCGACATATCTGAATCTCCGCCAACCTAATGATACTCCCCCCGGCGTCGAGCATTGCGTAACAATGGGCGATTCTTGCATGCATGGAAGATTTATCGCGCGCGATTAAGCGTCGTTTCTCGGTGCTGCCGTGTTCGGAGGATCGTCCTGCACGTCGTCGAGGTACACACGTGTCAGGAAAGCAATTACCCGCGTAAACGCCGGCCAGCGAGGCAACGTCCAAAGAGAAACTCACCCCTCGCCAAACTTCTTCTACCGTGATTGATAGTCTTAACTTTATACGGTCGCGTTTGTTACGACTGTGTTTCAACGTTCGACTAGAGCTGCTGATTAGAAGATATCTGAGATACTCGGGTAAAGAAAAGTTATTCAGTTATTTGGATATCTTCTGAGACCGACGAGACAGCCGTGAATTTCGCCGCAAGAACTAATTTATTGTTTTTTTTTTCGATCATTCGCCACTAATATCGGTAACGATGAGAAACGACGATCGATTCTTGTGTAAAAATTCGGAGCTATCTCATCGATTAGTGTGTCCCATATAGTGATGGGACAAATTCTGAGGCATACTTGTGAATACCAATACGTATCAATTCCCGAATACTCTGACATGGTATCAAACGCGTATCAAAATAATTTGTAATTACATGGTATTGGTAAAATATATTGGATGACGTCTCATGCAGTATCGATCTAAAACAATTACATGGTATTCATGGAGATATCAATAAGTCAAAGGAAAGTGTATATCAGTGATGATCAATCTGCGGCACGCGGGCCGCGTATGACTTGCTGTAATTGTTTAACTAATTTCAATAGTCAAAAAAAGATAATTTTTTACTCCATATCAATCTGAATTTATGGATTCATTTTCTAAAGGATCGGTGAATTTCAGTACAGTCACTTCTCGACTTACGACGGTGTTCGGTTCCGCAACTTCAGACGTAAGTTGAAATGGTCGTAAGTCGAATTTCATACAAAAATAAATAATATAATTATACTAGACATATGTACATCAAAATTAATAGCTTTTCGTTCTGATTTTTAATTGTTAACTACGTATAAGTAAATAATTATATACGTATATGATATATATTTGACGAAAACTATAAAAAATTGATACTTTTTTTAAATTTTTTTATGAAATTTTTTCGTCGTAAGTGTGAATGGCCATAACTCGAGGTGGTTGTAACTCGAGAAGTTACTGTATAAACAATAAGTATGATAGAAATGGTATACGCGGCAGTAGAGGATAAAAGGTTGATCATCATCGGCTTCTGTTCATGTTTCACGATATAGATTTTGTTTGAATCGTATTTGGGCCTTCGTAATTATATTCAAGTAGGTATCAAACGTAATATAATTGATACATTGGTTAACTGTTTCAATGCATCTCAAATTGTTTGTAAACGTATCGTACGTAAGATTGATACGCAAACATCATTTCCAAACATAAACGTATCACAAGTATCAAACATGTCTTATCCCTAGTCCCATAGGATACTCGGTTACCCGGGTAATTTTTTATTATCCGAGTATTTCATGGATACCCGAGTACTCGGGTGTCGCGGATACCCGGTTCAAAACGATACCACTATTATTCACGTTCTTCAAAGAGAACTCTGTCCTCTAAATACCGGTAGCTTTGGTAACGATCGGCGCGAGTTGTAAAAATACGCGGTATATTTACGAATGGGGCGTATTTCCCTGTTCCGTTTATGGACAAATGTTTGCACGTCCCGTGGAGAGAAGTCCCTCCAGAGAGATAGCCCCGCGGAACAGAAATACGGAGAAAAAGGGAGGAAGGACGCGTATTATGAAAATGGAATTTTCCTCGGACGCGTTTGTGGATCGAGTCAGCTTTTAACTTGCCTTCTCTGCTTCGGAGAGAGTTCCACAGACCGGTAAGATTACGAAAAATCTTCGAATCCCCGGGGACTTTTGCTACAACGAAGTATCATACTGTAGCCCAGGTCCGAGATTCCTTGAGGAATCACCTTGTTCGATAAATTTTTTCTTCTTCTTCCACTGTGGTAAACTTTCTCGTCGATCCGAAGTGGATTTTGGGTTTCCTTCGTAGGTACAACTGGTAACGAGAACGACGAGATTAGATATCGATTACATCGATGCCACGCATTGCGGATGAAACGATATTTTGCTTGGGCCAAGTTGGTCGTTACATGGAAATGGGATATTTGGAGGAAACGGATAGGCGGTATCTAGGTTTAAAATGAACATGTCCCTCCGTACTGTTGCTCTCTATTATTGACACGGGACCCAGTATTCGAGCAGAATACTCTTCAACCTAGATACGTCAAATTTAATCTTCCGAATCCCACGCAAAATTACTTTTTTCGATATCCTTAGTGCCGTTGGGTTGCGATTAATCGAATACTATTTTCCAAATGTTTGAGCATCGCTAAACAGCGGATCTTTATGCATTTATGGGAAATTCAAGTATGCGAAGAAGCAAACGTGCACGTATGTATGTGTATATTGTGTTATTAGGTGTATCAATAAGTAATCCACTATTTTTGTAACAAATATAGTTTAAATTCAAACTATGCAACCGAGATATAAAAATAGGTTAATGAACTTCTTTTATCAAATAATCAAGCCTCCATTTTGGTAGGAATGTTACTTAATTAAATAGGTAGTTTATTGCGTTAAAAATAACTACTGAATTTGACAAAAGAAGTGAATTATTCATTATCAAACCTAATACGCACAATGACGTGCAAAATATCAAAAGTAAAGCGCACTTTATAATATTTACAAAGTGAAATGAGTCAGTATTTAGTGTGCACTTCTTCATCTAGCTTTTATAAAAATATGAATCCGCATAAAGATCCGCTGTGTACTCATCGTTATCAGGAGAAACGATGAACCGAGGTAAATTACTAAGGAAGAAGCGGTTTCGCTCGAATGGCGACAGAGTATGGCTGTGAGAAAGTAGTCTTAAAGGCAGAGAGTTCGCTTACCTACCTACGGAACCGGCAGACCTAATCTTACGCGAGGAGGATTCCTCGAGGGTGTCACGCTATGCAGACCGATACGAGCGATAAGATGCGTGTACACAAGTATAACGTTCTAGCAGCCTGGTGGTTGTGAAAGTTCAGGGAAATAATTTCTACGAGAGTGTGCGCGTATACCTCGCGTGCGCGCGCGCACAGCTTCGTGATCCTCATTTGTACTCGAGCCCTTTATCGACAGGACAAACGCCTCTCTTATCTATCGACAGGCTCGTTTCACCGATTGTTTCGTAGCACTCGTGATTGTTCTACTTTCCGTACGATCTTTCTTCTTTGAATCTTCTACCTATCTACGATTCCTTTGCTATTCCACCATTCTCTTCTATATCTCCGCGATTGTTTGCGTCTACTTATTGCAAAATCGTTTCGAGATAGTCGAAATGATTCGTTGCTAATTTTCGTATCACCGCGATACGAAAGCGACCGCGGGTACGTCGTTAGTTTCCGCATAATAATACCGAGGTTAACGAGAAAGGCTGGAAGCGAGGAAGGAGATTACGTCGTTAAAGTAGAGGATTTCATGGGAGTACTAGCGGAACCGGGAATGTTCATTGACGACACCCGCACCTCGCCGCGATACCAATGCGCTCCTCCGTTCAACTTTCTGCAGAATGTACACGTTGTTCCTTTCCTCCGCGGAGTCGTCGTTAACCGGACCCCGCTAGTTTACGAATAATTTTGATGTTACTCACACTTTGCCCGATCTGCTTGGGAAAGGGCAGCATAATTAACAAGCGTGGCTCGATGCAAAGGACTCAAAGCTATGAATAGAATTGCAACCGTAAAATCGAGATTTCACAGGCGTGGCGGGTAAGAGTAGGCACAAATATCGGTGAAGTCGTTACCTACCCCGCTTCGTTTGATTCTCCCCTATTATTACGGTCGATTCTATCGTCTTGCTTGGTGGTAGTTGACGAGGTACAGCGGCTACAAAAAGTATCGTCGCATCGGTGCGCTTTTGCATTTGAGCACTAGGTACTTAATTAGGTTCTATCAAGGTGCCGGATCGTAGTCGTATAAAGGCATTATTGGATAGAAAATTTAATGCGATTGAAACGAATGAACAAAATATAGATACAGTTATACCAATCAGGTTTGTATATTTCAATACACGTGCATAATATTTTGTGAAATCGAGTTCTCGATTTATGGATGTTTGTTGTGAAAAATGGGAAAGATGCCATCACTTTTTGATGATATGCCTAATTTTATTATCATTATTATTATTTATTTATTAACGGGCCTATTGTCCTTTGAGTACGTTGACAGTAGTAGTAGTACAGTGATATTAAAACAAAACAACAAAAAAGAAAAAGAAATATATTAAACATTATACCGAAGCACGTTTCTATTTTATAAATGGAAATTGAAACTAGAACAATAAAATAAGATATAAAGTTATATATTATTATTCTACAGTTGGTGTTTGAAAGATTGCAGTGATCTAAAGAAAAAATCATGTTCCGCAAGAGTACTAGAGTCTGTGGTAATGTGGTTGATCGGTTTACGCAGATCATAATTAGTACCTAAATTAATCCGCCTGAAATGGTCGAAACTCTTATATTTTGTAAAATACTTGAAATTTACAGATGTACGTAGACTTTTGCAACTGACTCTAGTGCGAAATAGCTTTGTCAAACTACTCCGTTTTGTCCAACTTCCATCACTTTTTATAGCCCCTATACTTAAACGCAAGAATACAGCAGCATGTCAATACTTTTTGTAGCCACTTTGTATAGAAAATGCTTCGACGGTTCGTTCGGAAAGAACTGTGTCGGCATCTTAGAAACGATCGTAATTAACGATCGATGGAAAAGGCGTTCCGGATTGATGGAAAAGGCGCGAAGGAGCTGAAAGGTATCGAAAAAATATTCCGTAACGCTCTCGATCGAAGATATGAATGGAGTTACACGCGTAGGACCAGTTACAAAGCAGAACACGGCTTTTACGAGCCTCCATAACTGGAGGAATTAAAATTTTTATATCGGTCCGTGCGTCCATTTTGCTCTCGATTGGGCGTGTAACGAAGCAAATTGATTTCGTAATGGCTGCGCGCTGCTCCAATTACCACGGATTCGATTTTATCGATGGGACGACGAAAAATAATCGACCCCGGTTACAGTCGATGGCGCTTCCACATTTACGTTACTCTCGTCGGGCCACATCGTATCGCGGTTTGATCAATTCGTGTCTTACATGTCGTTGAATTTTTCCCCTGTTTGTCCGACACGTTTGCCCGACAGCGTAAAATTTGAAACGAGCAGTGAAAAAAATGTTTAAACGCACACGGACAAACGTATACCAGCTTGCTAACGAATCAACGATAAAATAGCACACGTGCAAAATGGAAAAATTGCTCGGCCCTTCCGCTTTTTCACGCCAGCAAAATTTCATGTCACGGATGAATTTCCCTTCTGTTCCGTTTCACTCGTCTATCCATACGTATAACATTAATCGTTGTTTTTTTTTATTCATTTTTGCAATCGAACCGAAAGCTTTGCCTCGTTCAAAAGACTAAACAAAAAGAAACTTTGATCCTGAAAGCTCTAGGTTAAAATAAAATCTCTGTTCTCGCAACCAGATTAAATACAATTGGTTTATAATAATATTAAAACCAGTTTCAGTATTTAGCCGTATTTATTTAAAATCGTGTATCAGGAAATAAAAAGATGTTTCGAAATCTATTCTTAACACGGCGCTAAACGCGTTAATACCGATTAATTATTTCTTGCATACCGTATTATTTCAACTGAAATATCCATTTAGTTACGGGATGGCAAAAGTTTAAATCTGTCTCTAGATACTTTTATGGAGCAGCTGTAATTATTGAAGCAACTGAAAGCTGAAACTCAATTTGTACTTAAAGCTTATCCCGAAGTGGCATCGCTGGCGTTTTATGGTAAGCAAATGAATTGTGCGATAAAAGGAATAATATCGCGATTATGGTCAGGCCGGTATTCGTGACGAATTTTACCGCGAGTCCTCGGTTTCGCAAACTCATACCGTGTTGCTGAAGCGCGTGTACGCCGGCAAGCATATTGTACGCGCGCTTCTGCGGCTGTTTAGAGCGACGTTTGTAAGGTTCAGCGTGCACTTTATTAACGCTCACCGGGTGTACGGTTCGCGTCACCGACAATCCAACAACCACAACACGTTGGTCCACGATTACAACGGTCTGGCTTCATTATTATCGCGCAACTGCTCCGTGATGCGGGCAAAAAGCTTTCACCGACCTGTTATCCCCGTGGTCCTTTGAATTAATTCCTTGAATCGCCTTCGTTCAAATAGTCTTCAATTTCTCCGAGCATTTCAACTAACTAGCAGTTATAACATCGGGGGAAAAAAAAGAGCGATCTCGATTCTACGTTGGATGTTGAAGTTGATTCGATTAGTAGCGAAGAGAATTTATCGCTTTTTATATGAATCAAGAGCGAAAGGTGATCAAATAATTTAAGAGCGGGTAGATTCGGTCGTGAATCGTGATATGTCAATTTATCCCGTCAATGTATACATATATAAATATTGCGCGTATTCATAAAAAATAAACGATCTCTTCAATTAACGTGATATCGCGTATCAATTTCCTGGATACGGCATTTCCAAATAAAGTGACATATCGGATGACCACTGGTTAGAGTATTCCTGTATTTTTTTTAATTGCTTCCGCACAACTCTTTGCTCTTGCAATTTAGAATAGTATTTTATGCTTTATCTTTGCGAATTTATCCAATTCGTTGTGCGAGCCTTAGATTATTTCAGACGCTTTCAACAGGTTTTGCACTTCAAATTCACCCTTTTGTAGATCACATTTATCCTTTTGCAAATCAAGCTTTTCTATGAATTTGTTTTCTTAACCCTTAGAAGGCCGGAAAGCAAATATATTGTCTTTATTTATACTACAAGAGATTTGTCTATAAAATACCTCACATACTGATATATTGATGATTGAATATGTGTATTGATTTTTAAATCACAAGTGTTGATTATATTTCGTAATTTCTCGGCCCTCTAACTGTTAAACTATTGCAATGAAATTAAAATTCAGTGTAAGTTTATTGTTTCTTATTAATTGTTACTGCATACAAAATTTCATTGCACGTATCATAGCAGTGAACATAAGATATTTATTTAACAGTATATGTAGCTTCGTTTATAATGATTTATTGCTGTTAGTATACATACACATATTCGTATAATAATTATAACAATCGCTGGAGGTAGTGGTAATAAAATAATCAATAACGTTCACCAAAATGTTCGTGGTTTGTAGAATCAACTAAAATATTTCCTGCACAGAATTTAATTCTTGAAGAACCTTCTTCAATGGCGTTCGTCGTTGAAGAAGGTGAATATGATTAGCAAAAAGCTGAATACAATCTACAAATGAGTGAATTTGGAGCGCGAACCATGTACTAAAACCAGTGATCAGCGCACGTGTTCCTCGAACAAAGAAATTCATTTATTCCGCATCGACTTTCCGAGACGATTCGTCCTCTCGGGCCGAGGTAATTCACGGGATTACGCGGTCTTAGTTATGGAAAGAATAATTCAAGGAGGCTGAGTTTTGCCTTGTCTTTTAGGGATTATGTAAATGGTCGATTCGAATCTCGGGATTACTCGTCCAGGTATTTCGATCGCGATAATTGTTGCTAACCGTTCTCCGCTTCCTTCCTAATTACTTTCAACTCCTCGTGGACTTATCCTTCCCTTGAATTTCTTTTTCTTCCACCTCGGAAAATTCCGGATTAAGAGCGACTGGCAAATTCGCGAAAAATTTCAGCTGGAATAGATAGAATCGAACCGAAAGATATTTCTCGGTGGCCCGTTACCGGGCCTCGACGAAGTCATTGCTGCTTTAAGCGGCCGATTACATGACGCAGCACCGAGCGTCTACGAGAAGATGGAGCACGACGACACGGTATAAAATTTTTATAGAGAATTTCTGATTGAACGAGCATTTTACGATATTAGGGCCACCTCTCTTGGATACTTTTATTCGATACACGTCCGATTCTGAAATATCTCCCGACTTTCTATACAGCGAGTAGAAAATTACGCTTCGCGTTTTAATAAAACCGATTGGGGAGGGAGAAATTTCTTACTCGAAAAACGTTAAAACAAACTGCGAGGTTTAAAGTGCTTCTGCAACAGCTTTGTTCTTCTACGCTGTTAATTACCTTCAAAATTTGTTCGCGGTGAAGCACAAGTTGCCTCGAATTTAATAGAATTTGAAATTCGACTTGAAAGTGGGCGAAGCATCGGGATCGTTCGTAGTTTGTTTCAACGGTTTTTGTTTTGCGTATGGTTGGTGGGAAAGGTTGAAGGGGGTGGTAGAACACTTGTACGGTTGTACGCGAACGAGAGATTCCGTGGCTTTCCATAGTTCCCTGACGGTATGCGAAGTATCACCGCAACCGGCGGAGGCGGTTAGGTGTGCAAAACGCTCTACTACGAATACGGCCACTTTGTCCCGCGACTACGAAGTTTATTAAGGGGACTTGCCGGGAACGTTTTAGAGGAAATGTGTTTTATGGATGTAAACGCCAACGTTTGTGCGTTTTGCAGACGGAAAAATGATGATTTCTTTAGTTACAAACTAATTATAAATATACACACTGTCATTCGTAAGTATTTGATCACTTATGAAAGATATTAATGTGTAGTTATTTGCACCAACAAAATTTAAGCTCTGGATGTTTGAGAAACTACATAATGCGATGGAAATAAGTCGTACTCATTTTCTTTGTATTATAGAAAATCATGGAAAATTTGCACAAATGTGATAGCGCAAATCTATATATACAATTTTTATGAGAACTTATGAACGAATCATTTTGATTATTGTATAGTAGTTCTAGTGTTCAAATGTATTAATAGTAGGAGCTTCGTTTGTTATAAATTCGATCGACTTCAATATTGCCAATACTGAACATTACTTTCCCACCAAGCCAATACATTGCTTCTACCGTGAAATATCTCGCGACATTATTTCATTAACAAAAATAAAATTTAAGGTCCCTCTGCTGGGAAACAATAACATTTAGTTCGATAATTACCGCGTTCGTGCAGGAATTTAAAAATTATATAACCTTGCCTGAAAAGGTAGCAGAACAAATGAACCAGATAAAACTGATAAATACCTCTGGGCTCGCTAATTGGATCCGGCTAACTCGAAGAGAGAGAGAGAGAGAGAGAGAGAGAGAGAAAAAACAGTGGAATCGGGAAAGGGTTAATAAGGATTGCCCTCCAACTTATTAGAGCACTTTCTTCTTCGCCGGGCTCGTTAACCCGCGAAAGACAATTATCGCAACTGGCCGCGTAAACAGGATCGATCGATCGAGAGCGCAACACCGGGCCCCGGTTTCGATTGAGTTGTTCGACCGGTTAACCGTGAAGTACCATTAGCGGCTACTTACCTGGTTATTAGGAAGTTTCCCGCTCGTTCTGCCGATCTCTCGACACAAGAACGTCGTCGGAGCAATTACTCGGACACGAGGGTTCCAAGAAACGTTCGTGTCTCGCAGACAGAGAGATACACATCACGTGCTGCTAGCAGAGGCGACCGATCGAATAATCGTTTCGTCGATATCGATGTCGTGTATCGGCTCTACTCGCGACCAAAAGTTGAGAGGAGCATGCTTTTCTTCTTTCCGAGGGGCGACGACGAGCAAGAAATTACGTTGATCGCGCGATTTAACCGAGCGAAATACAGGGTTGGGAAAGTCTGCAAGAAGGACGAAATTGCTGCAGCGATCTTTGCGTGAAAAGATTCGCCATTAGTGTGTCTACTTCCACCGAAGTGGATTCTTTCGTTCATCGTCTTTTTTTTTGCCAGAAAGATAGTTTCGTATGGATGTTAAAATTGTTTAGAATTGATAGAAGGAATCTGAGTTACTACGATTAACTCTGCTGCGATCTTTGAGATTTCATTTTAGATTCAATCGCATCCTTTATTCCTTGGGAAAGTTTTATAATTTTCAGAGAAGGATCTTTCAATGCAATATAGAATTTGAAACTTAAATTTACGAACATTAATAGCAACTTTTTTATGTTTATTTTAAACCTAGAAAATTGTTTCGGATAATTAAGAATACATTCGTGAATACCTTAGTATATTCAAAATTGACTTATATAGATTTTTTCGTAAAGCTATAAATTAGCATTTTTCCTTTTGTTTAACTCAGTGGGATTTATTTTAGCATACATTTATACAAAAAGATATTAGATATCATAAACAATAAGCTTTACGTTTTACACAAATTATTTTATATCCTTTCATTCTTTTATAGAACGATTTATCTCTTTCGGTGATACTACTATGATTTCTTATAGAAATTAGGTATTTTCTCAAACGTCTAATAAATAAATAAATATTATTGGACTGAAAATAAGCATAGGATCGCAGCAGAAGAAGAAAGAGTTAGTTAAACGTGAATTGTACTTTCTTTTCCTTATGGGAAAATTAACCACCAATCTCGTTAAGGTGATAGATAGACTATGAACATAAATTAGAATGCAAAGATCCACAGACTAACAAAGACAGATTTAAGAATCTTTGAACTTCCAAATTTCCAACTTTGTAAATACCTAAATATTCAGATATTTGAATTTTCAAATGTAGAATTTCCTTTTAAATCTTCAAGCTTTTACTGCCTGTTGCATGTAGAATGGCGACTCCATTTTTGCAATTAATGTTGGTAGTACACGAAGGATGCTTAGAGCTTCTAATAATTAGTCAAAATTGATTGGTGAAGATTCTTAGTGCTGCGATGGTCGCGTAGCAGTTCATTGGAGGGCCGAGATGAATCGAATTTCGTGGCCAATCCTCTTCGCTTGCTCGACCTTAATTACCTTTACGCAAATGACTTCGCATTGGCGTAACGCGCCACTGCAGCAGCTTCTCTTTCGAGTATCGATGTTTCGATCGCCCAGATTCGCCTTCCTTTTACACCTTCTAGCGTTTGAGGCGAAAAGTACAAAATTCTTTAAATACCCCTCAACTACGAACAAAATGCTACATTGCGATTAACCCTTTCGTTACGGTACCTTAAAATTGACAACCCAAACGGTAAATAAGGATCGCTTTTATAATAAGATGAAAATAGTATAAGTATAAATGTTTGGGGACTGTACCTATATGATTAATTTGGGTGTAATATTGTTGCATGAATTGACAAAGAAGCAGTATTGTACTATAGAGAAAATATACGTTTGCCTTTAACAAATGATTGTACAATTTTGTTAAGGTATACATATACGTCCTTCGTAGCGAAAGGGTTAAAAATTGATTTATCTCTCTATAAGCCCATTTAACTTAAAAATTACATAATCACCTATTTAAATTTGCTGAGTTTTATCTTATTTGTATATCACTGCACTATTACATTTCATTTTTTTACCATTGTATTATAAAATCAAATAGTCGTACAGTAATTATTAAATCTTGGTTTTCATATTGAAACGAAACCTTTATTTTACCTTAGTTAGAAGTAAATGAAATTTGGGTTATAGAGGATTAAGTCAATATTGGCTTTGAATTCTACTTCGTTTCCGCACATATAACATAATCGTTATAGCGCACTATAAAAAGTGTAATCAAAAAGTCCATAAAAGCTGAATACCACTTTTTTTTTCGCTCGTCGTGTTCCGCTCGTTCGATTCGCACCCCCCACTTTATTAAATAATTTTCATAACAGCGTTATCGGAGTAGGGAATTTATTTATGTATTAAAAATTCCGTACACGGTGCAAATAAAGCGATTGTTGTCGTAGCTACGAGGAAGATAGGAGCGCGTTGTGCCTCTGTGCTATACAGAAAGCCTGAGCGCTCAAAGTCAACCTAATTAACACTTGGAGTGCAAAGGGTTAAATGTATCCTAAACGTGTGCATCTTGCAGCCTTTGCCGTGTAATCGACGAATATTTCGGTGAAACATCACAGTCCAATAACTCTCGAATCCTTGAGCGTAAACTTTGCCATCCAAGGCTTTATCTTTGCGTTACTTCAAAGCGAAACAAGGTCAAAGGAAAATATCAATACGGTGAAAGAATTAAAAAAATCTTCCCATCCTTGTGTCCCGCTAATTATGTGGGTTTCAATGACGTCGATTCATCGATCGCCAGGCCAATAACGAGGAGAAGGATTCACGGTTCCGCGAACAATATTTTCGAACGTGAAACGAGAAGTAAGAATAGATGGAAGAGGAATAAGTTTGATCGATCATGGAGCACATAGTCAGGCATTTATCAGTTTCCTTCGACGTTGCATGAATAGGATCGCAACTTTCGACAATATGAAATTCGAAGTTTTCCGCATCGTTCATACTTTATCAGATAGGAACCGAAAATAGTCCGGATACCGGAGAACCGGCGCTTCCTGCGAACAAGGAGCGCAACTCTTGCGTAAAGTAATGCGCTAAGTTTGCGTCACCGGAACTAGTCGAACCTAAGTGGAAGCAAGTACGTAGCTAGTATGGAGAGAAAAAAAGTCTGCTCGAGTTGACGTCGATTTGTCAAGCGTACCGAAATGTATCCGGCTTTGCGTTCCGTTCGAACTATCCTGAATCGTCGTTTTCATGCGAGGAGCAAAGTCCGTGCGATTCCTCAGTTCGCCTATTTACCTCAATTCCGAAGCAGACTCGCGCTGTTATATCGTTCCCGCCAACTTTAGCAACACTATAGCGCTATTCGCATACCGAAATTTGTCGATGAAGATTTTGCAAATAGTTCAAAATTGAAAAATAAAGGGAGTCACAAATTTTAACGGGTTTAATCCTTTGATGATCACATCGGCCTTCAAATTTTCCACATGTGGTTGCATTAGTATAGAATGCAGGCATATGCGGTCGATTTTTTATATTGTTCTTTTGTTTGCATAAATGTGATGTAGAATCGACAAATAGCGCATAACTTTTACTTATAATAACTAATAATACTAATACTGGCATACTAATATACCAGTATATAATAGTATACTATATATACTATACTAATATACTAATATACTAATAAATATACTAACGACATACTAATAAGTGATAAGTTGAAATCGTCTCCTGTCGGCTGTAATCGACCAAAAATCGCTTCGCGATCGACTCGTTAGCCATTCCTGCTGCATATCATTTCATACGATGCGACAACGTTTAAACCACAGCTACACAAAAATCCAGACTTCGAAAATATTACCGCAGCTTTAAAATCGTTAGGGTTAATTTAAGTTCACGTGGTTGGCGATAGGCTAGCTGGTGTTTGGTTGGGGTTGCTAAAAGCATTCGCATCGAGCTGCAAAATGCCAGACGCTGACTGCACGGTTTTTCGTATCGCGATAAGTTGAGCCGCCACTTAATGAGATTTGTGAGATACGAGACACTCCGGGAAGTTTCTTTTTTTCCACCTGCATGTACGTTTTCTCTGGTGCATCGATTTTGGCGGCTCTCCCCGCGTAAAAAATTCGCGGCTAACGTAAATCAAGTGTGCATTCGTTGCTCGAAACGGACTCCAAGTTATTTGTAAGAGTTCGCAACTGTTTATGTAGAGGTTTTGCTAAAAGAAAAGAAAATCAAGCTTCTACGTGGGGGTACGTGGAAATTTCCGTGGAAATTTTTAAGCTCGAGTTTGGAAGCACGAATACAAGAACGCGTGTAATTAAGAAGAAAGATAGCGTTGCATTCGGAGGGGTGATTTCAGCACTGTGGTTGCTTGATTACGATCTTTTATCATACGAAACATTAGCGATGCATATCTTGATAAGTTCCCTAATTTATTAGCTTATTTCGTGTCTAATAAACGACGTGAAATATCATAGTATTACTCTTTCAATAATTTTGAAACTTTCGCTAACAACCCTTAAGAGTCAAACTTCTCGATCAGTTTAATCAATTCTTCGTTATTTTGCATTATCATATGTTAATTAATCTCTTTCCTACCTCTGACCTGAAGCGAAGCCAATACGTATTCTAATGGTTGTATCCCGTAAGTTAAATAAACTAAACTAAGAAAAACGCGTTAATTTTTCGCACGTATCAAAACACGAATAATTCCATAGCTCCTCATCCACCGCATTTTCTCACCTCACCGAGTAATCAGAACGTGCTCACCTGTAATCGCCCGCTTCTTGCTCGCCCCTCGAAAAGGCCGTTGAAAGATGCAGTCTGGGGTACGATGAAAGCGGTCCGCGTGGAAATTTAACGCTCTTCGCCGTCTCCGCGTTATTTCGCCGTGGGCTGTGTGTTTTCCATGGCCGGCGCGTTTGCGTGGCGCAACGAATATCCTTATTCCACGGTTCGCGCGTTCGCAGATCCCGTAGTAGCTTCGTTCTAAATTCCGCCTCAGGTCTCTGAAACACGCAGCAGGTAAGTCGAGAGACAAGAGTTAGACAGAGATGGAACCGTTTATTGATCAGCCTGTATAAGCGCGAATGGTCTCGCGCGCGCCAGGGGATTATAAACGGGCCACGATGTTGCGAGCCACGTTCGTTTCGTTTGCTTCCCTATATCGCCAATGAATTTCGCGCCAGTTACGCCACGTCGAGCCGCCGCGCCGCGCCGCGTGGACCTTTGCCCTCTACGTTTGTGAATTACACGCGTTTCGCCGCGGTGAACGCGGCTGCGAAATTATTAATCCACGTTTATTCGGGACAAGCGTGTACTCTGGTCACGCGACAGCTACCCCAGGCGAGCTTTTCGTGCCTCTTCACGATCGAATCTTCGGTAATCAGCCCCTTTCTATGAATTTTTTATTCGACCCTGGTGAAAAAAGTCCGTACTGAAAGTTTGATCGTTGCTCGAGTTGTGCGCGGTTGTTGATAAGCCGAAATATTCGTAATAAAAAGGGTATTAATTTGAAAAGAAAAACGCAGTGAGCAACAACTTCCAATTGCAGGGGCATTAGAATCACAATGCAATTACAGTGCAATCGTAGCCATTTAAAACGCAGAAAGTGGTGTTCGTAAGAAAGGTTACCTTTTAAAGAAAGAGGTTGCAGTATAGCTTTTTTTAATTTGTTAACACTTTCAATTTTATTGAGGAGCTTTTCGGAGAAAACCCATAGATTTATAAGAGAACTTCCGAGACTCATTTTAAAATTTGTGAGGCTAGTTCGTGTCCCTAGGGATGAATGAATCTTCGCTGCACTTCCAAAGAAAGAATTCGATAGAGTAGGCACAAATATATAAAAATCATCGGAACTAGTTGAGAGTATTTCAACTAAATACTTTTTCCAAAATAGGTATCGAATTTTATTGAAAAAGGCTTCGAATTGTGCACCTAACGTTTTATCACATACAGTGCCTACAAAAACTATTGGTACATCATTGGTACATTTAAATACTAATTAACATTTACATTACTAATTAATTAAGCCCAATTATGTTACGTGTCCTACAATTTAACAGCACCCTTACGCCACTATAATTTGTTGTCATGGAAATGAAATCTAAAATCTAATTAAAATACGCCTGTTTGATAAATGTTTACTGCATTTACATATATTTCTTGCAGTCTCTGTATGTTGCGCAACAAGAAAGTCTTTATTACAAATTTTCTAACGGCGCGCTGGTTCTACAGTAAAGTATAAATCGTGTTTTCCTAACTGGTATTCTTGTTACATAGAAAAGTGTATTTCGAGGAAACGTTGAAAAATGTCCAAGCATCAATTGCACCGTACTGGAAAGTTCTTTTGCGTGACGCGTGCAGGCTGCAGCAGGGTGCGTTTCATTTTTCCTGCGAAAGTGTCGATAGCAAAGGCAATTGAGTCGCTGATATAATATCGAACCGAGTGTGCTAGGTCTCTCTTGCTAGACTAGGCCGTTTCTCGCTGCATCATGCAAACCGTGTTGCACACAGGATAACTCCATCAATCTTCCGGCGAAGAAATCCTCCTTCACGGTTACAGGGCTCTTGGCAGTGTTTACCTTGTTTCAAGCTCGAAATCAAGCGGAACTCTCGTCGATATTTCGAAGAACATCCCCTGCAACCTCGGTTCTTGTTTATTCGTTCAGCGTGATCCCAGATTGCCTCATCCGATAAATTGTCTTGGCCTATATAGAGGGAGGTCCGAAGGAAAGCCGGATGACGCCAGCAGAGATGCAAATGCAATTTCATTCATTGATTGGCGTCGCCATGGCGACCAAGACTTAGATGAACCTGCGTCACTTTGATGTCTTTTGCTTCCTTCCACTCGCCATAACACGGGGTAGAAAATAGTTTTAGCTTCATAATTTCATAGCGTAGATTGAGAAAATGTAAATCGAGATAGGATTCGATGGAGTAATCATTCGATGTGCCTATAAATGATTCGATATTTTTATCCTTAGAAAGACAAAGGAGAGACTCGTTAATCCTTTGCCGTGTAATAACGAGTTACACTCGTGGTACATATTTTGATCTGATTACTATAGAAATGTATTGTACTTTTTAATAACTTTCCATTTCAATTCAAAGTATAGTCTCAATTTGGAAGATTGAGCACTAGTGAATACAAATTTTGCATTTGATACAGTGCTAAAGTAGAAACTAGATTACGTCCCAATGAATTGTATTCAAAAAATTTGTACGGCAAGGGGTTAAGTCCACCGTTGGATAGAAAATACTAAAAATATGTCATTCTGCTAGTACAACATATTTAAATAAAATTATTTGTCGTCGTTTACGTCTTTAAAATTAGTTAATTAACATAGAAGTAGTTTTGGTTTTGTAAAGGTATTATATTTAGCTCCTTTGGTCTTCCGGTTTGAGTTTCGGCCTTCTTAGGGTTGAAGGTATCAACGAATTTGTTGGATCAGAAAATTTACGTTCATAATAATACAATTACAATAACTAGATTGCGAATTTTTATGCAAATTTGCATTTCTAAAGGTACAATTAAAGGAATGGGACTTAGAAGTAATAGAAATCTGTTTCACCCCCTAAACGCAACAACGCGTGGTTTACTTTAGATATTGTATATAATTGTGCATACTACGTGCACCTTGCAATTTTTCGCAAATCAAAGTTTCCCCTAAATGCATAAAATTCTCGATCTGGTGATAATCACAGGAAGTAGCTTTTCGTCAAGCTTCAATTCTCTCTCCTTTCCATTAGCCTGGTCTTAGATTAAAACGCGATTTACAATTTCACTTGAATCGCATTGTCTTTGTTCGATGCACACGTGGCTGCCTTTCAGATTACAGAAATTTTTCCGTATCGATTCCCCAAGGTGGCTCGATACACGAGCGACTACTTCTCGTCTAGTGTTTATCGAGGTACGAAAATAGACGGTCGCAAATCAAGAATTCGATATCGGTGGATTAGCGTGGCGGGGAAGGCCGGCCGCCTACACGCCGTTGGAACTCGACGGGCACGAAGAAACTGTTCTGCATTTGCGCGCTCCATGGAACTATTCGAAGAAGCAGGTTCCAGGAAACGCGAATGTTGATAGATTCAATTGACTGAACTTACTTTCCCGTCTCTCGACGAGTCAATACTTCCACCGTCGCTCGTTCTCTCCCTTTCCACATTGTTTCCAATAGGTACCATCGGTTTTTCCATAACAGTGGAAATATCGTTTCACAGATGGGTGAAGCACATTTTCTGCAAATTCGCGTGGCTAATTTCCTGACGAATTTTTCCTCATGAACGTCGACTCTTTAGCCGAGGAATGGAGAATGAGAGAAACAGGAGGGACTTCTTTCTCTAGCTATAACCAGGCTAGATTTCTCTCTAGCATCGACGTGTTTCGTTTAAACAGCTTTCTGCAGAGTCGGCTACTCTGATTCTTCCTTCCATTTTCGACGTTCTTTTTTCTCCGCCTCCTCTCCTCTTTTTACTATCCTCGGTAGTTTTTCCCTTTCGCCGTTTAATTGGCCTCTCTGTTCTCCTCTGTCCGTACGTTTCTCCACTTGTTTGTGTCTCTATCCACCCGGTTTCTGTTCTCCTTTTTCACCCTCCTCCAACTCTCTATACTTCGACGATATCCGCAAATTCGGATTCGAACGCTGGCGAGGAACAATCCGGGTAAACTGAATGCGTCGATCGAGGTTTTCTTCTCCGCTGCTGCTGTTATCGATGATTTTTTAATCAGTGAAATTGGACAAAAGCTGACAGGAGGATTTCTTTTTCAAATTTTCTTCTGTGTTAGCTATCCCCCTTGTCTTCGATTCGGACTCGTTTCTTTTGTTAGCGATTGCATGCAAACAGTTTTGTGTTTGTGTGTCACTCGATTGTTTCTTTATTCCTCTTTATCGTTGGATAAAAAGTCACGATAAAACGCGGATCGGCCTTTTATTTGCAATTTCTTCCGCTGGTAATGTTTCGCTCTCGTTTCCACGGAATTTCTCGAAATCGCTTCTACGTACTCGAGCAGAAATACCAATACGTAACTCGAACAAACTCACCAGAGAATTTGTCGAGCTGCGTGTGAACCGCATAAAAATAGACCCCGTCATTCTTCTGCAATTTTTGAATCAACATACGGTATTCTTCGTAAATGCACGTTCCAGTGGCTTTTACCTCGGATTTTCGCTACAGTTATTTTACGACAGACGTTTAAATGTTGCTAGCGCTGCAAATTTGGTTAGAAATTCTCAATATGCCATCATTAGATATTCGCTATGCTATTACTAGACTACGGATTTCTATGCAGATTCGTATTTTTGAAAGCATGACCAAAGATTGGTTAAATTAGTTCCTATCAGTCAAGTGTTCTTTCAATGTAGTTATTGGAAATAAAATTGTGAATGGGTATAATGCTTTTCACAAACGGAAGTGGTATACTGGGTTCATTGCAGAGCCAAAATAAAAAATGCAAAATAATTTGTAAATCTAACTTAGGAGAAACCTTCGTGAATATTTTGTTTATAGATGGTGCGTAAAATAAAAGAGACATGGACAGTTAAACTTTAATTGTAAAGTTAGTTAGAAATTCAATTTTCAGATTATTAGCAATTCTAATATATTACATTAAGCGCAATATTTGTGCAACAGATACGAAGAGTTCTATCGATAGGGAATATAGACGGGATAATGAAGCAGTAGTGTAGGAAAGAGCAATTTATTTTAGTCCAATTGTTAGTGCTAGATTAATTAGATCAGTTGTTCTTTTTATACGTAATAACTGTAAGATTCGATAGGATAATAGAGCAATAATATCAGAAAGACGATAATAGTTGTAACTATTTTTGTAAAAGAATAATGATGTAGGGCAAACCGGGCGCCTTAGGCCACAGGACAGGAATTCCTAAATAGTAAGATAAATAAATTGTAATGCCAGTATACCACTCAAGGGTGAAACGTGGCACACGCATCGCAATGAATCGCAAGAATCCATCACTCAAATCTCACTCGTTACACGGATGTATTTCCACGCACCGCGATACCAAGCGATCGCACAGCCACATACACGGAAGAGGGTCTGATAGAGGGATGGTTACGAGACGGTTAGTCGAGGAAATTAACACGTTTTGCGAGGTTGATTGACACGGCTGGTTACGCGTCGTGACAGCAGACATTGCCTAAGTGTTATCGCTGAAGCTTGCAGGGGATGACGAGGACGTTGAACGCGAGGGGGATGAGCCCTGACGATTGCGATCCTGCCGCAGCACCAAACTCAATTCTCTCTGCCATATTTCTGTCTCGTGGCCGGGCTAGAAGATACATCGAGATAAATGTGGCAAAACTTGCCGCGCTGCATCTGACAAACGCGAAAATTTTGTCCTCCATCGCGATCATCGCGATAGGATAGGATTTTTTTTTAAAATTAAATTTACGATAACGCGACGGGCATCAATATCCTCCATTAGATGAACGCTCAGTCTGCTGGTGGAGCACGCGAATCCGATTTTTTTCGCTTGAAATATGTCAAGACCAAAGGATAGCAACTTCGATAATTGGATCTAGAATCAGTGGACCTTCTATAATGCGACAGATACGTTCCGCGTTACGCGAGACCAAGAGTGCAAAATGTTCTTTATCTGCAAGATAGTTCATTTGCCAGATTTACTATTATATATTATATTTATTATTAGGTGTCTCAATGAATAATCTACTTAGGTGGATGTTTAAATAATTCCTTAAAGGGGTTGACGAATTTAGTTTTTCTTCTTTTTCGAGCAGGAATTTATAGTTTGCATCAAAGATGCATCAAAGTATTATATTACTATTATGTTATCTAATGGGTATATCTCGTAAATGAAATAAATAAACGAAAAAAAGAATATGTAACATAACATAACATAACATAATCTTTATTCTTTTCCTTAGAGGATTACAATGGAGTTCCGTTTCTTTACATCTCCCCATCCTATAATCTTAAAATTACGACTAAATACTAAATATTAAATAACAATCAATAAACGCAAACAAAAACAAAAACAAAGTTGAACCACAATGACGTATCTAACACTACTAAATTCTATGTTTTCGTACTTAATCCTAATCCTATTTCTTACATTTTTTTTCTAAAAAAGAAAAAAGAGTACGTATTTGACAGGGGCGATTAATTTAATTCTGGTGATTTAATAATAAATGCTGAATTACACAGGAAAAATGGATTATTCATTGGTATATCTAATACAATTCATCTGCTAGATTTATTATTATATATTTTCTCTGTCAGATTTATTAGTTCCTTTTCCAATAATTAATTCAGGAACGTTCATTTCGTTCGTATGACAGAATTCTTTTTCGCCCAAAAATTGAATTGCATTTATTATACGATTGGTTTCAACAAGTATTGCATCTAAACAATTGCATAAAAACAACAAGAATTTAACGTCGATGATTCTAATCCCTTGACTCAATTCCTCTGCTACAAATAAATGCAATTCAATACTTGGTTTTTCTAATGTTGATCGCGTTATACATGGGCAGTAGCGTAATTTTTATTTCGCGTTCTAGAGGGCCCCACTGTATTAACAATTTTGCAAAGAACGATCAGAGTCTTGGCCTTCAGAATTATTCTAAAAAGATTCACGTATGCTTGAACTGGTTCAGCGAAACGAGAGCTGCAATGCGCCAAAAGCATTAAGAAATCCTTGCAAAAGGTTATTCAACAATGCCGAAAACCGCATAGTTGCCCAATATTGTCCGCAGCATTAACTAGATTACACCGCTGAAAGAAACTATTGGAGCGTGCTGTTCCGCTCGTATTGATAAAGATTAACAGTGTCTCTCCCTCCCCGGTCTATTCTCAAAGTTCGTGGAAAAGATTAATCATACTTTAAGCCCGGGTCGCTCCGAGGGAATATCAGGGCTCGAAATAATCCTGAAAAGAATCTTGGAGGACTTCTCTCGTAGCAAAAGCATCGAAGCAAAAGAAGAACGTATCGGAAGCGGTATTCTTGATCGTGTACTCGATGCATAAACGATCAGATTAGCCGCGACCCTGTCGGCGGGCGGAGATTAATTATCGAGTCACTAATCTTAATCGTGGCTAATTTTTCGAAGGGCAACGCGACACTTGCTGACACCGCGAACGATTTATCTATCTCGATAGACCGATATTTTCTTTTCCCGCCTCAAACCCTGACGCTCGATGGAAAAGGGGGAGTCCGCAAAGACGACGACGAGCTCGGCTATAGCGGAACGCTTGCCTGGCTTGCTTAAAAGACTGGAAAACAAGGCCGGAGGGTCACGGATGTGAAAGCAATTTTTTACTCAGTAAATTCGATCTCTTTTTCTGTCATGCAACGCCAGATTTTTCGTTCACCGCCTTCACGGTATCATGCAACTCTTGTATATACCTTCTTCAATCTCCCATTTTTCCTTGCTTTCCTTTCTTACCTATATGTTTCGGTAGATACGGGCATGGGTAAAGGAGATTGTCTAAATATGGGCTATCATTTCTATCGTAATATTTAATTTAGGTAATCTAATTTCTTAGATAAACAAATCATTGGTGTACAAAAGTAATGAAAATTGTACTGTCAATATTTGCAGTGTGAAAAACAAATTATGACACGTTAAGGATATAATAAATCCTTATACTTTAATAAGCCTATATTTAGATCAACTGCGATTTTCTTATTGCGATTGCGAATAGAATTTCAGTGGAAAGCTCAACGCTTGCCACAAGATACGTGGTGCGAAGGTTAGGCAGTGGAACAGATAGATAATACGTCAGCCAACATTTCAGATAATGGTGAAAGTAATTTTTGTACAGTAAAGGATTCTAAAAATTAAAATCGCGAATGCTTCGACGCAAAAGTCACGTTGAATTTTGTTAATTTGACTCATTTAATCTATTCGTCATTAAGCAGTAGAGTAGACTCATATAAGAAATTTTTGTATAGCAAAGGATTGATGGTAGCAAATTTAATTTTGTCATATTAAAAATCAAATTAGCGAATATTTCGACGCAAAAGTCGCGTTATATTTTTTTTTTAATTTAGTCCACTCAGTCGATTTGTCATTAGGCAGTGGAACAGATAAATAATATCTCAGGCAACGTTTCAAATCGTAGTGAAAGAAACTTTTGTGTAGTAGGTAAAGGATTAGTGGTAGCAAATTTAATATTGTCCTATTAGAAATCAAATCAACGAATACTTCGACGCAAAAGTCGCGTCAGATTTTTTTAATTTGGTCCATTCAGTCGATTTGTCATTTGTCGTTGTCGCTCTTTTTATTTACTCTCTCAACGCACTGATTTCGCCGATTCGTTATATAGGAAAGGGGGGGGGGGGGGGGGGGAACTCGGCCTCCGTATAAATGCTACGTAGCAGGGCCGTATTTTTTGCTTTCTCCGGTTGTTTGCTGTTTTTTATTTTGATTTCGCGACGAAGTGGCTAGAACTGCGCACGTTAAATAATTACTGGCGGCCGTCACCAATCGCGCGATGCGTCGTTCCACGAATTTTCCCAGCCCAGGGGAAAAGGATAGTCGCATGAAAATAAACATTTCTATTGATTTTGTTACATTCACGGTGTCTCACGCGAGTACACTTTGTTGAAACTAGCAGCTTTGATGCCTCTTTGATACGCTCGCGTTGTCCAGCTTCGTTCGCGTCGTTCGAACGAGAAATTACGGTTCTTCTGCTTAAGAACAAGTAGTTCAATGCTCCCTTTATGTGATCTCGGTTTTTTAAAGATTTTGAAATGTCTTATTTGTAAATTCAGAAGCAAATTTAAACGTACATTGAATACAGTTAAACTTACATTAAATAGTAAGTGTAAGTAGTAAATGGTAAATTGAAATTCAATAAATAGTAACGTTTAAATGTAACAGTAATATAAATTAAATTAAACGGCAAATCAGTTGTTGTAACAAAGCCAACGGGTTAAAGGTGCAAGGGGTTAAAAATCGTCAGCATTGAACTTTCCACCAAGATTGCACCCGACGCACAAGTTCTCACGATCAATAAAAGTAGGATCGGTGAAAGAATCGTCTATGTAATCGTTCTGGAATTCTTCCTCCACTCCTCTTAAGGATACGCTCGTCTGCAACTTTCTTGATCCAAGCGGTTGTACCGGCATTCAGAGTGTATTTTCTTGAACGAAGGCTGGTTGGATCAGGAGCAGTCTGCATGCCGAACCGCATAGAATTTATCGATGTTGACGGAGCACTCACCTGTTCGTGTCACGTTCTTGGTTCCGAAGCGGCGACGCGGCGTCGAGTTCGGTACATTCTGTCGAATGTACGTCTCGGGCCTGCGTTGCGACTATGCACGCGCGGCTGCTGTTACACAGCCGGAATAATTCCTGTCGTGCTCGTGTTTCTCGCTGTCTTTTCGCACGAGCAACGCGCGAAATTAACGTCAGACACGCGTTTTACTTCGTCACCTTCCGGCAGGGTTCAGCGCGCGTGTCAAATTGAACACGCGTCGCGACGAAAACTGATGGTGCTTCGGTATTTCCTTTGCCATCAGAGAAATTTAATAGCGAGCTTAATAATTACGCGTAGGTGAACTGATTCGTTTGATGGTCACTTTAACCCTTTGCAGTCAAGAGCTTTTAAAACTTGTTCATTTTGACGACTTACAGTTTTTGCCTGTCGGATGCAAAGGGTTAATACTATTTATGAATCTTTAATGAAATAATTGGTCTCCGAAGTACGGCGAAAATAGGAGCACCATTCAGAAATTCAATATCACTGGAGAGATTTGAAAACTATTTTTGTGACTTAGAGTTGCCACACGAGTGCAAAAGGTTAATAATTTTTGGAGTTTCAATGATATTTTGGGGGCTGGAGAGTGGATAGAAAAAATATTTATGCAGTGTTGCAATACAGGTTTTGAAACTGTTGGTCGCGTTAAATATTAACCCTTTCACTATTAACCCCTTACCTTATATATTGTTTCAGATGTTGGAAAGTTCAAGTTTGATATGTATGTACTGCTTCAACATCGTATCGAATGTAAAATATTAATATATTACGCGTAATTTGTATTCAATAGGACTTAACGTTATAGTTTGGCAATATAATTAGAGTTGCAATTACAATCTAATTGAAATACAGCTTGTATTTGTTGCATTTAAATCACAATTTTCTATTATAGGGCAAGGGGTTAATTAAAATGACGATCTGCTGCTATTGCAGACCTTCTTAAGTGGTATAAAACTTAGAAAAAAATTGACGAATTTTATGCATGTCTGTTACAAACAAGGAAAACATAATCACTCTTGGAACCCGTTTATCTTCAATCGAAAAAGATTCTATTGTCCAAGTATCTCAAAACCTCTATCGTTTAATAGTATCTTCGTATCAACCAATACTATAACATATCAATGTTCTTATGTTTATATAAAAATTTGGTGTCTAGAACTTGAACAAAATGTTTCAATGGCTTTACGTAAAACCGTGAGCACAAATACTTCTTGTAGCCACTACAGTTATTGAAACGATCCTTCGTAATATTCGATTTTCTTAATACACATAATATTTCAATAACTCTGTGCGTACTACCTGGATTATTCGACTACTATCGATTATTCGATGTCCAAGTACTTGGAATGAAAAGGATCTCGAAGATTCCATTGAGAGATCGCTCCAGCGATACAAAAGTCCGAAGCTTTCGTCGCGGCGTTAATATTGATAAGGAAGGCTGGTCGGTTCGTTGAACTGTTTGCGAACCGTCAAGTTTTCCGGCCGATGAGTGTCTATCGGTGTTTGTCGCTGGCAAATCGACGTAATAAGAGTCGAGGTAATTGCGAAACAGCGTAATAAAGCCAGTTTAAACAAACTCCGTTCCGCTCGTGGCCGCTAATAATCGGAATCGAATCAAGAAACCCTTCGTTACCCTATCTACTCCAGAGGGATCGGTGAGAGTTTACCGGTATAAGATATTCCTCTTTCGTTTCCTCGGGCTCCACGTCGACAGAAATATTATCCGTTAACTGTTTTCCCGACGATTTAAGCACTCTCCTTCTACCAGAGGCTGAATTGGGCTCTATTGATTTTCCAAAGTATGATTATGAAAGAGAGAAAGACTATTTGTTTCCGGAACCAATCTACCATCTTCACTTGGAAGATTCTTAAGCTCGATGCAGACGAGCAACTTTTCGCTGGACGACCGTATGTTTTCAATAGAGACGTTTGGAGTCTGAAGGGCGAATTCAATAAGGGTGTGTTGGAAAATATTTTGTTTTTTTATTTATTTAATATTACGTCTACAATTAGCCTTTTCTAAGTTAATCCGCAGATTTGATGTAATTTAATGCATCGCGCGTGAAGTAACATTCAACGACATATTTTCAGTATTACAATAAATGTATAAACATTACAATTAGCAATTAACAATTAGAAAAGTTTAATAGTTTGGTTCTTTTAAGTCTTCCGATTTGCCCTTCATTATTCCTAAAAAATGAATACACATTGATAAACATTAAATGAATACAGCAACATTCGCTATCCCGTTTTGTCAAAATTATCCTATTTTATCCAATTTTCCCCTACAATCAAGACAAACGAAAAAAGTTTCTTTTTAGCTTATGTTTAAAGCTTAAGTTTGACAAATATTCTCCACTGGAAATAGTCGACGTGGAAAAATATCTTTCGCTGCTGAAAGAAAACGTTTGTTCCGCTGACTCAAGGATTTCTCTGCTTCTAGAAAGTTATGGAAGGCCAATTTAAGACAAATAACGTTGCTCCATTGGTTGTGCTTATTCTGGAATTTTTAAGAAGCCCGAGTTTAAGGATCACTAGATTTCATGAAAACTTTAACTGTGGTAACTCGCGGAATAAAGTTCTTTCTTACTTTTTAGATAGGAATTAAACCGGCAAACGAGTGTGTTTGTCGTTCATAAGGCATCTTCTTGGAGTCTGCGTTTCGAAAAAGAAATCAGAATAACCGAACGAACGGAACGGAATGTAAGGAGAACCAATGAGAAAGGTTGGGATGATGAGAGCATAGGGAAAGTTTGTCGATTCGCGTCGCGAAATAGTCCGCGCATTTCCATCGAACATTCTGCCGCTACAAATGAGATCGATTCCGCCTGAACGATCTTTCGTTACAATACGATTGCGTGGCACAACGTACCATTCCATATCCGAGACCGAGAAGCCTCGTATTTTCGAACTTTTGTCAAACTCGTTGCATTTTCATGTTCTTGTTGTCGTTCTCCAGAGACTAATTCCGGAACTTGCGGATTTCCACTCGCATGTGCTTCGAGATACGGTTCTTCAAATTTAACAGAAAATTCTTGTAATATCCTTAACCCCTTGCCGCTCGACTATTTTATTATCTACTCGTGCTAATTTTAGCTGATCACTGCTTTCATACCGAGTAACGTACAAATCGTTTGATTATTCGCGGCAATTTTTATTGAAAAATCCCCAGTCTTATAAAACAAAGGTGAAATTAAATTTCATTCTCAATAGTATCCATTTTTATTGAATCTATGCCACAATTTATAGAACAAGTGTAACTCGTTGTTATGGAGCAAGGGGTTAATATTAAATTTTCTAGTATTTGGGATTACTAGGCGGATTTCTCTGCACATTTTCCTAATGGTGAAAAGTTTTGCGTGGAATTGAAAGCGTATTTCTTCATTCGCGAACACAATCAAATGGAAACCCGATAAAACGTGGCCGAAAATGCCATAAAGCTGTTGGAACAGCGAAGTCCCGTTGTTTCGTGAAACCAGGCGAAATTGCAAGTAGAGGAAAGCTGGCGAAAATTTATATACAGTTACAAAAGTCTGCACGCGCATTCTAAAGTTGAAAACTGCAAATTTACATATTGTAGAACATATTTTAGGAGAACAAAATTCATAAATTATAAACGTGCAAGCAAGAAAGATTTCTAGAAATCTCTTCATTGAGTATACGAATAACATTTCTCCTAAAATATAGAAGATGATGTTTCATTTATGCTAGACAAATTGTAGAAATCATAAAGTACAAATACAGTTACTACAATAAGGTTTGTGTAGTTAAATGTACATATATACATACATAGACTCTCGTGTGAAATCATGTTTCGTATTAAACAAATAGTAGCAGCATCACTATTTTCTAACAATGTCTAATTTTAATTAACATATACACTACTATTGTGACAATGATTCAAACTCCTGTATTTCTTTAATTACTAGAAAACAAGTTTTGCGAGAAGCTAAATGTTTGCTCTTTTCGCAGAGTCTGGATAATAGATTAAAATTTCTACAACACGCGTAATTTTGTAAGTGATTTTATTCTTCTGTTTATGTGTTTTATCATTAAATTTGAATTTACTTTCGTAACGAGTTTGATTCTCCTTAGCATACACTTAATGCAACATTGTGCACAACAAATGCATAAACGTGAATCAATTGTAATATTTAACATATAAAATATTTATTCAATATATACACATGAATCAATTATAATGTTTAATATATAGAGTATTTATTTGGTATATAAATATGAACTAATTATAATATTTAATATATAGACACTGTTGCATTAAGTGTACGTTAATTCAATTACAAATTAAAAAATTAGAGATGCATGTATACTTTTACTTTTCTGAAAAGGCAAATCGTTGTCGATTAAGGTAACATCTTGGTCAATTTCTTTTAGATTCAACCAAACCTTCTTTTTAGGTACAATATTCGTGCATTCTTTTTTATCAAGCGAATAATTCGATCGATATTATTCGTCATTACGTGTATTTAGAAAAATCTTGATGCTTTCTTTGTAAATGCATTGCAGTAGGTTTAAATTAAATCTCCGCTTTAGACGGAACACTCGTTACCATTATCCAGTTCGATTCTGCAGCGTGTCGGTAATCGAGGGCGACTAAGTAACGGGTTTAACCAGGCAAATTGTAATTCGAAGCACTTTGCCTCTTCTTTTTTTCGCCATTGTTCGGGCTACTTAAGCGTAATTGCGTAAGAGAGCTCGGGAACATCTTTAAGAGGGTAAAGCGGTTCCCCCCGAAGCTCTGTCGAACTATGTTCGCCAAACAGAAACTAAAATGGAAGTATATACTATAGTGTACTATACATAAGGTGAATCTCCTTATCCGTGAAACCTGCTTTCTTTGCCTCTTTCTCTCGTTTTTTCTCTCTCCTGCAAATAACGTCGTTAGAGCAGCAGGCCGGGTTATGCGGCTAATTCGATCAACTTGTCCGTTGATTCGGTCCCGTTTCTTCCAATCACCGTCCCGTAAATCAGTTATCGATTAAGAAGCTCTCGGGTCGAAGGAAAAATGGAAGCGTTGGCCTCGAATCGTGGGCGAGGAAAGGGGTGAACGCAGGAATTCGTGGCGGATCGAACCGTGATAAAATTAACGATCTTGTTGCTCGGTTTTGCGGGCATCCGAGGAAGCTCGTCGAATATAACCGAGAAACACCGTATATCGTCGAAGACAAGCTTCATATTAAATGGAAAATATTCGATGGAATGCCCCCGGAAGAATAACTTCGATAGGGGTGGTTTGTGCGATTGGTATTAATATCGATGTTATCAGTTGATTGATATCAATTCGTGTTTGCTAGAGGTCCTTTGCAATATTCAGGCAAAAATTTAATATGTCATTTAGGGGATGGAAACTTTAGAAGGAGTTGCTTGACGCGAGTTTCAAATATTTTCGCTCGCTTAGAATCGTTTAATATGCAATTTCCTTGAGAAGAATATTAATTTTACTATAATATAGTAAATTAATGTTTCTGTAGAACCAAATTAGCATATGGAACCCGAATCTGTTTTTTTAAAATATAATCCTTTATTATATATGTACAATTAATTCATAGAGGTTTCTCGATAATTTCTTCAAAGCTTAAAGCGAAGCAAATTTTACACAAAAACTTAATTGAATCTAAAGTAAATTCGCAACATAATTGCAGAAGCAACAGGATTAGGTATCAGGCAAACTCAAGTTCTGGTAAAAGAATTGCACCGCCCCAGGAGATTTTAGTCGACGCACGATCCGCGACTTAAGAGATTAAGATAAATAGAATGAAATTTGTATTTAATCATTTCGCTTAAATTGAAAGAAATATCGAGTTTCCACGTAAACGAAGCCCCGGCAGTGACATCGCGCAATACAGCCGAACCGGGAAGCAATTCGAAAAATAAATTTCCATCAGTAGCCGTCGAAAATTGTTGGACTGGGAGCAGCAGGCAGGTTGGCCGACATCGAAATTAATAAAATCGATGCCCATCGTGATCAGCGGGCCGCGCAACAACAAGCCGGGCGAGAGCCAGCCTGATTTACATTTCCCGGCGAATTTTAATTAACGCCCCTTAATTAATCCTCGACCTGGCAGAAAGGGGAGGAGGAAAAGCTCGCGCATAAATCTCGCTACAATCCAGTCCCGTAAAAACTCGACCTTCGTCGAGGGGACGTGTTCGTAAATCTTCCGGCCGGTCCTCGAGAAACGCGTGTGATTCTCGTATGCGAGCTAATCGGCGAAAACGCGCGGAGGCACCGCCTCGCGAGTCTAAACGATTTAAAATGCAGTTGAAAACCGGCTGCCGGGTGTTTGCGTTCCGATTGGGCTATTGTGCCAAGGCAAATTGACGTCTCTGCTTGGTGCGCTGCTTTTGTTGTGAACGGCTCGTCTGGTATGGGAGAATTTCGCGTTCCAGCTCTGCGGCGAAGGGATTCGATGTCCGGGGCAACCGAGGACAGGCCCGAAAAATGGTCGTCGTTGTCCGCGAGCGTGTTGCCCGGTGGTTGGACCTCGTCATCTCGCGGAATCACCGGCTGTACAGAGTCCGATCACGAAGCTCTCCTATATTCGAGAAGTCTGTTCGTGACGTGGCTGGTCGATGCACTTGGCCTCTGTTTTGCGGGTGAACGCGCGTTGTCCGATGGGAGATGCCGGGCAGACGGGGAAATTGATTCGTTCCGACTGATTTTTGCACCCCTTGCGGGATTTGTGGGATTTCAGCTTCGCTGGGGTGAATCACGACGGAAAACCGGGTGAAAGTTGTGTTATCAATGTTACGTGCACATACTTGCGTTTGTAGGGCCGACGTGTGTGACAGAAACGTAAACTCCAAAAAGATAGTTTCTCCAAAGTGGTGTTTATTCAATGATTTCGTATGCTCAATTGTGTTATTGAGTTCGTCCTCTTGCTAAAACAAGAGAGGGGACGTTTTAACGTACAACATCGTCGTTTTCGCGGTCCGAACAGTTCGTTATAGCATAAACATGTATGTACGGTATATGAAAGTATTCCAGTTTAAAGAATATCGCTTACGCATTTATCAAACAGATGTTTCTTAACGCGTTCGCTATGAAAATATTTAATGTCATCACTATTTGTACGATCAGCAATTCAATATACAGTGGCTACAAAAAGTATTCTAAGTAGACTTCAGTTCTTCAACCAGGTGATTCATTAATTAGATTCTATGTTTCAATTGCAAAGCAATTTATATATGCAGGATGAGTCTCGCAACATGATCAACTCGTGTATTATTCGTTATGTAAGCAAGTGTTTGAAATAAAAGTCGCATTGTATTAAGGGGGACAAATTGTACCATAATGAACGTTTCGCTACTTTACTTTTTTATTGAAACATCTTTTTCTATAACAAATAATGCAGAAGTTGTTTGGACTGATGAAGTTACGAGATTCACTTTGTATAGTTATAAATAAGATAATTTTGTATAGTCGTATGAAAGTATTATTTAATGGTAGGAAATTGAATACATTTGGATCAAATTAATTAATACTTAAATGCGAAAATAAATACGCGGATGTACTAATACTTTTTGTAGTCACTAGACGTCGAGTTTAAATGATTCTCGTTTACTTTTATTGGCTTTTTATTGACAAACCGGTATATGTAACGATCCGATCGAAAAATTCGAGCGGTTTTTAATCAAACTTAACGGAATTTTCCATTAGCCACAGACGAAATGCTGAATTATAGGAAACTCGCCATAATTGGACCTAATTAATTAGCACTTAAATATCAAAATACATAAAACCGTGTGCAAATACACTTCGTATCCACTGTAAACTCGTTATCAAATTAAAAGTCGATATCTGTTCGTCGAAAAAGCCGATTCATCTTATATGCATCAGGCGTTCCCGCTGTAACAACTGCTTTAAAATGCAAACAGCTTCTTTGCAATTTCTTAAACTTTTATTAAACTATCATCGTTACAGCTTCGGTATAGCTACATGGTACATACAGTCTACATACTGTCGAAGGAGTTACCAAGCGGAAGTGGTCGGTAACGGTGATCGAGCAGTTTCGATTTTAAAGTCAATCCGCCGGCATTGAATCGCAAAATACTATACGAATCCCCTCGCTGTTCCTATCGTGTCAGATTCCAACTAGCGGCAAACCGTCTTCGATCCTCTTCTCGTTCGTCTATAAAAATTTCAAACTCTGACTTGCTTATCGTTTCTCCTTTTCATCTCCAATTTATTTTCCATTTTCCCATTTGTATTCGTCACGATGGTTCGGAGGAATCTTCGTCTTTCTTTCCACGACGTTTAACCTCTCCTTTGGAGAGTCTTTCCGCGGATTCTTCCTAGCGGAAGCCCTCCTCCTTGCGGAAGCGTTGGACGCGCGCGCGCGTTGCATTGCGGCTGCAGCCGTCGCGCTCTGCACATCCGCTGGGTGCAGCATGCGGCTGAGGGCAGTGTAAACCGCAGACCGAGTCGGCCACGTCCTCGACTTAATGTGCGGCCAAACTTGGCCGTCGACGGAGGAATCCCGGATATTCCGTGGAGTATCTTGGCAGTGACGATAGATCTGTCGCTAATCGTGTTCTGTGCCACAGGAAAGTTACGCTAGGGACACATCGACGTCGCGTCGCATGAAATCACGTGTTACGTTATTCGCAGGGCTTGGAAAGCTTCCAAAAAACAGCTGTTAATACGATTGTTATGTAAAAGTTTCGACTGAAACAGTTACGAAGAATCGAAATGATGTTACAGCTGTTATTAGTGGGAAAATGATACAATCGATGTCGATTTTGGTTAGGGTTCTGTGGCGTGATTATAATGGCTTTATTTTTAGAGAACTCGAGATTTTTTAACACTGTAAATCCGCTCCCGACTGGATTATTGTTCTTCTCTACGGTCGCCGTATCAGAGCTATCTGTCTAATCAAATTGAAAACGCTAAACACCGTTTTTTTGCGGCTTGTCGCTCTACGTATAGGTATTAATTTGTCAGCTGCATGCGTTAGGTATCACGCCGAACTTTCGCAGGAAAATCATCGTACTTTGTTTGTATCGTAGTTCATTAAATGCACCCATTTTAACGATTAGAGTGGAAACTATCTACGCTTCTAGCCTATTAAACTATTTCGACTTTAATAAACCAACGTCGTCTCAGGATTTGCAAATTGAATAGTACGACGTAAGTTGTTAGTTTTATTGATTAACTTACATTAGTGTTCGGAATAGGCGAAACTTGTAGCGATTAGTATATCGACGCCTCGAATGGAAATGTTACACGTCTAACCGCGGTCATGGCTAACTTAACAATAGAATGGCGGGATTGGTCTGGTGGACCGTGACGCTTATCGACCGCTATCTCCATTTCCGGTGTTACGTTGCCGAAACTCTGCCGATTAAGAGATCGATTCGCCGGGAATTTTGGCAATTGAATATTCGAATGGAAACGTTACCGTTTTCCTAATAAAATTAGCAATAGAACGGAGCGTTAGTTTGGCCCGAATATCTCGTTCAGCCACTACCTCCCTGTTCTAGCCACTGTGGCCGATGGCGAAACTACTCGTTCAGCGAATCGATTCGTTGGAAATTTCAGTTTTCAAACTAACTAATGGAAATAGCGGGTATTATCAATAGAACGGCGCCGAGTGAGCGTTCGTTTCACATTACAAAGTTACTGACAATTGAATCTTGTAGCAGGAATAACGTTTACCAGTCTTATATCGCGCGGCGCGCCGTAAATAGGCGAGAAGTTCAGGGGAATTGTTGGAAATTTCGAGTAATCGTTGCTCCGTACGGAGCAGTAGACGCGATGCATCTTACTACGATGCAGAAGTTGGCCGGAACGAGGAAAACTAGGGAAGTTCGCGAGTCTGTATTTCACCGTGGCTCGTATGAAAATATTGTTCCACATGCATTATGATCGCGTCAGTTTCTCTCTATGTCGCTCTGTTAGCCGCTTTGTTCCACTCGCCGTGGCCAGCTACAATTTATCCTTATCTCCTTTCGCGTCTTTCCGTGGGGCGCAATTAAATTTCGCGACGCACGAAGAAAAACGGGGCTTGCGGCGTTGAAATTACCGTGTTACGCCCGCCTGGAAACATTTAATTATACTCGGAAACGTCACCTTCGACCTTCGTCCTCTAGCTTTTTAACTCGCGGAACGTTAATAAAATGGTCTCGAGTTTTTTCCAACCCCTCTGCCCGTGGTCGTTCTTCTTCTTTCTCCGTGTGCCTGGAAACATTCCGTATCTCCTCCATTCATTCTTTCCCGTGGAACCGCTTCTTTTCTTCCTCTGTCTCCTTCGCGAGAGAGTAGTATCCCCTGGAGAGAGGCCACCATCATAACAGCGTTTTCTCGCGTACACGTAGAATACAAAGTATCGCGAAGCGTACGAGTCCCATGGGTGATGACTGAACATCTCCGTGTACACACTTGCGAGAAACTCGCCGTATCGGATGTTATTGAAAAATGAAGAAAGAGGTAGCTTCGCGCCTCGCTGTTTCGCGAATAACGTCGAGCAACCACGCTAGCGCGTAGCTTTTTAACTGGGAAAAGATCGAGCTTCGTGTTAGAAACACGAAAGTTTATCGATTAATAACTTTAACACTAGATACTACCAAGTCAGTCAAAATGACTGATTACTAATTTACCACAAAAAGTAGATAAACTTGCAGAGTTGTATTTTTAAAAGCATCCCGTGATTTTACGATAGAAAATATAAATAAGATTTCGTTCTGTTGCATCGTACATTTTCTCTAATTGTCTGCCAGTTTTATTTCTTCGATACAAATATGTATATTTCAGTCGTCGGTAGTTCTACTGTTAATAAATCAATAGCGCCTTTTCTTTATTAATCATATAATATCACTAGTGGTGGCGTGACGTTAATTTGATGTATCGGTAATTATTTAGAAAAACGACTTATCTTACTAATTTCGATAAAATTGAAGTATATTGTCGAAGACATTATTTTCAACAACTTTTTTCTATGTACAAGTTATCGCTGCTCGCATTTAGTTTCGGACAAATACACGAATAATTGTTGGAAGTATTGCATTTAATTTTGCCAATGCATATAAATTCATGGGAGCGTATACATTATTAAAGAATATAAAATTGCGTGCAACATGTAGTAATTATCAGATAGTACTAGTTTTTGTTGTATGAGGTTAGGGTTGGGCTAATTTTTGTCTTGTCACCAGAAGAAGAGCCACCTGCTTGATATCACTGTTCTATATTAACAAAATTGCACATTTTTTATATCTTTTAACTCGATGTGGACTTGACAAATACCCCGTTGGTGTTTACTAGGGTTAATCTTTCGTTTTACAAAATTTGAAAATGGTTGGAACGGACGAAAGAGGAGGAGGTAGTCGAAGGGAGATTTTGTCGATCGGTATTTTCAACGATATCGACGTGAGTGGTAATTTGAATTTTTTATTGAGCCCATAGTTGATACATGGCGAGTATCTAAATCATACTCTCTCAAAGCGGTCGCTTTGAAATATAATGGCCTCGTCGCGGTGAAAATTTATATTCCGCTCTATCGGGCCCGTTCGTCGTTTTTCGATTCGACGCGCGTGATAGGGGCAACGTTGAACCCCCGATACATACACACGTACAAAAAGGAAAAAAAAAGAGAAGAAAAATGTCGATGCGGACGTACGATGAATTTGTATTCTAGTTATTGGCCGGGAAAACATGGAAATTGTTTAAAAATACAGCGACGTGGTCGAAATTTGTTAAAAAAGCTGTTAGAACAAATTTTTTTCTGCTATTCCACCGCAAACACACACCCGTACACGGTCTCTGTTCATTGTACGGTATAGAAATTTGCAACACAGAAATTTTCGAAGACAAATACAAAGTACGTAAACGAATGGACTTGAGAGTTGAAGGATTTGCGAGTAATTGGGGAAAAAACAGTGACCTTTGGCGTTGAATAAAGCTTGGAAATGGTGAAATCCCGCGAGTCCAGCGATCCGAATTCCCCAGCGGCGCGACTCTCTGCAACCCGGCTGTTATTTAAACTGCCATTCGACGATCATTTATTTACACGTTTCGCACGGCAGATTTACACAACAGAATCGTTCCGCCCGTACAAATATGCGGAATCATCGGCGCCCGTTATACCGGGCCGGTTCTGCCCGTTTCATTATCGAAAAACACAGCAACAGCGTGATCGACGCACGTCGAGAGCAAACACAACGGGTTGCTCTCGCGGAAACAGTTGCGCAACCGGAATCAGTGGTGTCGTTTCCGGCATCCACGCCTCGGGACAGCCAACAAACTTTTGCCCAATCTTCCCGTAGGGTAGATGTCTTAATTACTGTCAGTGTCCTTATAACCGACACTTCAATTAATTTATTTAATAGCAAAGTAATGTACGAGAAATCGGAAAATGAACAACGTTTTATACGAAATTTGGACCTCGGTTTACGTAACAACAGATAGACATTGTATATTCGTTTACACTTAATATTTGAAAATAAATATTTGGGGGGGGGGGGGGGTAAATGTGCTTTTGAACATTAAAGCATGACCAATGTAATTATAAAATATGGGACGTGTCATAATTCAGTAAAGGCGATACGTTTACTATACATCTTATACCTGTTACACAAACTGACGTGCTAATATATGGAAAAATGGTTTCTATTTAAATGAGAACTTTTCAAGTGACGTTAATAGGGACATTGGGCATTGTTGTATATTTTAACATATAAAAAAATGTTCATAAATAAAAGAGACGTTGAACAATGTTATGCTCCAAACTGGAACGATTCTTAGATTAAATAATTTCTAAAATAGTTAAATATATATATATATATAACCTTAAAGTGCCAGTAATTGGTACGTCTACCCTATTTCTTTCTATTTTCTTTTGTTTCTCGATTCTTCTTTTTTTTTCAATATGCATCAAATTGGGATTATCCAGCATCTTATCTGGCGGGTTGCGAATTGTTGCGGGAAATCGATCCTCGTCAATCGACGAGTAACGAGCCTTTTGTCACGATAACGCGTACATTCTATTATCGATAATACCGGAATGGATGCCGTGCCGTGGCTTTTGTCTGAAAGCTGCGGCGGCAACCTCTAGCCTCTTCCTTCCTTCCTTCCTGCGCGCGAGAACTTCCGCCGCGTCGAAGAGATTCTGCCAGTATCGATAACACACGGATAGCAGAATTAATTCACGCGTCTAGTGGCTTAATAGATAAGGTTAGTTTCTCCTTCGTGCTCTTTAACCCCTTGCCGTATAATGACTTACATAGGTCGTGCAAAATATGGTTTAATTGTAATAAAAACACACCGTATTTTTCAATAATTACAACTTCAATTCGTAAGATTGAAGACTATTAAATGAAAACTACGTATAATGTTTTAGTGCGTTGCACGTGACATAGTATTGAAACGGAAAATATGTCCCAAAGAATTGCCTTTGAGAAATTTGTAAGGCAAGGGGTAAATCTTTTTTTGCTAAAATTATTTAGCATTCGAAGGGTTAAAGGGTTTGTGAGATAAGGAAGAATTATTCCAACTTTCAAATACATAATTACAATGACCGGACTTTTATGCGAATTTATAAGAAATTTATTGAAATTTTAAAGACGCAAAAACGTACAACTATGTAAAGTACACTAGAAATTGTAATACTTAAAGGGTGAAGCAACCCTCAATTTAAATCCTGCTTCTTCAAATTTATTTATTATATTTGCATAAAAGTCCACACTCTAATAATGACGCACACTAAAATGGGATTTGTATGAAACTCTATGGAAGGGTTGGTATTTTCTTACTGTTTGGGGTTCTGTTTTTCGAACCATGGTTGGAAGAGGCGGGGTTGTATAACCGAGTCGAAAATTAGAGGTTCGAGAAGCTTTCACCTGAGGGCAGCCGTCTATTACAATATTATACATTGGTATTCTTGGATAAACTTACAACGGACATTCATCTGGCTCCGATTACAGTTGTTTAACTCTCAGAAGCTTCTCCGGTTCGCTATTTATTTAGTCTCTTCGTATTAAATAACAAGGGAGAAGAACTATACACGATATTTATTAACAACAAAAATCAACTCAAAATTATGTATAGAACAAGACTTACCATTGACTAAGTACAAAATAGACCATCCATTTACAGGGAACATCATAAATTTGAAATTGAAATTCGGACTGTGTAAAAAGGCAGAGATTTTTTACTTCCCTTGAGATTTAGAATGATTTTTATAAGAATTGTATTTAATACGACCATCAAAGTCGATAAACCTAACTCGCTATTCATATATTTAACGTTGTTGAATTTTATATCATCAGCATATCATTGTACGATTCCCATTTTTGTTTCTTTTCGGTTATATTGACACCGGTCACTTATACAGTATAAGTATTAATTCTTGATGTCCAGGTTGAAATGAAACGTTTCACTTAATTATACGTTTGTTCATATCGTAAAGGTAAATTAAATTCGGGTTATAGAAGACTAAATGATTGTAGTCCAATACATATGAAAATATACTTCTATACACGTTGTTATAGATCTGCCTGTTGTAGATCACGTATATTGGCAGCAGTTAATTCGCGCAGTATTTATTCATAATTCCTATCGTTTTAAAAATGCTGTTGTTTTATTCTAGTTTAATTAAACCAACTCTTTGTCACCTTTACGGAGACGTTTATAGTTTATTTCATAATTCCGTTGACTCCCACATAGAAAATAAGAAAAGGAAAAAGGTATTACAAAAATTTGGAAGCAAGTGGAAGCGGAATACAATGTGATCTTGAATTATATGAGGATAATTGAAGCTTCACTGCAAAAAGGTCAATAATGTCGCATGTAACATTAAGATACTCGTAGTAAGAGAGCTATGATGATTCAATATAAAAATGGTTAATCTATCCTATGCTTCTTCGATGGACTAACTTTCACGGGAGGTTTTACATATTTTGGATTATTCACAGCTGTGCAAATGAGTGGCAGTGTCATCCTTCTACACGTTGATTCACTATAGGTCTGCTGGTAACCTGGAACGATGGGGACTTTTTCAAAGCGGCCAACTCGATTAACTCGTTTCGCCTTGTATATACAACGCCGCGTAGTTCCGACTAGAAATATCAAACTAATTTAAAAGTTTCCATCGTTACGCGGCGCGGCGCCAGAAGAATGCTCCTGGCAGTTTAATCGGGACGAAAAACCAGCGGCAAGCACTTTTAATCGAAACACAATTATCGGCTCGAGCTTGAAGCGTCACAAGAAGTCATCCAAACGTGTCTTATCACCATGATAAGTATTCCTACGAAGGAACGTGTGATCTTAGCTCTTAGAATTATCTTTTAAATCGGGTTACAAATTATAAGTTATTTAAAATTTCCAAATATAACTTTTCTACAAATACATAAATTGGCAACGAAAAATACCTAAATAATTCAGATCATTAAAAAAGGTTTCAGAATCATTTATGCTCTCTTAATTTATAATAAAATGACATAGGGTGTATCAACCTTTCTTCTAAGTTTTATGTCACTTAAGAATCGTTCGTAATTAAGGCGTGTTGATATTTTCATTAACACTGAAGGGGTTAACCAGTCTCTTTCGTTATTACAGTATACAGGGGTTAACAAAAGTTTCCTACCAAACTATAATTCCATTTCAATTTAGATTATATCCTAACAAATCCTATCGAGAAACGATTTCCTACTCTATCGAGTCACTCTTAGTTTTTTTTTAGACAGGAACATATTGTAACAGTCTAAACCCAGTCGTTATACGAACAAGGGCGTAAGAAATATAAAGAGCAGTTATTTCAGTACATTGTGTTTACAACAACTGATCCACACCTCTCATATTAAAGATTACAGTAAGATTAATATTTTATAATCTGTCATACATAATATATTCATGCAGTGTGCTTCTATTCCCAAGTATTCTTCATCTCATTAGCATAAAATTTCATTATCGTATTAGTACCTATAACAAAATTTGTCCTGTAAATTCTACAAGTTCCAAAACTCGCAATTATCCTTAAATCGATTCACGCTGTCCGCAATAACTAATTAATTCCAACAAAAGAACAACCCTCTTATCCCACAGAGAGAACCTAGTATTTAAACATTCGCTATTGCTACATTATTTCCTCGACCGGTAGAAATCGTGACGCGGTACGAAGAAATCGTTCGGGTAAACGTTTAATCCGAAAGTAAAGAAGCTTTGTATGCTGATCGCGTAGCGCGTCGGTGTCTTCATCATGACCTCCACCCCGGTGCCTCTTTTTTCTGGTGCAATCTGTACGACGGCACGAGCTTCGGCGTCGAGGGCGCGAGCTGCTCAAGATGTAGGCGTGATAACGAACTAATACGGGTTACCGTGTAATCTGCATAATAATACGCGGGCGTTATTGGCCCGTGGATTCCTCTTCGGCTGCATACAGATTCAAAATTACCGGAGAGACGGGGACGAGAGTTCCTCCTTCGCAGCACGCGCGCCGGAAGTTGAATCATTGAGCCACGGTTCACCCTCTCGACTTCTTCTTCTTATTCTCCCTCTTCCCGGTGTAACGATACGGAAAATCTTTTTTCCTTTTACCTAATCTGATTAACTCAATTATCGTATGCTGGCTGAAATATTGAGGCACGTGTAACGATTTATACTGCTGCTAAATTATTGGACACTTGTTAACCCCTTTGCGGCAAGATATTCGCATAATCGTTGCTGCATAGTATTGCTATAATTTATTTACACGAGATAACCCATTAGAATTCACGTTGAAATGGAGGAGCATTTGAACAGAATTTTTTTTTTTTAGGATAGAAAACAGTTAGACCAGACTACTGAGAATCTTATAAATAAAGAAGGTGTAATAGGATTTTCTTCCATGTTTTAACGCAGTTAACTCTCCTGTGGTCTTTAAAATTTTATTCGGTTCGATTACATCCCTCTTTCTTCAGAAATGTTCTACAATTTTGGGTAAAATAGTTTTCGACATAGAAATTGGGACTTAAATTTACGAATATTAATACCAATATTTAAATATTTGTTTTAAAACTAGGAAATGTTTTAGAGGAGTAAGAACCCATTTGCAAGTGTCTAGTGAATTATGAACTAACCATGAAAATTATTGAATAGCTAATCTGTCGGTTTTTGTTATTCGTGTCTTCTTTTCGATACTGTAAATATTTTCGACACTCGAATGTCCCGCGATCGCGGCAAGAGATGTTTCTACGAGTATCAATTAAAAAATAAGCCGATCTGTCGGGAAATAGGTCACGAGGAAAAGTTTGAAATAGAATCAGCAAGAATTGTATGCACTAGGTATACACAGCATAGGTTGACAACACAGAAAGTTGCCGGTACAGTAAGCGCGCACCGTATGCATTTTTAAAATCAATTTTCCAAAAAACAAGATGCTTCTGGGCGAAGGGAAGTTTCTTTCTCTTTCGCCATCTCCCAGGGAAGGGGAGACCTGGATCTCCGTTTCTCTGTTATCGTTCGAAAACGAGTTCCAAGACTTTCCGTAAATTTCATTCACAAGCACAACACACCAGGTTTGATAAAAGAATGGCAAAAGATCAGGAAGGAGTTAAGTTTACGCGTCGATTCTGTAATACTACCGGGACGTTTACACAGAACGAAGTTTTTCACCCTGCTTTCCTAATTAGCATTCACCTGTAGCAATTAAACTTTCGCCAAGTAGAAACACTTTTTAACATGCGCTAGGTATTTATTATTGCTGGCGCGAATTTAATAAATGTTTCATTCACCAATGCCTCGACCTTCTTCCTCCGCTTCCGGTTGCGCAGTTGTACATAAAACGTCGGCATTGTAAATTCCAATGGGAGCGTAATTATTGAAGTTCAACGGACGTCAGGCAAGAGTTATCCGAGTGTATGAAAACTCCGATGCCTTTAAAATTGAGTTTAATATCGCTGAGATATCGCGTGCCGACTGCTGGAATCTCTCGAGTGTTCGTCGGATAAATTTCATCTAAAAGTTAGCCCCGTACTCGGTCGAATTCGTGTCAATAACTTCAATTATTCCACCTGGATCATCGACTCCTCCCTCGTAATATCGCAATAATTCTCAACAAATAAGCCTTTCGCGATGCACTCGTTGGCCAATGACTCTTTAAGCCTTTCATTGCCACGACGCGGAGAAAAACATCACTGTAAACCTCATTTTTCCAATTTTTGCTTACGCTCCAGATCAAAAATGTTGAAGTCACAACGCATTTGAAGAAGAGAAAGAGTTTCGACATATGACGTTTTTCGGAAAGTTCGTAACATCTTTAATAATATGAACCCTTTCACTGTTGATTAAAATGACGACATGCTGCGATTGCAGATGATTCTAAGCGGTATAATTTAGAAAAAAAAGTTTATAGCTTCTATGTGTTTTCATTAGGACTAAGGAAAACATAAATATTCTTGGAACATGTTTTTTAAGATCTAAAGAGATCTCGTTGCCTATGTACCATCGGATTATTGATTTATACTTTTAGAAGTGTCTGTACCACATACGGGCTCAACCGTGAAAGGATTAAGTTCTTTTGTGTAATTGGCAGAATTAAGTTTACAAACTCTCACCGAATAATAATATTCTTAATTTGAACAAGTATTGCTCGCTTTTATAATATTATTATTATACTATAGAGCAGTGTTTCCCAATGTGAGGCCCACGCCCCACAGGGGGGCACGTTGATTGTTAAGGGGGGCATTTCGAAAATGGACTCGTCCAGAGTCAACAGAAATAGGCTGGATATAACACAACGGGGAGACTTGAGACTGAAGCTAACTAAATTGGAACCTAACATAAAATCTCTTTTCAGCGAGCATCAAGCGCAAGGATCTCACTAAATTTAAAAACGAAATGCGTAGTAATAATTAAAATAATATAGAAAAATCTTTCATTAAAATTATTTGTACTTGAATTTTAATTCTTCATTATATGTTTTGAAAATTTACTTACTGTGTTTCCTCAACAATTTCCTACTGATTTCTTCTTAAAACCTATCATTTAAGTTTCTTCAGAGAATAATTCAATTTTTGAAAATTAAAAATTATGTATATATTTCATAGGGGGCATAAGAATTTTAGAAAGGCTTAGGTGGGGCATGGCACAAAAAAAAGTTGGAAAACACTGCTGTAGAAGCTTGAGGAAATTCCTTGCACAAATTTATTTCGGAGAAAGATGCAAGTTTCTTCAAATATGTGACAGTCGTAAGATTTTTAGGAAACAAATATTGCTTCTGGAATTATTCTACGAAATAGTAATTATACGTATAATGTCTTTAAGCATTTCTTAAATATCGCTACGAATTGGGGTTCCAATCTTAAGACTGGTAGCGTATATGGGATTAGAATCCACTAAATGTGAATATAATAGCGTTAATCTTAAATTTATCGTATTAATCTATTATCTCTTGGGCGTCGTAGAATACTTTCAGATCTACTGTTTACATTTAAAGCTTTAAATGGTTTCTACAGCTGTCATGATATTTTGTCCAAGATCTATTTAAACACGTTTCGGACCTCACTGAGGCATAATGTAATAATACGTCCTGAACTTCATAGAACAGTTTACGGTCAGTTCAATAGCCTTAATAGAATTTTTATTAATGTTAATAGTCTTAGTGGTTCTCTAAACTTTTTCGCTTCCTCTGTTACTTTTAGAAGTAATGTTATGCGACTCTTGGCCGTTTCAGACAGCACTGTATAATTTATCTCATTTGTATTTTCATGTACCAAAGGGTTTTAACCCGTTTACAAATAAATAAATAAATAGAATATAGTAGAATAACTTTCCTATATGATACACACGCGGAATGTACGAAGAATCGTGGTTTCCAATGTATTGCAATGAAATCAACGCGTCACGCGTATGCTGGCAGCGGACGTGTTAACAAAAATACAAACCGAATAACTTAATCATGCACGAGCGAATGCAATGCTCAAAGAATCAACAACGCAAAATTACCATCATCCCCATTTCGCGTACAGGTTCAATATAATTTTTCTCATTAATTAAAATGGCGTAGAGGGGAATTTATTCTCAAAGCTTCGCTTTCCACGAAACGGTAAACAAATCATTCATAGACGAACGATTTACCAAAAGGATCGACTACACAAAATTATCACCAATCGTTCACGTATGCGTTTAATAATTCTTTCGTCGAATTAAGGGAACATTGAATCAACATAATCAAAAAGAGGCGTTCCGCTTTTCGAATAAATGAAATTCCTTTGGCAGCTCGAAATCAACGGCATTGAATCGCTATACATGTATAATAAGGTCCGGTTAGTAATTTCTCTTTGATGAATGAGAATCTGTGTTGAACAATCACAACGTCCACCAAAGCTTAATTATATTTTAAGCTCCCGCTGGTCGGCATTATTAAACGTTTTTGCGCGTCAGCTCTCGGGTGTCGACATAACGCCTCGTACATTACTGATTCTCTCCATCCCCCCCCTTTTTTCAACGAGGTTAAGCTCATTCGAGATTTACGATACGCCACTAATACCGCTTTGAATGTCTGATACGTTGTAACGCCGGAAGCTGTCGGTGTGCCACCGAAGGCGCCGCTTCCGTCGCTCGTTTGGAAGTTGCCCGATAACACTATGTTGCGGAGGGACCGTACTAGCCAGTCCACCGCCTTGCACCGCAGTTAATTTACGTTTAATCTCTTGATGCCACCTAATTTCCTTTTCTTTTTCATCCTGTATCCTTTCCTTTTTTCGCGTGCATTTTAATTCTTGTCCCGCTGTTGCGCACGCAAAGAATGCGCGCGCGCCCCGCTTCTACTCGTTTCGTTAGATTTAATCCTATCCCCGCAATGTTTAGTCTCGGAAAATAATTTCTCCTTGGGTCCTGCCGCAGCCTGAAATGGCTGGATTTATGCACGCGCGAAAATGGAATGCAGCAGAGGTGAAACCTTAAGAGTACTTCACGGTTGATGATTTCGCGCGAATCACTCGTTCGCTAATTTTAAACGTCTCAGCTCTTGCGCGTCTTCGTTTCCTATTAGATTGTATTTAGTTCTGTAAGATACTTTTGTAACGATCTTATCGTATAGGATAAATAATGTAACATGCTCTATTAAAGATTTGAGTGACGCGTATTTTTGAATAAAAAACTCTTCCGTCATTTGGCGTGTTCAGTTGCATTCCAGTTGATAGTGGATTTAAGTTTTTGTTGGCTTAGGCTGTTATACAGTGAGTCGCGAAATCGATCAAATATTTCTATTCGTTAAATTTGTTATTCAATCAAAATGTAATCGTTACTTATAAAACTTTGAATATATTCTTAATGTGCAATTTTTATTCCTATATTATCTTTGTTCGAGACTTAATTGTACTATAAAAATTGTTTATTTATTTATTTATTATTATTATTAACGGATTTCCCTCTATATACAATTAGTACTACAGAATTGTTGCACAAATAACAGTTTTCCACTATAAGACCGTATAAAATAGCGTGTAAGTTACAATCGAAGATTTTGTAAAATAAAATAAAATAAAATAAAATAAAATACATGTTTATAAGGTTATCTTATAACAATGTTACCATTTGATCAAATAATGAATATTTGTTCAGTTCACTATGATCAATTGTACCATTAATTAAAATCGTATGATTGTGAATAAAAGAGCTTAAAGTGAGATTTTTCACAAAAGTCGTCACTCTAGGATATAGTATACTTAGTCTATATGTATGTAAATTCGCCTCTGAATCTAGTTGAATTGTAAAGTTCCTCAGAAATGGAAATCGCCCGTTCTAAAATTCGTCAAGCTTGATTTTCGAAAATTTTCTATTTGCGTTTGCGATGGGAATCGCAAACTCTGCGTCATTTACCTCATTAATAGAACTCGTCCAATTACACCCAGGTGAGGATTTAACGTTCTAAAGTCCAGAGACAGTTCGTGAAACGTTAATGCCCGCTGTGTGAATCGTGAACATGTAACAGCAGGATAAACGGCCACGAGCCAGTAGTATTTCCAGGATGAATCCGGACATTACCTTCCCCTTTCCCGAAACCAGTATGTCAATGCTGTATGCGACCTCCTATTTTACATCCGATCAAACGACAAACATTAAATTTTTCCATCGATTCGGGACAGGTTCCGCTCTAAGTGGCTACGAAATGTTTAATTTTTAAGATTGCATTTTATAACAAAATGAAACCAGATAATAATCTGTTCTCTTCAGTATTTTATAGCATAGGTATATTACGAACACGTAAAACGTTATGTAATCTTTCATTTTATCTAAATGTTACAAGCACGCATGCTGTATTTTTGTAGTAGTCGGTAATAGAAAATGTTTGATCATTTTCTGATACTTTAAAGTCAAACATCATTTTGTTTATTAATTCCTCCATAAATTTACATAGCTTAAAATGATTAAATATGGCAAGTTAAAATATCATTGCTTTACTGCTTTTCAAATTTCGTGTAATTCATCATTTAAAGAGGATTTTTACAAGCATGCTCTTAATATTTAGATAAAATAAAAAATTACACAACGTCTTACATGTTCAATGCATATATAACAAAATTTCGAAAAGAACAAGTTATTATCTAGTTCATTTTGTTATAAAAATAGTCTCAAAAATTAGATCTTTTGTAGCCTCCTTTCTTAAAACTTTCTCTTTCGCGTCACTGCAAAATTCAAGCCTTCCTTTTAAGCATCGCCAATCTAAAAAAAAGTCAATCTCCTAATGCAAGAAATTTACTAACATTAGAACCAAAATTCTCTGTTAAGAACCTTAGAACTTAGAATCTAAAATAATGTAGATAGAATAGATATAAACTAATTTCGATGGAAACCTAAAATAGCGTAGATAGAATAATGATAGAATAGATACAACCTAATTTCGATAGAAACCTAAAATAGCGTATATAGAATAATGATATAGAATAGATATAAACTAATTTCGATAGAAACCTAAAATAGCGTAGATAGAATAATGATATAGAATAGATATAAAATAGTTTAGATAGAAACCTAATATAACGTAGATGGAATAATAATATCGACATTTTTCCGGTAATAGATAAGTACCTTTTAAAAAGGGATTGAAGTAATTCGAGGCGCACAAAGGGACGAACGTTGCATTCTGGAGACGATTGCGCCCCGTACCATTTATTTACCTCATTACGCAATTAATGCACCGGGCTGATGACTAGCGAATATATCGAGCTCCATTTTCAACGTAAATATTTATCATCAAATATTTCCTAGAGAGGCGATGCCCGCAGATCTGTGACTTCCCTTGCTGCTACTCTGACCCGTCGGAACTCTCGTTATTTAATAATGAACAGTTGCCATTAGCGCAAGCCTGATTACTCATAATCAGCGGCGTTTAGCGATGTACTCGAACAAATTGACACGTATAATTGTACAACATGAGCGTAATGGCGAATATTTGCGAAGAGAGTAACGAGAAACGATATCAATGCCAGATATCAGACTTTCTGTAATTTGATAAGCGTGTAAATTAATTTGGTATCTTCTAAAATCAAATTAATTTTTTTCTATTTTTAACTCTTTCGCTACAAAAGACGTATTATACGGTTTTACAAATTGGACAATTGTTTACTAAGAGCATTCATATTGGTTCTTTATAGTGTGGTATTATTTTTGTTTTCATTCGTACAATGATGTTACACCATGATCGATGACATAAAGCATCTAAACATATTTATTTGTTCGGGTTTCATGTTAATAAAAATTATTTCTTATATACGGTTCCAATTTTCGCTTCCAAGAAGCCGCAGCAAAAGGGTTAATCAAAGAATTCATCAAACTGGATTCCATTTAGGATGACTTAGTTTTTTCTATTGGAGCATTCGTGCAATGCAAACTGAACATTAAAATGGACTCCATTATTTTCTGGAACTTTGGAAGCACAGTAGAATTTTGACTATCCGAATCAAAACTTAACATAGCTGTTCAAATATTATATAACTGATACTATAAAAACACAAAAGATTTTGAGGAATTTAACAATCTTCGTTGGTCTGCTAATTTCCTTCCCAATTTTTTTGAACTGTCAGCAGACTCATTTATTGTAAGATTTTTATTTCAACGATCGTAGTTTCCAATTGGATTTCATACCATGTTAATTCCGTTTCCAAAGCTACCAGTAGTTTATTTTGAATTTAAACTCTACCGCAGAAATAGTGAATTACTTGTTGGCACGTCTAACATATTTGGATTTAAAATAACAGAATTATTAAATGGGCGATTGTAAAGGTACCGAATTAAACTTGTACATATAATATAATTGTCCTTGATAACTATTATATTGTGTATCTTTGTCCTTTCCCTGTCGCATTTGCACCATGTTGTTATAATATACCCGTAACTCGTGAAACTTCTCATCGCGCTTATTCGTGCGAATTCAAAGGAACTTCTATGCACGATGCAGTTAGCTAATTAAATGGCACAGGTACCAGGTGAAAAGGGTTGAGAGACCGGGAATATATACGTGTAACAAATCCTAGCATATTCATTAGGACACTTAACCGACTACGCTCCTATTCAACAATCCCTGAAACATTAATTTTCCATCTTGCGAAAGAACAAAGCAGCTCAAGTTTCTTCAGTTGCATACAAAACTGAATTAAAATTTGGGCTTACTAACCAAGCAATGTTGCTTGCTAATCATGAATCAGAAAATATGCTTGCAAACAAAGTGGTTGAAATTTGCTACCACAAAAACTCAGTTCTTCACATATGTTAAACCTGCTACGGTCTTTGAAATTTTCAGGTCGAATTACACGCTTGTTTCTTTAACCCCTTGTGTTACGGTTATTTTATTATCTGCTTATGTTAGCATTAGCTAACTACTGCTTTTATGTCGTCTCACGTACGAATCATTTCAATATTGTGGACAATATTGGGTTTAGAACCTCCAATCTTATAACACAAGGCCAAAGTCACGATTCAAGTTAAAATCCAATCTCAATATTATGCATTTTTGTTGAATGTATGCCGTAATTTACAACACGAGTGTGACCCATTATTCTAGGACAAGGGGTTAACTCCTTTTAATCGACGTACATTCTTTTATCATTTTATATAAAAGAATGATAAAGATTATTAATCGTTGCTTTATTTTATTACATTCACTGCACTGAGAATTCAATGTTACATTTTTTTCATGTATAACAATTTAACGTTTCGTTGGTATTTTAGACAAAATAGCTTGCAGCGGCAGTGATTGGGTCATTTACCCTATATAAGGATCATTTCCATTTAAGTGACAACTTCTCAAATGACAATAATAGGGACATTGGACTTTGCCATATATTCTCAATGAATCAGTAATTAATACATCATATTTAATATACAATAAAAATCATCATAAATAAAAGAGATGTTAGCTAATGTTGTGCTCCAAACCAGAACGATTATTAGGTTAAATAACTTCTAAAATAATTCAATGAAGTTGTGCGACAAGTTTAAAGTGGCAGTAATTGATACATCTACCCGATATCATCTTTCATTTCTTTATGGCGTTAAGAATTTCCATCAACAATTCCGAGATACATTTCGAGATTCGATCGCGTCCAAACACCATTATATCGCTGATCCACTGCACTCTGGCGAATAATTCGATGTCGCGATCGCCTGTTTAATTATGATATGTACACTCGTGAGAAGGGGAGTAACCGTGTACACATCTGGCCGGCTCGCAATCACCGGATCCGACGATCAATTTCATTCGGCGCGAAACCGAGCGGCGTTAACGCGCGAGCAAACCGCGATCGAGCTAGCCAGCCGGACGCGTGCTGATAAATCTTATGGCTGTTTGAACACCAGCCGCCGATTACTGTCACCTCGCCTGCGACGCGGCCGAAAAAATAACTTGTTGCGCGTGTGCCCCTCTCGTGAAAGCGTTTTTATTCGCTACGTTTGTAGGGAAACGGTGAATTCAATCTAGACACGAGAACACGAATTCGGGACGCTACAAACTGTCGTCTTTATTAGGTGTATCAATCAATAATACACCATTTTTGTCAAATTAAATATTCATTTTTAACAAGATCAAGTATTAATCCGCAATCTATTCGTTGCTTTATCACTTGTGTACTATCTGCGCTGCTTTTACTGAAACTCTCGCAAAGGTTAGATGTCCTACTGCACGAAGCAGCGTTTTTATTAAATTGAAATCCCGAAGATCGTCGAACGACTTGCATATCTCGGATATCAATCTTCCACAGTTATTCTGTTTCCACTGCGAGTTCAAAGAAATTCGATCAATATTTGAGTCGTGGTGAAATTCGGCTTCGGCTGAGAATGCGAAACTAGAAGAGGAGGGGGAAAAATAAAACACAGGGAGATTCCATAATTGATATCGCGCTGTTTATTGCGAGCATCGAGGTGCTCCGCGATATTAAACGGATCTTGCAATCCAGCAAAGCCGTATCGCGGCAAGTGGGTGCTTCCGGCGCGAACAACCCCTTCTTTGATTTCGACAATTCTATCCGGCGCGATTGAGGCCGGTCGTTAGACGCCGCTCCAGGATATCGCGTCGTAAAATATTTTCAAACGCGCTTATAAAAATGTTTATGGCCTGGTCGTCGTCGTCGTCGTCGTCGTAGACGACGATTGAAAACGAGGAATCCCGATTCTCTTCGTATTTACTCGTAGTACGTCGATTTACATTCCTTCCTTCGCAAGCTTCCATTTTTTTCTCGTCAATTTTCGTCTATTTTTTATTTATCTATTTATACATAGGGTGGTATCTAAGGCCTGCCATCTAATTGTTTTCTATATTATACGTATTTATATATAAAAAATGTTACGAGTCTTAAAAGAGCTGTGTTTTACAGTCTTGAACGCTGCTAAAAGAGAAACGTTCGCATAATAGTAAGCATCTATAAGTTAACCCTTTCGCTACTAAAGACGTATATATACGTCGTGAAAAATTTGGCAATCGTTAGGTAACAGTATACGTATTCATTTTCTGTAACACGATTCTATTTTTGCTTCAATTTATACTTAGTCTATCTTAATTAATTATCCGAAATATGCAAATATTTATAGCTATACTGTACCTCCAATTATTTCCAAGTATCTCCAATTTTTTCCATAACTTTACAAGCGACTAAGAAAAGGAAATCAAACTTAAACTGTAGATCATATTTGGTCTAAAAGTACCGTAATGATAAGAATAAGGGGTTGAAACTTGTCATATATGTATTTGTCAAATGTATCTCAAGTTTAATTTCATTTCGATGTTCTCTTACCAATCTAATTTTGTCGCACACTTTTGGTAGAAAATTTAGCTGCACGAATTTATAGGATGACCTAATACTATGCACACGGAGGGCAAATAAAGAATAAGTGAAGGTGTTCTATTTTTCCACACATCTTTTCTGTGTCGACCTATATTTTTCCGCGTGAGCGAATAATCCAGCCTCGAGTTATTTACGCAGCTCTTTCATTTTTATCTATCAAGGATTTCCTTGGACGAGTCTGTCTCGTGGAGGACCAACCCTTCACAGTCGACTCGTCCTTGTTCCGTGGTCGGCTACAAAGGGGTAAGCCGCGCAAACAAGCGAATTCACGGTAAACACCGATGGTAAAATAAAACCGTGACGCGCATTTCCTAGGGAACCTTCAAAGGATTTGCATGGAAGCTGAGGTTAAGCCGAGTAAGCAATCCTTTTTTCCCTTTCTGTTTTTCATCCCTTTTTATCGTTCCTCCTATCGATTTCGTTTTTATAGTTCTCCTTTTCGGTAGAAGTTATCTTATTAATTATTCAGCATTGAAAAGATAACCTTAATATGAAAGCGGCCAAACTGATCAAGACTAGAATAGGATAAGACGAGAATATTCCATAATTTTCTGTACAAAATATAAATAAAGATTTATTTTGCTTGCAATATATAATATATAATATATACAAAAAGTATTTATACGCCATTGAATTTATTTTGATGTGTGGGTGTATAAGTATTTAAATACTATAAATCAAAATAAATATTAGTATACTGCGGAGTTTTATGCAAATTTGTAATTAAAATTGCAGTAGCGGGTCTTAAATAAGGAACTGTTTATATATAACACTCTCTATATATTATAACTTCTATTGTACTAGACTTCGAATATTTTGTATAGCTTTGCATTCTATGCACATTCTGCATTCCTTTGCAGATTTAAATTTCTCATAAATGCATAAAAATCTGCCATTTACTAATTAGTTAGACCTAATTATGTTAAGTGTCCCATAATTCAAATGCACTCTTATATGATTACAAAAATTTGGTATGATGAAAATGAAATGTAGAACCTGATTAAAACGTGCCTGTTTGAAAAATGTAGGTATGCACAAATACATCTTATAGCTTCTGTATATTTTCTTCAAGTATCCATCATTTTTATTTCTTTGATACGAATAAGTATATTGGATGAGTGCAAAAGTTTGTATGGATTTGGAACACATAGACAATCAATATTTTATATAATTCAGGGGAAGTTCTCGAATTTGGACTGAAAGGATTTCAGCTTCATTGAAATATGAAATTTCATAAGTTGAAACTATGAAATTCATAAAAATGATCTAATTGATTAAATACGTAATTTATTTTTTATGAATCAGCACAACTTTTGTATTTAAAGTAAAATCCATCAGAATTTTTCCACTCACCTAATACTTCGGTCGTTGATAGTTTTACCGTTAATCCTTATTAGAATATTATTTCTCCACCCTTGAAAATTTGATTGCACGAACCGAAAAGTTAGCTCGAAGATTTACGCTGATTATTTCTTCTTCCGTACGGAAATGTAAACGAAGTCCAAAAGAGACGAATTTAGACGACGAAGTGTAATCAAGTTTGGTCGTTTGCGGAGGCGCACTGTTGATTGTTCACTTTTCTCGTCGACTCTCTGTTCTTTCTGAGGAAGTTCCCCTCTGAAAGATCTTGGGGGATAGTCGGGGCAACAAGGAAACGAGTTGTTTCAGACGTTAAAAGTCGTCCGCCGCGTAATGCTTTTGTTATAAATTTCTGCTTCGAGTGAGTTGCCGAGTCGTCGTGGTTGAACGAACTTTTCTGAAAGTCCGGCACAATGGAGTTCGAAATGGAACGAGCCACTCCATCAGGCTGGAATTTTTGATGCCAAGTATTAAAAAGAAGCAGTCTCCCAACTCCCTTTGCCAAATACTTAACGTAGTTTTCGGCGTTCTTTGTGCATCTACTTCCAAAAACTAGGTTTCCGAACAACTCTTCTTTGAAGCTGGATTTTTAATACACTTAGCTTGAAGGAATTTGAAGGAGCGGTTAATTAAAACACCTCTGATGAGATTACTAAGGTTTTATATTTAATAAAAGTCCGGTTAGGATGGTTCTTAGCTCCGCGAAGTGGAGGAATATACGAACTCTGCGCCGTAAGTAGAAACGTACCGTTCATGGTCAGACATGCTCCCTTGAGAAGCAATTTGAAAGCCATCTTTAAGAATTTATTTTAGCGAGACAAATAATGCTACAGCATTCTCGTTTCGTGTACATTTGTTTTATCACTTTAGCTATCTGTATGATTTTTTTTATGTTTAATTTATAATATTTTAAAAGTTATTAGTAGATTCGTATTTCTTTAAGCGAAACTGAAAGTGTGGACTTTACGTAGAGATCTCTTTGGTCATCTAAATATTCACTTTAGATATTTCTTCTATTTTCATGCATGATATAGCATTTTTTCTTTATCCCAAATTTAAATTTGTCATAAATGCGTAAATATTTGCATTCTAGTTATTAGACTTCCTAATTTTTGTGTTTTAGAACTTTGATTTTCTTGGCGGGTCAAGTTATATTTTTTAATCATCCGAAAGGATATTAATCGTACTTTGAACACTTTCTAAATTGTAATCAATGTAGTTACTGATAAGTATTAATGGAAGTAAGGTACCAAAATATTTGTCAAAATATCGGCACTATAAAGCAAGATACTCGAAGTCTAGCATCGAATTTGCAACTACTTGATACTATAAAAAGAAAAGTATATCTAATAGCCATTTAAAATAGTTAAACACTATACGTAGATGTATTTTGAATATCTGTATGAAATCACAATTAGTCAATCAATTGAACGATTCCCTTGCGCATTTCTCTTACAACGATTTCGTTTAAAATCTACCATTCCAACTAAGATTTCAGAGATTACGCGTTCTTTTCCTATTTCGTTGCAATCTAAACCATCCCACTTTACGCTACACAAAAAATCGCAAAGATAAAGCGATGATTTATTAAGAAAAGCAGGACTACGCGCGTGTGTGTATATCTTTCCCGAGGTATATCGTGGGTGGAAGGTTGAGGAGCCGTTAGATAAAAAACAGCATGATGAAAATCTTGGAGGAAACTGGACTACAGACGGTGCGCGATTCCATTTTCTCCAGCCAGATCGAAATCGTAACGAGAGGCTTACTTTGTCTTATCCGCTTTTCTCCCTCTGCGATCCCGTTTGACCTGGAAACCTACATGCTCCCCTCTGTTCCTCTCTCACTCTAACCGCCCTCGAGCATATTAAATTTCTGGGGGATATTTTCGCGGCGTTTCCTGGATTTTTATGCGATCAGATGAATTCGCCTGGCACACCGCGCTGCGGTTTCCACCGTTGACTAAACGACTTCATCCGGCGTTTCTCCTCTGCCCTCGACTTCTACCTATCCGTGCTGCATCCAGTTAAGATAGAGCTCGTACGAGACCATACATCGCCTCCGGGCTGAATTCGTCATACCTCGAAACGATTCGGCATTCGGGAAAACTGTTTTCGTGAAACGACATTGGTACAATTTGGATTATCTCGTCGTAATGTGAAAGTAGGGTTGGCAAAAGGTGTTCTTCGTTCGTATTGGGTAGAATTATTGCGACTAATAGCGAAGGGATTATATTGAGCAGTAACGTTCAAGAAAAGTTTGCTTATTATGGGACACTTAATCGCGTAACTTCATTTTAGAAATTATTTAACCTAAAAATCGTTCCAGTTTGAAGCATAATATTGTTCAACGTCTCTTTTATTTATGAACATTTTTATATATGTTGAATATAATGAATTAAATACATAATTAATTGAAAACGTACAACAAAATCCAAGGTCCCCATTATCGTCACCTGAAAAGCTATCATTTAAATAGAAAGAATGCTTACATATATTAGCAATTGAATTTGTGTAACAGATATACGATATATAATAAACGTATCGCCTTTACTGAATTATGATAATTCCTATACTTTATAACTACATTGGTCACGTTTTAATGTTCAACTTTACTGGCTACATACAACATGATTCTTCATACATGGTATTGCTATTAAATAAACGAATTAAAAGTGTCGGGTATATGGACACTGCCAGTAATTGGGATATCTATCCTAGCCACCCTTGTATTTTCACTTCAAAACAACGAAAACAGGTGTACAAAGTTTCATGTATTCTCAAAGTCGGGTAACAAAAGCCGGACGATGGAATTCGTACAATGTGAAAAAGCACTTACGTGTAAAGTACACTATGAGGTTCACCCGAGTTCCTTGACACCTTTGCATCAAAGAAGTCACCAAAGAATGCTCCCTCGCGTCTTGAAGGGTCACTAAATCGTGATGAATGTTTCATGCCCGGTGAAAGGGTGCCGCGATCACCCTCCGACTCGCTGGCATTCTGAAATACACCGCGTAGCGTCTGTTTTCTTAGCGTCAGGTAAATTTACACGCTCTCCAGCGTTGTTCCTGGTCGGATTAGCGTGCTGTGAAGTACGCTCGCCGCGACTTAATTCAGGCCGCGTCACGATGCTTGTATGTTACGTCTAACACGGGATCCGCGAACTCTCATCCGTTTTTCCGGCTCTCGCTGTAAAGTTTCATTTGTCTTGGGCGACGCTGGATGAAACTTGTTTGGGGTTCGAAACGGGACTGAGATTACGATGCATAGCCAAGAATTTCCGGTAGACTGTTGTTTCACGCTAACAACGACAATACACAGGTTGCTTTGATAATCATGGTATATCCGCAAACTGACTGATTTTACTTGAAAAAATAAATCGAAGATACAGAGGAGGAAAATATTCTACTATTTTTCTGAAATAATCTTTAATATTTGACTAATATTATCAATATTATCCTTACATTATAGCAATATTATCCTTCCATTAATTATTTTATAGATCAACTTTACCAATAAAAAAAAGGTTAGTCTTAGATCTTCGAAAAATAAGTGTCTAATGTTTAAATTCCACACTTTTTAAACGAAAAGGTCCAGAAACTTATTACTAATTTATTACTATTATTAGTATTACTATTACTATTACTAATGAAACTATTTATTATTCCTTTTACTGTTCGTATCAGTCACTGATAACGTATTACGCGTGTCAATAATTGTGTAACTCACTGTAAATCCACGTATGCTCCACGAATCTTTAAATTCAATTTTACCAGAAGCTAAGCTTCTTATGAACAAATATTATTCCACATATTTGGTTTATTTTTCCATGTAGAATTGCTTCATTCTCGGTTGTACAGTGATTATTGGGAAACCCTATATAGTACCATAGTCCTCTTCGATACCATGCAATAATTGTTATTTCAAACATTTCTCTCAATAGCAAATAATGCACAATTTACTTGACGTGATCAAGTTGCGATACACAGCTTCTATATAAAATACACAGACAATAAAGTCCACTACTATGCAATTTTGCTGTGAAATTATTATTTCAAACACTATTTACTCGATTAACCCTTTAACTGCCAAAAGTGTCCATATATGCCCCATAAATTTTCTACAATGCAACGTATGTTTTAATTATTACCTTATTAATCTGCAGATTAATTTCCAAGCTTATCATTTCGTAACAATATTTGGAGGTTTAAGTTAACAGTAATCTTTCATTTTATTATCTTAAACTTCAGATTAACTCGTTCACAATTAGCTATGTTTCTTTTCTATGCTTTTAGGCTCGTGCAAATATCGCATCGTAATTAAATGGTTAACGAAGAACTCTTTGACTTTTCACTGGAACAGAAGGCGTATAAATTAACAAACTTCGAGTGATTCATAAGGCAGGAAAATAATCGTTCGTTAGCAATTTTGGGAGTCGAGTTCTCGCGTGGAGGAGTGAATACATACGTTGTCACACAGTTTCACGTGGGTGTATCGATAAGCATAATTCAAGCCGCGGTGCACGCGACAGGAGGGTTTTTCGCGTCGAATTTGCAGATTCAATTTAGGAGGGTCCGCGTGTCCAATTGAATCCTAATGTTGACCGTGCTGGTGGAAAATCAATTAGAACTCAGCGAAACGCGCGACGAACGCGCGTCGTTAATGAAATTAAACGGCGCCTCAGGTAATTGCAGCTTGCGAGTTGGCCTTTACCGCGAGCGAAGCGTCACTTCGATGAAGCTTTTGATTTCGTGTCCACTCTCCCGCGAAATACTGAATTTCGCCTTGCCTCCCGGCTTTTCTTGTTTGAAAAAGTTGCAACAGAAATAAGAAAGGAAGTAGCTAGCAGGGAAATGTAAAGAAACGACGAAAGAAGGATTTAATGGAGCTTCGAGTGGAGTATGGTTGCCTTTCACAGTGGCAGCTTTTAAAGAGGAAGAGTCCATTGCTGAGATTAGCGCAATTCCTTTCGACGTGTCGATTACTTTTTGAAATGCGAACGAGACACTTTGAGTCCACCGTCCTTTCAACGTAAACTCTATTTTACTCCTTTTTTCCCCTGCTTTTTCTTTTCGCGTTTCTTTCGCTTTTCTTGGCTTTTTTCAGCTTCGATGTAAGAAGTTACTTTGGGCAACTTCCGCGTCTTGTTTGGTTCGTTTTCGTTCCTTTAATATCACGACAAAGAGTCACGCGATGGATTCTTTGATTACTTTATCGTACAACTATTCTGAAAGATCGAATGCATCAGGCGAGGAGGATATTGCTTTCAAATTTCTTGACTTTGTAACTATTGGAAAGGATACAACAGCAAGTTGTATTTCTGCACAATTCTCTTCCATTATTCTTGTGTTTCGAATTTTCTATTTATTTATAAAAAAAGGTAATATAGTTGTAATAGGTACAATAACTATATTTCCGCACAATTCTCTTCCACTACCCTTATGTTTCGTATTTTGTATTTATCAAAATAGGTGATATACTTATAATAGGTGCAATAGAAAGTCTTAAAAATAATATTTATGATTTTTAGAACATTAATCATAAAATTCGAAATTTCCCGAATCGACGGGTTCCGTAAAGCTAGTGTTAATCGACATTGAAAAGGTTAACAAATGGTGCAATTTCTTTGGCCACTATTTTATAGATTTCATTCAGTTCAATTCAATTAAAACAATTTCACGGTTAGTAAAAACTTTAACGCGTTACGAAGAAAAAGGTGATTGACCAATTGGCCATTACATTGAAGTGCTTAATAATTTCAAAGAATTAATAATATGTAAAATTGAATGAATGTTAATGTGCCATATAAATTTGAATGTTGTAACATTCACATTATTTTGCATCGCAATTAAAATGAATGCTATAACATTCACGTATGCGAACGTGTTAACGCGTATTTCTCAGTTGTGTAAAATTGAAGATAGGTTAAATTGTGCATCAGGCTTGAGATTTTACAGCAGAAACTCTCGGTGTGTGAAAGCTAGGTGCTCTGCAGGCATCCTTGTGGCCTAGACCCCTCTATAAAAAAGTGCTCCTTTTTCTTCTCCGCCTTCTTTGGCCCTCTCCTCTCTACGTAGCTCATCTTTTCTTCATTGACCACTTCCGCGTCACCTTTGTCTTCTTCACCCTTGCCGGCCTTTCAAATAACACGGTCCTCCCTGCAATTATCCTTCGAGCAGTTTTCTGCTTAAACGCCTCCTGCGAAAAAAAGAAGGCGAAAAGGGTAAAACAAGAATGGTGGAGGTGTGTATCATAAAAATGGTCTTCTACGTTTCTCTCTCTCTCCCTCTCTCTCTCTCTCTCTCTCTCTCTTCTGTACTTCCATCCTGTGTAAACACTGCGTTATCTTTTAGACCTCTTAACAAAAAAATTGCATTAGAGTGGCGAGTATTCTGTTAATTAATGAAACGCGAGTTCCGTTATTTATTATTGTACCCTAGTTAATATTTATATTCTCATTTATTTATTTGCTAATTTCTAGGGCAAATTCCATTGGTGTGCAATAAGAAAGAAATAAGATAGAATTGAGCAAAACAAAGTTAGGCAAAAGGGTGGCTTCGATTTTATTTAATATGCGTCGCTACGATCGAACAGAAGGCGAAGTCATTTTTCACAAAAATAACTTTATTCTTAGCAGAAATTATTACTGAATGACGAACCACTAATGTCGACGCACAAATGGCTAGATTGCTAATTAAAATGTAAACTATATGTACAATTATGTGATGTAACTATTATTACATATATGTTATGTAGTTGTACTAAATGTAACTGTTATTACACATATGTAACTATTATGTAAACTATAAAATGTAAATTTTCATTAACGAATTAATGTATAAATAATGGAATGCAGTGTTTCCTATTTATAGTGAACAATTAATTGTAATTTTCCACTACAAATACCGTCTCTAATTATCTGTTTGGTAGAACGTATCATTTCCAAAAAAGTTTCCAAGAGCAGAGGGTTACTAAAAAATCTTCTCTAAAAAGAGTCTACTCGCACTTAACGCAGAGATTCGCCAAAGAAACTAAATGCTTCCGGTAAAAACCAGAAACCTTAACCACTCCTCTATTTACCGAGAAAGAACAATCAAAGAAATCTTCTCTACCAAAGTGCAGAATTGTTCCAAACAACAGCCATTCGCTGTCCCATACAACTTTTCCCAGCGACATAAAGGACAGGCGTTTATTCTCGTCAATTTTCGGCCAGTCCCCTAAAAGAGAAAGAGGCGAAGATATTCGACGTCCTTGCCCTTTAGGGTCACGAACGTGGCCGTCTCTCTGGTTCTCTCCCTTTCGTCCTCCGTGGTTTATTCCGTTGGTAATTGCGCGCCCGATCTTAACGCTCCAACCGGAATGGAGTCTCTCTCCTTTTCTCTAGAAGCGTGGCATAGCTCGTCAAGTGTTGTTTCATGAGCCTCCACGGGCCAGCCACGATTCGTATTTTGAAGTCTCCACGCGGATTTCGCCTTTGTCGAGGCTTTATCATACTCCTTTCGCGTTCGTGGCTTTGTTCCAGGATATAGCCGAGATTTATATCGTGGAACTAGCGAAAAGTTAGTTTAAAAGTTATTGTTGGGTTGCGTATGTTTATGCAATTGTTGGAAATATAAATTTCCCAAAAAGTAGGGAATGCATATGTTCATAAGTTAATAATTCGAGGATATTGTATCGTACGTTCTAAATCTAAAAGCTAAGAAGAGAATGCGAGAATAGACAGCATTATACATGATTCTGCCTACAGCCGTGTTTACTTTTGTCGCGGTCTTTGTCTTTTTACTAAACTAATGAACGTTCTTTAAATATGCATATTTTAATTGACAATTTCTGACACAGTACGTGGCATAAATGTTACATATATTTTGCATATTAGGACATATTACACAACATAAATAACCACAGTCTAATCCTTAATAACAATATCAACATAATGGCATTCACGGGTTTGCGCGTTAAATTCCAACGGAGAAATATTCATTTCCATTTTTGAACCCATCGAACAATCTAACTTCTCAACCTGTAATTCGTTAGATTCGTCTTCGGAACGATTCCTTGTTCCCTAACTCGAATCAAACTCGCTTCCCCCGTCTTCCAAATTCTCCAGCCACCCAAAACTTTCATTCCTCGATTACCGTAGGAAGTGGAAGCGTCCCTTAGTCAGCCAAGGGACTCTTTCAACCCTCGTGGACAAAGTGTGGGGCGAGTCAATCCACGATACACATTTTGTAACCGAGCCAAACTCTTTTAACAGTTCGCCAAGCCTCCTGTGCAGTTTACCCTCTGTGGATCCCCTTCGTCCCGAACAGTGAGTCGGATCCCGTTTTCTTTCGCGCCGATGCATTAGAAGCAGCCCCAGCGACCGTGCGAAGAAACGATAGAAAGCCCGAGGAGTTCGAGAACTTTCCTATCGAAAGGGGTAACTCGAGAGAATCGACAGCGAGTAAGAGGGCAACTTCCTCGTTCTCCTTCTCCCGTTTCTCTTCCGATTCTCTTGGAGGTTTCACAGCCACCCCTCCTTGAGAATCTCCGACCACGATTAACCACGGTTTTCATTGGTGAATGCGTCCAGAATGAGCAAGCGTGCACTTAGGCGAACTCGGTTTTTCCAGGCCGCGGCGCGGCGCAGCGGCGACGCGCGCCCTTTCCACTTCCGGTAAACTTGGTAACCGGGATTAGAAGCTCGAAGAGGATTCAGTTGACTCGAGATTTGGTTAGTTCGTAATTACACCTTCCGTGTTGATCTTCGGGAGATTCCAGAATAAAGGATGCTTCTCTTTTTCCTTGGCAAAGCGTTAGCTGGAATTATCGATTAACCCGAAGAGTTGCCTGCTTGATTGGAATTAAAGGTCAATCAGGAGAATTATCTACTGTTCTACGGTATTCCGCAAATTAATGTAAATGCGGGTTAAATGGGAATAATACGCAGCAACTAATTAACAAAACAAGTATTCGTATTCTAGAAATTTCTGATTTCTACTGAAAACATATTTTTCTTTGGAATTTTAAGTTGTACACGCGTTTGTTAAAGGCATACTTGTATTTTCTCTATAGTACAATGCTGCTTCTTTGCCAACTCGTACAATAATACTACGCCATAATCAATCATATACAGCTTCCAAACATTTATATCTGTACTATTCTCATATTGACAAAATCGATCTTTATTTGTGCTTCGAGTTCTGAATTTTAAGATGCCGCAGCGAAAGGGTTAATTGGCCTAATACCTACGTAAAGGATCGAGAAATGTTTGCCAGATGGTATCTCATAGTTCGGTGTTTTGCGCAGTATCGAATTTTTCCTCAATGAAAATTGCATTTCGTAATGGTTGGTGGTTCATGGTAACAAGTCGATAGAAAATTGCATTGTCGGTGGTCTCTTTTCGAAGCAGGACTCCGCGGGTCGCTAGGGAAACTTCGTTAAAGAGCGACGTTAATTGCATTCAAAACGTTTCCGCTCGCAGATTGTCACCGCGGTCGCGATATTTCACGGACAGGCGTCTTTTAATTACAACTTACCGAAGAATACGCTGTTGAACTGTTGCTACGTGACAGAAAAGTTACAATTACGGAGTCCATTCATTACGGAGACTAGAAAAAATTGCCTGACAATTATAACCTTTTTTTTTGCGGTGATATTAACACTTGCCACGATTTTAGATTTCATTTTTTCTCTCTTTAATTCGGGCGAAATAAATTTAAAAACCTAATGATATTTTTTTTATCGAATTTTACGTTTCATTTCTCTAATACCAAATGTTTCTCTTTCTAAGTCGGGCGGAACAAATTAAAAAATCGAATGATTTTTTAGTGAGACAACTTCTAATATTATATATTTTCTGGTCGCATAAAGATTGTCCTAATAATTACATAAAATGGGAGCGGAATAATTTACTTTCCCAAGAATATTTTACTGTTCAATGCGCCGGTGTTAATACACTCGTGTTTGACGTACGACACGTGTTACTTACATTTGTAGGAAGTAAAAATCAATCAAACTAAAATCGATTCTTTTATATCGAATCATAATTTCCTCTTAATTTTATATAAGACAGGGAGTCTAACTAAGTACTTATTCAATTAAGAGAAGTGGTAGAAAATTTAACGTAGTTGAATCTAATTAACCCCTTGCCGTATAATGACAAGTGTGACTGGTGAAGCAGATTATGGCTTAAATAAAACAACCACATACGGTATTTTTAATGAATTCTAATTTCTACTCCTCCTACATTATCAAGCTACAAGGTAGAAATATAGAAATTAAAGAGACATGGAGCTACGTAGAAAAATGAATAAAGGAAGGGGTTGAACTGCACACGATTACCAAAATAAATACAATAGTGGTGTACCGATATCTTTTGTACTAATTACAAAGGGTCAGACAGAAATAATTCTCTAATTTGGTGTCATTCTTATTCAGACGTAATTCCACTGGAGCAACGCTAACTAAGCGACCTATAGTATGCTGTCTTTTATCCACTATCAATTATTTTGAGTTGATTCTTGCCAAAGGTAATAAAGGTAATAAATTCTCAGGATTTTTTTGTAACATTTAACTTAGTTGAAGTTCTAAACTATAGATACTATGTATTGCTTTATGTTGCTTCATTTTAAAATTATTTATTGTCTAAATGTTGTATCAATGAAATTATGCTTTAAAGAGAATTTAGAATGACCCTTATGTCATTAATATCATCTTCTGAAATACCAAAACAATACCTTAAGGGAGTTTCTTTTGTCACACTTTTTGCAAATCAAGTCTCCCTGAATCTACTCTCTCTAAATTGCCTAAAAGGTGTCGACCTATTTGCAAATCACAGAGGATCGCTAATTTTCCAAGAATCCTCAATCGCGGAAGACCAATAACAATCGCGAGGATCCGTTCGCGGAATAAAATGGCAGTGGAAGCTCAGAGGTAAGGGGGAGGGCTATTCGAAGGCCGAAGTGTCCTCGATTTTTCTCCCTTCGCCGACAGAAGTTCGTGGATCGTATAATTGCCTTTGAGTCGAGACTTTGATCGTAAGGCGTCACGGCACGATCGCTCCGTCGTCCAGGAAAGATGGTGCACCGGTAAAGGAAGGCAATTTGCAAGCAATCAGCGTCAGGACGTAGTTAAAAGCGGAGAAATCCGTTCTGGGACTTGCTCGCTAACCTGTGAGTCAGTTGGCCCACTCCTACCAGAAGGATCTCTCTCCTCAGAGACACACCGATGATTCTTCTTGCTCTCCAACTTTCTTACATCCCCCTTACACCCTATCATCCTTCACGTCCCTTTGCCCTTAGGTGGATTTACCACCTAAGAAGAAGTTCTGAATTTTCGAAAGTTATCAGAAAAATAAACCCCGAAAGCTATGTAATATTAACCCTTTCAGTGGCGAACAACGATATATCGTCGTTGGCTATACCTACGAAGAGTGCCGATAACGATATAGGATAGCATAAGGGTAGCATTCATAAGCATTATTGTACGTAATATTTACGTTACCTAATATTTTACAATATTTCTATGGCCATGTGTAATTGCTTTTACGCACTGTCGCATTAATGCTACGAGATTTTCGGAATCTATAGGCAGAATTGTTTCTCGCGTAGATTTTGTTGCTTCTCGAAGCTACCATTTATTTTTACACTCCTTTTAATTAATTAATTTTGTTCCCTATTGTCTAGAAATTCTCTATTAATGTCTATATTTATGCAAATACACTTTGCATCTCGAAAACCTTACTTTTTTTTATTAATGTTTTTAGTGATTGGTGTTTTAGTGTTAATTTTTATTAGTGATTAGTGTTTTTAGGTAGTTTCGTATTATTGTACTTGATCGAAATCTTTTTGCCAGAGGTAATAACTTAAATATTTACTTTGAATGCATTTTGTATCTTTTCGCGAATTTAAATGTCCCATAAGTGCATAAGATCCTCAGCCTATTGATCAAATAATTGCACTCAATATTCTAATTTTCTATAGTCCTAAATTTTCCTGAAGAAGTCAAAGAGGAGAACCGAGAACCAGTGTAAGGTTAAGACCACTCACTAATCAATCTTATCTCTTCATATTAAGTTTCCACATGTACCAATTCAAATAGCGGCTGCCAATTAAAACACAGATGAAACAAACACAATCTCCGCACAAATTAACAAACGATTCGCAAATGTAATGCAATGCGTGTATGAATATGCAAATTGCCTCCACACGTGTACACAGATCGATATCGTGGACCGGTTCTGCGTTTCCCGAATGTTAAGCAAGTTTGCGGACACTTGGGTCGACCTCCAAACCCCTGCTCTCCGCCCCCCCCCCCCATTCTCTCAATAAGTTAATCTAATTGCGAGTTTCGCAAAGGAAAGGAGGAACAGGCCTGGCAACCACTCTAAATCATTCGTTTAGCGTGCTTAATTTCCCCCACGGCTGATTTAAAACTGCTGGTCACATCTCTTTGCCTATTTTCAAGTCCGCCAACCCTCTCGCTAGCACTTGCTCCGGAGGTACTTGGCACTTCCGTCACAGTGTTCGCAGGTATTCGCGAAGTCCGATCGTCCCGCGGAATACTAAACGCCATTTGGCAAGCCATCCAACTTTTTTCTTTTCCTCCTGTGTTTCAACCCCCTTTTTCTTGTCGACACGGTCCGGTCCACGGTATTCATGGCTGGAATATTTTATTCGTAGCGGCCGAAAAGATTGACCGTTTCTCTGTTATTGATTCGAAAAGTTCGCTTGTGAATTTAAATGTTAGAATCTTGCCGGACGTTTCGCTCCTTCGGCGCTTTGTAACCCTCCCGCTACTCGAAAACATTTCTTCTTCGTCAATTTTAATATTCCGGACGAATTTGTCCGGGGCAAGTGGAATCTTTGCCAAATATGCGTGATTATGCGCATGAATGGTATACTTTGTTGGTCGATTTGTGGGAATTAACTCTTTGCGGGCGGAACAAAATAATATTTCGCGAATCTTCATTCAATTATTGACCCTTTGAGGTTGGCACTTAACGGAATTTTGTCCAATTGTTAACAGCACTGTCTATCAGTAATATTAATTGGAATTTCTTGCTTTAAAAATTGACGCGTGTCCAGAAAATACGAAAAATATGGTAGGCTATTCGTGACACTCGTCCGCGAAAGTTTAAGGCGTCGATGGATTTATAATTTGGGAAAAGAGGGTGGAGATAAAAAAGAAGGTGATGATTTCATAAGAAAATTATATAAAGTATAATAATGATTATTTGTTCATCGCTAAAGCTTGAAATAGCTAAGCTAATGGTATTTGATTTTGGGGGTAGATAGTAGTATAAGAATAGTTGCATAGGGGTTGCAATTTAAGGGTGCAGAGTTCTTGGAAATTGCGGTCTCCTCTTATAATATTTTGTAGTGTCTCTACCCTATATAATATAGTATATATATGTGTATGTGATAACTAAACTACGGATCTTTATGCATTTACGGTAAATTTAAATGGGCAGAAAACTACAGAGTGTATATAATGTGCAAAGCATACGAAATATCCGGAGTAAAACACACCCTATAATTTTTCACACTTTACTTACCGGAAATGTATTAGTAAGCTTTTCGATGCCAATGCTCATCGACCGGAAGCCTATTAATCGGCTTTTTCTGTCAACGTTTATTTATTACACTTTTCTATTTGAAAAATCCATCGTATATAATGTAAAGTGTGTTAATCGATAAAACCAATTTGTATTTAAATTCTATTGAATTATTTTTCTTTATACAGAAGTAGAATTCGCGTAAAGATCCGCAGTCTACTGATGAGCGGCGGTGTATGTCAATTACGTGATGGACGGTTAAAGATTTATAAAGCTTACCGCTCCGAGTAACTTACTTATCCAGCTACCCTGCGGGTTAAAAGTTAAATGGGTGTAACCAGATTCCCCAAGCACCCCGTCGATCCGAGAGGAAAGAGATTAAACGCTTACAGGAATTTCGTGGTGCTCGTATCCTGCCCCGCACTTTTAACACACCGTCGACGGTTCGCTTTAAAAAGGGAGAAGAGAGAGAGAGAGAGAGAGAAAAAAAAGAGGAAAGAAAAGAGCATAAAAGTGTTCGTGTCACTCGGTTTAAAACAATTTAGACACGATTTTACGGGGTGTGTGCCGTGACTTCTCGCGGTAGAGGAAAGAGAAACATAGAAAGGGAAGGAAAAGGCATTGGCGCGAAGCAAACGCACGATCGCCTTCGTGTGATCCTTCCTCTTCTAAAAACACCGTTTTCCACTCGCAAAGCGTCCGCTAAACGATCTAAAACGGTTTTTATCTGGTAACCAGCGAGCTCCTCGGGTAACGTGATTTCACTGCACGGCCCCTTTCAGTCGGATCGATAATTCCGGACAGGAAAAATAGAGAAAATCGAGCGTAGTCGGAAGGTTCGGCCACGCGCTCCACGGCCAACTTCCTCCTTTGCTCTCTCTCTACGGTTACTTGGCCGATATTATTCTTCGGGATTTCTTCGGCGTAAAGTCTTTATTAAAAGTCCTCGGCAGCTTGCGCAAACTTTTAACTCGATTTTTTTGATACCCTTTTCGCCCGCTTGTTATCGAGTTCCGGAAGATCGAAGAACTATCGGAGAACGTCTAGTCTTCCTCTTTCACCTGCACGCTAGGAATCGAATGTCGGACATTTAGGGTAGATGTCCCAGTTACTGTCAGTGTCCCTATTACCGACACTTGAATTATTTCCTTTAACAGCAAAATAATGTATAAAGAATCGTAAATAAAACAAAAATTTTTATACTAAATTTGGACTTCGGTTTACGTAACGACAGATTGAATATTGTATATTCGTTTACACTTAATATTTAAAACGAAATATTAGGAGATAAATGTACTGTTGAACATTAAAACGTGGCCAATGTAATTATAAAGTATGGGACGTTTGATAATTTAGTAAACGCGATACGTTTACTGTACATCTTATATCTGTTGCACAAATTAAATTTCCAATATATGTAAAAATTGTTTTTATCAAAATGAGAACTTTTCAAGTTACAGTAACAAGGACATTGGACTTTGTTGTCCATTTTCAATGAATTAGTAATTAGTTCATTATGCTCAACGTATAAAAAAATGTTCATAAATAAATTCGATGTTAAACGATATTATGCTCCAAACTGGAACGATTTTTAGATTAAATAGTTTCCAAAATAGTTAAACAAAGTTACGCCGTAACCTTAAAATGGCAGTACGTGGTACATCTACCCTATCGTGCTCCGTTTTACGGCTTAAATTTTTCCTACCCGGTGAAAGCAGTTTCGTTGCTCGATCGGGTAGCTTTTCTTGCAGCTTGCATTTCGAAGTTTCTATCGTGGACGAAAGAGGGGTAAATTATGTAGAGACAAGGGTGGATAAATATACCTGGGGCACGGGTAATTGTGTCGCGTTCGAGGAAGACAGTCCTCGACCTTCGCCTCTATCAATTAAAGCTGCTAATGAAATGAGCTTGCATCACGGAAATTAACGTTTGATTACTCTCGTGTGTGCACAACGATTTCAATAGTAGCTGCTTCCGTGGAATTAGGTCGTCCCAAGGTGACTTTTTGCTGTGACATTAACAACACATGATTCAACGAAATTCACATTCTCCGGAAGTGCAAATTTTGTAAAGGTCGTAATTATATAAAGAAACCTCAGTTTAATAATTAGCAGCTCTGTTTAGCAATTCGCTGTATAGTAATTCTACGGTAAAGCTTTGCTTTCCCAAAATAACTAGCATCAGCTACTGTTAAATTTAATAGTGATTACTAATTCTGTATAACAATTTACTGTATAGTAATTCTATTTGAAGCTTTTGTCTCCCAAGGCGCCAAGGGGTGAAGGGCACGAATTTAAATTTCAACATTTGAATCTAAGTAATTGAAGTATTATACATACTTAACCCCTTGTCTTATTACAACAAGTCTGGCTCGTAAAACAGATTATGACTTAAGTGCTATAATTACCCGCTGCGTTTCTTGTAAATTATAATCGCTCTATAAGATTGAAGTTTATTAACCCGTTCGCAAGCGCCACATTGGAACTAAAAACTAAAGGCGTAGATAATGATAACGTTTATAAATATAAAAATGATATAGGTATAAATATTTGGATACTCTACATAACTATTTGTGCCATAATATTGACGTACGAATGATTCAAGAAATTATATTGCGTTATAGAAAAAATATACGTGTTTGCTTTTAACAAATGCCAGTCGAATTCTTGAAGACGTATATATACGTCCATACTAGCGAATGGGTTAAGTACAAATTCCGTGTAATATTTCAACGTTTCGTAATCGACGCAGTATTAAAGCAATAAACATTGAACTCAAATTTAGCATGGATAAAAAACTCGGTATGTGCAAATTGATATTAACAAGTGTATTCACATGAAATAATTAAAATGGCCGAAGCACTCGTTGAATATTACCTACATCGGGATGTAAAATTATTCTTGGAAGAGGGTATTATTAATATCTGACAAATGGAAATGAAGACTGTTGTCACTTCTGGTTGCGAAATTCGCACGTCACCGTTCGACCAATTACATTTTCCGCTGCTTCGCCGTGCTTCCACCTGCATTACAATAATTCATTGGCATTGTACGCGGACATAACAGGCTCAGATGCACGGCGTAACATCAATCATATTTTAGAATAATTCCCCATTCTGTTCTGCGGCATGACTAAAGGGAATCCGATCGAATGGTCGCGGGTATTAGCCATAATCATTGGCGTGGTCCGCGTTCCACGGTGTCCCTTTCCCAACACGCGCTGCACTTGTAATTACATGACACCGTTGGAAAATGTTTAACGCGCTGTTATAACCAACGTATCTTGCAATCTATCAATTAGGCGATGGACGCATGATGTTCCAATTATGTGAATTACCCTGCGTGTGCAACAGTTTCGCGATTAGCTCTGATCGATTCCAGCGTCACCAACGCGCGTTAAACCTGGCGCTTAGCTTTCGGTGCTATTGGAGAATTATTTTTTTCTATAATGGAAGAATTAAAGGGGTGGTAGCAAAATTAATTCTTGGAAATTTAAAGTATGGGAAGTTTCAAGTTTTGTGAAGCGAAGGGGTTGAAGGTTGGAGGGTTTGGAAATTTAAAGCATCGGGAAATCAGCGCTTTTGGAATTTCGAGCGGTAGAAATGCGAAATATTGGGAATTTGAAGCTTTAGAAGTGATAATATTGGGAATTCGGCGTTTTAAAAATTTGACGCGTTGGGAATCTGATGCTCTGCATATTTAATGTATTGGAGATTCTTAGCTTTGGGAATTCAAAGCATTGAAAATTGGAAGGTTTAGATATTTGGAGCATTGGAAATTAGGCGCATTAAATATTTAAAGCATTGGAAATTCGACGCTTTGAGAATTTGAAGCATTAGCAATGCCAAATATTGGGAATTTGGAGCTTTAGAAATTGGTAATTTTTGAGAGTCTGGAACTTTGAGAAATCGATGCCTTAAAAAATTGAAACGTTGGGACTTTGAAGCTTAGAAAATTCAAAGATTGGAAATTCTAAAGTTTGGATATTCAAAGCTCTGGGAATTCAAAGTATTGAGAATTATAATCTTTGAGAATTTGAAGCATTAAGAATTGTATGCTTTGAGAATTCAAAGCATTGAGAATTGGAAGCAGTGGAAATTCAAACTATTGGAAATCCTAAGCTTTGAATTTTCAAAGAATTGAAACATGGAATTTTTGGAAATCTAAAGCAAAAATCCTTAGTCTAATTTTTACCAATACTGCTTAGGGGTTGAAATCAGCCTCCAAAGTTTGAAACACTGAATATACTTTCTTCGAAACTTCCTAAAACTTATCTCAAACTTATCGATATCTCTAAAAATAACTCAACGATCAATCCATCATTTCTCCCCCTTCTTTACGTGTAAAATAAAAGCGCCAAGGTGTGGCACCCGTTATAATTTGTAACGGAGTCTGCCATTAAAGGTCACCGCGTCGAAAGTGTCAGGGTCAGGATGTCGCAACGTCACTGTATCAGGTTTTTTTGCTTCATTAACAGTTCGGTGCATGGCTGGGAGGGAGCGGCTAAAAAATGAAAAAGATACACACGCGAAACCAGTTTAAAGGGAATTACATGGCGGGCGCGATGTTGTTACATAAACAGACGCGGGAGCGAATGCAAAATGCAAAGAGACGCTGGGTATCAGCGACAAGCCGAGGCTCGGTGAATTTCCATTTTCCCCCGGTGGGTTACGTGCGCTCGCATATCATACAACGTATTGTTGCATGCAATTCGTTCGAGGAATACGCATAAAACTCGATTCGGGAGTTGGCTCCACACGAGCGCTAATTAACAAACTTTCGCGATCGCGGCGAACCCAATGGAACACCGTGGTCGTCGCACCTGTTCGCCGTCGCGATCGTTTTCGTTGCTTCGTTAGTGTCAAACTATAATTGCGCGCCATACAATCGGTCTGTACAGCTATTATATTACATAGGAAAGAATTGCAACGATGGGGATTAATTCTGTTCGCGGACGAGGTACCCTTGGTTTCGCTGAAAAATGTTAGGTTCTTCCATCTCGTGGTATAAACGTTAATCACGACGCTGCAAACGAGCTTTTCAGCGTGAAAATTACTCGTTCGCGGAACTTTGTTATCCACGGAACTGGGAATGAAAGAAGAGAAAGGGGAGCGCGATTCGTGGCCTTCTCGTTTCGAGAAATAATATCGAAATCACCTGGAATAGTGGACGAATAATTAATCGTCGCGCAGTGTTTCGTGGGACGAATTGACGCAGTGGTATTCACTGAATGGACATCAAAGATGACGATTAATTATTGCGTCTAAAAGGAATTCGATCTGCACACCGGTGGAGCTTATTTCAGTCGACCATTGTGTCGATTGGCTTCCCTCAGCTCGCTTTTCCGTAGCCCAAGAACCGAAATAAATATCTTTACTCGATGAGTATTGCTGGGTTGCACGAATCGAATCAACCGAACGAGGGAAAATCGATCATCGGTTTCGGATAGTAGAATAAATAATAATGCGGTTGATTTGTTCGTTAAATTGGTATCGATAGCTACAGCAATATCGTGAAGTTGTAAAATTAGATAGAAGCTAAACGAATGTCCTTTTACAATTAGCATCCCGTTGCAATTGCCGCAGTAGCTAAATTTTACTCATTGTTAGATTAAACGTGATCGAAGTTTAAAGTACTCCCTGCGTTAATTTTATTATTCTCTGTTTACAACAGATTACAGAGGAAGATCCAGTTTTTGGAAAATACAGTAGTTCACGAAATTTATTTATTTTTTTACAGGATGTTATTCCTTTACATACAAAAAGAGGCTTAGTCATCAATGAGAATTATTAGTAACAATATTATTTAAGCGCTTCAAAAAAGTTGAAGACAGGAAGGAAAAAATCTAATCTATTACAGAATCTATTGGCATTACTTATAATACAATTTATCTTCTTATCTCTGGAGCAAACTTTAGATATAATAAATTTAGGATGCAGTAAAAGTTCAAGAGATAATATCTTATTGTTGAAATTGATACAATGGTATAATAATAGAATTATTATAAAATTATTCAAGGTATGACTTTCTTAAAGCAGCTGACTGTGGAATGAAGTAAATATAAAAATTTTATATACGTCTGCAAAATTCTCCAGTCAATCATTCCAATTTGAGTAACCCTTTCGCTACGAAAGACGTATATGAACGTCTTAAAAGCATGAATGATCATTTGTTAAAATACACCGACAATTTCTTTTTAATCGTATTAGAGTTTCTATTATTATTAGTATATAATACACATTAATTAAAAATACCAAATTTCGAAATTAATACAAACTACTCTAATTTGTGAATCTAAAACGCGTTCAAATTTTAAGATGCCGTAGCGAAAGGGTTAAACAATAAATGTAATAAATACATACTCGTCACTACACGTCATTGGTAGCGAAATGGTTAAAGACATAAAACAATCAAAGTGTATTAATTCAACGAGCTCCATTCAATACAGAGTATTTCGTATAAAACATTGTTTTATTAAACCGATAAATAACCAGTTGTTTAACGTAGCAGTTGTTATTGACTCATCTGTATAAGTGTATACTAAAATCTTTGTTAGTATCGTGTTGTATCAGAAGTTGCTAAATAGAGTAACCAACGCAACGAAGCTCTCGATATTCCCAAAGTTTCAAAGTGGCCTCAAATCCTCTCTTAAGACCCGAATCTTCGCAGAATCCAGCAAACAAAAAATTTCCAATTTTAAAACCTATTCGGTAAAATCCAAACTTTTCTCCACTCTGTTTACTTTCTTAAGCTTAACTATGTATCTCGATGGCCCGAGAATTTTCTACGAAATACGAAAATACCTTTATGAAATGGAAAACAAAAGAAAAAAAAAGAAATTAAGAAGTTGGTCTATTGAGTTGGAGCAAGTGAATCGACGTTGCGTTGCTTTAACACTTTAGGTACGGCATCGGTACGATGTACGGATCATAGTTTCTTTTTACGATTAGTATGAGACAATTAACCCTCTGCACTCTATTGGCGCTACTATAGAGACACCCATAAATTTTCTCAAAAGTTACGATTTGAGATTTTTATTTACTTTAGCCAATTCAATACTCATTTCTTTCAACACAAAGCAAATTAAAGACAACTTTTTCCCTTTCCAAAATACGTAATACTTTAAATTCGCACAAGAGCCATGAAAACGAGTTAGATTATACTATTAAAAAAGTTTTGGAGAGCATAGGGCTAATATTTATTTAAAACAGGGGGAACTATTTTTATTTTATTTTTTATTTATTTGCTTACAGCTTGGATGGCTTCCAGTTTCCATATGTACACTACACTTAAACTTCTTATCGTTATTAGTCATTTAAACTTAGTATCCAATGATTGCATCTAAACCGTAACAAGAAAATATAAAACAATACATAATATAGTACAAATAAATCCCCTTTCACTCTTATTTACCAACTTTTACTTACTAACTTGTCAACTATCTTTGGGATTGCTTTGGTCAGTAGTTCACCACTTCCCTCCCTATAAAACAGGGGGAACCATTTATTGGCGATTATGGGACGCGTAATTAGTCTCCATATTTTATAAATGGTGAACTAAAAGTAGTAGTATAATGGAGTAAATTTGTTGAAACACAAAAATCTTTTCTGTTTGCGTAAGAAGAACAGAAAATCATCCAGAGCCATCCCTAAATGGTTAAAACGATGTCCTCCATTGAGGAACGTCTTGCGACTATTGTTACACGAATAGCACGTTAGCCGCGAGTGCACGCGAATCGATTTCATAGCACGCACGCGTACTTTCTCTCTCTGTCTCTCTTTCGTTGATCTTCGCGTGCACAGCAGCGGATAATTAATAACCAGCGCTATTGATTAATCGCGTTTTTCAAGCGATTCACGCATTTCTGGAGGCGCGACACGGCGGCTGTTTGTCGACGCGAGCCCATTACGACTCGGCGATTAATCACTTGGTCGCTTTCGAAGCGAGACGCGTGATCTTTATTGGACGATGTAAATAGAATTTAGCGTATCTTGGCTGGCAGACACGGCGCTAGTGGATAATTCAACGCAGATTCATCAATTTCCGGCGAATTTATGGAATCTTCTTGGAACGCGCGTCGCTCCAGTCGGCCGCCATTTGTCTTACTCCTGCTGAGGAATGTAATGGCAACTGCAATGAGAGATTGACTAATTAGCTTTACTGATAGCGTATTATATCTGCTGCACTATAAAATACGATAGAGTTTTGGTTATGGAGAATATTTATATTCGTTAACCGTTTCGCTACGCAACACACGAGCTCTCAAAAATTGGAATCAGGAAGAAATCTACTAAATTAATTAGGAAAGAAATAAGAAGTAAGGCGAAAAGCTGGCTTCTGTAATTGCAACGGAGTGTCGATAGTGCGCACACGTTGTCTAACGTTCCACTATTTATCGGCGATTAAATTAGTTGCAAAATTTCGATGGAAAGTCCATTAACGGGCACACTGCGGCGTCGTTGCGCACGTCACACGGCCAATTTCCCTTCCACGGAACGGGAACCTCGAGGGAAAATTAGCTGCGGGAAATTTTTACAATATCCGGTTTGCTCCACTTCTTCCTACGGCTGTGCCCGTTCCTCCAACTTCCGTGCGACTCTTTTCCCTCGGTTTGTGCTCCGATTTAACCGCTTATCGGGCGAAAGGTGAAAAATTAGCTACAGATTGTTAGTAAAGCGGTAGACCTATCTTTTCTTTTTTCTTTGGAAACTGTGAAAGGAGTAACGTGAAATAGTTGCGAGGCATTTATTTGCGAAGCCGTGATTGAATGCAAGGAGAATTATAATATGAAAGTTAAAGTTGGTCGCGTTGCATTCTATTTAAATTTGAATCCGCAATTTTTGAAGAGATTAATTTCCTAGTTGACGAAGTGACTATTTTATGAAAATTGTGAATCGTTATCTTTAGTTCAGCTATGGGTTTTGGAACATTTTTTTCTTAATTGTCTACCTATTTCTGTAAGACACTTTTTAATATAATTTCTGTAGTGTAGTTTATTTTAGTTTAATACAAATATGAAAGAATTATAACTAGTTTGCTTTAGTATAATTTCTATGGAATTGTGAATCGTTGTCTTTAACTCTGTTACGGATTTTGGAACATTTTTTACTCAATTATGATCCTATCTCTGTAAGAAGCTTTTATAGTTTCGATACAAGCATGAAAGGATCACAATTAGTTTTCTTTAGTACAGTTTCTATAGCATAGTTTATTCTATTTAAATTCAAGGATAGTTTATTTAAGTTTGATACAAATATAAAGGAATTACAATTAGCATTTCAGGTTCCAGTTTTTATGCAAAACGTTCTTCTGCTTGAAATTATTAATCCGTTCACCTTCTTGGTAGCTTCCTCTCTTGAAAAATTCTTGAAGAAAAGGATTTCTCTGTTATAAAATTCTTGAAATTCGTTAGCAAAAAACTGATCCAAGCTTAACAGATACACGTTACAACCCATTATAAATTGTTAAGCCAGCGACGACATACAGACAGGAAAGACTATTCCGATTTTTACGAAACGAGTTTTACTTTTGTTTACGGTTTTCTGATTCATAATGAAAAAGCATAAAATTTGTAAATCCCTCTTCCGAGTTTAATACTACTTAGAACTGCTTACAATTGCAACGCATCGTCATTATAATCAGCACTTAAAAGATTAAGTATCTCTAGATGAAAAAGGGTATAATTGAATAGAATAGAATCTCAAAGACCGTAGTACAGTTAAACGTTTATAATAATATCAATTAATAATAAACGAATGAATTTATTCCAAGTTTCTATATTACACAGTAGAATTACTCTACGAAGGTAATTTTGATACCAACTGTGTTTGTGTTTCCTTCTATTATATCGAATTAACTTTTGTACAATCTTTTTATCTGCAAAATGTCGTCAGGATTCTGTCCAGAAATCTGTTATCTTTCTATCCAGAAAAAGCTTCTCCTCGTAAGAAGTTTCTTAAGTAACTACCGAACAATATTATGTAGACTTCGACGATGTTTCGTAGTATCTCTTTTCTATCTTCTCGTGGAAAGTTCGACCCAATTTCCATTCCACGAAGTGGCATGTTTGTCGAAAACACAAGCAACCGTAGAAATGATTATTGTCCCTCTTCCCTTCAACCACGTTGCTGGAAAAAAAAAATGCAATAAATCTGACAAAATGGTTTCTTGAAAGACGCTATCCTTAATCCAGTGGCTGCCTAAATCAAGTTGTAAATCATCGCAGCTTCTTTCGCTCGGTGCGTCGTTGAACATCGTATGGAAGATAAGTCGAAGCATCGAAGATTTGTAGTCATTTGGTGTCCCGAGAGGCGCACTTTTCAAAGCCACTCAAATACAACCTCCGAAGTAATTAGAAGCAATGGTTTTAAATCTGTCAGAAGTTTTAAGAGGCAGTTCTATAATTCTTCGAATTGCTGAAGATTACGCTTAAAAATTCCACAACTTTAGGTTAATTAGATACACGAGTAAATTAACTTGTAGAGTGCCGGCAAATGGCATGTCAATAGTGAGTAGATTTATGCTGAAAATCAATACGATTACACTTAAGATTTATTTGATACAAATTGATTGTCAAAGCTGGAACTACTATAATGATTTCTCGATTTTTTAAATCACTGGTTTTCAATTGGGGAGTTGTGATTTCTCAGATGCAAAATAATTAAATATAATGTATATACACTGCTGTTCATAAATCAGTGGACAATTGGTAGTTTCTAACAAAACGCTTGTTGAATTAATTTTTCGGTAACATCTTAAAAAGACAGTGTCATTTAACCCTTTCGCTATAAAGGACGTATATACACGCCTTTAAAAATTGGACAATCATTTGTTAAGAGCATACGTATTGTTTCTCTAAAGTACATTATTGCATCCAGTTGCATTTGTACAATAAAATTAGAATCATAATTGACAATATAAGGCATCTAAATATTTATCCCGTCCTAGTATTAAAAAAAAAGCTGTTCTTTATCTATGCTTTCAGTTTTGAGTTTCAAGACTCAACAGAATACAAAAGACTCTGTCTAACGTCAATAATTAGCAAATAATTGCTTTACCTTCTAGCCACAGTTACGCAACACTAGTTACATATTCTGTATATTTGTCTCAAAGCTAGGAAACACTTTGCAAAGATAAATTCACGCTCGGGTGGAAAATGGCGCTATGAATCGTTAGAAGGTTAAGATCAAAAGTACATTGCACCCTAAAAAGCCAGAAATATCCAACAGTTCAACATACCAGCATTCTTTCGGTCTGCACTTTCCAAATCGATCTCTCTCCAAGCGCTATCAAACGATCCGCGAGTCCGTGCAGCTGCGTTAAGTAATTAAACGTACAATCCGAAAGCATGAACGAAGAAACAAACGTTCGCGAGTGGCTAAGCACAGCGAATCAATTATCCCGCATGACGTTCCAGCGTGTAATAACCACATACAGTAGTCTTTCCCTTTGGTTGAACGTATTAATAACCACGAATGCAATCATTTCCGTTTGAATCGTTTCCCAACGATTCATCCCAACAGCCGTCGACATTGAAACAGACGCAAAAAAAAAAAAAAAAAAACAGAGGGAAAAGATTGTTCCATCACGGCAAACTAGAAATTATTATATTCCATATCTATCTCTCCGCAAATTGCACACATCCTTCTGTACCATATGTAAATATGCATATGAAAAGAGTTTAAAGAAGATTACTTCGTCCACCACTAGCAGCATACTTTCTGGCTCGATTCACATATATAGGTATCACAAACGTATTCACAGTTTTCATAAAGCCTGACCGGATGCTTCTCGGTCGGCTACATCGTGTCTGGTCTAGCATAATAGAGCCTCCTCGACGATAGCTCCTTTAAAGAACACGCGGCTGGCATCATCGACTTTACCCTGGCGTATCAGATGATGTAACCGAGCCAGCCTCCAACCCTCTTCCTCCAGAGCTTCTCCAACCCCCTTATTCGGGAGTGGAGGGTGGTGAGCGGCGTCCGAGCGGTCTTTTAGGCGCCACAACGGCTAACCCCTCGCCAGAGCATCGTCCTCGTCCCGAGGGTCGATAACCACACGTCTTCTGCCTAGGGATATCGCGATCCCAACTTCCTACATCTTGCTAAATTACGTGCTTCCGTTCGTGGAACGTTGAAAAGACCAGTTTTGCGTACTCACCCCTGCTATCCCCGACGCTGCTATTATCCCATGAAAGTGGGTCGGCGAGCTGAATGCACCACGCCGCTACTGCAGCTTCCAAATCGATTAATGGACTATAGTTTTTGCTGTGCAAGTCGCGGCTCACTCGCGGCTATCGTGGAGATTTTAGATCGGTGCTAATGGGAAGTCAGGGTGTATACAGGGAAAGAACTAAGAGTCGTTGAGTCTTTGTTGCGGCAGGTGGAGAAACGTGGGGAAATACGAAAGTTGGATAAGGAGCAAAGATACTAAGAATTGTTCTTTCGGTACTGTTCAGTTTATGGAATTCTGTCGGGTGGTATAGAGTTTGCGTTGGTTTGTAGATACTACGAAGCTTAAGAGAACTACAGTCCCTTCAATTGTAAGCTTATTTAAATTTAATAATAAGAGGCGGACAAAATCTTTTATTGACATCGTTGTTGAATGAATTTCTGATTGTAAAACCGGACAATTTGTACTACCTACAAGATTTAACACTAACCGTACCGTGATCGGTCAAATGACCGGTTTTATGATATTTGATTTAAGATTCTACATTCGTTATTATTTCTTTCGTTCATTTAACTTTATGAAAATTCCTATATCGTCCAACTAATAAGTTTCCCACAGTTCGAATTTACAGTTAAGTGATCCAAATTTCCCCCAAATATAATTCTATTTTACAATATAAAAGATAGAGAGAAGTTTCTTACAACACCATTTAATATAAAATTCAATCTCAGCTTATTTATATTGCAATTTAGATTGAAGTATTAATAGGTAGCCATTAAAATTATGTCAAGGAAGGACGTTACTTTAGGATGACATAATACTTCAAAGGAATAGAAAAATTCCGTTGAAAGGGGAAACTAGGTTTTTCGCGCTATCTTTTTATCGCGTTGAGTGCGACACGTGCGTGATGAGCAACACTCGACAGCAGGAGGAGCGCGCGAATAATGCTTGCTCTATCAATAGTATCGCGATGTATCTATTGTGTCGCTGGCGAAATGTAAAAATGGAGATTCCGCTGCAACACGGTGAATCGTGCCACGAGAATTTGTCTAGTTTACATGGATCCCGATGTTAATGGAAGATAAATGGCATTGCACCGCGAGGCGGAATGCAAAGGAGCCGGAGATGCAGGATAATAGTAGGGGAAGATTGATACACTGGCTCTCCGTAGATTTTCATACATATTCGAGGAATATTCGATAGCGATTGGTATCGAGATTTAACGCTACTCTTGAATAATATACGCGTGATCATTACTCTTTCAGTTAACATGAATAAACTTGGAAAGGAATATTTCAAAGGTTAAATTTTGAGGTAAAAGTTGAAGCGAAATTGTGTGTAAAGATATTGGAGAAACGTTTGTATACGAGAGTTTTGCATTGCTGGCTAAATTGGTAGATATGGTTGTTGTAAATCTCGCGGGGATACGAGTTAACCAAACTCAGAATTGTCTAAATGCTTGATTTCGTTTTATTAGTTAGCGCTCGTGTAGCTTGGTATTTAGGTAACGTCCAATTCTATTAGATAGATAATTCTAGTAGTTTCAATAACTTTGCACTTCGCAGTAATTGTTGCTTCCCTTAACAACATAGAATTCCAAATAAAATAATACAAAAATTTTCGGCATCTCCATTTCCACAAGATCTAACCCTAATAAAATTCTTCACTGTATCCATCAATTATTCCCAAACCTGTCAAAACTACCTCTGAATATTAATTACCATTTATGGAATTATACTTCAAATACTTTAATCCTCAATAATATTGACGCCAATAACAAAATACTTCAAACCCTTCATTCGCCAATTATTCCCGAACCTACCTCTAAATATTAATTACCATTTATCAAATTGTAGCTTAAATATTTTAACCCTCAGTAATATTGAAGCCAATAACAAAATACTTCAAACCATTCATTCGCCAATTATTCGCGAACCTACCTCTAAATATTAATTATCATTTATCAAATTGTAGCTTAAATATTTTAACCCTCAGTAATATTGAAGCCAATAACAAAATACTTCAAACCATTCATTCGCCAATTATTCGCGAACCTACCTCTAAATATTAATTATCATTTATCAAATTGTAGCTTAAATATTTTAACCCTCAGTAATATTGAAGCCAATAACAAAATACTTCAAACCCTTCATTCGCCAATTATTCCCGAACCTACCTCTAAATATTAATTACCATTTATCAAATTGTAACTTAAATATTTTAATCCTCAATAGTATCGAAGTCAATTACAAAATACTTCAAACCCTTTATCCACAAATTACACACAAACATACTCCTAAATATTAATCACCGTTTACGAAACTTTACTCCAAATATTACCCCTAATAATATCGTAGCCAATATCAAAATGCTTCAACCCTTCTAACTCTAATTGCATTCAAACCTCTTAATATTAATTACCATTTATCAATTTATACATCGGCTATTGTAACCCTCAATATTGAAGCCAAAACCAAAATATTTCAATCCTTCTAACCCCAATTGCATCCAAAACTATCCCTAAATATTAATTACTGTTTACCACATTTTATTTCAAATATTACCCCGAATAGTATTATAGCCGATATCAAAATACTTAAACCCTTCCAACCCCAATCGCATTCAAAGCTACCCCTAAATATTAATCGTCATTACCCAATTTATACATCGGCTATTTTAACCCTCAAAAATACCGAAGCCAACATCGGAATACTTCAATACTTTTAACCCCAATTGCATCCAAAGCTATCCCTAACTATTATTCACGACTCATCGAACGCCCCAAACCCTTTCATCTCCAATAACACCCTAAAATATCGTTCCATTTAAGTCCAAAAATATCCCTCGGATTCCATTCGAGCAAATTCAGATCTGAGAAGCATAAAATAGGTTGCATTGTGTGCGATCAACCTGAAACACTATGTCCATCACGTGTCGGGGGCGATGTCGAAGGATCATCGATAGCGGGATAGGTCGGAACAGGAACAAGGGGCTCACGCAGCGCCACTTTGTATTCCCGTTGAAGGATCGGACACGTCGTTCCGTCGCGTGGGTGCAAGAGGGGGTGGCGGCGGGCGAACAGCGCCAAAAGTGCACGAGTAATGCCTGGCGATTTGTCACAGGGACAATTTGTAATCGTTTGTCAGCCTGCTGTACACCGTAAACACAACTAACTGCCGTCTTATTCAAATGAGCACGGGGGCGCGCAACTCGCGCACGTACGATGCCTATCCGCCTCGCCTTTCGAAATGCGCTGCGTCTCAAAATTCCGTCTTGTACACGTGAACCTTCTGATCCATCTCATTAATCTCGCGGAATTACTCCTGCTCCCACCTTTCCTTCCTTGGAACATGTTCTGCCGCCTCTTTCTTTCTTTCGCTCCAAGCTTCAACTTCAGCTACGTGTTCCGTGGATGTTTAAAGATATATGTGATTGGGAGATACAAGATTATATATCGGATTATTGAGATGTTTTATTAGTACAGTGAGAAATGTTCTAACCAAAGATGGAAAGCCAAAAATGAAAGTGGATATGGTACGGAGTCAAAGAGGGTTCGAAACAATAGTGTTAAGTATTGGTACGGGTATCTATAAGATTGTAGAAGTAGATATATATATATATTTTTTATAATTTATGGTTTATGTTATGTTATGGATTATATATATTTTATATTTCAAAAATCCGCAGTCTAGTGGCATCCAAAGGATTGAAATTTTAGAGATCTTTGGAGACTTATGGTTTCTTCGAAAATTGATAGAGGTGTAATTTAGGTAGATACATGACTTAAGTCAGGAGATGTCTTGGAACTTGTTGACTAAACTCAGAAGCTTAGGGGTTGTCTAGAGTATTCGGACTAGTGTCGCCTTGTGCAGGACAAATACATATATATCAACGACTATGAATAGTTCTCCAGAGAATTGCTATATAAACTACTTGACAATGAATAAATTGTTTAAAAATGTCATGACAGATACACTATTACACTGCAACGTGGACATAATCCTAATTAAATTCACTCGAGGCAAAAATCTTACAAAATCTTACTAAATCTTACAAAATAAATTTCCATCGCCGCAACTTAAGCTGCAAATCTAACCAGTGCCTCCAAATAAATGGATTTTGTCTTCAAGTCCAATCTAAAATGAGTGCAACACATCCTTCTATGCTTTTAAACCCAAATTTTCAAAAGCATTAGCCATCTCTTCAAGTCAAACAAAAATACCTAGTTCCGAAAAGTGACGAAAGATAAATCAACCAATCTCACCTACTTCCGGTTCGATTGACCTAGCAAATTTGTCGCCGCGCGTGCTCGTATTTCGTGCCATTTTATCCCCTCACCAGAAACTGTAAATTCGGCGCGGATATTTACGAGTTCGTGCATCCAGTTCGTAAACCGAGCATCAATTCCTGAAAATCACGTGTGTGTCGGAGGAAAAGGAAGGATGCAGGTTAAGGAGCGGAGTCAGCGGTTCGTCTACGTAGGAGGATGCTAGCGAAATAGATGGCCAAGGGTATCGATGAGATTATCGTGATCGTCGATAGGAGCGCGTGTCCTGAGGAACGCTCGTGGAACCACCCCAAGGATGACTATGCCTTGGAACTTGTGGCGCCGTGGCGTCTGCTCTCTGATGGCATTGCCCCGACAAGGCGAAAAGGGCGAGGAAAAAGGCGGAACAAAGTCGAGAGAGAGACGAATGTTTGCACTGTGCGAGAAGGGGGATGCAATTAGATTTTAGACGCTGAAAGGCGGAAGGAAGACCGATTCGATGAGAAATTGGAGGGTGTAGCGTCACCTGCCTCTTGCCAGGATTAACGAGCACAATTGGCTCGAGCTGCGAGGGTGCTTGGAAAATTTGCCAGGTACATTCTGGCAAAATGGCTGGCTGCTCGGCAAAAATAGCGCATAATAGAGGGGTGGGAATGCAAACCGGGGTGAAAATACCTATAATGGGAATACTTTGTAAACGTCCAGGTTTAGGGTGACTTTTTGGGAATTAAATTAGATAGATTGCCAAAGCTACTAAATTTGTGTTTGGCGGACGTGTTTAAACCCTTGACATGCAATGACGAGTCACACTCGTGGCACGAATTATGGTGTTGGATCAATAAAAAGGAATCCTACTTGCAACCTAGTTAGATTGTAACTTGAATTTTAGTTTCAGTTCATAAGATTGAGGATCGGTAATTACAAATTACATATATCTAACATTTGAATATTTTGCATGTAATATTGAATAAAACTAATGAGTAACTTAGGTGGTATTAATAATAAAAGAAATGGTATGGCAAAGGGTTAAATAGTACATGTTGCAAATCGACGCAGCGATAAAAGTGAAACTCCAATTTTTATACCTACATTTTTAACTACTTGAAATTAAATTTATAGTCAGTGAATTTATAGAAATATTATAGAAAGTTCGTTACTGCCGATTAGGCCAATTACTTTGTAGTGGTTTAATGATCAGAAATTAATCGGCGAAACGTGAAAAAATTCGTTGCGATGTTATTGGGTTTTTTAAAGTACTCGTAAATCAGTAAACGCGAAGGATGAATCGCTTTACGGTGAAGTTTGCGCGGCTTGTAATCTGTCAGGATTTTTCTGAGCGAAGTTGGGCATCAGGGTATTTAATATGTCTCCGAAGATTCGTCGAGGGTTGTAATCTTTCTATTGAAGAATGTCAACGGCCCTTTAACGATACGATGGCATCCTGTTATTAAAGTTTATATTACTCACTCCGTACAAGATGAACAACAAAAATCCCATACAGTTTTTACTTGATATTAAATTCTTCGTATCTATGCTCCAAACAATATCTAGCTGAATCAATAGAGCAACCTCAATCGGTTGAAATATTAAAATATCGAATTGTCGTGCTAAAATATTATTACAATATCTGTCGGTAAATATAAAAGTGGTGTAACTCAAAAAAACTGATAAATTTGGGCTTTTCGCTTATTTTGCGTTACTTTGATTTATGCCACGAAAATGTGGAAGCTTCTATTCGTCACCAGGTGCAATTTTTAAAATAATTTTAATTGTATCCGTCCAATTTATAATTTCCGCGTTTTAAATAAATTATTGATTGATCGAGGTTATTGTAACGTAGAAAAATTGCTCTTACACAATAATTAGAAAGAAATGAAAGCTTCGATTTCCCTTATCTGTGCAAACTACAGATACAATTGAACGTATTTTGGAGTAAATTACTTCGTTCCTTGGAAATGAAAAAGGAAAAATTCTTTTATGGCAAAGTAAACCTGAGTCTTTCTGTCAGCGAAACAACTCTGAGCGAATCTATCACTTCATTGGACTTCGCGTCGCGTGGTCTAAATTATAGTCACCTAAAAACCTCAGAATTTACCGAAGAATATTTTCCTCTTTATTACCTGAAGAGAACTGCAACACTTGTAAAGTAAAGAAGTCGTAAATGCCGCAATTCGTTTGGGGACAGCCTAATAATTGAAACAGGACGATCGGTATCTGATGGGTAGAACACGTAAACGCGTTCCCGTCGATCATCGCTTGCACCAGTCATCCACAGACATGACGCATTAGCAGCGCAGACACGATATCGTATAATCTTGCACGAAAGGCTACACAGTGTGACGCGTGATTCCTGTTTAGTTAATCGGAAGCTGGTCCCAGCGAGAAGCTGTCAGACTGCTATCGCACAGGTGGCTCACTTCGCTCGACTTGGCTGCCATCATCGAATGAGGATTATCAATTAAGCAACGAACAAAGGTCTTGTCTACGACAATCGAACACACGGGAGCACGTTAATGATTCATCGATCGCTTCTGATACGCAACACCGACGACTGCAATCAACTAGACGACTAAACCAGTCTCTGTGTGTGCATGACAGTTGTCATCTTCTGTTAATTGGATCTTGTGTGCGTTCCGTGCCATCGCGGAAAGTTATTCCGTCCGGATAAGGAGGAACTCTGTGCCTCATAGGGACGCCGCCGGTGTGCCTAGCGGTTGTCGTTTAATCGATGCATTTCGGTCTTTGGGGTTCTATAATTAGAAGGCGAATTGGCTCATCGTATCGAAACGTATGGTAAGGAATAAAGGATAAAGGATAAATTACAGGTAGAGACAAAGGAAGGACAGAAAGGAGATCATAAGAATTCGAAAGTTTTGGATATGTGGATACAGAATATTAAAAAATGGCAAACACTGGATGGTATCATTGAACCATGTAGAAGAGTTTAACACGCTCAACTGTCCCATCGAACAGCGTGCGTCATTGGTACTACATGCACAATTGTCCCAGAACAATAAAGATATAACAAAAGAAACATTTACTACTGAGGTTAATGATAATAATCTAATCGTGACTTTAAAGGAAATAGCAATATCTGTTCTTGTTTTGAGCGCCTAATATTAATCAAAGAAATACACTGGTTTAATATCATCACTGGATGATGGTTGGATCATGCGATCGAATTTAAATCAACGAAACACTGTGGAAGAAAGTACAAATAATAGAGACATCCACGGTGAGATATATGAATTATGGCTTTATTATTCGGGTCCTCACATATCTGCCAATAACCTTCCTTGGACCTCAAGAAACTCACCTAAGGCTGTAGCCGCAACATAAGTCATACGTAAAGATAAATTATGATCTCCGGTTTCGTTGTATTGACTTTAGTAACATTTATCGTGCAAAAACTCGTACCGAGTGTCAAACGCTTTCTAGATCGAATCTTAAAAAGGAGAAACCTATGAATTTAGTGTAAATCCCTGCAAGATGAGGTTTCATGTTCTCCAGCGCTACAAAGGTGGGTTTTCATGGCGCAAGGAATTCCAAGGGGCGTTCTCGCAAGGAGTGGAAGTGTATAGGAAAACGAGCACGTACACGGTAACCGACGTCTTCTGTCAATTCGGCTTTCCGGATTAATACAGCACGATTGCGTAGAAGCCGTTTACCCAGCAGGTGTTGCGCAAGCAATTGCCGTTGGGGACGGGGGCAAGTCGGCGCGGCACGACGTCTGCCGGAAATTGTAAACGTCGTTGAATCGCGTGCAGCCGGAAGGTGCGACTGACAGTACTCGGACTCCGTAACGCGCCGGAGACTGCTGTTGCTGCTGTTGCTTGGCTTTCGTGCCTCGTAGAAACTTACGGGTACCATGAGCATGGATAAACGACGGCGTGTTCCTCTAGGATGATGACGCTGAATAGATACCCAGTCGAAGTTAGAAGATTGCCCGCAATTATCTTGCCTATCCGGAACGTTCCTTGCGTGAATATAAGATGTGGTGGGTTCAATGACAATGATTGGGGAACGGGCCGCGTAGGCCTTTAATTCTCTGGTTGTATGTAGATCATTGGGTCATGAATAGTATTTTACTATTATTAGTAGACTGTAGATCTTTGGGAAAATTAAAGTTCGTGGGATGCAAAGTAAAGGACTGGAGTTTAAGTGCAGACTGATTTCATCCCTTAAATATTGTAAGGTATATTTTACTCCAAACATTTTGCGTCTGTTTGCTCGTCATATGCATTCTGTATTTTTTGGCATATTTAAATTTTCTATTAATGTATAAAGATCCGCAGTATGATTAATAATTATATTTAATATAATTATAAATATGCCAGAAAGCATAGAAAGCATATGATGAGCAAACAGATGCAAAATGTTTGCAGTAAAATGTTCTATTAATCTATAAAGATTCGTAGTATAATTATTCCTATATATGTATGATATATATGATATATGAGTAAAATAAATAACACTATATATAACTATAAATAATACTATTGGTGATATTCGAAAAATTCAGTACCGAAATATGATGAATGGAAAGTATCGAAAAGGATCGATATTTTAGGTACTCGGTATCAATTTTCGACGCTGGTACTTCTTGAAACGATACTTGACCAATACTATATCGAATCGGATATCCGTTTGATACTTCACGATAGAATCGACATCCAATTCGTTCTGGTGAGATATCAAAGGGGTATCGAAAATTATTTGTCAAGAGAATCGAGCGTATCTTGAACGCCGATCTAGTAAAACTTAATAAAAGAAGAAAATGAAGTATCGATATTTCTTTGTGAAAGTACGTTTTCACGTGACACTAAAGGCAGGCATACACTATTGTCACGTCATGTGAAATCACACGGTTTTAGTTGACAATCGTAGAGTGAGAGAAAATATTTTTGCCATCTTTTTCTCTCACTCAACATAACGTGACAATAGTGTGTCCCTGCCTTAGATGTTGTGATTTTTGCCTGGTTTGATTTCGTGACATTAATATCGCGACATCAGATCCAATGTCAAGAGTACGCGACATCTGGTTTTCACGACGATAAAAGTCACGATTTATTGTCACGTGAAAACGTACATACGTTAGGTATCAAATAGATATCGATACCATCGTGTATCAGTAACAAATCTTTATCCATTCGTTTTACGAAAAATTACAGAAGTTCTTAAAAATTGTATCGCCATGAATACACATTCAATTTTAATTCCATTTTTGTATTTAATACAAATATAACAGGTGCACCAACAAGTAATTCACTATTTTTACTTTATATATTACGTAATATATATTACATATTATATATTACATTACTATATATACATACTGTCTGACAAAAATAACGTAAAACATCACAAAACAGGAGCAATGATATTTGAAATGGGACAGATATGATGAATGAGACTTTGTTAAAAATAATTTCTGAATTTAACAAGCGAGAAGCAAATTACTCATTGGTACACCTAATCATTTCTATGGAAAATTACGAATGGATCATTTTATACACTTTGCAGGTTACCATACTAATTATTGTCATTAAAAAGATATAGATGTTATCTTCAGATGATACGACAAATTCTATTTTATTCCGTTGTTGTTAGGTACAGAAAGTTTAAGTATTCCATCCTGATTTATTGTAGAGTTTCGGTACCGTCTCTCGAAATAAGAGGTACATATTTCAATTCATTGAAAGAAGACTCTTAAACCGCGGGGTTTTTATCGATTTCATAGCACAGGTATTGGTATTCGATTAGATTGTCAGAGTTATTCTGCTAGGTTCGCTGTTTGGTATTTCAATCTCTGCGGGTATGCTCGTTTTCGTTCGGACTATAAGTAAACGTCCCAAGAGAGCCATAGATTTGTACGGGTCCAGCTGACCTCTATACGGGTTAACAATACGATTACGGTCGAGGTGTAGCGGTTCGGGCGCCATGCATTATTTTACGCAATGGAAATTAGACCAAGCTAAATGGATGTGATTTTAGAGACCGTACCTCGATCATTTTCCTAAATCCCATCCTGCAAATACCCCGCTACCAATATTCCAATTCCAAACGTTAAACTACAATGCAGCTTAGATTAAAAGTGATCTTTCTGAAATTATACAGGCGACCCTTCATGACTCGAATCTCAAGAGAAATATTAAAATTGTCGAGATATAAAAGTTTCGACTCGTGGAGGTTTTTGAGAAACAAGTAAATTTTGAGTTGCAAAAATCTATCTAGTCTACCAAAAGAAATATATGATGCATTGAGAATAAATCTTTATTCATACTTTTAGTAGAAAGTCGTGCAGAATATGCAAAAATGTGTGTATGTATTTAAATTTATACAATTTCTAGAAAAATTGATCAGTGGACCATTTTGACTTCTTTGGTAGTTTTAATGTTAAATAAAAATCACCCATAATATTCAAAAGATTTGTACGTGACACGATATGAAATCAATAATCAGCTAATGCTAGCATAGAAAGGTAATAAAATAATTCTACGGTAAAGGATTAACGCGTTCAATGTTCAGACATCTCGCCTAATTTCCATTTGTACACTCACAATCAGAAAAGCATTCAAATGTTTAGTATTATAATCCTCTTTCTGTAATTTCTTCAACTAGAGAAAAGCAGTCGACAATAACTTTTAACAAAATTCATTTAGTACCAATTGCGTATCACATATGACGCATTGGACAGTGAACGCGTTAAAGATAATCTTTTCACAAGTCTAACCGTTACGCCGTCGAAAACATTCGTTTAACACATCGCCAGCAAGGAAATCGAAAGGGGTAGAAATGGTAGAGATTCCAATATATGTGATATCGTATCGGAACAGTCGTAAGGTAGGAACAGCTATCAAGAGAACGATGGAAATCAACCTGTCCTTTCTCACCCTCCCGTTCTTCCGTGCGATGTACGATCACGTGACAGGACCTTCTGGTGTCTGGCACCGAAACGATCAGGAATCGATGTTCACGCGTGCCTTGACTCGCTCCGACATACCCGGTAAATGTTCGTGCCGTCGAGTACGCGGCTATTCGTGGTATCCCGACACGAGTACCTTCGCCCACTCAGTCGACGTTACACATCGCGTGGGGCTTCTACAAAGCGTTTTCGCCGAGCAAATCGCCGGCCAAGTCGTAAATACGACGTTCGCTACAAAGTAGACGAAATGATGGACGCCGGACACCGTCATGACCTCTGACCGGTCCCTGCTTTCACGATTGTATTGTAACTCTTTACGACGGAAGGGCGGCGAGATATAAAAGAAGGTGGAAGAAAAGGGAGGAATGAGAATAAAACTTGTGTTGCAAGTGGAGTTTAACGCTTAACGATTGCGAGCATATGGTATTCGTTAAATTGGATACTTACATGCTATTGTGCAAAGTAATTCGTTATTAAACCGTTGACCATCACTCTTTTACCAAAGATTAGTAGGTTAGATTAGCATGCTCGTCTAGATCGTAAGGGCATAAGCGTAGACCATGAATTTGGATTATAGGAATGAATGGTTGAGTTATTTATTGTATATTTTTTATGTTGCACAGTGTACTAAACTGATGAACAATGCAAAAATGGGACATAGAAAGTATCTGTTTCCCTTATTGTATTTCTATTGCCTATTTATACGCACGTCACTCCAATAACAATATTACGTATAACTCAATCTACGATATTAAATTTAGTTTGCCATATTCCATAATTTAAGCTTGTGGAGCTGTGGAGAGGGGATAGGATAGGAAAAAGGACGGGGTGTTTGTGTTTCGTCCTGGGCCTGCTAGTGGACTCATCAGTAAGGCTACCTAGCAGGCCCTGCCTTAGACACTGGGATATTGGAAGGAAGGTTGAAGGCGGTATATATATGGACGAGGTAGTTGGAGCGAGTGCTTTCGAGAAAGTCCTATTTCGTATGTCCCTCTACTGGCAGGCGCAGGAGAGTCGCCACAAGTTAATCTTTCTCGCGCTAAACAGCAAAAGTGTTAAAAAACTTCCTCCAAAGGTCATGCCGAGGATCGTAGTCGCCAACCATACAGAATCCATGTGAAAATAAAAAGTAACAAAGTAAACTAGCCATTTAAGCAGATTGTTCAGCCGAAGAATAATGAAACGAGACGGTGGAAACGAAGAAAGACGGATAAAGAATAGGAGTTGGTGAAGGTGAACGGCGAAGGACCACGGAATTACTTGGCGTGGCGTATCGGGCAAACGATCGCCAAGGGGGTAAGATCGTTGTCGCAAGTAAAGGAAGGGCGTCACGGCCCCCAGAAGAGCAACGAGTCGTGTCTCACGATCTAAGCGTACATTCGGTGGTACGCCGGCTCCGCTTCGTCTTTGCACTCGGGGAGGGTGGCGACGTTAACCCTGTACGCTTGCCAAAGTTTAATGCACCTTTGGTTTTCGGTCGTCGCGTTTCGGCGACGCGGACGCCGCTCTGGCGCCGCAGATGCGCTTCCTTCTTCTACTTTTCACTCGCCTCTCTCCTTCTCCTTTTTTCGCTTCTTGTTCAACCGTCTCGTTCGACTGTTTGGTGACTCCGCCGTGTGGCCCGTTCTTTTACATCCGATTTACCCACGCTTCTTTCTCATCTTTCCGCCCTCGTTCCTCCGCTTTGCAGTTTCTTACGACCGCGTCGCTTCGCCACGTCCAGAAAGATATCTTCCCATCGTCGCGCTTTATTGCCAAGCTTCCTACGACGTTATTCGGTGTCTCTCTGCTGCCCCTCGTTACAATATGGTCGAAAGCTTCTGCGTGAATGTTTTGGCTCTGTTTTGTGTATTAGAGTAAACGTAGGTAATATGAAAGTTTGCGAAATCTCGATAATTAACCCCTTACGCTACGATTATTTACTCACGTATGCTAGCGTTAGCTAATCATTGCTTTTTTATTATGTTACGTACGTATTATTTGAATATTATGGGCAAGTTTTATTTAGTAATCCCCAATATTGTAATACAAATCTACATCATAATTCATGGAACGAGTGTCATTCGTTATTGTAGTGGAAGGTGTTAAGTAGGAAGTTTAACCGACAACCGTGTCTATGAGTTGATCGTACTGACGATTAAGCCTCAGTTGAACATCCATTATTGAAATAGTTGAATATCTTGGCAGAAGTTGTATGATTTGTATGATTCATCGTTAACTATGACTATTGAAAAATAGTTTGAATAAATATTCATTTTACATATCAAATATAAAGTTTATTTGTGTTTCCCTTTTCCAAGCTGTTAAATTTTACAATCGTTAGTTTTTTCACTATAATTTCCAACCATTTGAATTGCTTCTCTTTCAATTAATTACTTTCTTTGTCCCATCGCGTTGATTTTATTAAAACAGATAAATTCCTCTACTTTGCGCAACGTTTTAAAATCAGGTTTTCCATATTACCAACATTGAATAATAACATTTGGACGTTTGTAAAAATGTGGAGTTAATCAACCTGGTTTATGAGAGGCTCAATTGTTAAGTGTATTCAAGTTGCAGATGCAAATTACCTTGCGTTTCGTTTACTCCTCTCGAGAGGAATAATAAGAGATTTGAAAATATCACAATCACAATGATAAATGTGTATCGCACACAGGGTCATTATCGTTTTTATCTGCAGCATTTGTACTCGATTCAGTGGTCGCATAAAATACGTATTATGCAAAACGGCGCACGCAGGAACCGCGACGACTGCCTCTTAAATCGAGCAATCGGGCGCGATGAAGGTTTCGAGTCGGCTGCCTCGACGCGAACGATCTTTCTTGCTTGGTTACACGTGTCATTGCGCTCGCCGTCATGTAAAAGAACAGATTTGCATATAAAGCGACTAATTTATCACGTTCGTCAGAGAAGGAACACAGCCTCATTGGTTTCCTTCTCTTGTCGAGCAATTGCCTCCTAATGAGCTTAAATATTTCTCCCCTTTGACTATTCTACTCTCACCTTCGGTGCTTTATTTGCCTCCATGCAATCTTTGATCCGCTGCAATGTTAGCTTTGTGTATTTTTAAAGAAGAACGTCGAGGAAAGTTTGTACAAATTTCTTCCTTATTTCTTACTTAGTTCCAAGGATACTTTTGCCTATTTTTAGCTACTCATAAATAAGAAACGAAAGCTTAAACGCAATTCTAACAAAACGACAAAGTTTCGCCAATTTTTACCCTCTTTTTAACTTAACTTTTTTAATTCCTATCAATCTTGCTGCATTCTTGACTAATCAAGTTTCTAATTTTCTAAAATATTTCCAATTCTTTGAAACAAGTATAATGGAATCATTATCAATGATTGCCAATTTAAGTTTCGATTTCTACATCGAAGACACTTCCTAGAATTATCAAACGTTTCAAAAAGAAGAATAAGAATAAGGGTAACTGAGTTTAAGTATTTCCAATACTCTTTCAAATGATACAATTACCTTTGTCAAACTACGTTTTAAATGTTGAAAAGTCTTCAAAATATAGGTGTTGTTATACTGGTTATGCTCCACGGTGTATCGATACAGCTTTCCTTCTGCAACATTAGTAAGCAACAACAAGCTTCCCGAAACGCGTTATACATAGTTCCGCGATCGGATTATCGAATAAAGATGATTGCGAGTGATATCAAAGAATAGGAACGAGTATCGACGTAGAAATAATTCGATTGATTAGCTCGGCAAGCGAACATGCTATTCAAGAAGAGACGTCCGCAAAGAACGGGGCGCGTCGTTGCGAACTCGATTGGATTCATTAAAAAATATCGAGCTATCGAGTATCTGTCATTCGATTAGCGGGCAAAATTTATTCCATTGGTTGGCAAGGCGCACCGGTAACCGGGGATTTAATTTCGTTTCGCGTACCGACACGCCGCGCCGCGTTTGCAATCGTGGCGATCGCGCGGAATAAAAGGGACGGCATGTTGAGGATATCGTTGAAAGGGAACGCGTAACCATTGACGAATCTATTGATATATAGAATCATTAGGGAGCTACGTGACCCCTTTACCATTAAAACGATGGGAATTATAAATAAATATAGCGATACGCTCGTGTTTTCGACGTACGTGATCTGTGAATCATGCGTAGAAGCATATCTTCATATGAATTGGAATTCTGTTATTCAATTCCCTATAACCAGAATTTAATTTACTTTTACGATGAACAAACGTGTAATTGAATCAAACGTTTCGTTTCGATCTGGAAGTCAGAAATTAATACGTACTGTACAAGTGACTGGTGTCAATACAACGACAAAGAAACAGAAAATGGAATAATACAGTGATATGTTAATAAAATAAACGTCGACACATTTAAGTGCATGGATATGCAATTTTTTAAGTCGCGTGGCATTATAGGGGATTGACTTTCGCAATTTTGATGGTCGGGTTAAATAAAATTCTTAAAATAATCATTCAAAGACTTTGCTGTTTTACACGCGAGGAATTTTAGTTTGAAATTTATGATGCTTCCTATAAATAAGTGGTCTATCCTGTGCTTAGTCAATGGCGTAACGTTTTCGCACGTCCGCTTTAAAGGATCGACCGTGTCGCCTTTTCGCGGCGGAACGTTATCCTGCTTTTGTCTTCCGGCCCGCGAGGATGCGGAGCAGAGTTCGAGTAAACGAGATTTCTTTGTTTCTTGGCCGGCGAACCTTGTGCGCTGAATTTCTCTTCCCTTTTCTCTGTCCTTTTTTTTTGTTGGTTTCGCTATTTTTTTCATTTTCCACGAAACGTAACGCTATTGGCTCGCTTTCAATGGCAAAGTTCCTGTAAGGGACTTTTTTAATTCCATGGAAGATTTTTGTCGATCATCAATCGTAAACTGTTATTAGACAAATTTTAAAAGTTATGGTGTAAGAGTTAATATCTTTAATTAACCCCCAGATCTGCAATAACAAATCACACTGGTCTTAAACCTAGCATAACACGTGTAGGTACAGAAAAAGAAACGTGAGGCAAAGGGTTAAGATCCTTCTCTTATTTCATTCTTAATATTTAATATTTCCTATGTACAATTCGTCCGGATATATTTCCACGTTGCAGTCTACATTTCCTTGGACCGATGACATTTGCCCGGTCGCGTATAAAAGCTGTAAGCGTGCCACTCATTTATAAAGGTTTCATAGTGCGCGGAAAAGTTCATCGAATGCCAAGCCAGCAAAGGCGTCCGATTAAGTTACATTTAATTAAAAGCACCGCGCTACCCGCCAACCTCTCTTCTCATCCTTTTTCTCCCCGGAGAGCATGTTTGTGTCTCTCATTGAAACTTCCTTGTATCTATGCATCTGAAAGTTCGTGAAAATAATTCGCATAATAATCCAAACTCTCTGGCGCCGGTAGTTTTAGCGAAGAAGGAGAGAAAAAAAATAAACGTTGGTTCGCTGTGTGTGTGTGTGTGTGTTGGTCGGGGAAATTTAATTAAAACGTGACCGCTCTAGGGAGATTTAGTTTTCCGGCGATTTAAAAATCGATGAACTATTTTCGTGAGCCATCTTAAAGCACGATCAACCCTCTTTCCGTTTTTTTTTCTCTACATTCTTTTTCGTTAATATAACGAGAGGATGTGTAGTAGGACGCGCTGGCAAAATGGGCTGCCGAATATCTGGAGCGTAAAATTAACGGATTTTAAAATAGTTGAGCATTCACGGCCTGTTAGCCGCGACGGTGCATTATACATATGTACATACATATGTTGCTGGTTATATCTGAATCGACTTATCGATTTGAACTCCGACAGCCGTTTCCTCGTGCAAGCCATTCATGTAAGCACGGTGTTATGCGTGTATCGTAATCAGGGTCGAGCACCTACCGCCCACGCAAAATTGTTTCAATGCAAGCCAATTCGCGGATAAACCTTTTTTTATTGTCACCTTTTTTTTGTATTTTTAATATGGTGGCCGAAAAGTCTTTTCGTTGTTTTCTGCAATGTTGCGTTAGTATTACGACACATGATTTATTAGTTGCACATGAATTGACCGATTTTATATAGTTCAAAGTCTTTTAGCCATCGGTTAATTAAAATCATGCTAAATGACGCTTTCTTTGCATACGTATAAAGTTTGAAGTTTTCTGAACTTAACATTATTGATAGATCATCAATTGTTTACAAAATAAATGGCGGATAGTAAAAGTAAAATGAACCATGAATCGAAGAATGTTCGAGATCAAATTTAAGCCATAACGCAGTGGAAGCTGCTTTATTATTAATACTATTTATGCATACAGAGATATAATGTTGAACAAAGTCAGCAATTCATTGATTAGCAAAATTTCGCGTCTATACCTCTTTAAAGTACGACAAAAAACTTGTTGGCTAACACAATAGCTTTTCTTCTTTTCTTTTAAATAGAGATGCGTCGGAATCTAATTTTTAGACACACGAAATTCAAATTCAAAACTTTGCAAGGCCTTGAAATTCTCGAATCTCTCGAAATAATTTTTTCCTTTTGTTGCTAAGAAATATCAATTTTGTCAGGAATCAAAATCCTAACTAATCCTATTTATTCAATCTAATTAAATAAAACTTAAGCTTCCTCGAACAATTTATGAAACTCATAATTCGCCACATTTTTTTAATAATATATATATTTACGGGCTTGAATCTCCTAGTACACAAATAACACATAGAAATATGGAATATATCCATATAAAATCTTATAAACTATATAAACACAAAAATAAGAAAATAACATATGCCCATAGTGATAGTAATTATAAACCTATGTAAGTTGTAATTGTTTTGCTCTATTGTTTACATTCCGCAAGAATTTTTTGCCTCGAATTGCTCCTTTTACAATTACGGAGGAGTTTGTTCTGAAAGGAAAACGGATGTGAATGTAACGTTTTGAGGTTTTGCATTCTTCTTTGATAAAATTGCGCTCCTGAGATTTTCCTCGTTCTCTCGTTCATCACGCACTGTTTACTCTTAAAAAGTTACTCCGCGATACGCGCATATATCCACAACCAGCACTTAATTTTTTTAATTTACACACACGTACTTTCAGAATCTTAACTACCCTTAAGAATTGAAGATTCTGCGGCTGCAAAGCAAATACATTTACGCAATTTTAAACAATTATACTGAAATGTGTTTACTGAATTACGATGAAATAATTTCAAAGCACACACGATGAATCGCAAGACGATGTTTATACATTTATTTCTCTTCAATTTCCATTCGTCTCCTTTCATTGTTTTACATTCATCGCCAATATTAATTCTACTTACAAATTGCGGAACCGCAATAAAGCTTCGCGTTCTTTTTTTCTTGCAAACAGAATTCATTGCTTTGAAATTAATAAATCAACTATTATCAAATATCTGTCGCACGTAGCAATTTAAGGAACGTATCATTAACATAGATTACCTCACACAAAATTTCACTCGCGCACGCTCTCGTGGAAACGAAGAACTTTACAAGAACGATCGTGTGCGAAATTTAACGCTTAATCTGCAGGCCAATTGCACGCGCGCTTTTATGAAATTTAATAGTGGTTTACTAACATATTCGATGGCGGAAAAGTTCGTGCGGCTTTTCTATTAGAATTTTTTTAGCACTTTGCAAATCTTTATGTAACAATCAGTTATCATTCACATATACGTTTACGTATACAGCAAGGGGTTAACTAATCTAAAATTCCTTTAAATGTAATTTTATTTAACAATATAAGAGATGTGCAAAATCTTCTAATAATCTCATCATCGTTAAAATCATTTTGCAAAGTGTTATACAAATTTGCTTCGAATACATTTCTAGTACAAAAATTGCACGAAATTCATCCAGTATATAATATTTATATCATGTTCAACATATATGAGATTTAAATGATCCCTTTTTACTTTTATTCGCCTTTCACTGAAGCATCCGCATATGTAAATTTGGTCGAAGAATCGCAGCAGTTTTTAATGGAACTTACCGGAATTTTCTGTTATCCGCAGATAAATTTTTCGCGATCCCGCGGATCAAGTATTAAGATGATGCGAGGCACGAGATGTCGTAATTCCCGAAAAATCGCTTCCGCAGGATCGCTCGCGATTTGCTTACCCAAGTTGGAATCGCGGCGGAGCTTTAATTTTAGTATCGTTCGACGACATAAATTCGAGGATAGGGAAGTTTCCGCGAGGAGGTTGCGTTTCGTGCAAGAAATATCGAATCACTGATCGGAGCACCCATCGATATTATCCAGCTGATGGATCGAAATTATATTATAATCCCCGAGCCGTGTGATGGATATTCTGATTGGGTCGGTAAATCGCTTTACTAATAGCCCGCAGTTTTCAAAGTGGTTCACGACCTCATCCTTCGTTCCACGCTGTGCATCCTGCAACTTTTTCAATGCTCAATCTATCGGTTAAAAAAAAAAATCGTTTGAGTTATAATCAGTGTAATATGACTTGCATTCAAATTAATTATTAGACTGCGGACTTCTTTTTACAAATTTATTCGCAACTTGGAAAGTCCGCAACATAAATTCGTTCGGTTAACCGCATATCACGTGGGAAATTCCTAAGTTCTCGCATAACTATGGCTGTATCTCACGTACAATAAACCTGACTACTTAAGAGCATAGAAGAAAGCCAGCGGATGTAAATACTTTTTGTTAACAAAGTGCTAAGCGGCCTATAATAAATTTAAACGCAATGTTCCATTCCGAAACTTACGTCATTTTGAATTATTTCATCTCGAACATCATCATACATTGTATGGCTACATTAGTCTTTACAACAGAATGCTTATTCTCGCCAACACCGCTCATGTCTCATCCAATCTATTTAACTGCTCATCTGCTTCGCTTAAGATATCATTACGTAATGTAATGTTGCTGTCGGTCTCTAAATACTTTATTTTCTCTACTTCTCCTTTGTAATTGCTCATTCACTAATGGGCGTATACCCATAAACACATAAATAAATTTCCCATAAATACATAAAAATCCACAGTCTAATAATCAATTATAATTTTCGTCCTCAAAGAGAAGTAATAAAATTCCGACTATAGATAGTTAATCCTTTATGGATAATGATAACCTTCATCAATCTTAAAATAATATGTAGTACATAGGTACAAATATTTGAATACTTGAAGTAACTAATTGTACCGTAATATTTACGTACGAATGATTCCAGAAATTATATTGCGTTATAGAATAAATGTACGTATGCTTTTAACAAATGCCAGTCCAATTCTTAAAGACGTATATATACGTCCATGCTAGTGAAAGGGTAAAAATTGTATTCCTCGAGCTCAGGAAGGTAAAACGCGCTCTAATCAAAACAATCCGGTAATTGGATCAATTTCTAATATTTATTCTACCTTTGGACAGAGGAACGACAGGGATATGGCTCGTTTTACCCCATTAGGAGGCGTCTTTCCCCGCGAAAGTTTCTGCGGGCGTGTGTTCGCGAACAAACGGCCGGCGACGAAGATTCTTTTGCGATGCCCTCGAACACGAAAACGTTCTGGTCGCGCATTAAATGAATAATCTCGATCCACGAGCGGGCAATTCTCTCCTATCCTTTTTATCCCGGCCAAAGTGACTCTTCGGGGGATGTTTCAGTGAACGAACGATTCGAGTGGCTACGACCATGAAAGTGGTCTAGGTTTCCCTTGCCAAAAAAAAAAAGAAAGATCGAAAAGGGCAGGAAAGAGAAAGAAAAAATAGAAGAAGGAGGAGGGAAAAAAGAGGTAGAAGAGAAAAAAATGATTGTCCGTCTGGAGAGTTTCCGAGCATTTTCGCAAACGAGCGCTCGCGGCCTTTTCTCCGCCTATAACGAGCGGCGAGCAGCATCGCTGGTTATTTGCTCGGTTAAAACACAGCCCATTTCGCCGTTTCTGCTTCTGGACCCGGAAGTGGTCCGCGTGCGATGATTTATATCGCCCAGCGTTATATTGAGCCGCTGCCAGCGGCACGCGACCAACGAAATTTCCTAAATTGTTTTCCCTCTGCTTGACCGATCCTTCTCTTGCAAATCCTTGCGAATCCTACGCCAATTCGACACGTGGAAATTCTATTCCGTTTGAGACACGTTTTGGAATTATACCAGCGCCTTTTAACCCTTTGATTGTGTAATATACGCCCCATAGATTTTGTATAATAGAACATATGTAGAGTAATTTCCTAACTTATTATTTCATAAGAATATTTGAAGGATCAGTTACGTGTATTTTTCTTACTTCTGGCATTCAGTTAGAACTTATGTCAATTCTAGTGATATTAAAAAGGTGGTCACCATTTGTAAGTTAATATTTAGGCTATAGACAATAGTATAATTAGATGGTCTAAAGCAGTGTTTTACAACCTTTTTTGTGCCATGCCCCACCTAAGCCTTTCTAAAATTCTTATGCCCCCTATGTAACATAAACATAATTTTTAATTTTCAAAAATTGAATTGTTCACCGAAGAAACTTAAAGGATAGGTTTTAAGAAGAAATCACTAGGAAATTGTTGAGGAAACACACGTCTATTATCTATAATCTAACGTTTATCCAACCTGAATAGCGACTGAGAGTCGCCGTACGGTTAACTTAAACTCTGGACGAGTCCATTTTCAAATTGCCTTCCTTATCAATCAAATTGCCTCCCTGTGGGGCATGGGCTCCATGTTGGGGAAACACTGGTCTAAAGAGAAACGGTACTTTTATAGATCGCTATGGCAAATTCAAGTTGATAAGTTTAGTTGCTGGAGAATTATTAACAAGACCAGAGAAATAGGAGGTCATTTAACATCCTATTCTGCAAGGTGGGAGCTTGTAACTCAATTAAAGCTATTTTCATAGATTTTTGATCGAAGAGTTTTCTAAGACAACGGGTGTTCTGAGTTCTTCTCGTTTTTAATTCTTATGTTCGCCAAATGGTGTAGTGATTCCAAATCTTATGTAGTGTAATTCCTTTTAACGGCAATCTGATCATATCGAGATGAAGAATCTTTCGAGGAATCTTCTCCTCGGGTTTCAAGAAGGAGTTCTGCCTCTCGTGGTGCACGTTTCATCAGCACTTTGCGGATATCTTACGTAACTTAATATAATTACACAGATGAAGAAAGCTCGGCCCCTCGCCTGCAATCGGTTACCTGAGAAAGAAACGACATTTACAGATACTTTCTCGTGTAATCGTCCTTCCTCCACGCCTTCTATATCTTTGAATCTCGCCGTGAAACGGCGCACAGCTACGCGGATAATAAAGCGTTTACACGGTACCGTTTTGTGAATCATTTGTGATTCTTCATAGCGTGCAACAATAACAAAGAAAATAAACAACGCAACAATGTTAAGCATTCGAGAATTTAACAAAAGACGACACACATCTCATTTAATGGTACAATGTGGTCTGAAAATGTTAAGAAATATATTATGTTTATTTACATTTTGCACACTAATCGTAAATTTTGGCTATCAGTCTGATATGATAGGATTAATATGAGAATAGTATAATTATATATTATATATATTTGGATACGATTAACGCTTTGCCCTACGATTATTTTATTATCTATGTATACTAGAGTTAGCTGATCACTGCTTTGTTATCACATTACATACATATCATTTAAATATTATTGATGATATTTATTCAATAACCTCCAATCTTACAACACAATACCGAAATTATGCTTCAAATTTGATTTTATCTTTGATACAGGTGTTTTTGATGAATCTGTGCCATAATTCGTAACATGAGTGTGAGTTGCCATTGTAGGTAGAGTTAAAAAACGCGTCGCGTCGTCTAAACAAGTTGCAAAGTAAATATGGAATGGAACGAAGTTGGTCGATCTCGAACAGCAAGAAAGTTCAATAAATGCTGCTCAAACTATTCTCCCGACCTCGACAAATGACACGAGAACTCGCTGTCACGCGTCATCTCGAGATCCCTGCAATTTCACACGCGAAATGTAATCTTCCGCGAGCCCTATTCCCTGTCGATCAGCTTTTTCGCTCCAGACTTTCCTCGGCCAGAGAATTTCCATGTAGCGATTCGCGATCGTTTCGTTCACGTCCCCAACGCACAGGCGATCAAATCGGTGCAATATGGAGGAAATAATTTAGCGAATTTATGTGAAATCGCGTCGCCTTCACCGCAATCGCTTGGAAGCTTCTTTGATTACAGCAGAGTAGCTTTCAAGGAATTTTTCTTAGGCACGTGCAATAAATAGATTTAGGAAAAACTTAAGTTTGCATTTTGATACCCTTTAGAGTGTTCATAATTGCTATGGCAATAATAAACATACTGTACAATATTTTAATATTTCGTATCCGATAATATAATAGTAATAGACAATAATATTAAAGTGATAGATTTTGCTAACACGTGCAACTACTGAAACATTCGTATGCCAAGGGTTTAAAGATGAAGGCTTCGAATTAATTGGTACGCCTAATATAATATACTACAACTTACGAAATTATGTCATAGCAGCGCGAAGTTGCAGAGGGTTAAAAAAGGGACTCGCTACTTGCGGCATAATTTTACTACAATTGACTGGCCCGATTAAATTATCGCAACCACGGAGCTTGGCCACGAAGAGCGAATAATGGCGGACAGAGAAGTGGCCATGGTAACCGCGGACCAGCAGTTTCCGTGGCGAACAATATCGTAAATACCCCATTAAGGCGGCATCCGTGCTCTCAGGGAATCCATTTGTTTTATGCTCGTCGATGCTTTCGCGGCGAAGATTACAGCATCGTTTACCGATAACGGCGACTATTCCTTCGATTGGATCCTGATATACACACGGAGATGGCAGAGTGTTTGTCGCGATGCAAAGACACAGGTTAGGGATTTTAATGGTAGGAAGGCGGCAATGACCGAAAGAGAGCGTACACCGTTTTATGGGAAGGAAAAAGGGAGCTTTGGAAGCTCTGCATAACCAAAACCGTGAGACCGTGCCGCCGAGCACTCTTTATTCGTCGAGTACCGTTTATCTCAACATTTACCCGGGCTACTTTACTCTTGTTTACGGCGGCAGCGTTTTCGTAGAAATTGTTATAGCGACGTGGAATGTGTTTATAGATTATAAAGTCATACACGTGTGTACTTATCTTTTTGGATATTTAGTAAAGTTTCATTTAAGGACGTTCAAGTGTACTTATGTACACGGTGAGAGTCAAAAGTCGGTGTGTACTTTAGACAAATGAAATTGAGTGAAATTATGGGATAATTGGAATACGATTATAATATTATTTGTAACTAATAAATTAGTATTGTAGCGATCGAAATTAATGAGACAACCCCTAGAAATTAATCTGTATCTTTCCTTAAGTTAAATTATTAACATACCAGCTTGTTCATATATTCTCACTCTTTTGAAAAACTGTTATCTTCAAATTTAAAGTGACATAAAAGTTTTTTAAAAACGAATGACTCTACGGATTTCAATATTTTTTACGATTCGTTTTATATAGCATTTCTAGAGAAAAGTCTCCCCTTTACAGTCACACCCTAAAAATCGATGTACGATTTTTTGTTGTCAAGTTATGGCACTTTAAATGAAAAGTGAGTTGCAAACATTGGAATACTAAGTCATAAACTTTGCTCACGAGTGTATAATTATAATATTACTAATAGGAAATGCATTGTGGTATAATTGCGGTACAATTTACAGCAAATAAATTATAACATAATCTTCCAATAATCCATCAATCGAAATTTCGATAGTGGTTCTGTTAATAATTGAAATAACTAATTGCAAGCATAACATGTCGTATCAAAATCCCAATTACAGTAGTTAATCATTCGTTGTACTATACGGAAGCATTGCTATTGAATGCAAAGTAAAATTCATGAATGAATATGATTGAAATGACCATGTTAATAACGTACAATATCTTTTCTGTTTCAGGTACTCTGCCTTCAGGTGAGTCTTCCGCCTGTCTTTATCCTTTGAGCACACGTAATTGCGACGACTTGTTATCCTAACGTGAGTACGAATCGTTTGAACGTTGCCCTAGCATGTAGGATCCTACTAGATACGAGTAATTCCTTTGTTATGCAACTCGGATCTTTGCTTTGCAAAATATGTCGCGTTTACCTTTGATAAAGAAAATCCCTGTTCTATGCGGTACCTTTTACGATACAACTTTTATAGCAAATTAATCCTCTACTGCTATCGTTGGATCTCAGATCTACCTTCTGCGTTTGCTTTTTAATTTTCTTTATAATTAACCGTGACAGTAAAGTACTTGAAATGATCATTTGTTCTCTATGCGTATCTCGTAGAATTGATTTACGATTAAGAAGCTTTCTAGAAAAGCTCGTAATATTCGTATGAACTCTTTCACAATACCCAGTCATTGACACTTTCTATAAATTGAAGTATAATTTAAGGGCCTTTGATTTTTCTATGACTATTCAATTCTATTTTATGATTCTAATTATAAATTAAGGTTCTTTACGTCTTCTATGACTATTCTATTCTATTAATATGATTTTGATTATAAATTAAGGCTCTTTAAATTTTGTATGACTATTCTATTCTACTGTATATGCTCGTCACCCTATTACATATTTAAGGCTCGAAAACTAAGGCTAGTAGTTATTTTTAGCATTCGATATAGCTTGCAATACACTTAAGACCATTAGTATACTCAGAATGAAAGTACAAGATAGGTTTGGTGTTGCCTGATAAATAGTTTTTCGGAAGGTCGAAGTTCTTTAGGGTTTAAGAGATTTCTTTGTCGATAAGTGGTGAGATTTCCCATTAATTCCTCTCAAAGATAGATCCGAAATATCTATAGAATTCAGTTAAGATGAAGATCAGTAGCGTTAGAGAGGAGACTTCCCTAGTCGCGCCGATAGGAGGACAATAAATAACCCTTTGCGAGGCCAGATATTATCTGGAGTTCCGCAAATTCCTGTATCCTCCTCTCGTACTCCCAGGCATCTGTGCAACTTCCCTCAACCACTCTGCCAAACAGGCAAAATGAAGCCTCCTGGCGTCAGCGTTTTCGCCTGACCCACATGACTCTCCCCTTTGCCCCTATGTCCAAACGTTGTTCGTGTTTTTCGAATTAGGACAATTACCAGTAGAGGATTCGCGAAACAGTCCTCCAACTTCCATCGCGGCGGAGGACACTCGAAAACTGGCGGGACCGCTTCATAATTTCTTGATGACTTCCGGTTAGCATCGAGTTCGCAATAACAGCCGAAAGTTGTCGCGTTTAGGTTCGCATTAATTTTGAATAATTTCGCCAACTTCTTATCTAGACGACATTGTACATGGTGCGTGGCCAGACGACGCCGGAAACAGAACAAGAAACCGGGCATGGCTGGCTTTCCGGTTCCGTGAAATTAATGCCACCGGCGCGAACAAATTTCACAGTTTCATGACGAATCTCTCTTGCCTGTTGTGTAGTAATTAAGATATCCTACTTGCGTTGCTTTAAAGGAACGCCAGACTGTTTGTTAGGAAGACTGGTGCAGACGCAATTGGGTAGATATTTCAATAACTGTCGCTGTTCCTATAGCAGACATTTTAATCACTTTATTTAGTAGCAAAGTAATGGAGGAAGAATCGTAAATAAACGAGTTTTGATATTAAATTTGGACCTCGGTTTACGTAACGAGTGGCCCAATGCATTAAAATGCAAAATATATTGAAATGGCAAATTATATTAATTAATCTTTTGCATTCGAAAGGTGTCTCTCAGTCACCAAAATTGTTATTTGTCTCCATGTTTCATACACCTATTGTAAAATAATTTTATCTTCCATTGCTATTTATAAGTTCCGTTTTTTTACCTATAACCGGTCGCGTTTCGTAATTTTGTATGAAATTGGATATTTTCCAGCGGAAAGTGTTAAAATATCGAAACTTATTCAACGTCGCTATCTACAATGGCTACGCAAAGTATCGACGCACTGCATTTAGACACTACTTAATTATTTTCAACTATACCAAATTTTCAAGCATTTAACAGCTGTGATCACATAAAGGTTCCGTTAAAAAATAGAAAATTAATATAGACGTACCTAATTAAATACTATTTCAATATAAACATGCAGCAATGCGCCAACACTTTTAGCAACCGCTGCAATAGAGAAAACTAGAAACTCCGATCTTCTCTTATCTCAGTGCTCTACGGTTGAAATTAAAGATTCGTAGAGTAGTTCATAACGAACGACTTTAGAACGATCGATTGCCATACCAAAGTCTTAAGAGCAGCTCGTTGCCGTTGCACGGTTCGCGATCGCGCCATTACGAGCATGTGAATTTGAGTCCAAAGAAAGGGAAACGAATCGGTAAAAGAAAGAAAGGAAAAAAAAAGGAAAAGGGAGTAGAAAGACTCGTCGATGGAGGAGGTTTCTGCGGTCGACGATGCATCGTTGCGAATGGCGAAGCCAACGAAGCGTCAAAGCCCGAGAGAACGGGTCGGATTCTCTCGCACGCGTCCGGTAAAGGCGTATTGAGAATACCGGCGACCGGCTCGGCTGTATTAGGACTCGAAAAGAGGAATTCTTCTAAAAGAAGAGTTCGCGATAAATCTGGCCTGGAGAGGCTTGCCTTGCTTCACGCATGACCGCCGTTTCGTTAGTTCCTTCTCGCCGTTTCTCCAACCATTGGTCCTTGCCGCATTGTTTATTCTTGTTCTTCGATTTTTAGATTGTTCGCGGTTAGACACAGGATGGATTTTGGCCCTGGATAATTCTTGTGGCTTGTCTGGTGTTAGATTCGTTGGCATGAACACAATGGGAGAGAGAGCCTCTTACCTTTGGTTCAAGGAGGCGCTGTGGAAATAAGGGGTAGAATAATTTAATTATAGTTAGCGATAGGACAACTTCAGAGACATACTTATGAATACCAATACGTATTAATTGCTGAATATCCTGATATGATACGATACGCGTATTGAAATAATTTGTAATTGGTGTTGGTTAAATATGCTTGATGACGTCTCATGCAGTATCGATCCGAAACAATTACATGGTATAATATTATTTTTATTACTATTATACGTATACTATTTTTAAATGAGTTAACAAAATCCTTTCATTAAAAATAGAAATAGGCACCTACAGTTTCCTCGAAAGATGACGTCAAGCATTACAGAATTACAGTAGTTGCACAGAAAATAGGATAAGCGTCTGATTTTGCTAAAAATAAATGCTAATTTGAATGAAAAACATGAATCATTCACTGGTGCATTTAATAACTTGGTAAACGGCGCATAGAACACGTTAACGTAGTAACATCGCTCCAAATGCAATTAAGACAAATAAATTATATTGTTTCTAAATGTCCACAAAGTGCTTAGGAGTTTTTAACTTTACTTAAAATTTAAAAAAACGCGTTGGTCTACAAATACTCATTCATATACGTATCTTGAAAAATGAAAAAAAAGTACGAAATAGGATATTTTAACATAGGACAAAATTGCTTCGCGAAACGGTAGAACAAATGTTCCACAAATATCAGCAGACATCTACTTATGCATGCTTTCATTTTCCATTATTGCAACAAATCGAATCGGCAATTTTAACAATTAAAACACCGAAGATATTAAATCATCTTGGTTGCATAACGATTATTGCGAAGCACTCGATGTCGCCCCGTTATGGGTAACAAAGCGTTGCGTATCGATCTGTTCTTTATTAATAACCTTGTCCACGCATAAATACGACCTCTTAGCGACGTTTAAAAATTAAGGTATTAAATTACCTCGGCTGTACGGCAAAAATTACACACGGGGAGTTCCGGTGTACCGTTCAAGCGTAACAAAACTGATTTGATATTTCCTTTATAAGCTATTCGCGTTGCAGAACCGTATTATTAGGGGACTTCCCCTTTAATATCGTTCCCGATACCTCTACCGTTCCGTGTTCTCCTTTCCCCGCATTGTTTCACAAGCGCCATATCCTCGAATCGTGTTTCTACGAACGATAGGGTCAAATGCAAATTCGGCAGTTTCTCTTTCCCCAGGCCTGGCCCACCAACAACCACCTTGGCGCCAGTTAATTCTCGCAAAAAGTCCTCCAAGGCTTTCGGCAGGCCTTCCACTATCCTTTACCGATCGAAATTGCAGGCCAAAATAAGAACATTTCGCCATCGATACGTTTTTTTAAATTTTAAAATCGTCGAATTGTAATTGAAGAGTTCGTAACATAAAATAATTCTTCTCAATCTATTTTTCCTTTTTTTCTTAAATGGAGAGTTTAACGTCGCATCAATAACTAGATTATTAGCGACGGTATCATTAAGTTATACTAATAAATATTATAGTTATAAATATTAGCTATAAATATAAATATTATAATTATATTATATTCAGTTGTAGGTGATACAATATAATATAATACAAAATAAAGGAGAATTTACACAGCGTGTACTGAAAATTCTGAGGCCCGAATTGTCTACAATTATTTGTCATAGAATCCAAAAAGAAATCTAACCAAGAGTAACCTATTACAATACTCCCAAATTGTAAATTCTTGCAATAAAATTTTACCACTTCTGACCTATTGAACAATTTCAGCGTTAAAGGGTTAATGCGTAAAATCGACGTACCTAAATCAGCATTAAAGGATTTTTTAAAATACAAGGCGAACAATGGCACGGTTCTTTGTGCGGTACGAAGTTATCGCCAGCAGTTCATCAAACACGCAATATAGCCTTTACGTTTATGGATTTCCTATGAAGGCTCGAAATTTCCCATTCGTTTCGAACTTCAGACTGTGTATTTAATTTGCTCTCCTTACACGTAGCAAATAAATCCTAGTAGAACGTACTAATCAAACTTGGAAAGACGCGTTTATTACTCTCCTCACCATTTATTAATTGAACGTGAGTCTACAACGCACCTGCCTCAACTCAATTTATACCTTTTACACAACGTTTATTCAACCGCTCTACACACCAAATCCCCTACTCAAAAATTCTTCCGAATTTATTTCCCCATTGTTCTCGAGGAGAAAGGAACGCGAATCGATACAGGACGCACAGTGCGTCGAGTATATAAGTGTTTGGAACGAAATTCATAACTCCTAAGGTACTCGATTTTCGACCTAAGGCCCGTAATATTTTCTTAACTCCTTGGCATTCTTCCAAAATTCGCATTTGCGGTGCAGTCGATTGAATTTTGTTTAAAATTCCGTATACGAAAAGTAAATAAATAAATTAATTAAATTCTATTGTTAAAAGTTGAGTTCACTTATATGAAATGATTAAAATACAGTAAAATATGTTTCTTCTGATTCCGCTGACGAAAATGCGGCTCCCTAAAATAAGATTCGCCTCGGCTAGTCAAAGAACAACCTCTCCGAAAATTTATCCGCCTTACGCCCACGTTACACGGTGGCCTTAATCTAATCAACCGCGGTCCATAGCGTCGATCCGATCGACGATCCTGCGCTCCATAACCAAGCCGATGGTCCACGATTTCAATCTAGTCGGCTGCGATATCCGTTGAAAAAAAGTGCTAAATCGAGCGTGGCTACGAAGGGATGGGATGGGGGACGGAAAATAGGTGGATGGGTATGAGTGGATGAAACGATAGCAAAGTCAACGGATCCGCTAGGAAAGTTGGCGAGGTAAGAGCTTTAAGGCTCCGAGATGTAGGTGAAGGACGACAAATAGAGAAATCGGACTGATATTCCAAAAAGATGACAGGACGGTAGTCAGAGGAAGTGGGCGGGATTGGAGATTTTGAACGGGATGGTTTGATACGGCGGAGATCAAGATTTTGACTGCTCTCTTTACTTACGAATCCGGTTTAGTGGAATTCTGTCAATGATTTCTTCTGCGGGCTATTTGCTCACCTTTTAGCTAAAATCTTCCATCTGCCAATTCCTTATTTTTCACATTTTAAGATATTTTCGACTCATCGGATCTATCCACTTTTAATCGAGCTAAAGATACCAGTGTGCTTCGGTTGCTTCTAGAAGTAGTCCAATTTGTTTATTTTAATACTTGAACGTAAGATAGGCTACCAATGAACCACGTTGAATTTTCTGTTCAGATACGTTTTATTTCTTTTTTAACCTTTTGTCTTCTTCTTAATAGTTATATTGTAAAGCAGGGGTGATTCAATATTTCTTTACGCGTAAATTAAATACAATTTCAATGTTGAATGACTATTGAACTTTAGATGACTGTTTTGCATTTACAGGCTAACTGAAGAACTCCTATTTTTAAATACTATTACGAAGTATACTAAATGTTCACTTTATTCTTATGCCGACGATGAGTTCGAGCTCTTTATACGTGCAAGATGCCTAAGAAGAATCTTTATACTGTTCTTCGACAGGAATTCCAGGAATATCTCATGCATACTTACGAGCTATCGATCTCCCCAGCAATAAACCGGACCTCGAGTCTATATCCAAAATCCGTCGCTATGACAAACCACCTTCCACCTTTAAAAATTAACCCGTAACTTCAAAAATGAAATTTATCAATGTTTCAGATTAACACATGTTTGGAGAAAATAAAAATATTTCATTCAGTGTTGTATAATATTAAGTTGAACTCATTGCACTATAATAACGAGTCACACTCGTTCTATGAATTCTGGTGCAGATTTCACAAAGATGGATACTATTGACGATGAAATTTAATTTGAACTCTAATTTTTTTAGCTTTGTATTACAATTTGTCAGTATGACAAACCACCTTTCCCCCTTAACACTAGAACTACCGACGTTTAAAGTATACTTATTTGTATCAAAGAAATAGACGTGATAGATATTTGCAAAGCGCATGTGATTGAAGCACAATAAATCTTCATTAATATTGTATATAGAAAATCACGGAGTATTCTAAAAACTGCACCGTTACAAGTTTATATCATTTTTATGGCAAATTTGTAACCGGCCATTTTGACTGGTTTGGTAGTTCTAGTGTTAGAAATTAACCCGCGACCACAATCTGAGAAGCAGTTCAATCTTGAGCCAACAATAAGAAACAGGCGCGCGGGAAAATAAATGCGAGCGAAACAAACAGAGCCATACCTAGACCCTTCAATAAAAGGTATCTAAATTCGATCGAAGTAAGTTCGGGACAAGCCGAAGCATTTACATATATTCAGGCATCGGGAACACGGGAGAGGAAAACAGAAAACACCGTTGCAAACCGCGAAATTCCAGCGGTGGCATCGGCCTCGAGAAATTCTTCCGAATCCACTCAGATTGGGTGGTCCGATCGTAAAGCGGCGAGACAGGGGTTGAGAACTAATACACTTTTGCCTCTCCCCTATCCAACTTTTGTATTTCTCGTAGTGGAGAGAAGGTTGTGAGACAAGCTTCTAAAGATAACGAGATAACCCCTTTTCAGGGTGGCATTCAAACGCCCTCATTTCCAAAAGCCGAGGCACTACTTATTCTCCCTATATTCCGGTCGGATCCAAACTTTTCTGCGTCGCGAAACTCGATTGTCCTTGTTCTTTACGTTGCTCGTCGTTTAGGTTCTCCTCTTTCGCGCACTTGCACCGTGGAAACGTGTACAAGATGGTCCATTGCCGTTTCTCACTTTAGCCGCAATTTTCCGTTTCATCGTTCCGGTATAGGCGCTCGCGAATGGCGAACTTCCGCCCAAAAATGTTGGGAATCTTTCCACAGGCAAGTCGATCTTGGCATGTGGATATCTTGGAATGGAAAGTGCACGTGAAAACACGTGAATGGTCGGTCGACATTCCTGTGTGTAGTGTTAGAATAAAATGGTTAAAATACAAGGACGTCTCGTTAAGTAATTCGTATTTTTTGGATGGTGATTCTTAGTGCAAAATATTAATAATACGTGGGAATTCGAAGCATTGGGAAACTTCAGTTATGGGAATTCAGAGTATTGGGAATCCTATGCTTTGGAAATGTAAAGTATTTTTTATGGCAATTCTAAGCTTTGAGAATTCAAAGCATTGGAATTTCTAAGCTTAGGGAATTCAAAGTATTGGAATTTCTAAGCTTTGGGAATTCAAAGCACTGAAATTTCTAAGTTTTGGGAATTCAAAGCATTGGAATTACTAAGCTCCGAGAATTCAAAGCATTGGGAATTCTAAGCTTTGGGTACTTGAAGCATTGAGGTTTCTAAGCTTTGAGAATTCAACGCATTGAGAATCCTAAGCTTTGGAAAATCAAAGGATTGGGATTACTAAGCTTAGGGTAGTCAAAGAATTGGAAACTCTAAGTTTTGAAAATTTAAACCATTGAGAATTGAAAGCTTTGCAAATCGAAAGCATTGGGAATTCAGTGCTTTAAAATTTTCGTCCTACAAAGATTTCCGAGTTGAAGGGGTTTAAGTTCTCGCGGTTCAATTGTATTATGAATTCAAGTTTCCTTTGTTTTATAGATGAGGAGAATACAGAAGAAGTTGTCATAGTATCGGTTATTTGAATCGAAGTATTATAATATGCAGTCTGCTTATTTCAATAATTATGTTATAATAACGTAGACGCAGAGACAATCGTGGTATTCTTCTCGCCACTAATTACCGGAGTAGCCCGCAGCGAAATCGAAGGCACAGATGGCGAAGGATAAATCAAGATTGCTATCTGTCTAATCACGACCAGTGCTTAGCCTGGTTTCCCTTTCGGGATTATTTGATAATCCATTACTGATTACACTGTCCCAGCAGAATACGCTACTGGATACGTTCCCCTGTCACTTATGTCATTTCTACTAATACTATATAACATCTTAGACAGCGTATATTTGCATTACATACCGCAATTAACATGAATCTTGCAATATTTCTATTCCAAAGTTAATTTAATCTCAATTCAAGCGATACCTTTCTTTCATGTCATTCATTATTTATCAGCTTCTTCAGTCATTTTTATATTTCCGTTCACAAATTTCGTATAATAAAAATATAACAGGAGGTATTAAACGTGAAGTGTGGGATATTTTGAGAGAATGGATTCCATATATTACCGCATCCTTATCATTGCTAAATACCATTACAAAACAGTCGATTCCTTTTGCTCGCGATGCGTCTTCAAACATGCGGTCTCCTCCATTATGTCATCCACATTTAGTATTTTGTTGTAACAGTACTATTCATATTATACTTATGCACATTTATTAATCCATTTATGTAAACCAAATGTATCTCATAAGATAAAATAAGATTTTCATGTGCCATAATGTCGATCGTAGTGCAAAGGGTTAATCAACATTCCATGCACTTCCGGTTCCTCGTCTTCTGAATTGCGATCGACGGCAGGCGCGATCGATAAACATCCGCGGCGGCGCGCAAACGCATAAAATTAAACGAACAGAAGAGGAATCAATCGTTTCGAACGTCCATGAAAATTGCATTCCCCTTTTTCCACAATTTCTTCGCCGCGTTTGTTTTTAGTTGCAGAGCGATTTGCATATGGCACGTGTCATATTGTGCGGGCAACTTTCGGATGTATAATCGCGGAGGATGCTCGAATGAGTTGTTCTCGGTTCGTCGACACACGAACGTTTTCGATTACACTCGATCTCGTTTTTGTGTTCGTTGCCTGTCACGAGAGAACGTTTTTTTTCCGAGAGAGAGAGAGAGAGAGAGTATATATAGCGGTGTTGACGTTGAATCGACGCGCAACAAAAAAAAAGTGCAGCCACCCTTTTAGAAATCTCCATGCTACAGACCCATGTGCCAATCTGATAAAAAAAACACACATGTACGCAGAGAGACGTTGAAGAGTGAAACTGAAAATTCAGTTATGGATCCTTTGAGGCACGATTTAATTCAAACGGAGATAGTTTTTGATTCCCTGCGATGGGCTATCGACGGTACAATTATCGTAAACTCTGTCAGTGGTGTGTTGAACGTATCATTGATAGCAGTTTTAAAAGAATTCGATTAGCGATAATATTATAGTAGTCGACGAACGAAGACTATTAGGTTGGCCAAAATGTTTTGTCGTAGTTTAACCACTTGCGATGCCAAATTTTTTAAGAACGCCATACTACATCGAAATGATAATTTTCAAGAAATTAATTGAATAGTAAGACCTTTATTTTATAACTAAAATAATTACGCCTTTTTACTTACTAAAGTATTAATGACGTCTGAATTTGCAACAACGTGCCAATAGTATGTCTTTAATTTGTAACAAAGTTTACAAAATGTGTCTAGAATACGCGAATCCTTGTTTTTGGAAGCCTAATACACTTCATCCCTTAACCTGTCTTTAGGGAAAGATACAATAGCATTTCTATGGTATCCTGTGCGTCTCACGTTCTCTGCAACTAAATGTATCGACCGTAAGGATCTAATTTGCATGTATTTCTATCAACATACACATCTCCCAATCTTATCCTAGCCAATCAGAGAGACCAACAAAGGAACAAACCACTCCTTTAATATTTATTATTATTTATCGTACATAATCCTTGCCTCGAGACTTAAGACGACTCCTTGACGTTTACTTTCTAAATTTACGTTTAACAGTCTCACTTAGTGGTAAAGATCAAATTGTTTCTCGTCTTACATCTATATTTACATTCATATCTATACCTGTCTATATTTATGAACTAGTTTAACATTCTCTCCTTTCGTGCATTCGTGCCTTCAACTAACCTTCGAATCACCCCTTTAATATAATAAGTACATAGATGATTGAATTTTTGAAAGCGACCATGTTTAGTCTCTCCCTCTATCCGTGCCCATAACATTAACATCGTCACTCCCCCGTAGTAAGATTCCCATAAAATCCGGCAGCGATATTCCGGCGCACGTAGAAGGCATCCATTAAGCCGCGTTGTTAACCTTGGTCTTCTCGAATAGGAATTCTTCGGCCTTTGTCGAGGGTAAAAGGGGCCGCGAATCGCGGGCAGGAAATTGGACCCGTGCGAATTCAATCGCAGGAGGGCAAAGGGGGGAATCGAGCGAACCCAGGAGCGGCTTTTCATTCGCCTCGTAGACTAGACGGCTTGTCGGACGTCTCGTAGGGGAAATTCGAGTAGCGTACGGGCTTCTACAGCTGCAGGTGCAACAATATGCCCCCATACGTAAATCGTAGCGATGGGGATGAAATCGAAGCTAAACAGGGCGAATTTAACCCATTTTTTCCCCCATATGAAAACTAAATTCCGTACCTGTTTTGTAATACGATATAGCAGCAATTTCGATACATTTCTGTGACTGTTGTGAGAAGTTAGTTCCTTGTCTTACGATTACTTTATTCACTACGTATGCTAGTATTAGGTCATGACTGATCTCATATTACGTCACGTGTAAATCATTGGAGTATTGTAGGAAATATTTGTGTAACAATCTCCGATCTTGTAACAGAATGGCAAAATTAGGGTTGAAGTTAAATTTCACCGTCAATATTCAAGACTGTATGTTTTTATTCGATCTGTCATTATTTTATACCATTAATTTTTGCTAATTTAAGAATAGTGTGAGTACAAATATTCGCATGCCCTGTTCAATAAATTAAAGTATAATAGATACAAATGAAAAGGAAAATAACACTGTACCATAAAAAAATTATACGTATACTTTTAGCAAACGATTGCCTAATTTTCGAGGACGTACTCAAACGTTCATGGTAGCGAAAGGGTTAAATAACTCCATTACGGCTTCCTGAAACTGAAGACTGAAACCATAGATAAAGAACAGCTTTTATTAATACGAGAATGGGATAAATATAAATATTTAGATGCCGTATATTGTCAATTGTGATTCCAATTTTATTGTACAAATGGAGCTAGATGCAATAATGTGCTTTAGAGAAACAATACGTATGCTCTTAACAAATGATTGTCCAATTTTTGAAAGCGTACATATACGTCCTTGGTAGCGAAAGGGTTAAAGATGCAGTCGAATAGGTATTCTCTTCATAGCCGTCTAAAATTAACACGGAGCTGCGTGAACTCGATGTGTTAGCTCATCTCGCGAGATTTACCTGACGGTTCGTCGTCTCTTCCTTTTGTTTCCCGTGTCGATTCATTGGGGATCGAAGAGTCGTTCAAAGGTCTCCACGGTGGCGGCTGGCAATGTTTTAAGACGAACTCGACGTAATCGAGCAGGCTGGAGCGAACGGAGCGAAACGACGTTGCGCTTTCGCTCGATTGCTCGAAAATCGACGCTCCCTTCTATACCCCTTGAACTCCGATGAAGTTTCCACCGTGGGGTAATCGATCGACGCCAATTTTCCCGGCGATTCGATATTCCGTTCAGTTGGTGGAACACCGCGCCACGCGCATTTCGTTGATTAAAGACGGAAACGCAGTGGCACGAGACTGCGATATCGAATCTTCGCCATCGTAGTGGTGAAATAGGTGTTGCTATTCAAGTAAGCCTTAGTTTACGCCTCGAAGCTTCTAGTATTCCGCGATAAATTTGTTAAGACGAATTTGTATGCGCGTAAGAACGTTAGATTAGCGTGTACGAAGTTACCGATCGCGAATGTCGCATGAATTCTTTTGTTTGCGATGCGAATACAATAAATAAGTAACTAAATAGTTAAAATTAATCGAAGAGTTTATATAAAAAAACAATCCTTGTCAAGCTATAAAATTTTAGATACGTGGTCTGTAACTTCACGATTTAACCCTCTATAATATTTAACTTAAAAGCTGCATGGCCATGTATTCAAGTTTGTTGAATTTCATTTTATTTGCATATCACTGTACTACTGCGTTTAATTTCTGTACAAGGGATCACAAGTGGATTCCGTATCTTTACATATTTACATTTTTGACTGCTTACTAATACCCGATAGTAGCTTAATCTACCCTATCACTCTATTATATAAAATACAATAAACTATACGATATAAAAATGTAAAATATATATAACCTATACCATGACATGAACCATACATTATAAGAAGTATATATATATATAATGTATATAATATAATATATATATTAGTAATTAATATAATATAATATTAATTAATATAGCGTTAATATAATGCCCACTGTTTTGAAATATCCGGCTTCAATTTCGCACGCATCAATCTAATACGAAAGATAACAAGATTCCACTGTTGTTTCGGTTGGAATTTCTTCAAAGCAAATAGATTATCAGAGCAGCCGTTTATGAGCGTTAATGTAACGATCGCGGTGGCCCGCGTACATTGGAGAAAAAAAATGTCAAAGGACAAAGAGGAAGAGTAGGAGGGAGGGCAGTAGTAGAAAAAAAATCGGGTCAGTCGGCGCTTTTTACGAGAGAACGATCTATCGCAAAGCACACGGTTGCCCCGCGCACAACAAATGTCATAGCAACGATACTCGCGGTTTTTACGAGGAGCCGGCCATTGTTTCGCTGGATTTACACGAAATCGATAAAAATATGGAACATCTAGCGTTGAAGTTGAGTAGACGCGCGCCAGAAACCGAAAGCATTGGCCTTACTATTTCAGTATCTTGAATGATGCGATCCACTGAATGATGACCAAACCTTATCTTAAGCTACAATGTTACAGCGGATGCGTTTTCTCACATCAGAAGCGAATAAACTTTTCTTGTTTTAGATCTCCATGCTCTTGTTCACAATCTGTCTAGATGTCAATGAGTAAATATGTATATATAGAATAACATGCAGCTTATTCCACTAGTGTAAAGGGGCACTAATTCAATTTCATAACTACGTGTACATGTATGTGTATACAATGATCGCAAGATGATATGTGTAAAGTGTCTTCTTCTTTGTTAGTCGCCTCGGAATTAGTTTGTAACATGACGACGTCGTTAGATTGGAGTAGTTACCTACCCGTTCTTCGTGTTTCCTGGTAAAGCAAGTTATTTCATCTTGAACTGTAACCATTTTCCGATCCTTACCAATATCCTCGTTCTTAACGTAGCAGGGAGAGTTTATGATTTGTCTCAGACAAACTAGAATCAAATAAATGAATTCTTACGGAAGTGGTTACACTGCACGCATCCTGTTATTCAAATGCTTCGTGAATTCGTCAGCAATTGGATATTTAGCTCTTCAAACGGATGATGAAAGTATCCAATTCTTGTTCTTGATAGAAACAGAATTTTATTTTCTATGTGCTTCTTTCTTTTACTTGATAATGAACTTTCTAAGAGATATAAATTATCGACGCTATCAATGTTGAATGTTACAACAGATTAACATTGGGATCTGTTTATAACTGCATACACATATAATTGCCTTCGTCGGAAAACGTGTCCACTGTAACATAGTCTAATGTAAACGCAGCTTAAGGAGCAGATTATCAATGCAAAGCTGTGCATATAGGCGCCATAATTATTGGTCGCGCGTGTAACGAGAACCAAAGGAACTATAATCGCGCAAGGTTTCACTCTTAAACACCTGCACCTCCTGTATTTGGGATCCATTAGTTTGATTATGCTTGGGAATACAAAGATCGTGGACTAGACTGCGGATCTATACGCAAATTCATTTTGCTGTCAACAGAAGTAAAGAAATGGAAATTAAATACGGATCGCTTTCACTTGTTAAACATTATAACATACATATTATATTGTATTTTACTTTGGATATTTTACACAGTTGCAATTAACGTGTATATTGCACTTCTTTGTCGACCTGAATTTGCTATAAATGCATAACGATCCGTAGTGTATTGAGAACATTTATAAATTTCATGTTTAATATTGCATAAGTAGCATTCGAGTAGTGCAATATCGATAATGGTCTCCAAGATCAGAGTAATCCTTCTTATCCTCTTTGGGCTCCTTTTATACCAATCATCCCCACTAATAATGTTCTTGAGTTATGGATTATTATTTTTGGAATCTTGTTCATTTTAATCCCTTGTCACACCCTATAGATACACAATAATTACACAATAATTCAATAAAAATTAGCCGTTATATTTTTCTCGGAAATTTGTTGTTCTTATACGCTACCTTAATATCAATTACTTTTATCGGACCTCATAAAAAAAGTCGTGGCCTAATATTTTTGCATGCTGGATGAAAGAGACAAAGAAAAAATGCAGGTCAATGGACACTCGTGGAAACTGAGTCACTCATTAAAACACTCATTAAAATGTAAATTTGTAGTAATAATTTGATGTTCTTACTCATAGAAATGTAATTTCTCTACCACAAATTCAGTTTTTAACCATTCTTTGGACTTCCAAATTTATTCACAATTTTCCTTTCCCATTTCATTGTATCACCCTATTAATATAGTTAAGTGCAAACTAAATACGTTGCAGTATTAAAAAAATTGCTGAGACTACGTAGAATTAACCAAATTTTCCAATAACCATATCAACCCCTTTTGAAACTTGCTGAATTTGAATTTGTTTACCCCCGTAATCCAAAAAGAAGGGTTAATTATTAATTGTCAGCTCTGCCAAAAAATTCTTCCAAGTGCAAAGAGTTAATATTCGTTCGAGTGGTCTAAAATCTAAGAGCTGAGTTTAAAGGGGAACAAATTGCAGGCGAAATGAATTGACAAACCATACGCGATTAAGTTATTATTACGTACGCGTAGCCCATCGAAATGGGTGTTCCATTTCATGCCTGGGAAGATTAATCCCTTCGACGGCGACGTGTTAAGTAGCATGCGAAGTAAATTCTCGACCGGTCGAATAACTCACGGCACGTGATAATTAATCGTTGGATGCGTGGACGAATTGGTGGCACGACAAGGGTGTTCCATAGCCGAGTAATTTTCGTTTAACGCAATAATTTGTTCTGCAATTTTCTTCGGCTCCAACGGTACATTTTCCAGAAACGCGACCGGCATAACTCTGCCAGCGAAATAACGACCACCGTATAAAATAACGACTAACCCCGTTAAACAGGGATCACGAACGCAAACGATATAGTGGCGGGGTTTTATACGCTGTCGGCAAACAAGTATGAGCAAATAATCCTTTTTCCGCGAAAACGTGAATCATGAAAGAAAATTTTATCTCTGTCCGATAATTGGATTAACCCTTTCATAACTAGGGTAGGATCACGTATATCCGATTGGAACGTTCAAAAATTCATCTCAATTTAGCAACTATTTATACAGGCAACGATTAATAAATTGGAGAAACGAACAAATAAATTCTTCAGAAGAAAAACGATTCGGTCACTTGAGAATTAACTTCATTGTATTGTGTTCTTTTTATTTTTTCAAATTTTTATATTACTCATTTTTCTTTGAAATGAGGCGAAACCTAGTTTCTATATTAGGGAAACTCTGATACAAAATTTCGCGAAGCCTCGACACTGTTCGAAAATGTTCGAAACTTTGAATTCTCGCTTTCTTTCTTTCGTTTGTGAGAAGTATGCATTTTGCCATTAATTAAACTCTTAACAAATCTATGTTAGAAAATCTAGGTATTGAATTAAAAGTAGTGAAACTAATTAATTAGTTAGTATTTTTACAAAATATTGGACCTAATTAAATAAAATTAATTTTTATGTTTTATCTTTCCTCGGGATAAAAAGTGAATTGAATCAGGACCGTCATGAATTGGTAAAGCTGTCTCGATTAAAATATTTTAGAAGACATAGCTTTATGGAATATATTAATGTTATACGTACAATGGTTCCTCGTTAAACGAAAACGTAGTCGTTGTTCGAAAGTTTGCACCGACAAATGGAAAAAGTCTACACGGTTTGAAATCCAGGATGAAATTTGAAATTTGGAAATTACGATCACGTTAGTGCAGATACAACTTTATTGGAATGGGAACAGTTGCTCGTCAGGGCAAAATAAACGCGCCTAATTGTCGCGTATTGAATATGTGGATCCAGTAAATTCTACCACAACCCCTCGAACGTATAAACACTAATTAGACCGGTTCGTCGATAAATTAAGGTAATTAAACGGTAATAACTATCGCGGCGATAACTGCCATTAGGTATGCATGGTTTGTCATCGAATCGCCGATATCTACGTACCTATAATCATTATCGGCTACAGTTATAGTGTCTTCGGTTGGCGCTTCGTATCTCGCGGACCTTGTGACAGCCACAAAATCAAATTGCTATAACCCGTGCTTCCATAAACTGCAACGAGAACGATCTTCCTAACTTTCCGCCTTCTATTGCCCCCTCGTTCCTTCGGGATTCCTTGGGAAAAACAATTTTCACGCCGGAACCATTCGATCCAATCGAAGCGACCAAAGACCGCCCCCTTTCTAATATGGCGTCTCTATGCTGTGGAATCTCGTTTCCAAACGATAACGATTATTTACTATGTTCCACCGACGCATCTACGCTTTCGATTAGAATTAATAGCTTGGAAGTGTGGCGAATTAAATTAAATTAGATTAAAATTAGAATTTCCACGAAAAGTTCCACGAATTTTTAATTTCTTATACATAAATGGTAAATATAGTAATACATTATTTTTGCATTATAGTGACGTAGAATTAGTTGAAGTTATATAAGATAGATAAAGTTATCGTGTTTTATATGCAACTGGTACGTGTTCGAATACTTTTGAACAGGGGTGTATGTATATAAAAAGATGAAATCACAATCGTAAGCAATAACAATAATGATAATAGTAATAATATAATAATGGTAACAATGATGACAGTAATAATAATAGATAAAATACGGATATTTATGCATTTAGGGGAAATTTAACTGCAGAAAGAAATACAGGATGCATGTAATATGCAAATACATACTATGCATATATAAAATACCGAAAGTGAAGCACAAGTTAGAATAACCAGAGAATGGAACAACCTCCAATTTGGATCCCATTTTTTCAGCGTCAATTTTAAAAGTGTGAATTTGCATAAAGATTCTTGGTCTAGTAACAATAATATGAAACTACAAAGTACTGAATAGAATAGAAAACACGTTTAGTATATTTTTGCATTCCACCTCTTGTTCAGCATTTAAATTTCCAATAAATGCTTGAAAATCCACCACTGGGCGTCGGCAAATTCAATAAAAATGAAATATAATCCGACTGAAATAGAATATATAATAAATTTTTGTAACCACCGTAGTAGCAAATGCGTTAATCCATTTCTCAAATTTCTCCGCAACTCTGCACGTGCCATGCATCATGCGCATCTCTAACTGTTAAAATAAAGAGACCGAAAGGGAGGAGAGCATGACGGCAATTCGTCAACGTTGACTAGCGAGCGGCGAAACGGGTAAAACTCACGTCCTCCGGCATTTACCTGATTGCTCGAATTGGCCGGTATTATACTCGCGGTGAATTCGGTATTACCCCGATACAGCGATGCTCGTTTGCCCGTAGCTACGTGGAGAACGTATCCCGTGCACACGCGTATCGATATTAGTTCGCCGATGGAAACGCGACGAGAATTTCGTATATTTCCGCTCGATTCCTTAAAAATTATATTCAGCCCAATTTGCCGGGATTGCCGTCTTCCTGGACGGTGCAGCAGATGGTGCAACGTGTGCACGTGTGTGTGTGTATATGTGTGTCGCGAGATTCGAATCGTTCTCCCCATTACTTCTACGGGCTCCACTCGATAAGGGAATCTCCGATCAACGAAACGGATGCCATCGTGCTCCGGGCTGTTCTACCTGCGAACGAATAAACGACGTCGCGTTAATTCCTCCAACAGGCTGGAATATTTCCACATTTTTAGGGTAAATTTGGCAGGATGAGGAATTCCAACTATCGGCACGAGTTTAACCCCTTCGCTACGGCACCTAAAAATTGAAAACGTTCTGAATTCATAGATCAGGGTTTATTAATATGGAAACGTTGCGAGTATAAATATCTGAATACTTAGGATAATAATAGTGCAATATATACGAACGATGATGAAAACGGTATTGATTGTAAGTTGTACAAAAGATATATGTACGTATCCTTTTAGTAAATGATGACTCATTCATGATTGCTTATGTAAGGCTGTCATATTTTTACCTGCCCACAACTAAACGATCTTTCGATTGAAATAATACGGTATGTAAAATACAATGAATACAGTGAGAGTCAAAAATAAGTGTACACCTCGCAAAAATGATATTGAATGAAGTTTTAGAGTAATTACAGTCTGATTATAATATTACTTGTAGCAAATAAATGAGTATTGTGTAATAACAGTATAATCATGGTATCACTTATAGAAAATACGTTATAATATAATTGTGGTACAATTTACAGGAAATAAATTATACTATAATTACAATGTAGTTTACAGTGAACAAATTATAGTACAAATTCATTTATGTGATGTGTATACTTACCTTTAAGTCTCACTGTATTTGTTCACCTCGTGACGATGATTATTGTAAACCCTTTTTAAGTGGGAAGAATAAATTGATACACAAATTGTATATCTATTAACTTGATCCAGTTTAACTTCATTTTTTATATAAAAGATTCAAAGCATGGTCTATATAAACTTTTGTATCGTGTTCATATTACTTACGAGTAGACTGCGGATTTTTATGCATTTATTAGATATTCAAAGGATCGTATTAAACTATAATTTAAACTAACATGGTATTATACTTTGGCCGTAAACTCTTGGCAGCCACTGCATACATCCGCTAGCACCAAAAAAATTGCTGTCACCTTAGAAAACACTTTCAACAATCAACTGCAACCCCCAAAGGGTTAAAACAAACCCTCTACCCTTTCCTATTGTCCGAATAACTAAAGTAAAACCCAGCTATCTCCGGTAAAAGTATATTGCCTGTTACAGCCGGAAATTGCTCAAAGTAGATTAAGCGTTTCATCCTGTTTTTGGTATCGACGTCTTCTTTGAATATCCCGAAGTTTACGACAGGATTACTGACGTTGAAAGAATGGAAAGCTATCCCCAACCATAGACCTTCTTATCCATCCATGCAGCCTTCCTTACTTTCTAAACGCATCCTCAAATATTTCTTTAACCCTTTGGTTACGGCAGACTTTGATTTACACTGTGCGCGATGTACGGCGATCGACGCTGTGAGTGACGAAATTTTTCATCAACATCCATTTCTTAAAAAGTATATAGAGGCCGTTGACACATCTTGAATCACAGCTCGTTTACATCTCATAGAAGCAAGGAGCTTTGCAGTGACTCTGATAAGATTTGCTGAGTGTCCATTAACGCTAACCATTGGTTTCGAAAAATGTGAAACGATCGCTTACAAGGCGCCAACCGTTTGTAGCAAGCAATGTGGGATAAGCGCCTACAGGTGCCAACAGTATTCAAAGAGTTAAAAAGTCACACCTTGTTCTACGCCTGCGAGTAATTCTGCAACCCAACAATATTGAATGGAAGTCGAGCGTCGTCGGTGCATGCCCGGTAATTCGTCCGTCCAATTAGCCGGAACGCGATCCGTCGAATTTATCATCGCGCGGTTGCGTGCCGCGACAGGTATCTGAGCAAATAATGGCCAATTACATCGGCGGAGGAACGGATCGGGCCGATATCCACGATGAATCACGGCCGAAGGTTTAAAGACGCATTTACAGAGGTAGCCGCTTACCGATCCTATGGATCCTTGCCGCGTCCACGTAGAATCGTATGCGAAGGCTTAAGGTTGCATTATCGCACGGCCAGATGCGCTGCTGATATATATGCAGCATGTATCCGGGACAGATCGTTGACGTCGATGCTCCTCGACGCACCCGCGCGGTTGATTAACGCGAGATCAAGCTTGTCGTCCGCAAGCTTCCATCTCGGATTAATATCAAATTCCCCCGACCGAATCGCGGTCACACGGGGAGCACAGCGGGGGCGGATCGATCGAAAGGGTTCGGCTCGATGTTCCGCGAACTCGCGCACATTTTAACACGTTGATCGCCACGGCGATTTTACTTTCTTCAGTAGGGTACATTATAATTATGCTTGTATCACATTTACTTTATTAACTTTTCTACGATACTACCGATACTTTAGATTACTGTAACGTGAAACGCAGTGAAATTTCTAGAAATGTGATTGTTTATTTGAATGAAAATAGTCGCCGAAACTTATTTTATTTTCTGGGCGCTTATTAAGTTTCAGAGTATGAAATTTGGATTAGTTTCGCTGATAAGCACTTGTGGTAATTATTGGGCAAATATTCATTAACTCTTAGCACTATCTGCACTTTATGCAGATTCATATATTTGGAAATGGAATCAAGAAAGTGGAACCTAATTGGAAGTTTGTTTCCTGATCTAACAATAAGTATAATAATACGCACTTTACTTTTGATATTTCATATATTTGTGCTTATTATGTGTACCCTGTATTTTGTTACCACAATTAAGTTTCCCATAAATGCATAAAAATCCGTAGTGTAATAATAATAATTAAATAGTATGGAATATTCGTATCGCTATTTAATTTTGGTTGCAGAATAATCTAACGTTTAGCAATCTGAGTCAAACACATTCGAATTTATATATTTTGTACCTTATTATACATTGTACATCGTACCATGTGCCAACGCAAAATAATCTCAAATAAGATTAAAATTGCATGAATAAAGAAAAGCATTATTGGGATTATCTTAACAATAGATCTTAATAATAAAATTCGAAATTTATTGTAAAGACCGCACATCATATACTCTATTGTAAAGTAATGGGTTATCCCGTTTATTGATCAAATTAAATTAAATTAAATAGAGATTATCCATTGCAAAGAAAATTCAACTTCAACTTCCCCAATTTCCACTTTTCGTTCTATCGAATAAAAAGCTCCATTCTCCGGCAACAATATTTCTATGAAGATGATCAAACGTGTCTATCGCACGGCTGTGCACGTCAACGGTTGCTATCAAAGTGTTGTACGATGTTGCGATGTTGCCATTAATGTCAGGAATTTCCGTGAAATTGGCTGCAGAAATTTAGTCTGCCAGGCAAGGAGAACGAGAAGAATTCGACAAGGAGGAAGACATCGGAAAAAGACAACAGGGAAGAATTTCATCGCATGTGTCTAACACGAAGCAAACGCCTGCTGCTGCCCGTTCGAGATATCATTTGAAGCGATGCCAGGCGATAATAAGATTTGCCGCGGTCGACGATTTCCCGCGATGACTTCTCGCGTTTTCATCGAGTTTAGAGCTGTTCCAGAGAGCTGTCGTGCAGCTTCGTGCGCGGCAACCATCGATAATACGGTTAAAAATAAAAGTTCCGTCAGAGAAGAGAACCGCGCGGCCTGAAAAATTGAAATGAATTCACGAAAATCGTCCTCCTGTACCGTAATCCTTTAACTACCTATTTTTAAAATCTATTTGGAGAATAATCCATGAGAATTCGAATGCGCACATATATATACATTTCGAGATAAAAGTACCAGAAATCCCCCAGCACTTCCGAAAGAGAAAATATAAAAATCGCGTCGGCACAAAGAGCAAATATTTTTCGTACAAATACTATTAATAAATGACGGCGCAGTCTTTTGTGTTGTAAAAAACATGGAACTTGGATCCGAAGGATTAAGTTTATAAAAAGATCCGTGATCCCTTAACTATCTATTCTTAAAATCTATTTGGAGAATAATCCAGGCGAATTCGCATGAAAACAAATTTATATTTCATGGTAAAAATACTGAAAATTTGCTGAATATCTTCGATACGAAACGCAAATATTCGGCAGACAAATACTATCTATTAATAAACGAGAGTGGATCTTTCTGTAAAAAAAATATTGGAGCCTGTATCCAAAAGATTATGTTTAAAGATCCATGATCCCTTAACACTTTCGCTGCGGCAGCTTAAAACAGAAATATATTTCCTATGCACAATTGCGAACAGTTTTCATTAATTCAGGAATAATATGAATGTACATATTTAGATACTTGGCATTATTGATTAAACTGTAAAATAATACGGATGATAATGCAAATATTATATTGCAAAAAAAAAGTATAGTCGCGTTTTAACCCTTCAATTGAGGATGACGAGTTAACTCGTCCTACAAGTAACTAATATTTTAGACTAATGCCTTATTTCCTCAAACATTTCTTACTTTCTAAAGCATCAGTACTAGACTGCAGATTTTTATGCATTTATGCGAAATTTCGATGTGCCAAAAGGAATAAAATACACATAGTACGTAAATATATACAAAATACACAAAGCAAAGAACATTTTAAAATACTTAGGGGATAAAACAAGTCACTGGTTATATTTTATTCTCTTAGCTGTGTTTATAAAATTATGAACTTGCATAAAGATCCGCAGTCGTTTACTTTGATGTATATCAAAAGCACGTTACTGTGTACTTGCATTCGCAACAGTTAAAATTTCCCAACCCATAATTATTTCCTTTTCATCAGTTTTTAATTTTATGAGCGAAGAAGAAATTATCCAGTTAACAGGTGAACAAACAATGGCTCAGCTTTGGAGAGCGTATACGCAGCAAAAGGGTTAACTACCTATTTTAAAATCCATTTAGAGAACAGTCCGCGCAAATTCAGCTGCAAACACATTTACATCTCCAGTTGAAAGATAATAAAAAAGTTCTCCAGCACTTTTAAAGCCGAAAATATATTAAATCGCCCACGAAAAATGCAAATATTAATAAACGACTGTAAAAAAGAAAGAGCGTATACAAAAGATTAAGCTTACACAAAGGATCGGCTTATACGATTTTTATAAAGGTGTTAAAGTAATTGAGGGGCGTAGATAATAATTCCTCGGTAGGATTTTCTCGTTTTTTCATTAACGTTTTGAGGGAGGCGGCAGGACGAGATCGTGAATTAATTAGACAGGTCCCAGGCACGTTTACCGTTCGAGGCTGAACTCCGGGTCCGCAAAAGCGCGCGCGTGCGATCCAATTAAAAGTTAAAAACGGCCGCGCGCGCGCCACCGGCTTCAATTTGTTTTCTTCCGTACGTAACGAACAAATGTTATTGTGCTACACGGGCCTGTACGTCGCCGGTATTTTAATAAGTTTCCCACCCTCGTGCTCCGCATCCTGACGAACGATAATACGCCCACGCGTGAACCACCACCGCGCGTAAAGACGAACGCAATTAGAGAACGGTTTCACACCTCCTGCTGGCGATTTTGGTGCACGTTGAGTGTTGAATCGCCAAGTTTGCAATATTCGCGAAATTAGGGGACATGCCGACCAGCGAAACTATTTCTCTACTGCTTCTATTGTCAGGGTAGATGTCCCAATTATTGTCACTTCAATTATTTTATTTAACAGCGAAATAACGTATGAAGAATCGTGATGAAAAAAGTGTCAATATTAAAGTTCCATAAAATACAGACTCTCGAAGTTGGCAATTTTTGCCCATTTTTACGAAAGCTACCTTCACAAAGGAATTTTTATATCTGAAACTATTAAAGGTGCGACCTTCATTTTTTTCATTTTTTTTCATAGCAAAAGATTGCTCTAAAAGACAGACTAACCCAAGTCCATTTTTGTTAAACGTGTGCTATATACAGCATCCCATTGTTCTTCTTTAACGTTATCAGAATGACAGGAATGTACATATGTTAGGTAACACATAAAGAAGATTTAGTTGGGTGAACTAGTTCAAGTACAATGTTGTTTTATTTAATTTCAATTTATGTAGTTATGTAGTAGTTACTTTAGTAGTCTATAACACAGACTTTAATAGCAACGCAATAGTATCATCGAAGAAGAGAAGATGTCTAACGGATGTTAGAATTGCACGGTGCATAACTATGCGGAATGGCTGCGGAACAGGAATTGAAATTGAATAATCCTTCCATATCGATCGGATTAGTTGCAAATATGCAGTACACGTACAGCCTCGTTGAACACCTCATGCCGGGTTGGTACACCTCCGCTGACCAGTAAACTGATAAACACTATTTGGTGTCTACGGTCTGAGGGGAATTGCCGATCGATGCCAATAAGCTAAAATACACAATGCCAATCGGTTTGCCGATCGCTCGATAATCTCTTTCGATTTTTCATCCCCTAAAACGCAGCATTACGCTCGTTTTTACCAATGTAGCAACGCACGAAACCCTTTCACGAAACCTCCTACAGTTAGACGTTCAAATCTCACACAGGCGTATTTATCAAAGGGGAAAAATTTATTGCATTTGTTACTGCAACTCACAAATGAATTGTTGAAAAATAAAGATCCCATGCTTTACTGTTCACGTATCTACAGAGTGACACAAATGAAGCTGAAGGATATAAGGCATAAATAACTTTTTTGTTATTAGATTCTTTTATTTTTTTATTTGTTGTAAATTGTAGTATATTCATTGAAGATTTGCAATGGATTTCTTTGATGTCCAAATACGTGTTAACCCCTTAACTTTTTTCTTTCTTTATTTATTAAAGTACCGACGTGCAATGAACCATTACGAAAAGTAATATTAAATATACTATAACAACAATTATACTAGATTAAATATACTATAATAAAGTAGAGACTAAAGTATAGTATAAACAGTATGCATAAAATTATATATAAATGTATGCAAATGTAACCCAAGTTGCTAGCCACCAAATTTGTACTATTCTTATTAATGATTTGTGTCTTTGTTCTATCTTGCCCTCACAAATCTCTATTTTAATGAACGTGTTCTGGTATACTAATTAAAAAAGAAGAAAACGTAACATAATACAAACTATTATGAATTTATGCAATAAAATTTCGTCTGTTTTGATCGATAAACTGAAGAATATTTTACGTTAAGGGGTTAAAGTCATTGAATTTCTTTATTCCAACGAACGGTTTATTATTTTAAGTCAACGCAAATAGTGTCAACGGTTTTAATGCAGTTCCTTTACTTAGCGACCCAATTTCTTTCTGTGAATAAATCCCAAACTATTCAACAACTTAAGCACAACATCGTGCCGAAATTGCAAATTTGCAAACCGAAATATCGCACGAAATATGTACTGAAAAATACTCCAAAACGAGCTCATATTTGTCAGCCAGAAAATGGGGGCCACTTGCAAGGTATTACATTTCATACGTACAAAAGCAACTGCAAAAACTTTCCATACACTCCATTTTCCCAAAATGAAACACATAAGAGATCTGTTTACAAAAGTTACTTAAATTGTACATCCCCAAGTCTCATTCGAGCCAGCCTGTAAATACAAAAATAGATATTTATATTAATAACCATTCTCGAATACCAAATTCCAACTTCCATTAATACAACAGAGAATGGGCGTTAAAAAATTCAGCCGAGTTTTGAATAATCCAGCAGCTAACGATCCGAAAATTCTACCGGCTTTCGAACCAGCAGAAGAAACCTCGACCAATGGGAAACGTTTGAGAGGTGGATGACTGTAAAATAAACAGTGGTCGAGGGCGGGGTGGGAAAAAGTTGAAACGTGGCACTTCTGTAGTTTCGCGACGCGAACCACCTACGAAGGGAGAGGATCCCGCTGGCGAAGGTAAAGTCCGGGGAATCTTGGAGATCGTTAAGACTTTCGACGAGGTAGCATCGGCTCTCGGATCTTCGACCCTCTCCGGAGGTCTTACGCGGAAACTTGCCGAACGAATGAAAAGGCGAAACCCGGGTTGGTCGGTGTGGGGTTGGCGGAAGAAAAAAGAACGGCCAGCGACCGACTGCAGCTGCGAAGCTTCTCGAATCTTTTCTGCTGTCAAGTAGTCATTGTTACGTACGGTACAACAATGCCTGTTCCTTTCCACGATTTAGCTCCGCCAACCGGAAAGGCAAATACCAGGTTTCAACGAAACAGGCGAAACGAAACGAATTTCGCGGGCAAATTACATGGGGATGTTCGCAGATCTTCATGACGTTCTTAGATAATGTAAGCGATATATGAGGTCGCCCGATAAATACGTGCCGAATTTTACACCGTCGAATAAACACTTTAAAAGTACTGCTGAATAAAATTGAATTCTTTGACAGGTTAATAAATATATCTGTCAAATAAAATCTCTTCCAGTCAACGTTAAGCCTCTATCCTTACTACAACGGTAGCTATAGGCCAAAACGTATTTTACATTAAAGCTTCATTCCCTTTGATTCGTCACATTAAAAGCTACGAAAGAAATCAGAGATACTTTAGTCAAGGGGACATATGTCTGATAATTATTTTCGGATTCTTTAACTGCAGAATTTAACCTCGAAAAATTCCGTAAAGCCAATCTTTTAATGAAGTTATCAAGTGACTATGTTTAGTTTTACAGTTACATTGAAGTGTTTTGATACCTCGAGTGCTTCTCTCGAATTGATCCTGAATAGCTAAATTCAAGTAATTTGAACCCTAATCGTTGGATACTTAAAAAATTACTGTGAAATACAATAGAAACATATTGTGGTACGAAGTTATTGGTCGACCTAATGCTTTAAAATTGAATGGTTTCGTGTAACATACATATGTGTGTATGCTATGATGAACTGTTTCAGCTGCGACAAGGACATAATTATATGTGATTAACATTCTTGTGATTCATAATGATTCCATTACAATTATAGTCTGGTGGTTAATTTCGCGTAGTGTGCAACAAGTTTCATTCTTCGTTGCAGTGGCACAGGTACAAAGTAGAAGTCTCTGCAGTCAAGAAGTGTATTCTAGATACGGTTGCTGTTTAATCGAAGTATCAGCAATCTCGAGTCTCGAGGAGCGCGTTATACTCATACGTTGCTCGTCTACAGGTGGTTTATTGCGCCGTGAACCCTCCAATAATCTCAATTCATATGTTTCTCACGTTCTTGTATATTTCCCAGTCCTAAGAGAGACTTTAATACGCTATGACTTTATGTTCAACTAAAGACAGTATAATCGTGATGCTAGAAATTAATAAAATTAATGTTGCTTCGAGTATCCTTCAAACGAATTATCAAATTAAGCTATAGGAATTAGATAATTGAATTGGAGGATTATCAAAATTAATGCTAGGAATTGTTAAAGTACAAATGGTATAAATTTTCAAAGAGGAATTCTTGATTTTTTTCTTGTTTGGATTTTCAAAGCCATCGACTTAGCTTTATCTTAAAAAAAAGAACGGAATAATAGTGCTACCAGGAATTAATGAAAGTATCAATGTATTCAGCTGCAGAATTAGGTTATCTTTCAAGAGAATAATATTATCATTAACTGTCTGTAGCCGCAATTTTATCTGGTCGAGTGAAAAGAATTTATTACAATTGATTGAAGTTCCTTTATTTCGATCCGGGAGCTAAGGGATAATAATTGCTACAAGTGAATCGTTTGCTATTGGTATAATAGTGTGCTAGTTAAATATTGTAACTCTACAATAATTACAAAATAAAATCCTAATAATAAATGTTTGTGTTAACGCCACAAAAATTGCAAAATAAAATACCAGTAAAAGTTTGCAAGTTACATGTTGTCATAGAGGCTTAATACAAAGACTGTCCAAAATTGTTAAAATTAAACAAAATCTAAAAGGAATAGATAATCTTTAAATTTGATTTCTCGATCAAGTCTTCACCTGCAAGCCCTTTAACGCCGAATTCCAAAACGTGCAAACTTTCAATCATGCAGCTGTCACGCTAATGTGATCGACTTAATATACGACCGATATAAATTATTTCGCCACTGGAATCACTAGTGGAAGAGATCGTTATCTCCTATCATTTACACGAATTCTTCGAGTCTGGCTGGAGACTAGCTCGCGTAGGCTCGTGTAAATCACGCCAAAGGGGTTCGAGGTCGTCGTCGAGGCAGAAAATTCGCGATGATAGCCCACTTTCAACCGTTGTAACACACTCTTGGCTAGCTCTTGTGAGTGATTACCAACGAGTGGAACAGATCGAGAAGATCGATCAACCCGCCTAATCGACCAATGCGATGAACCGAATCATAGAACCGAAAAAAAGATAGGGGGAGAAAGAAGGGTGAAGGAAAGAGTGGAGGAGGTAGAAAAACGAACAAGTTTCTAATAACGTGAGCTCACGAGTAGATGAATAGACGCGAGTATAGCAGAGGCGTGGGTCGGTACTATCGTACGCTCGAATCGGAAACCAATTTGAAAGCAATACCGCGCTCATCGTTCCACCTTATCTGATCACACCGGTTCGAACAAAACGTTCTCCGATTTGGCCCTGATCGCTCGACGAAAGCCTGATGACTTAAGCGCCTTAACACCTCTTGGTATTTAAGTCGATTCCTAGATTCCACCTAGCCTGATGGGATTTTCTTCTGCTATACCAGCGACATCGCTGGTATTCCTCTTTCGATATATTCGAGCTTGTACACCGATATCTCGCTTGTTCGAGATAACACACAAATATCTTGGACGCTCGTAAATTTGAACGCGGTTATACTTGGCTTTGTGGTTTCTTTGAAACGTACGTGGAAGTATTTTACTAGCTACGGGTGTAGCATTTAAATTTTATTGTTAATCTTCGGAAAGGAATTTGGGAATACTTCCATTTCTTTCGATTTTGCCTTGTTTTTTAATTTTTCTTTGATTAGTTACAAGAAGAGGTCGCATGTAGCTTTTGTTACCTGCTAGTTTCTATAGATAAAGGTTTATTCGGCAGTTGCTATAATTAAGTTTGATTCAGTTCAGATATCAGGAGTCTTAAGACTGATGCAGATGAGCAATTTTTTAACGCATGAACGTTTTCGAATTGAAAACAAAGATAGACAGATGATTGAGCAGTTAAAATAAGGATTCATCAAAGATTAGGAATAGGAGTGATTGGAATAATCAAATTTTGGTTGAGAAAGCCACGTAAGAACGGGATGATTCATAATTTCGGTTCATAAGCTAAGATTAACACTGGTTAATGAAAGGATAAAAATAGTGGTGGTTAAAAATATCGATATTTAATCCAAATGTTGTAATTGACATTATTATAATAGACACCATTGTTAATAATTGGCTAAGAATGAATATGACTAACAAATTATTTCAGAAAGCAATTCTTATAGACTCGCCCTTTACGGAAAAAGTAAAGAATTTATGAATCCATCTTCTAACAATAAGTCTTGTGTTATTTTGAAATCGATTACAATTGCAGTGTATCACAATTTTAATCTACCTCGAAAGGGTTACATTAAAACACCCACGCGTGTTCTAAAATAAATATTTCCCATAACAATATACGTATAAAGTAGAATCGAATTTCTTTTGAAACTTATACATTCCTTAAGAGGCGGTCGTTAAGGAACATCAAGTTCTATTAGACGAACGCCTAGGGCGCGCGTGCGACGCATCCATGGGACCCACCCCATGGCAGGGGAACGTGACAAAAGGGCAGGTTATAAATTCGACCGCTTTTCTTTGCCCTCCGCCCGTGCACTCGAAGCAATAGTCTAGGCACCACGCCCTCCATTTCCTTCCTGAAAATTGTAAAAGGCCCACACGGTTGCACGCCCACGCGGACCTAAACGTGAAGGGGCTCTAATAAATTTCTAATCCAAGTGGGAGATCCTACGAACGCCGGTGAACACGAACAAGGAAAGAGAAGAGTCCTCTTGGACAAGCACCTAATTGACCGGGCAAGATTTGTTTCGATTCTCACGGCTTCCTTCAAAAAAACGCCGCTAGAAAATTTACGAGCGGACCACCAACACGGAACACGGGATTGTTCCTTCGGAAAATTTACAGCCACCCTACGGAATCGAATTTTGAACCATCACCCGATCTACGGGTTTTTTTTTTGAATTCGTAATTGTAACGGTGAAATGGTGGCTTGTTCCTTTGAAATGGAATTGCACGGTGAGAAACAATCGGAACATTGACCTCGGAAACATACACTTCTTAAGGACATAATTCATTGGACACTTAATAAATTTGGAGTCAAAAAATGTATGTTATAATTACCAGAGTTTTTGTTTACAAGGTACTCATACACATGCTTGTCGTTAATATTGATTATTTAATTATCAAGATCTTACAAAGTTTCATATTACCTACGTTTACCTTACAACCTTCACAAGAAATTCTAACGTCTCAGTAAAAACTACTCCACTTAGCCCGCCTCTTATCGTCCGCTAAATTAATTCAACGTTAAATTAAAACATACCTTAAAACCAGCCCATCTAATTTGACCGGAGAAAACGACCGCTTGTTCTTGAGTTTCAAGTACATCGATCAGTACCGGGATCGCGAGCAGAACACGAAGAGAAGAAGGTAGGAAGCGGGGCATATTTCATCGAAGATCGATCACGCTGCCCGAGACCTCGGCACTGACTTCCGATTACCTGAGAATTAATTCCATGTCGGGCTGCTCCACTTAAATTCGTTCCATTTTCGAGGTTAACCAGTGGTGCAGGCAGCTCCATTATAACCTATCATTAGCGGATCTGCTCTACGCGGTCTTCTCGATAAATCCACCCTCTCCTGCTTCTCAGTTTCTCCGGGTTCATTTTTTTCATCCCCCCCCCCCCCTCCTTCTCTCCGGGCTCTTCTTAAGGATAATTCAATTTACCGGCGTGATTAAACGGGACGCTTTTCTTCGACGTCTCTGGCCTGTGTATGCGAGGGTAAGGGATAAAGGAACGTGTGAGACGCCATCGCGAGGATATAACTGGCTGACAGGTTGAAGCGATGAAAAATGCGGCTGGACGTGCGGAACGATGCGAAGGGATGAAAAGAAAACGACGATGAACAGGGAAAGGAGGTCAAGATGTGTGCGCAGGTGTGTGTGTGTGTGGATTTGTAGGAGGATGTGGAAAATGAAGGAAATTCAGAAAGGGAAGGGGGAGGTTATTAAACGAGTACTGACGGGGAAAATAGGGAAAGGTAAAGGGAATAACGAAGAAGATAAGAACGGGAAGACAAATTGGTGCAAGGATTGTGGAGAAGAGAGCAAAAGGAAGAAGAAGCTAGGAATACTAAGTAAGATAAATAACAGAGAGAACAAAGGGGTTGTGAAAAGGATGATACAAAAGACAGTGGAAGCCGAATATAAAGTTCACTATCGTATATACGGGAGAAAGGGGAGATTCGTGGAGTAAATTCCACGCGACTCGAGAACGCCACGAAAAGGAAACCGTAAGAATAAAGATATGGGAAAAGGTGGAACTAGAAGAGAAATGTACAAAAATAGTGACAAAGCGAAATGCGAATACTAATTAATAGAATGCTGGATCGGATTTCTATACGAATTTACATTTTTATGAACTCGGTTAAAACAATGAAGGAGAGATTTGAGAACTATATTCCAGGCAATTCAAGCACCAAACCGTAAAAATAAAAATATGGAAGAAAAATGTACAAAACATACGGTAAAGCAGTGAATACTAATTAATAGAATTCCAGATCGAATTTTTATGCAAAGTTACATTTTTTATAGACTCAGTTACAAAACAGAACTGTGTATTTCACGTTAGATATTTTATATAGAAATAATCACAAAAAATCTGGGAAAATTCTGAGATACTTATTAGAGTCTCTAATTTAACGTACGAGTCTTACTTAAGTTAAATTTTTTAATCTGTTTGCAAGAAGAGTCTCGAACAAAGTAAGGAATTAAATTTTTGCCTGAGGCTAAGCAACCCATTGTGTAAACAGAAAGTTAAAGAAAAATTGGAAAATAAAATATAATCATATCATTAATTATTATGATTTGGCCCCTATTACTCGTGTCGAAAGACGTATTTTCTCTAGCACATTGTTATACACAAATGGGTTAATAAACAAAACTGAAGTTAAACTTCAGCTTGAATTTAAATTTCGAAGTTTATGTTTTTAGAAGTTAACTAAAGTCTTAAATTCAATATTAAATCCAAAACAGAACTGAAATCTACCGAACAAACATGAAAGATATTAAATTATTCCTGGATTCTTCCGGAAGAAGACAAATACCGACAAGGGTGGTCCGTTTTATTGCGAACCCTTCGATTTATAGAAACCACTCTCGTCCTGTTCCCCCCAAAATTTCCCCAATTTCATCTATTCGTCACGGAGGGCGCCATGGTACACAACAACTCAACCATACTAAACCAAACTAAACTAAACTAAAAGCTAACGTAAGCTAGCCGTGTAAGCGCTTATCGCGAACAGAATCATCAAGATCTTATCCACGCGAGACCAAAGCCCTTCGTCTTGCCGGGACACGGCGTAAAATTTATCGCGGGTCCCCATGGACACTTCCGTTCACCGTCGAAATTTCCTCGTCCTCCTCCCAAGAAACGTTTTTGAAACACTTTCCTCTTGTTACGAAGATCCAGTGGAAGAAAAGAGGAAGACTTCTCTGTTTGAAATGCACGCGGACTCGCCAGCGGAGAGGACGAAATGTTTCGCGTTCGCACGCGCGGAAACTTCCGCACGGAGTCCTTTGGAACATAATGAAAACCGATACCGCGGCGGAAGTATCATAAATTAAGCGAGTTTTCTTATCCCCGGCACGTCCTCTTTTCAATCTCTCCCACGCGGTCGCGAGGGTTTTCCCTTCCGACTGCTTGATTTTGCGTGTCTCCTGAATAAAGATTCTATCTCGCTTGGAATCTTCTTTACCGCTTACACCGCTTGCTTTCCACTATGCAAAATTCGTCTAGATAACCGAACGACATCGGGGAAAGAAAAAAAAAAAGAAGAACCATCGCTCCTTTTATTCCTGTTCCTACGTTTGAAAAGATTCACTCGCTGACTCTTTCTTTCCCTTCTTCAGGTGTTTCTAGGTTTTTCTCCTGGCAGTTTTAGCTTCATCTGGATCGCCAGATCTTCTGATTATGTAAGCCGCGCTTTCGGACGAATTTATTACGAAGTATGCAAACTATCCTGTAACAAAAAGAAAAGGGCGAAAAAATAGATGCAGAAGAGGTAAGAGATTTGTCTGAAATACGCAGTGGATTTCCAGGCAGAATTAAAGACGGTTTTGCGAATTGGAGACAGCTACGTAATTTGTAAATTACGAATCTCGAATTTAATGTTAGAATTATCGGTGACTAAAATGCATTTATGTGTACCAAAGAAATGAAAGTGACAGACAAATGCAGTGTTGCATATATGCAACGTCGAATATGAAAGGGTTAAATATTTATGGATCCCATCATTTCTTAGCTATTAAATTATTACGTACATACATTTTTTAACCATTGTGTACATAAATCTTTTAACACGTGTAACAGCTTAGAGTTACATTCTTTTTATGACTTATACCATTTGTTAATTTGTTTTATCTTTGGGTTTTTGGATGCTTCCATTTCTCATCGTTTCGCATAACAAAATATTCTAATATTGGAGTATTCGAATAACAAAGTTTCAGATAAGGCAAGATTTTGCTGTTAGTATTTATTTGGTTTAGTAAACATGCTGTGCTACAATTTTCTACACAAAATTGTGTAAGTAGCTACAGATAGAGTAGCTGTAATGTCATGCCGCAAAGCCTTCAATTACTCTTATGTGATTAACGACAGTGTTCTCAAAAACTCGAGAACTCCAAGTGCACGATTCTTAAAGCGTATGAATCATAAGTTAAGGGGAGAGATTAAAGGCACTAGACTAAAGAGCACTTCAAACTACACTTGTTCTTACGAGATAACTGCGAACACTTAAGATTCCTTTTTCAACCGAATGTATAAACTACCGAAATCTGAATCACCTAACAGCAAATGTCAACATACTATGGACCATTCCCAGTAACATCGTCGTAAAGCCACGACCGAAGCACTCTGCGAGTTCCCATCGCATCGGTTCCCCCATGCAGACGCCATAAACGTTACTTTCAATACTGCAGCAACCATTTCGACGCGTTTCTATGATTCTCTGTGCCCTCCTTCGGGACCGGCAGTTGTTCTCTAACGAAAGTACTTGGTCCATAGTTCATACCAATTACATTGCGTAAATTTCCAAAATACTGCGTTCCTATTTCAATGATTACATACCTAGGTATCTGATATTTGGCTTGAAATTATTAGTTGATTCTTTATATATTTAATTGCCAATATTTGTCTCAGAGTTCTTTTCTATGTTTTTGGCTTTATGAGGCGAAATGATTTTGCGAGATTACGAAAAAATTCTGGAAAGATAAAGGAAGATTATTTAGAAGTACGATGGCTTTACGTTCTTTAATAGATTGTATGGTGCATCAGATCTTCTGCACTTATTATTTAGAATGAAGACGAAAAGAATTTTGCCCATTATTCTTATGCCTTCATACTTTTATACGTCGTTTTTGTTTGCGTACTTCTTGTTGAATACTGTACTTGGAAATACTCCTTTATATTGTTATACTAAAAGGCTACTAATAATAATAATTTCATTCAAACAACTCCATTTCATATTACATTGAAAATTTAACCAAGCTTAATCCTTTCAATTTAAAAATCGAATCCGTCTGAGGCGAACAATCCTTTCTTTCAAATTTTCTTCTAGTCAGATAGGTGTCCGATTAAACGATTTCCCGGCGTGGTAAGTTGACGTTCGAGACTCTCTGGATTGTCAGCTGTGTCTAAAGATAGTCGCGATTATTTTTAAGCAACTTGCATAACGTCGAGAATATTAGAGTTCAGAGATCGGTGGAGGAAAATCCAGACGCAAGAATGCTGGGAAGTTTGACAGAGAATAGACAGCGATCTCCTCGGATGTATTATTCAGCGGGAAGCAGCCCGATTGGCTGGAAAATTCACGGGCCACTTTAATTGGCTTAGTCTGAGCAGAGATAAGGGTAAATGAGGGAGATAAGGGTCGTGGGATAATCGGGATCGTTGCACGTCTCCAGTTGGCTCTGTCCTCTGTGTTTCCACGCATAGTACGAGAAGCTAAAGGTCCACTGGAAGATTAGGATTGAGCGAATTACGCGATATTTTCCGGCCAATGGCGAACACTGATTTCACGCTTTGTCGTACCTAATAAATTCCAAATGAAATTTGAATCGATAAAAGCTTCCAAATTTAATCATATTATGCTCTATTATGCATCTTTCTAATGTGATTTGTCTGCTTTGTAAACCTTAATTTTATTCGCCTTCTTTTTACTTGTACAGTAATGGAGATTTACCCTTTTTAGTCGATAAATTAAATTAACCCTTTCGCTACCAACACATTGGAATTGAAAACTAAAAACGTAGGTAACAGTTGCATTTATTAATGTGGAAATATTTGGATACTCTACATAACTACTTGTACCTTAATATTAATGTACAAATAATACTAGCAATTATATTGTGTAACAGATAATAACAGATAATAATAGATAATATAAAGAACGAAAATATAAGTATAATTTTAAGAAATGTCAGATCAATTCTTGAAGGTGTTTATATACGTTCATGGTAGCGAAAGGGTAAAATTAAATATTGGTGAACTGGAAGAAGTAAAATATTATTATAACTGGAAGATTGAATCAGGGAGAATTTTGAAACCTTCATCATTGGGTAATTGGAGACATAATTAGAAGATTCTACTTAATAAACGAGAGATAACATTTGACGCAGCGCGAATATAGGAACTTCTGTTTAAATGCAATTACACGATTAACTAGAGAATTAAATAGGAGAATTTAGAATTTGTAGGAGGTTACTCGCGAATTTGAAGTTATAAATGTAACGATATAAATGTTCGCACTCTTAACTCGTTATTCTCCGCTCTCTCGTTTCTCTAATTGCTCTCTTTACACATCTGTTCTCTCACTCTCGATAATTCGTGCTGAAGCTGTATAGATATTTTGAACGCTAACAGTCACATATAAATCTTTCAGTTCGCCTAAAGAGCTCTCACACTCTCATTACTCTTGTTCTATTTTCTTATTGGTAATTTCTAGACTGCGGATCTTTATGCAATTTAGTATTTTTGTGAATGCAGATAAAGAAATAGAACATAAGTAGAGATTGCTTTCACCTTCCAAATATTGTAAAATGCACTGTCACCTTGAATATTTTCTATACTTCTGTATATTCTGTGTATTCAGTACATGTTTACTCACTCAAATTTTGTGTAACCGCACAAAGATCCGCAGTCTAGTAATTACACTTATTCCATGCAACTATCCTACAAACTACAATATTTATATTCGACTCTTATGCCGTCATACGTTCATACACTCGCGTGCACTCGTTAATCATTTATACTGTTTCACATTTTAATATTCTATCTCTATGGAAAACCAATCCACAAGATTCTCTGCCCTGTAGCTCAATAAATGCGTAAGCTCCAAATCTTTGAAAATTGTAACTTACGTCGTTTGCTTTACAGTCGCAGAAGTTATCAGAAAATTCGAAGTTAAGAAATAAGAAAAAGGGAGCAGAAATGAAACAAAAAAAGTGGTGGATGATAGGAGGATCAGAGAGCGTGTTCGGGACGGTTCAATCTTATTTTATGGGGTTCGGGGACGGAGAGGTGTTTAGGTTTATAGATGAACGGCAGATAGGCGAAGAGGGTTTAACCCTGTTTAAGCTGGCAGAAAAAACACCTTCTGCCCTGGGAGGTCCAAGGAGATTTTATCGCGTAACTATTGGGCGGTTAGATGGCTCACGAACATCGACACAGTTTAGCATACACGCACCTAATATGGACAAGTATCTGACCGCCACCGTGATGTCGCCCTTTCATAAATGGCGCTCTTTCGTTTACGACTGCTCGTGTACCACATCCCTGGAAATTTCGTGCCGGAATATTCTTTCGTCGACATTTTCTGCTCGAGCGGAAAAGTGTAGGTATCAACCTTGCTAAAGGGATTTTGTAATAAAAGAACTTTACATCTTAACTTAAAGAAAATGTCCCGGAGTACTTATTAATAATGTGTATACAAAAGTAAATCGAATGAATGATTTCTGAGATCTTCTGGGTGCCATCTAACAAGATTTTACCATTATTCATTAATGTTTGAGGAACGTGTACAAGTTTTATTATATAAAAATGACAATTCAGTCCGAAGTTATATTAATGCTACCACAACGTCTCAAATTAAATTTGTCTGCTAAACGCTGGAGGAATTATTTAAGAATCTATCTGCGTTCGAGTGCAAAACTACGCTCTACGGTGAAATTATAATGATTAGGGGACTACCTGGCCCTCTTATCTTTTTTATTGTTACATGCGACATTGCTATAATAATTTAGAGTAGATGAAAACAACAACAGAATTGTAACTGAATATTGTGCGACGTAGTTTTTTTTCGACATACGTGATGTCTAAAATTCAAATCTACAATTATAATGTGTATAGGTATATACTTGTGGACAAAATTATAAAACACTTTGAAAATATCTGAGCTCGTAGCATAATTTTATATTTATATCAAAGAGCGTAGCACGTGAAATAAAGCTATTTATTGTAACCAATTTTGATAACTCTCGAGTGCAAAGGATTAAAATTGAAATTATTCTATTCGTTCTGGTAACTTAGATAAATAAATGTTATTTAATTAAAAGACACAATGGTAATCTGATTAATTTAAAATTCCGCGAAGAGAGTATACGAAAGGGGGATGCTTGGGAGAGTTCGCAAATCGAGGATTAACTATCGCTAATGATATTTTATTAAGGGTGAGAAAATTGGAGAAGGGCTGTTGCGATTATGGGGAATAATAAGCCTAATCGAAGGGGAGGTCTACTGTATCTGCATATTAAGCATCTGTTAATCCTCTTTTACCTTTTCCTTGCTGCTTATTTCGATGTTGATTTTGGGAACTTAATTTTTCCAAGAAAAATTTCCCATGAATTTTGGTGGAATATTTTAATTAAATACAAAACTCGTCCTGGCTTTTGTTAAAAGTTTAAACAGATTTTAATTTCCTTGGAAAAATTGCATACGAATTTAGCTTAGAATATTTGGGTTGAACGGAAAATTCGTGGTATTTTTTGTTATGAGTTTGAACTTTTAACTTTTGATCCGAGGAAATTGAAAACTTTTGCGTGAATAGAATCATAAAGTGTTCTTGAAAGATGGCCAAGAAGATCGAGAAAAATGGCGAATACGTTTGCAAATAAAATCACATCTAAACACAACAGATGGTCTCTGAGTTTAATAAAAAATAGAACACAATACGAAGAAGTTCAAAGTATTGCTCTCAAAAGCTTTAGCTTCCACGAAATCCGTTTTATCGTTCTAAAAGATCAGCCTTTTCTCGAAAGTCCACCATTCGGTTCTAAAAACTCTGGAAACGATTCTTCACGTCCCGAAACTTTCAGTCTACGTCTAGTGAGTTTGGAACTTCTACCTGATCATCGACGATTCTCCCAAAATCGGAATATACTCCTAAAGTGACGTAACAATAACATATCTTTGCCTTAAGTAACGTTTAGTATGTTATATGTTGTCTAATGTCGCCTGTTTTCGATTAAATCTTTCCGAAAGAACAGCTCACTCTCGTCTCGTAAACGAAACAAACTACGTCACTAAATTTGGAGAACTTTACGTCGCTTATGCGTGGCTCAGTGTGTCTCCTTCCCTTCTTCGCTTCGCGACGTTTCGGCCAATTATGTAAACACCGTACGCGTACGAAATCGAGTTTACGTTCGCAAGGATTTCTAAAGTACAATGGACTCATCCAACAATCGACTCATTGTCAGCCAGTAGTGACATGTGTCTAATCGTAAGTAGGGGTGTCGATGTTACGCTACCGCTATTTAGTCGGCCGCTGCGAGTGGACAGTTTCTCTTTACTACCTAGTGTGTGTCTTCTTCTTGTACGCGTATAGTGAGCACCGTAGGTCAATAAAAAACCCGTGCAGCGTAACAAAGCAACTCTCAGGGATACGTGTAAGTAGAAAAATGGTGCATTGCATTTTCCTAATTGGTCAAATGGTCATTCGATGGCTATACGTGTGCTGGAAAGATGTCTTGCTGGAGGAATATGCGTTGCCAATTTCGACGCAATCTTAGAATATCCTGTATTTTTTTTTTTTTTATCGTGTTGATCGGTCGGTCGAATTTGTCGCTATACGACATGCAATTAGGATGCAACACTTAGAAAATCGCACGTTAACCGCTTGCTTGCCCTCGAAGAAAAACAAACTGGCCGTCGTCGTTGGCCCACATCGGTGAACTTCTTCCTGTAAAACTTGAATCCTGGCGGCGTGACGGCCCGTTAATTAGCAACCGTCCAACGGCGTTTCGAAATCGATGGAAACAATTACGCCGGAAGGGAAGAAGGGGTGGGACGCTTAAGTAGCTCGCGGCCATTTATCAGCGGTCTCGCACGCTTTTATGCAATCACGCGTGGCAGTGCAACTTGGAAGGTGGTGGTTCGACACGAACACCGGCATGGCGATGCATTAAATCAATCTCCCTCCCCTCTGCTAACTGGAGGATCCATCGTACGGCAGCGGATGGATCGTTTTTCATTAGCGTTCGAATCGGGAGTGTTTGATTCATACCTGGGAGCCACGGTAAAAAGCGTTGATTATCGCTAGCGAGCCTCTTCAACCCGTACATGCTCGCGAATAATGTTGAAGGGGAAGGGGTGTGTCGTTGAACGCGATCGAATGATAAGTGAGCTTCTCCGTTTACACCTTGCACATTGCGCCGATTTATTGCGATTTATGGAGCACGTGAGTCGATTCGAGTGGCCTTTCGGATTGGCTAAAGTTTGCGATTTGAAAAAATGCGGGATTTTGAGGGAATTTAATGGAATTCGAAGGGCAGGCGGATTGAAACGGGTTTAAAAGCAAAGGGGAGTTTAACCCTTTGAGTGCGAAGCTCTTTAGATCTGAAGGCTTTTTTATGGACGGCATTTGGTTCGGGTTAGGTTCGGTAATTTATTTGATAGGTAACAATCGCTATGAGAAATTAGAAATTAGTAAAATCGTGTTTACTGTTGTAATTATAATAATTACAAGAATATGGTAAGTATATGCGTCCATGTTAAATGCTGATTATTTTTATATTTGCCAAGAGTATAAGCTGAAGCATAAATTGGTTAGCTAGACGAATATATGCGTCCATAGCACTCGAAGGGTTAATTAAAAAGTATAGAGAAGCCGCCAAAATACTGAATTGCATTGCGTTATATTCATACCTACTCTTCTTCCAATTCTTTTCCATTTTACGAATGACAAGATTCGTGATCTTGCGTTTATTAAAGAAACCAAAATTGCCGACCAAATTGTATAATTTAATTACCTAATTGTTGATGCGACGTTAAACTCCCCATTAAAAAAAAAAGAATTTCAAATGTTGCAAGTCGTCAATAGCGTTTAGTATTCTTCATTGCCAAAATCAATCGACAAAAGTCGGCAATTAAGCTCCTTTAAGCGTCGATAGCAATGAAAGGGTTAATAGTGATAATCGAAGAGGTGGTTTTCAAGATCAAAGGATTAGAAATTTTTAGAAACCCGCGGATAATTTTGGAGGACAGGATTTCGAAGGAATTGAAAGAACAAGCAATGCGGTCTTGTGAGCTGTGATAGATTGGAGATTCACGAAAATAGTTGCTGGAAAAAGGATGGACGAATTCTTTATTTTCAATAATACAGCAAATGCAGCGAACGGAAACTAGATCATAAATCTCCACAGTTACACAACTGGTCTTATCCTGTTCGAATATCATCGCCACGTGAGAAATGACAACGGGGATATATTACAGCCATCAAAGCTGATATCTCTCCGCAACCAGCAAGTAAATACAGGATGTCCCATACAGTATCATCCATAAGACACACAAGGAAACTGCAATTACTTTTGCACTGAAGCGTCGGTACAGTTTTTATTCTACGGAACAAAAATACGTTTTAAAATCCTGGTTTTTTTTAAAGGTGATAGCCTGAAGAAGCGTATGAATTTTACATCTATAAAATGCACCTTACAAAAATTTGGACAAATATTTGGATATCGACTGCATCTAATCAATTTTATTAACCCTTTTAGTGTTGATGGATAAATGCTCAACCAAATTAAAGTTGTTTGGTGAGGTTTGAAAGAAATAAATTATAAAAATTTAAATGTGCAAAAGTGTATTAAATATTACTAGTTAGGAGCAACTTATAGATAATATTTTGAAGATAAAATATATTTGTATTTATGTTCTATTTCTTTATTTACAATGGCAAGCATCTAAATAGGAAAACGCTCCCAAAATCAACTAATTATACAATCGTTAATTGCAATCAAATTTACTTCTGTAATACGCTATTTCAAAGCACTTATTTCATAGATTAAAAAACTATAAATATTATTGTTACCCGTTACCTATATTTACATGTAAATGAAATTGAATTTCGTGTATTGTTTCTTCTTGATTGTGTCTATGCTCGCACTGTATATTTACAAAAATATAAATTTCTATGAAAATCCACAGTCTATTGATAAAAATTGTATAAATTTACTCCGATGTATTTTTACACAAATTGCCGTGCTTTTCTACAACGTATATTCATTTTTATTGCACTGTATATTTATTCAAATATGTGTATCTATCGTCTTAATTCCTTTGGTACAAATAAGTACACCTAAATTGTTAATAGAGTACAGATGTTTAGATATGCAAATACATATGTTGATAGAGTATACATAGGAATACAAAACCTAAACAGAATATTTAGTCATTAGAAGAACCTAAAACTGTAATTTTTATTTTATTAAAATTTTGTAATATTGCATACTTTATGCATATGTAATGTACTTACTTATATTATATTGTATTTATGCATTTATTTTCTTCTAACGTACAAATCAATATTAACTTAACGTCAGCAATTGAATGATGCAAATATAGAAAAATTGCTTATTCTTCATTGCAATCCAAATTATAATATCCCAATATAGATTAAAATATAGTGTATATATCATAAAATGTGTAGCACATATTCCTCATATATTTGCACATGTTTCATGTCGATCTGTTATATTTTATAAACATATTCTTGCATAGTTTATGCGCATAAACATCTGGGCTCTATCGATAGTTCTAATAACGTCCAAAAGCTATGGTTGCTACAAAGGTCGCAGTAGAAAATCAAAAAATTCCAATCGAATTTGAAACATCCTGTAGAACTACTGTGTTACCTTCAATACTGGAAGCCACCAACCGCGATCATAAATAAAGAAAGTTATCTTAAGCGATACAGGGTGTAGATGGAGCGGAAGGCATTGTCCAGAGGCGTCCCGTGAGGAAGATTAGGTTGATCCTCCAGGAGGATCTAATCTGTCTACACGGGCCGCCTTTTAGCGAGGCCAAAACTCTTCTCCTTCTCCTCGATATTAATTCCTCCCGGCGAAGAAAATGAATCTTATTCACACGGGAGCGCAAAGTAGCATCCCGTGTTCTTCTTCCCTTCTCCCTGTCATGAAACGGGCGGTCCGGGTTTGGAAAATGGCGCGAAACGATGCTCCTCGTACAAGCTACGTAATCGAATATCAATTTTTCTCCGACGATAAAGCGGCCTTTTGATTGACGAGATAAATCGCCGCCATATTCCCTCGGGCGGAGACTGAAAAATGATTCTGTCCGTGGAACGTTTACGACCAACGATGATCTGTGTGCCGCGTCCTGAATGCATATCCTCCAGTTCGTGCTAACACAGATCACCGGGATTCCTTGGAAAATTCTTTTCATCGGAAGCTTATCCTCCAACCTATTTTTGCACTTTCTTTCTGCATCGATCTATGCTGCAATTCTCTCTTAACCCTCTACAACGATACGTAATTGTTGAAAACCGTTAAGCCTAATCGCGTCATCCAACAGCGTTATTAGAATATTTAGTTTTGTATTTATTGCACATGCGACATGCTCGTAATTATTATCGTTCTTCTCGTTGCGAGAATTTAAGCGTATAGACGCGTTTTTCTGTAGTTTCATATCGTGCTAAATATATCAGTATAATTGTGGAAACCGAACTTACTCATATGTATTACGCTGCATTTCCATTCCCATAAGCTTTTAGACGTAAACCACTGCAGTGACTGAAGAAAGTACCTATTCATACACTGTGAATTTTTTACTTTTATTGGACATACGTTTTTCAAAGCAACATGAAGTTAAAACCTATTTGTGGCGTAATAATTTGCAAACATTTAGCTCTCAATTCAAATGTAACTAAATATGAATCACTTAATTTTCACATTCCATAGGAAACTACGTTTTCAGTAGAAACGAGAAGTTTGAAGTATATGAATACTTTTTTCTTGATGACTACTTACTGTGATCCGGTTCGCCTCGCTATTCGATTCGCCTCCATTTATTGTAATTTTATTCCGTCCTTTAAACCCTTTGAACTTCGATTCAAATAGTTTCTCCGTGTACCAATAATTTATGAAACATTAGGCGGTTCACCCTGTGGATTTGTTACCGAAATGTACAGTTTCCGCGCGAAGGAACATAAATTTTGCCGCCGCGCGGTTTTTCTTGACGTAAGGCGAGATAAACAGGACTTCAAAGCCTCGTTGAGGAAGAAATTTGCATGTATCGAAGACGAGCTACTGTAAGCATCATCAGCGAAGACACACGTGCCTCATCGTTGTTCCTCGACGAGTGCTCCGACTTCTAAAAGAGGTGCGTCATCACCCGGAGAACGAAATTTCAATCGATGACGCTCATCTCCGAAGCTCCTTATGCTCCCATGCAAATATTCCAAGCATCCTTCAGCACCAGGCGAAATGCAACAGTATTCTATGAACTAAACAATTTTTCACCGTCGTAGGATAACGAAAATGCTCACCTAAAATTAACGCAAAGGAACGAAGAAACATTTGATTCTATCATTATCAACCCTTCGCGTTGAAACTTAGGTTTTCAAACGCTAAGCAACAGCAGAATGATGTTTGATGTAATGTTTGTATAATGTATTTTCTGTCCTGCGATTATGAACTATTTCGTTAAACGTACCAAACGAATGTCTGCATTATTTTTCTTTATGTCGCTTCGAAATATATCGAACAACAAATAGTTATTATTTGTGTGAAATTTAAATGTGTAAAGATGTAGTAGAAATCAGAGAATTTCTAGTATAATATTCATTAAAGTTTCGAGTCTATTCGATCAAGATTTGAGTATACAGTGGTTACAACAAGTATTCGTACACCACTCTGTATATTTGCATTTAAGTATCACAAATTAAGCAGTACGTAAATATAAAAATACGGTGGTGTACGAATATTTTTTGTAGCCACTTTACTTGACCGTACTGATTTCTTTCGTTAAAATACTTATAGGAGATTCGAAGCTATCACGCATAGATTTGAGTATATTTGAAACTTTAATTTTTTTATCAAAATACTTATAGAGGCTTCGAACTTATCTTGTATTATTAATCCCTATTTATTAATTAATTAACGGGTGTGAGACTTTGGCATACTAAAGAAAAATTTAAGACTAAACGTAAAAGACATCATAATGACGCAAAATACACGATAACGTTGTGTCTGAAGTACAAAAATTCATTAAATCTTTAAATATACTTGCAATATACTTGATCCCGTCTCTACGCGAGTCTAACCCGAAGCATTATCAATACTTAATATCGAAATTCGAATACTCGCTAAATTAGAATTTCCTTAACTACCCAGATCTGCCAAGCGAAGTCGATAGCAGGATTGACGGGTCATTAATCGAGATGTGATCGATTCAATTACAAGCAGTTTTGATCGTTCTCGGAAGTTGCTGAAGTTGATGTGTCGAAGCGCGGCGATTCAGGTCGTGTCAAGACGGGAGACTAAGTTAATTACCAGAATTAATGTGAACTGGTTGCGTTAATCCAGGCGCGGCACGCGAGCCAATCAAGGGGGCCAGATAAGAATTAAACGGTATCGAACGCGGACACCTCGTTAGTTTAGCCGTGTCGAGCATAAATTTCCTCGCTTAAGCCGATTCTATACTGACGTACGTACGATCGAATTCGTATCGGCAGCAGCCGCCGCTCGAACAGCGCGTATTTCAATTGAAATCTCAGTTATTCATCGATATTATTGTCCATTGGACGAACTCGCGCGTGACGCGCATACGTTACGCTTTTGTGTCGTTCCTTTGCACGTCTCTAAACCGTGTATACCGTTTTTATCTAGTTATCTGCCACCTAGTTGCTCGAATAATTTCAATATTCAACCCCGGCTCTTCGAATGGCTCGTTCTATTCGAATATTTTTTTTATATTTATGGAGGGAGGGAATATTTTCTAATAAATGGGCAACGCGGAATTTTTCATGTTCTCAAACTTCTCATATTTTTTCGCGAACAACGAAACGTACAGTATAGCTTGTAATTATTCTGTTATACTATAAGTATTTTATTTTTATTCTACTAAAAAGCATAGACAAATTGTGCCTATATTATTATTAGTAAAAGAATGAACTCTTAAAGAAAATAATTTGCCAAAGAAAGGGTTAACCTTATTTGTTTTTACCTTTGCATCTCTTTGGCATGTTTGAGCATTAAAATAGCAATTTTCTATGCGCGAATCAATCATTAAATTAACGTAACTCAAGATTCGTGAAATAATGTACTTTTAACCTTTACTTTCTGCAGCAATAAATTATGTTTAATGTATGAATTGCGACTTTGACGTCGAAGGCGAGTTTGTCGCGATTAACCGATAGCAAGAGTTAAACGCGCGTATTACCAGGAAGATAATAACGGTGATCGGTTAATCGATCGTAGGCCTTGATCACTATAATTTTCTGTTCTTTCTTTTCCTAAAGGCTCACCGAGCGCGCTAGGTGGTCGATTGGCTAATCAAAATGATCGTAGGATGAATAATGACTTTCCAGTTTCAATAGGAAGCCTCCGCCAAGTATTACCACTTGATCAATTTCCGCTGAGAATTATAGTCTCCGAATATTTTGAAACTTCCTCGTTCAATCTCTTTAATGATCGCTTGCTACGATTGTCGGTAAACACAGAACTCCGTCTACGTAACTTTAATCATCCCATTGTGGCCTAATTAATAATTGTCGAACTTTCGACAAGAGATGACGCGTTAAGTGAAACTCAACGATGTAAGATTGCCCTTCGCTTCAATCAGAAATACATTTTCATATTATTTCATTAAGTATTTAATATGGTAAAAAATACTTTTTAAAGTGATGAGTTTGCCCTTACTACAGTCAACGCCTCGTTAAAGTATACGTGAAGAAATATATAAAGTTTTTACGATTTCAATATATCGTGCTTTTTCTTAAGTTTTTTCGTACTAGTGGACGAATGTATTTCTTTCATTGAGTGGAAAAAATTGAAAAGAAATTCAAAGAGTGTTATTGTAGGAGTGATTCACTTGTTTGAATGACTGTGAACAAAGTTGCGTTAGAAAAGATTAGCAAACTCGAGGTTGGAACATCGTAAAGGATGTTTCATTGAGAATCTAATCGTGCCGACTAATAACAAGCCGGTAAACACAACGTCATGATCGTAAAATCAATGAGCCAGGGCCTCTTTGCCACGCTGTACTAATCCCGAACCGTACGAGTTCATTTTCTGGAGGCCCGAGGCGCCTATCGTTAACCTTTAATTACAGGGCGGTTTAGGCGTCTGAATTTATCGCTAATAACGCGCGTCAGACATTAGACGTAGCTTTACGTGACGCAGACCCACTTCGAATAGACATTTCTCTTACAAATATATCTCTTCATTCGCCTAGCATATCTTTATTGCGCTTCGAAAGGAATTTATTGCTAGAAAAAAAAGTGACTAATTGTTCTCAATGTTTTGTAACTTCGCGTTGCTGACTTAGCAGTTAGAAACTTCCACCTTCAAAACAAGGCTGTCAAGTTTTTTGCTAGCTTTCGCAACCTGAGGAAAAAAGTAAACTGCTAAAACTGTTAAACTGTAATACGTTTATGGTAACATATGTCAATACATATTAATACATACATGGTAACATATATTAATATAGATTAATAGATATATGGTTACATTTATTAAGACATATTAGTACATATATTGTAACATATATTAATATATATTAATACATATATGGTAACATATATTAATGTATGTCAACACATATATGGTTACATATATTAATATATATTAATACATATATGGTGACATATATTAGTATATATTAATACTTATATATTAATATATGAATATGAACTTAAATAAAAGTATAAATAATCCTCTTCGAATAACAAAATATTCGAATAGTATATTCAGATTGCATATTCAGATATCAGAATATTCGGATAGTTCACCGTATTAGGAATCATAAAACGTAATTAAAATCGTTCGAGCGAAAGTATGTAGATCGTAAATCGACGATGGTTATCGCGAAATGTGGGTCCTCCGGTCTCTAAGAGAAGTCAGCGACACGAAATTCGGCGAAACGAGGTGTACACGTGATGAAAAAGCGACCGGGGCCACGGACTCGTTATAAAAGTTTCGCCTTGCACGGTAATACTAGAAAGTGGGTATTCGTTTTCGGGCGGAAGTGCGGCTACAATTAGATTGCGCTGCCCCTGTTCACCAAAAAGGGATGGCGTATCCCTTTATTTCAACAACAGGACGACACAGGCAAAAAGGCCACTTTTTCCCTCCATCGTCCAGCGATCAATTGTCAAACGGTTTCTACTCCATCGAAATGTACGCCGATATTTTTAAGCACGCACAAACTGAATATGGGTAGATGTGTTTTTCATCCAACGTATTTTTTCTATCGCATGATTTGGAGGTTTCGAGACCACTATTACTACTTTCATTGTTACCTTCTCGATTGTTTGAAATGTATAATTTTAACGTTTGCTTTTAACTTTTGTGTATTGCAAAAGCATTAGGAGTGTTTGAATTCTTTGTCAGGTAATAAAACGAAAGATATTCTTCCAAAAACTTCGATTTTTCAGGTTATCGGTATTTTGAGACCGTGTGAATAAATATTCTTAGGTATTACGCGCTTTCTTGAATTTTTTACATACTTAAACTTCCCATAAACGCATAAAAACTCGCAGTTTAATCGTTAACATAAATATTTAATCCTAACCGTTTATTTCGCAACTTGTCACCTGATCAATTTCCCTAAGCCATTGGCAATATTAATGTGACAGAAACGATACATTAATACTATAATATCAATGCACACACAAATATTTATTTTTGTCTACCAAACGTGTGCGTTTCGTAAGTTACTTTACGAATTACCGATGATACGTATAATAACTATTATAAACAGATTATTGAAATTTTCCTTCGTGTTATTAAAAAATATCCGAAATAATCTGACACGGTTGTAAACATGCAAATTTAATTATTCCTGCGTGTACATGGAAACGCGAGCGATTTGTTTATTCGCGAATAAATGAATCAGGTGTACTTGATTACGATTTTAATTGCTTTTATTGTTACGCGATTGTTTCAGATATGCCTGTTGGGCTTCGTGGTGAGCGACAACAGCACAGTGGACGACTCGATCATCGAGGACGTTTCGGAGGTCTCAGAAACCAACAACAACCTCGACACAGACTCTGGAGACCAGGTAAGTTAATTAAGAATAGCAATTCTCCTACGCGAACATCCACTTCCTCGATTTCCAACAGCGGAGCATCCTGCAACGAGTTAATTCGTTCCAATATTTTGTTCGCTATAGGATACAAACGTATACTATCCCTGGCAAAAAGTTTTTGATCAAACGCGATAATATAAAATTAGTCGAAACGCTAAGGTTCCTGTGGTGCAAAGTGCCATTGTACAAATATAAAATTTAATAAATAATTTATAGATATATTATAAAGTTATAGATATAAGACTACGTGGAGCAAAATTAGCTAATGAAAATGTGCCTATCTAATCGGCCTATCCTAATGTGCCGAAACAATCATAACGTGGACTTAAAAATAGTAGAAAATATTAGGTAATACAACTATTAAGTGGAGTATCATTTATCTGGTCGAAGATTTATGTTATCGAATACTGTTTTATGTGACAGAAAACACATTGGATGTTAAGTCTATCTTGTACCTCGTCTGCGGTATTGGTATTCATAATTACGTCTCTGAATTTCTCCCACCACTAGCCATAGTGTATACCCCACTGTATTCCCAACTCTTTTACCATAACCCACCAAACAACTCGAAGTATTAATCTTTTTCAAAAAAATGTGAACGCCCACGCGTTGGTACACGAACGTTTCCGGTGGGCGTCTATTTCGCTGGTTTCCGGATTCGTACCTGTGGATTTGCGAAAGAATAAAGGAGGGCGTTGCTGGAGCTGCAGGAAAAATAAACACCTTTATTCATGCCAGCCAGCCGGAAATAGGTCGCTGAAACCGTTACACCCACGCTGAACCCTGGCAAAGCTCTCCTCTCTCTGCTAACATTTTATTCTTCTTCTATTTTTTTCTTTTTTTTTTTTTTTTCTTTCTCCTCCTCCCTTGACGAAATACGGTGCACACCGGTGTAAAGTCTTTTACGCCTGGCGAGGCCTCCTCTTACACCTTCTCGTTGGCCTTTCGTGCTCTGTTTAGCCGACAGTTCGTCAACAGAGACTTTCAACGTCTTTCTCAACCTCGACTAATCTTAAGATGACGTTACGGGCGTGCTCCTCTTGGTCTACCCCTTTTTTTCCGGGATACAGTCGCGAAACGACACGGAAACCGCAACGTGATTCGCGCGAGAGTTCATCTTCGCGTTGGACGTTCACCCTTCTGCTGTCGTCCCCCTTTTCACCGCTGTCTGCTTTGCATAATTTCGCCTTAAATCTCACACACGTGTGTTTCGTGGTCTTTTATACTAGACTCTTCTGTTGCGAGTACAGTGCTGGACGAAAGTTTTGGCACAGCTTGGTTGTTTCATTATAAATTAGAAAAATTCGTTTAGGAAGAAAGTAACGTATCCATGTATTCTCTATTGTAGTTTATTGTGTAACGAAAGAGAAAGAGTTATAATAAGAATATGTTTTTCGAACATGTGAACTCCTTGTTCTATAATAACGAGTCACACTCGTGCTGTGAATTATGGCACAGATCAAAAAGAAACGCATAGTATTGTGGATGAAATTTAACTTGAAACCAAATTTTGGCTTTGTGTTATAATAGTGGAGGTTGTTAAACAAATATTGGCTACGATATTCAAATTATTTGCGAAATCAGTGATCAGAATTAGCGGTGAATAATTTCTTTCCTAAAACATTTTTTCCGCAACTAGAAAACGTTTTACTCAAGCGACCTTTATACTCCCATCGATGTTTCCATTTTTCTTCTTACTTTTTCTCGTGCATACGTACACGAGTCTTAGTTCGTGGCAGTAATTACAGCTTTTCTGAGAAGTTGCGAAGCGTAGGGTAGATTTTTGCCCGACTGGTCGCGAGATGCACAGCGCGACGCTTCGCGCCAACTGTCTTTTTGCGACCACCTTGCATCCCCTCTAGAAATTTCTACTTCTCTTAAGAGCTTCGGAAACATAGCCCAGGTGTAGTTGCTATGGTGGCCTAGTTTCAGATAGTGAGTAAAACGAGAGCTGGCTCAATGTACCAAAGTCGATACACGTGTAACGCTTCTTCGTATTCCACTTCTTGGAGCCGCAACGCGGTTTTAACATCGGCCGCCCAGCAATTCCGATACATCGATGGCTTTCCTGTTTGAATTTAACCATTGCTGGGATTCAAACTCATATAGGATTCAAAAACGAGCTCCGTCTCTTATCAAAGTTGGGTATTATTCGAATAACATCTTGAATAATTTCTTCGAATAACATTTCGAATAAATCCTTCGAATAAATTGTTCGAATAACATTTAAAAGGAACTATTCGTATAATCTTCGAAGGGGAAGTATCAATGAAACATGTTTGAAGTAAGAAAACAACCAAAGTTAGAAGAAACGTAACAAAATTTTATTCATCTCTATAAGGTAATTATTGTAATATCATTCGAATAACATCTCGAATAAAATGTTACTCGAAATGTTGTTCGAATGAAATCTTATTCGAATAATTTATTTGAATAAAATATACCCAACTCTGGCCTCAGTTGATTCTTTTCGTTTCTACGCAGCTGCATTAAGGGGGGGCATGCTTTTACGTGGTTAAAATTTAGTTTTAGGGTACTTTAAAATATCTCTTACGTTCTTGGAAAAGAAGGTTTAGAATGTTGCCAAATTTAACTAACGGTAAATTGATATACTGATAAGATAGACTTTTTCGTCTTTCCTAAAACAGAGTTTCGATATGCAACGATTATTGATGATAGTCTTAATTCGCACATAACCGAAATCTAACCGATCTTAATCCGATTGTAACCGAACCTAAATACAAGCAAACCTAATCGCGGGTGTCCGCGAATGCGTCAGCAAACACGAAGATCAAATGCGTCTATACGGAATCTCACATCAAATCTACGTAAACTAAAATAACGAGGATAATTAACCCTTTGGTTACGAGGGACGTATATATAATTATTTGCAAACGTTGTACGTATTGATTCCCTACCACACGATACTATTTCTATTACGATTGGTACATACCCTTCCATAAGTAATTACGTAGAGTATGTAAATATTTCCACTCCTATTGTTTCTCGAATAATAAAAATTGCTCTCGTCCATGCATTGAGAATTGATTTACTTTTAATGTGTCGTAGCGAAAGGGTTAAAGAAGATCTAGAATTTCGACTCATCTTTGCACTTACCTACGTTGTTAATTTTGTCCTGCTTCTGTTACGTATATAAAAAAGAAAGCACGTAGAAATCGTGACGGTAAACTTGTCGAATCGAAAAAGCTCTATCATCGCGTAAACTTTAAGCATAACTTTATCACGTCGCGTTTGCAGCGTGCATGATTTCGCGGCGAAAGTCGATTACGACCATAGTCAGAGGAAAATGGAAGTCGTAAAAAAAATAACACGTTCGCCGACACGTAGGCAATTTTTCGCCAGAAACCGTATCACGTTTAATGTAACGCTGATCTTAATTTGCCAGGTAATTAACTTTGGAATATTTTCGTTACCCGAAATGCACGTTGCGCTATAACAAGCATGCTCGCGTCGTAAAATTAGAATTCTCGTAAACACAGGTAATTCCTCTGCCGAATACCAGGTGTCATATATGAGACAGCGAAAGTTTCCATTTACACGCTGCAACGATGTCTTTTTAACGATATTAGTTATAATTACAGGAATCGCGCGTTAATTAAACACACCAGTGCGAAACAATTGTAGGTTGAATGAAGTTATATGGGGTAGATGTACCAATTACTGTTACTTTAAGGTTATCGCGTAACTCTATTTAACTATTCTAGAACGTATTTAACATAAGAATCGTTCCAGTTTCGAGGATAATATTGTTTAACATCTCTTTTATTTGTGAACATTTTTTATACGTTGAATATAATGAATTAATTACTAATTCATTGAAAATATACAACAAAGTCCAATGTTCCTATTACTGTCACTTGAAAACTTGTCATTTAAATAGAAACACGTTTTACATGTATTAGCACGTCAGTTTGTGTAACAGATATAAGATGTATAGTAAACGTATCGTCTTTACCGAATTATGACTAGTCCCATACTTTATAATTACATTGGTCACGTTTTAATGTTCAACAGCACATTTACCTCCTAATATTTCGTTTTAAATATTAAGTGTAAACGAATATACAATATCTATGTGTTGTTACGTAAACCGAAGTCCAAATTTAGCCTCAAAGTTTGTTTACTTGCGATTCTTCGTACATTATTTTACTATTAAAGTGTCGGTTATAGAAAAACTGATAGTAATTGAGACATCTACCCTACATAGTAAAAAACAGAGAGAAAGAGGAAATGGTCGTCATTCGTATGTAGGTCGGTGCAACAATTTTCACCCCTCCGCTGGTTGAGAAAGTTTCGCCCTCTTAACCGGTGCCCGCTTAAACAATTTTCGATTCGTTGGAAAAATGAATTAAAACTTTCCCGGGAGTCTCCCTCTCTCCTCCTGCCTGAGTTCTCTTTTTTTTTCTCTCCGCCTTCGCGTTAAAAATAAAAGAAAGCTGCTTCAGCAACTCCGCCGATGCAATCGACTCGACTAAAGTTCGAGGCCATACGTTAATTAAGATTAAAAATTCTACCGTGCTTCAAGACTCTGTGCTTCTTCTTGGTGACCTCACATCTAGAACATGCGAGTGTAATTTTGCTCGCATCAATTCAATCTTGCATCCATTTACTAGAAAAAGACGCAGCATGGATTCTTTAGATATGCAACTAGCGCACTGGGTATCTATTTGAATAGATTTTTGAGAATAATTATGGGATATCTTATGAACTTTGAATACGTCGATGCTGAAGAATACGCTCAAGGTAAAACTTGGACACTTACATTTTCATTCTTCCAGAAACGATTCATAAGCATTTGAAGTCCCAAGTATTCGCATTTCCAAGATTTTGCATTTCCCAACTTTTCAATGTCAAGCTTGCATATTAACAGAAGTGTCTATCAACTTTTGAAGTCGTCCAAATAATTACGAGCGGTACTGTAAGTGTCCGAGTTTCACTTTGAGCCACCGTACTTTTACATAAATAAATAAGTAAAGATGTGAAAAGGAAAAGATGCGCACAGCGAAGAGTAGAGAGAAAATGAAGGGGTAGCAAAAGGAGATTATAAAAATGTGTAAAAAAACAAGAGACAAAAAGTGGAAACTTTCGCTGGCGCTGCAGTTCATCCATCCTAATTTAAGCGGACATCCGGGGAAAATCGTAACGGGCCGTGGTGTCTCCCGTGGCGTAAACTTTACAACGTTGTTTCCCCCGCATTGGAACGCGTTGGCGCGATTAAATCCCCCGGCCGACCGGAAGCCGCTGAGGGTTGTCACGATCGTCATTGTCGCGGCGTTTTCCAACGTCGCGTCGCGTCGCGAAGCGCATTCGTAAAGCGTGGCGTCGCGAAACGCTCGAAAAATGTGCGACCGGCTTTATAGTGGTGGCACCCGCGGGTACGCCCCTGTGATGCGCAACCTCCACCTCTAGGCCACGATTTTATTCCGCTCCCAGGGCGACCGGAAGTCCTCCGCGTCGCGCGTAAAACTCGCCGAACTGCCAGCCACATCTCTCGCCCGCGCGATTTCCCTCGACCGTTTCGCGGATGTTCACGATCCTCATGGCCCCTCGTGGACGTGGATCGATCGAGATCCTTCTGGCAAGCAAAAAGAAATGGCTGCTATGGGTGTTTTACGGTGATTTTTTTTACCGACGATCCCGTTTGCCTGGTGTGTTTTTTATCGGCGTCGAAGGCACCAACGACGGGAAGTCTCGGGAATGAGAAAGAGGTTCGTCTTTCGGTTTATGATTTGGAAAAGATGGAAAGAGATCTGGGATAATGTAATTGGCGAGTCCCTCGTCGCGTTTCAGTAATCGTTAAGTTTTATGCAAAGTTATGTGATATTGGTGAAGATGGAAGTAACTGAGAATTTATTTTCTATGTCGATAGAAATAATATTTTAAAGTCTCTGGTTGCGTTGAGTAATCGTTAAGCTTTATGTAAAGTTATATTATATTAGTAAAGAAGAAAATAGGTGGAGATTTATTTTCAATATCGATAGAAATATTATTTTAAGAAAGTCTTTAGTCACGTTAAGTAATCGTTTAGTTTTATGCAAAATTATGTATTGGTAAAGGAGAAAATAATTGGAAATTTATTTTGTTCGATTAGGTAACAGAAATTCAACTAATTAAAGTACCTTTTATTTTGCTTTGGAAAGTAGAAAATAATAATTATTTGAGATAAATCATTTGTCATTGCTATAATAGTATATTTATAAGATATAACCATACAATAAGAACAAAATCAAGTACGTTTAAAAAATACAAACATGCACTTTGCAATTTTTAAGTTACGTGAGATTGTTGCGAAGAAAATTATTCAGCGAAGAAGAATTAATTTCCTTTTAGAAAAATGATACTTTTATCATAGCAGATACTATACTTGAATCATAGTTGCACTTTTCTAAAATTAAAAACATAAAAACGTCCCAATTTCGAATAATTGTTATAAAATAATTGCTCCAATTTTTGTGGGCAGATATATTTTGGGAGAAAATATTGGTTATGGAAGTACGATGATTAATAAAATACAATTTGCTAAAAAGAAAATGGGTCTATACGTTTATGGCTCCTTTTTCCAAAAAGCAACTCAATAGTTGTCAAATGATTTGTCCCAATTTTTTATGTAACTAAAGATTAAAATTTATCAGCGAATGTTGTCCGAGTGAGAAATCTTCTAATTTAAATCGACCTATGCGAGATTACGAAAATTTGTCAGGTTATTTTAATTAATCAAACGCGTCGAAAAAGGCGTTCGTCACTGGAAAGTGTAACGGTATGATGGATGGAAATGGCGACCCTCGCAGTGGATTGAAACAGCAGATTACGAGAAATCTAGAATGCTCGGGTTTAACGCGCGTATATCACCGAATGCGCAGTTAACGTTTATCGCATTTTGAATGCACAAATCAGAATTTATGAATTCGATGTCACGCTGCACACGTTGCTTCCTGTAGTTGGATCCGTATCTTCGAAGATGACCTGTACAATCGCATCGCGTATGTATCGCGTTCGAATCTAGTTTGTATTCGCATATAAAAATGTGTATTACGAATATAGATATATACTGGAAATAAAATTATTCCATAAGGAAAGAGTGGGAATACTATTCTCTGTTCTATGTATCGATTTTAAAATACAACCAAAGCCGTTGGCAACATTCGAACACGCGAATATTGAAAGTCTCGATATCAGTTCTTTTATAATTGAAACTGTAATATCGTTGAGTAACCAATATTCTAAATTTAACGCTTCATTCACAGAAATTGTGATTAATTTTAAGAGAGAAATTTCCCGAGCGAACCAAATATATATATATATATATATATATATTGGTTTATTTGAGTAACAACTGTGTATATTAATCCGGAAATATTCTATGCATTTTTTTTGACTAATGTCTGTAATCAGATACAAAAACATGGCATATGGAGTTTGTTAATTTAACAATATAACCATTTTTATGTTTGCGCAAAAATGATATTAGTTGGTATCAAAGTCAGTGTTTAATGGGTTTCACTATACACTTCGTAACACTTACACTAAAATAAAATTACAGTTGATTAAGTGTCACCATTTTCCTTGCATTATGTATTTTTAGAAACATTGTATCATTTTATTCATATTATATAAGGCATAAATAAGTATAGGTTGGTTGCCATTAGTTCTAGTCTTAATAGGTACAATTTTCACAATATTTTAACATAGTCGAAAGACAATCGATGCTAACTCTACCGAAAATTATACAGTCAACTCTCGTATAACACGATGATCACGTTCCTAAAAAATGCTTGCTGTAAGAGTATTTTGTTATAGTGGAATTCCCACAATTCTTTGATCGTGTTAGAGCAAAATTATATTGCAGAACCAATCCGCATCACCAAACCAGAATTTAAGTCCAATCTAACTCAAACTTATCCCAAACGCGACCCGGAATTAACTCTAACTAAATTTTAACCTAACGCAATCATAATTCTACCGAAAGACTTGTTCACAAAATTTTCTGTAGCCAATCGAAATTTCTATCTTTTTGAATGTCACAAAATTCCATTTCGCTACCAAGTACTTATGTTGGATCAGATTTCTGCATAATCCAACGGCGTGGATCTAAAAACTGAGAGAAGCCGCGAGCGAAATTCGGCGAGCAATAAGATGATCTCGTAAGACAACTGTCTATGTTTCGCGTGCGCCTATAAAAATACCTTTGATACGAGTCTGGCGAGCAGATAAGGCGAATAAGGTCATATTCGGTATAGGAAATCGTGCTCGACGTACTGCATCCTGCACGCGCACGTTTTCCCTCCCCGATATTTCTTGGTATTCCTTCTACCGGTGATTGCATTGGCTACGAGCGCAAAACTAAGTTCGTGAACAGCGCAGCCGAATTAGGATGTCGCGGTGGTATTGAAATAACGTTTGTCCCGGCAGTATTTTCGGGAATTCCTTCCGCGAATACCGAATCAGCGAACTTCCGGTGAAGCTAGGCGAAATTTGGCAACTCAGAAACCGCTACGAAGGAATACGGCTACCGGGGATTGGATGGGAAAAGGGAGAAAGATGTAATTGAAATTGAAACCATTCGTGCGTTACTTGGTTGTCGTTCTTCGGATACGGCTTAAAAGTTTGCCATATCATTCAGTTTGTTTCACATACTATCCTGAAATCGTACAACTTTCGTGGATAAAGGGAGAAAGTATTGAGAGAGGCAAGACAATATGTGACTAGGCGTTACTTGGTTGTTATTCTTCGCATACGACTTATATGCTTGGAATATCATTCGGTTTGTTTCACATACTATCCACAAATCGTAACATTTTCGTGGATAGAAGGAAAAAGTGGAGAGAGGCAAGACAATATGCGACTAGGCGTTACTTGATTATTATTCTTCGAATACGATTTATAAGCTTGGAATATCATTCAGTTTGTTTCACATACTATCTTCAAATCGTACAATTCTTGTGGATAAAAGGAAAAAGTAGAGAAAGGTAAAACAACGCACAAATGAAATGAAGTTTAATTAAAACTAAGATGATTCGTGTATAACTCGGTTGTCGTTCTTGAAACACAGCGTAAAAGCGCTGTATATCATTCATTTTGTTTCACATACATAAAATTTAGATGGATGAAAAGAAGAAGTAAAAAGGAAACCGAGACAACGTGTGATTGAAGTCAAAGTTTAATTAAAATTTAGATGGTTCGTGCGTCCTTCTATTATCGTTCTTCAGATACAACTTAGAAGCTTGGAATATCATTCAGTTCGTAAAATTTTGGTGGACAAGAGGAAAAATTAGAGGTAGACATGGCAAACGTGTGATTGAAATTGAAGTTTACAAGTCGTAGAATTTGAAATGAATCAGCTACTCGGAAGAGGGGGTGAAAAAGAGTAGTTAGAATTGCGATGGTTGATTATTCGATTGGTGGTAATTCTATCCCCGGTTCCAGGGGTAAAAGTTCGAAAGTCTTGATGAGCTTCATGTTAACACGAATTATTTGGATAATTGCCAGAATTGGTGGGAATAGTTGTCGGTGATTGTTTCGCTGTGCAAAAGTGAAGTTGAAACCGTTCCATGAACTTGTAATTGCTTTATCATCGAGCAACGTCGTTCAATTTGAGAAGAGAAAGATTATTCTACTCGCTTTTTTGTTTCATTCTTTTTCCGCATTTAAAATTAGACCAGCCACGCAGCGGTGTGCTTTGAGAATTGATTGAAACAGCATATGGCAACTATACGCCCGCATGGCGAATATTTAGGAATAAACAAAACGTCACGTTTAAGCTGTACGCGGTGCACGGCAATATGCATCGTTGTATTCCATATTGCATCATTTCAAAAGCCTTTGTTCGTTGCAACATAGAGGTTTCATTATCTGCCAGATCTAAAACTAAAAATAGAAAAAAAAATGGGTAGAAAAAATAGGGGTTGGTTTGGCGAATTGCGAGTTCTCAGTAGCTGGAATATTTATCGCGAAATCGAGATAAAAAGCGCGCTTGCATTTAACTAATTTCGAGCGGCAAGAAAAAACACGAGCTTTAACGAAGGATTAATTTTGTAGATAACGCTAATTAGACGATATTTACTATGCTCCGCCCTTGCACAAAAGAAAAGGGCTGCTTTACTCGAAGGCTACGTTCCTCGTGCACCGTGTAAAGTAACTTACGCGATTCAGAAATTTAAATGATAAAAAATGTAAGTGCCACAAGTGGAAATTTTTAGCTTAAATCGAAAACATGAGAAAGATTAACAAGAAGTATTGATTATTAACTTAACCCTTGACTTAAAATGACGAGTCACACTCGTGGCACAAATTATAGATAGACTTATTAAAGATAAGTTCTGTTTGCGATACAATGTTATTTTTATTTCACCTTTGGTTTCACTTTGGAAGATTAACCCTTCAGGTACGATGCGGATTTCTGCTCCTCTTACGCAAACAGAAAAGATTTTCGTATTTCAACAACTTTACCCCATTATGCTACTATTTCAGTTCACTATTTATGAAACATGGAGACGAACTACGCGTTCCATAATCACCAATAAATACTTCTCTATTTTAAATAAATATTAATCGTCTTATAGTATACTAATCGTAAAAAGAAACTAGGGTGCGTACATCGTACGAATGCCGCCCCTAAAGGGTTAAGGATCACTAGATACAAATTATACGGAATATTTTAATATTTCGCGTTCTACGCGGCGTAAGATATTAAATGGCGTTGCAATGCTTAGGGTCTTTGAAAACTGCATAGGGATTAAAGAAAAGGAGGAGAAGAAACGTGTCGTTATCGTTTTCCCATCCAGTCTTATTAATCGCGGTTAATCGTCGGATGAAATGCATTTAAACGCCAGCCTGTTGAATCTTGACATAATAAAAATTCCAGTGGGCGATGAGAGACGTTCATTGGATACCCCTCTAGCTTCAATTTTGAGCATTGATTTCACATGAATGCCTTCGGGGCTTAAATCTGCCGGTGAAAAAGGGGAAGGAGGAGAGGGACCGTTTGTAATATAAAACAACGGTGAATAATTCACAATGCGAGGCTAACGATAATTTATTAATTCAGCCAATTATACGGCTGCGATATCCCGCGACGATCCAACCAGACCGATTCTGAATTGTTAACACGACGAAGGAAATTTAATTGGGAGGGCTGCTGCGTAATTATCGTCTTCGATCGATTATTTAGGTTTTAATTAAGCACTTATTGCACAACGGAGTTGCGTTCTTCGTGAAACAATTTCATAAGAATCGTCTATCCTAGATACTTCAACCTTACAAATTGAAGTCTTAATCAGAATTAAAGTTACAGATTATTAAAAAGTACCGCGTATTTTTATTACAATTGGACCACGGTTTACACCAAGAGTGTAACTCGTTATTACACGGTAAAGGGTTAAAACAAATACGACGATATACAAATACATTTTGTAGCCACTGTAGGCTCTCCTAATTTACAAAAAAAAAATAAACTTTAAACTTTATTGCATTAGGCAATAGCAAAACCATAAAGGAAAGAAAACTGGAAGTTATTTGTGACTGCACCGAATAGTTTAGAAATTCTAAAGACGACAGGTTGCGTCCTCCTTTGGAATCCTCCAATTTCCGGGCCAAAGAAACGACGCGACGCCTCTAATTAACTGCAGCGGGTATCGAGCGAGCGCAAGAGTCAAAGAGGCGTCGATAGAAAAGTTGCACCGAGGAGGGAAGAAGAAATCGGCCACAAAGAAAGTGCAACGAGAGGAGATGGTCGAACAACCCCCGGACAGAGGAGCGTGCGTGCCGCGACAATGAACATTCCTATCTCATCCTCGTCGCCAGGTGGACGCGGTTTCCGTCGACCGGCTCTAGTGCTCCTCTCCACGAACAGAAGGGCGAAAAGCGTCGACGAAGCACTTGCCGCTCCATCGTGCTCCCTGTTAATTGTCTAATTGCATTTAACGGGTGTTCGATTTCAATATCGGCTGTGAATAGCTGCCGCGTATGGAGGACGCTCATATGCAATAACGAGCGACTGATATCCACCCCTTTGAAATTATAGCAACTTATATTGTAGTAGATTCTTCTGTTACCTATACGAGAAGATGTCGCGTGATTGTTGTGAAAATTGAAGCGGTTAACGCGAGTTGTTTGTGTAAACGATTAAAAGTAATTGAGGCGTTGGATGGAAAATTGGGCATCTTCTGTTCGATCATGAGATACGTTTTCATTTAGCTGAAATGTAAAAGTGATAATTATAATACTGCGGCTTTTTATGTAATTATAGGAAATTGAAGTGTGCGAGAAGCTGCAAAATGCACGTAATATGCAAAGATGCAAATATACACAAAAATACATATAATACACATGTACACGTAATACACAAACGTACACATATACACATAATATACATAATAGACAATGTATACACAATATAGTCGAAGTTACGATATTTTTGGGGTGAAACAGCCACCTATTTATGTCCTACTTCTTCGTCCTTAATTTTACAAATATGAATTGGCATAAAAATCAACAGTCTAGTGATAATAATCTATATCGAAAGTACGTTTATTTATGCATCATGAAGTCTCCGATTTTGCCCCACAAAAAACGAAGGTTGTTAAGCATCGGTCTACAGAACTAAACTTTATCGATCTCTTTAGCACCATTGATAGTAATCGTCGATTAATGTAGTAAACAATAATCATCAGTGATTGTATATAAATATATATTGATTTCACGATCATCAAGTAATAATCATTATTAATAGTAAGCGAAAGAAAAATTAAGAATGATATAAAACTAATGAACAACACGAATACAATTACATAAATATGAGTTTGCATAAAAATCTGCAGTCTAGTTATTTTATTAATTTATTCAAAAGACTCCCGCACAAAAAGTACATAATAAAAGTCGAGGAAAATTATTAACGAAAAACTATACATTTCAGAGAGCTTTAAGATAGGTCCAGTCAGAGGCCAATATTGAAGAAAATCGAGACAAACAAAAAGTGGTCGCTTTATCGTGCAGCTATTGTTTAAAAAGTATACATATTCAACGAGTAGCCGTATAGAGAAACAGGAAAAGACATGACGAATATCGCGGGCATATGCCAGCGGGGTTTATCGTTCGCTGATACGAATTTCGTACATATGAAGAGAGAGAGAGAGAGAGAGAGAAGCAGAGTAGAAAGCATTTGAAGATGAAAGAGTATCGGTAGAATTGAAAGTAGCTCGGAGGAAAGAGTACCACGGGGGAATGATGTGAAATGATACGAAACTGAAGAAACAGAAATGTAATAGCACAGAAGAACCTACGCTTCAATAAAACAGTAATTTAATTGTATTTCCTTTTCATCTGTTTAACCTTCCGCTTTGTAGTTCTTACTATTGTATAAATTTACTGTAAATTGTATCAGCCGCACGATTTGCGGAATAAACCCTTATCATTCGTATCCATTTAAGATGAACTAAAAAAGGATCCAAATATATTTATACACTCTTTGCTCGTCGATATCTTTAAAATAAATTCAATATTTTATATATGTAAAAAATTATTTAATTATAAATATAAGAAAATGAAATACCATCTGAAAAATTATTTGACCGTTCAAATAAACTAGAATGGATAGATAGATAATCTTTATTTTTGGCTTCACAGCCAAGAAAAGTGAACTTGGTTTACGTTCCAATAAACTAACACATAGTTATTTCAAATAACATAACAAACATGAAATCGAAATAAAGTAATATATCATCTTAACAATTAGTTTTCAATTTATTTGGATAATGCTCAGGCCTGCACTAAGGCTTCATATTTAACTTTACGTATCTAAAGAGTTTGATTTAATATTTGAAGCACGATAATATTTTTAACTTTATACCTACGCGTGTACACATTGTTATGGCCACCCCCGCAAATTTCGCAATTCGGAATGCAAGGAAAACGCGCGTAGATTCACGCAACAGAGTCCAGTTGCCGTCAAATTAACAAACGCGCGCCGTCGGCAACCTCGAATTCCAATTATTTCGTTGACTGCTCGCCGGGTGTGATTTCACGAAATTATTAGATCGCAGATGAAACCGTCGAATCTGTTCTCATAACATCCCATTCTCCCTCGGTTCAAACGGGTCAGCATCGATCACGATACATAATTAACCACTTCTGCGGGGGCTAATGAAAATTTGGAAAGGGACAGCGCGTAATCAAAGGATAGATTCTGAATTCGGTTGACGAAGTGGTTTCGATTGGTAAAAGAAAAAGAGGTGAAGTGGAGGGGGAGGGGGAGGAGAGGAGGAACGATATAACAACGTCTAAGTTTCGTAGCAAGAGCCGCGGTCGGATGAGAATTATTCAAGGATTTTCCAGATAATGCAATAACGTAGCAGCGCGCACCGCCGTGAGAAATTAGCGGCATGAATTATGAATGAGACCGACTTCGCCGGCCGTTTATCTTCTTTAATGTTTCTTGGCGTCTTTCGCTGGACGAGACTACCAACGGTGTGTCGTGGTACTCATGATTTCTTGCCTCTTTGTTCCTCGTTTTCGACGCGACGCCCCCGACGCTATCGACGGTGAATTGTGAGCGCTCGATTAATTTTCGGATAAGAGGAAAGGTCGTTGGAATTTTAATCGCCGTTTATTAAGAAAATTATAGTCTTATAGTTGGACCGAAATTAATCGGCTATTCAAAGTTGTTAAGCAATTGAGCGCATTCGAAAGACGCAAGAAGGGAACGCTTCCATTTTGGATTATCCTTGTTCGAAGAAAATACGGCGGATGGTTGGATTTAGGCTTTCATATGCGCAAGGATAATATATTTAATTTAGACTTGGATTCTTTAATACACCCTTTAATACACTGTACAACCATCGACGAAGCATAAGACTTTGCAAAATATTACAGACGACATGGCTTTACAGTTTGTTGATAGAAATCTGCTGAATCTATCAAAACTTATTTTGATTAAGTTGCCATACCAATTTTTCATTTGTTACAAAATTTCACTTAGCTATTCACTGCTTTTGAACTGTGCGGCATTCAAAATACTTAACTGTTATTTAATAGCAAGCATACAGCTTGATAATACAGTTCGCGATAAAATTACAATTTATTACAAATACGGAGTGTATTTTTCGTATTTAACTAAAATCTTTATCACGAGTCACACTTATTATTCTAAGGCAAGGGATTACTAAAATTTTGTTTTTATCATATTACTGTAATTCCAATTCTACAAACGCAACGTCCAAATATTTATAATCCACTTAAAAACGGTATATTATTCATCGGTATATTTGATACCTATAAAAACCAGTCGTGGCCTGATACGTCAGTACACGCTTGTACCTTCACACTTCATATTTCGTGCTAATTATCCCCGTAGCCTGATTTTTATTTCACAAGCAATTACAATTTACACGCGGCTCAGCCCGACAATCGATAATCCGCAAACGGGAAGGTAGCGAGCCTCTAAATCCGAAACATAATTTCCATCGGAGTATCGCGACCGCGATTCGTTCAGATTACGTGATTAAAAGCCGTAGTTCCCCGTTTTAATGAAACGCACGGGGATATTATACAGAGACCGGGCTTTTAAATAATGGTTTTCGATGTTTCACTGTGAAAAGCGGTGGAGCTAAAAAAGGAAACGAAAAACAAGGGGAAAAAGGAAACAAATTCAGAAGCCAACTGCGACAGGGAGAAAGAGGGAAAAGACAGACCCCGTGGGTTAATTTAACTTGTTCCCATCGAGACACGCTCGGTTCCTCGAGGAGCAAGGGAAAAAAATGGCCGCACTCCGGGGTTAATTTGTAAGCGGTGCTTCGGTTCCAGCTGGAATCGATGGCATGAATTCGCGGACGCTTGAAAAGCAGCCGTAGAAAGGATAGGAAATAGCGAAGGAAAGCAAGGCGGTGGTGGTGGTTTGGAAGTCGTCTCGAAACACAGTTTGCCGCTGGCACGGGGGTTATTACACGTCAGTCACACCTCTCTCAAAATTGCGAAAGTTTTATAAGACACAATGATTCTCGTCCGATTACTTCCCACGCGACTTATGACCGCGTCCTTTATTATTGCGCCGAGTAGCCTCGTCTTATATTGCATCGCGAAAAACGAATTGCCGCGGAGTCTGCGGCTTGGGGGTTGCTTTTCTGATGCACACCTTTCGTAGTTGAATAATTTTATATACAATAAAAACATTTTTACGTCGCGAAACTAAATTCTGTACTCGTCAGAGGGTTAAAGGAAGAAGAAGAAGAAATGGTTTTAAGATTATTCAAATATATAGTTGATATATATATATATAAACTATATATCAACTATATATATATATATGTGTATATATATATATATATATATATTTACTTGATTTCTATGTATGTTCAAGTATTGGGTTGTTGCATATGAAATGGCCGATATTATGTAGCTTAAAGTTTGGTAGTCATTAATTAATCAAAAGTAACAGTAAATAGCGTTTGCTGTACACAAACGTCCTATGTACTTTATGAACGGCTGTAAGGTTTAAGAATTTCCATTTTTCGTTGCATGATTTTATAATGGCCCTGGTGGTACAATTTTGGAGATATCAGGTTTGATTCCATATTTCTTTTATTGGGAATTTAGTTTCTCTATAGTCACATGATATATGGTTGACCGTTAATGGTTAGTTTTTACATAGGTTACAGTTTAGAAGTTCGGATTTCTTACTCAGATGTAGAATATGGTTTGCATTCATTTTCTATGAACTCTCTGATAGATAAACTCAGCCAGACCCCGAATTAATTAATAATTCATTGAACACAATACTTGCAACATAACAAGCTGATTAAAATACATGTGTATGCGTGTAAACGCAACAAAACCTGAACAAAGCGCGGCGAGCTTTGAATCGAAACACCAAAACGTTGTTAGACCGCATATCAATCATATTTTGATTATCCCTGCCGCATTATGAACATTTCGTCGATGCCGAAATGTTCCATGTTTGGCGCTATTGAAACGACGGATTTGAATCGGCGCAACGAAATCCTTTTGTAATCGCTGCCGGATTCTTTAATCACGAAGGAAGGTTAATGAATCCCGTGAGACGAAATTGGGAGTGAGACAGGGAGCAGCCGCGAATAATCATAAACATTAGCAGTAATCCTGCGCTATCAGGAGTGCTGGGAAACTTTCGGCCCACTCGCCTCGGTTTTATCGGCCATAAAGCGCTTCGTTGGAGAATCATTTCGCGTTTAACGTACACTTGACCGACCCCGTTCCCCGATATCGTCCACTTTTAGCATCAAAATTTGTGTTTTACATCGAACACGAGAGCTGCTCTTCGTTTCGATTGCTTGGCAATTGTACCGACAAGTGTACTACACTTCTGACATGTGTATTCATTGATATATACCGGGCAAGTTTTTGTTTAGTACTAAAAATCTAATATTCATTGCATATCACGACCAAGGAAAATGATTAACCCTTTCGCTACGAAGAACGCATATATATATATATATATATATATACATATATACACGCCCTCACAAATTGCGTCATCGTTTGCTAAAACTATACACATGTGTCTTTGCTATCATTCAGTACCATTTTTATTATCATTCGTATCTATTACACTGTAATAGTTGGTACAGAGTATCTAAATATTTATGATCATATTGCTTCCATATTAATAAATATTGCCATCGTAGCGAAAGGGTTAAGTACGTTACTTTAAGGTTTTTCATTCTGTATGCACAGTGACTCCCAACGTTAATCCAATGCCACCTTTATATACCTAATTTATCAAATCTCGCACGAAGTCAGTATAAGAACTCAAATGATACATCAAATATGTCCTCAAAATTTTATAATTAGCCATCAAACTTTCGCCAAATAAGCAATATAATAAATCGAAATATTCGAACCCAAATTCCTAACTCACCGTGTAACAAAATCGCGTAGAAATCGTCGGTGCCACTTTTCGCTGCAATCCTATCAACTTCCGCAATCTAACGAACAATTTATCAGTTACGATCTCTACTCGAACCGTTCGCAAACAATTCTCCGCACGGAAAAAGCTTTCGCGCATCGATTTCTTTCCGAAGTATAATGCTTCCCAGCAGTGCGCTGAAGAAATTCACCAGTGGAAAGGAGTTCTCCATCGCGAATGTCCAGCTTCTAGATCATTTCACCGAGATTTGTCCGGCCGATCGGTGATCCCGGTGGGAGTGCAATGGCGGGAAAGTGGCTAGCACGATGCCATACATATATAGGGCGATACGAAAGCCCGCATTGCGGAATGAGAGATCGCCTATCGGCCTATTGGCCTGTCCTCTCCGCTCGTCTATTTCCATCTTCCTCCCCGTTCCTCTTTCTCCTGTACTATCTGCCTGTCTGCCCCTGTATCCGTCTCTGTCCGCCACTCAGCACTCCTCTTTTCGTTGCCAATTGTCGACGAGATTCGCAGCGACGAGGTGATAGCGACGGTGTGCGTGTCCCGATAAGAATCGCTTTTGCACCCTGGACCCTGAAACCAGCCCTGATCGATCGCATAAATCGACGATCCGATCTCGCCCAGTGAAAGATTTAACGACGCGGGGTAAAGCCCGCAGAAAGTGTCACGTGATTTTACTAGATTCTTTATTGGCCGCCTCGATAAACGCAATTGTTTTTCGCGAGAAGATAGAGGTGCATTTTTCTTCTGGGGAATTGAAATATTTTTCTTGGGTAATTTTCGTATCAGTTTGGGGTTGAAAATGGGCGAAAAGAGATTGAAATGTTCGGTAGAAGTGAGATACATTAGGTTGCACGATAAATTCATCCCTTTTTTGGCAGAAATTTTGCAACAAAGCAACTCTTCGACTGTTAGAAAAATAAAGGAAGATCGTTGATCAAAGTAATAGATACACAGTTGATTCAATTTATCTCTGAATCTGAGAATAAATGATTTTCGAAAGTCTAATGAAACGGGACGAATGTAAATTACAAAGCATGTATAAATTTTTCGCTAATTTCAATGAAGATTCCAGACGATTTCAATGAAGATGTCTGGAGTTACATGCGGAAGGTGAACGGTTGATAATGGCGGTGTTAATCCAGTAATTAATGGGCAATTTCCCTGTGTCGGAAGGAAGCGAAGTTGTTTGCGGCGATGGCAAACGTTGGTCTTCTTTGCATATTGCGCTTGTATCTGATGGTCATAGTTTCGCGTCTGTTTGCCGCGATTCCGCACGTATTTATGCATACGAATCTTCGCGGTCGCGTGCAGTCACGCTCGCTTTGCGTCTGCCGTTCGGCGATTTTGCATATGCATGCGTAAACGCGCACGACTTCACGTGTTAAATATGCTTCGCTGTTCCGCTGTTATTTATATACATAGAAAACTCGTTACGCGTTCTCCCCTGCGTTTCTGTTATTTCGCGTGACATCCTGATAACAATCGCAACACCGCGAATTCTCGCAAAAAGT